>CP136056.1:25190076-26440076 GCA_032464435.1 Aegilops umbellulata | reverse complement strand
TTTCCGATTGTAACGTGACAACACTTGTTCCAAAATTACTTTGTTGATTGTTAATGTGTGCGCCTTCGCAAATCGGACAGCAAAATTACCACATCATGTTGGTGTCATGTCATGGCACCAGGCCAAGTTTCATGATTTTCATGCGTGTTTCAGATTTACAAGAATTCAAAAACCAAGTTTCTCAATGTTTCCAGCCGAGCCATGACGCCCAGATGTTTGAATTTCATTCCCATTTCTGGCATGGGACCTAGAAATTTACCCGAGGACACACATATGATTTTTCAACCAGCTTTGGTGCACTGGAGCATGTGCTTGTATTTAAATTTTGAATTATGCACACAAAGGTGACACGTTCCCTCGCAGAACCACGAGCCTTCTTGAGAGAAGCTCCGGTTTGCAAGAAACTTATACCAAAACTTGTTCCTATTCTGCATTTGTTTTACCACAGCATGGTAGTACCATGACATGACACCATGCCAAGTTTCATGATTTTCAGGCGTGTTTTGGATTTGCAAGAATTTTAAAACCAAGCTTCTCAATGTTCTCAGCTGAACCACGATGCCCAGATGTTTGAATTTCATTCCCAGTTCTTGCATGGGACCTAGAAATTCACCCGAGGACACACATGTGATTTTTCAGTCAACTTTGGTGCACGGGAGCATGTGCTTGTAGTTCAAATTTGAATTATGCACATTAAATGACCAGAAACTCAATTAATGTATAAAAAAGGCCAAACGAACCCAGAATAATTCCAAAATTTAACAGGGCACTCATATAGTTCTATGTTGCCTCTGTAAAGAAAATCTGGCGGTAGGCAGTGTATATTGTTTCGCACACAACGGTACAAAGAAATAAAGAAATAAAGAAATTAGCCCTATTTAATTCTTGGGTTCTTATTATTTATGCCACTAGTTGTGTATCACTACTCAGTTTTGCCATTAGAAGTTACAACTACTAAAAAAATGCCATCGATCCGTGAGATGCCTGCTCAAAAATGCAATTAGATATCTAAAAATGCCACCATTAAGTTAGATGTTTGCTCGGAAATGCCATTAAACATTGTTATTTTCACGTCAAACCCCGTTGACCATGTTACATGACAAAAATAAGCCGATTCTCACAATGATAAGTTAACGGTGTCCACTAAACTACTGGCTATATGATGTTGGCCATATATATTGTACGTATATAATGTCAAGAAACGAGTGGTAGTACTATACCAACTAAAAGATGAAATGTACAAAATATAACGAGAAGAAACATAACATAGTTCTGCTGGGGGCTCAGCACAACACACCCCTCAAATAAAACTAAGCACACCAGAAATTAAACTAAGCAACTAATCCGGTAGACACTGCATTAGAACCACTATGAGCAACGACATTGCCACCTTACTCGGATTCCTCGTCCACGTCCTCGACTTCGTCCTTGTCCCTCCTCCTCTTGGGTGATACTTCTTTGCTTGAACCGCACACTTGGCTCTTGCTCTTCATCCAACCCTTGTAGATATTGATACAAAGGTAGCCATCCATTGCAGCGTAGTGGATGTGGTCCATATCTAGTACATTCCACTGCCATGCATGACGATGAAACTTGTACGGAGATTTCTCTAGTTTACCGTACGAAGGATGAACCATGGCTCCTGCCAGGGTCAGCACTGAAGGCTGATCAAGGGAGGGCACCAGCCCTTCCTTCTGGAGGTCGAAGAGGTCGCCTACAACGAGGCCTATCTGACCCAGGATTTCCTTGTCGTTCCTAAAGTCTACAGTAACGAATTTGACTCGGCCGCCCTTGAGGAACTTCTTAAATTCCTCGCACTCAACGTCGGCATGGCATATGTGGTAGACCAAGCATAAGTCATGCACGCAAACCTGGATCACGGCGGGCTTCTTCTTCTCTGCCTCCTTTAGTTTCTTCTCGCTTCACAGGACTGTGGTGTACTCAACATCTAGCCCAGCGACCCACTCATCATTTGAGTTTTCGAACATGCGTTTGAAGCGAGCAAGGCATTCTTTCACCGTTGCGGAAGAACGGGTGTAGATGACGTCGAACTCATCGCTGGTGATGATTCTAACCTTGTACTCACCGCCGATCATGGAGATTTGGGACGCCATGGATTTGGGAGGAGGGTTAGTATTAGTGGAACTGCCGTAATGTGAAAGGACGGGACAACTAGGAGCGGTTTATCGATTGTAAAAATGTCGAGTGGAGGGGCGCGTGCGAATGGCAGGGTAGTGGCTTGCCTGGTGGATAAATGGATTCATGCACAGTACTATGGGGGCCCAATTAGATGTCATGTCTACTCGACGCCCAATTAAATGGCTTTCGATGTCATGTCAAGCGTTGGGAAAATTACAGGTGATACGAAGCTTTCCATTCTCCCATGATACGGGCTTCTGAGAGCCCTTAGATCTGAGATCGAACGGTTGCATGGCGTGGTTCTAGACCTATGGGTGAATATCCTATCCTGGAGGATTATTCTGCAAATTTTCAACAACTTAGCATGCGACCGTTCGATCTCAGATCCAAGGGCTGCCAACAGCCTGTATCATGGTCGCGCCTACCACGACCGTCGCCTTGCTCGCGCGGTCACGCCCTTGGAGATTTAACACGGTGCGTTAGGCTATCTGATGCTGGCATGTCATACATAGTCATCACTTAGTCACTCATACAACAAGGTTAGCTATAAGGTTGGCTATAAGAGTATTTTTTGTTTACTTCTCTCTATCTCTTTCTTCATAGTATTTATTGAATTTGCCAAGGAGTGAACTCTTCCAATGAAATGGTGCTTAGATGAGGTGCTATGGGCATTAAATGGCTTAGTAACTCAAGTCCCCAATGCATAGGTGCTTACTTTTTTATTGGTAAGTTTGCTTCATCTAGGTACACGCGCTTAACACCGTTTCTTCCTAGGGTCACCAAACTAGTCTCTCTCTTCTTAATTAACTTGCCACATCAGACTTTATGCCTATGTGGAAGGCTTAGCACCTGTAGGATCAAGTACAATAGTGGGCTATAAGCCCGCTTTACATGGCATTTTTGCATATGTGGGGGAAAGAGGCAAGGAAAAAGCGGAGGAGTGGGCTCTGAAACAAGAGCCAGCCTCTACATGGTGGAGCATCGGGAGAGGCACCTGTATGGAGGTGGTCAGAAATAGGGAGACTCAAGCCGGTCGTAGCGCCGCGGTTAAAATGATAATGGCAAGTCAAATCACCAGGCCCCACCTGTCCAGCAGTAACTCACTGTCAAATCACACAGCCCTACGTTTGCAGCAGCCTACTCCCTCATCTTCTCGCGTCTCTATCAAACCGACTAGGCGGAACTGCCCCGCCTACCGTGCGGGAAAAGCCCCGCCCTCGACTTTGAAATACTATAGTATACTAATTTTGTATCCATGGATTGCGTCATGGAGCAAAGCCTCAAGAAAACAGCGGTACACATGTACGGAGTATACAGCACGTCCGTCGTGTTTGCGTCGCACCACAGACGGTTGGTCGGTCTGGCACGCCGCTCTCCGAATGGAACGCACGTCATATTGTGTTTGCACACACATGTGGGACCGCAATTGAGAACCGACCATAGGAACACTCCCCGGCCCCGCAAGTCGGCTGAGTTAACAGCGACAACTGAGTTGGGCTAGTCATTGGGGGCACATGCACGAAGACTACTATGGACGGACCCCTTTTCTATGAGTTTATCTTTAATTTGAGCTTTGATCCTCGTCTAGTTTGTCCGTCGGGATTCATCTTTTCTCCTTTGGGCAGTGAGGTTATGATTTCTTGTCATGTGGCATTTTTTCGTGTTATATGTTACAATACGGTGCTTCAGATCAAAATGACGACAACTGCGCCTCCGGGGCATGTGCATGAAGACTTCTCCACAGTCATTGCCGAGGTCAAGTCGGCTCCGACCGGTAGACAAAAGAAAACTAGTACTCCACTATATAGGTAGGAGCCTCCGCGCTTGCTTGCTAGTGTTGCTCTCTTCACACTATCATATCCTCTCCAGATCTAAACACGACAGCGGTGGCCACACACTCTCTCTCTACTCACCGCTGGTCACAGATCCAGCCGGATCCTCTCCGCCGGGGAAGGTGAGAAGGTGCAACGTTCACGCCCTCGTCCTCGGCGATGGCTCTTACCCACTGCTGGCGCGTCCCGATCAGCGTGCCTTGCCGTTCTCTCCCAAGCACCACTTGCGAGGGAGGGCCTCCCACCCCTTCTTCCTTGCTGCCGTAGTGTGGGCAGATCCGGCCTCCCGCCGCCCACCTAGCGACATCCTGGCGACCCTCAGGTATAAATTCCTTCGAAACCGGCCTTGCTCTACTTCCCGAGCTCCTGACGTCGCTACATTTGTATCTTTTACTATTTCTCAGGCCCCCTCGTGTAGATAGGATCGATCGGTTGTTCGAAAACCACCTAATTTTTTACTGGTAAGAGGTAAAACTAGTTCATGCACTCGAATCTAGTAGTACTTGGTTCAAACAAGGAACAAAGGGGGTGGGGTGGGGGAAGATTTGTTACCTGAATCTAGGACTTGGTCGAAAGAGAAATAATGGGGGCGAAAAGTAGCAGAGACTGGCTATCCAACTGGTCTCTAGGTCAAATAGGGAAATAAAGGGAACGCAACACAAACTCAATATAAACCCGATCTATTGGTTGAAAAAGGAAAGAAAGTGGGGACTGGGGGACAAGTCAACAGAGTAAGTCCAGCACTAGATTTGCTAGCCTCACACAGTATAAGGTGGCTATATACCGAACAAAAGTGGGACCAACCCAGATATCCTCTTCTGATGTTTGTTGCCCCGAGCCGCTCTTATGTAATGCCACTGATAAAATGTAGCAGCCGCACTGTTAAAAGTAAGGACACATTAAACCAATGTTGTTTTCAATGTAATGCCTCCATTAATATGAATCAATGGCACTTTTTTTCATGTCCTGCTAAATTTCCCATTAAGATAAGTTGCTTCTTTTCGTTAGAGATGCAACTGTCCTGGTCCGCCTACTCTCCAGGAGCTTCACGACCAACCTTGATGTTGCTCAATTTTATTGCAACTAATGAAGAAGCTCTGTGGGTTTCATTTTCTGATGGAAATGGAACCGGGGTTGGAGCCCTTTTCTTAAAAAAGAAGAAGAAGAAGCTGCTAGCTCATGGGACATTGCTTCATTTTAGGTGAACTGCACCAAAAGGTCCCATGAATTGAATCATCCATGTTGGTGACTGGTGTCATCCCTTCTACGATGGCGTTGACTGCAGATATGGTTCCCATCACGAGGTATGTTGCTTTTTGGTCTGACCGTTTGCCAAAGATCCTGAATGTTGATCCTGCTCTTGTGCTACTGTTTTGGCACTGCCATGATAAAGCAGTAATGTTATTATTTTGCACCTTAATCTAGTGGCACTATTAATTTGAGGCAATGTTTTGGCACCGCTAGTGCCACTGTTTTTTATATATCGAAAGAGGGGGTTCCCTCCGATTTCATTAAACAAAACCAACCATAAAGAACCATTATCCGACAAAACCTCAGTGTAAACGGGCAGTTATGCAACTACTACTAGAACGGACTGAGTACTAGCAGGAGACAAGTTCACCACATAAGCTAGGCAGGTAGGGGGACGCAGCACCAGCTTGACCAAGTTTGGATTACAACCCAAATGCTACCACAGAAACATCACGGGGAAGATAGGGACTGAAAGAGCCAACTTCAACATCCCAGTCTAAGCACCCCTGGCCTTCATCCTTGCGACGCATGGTACACCTTGTTTGCCACCTGCTCGACCCTAGTGTCACTGATAAAATGAAGTAATAATACAGTTAAAATAGAGCGAGTGTCCTCTCTAGCATTTCATTTCCAATGTAGATTAAGAAAGTGCTTCTCTTTGTTAATGTATGTTTCATCAACTAGTCCCATTGTTAATGTTTAAGCATTTCTGCAAACTGGGGTGCTTAATTTTAGTTGATCTGCACAAAAATAGAGATTTCAATGTCTCAAGGCCCCTCCTTGTACTACCGTTGTACACTGATGTTCATCACTGGCAGAAGGTGTATCGGGGAGACTTGGGTCGATTTCCAGTATGATGTAATATTTTCTTCTATTTATTAGTGTATGTTTCATCAACTAGTGCCACTATAATGTAATCACACCTTTTCATTATCTGTGCAAACAGGGTTATTCAGCTGCATTTTGGTGGAACTGCACAAATGTACGGATGGAACTGGCATATATGCAGAGTGCTAGGTGCCAAGTAAATATTATTGACACCAACCCTGCTCCATCTAAGCATTGGCATCCACCACCATCAGTGGGATGTGTGGCGCTCACTGTGGACGGATCTTTCTCGACAACAAATCGTCTAACCAAATACTAGTAGCTTAGACTTAAAAAAATACTAGTAGCTTATATTGGCAATTCTCTAGGGGTGTACTCTTTTCTGAAAGAAGCACCAATCTATTTTTCTTTATTTGTACACAGTGTCACAACTTTGACCCAATGGTCCAGAGCTATTTTAGGGTGATTGGCGTAGTACTCAGAGACTGATTGTAAGCATGATTTTTATTAGTTGTCACACTGATTGTAAGCATGAGCAGATGGAAGATTAGGTTAGCGCAAAGCTTACCTTAAACCCTACTGACGCCGTTGAAACGAGGCGAGCATCGAGGGAACCGTGGAGAATGGCAGGGAAGCGACGTCGCGCCATCCGGCCTCCTCTTGTAGTGGAGAACGAATACTCCTGCGGCTCCGGCTGGCTCTGCACCCTCACGAACGGCACACCGTACTCAATCGATTCGTTATCCTCTGGGTTCTCGACCTTCGACCTGTACGCCCACCACCTCCGCCTTACTTTCGCCTCGGGCGAATCTGTCTGCTCCATTGCCCAGAGGAGATACTCAATGAACTCGAGAGACTGCGGCGTGACTGCCGCCGAGGAGTACATCGCCGCCCTCATCGCCGTCGTCTTGCTCTTTCGCATACATCGCCACATGGCCCTCACCGTCCTCGAAATCTCCCACTCATTGTCAAACCAAGTAAGGATCTCCTTCAACCTGGCTAACTTTGCCTGGTCGCCGGCGGCGATCTGCCAGATTCGCTGCTGCATCCCCTCCATAGATGTCCTTCTGAGTGGTCCGCTGCTAGCTTTGGAAGATGGGAGGAGAGATGGTGGTCTTGCAATAGAGAAGAGGGAGAGGCGAGACAGTGGTTTTAGAATGGAGATGATGGAGAGGAGAGGTTCCCCTGCCTTTCGGTCGCTGACAGGTGGGCCCTGCACTTGGTGGGACCCATGTGTCAGTGTCTCAATGGTAGGATGGGCTACGTCAGGGGATCCTCGTCCGAGGAGAGAGGAGGTGGTTTTGCAATGGAGAAGGGGGAGAGGCGAGACGGTGGTTTTGGAATGAGGATGATGGAGAGGAGAGGAGGTGGTTTTGCAATGGAGAAGAGGGAGAGGAGCGTGCGGCAGCGATTTAGGATTGGACGAGAGGGCCGGCGTACTGTGACTAGATCAAAATCAAAATCAATTTACCCTTCAATTAAGAAAGCGACCCCACATTAACTAGTCTCCCTTTTATTCTGGGTCATAATTGACCATGATTTTCACAAAGAACATATATGTTATACGTTGCAAAAATAATATAATTTGAAAGTACATTCAGATACGAACCAAACGATAAAATTTTTGGTGACATGCATTCACATTTTGCTTGTCAAATACAATACATGGTCAAACTTTGACCCAAAATACGCAAAACAAAAAAAATACTTCCAAGACCAGTGCCGCTCTTCTGCTCTTCTCCTCTTAAACCACCGCCGCTCCAATCCAGCGCTGCTCCTCTCCTCTTCCATTTCAAAACCACCGCCCCTCCTCTCCTGTTCCAATCCAAAACCAATGTCGCTCCTCTCCCATTCTAAACCAAAACCAGCATTGCTCCTCTCCTCTTCCATTCAAAAACCACCACCGGCGAGTGAAGGTGCTGTGGAGAAGTAGATCTATGGAGGAGTACAACCGATATGTGAGGATCACAGACGGCGACCCTATGAAGCTAGCTAGGATGTTGGAGATACAGTCTTGGTTTGACAACAAGGACCAACTAGCGATGACGGCGACATCCATGGCCAAATATTTGCAACAGAGCGAAAAGGCGGCGATACTCCCGGAGGGAGTCGCCGGGAGTACATAGAGCTGCTCCTCTGGGCCATGGAGCAAACAGATTCATCGAATCCGATGGTGAGGGACCGGGGGTGGGAGTACCGATCCCAGATGGAGCATCACCAGAGATTGAAGGATCGAGCATCTACAAGGTGCCGTTTTTGAGGGTGACGTGCTAGAGCGAGCCGGTGGAGTCTTCGTCGACCGAACCCAACTTCAAGAGGAGAAAAATAGTTGGCCCGACGACGCTTCCCCGCCATCCTCTCCCTTGTCGTTCACATCGTCTCACGGGGCAGTTGTCTGCCATTGAGGAATAGGAGGGATTTGCCCCCACCCCCAGACCAATAGTCGGGCAGGTTGTGAATTGTCAGGAGGAGCTTAGGGTTGTTAGTATTTGCAGGTTGTGAATTGTGTTTTGTGTTGTGTATTTTGAGAGTACTTTCAGTTATGAATGCCTTTTGAATTTTAGATTTGCAGTATTGAGCATATGAAGTATTTTATGAATTCTAGAGATCTATTTTTAGCACTTAAAAAAATGTAGTTTCATAGGAGTATAAAAGTGCAGACAATATGATTCTCAGAGAAGAAACTGCAAGTTTCAGTTTCAGATAAGAAACTCCAAGTTCAGTTTCAGATAAGAAACTGCAACTTTCAAAGGCAGAGCATTTATATTAACACGACCTTTTCAAATAATGTTAACATCATGCTAGAAGTTTTATTCATGGTTGAAACTGGAACTACCAGCCAGTTAACATCATGTTGATCAACATTCATGCATAACACATCTTCATATGATGCACAGTAAAAAAGATATGCTATTTTCAAAATGCCCACACAATGTCGAGTGTGCGAAAAACAGAGAAAATGAGGGACGAAGTTTTGACAAGTGTAGTACATGGTGTGCGTAGATGACAATTGGGACCCACATGTCAATAAAGGCAGAGGCAAAAAAATTGGAGATATTTTCTCTGCACGGGTGGAATCGAACCCGGGCAGAACAGCTGCCCCGTCTAGGCTTTCTTTTTTAACATGCGCAGCCCACGACCTCGGATGGGAGGTCCATAAGGTTGTTTGTATTTTCTTGAGGGCCGTCATGTATCGACTGGCCTATGGACCTCCCATCCGAGGTTTTATTTTCCTGAAACATCGGCAGCCCAATTTATGTTTTTTTAAGAAAACGCAGAGGTCTGTTCTATTTTTCTATATAAGAATAGGAACGCCTGGTCCAACTTATGTTTCCCTTCTAACTATATTATATATATTTAAATTATTTTATATGTTATTATATATTATTGTTATTGTCATCATATATTTAACAGATACTTACATATGTAAGAAAACAATATCCCACATCTTGTTAACTTATAAAAACTAGTATGTATACACGTGCAAGGCGCGTCTTAGTTGAAGAGAGTGATTTTGGTAAAAGAGAATAAGCCATAGATTTGCTGATAGATAAAAGGCAAAAAGAAAATATAGAAATGTGCGAATGTAGATATTAATTAATTATGATTGATAAGTATTATGAAGGTAGGGATTATTATTCATACAAGAAACTGTATGTGCACATCTAAAAAGACTGCACCTTACTTTTTGCTCCCTGTTTTACTCCCAAACAATCTCGTTTGGGCTCAAACTGCCATGTACTCAAGCGGCAATACAGCCCATGAGGCAGGGAACATGGGCTTCTTTTGTTCTTGAAAGGTCACGTGATTGTTTCAGAACACAGTAGAGGCAGTATCAGTCTACTGTTCATGGCGAATCCTGATGATCTCAGCCATTGGATTTAGGTGACCAACAACTATGATTGATGCTCTAGGTCTAGTTTGAAACTGATACACTATATAGTAGTATAGATAATTTCTTAACAATAAAATCCTGGAATGTTTTTGGCAACGAAAATCCTGGTGATTGTGTACAAAAGCTTGGTAAGATTTAAGGACCAATGTAATAATAAATCACTTATTATTTAAATATATATATATATATATATATATATATATATATATATATATAACAAAATGCTCATCCCCTGTTTATTTTTTGATAACATTCCTGTGCCCACCCCAACATTATAATTAGAATCAGCCCAGCAAAATCGTGTATTTCGAGAAAGTGCAAATGGCCTGTAATTTTTTAGGAAAAACATAAATGGGCCGCATGGATGCTACATTATTTGTTCACCCAGCCCAGCTAATGGACTGTAATTCAAAAAAGAAGAGATCAAATGGACTGTAAATTCTACCCCACAAAAAAAGACTGTAAATTCTGAAAAAATGGGTTGAATACGTGCCACATTTTTAGAGGCTGAAATGTGGGCCAATAGGTCAAAGACAATGCAAGTCGTTGTCATCTTAGTCAACAAATGATTCTGACATCGTTAGCCGTTGGATTTACATCCAACGACCGGCATCCATCTTCAATCTCTCGTCTTCTTCCTCCAGTGCCGCCGGGACCACCTGCTCCCGCCTCCTGCTGCTAGCAGCTCTGCCTAGCATGCTTCGCTGTGAAGCGCTACTCCACCGTTGGTCAGGCCATCCCTCCACCCCTCCACACCTCCTGTTCTTCTCCACCAACTGCCGATCCACACCGCACCAGAACCAGTTAACCCTCGTACACCTCTCCATCTGCGATTCTACTCCCGCGTCTTCCCATCTCCGGCTCGTTGCTGTCCGGGGCCTCGCCGTCGTCCACCACCTTGGATGCGCTTGGCGCGGAGTGGTCAACATGGTCAACGAACGACACCATCAGAAGTAGACTGTGCGTGGAGAGGCTGACAGCTGAGTCCACGGCCGCACGCAAGGAAATGCCTCCTTATTACGCGCAAAATAATGATTCCTCCACCTGACAGCTGGTACCTACCGGAAGGGCCTCTGTATTTTGTGAAAAAAACGATCCCACCGCTGACAGGACGGACCCACCAGCTATATCTTCGCACGCAAGGAAGTGCCTCCATATTACGCACAAAAAAAATGAATACTCCCCGTGCTAGTTGGGACCCACCTTGGTGGGAGGCTGACTTGTGGGCCTACTAAGTTGACGGGGGCGGAGTGCTTTGTCAACTTAGTCAATATGAACGATTCTAGCTCCAGTGACCGTACGATGTCCATCCAACGGCCGTAGTGCTTCTTCAACCTCTGGTCTTGTTGCTCCAGCCGCCCAAAGCATCGCAGGTCGTCTCGCATGCTCCTGCCTCCCGTGGCTGGCTATGCTGCCGCGGAGGCCTCACCGCCCCCTACTATTCCCACCGCTAGCCAGGCCATCCCTCTACTCACCCACACCCCCTGTTATTCTGCGACGACGGCAGCCTCACACCGCAGCGAACCAGTGAACCCTCGTACTCCTCTACGCGTGGGCATCCACTGCCGCGTCTTCCCCGGCTCCGCGTCGTCCCCTTCCTAGGCCTCGCCGTTGTCCACCGCCCTGGTGCTCTCGGCGCGGCGTGGTCAATGTGGTTAAGGAACGGCTTCCATCGAACGTGGACTATACGTGGAGAGGTTGACAGCTGGGTCCACGGCCGCAGCAAGGAAGTGCTTCCTTATTACGCGCAAAATAATTATTCCTCCACCTAACAGCGGGGACCCATCGAATGGGCCACCGTATTTCGCGAAAAAGAAAACGTTTCCCCCTGACTGCTGGGACCCACCATTTACATCTTCGCACGCAGGGAAGTGCGTCCGGGCAAAAAAAATGATTCACCCCTGACTGCTGGGACCCACCAGCTACATCTTCGCAGGCAAGGAAGTGCCTGACAATCGGGACCCACCTGGTCGAAGCGTACGTAGCGTTGTCATTCTGGTCGCGAACGTGTACGTACATACTGTTCGTTGTAGAGGCACGCGCGTGTCATAGTAGAGGCGCGCACGTACCATGTACACGTACGTACAGCGGCCAGGGTGCAAGAAAGAAAATACGGCCACGTACGTACATACGGGCAGGGTCTCGAACGCCTACTCGTGCATACATATGGCCAGGGCTTGTGTACATGGCTGAGTCAGAACGGAGAAACTGCGTCGTCGTCGTGTTCATGGGGAGCCAACCGGCTGGGTCGGAACGGAATGCGTTGTCGTGTTCATCGGGAGGGCTTGGACGGAACAACCGATGGAAACGAGGCCTAGCGTACCGCAGAACGGAGGAAACGGCCTTGTGTTCGACCAGCCACGTTCAAAACGGGATCCTGTTCATCGGGAGGGGTCTGGCGTACCACAAAGCGGAGGAAACGGACCTCCTACGGTCGAAATGGGGGTCCTGTTGTTCGGGAGGGGTGTTGCATACCGCAAAACGGAGGAAACAGACTTGTGTTGGAGCGCTACGGTCAAAACGGGGGTCATGTTCATCGGGAGGGGTGTGGCGTACCGCAAAATGGGACTCCATGGGATATTGTTCATCTCCACCGTCGACCCCCTCTAGCCTCCACGGGCTACTGTTCATCCACCGTCGACCTCCTCCAGCCTCCACCTGCGATTGTTCATCCACGGGCTCCTGTTCATCCAGCCTCCACCTCGCGCTACTCCACCGGCTACTGTTCAACCACCCCCCTCCACGGGCTCCTGTTCAACCACCCCTCCACGGGCTACTGTTCATCCAGCCCTCCACCGTGTACTGTTCATCCTGCCCTCCACGGGGTCCTGTTCATCCAGCCCCAACAGGCTCGAACGATCGGGGTCATGTTCATCCAAACCCCACAGCAACGCTCACTGTTCATCCAGAGGCAACGCCACGAGGTCCTGTTCATCCACCCCCACCGGGAAATGTTCATCACCCCCCCCCCCCGCGCAACGCTCACTATTCATCCAGAGGCAGCATCTATCGGCTTCAGTTAGCAGAAGTAGCGAAGGAATCGCTCGATCGGGTTCAGTTAACAGCCATCGATCGATCGCTCGGGTTCAGTAATGCGTAGCCTGCAGTGCAATCGCTCGGGTTCAGTTAGAACCCAACGCCTTGCTCGGGTTTAGTTAGAGCCCAACGCCTCGCACACACGCGCATACGTACGAGAGAAAGCGCGTCGCTCGGCCCCCGACCGCGCCCTCGCTTCTACCACGGTTTTTCCGTCATGGACAGCCCAAAGAATGTCATGCAGCTGCGTCTCCGGCCCGCCCAGGACGAAAAGCCCATTTTCTGTCATGATTTTTTGTCATAGAAGTAGGACCCCGCCACATCTATGATGATACCGGTTTTTGTCACAATTATCGTCATAGAAGTGTCATAAGTATGACAGAAAAGATTTTCGTTCGGCCCAAAATGTCACGGATGTGTCTTTTTTTGTAGTGCTGCGTGGCGACGTGCGGCATCTAGGCCAACTCAGCAAGCACCTGGGTGGTGGCATGCAAGATCTTCATGAAGACCCTACCACCACGCCAACTCAGCAGCCTGCCAGCCTACGTGGCGTTGCATGCCTCGTTGGCCTGGACACATGCCGGAGCAAGGCGGAGCGGCGACGGACAGGACGGACCTCGTTACCACCCCCGATAAAGCAAGTGGACACCTAAGTAGCACATTTAATGCACTTTGTCATGTAATGACAGGCGATAAGCTTGTGCACTGTATAACTTTCCACCTCCTGTGTGCCACTGTGGCAGCCCCTTTGCCTACAAAAGGAGGCCCGCGGCGTACTGGGAGGGGATTCAGATATTTTGGGATTCGGATCTTTTGGGCGACGCACGGACCGTAGCTAGTTCAAAAGCTCAAGAACACTCAAATATACACCAAAGCAGGACTAGGGTGTTACGCATCCTCGCGGCCCGAACCTGGGTAAACGATCTTTGTGCTGACTTCTAGACCCGCTCTGTGCACAACCCCGCGCCCGCCAACCATAGAAGGGATTCCGGTGATCCCATAGGTGACGTTTTCCCCCGACATCTTTGGCGCGCCAGGTAGGGGGGCGCAGTTGTGAAAATCCGGTCTAGCAGCTAGTCTAGCAGTTCTTCATCACCATGGCTCCCAAGAAGAAGGGGATCACAGTGATCGGCTCGTCCTGGGTCGTCCCGTCCGCGCCAGCGCGAGCAGGTGGCCGGGTGCCCACGGATGGGGCCGGAGATGTGGCTCGCGAGCATCCACAACATTCTGGCGATCGGAGCTAGGCGAGCGGCGTCGTCCGAATCCGAGACGACGAGCCACGCGCCGCTGGGTCAGGGGGCGGGGCCGCGCTGCCCACGGGCGGCACAGCAGCCTCTACGGCACCCCAGGTGGCGCCCGCACCGCGCCCTTCCCATGGTCGCGCGCGATGAGCAGCACCGCGATGCCGGAGCCCCCGGGCACCATCGCAGAAAGAGCCCTGTGCGCCACTCACAAGACGAACCAGGCCGGCATGCGTGCTCAGACGCCGGTGCAGGCGGCGTGCGACCGTGAGACCGTGCCAGAGCCCATTCTAACCCGGTTAGAAGCCTGAGCGCGTCACGGTCTACGCAGATCTCGCCGCCGCCTACGCCAGTAGAAGCGCTGGCGCGCATGCAGCTGCTCCTTGACTTCCCCCTGCTGCGGAGAATCTCGACGAGTGGAGAGCCACCATCCGAAGCCTTGTTGGCTTCGCCAACAAAGACGAGCCGCTGCATACTGGTGGGGGGGACCAGAGACGCTGCAACCACGGTGCACTCCCCCCCCCCCCCCGCAGCCGCGAAAACAACAACTGGCACGTCGACCCGACGTCGGCGATAACGTTTCCACGCTGTCGTCCGACCCGCGGACACGCCGTGACAAACTTCAAGTCCTTCGAGAGCGGGCCCAGGAAGACGCTCGAACTACCATCGAACGACGACGGGAGACGCGCCATTAGTCAGATCGGCGTGCGGGGCCTATGTAACGCCCCAAGACCGACGCTTCAGAAGACTTCCATATTTGCGTGACCTCCGTGTGTTTTTATTCATGCTTGCTCTATTTATTTTTGCATTGCATCATGTCATCATGCCATCATGTCATTAACCTTTGCATCTCAACTCAACTAATAAATTGCATAGATGGTTGATCTATTTAAATCGAGGGAAGGATGACTTCTCTTTATAACATATCGTCCCAATATTAGGGAGCTATATTAAATATTTCTTTAATTTGGAAATCACCATAACACACTTACAAAATATCCTAATGCCTTTGTTGTCTTAATTCTTGATCTCCAACTTTGCCATTTATTCTTTCATCCTTTTTGTGGAGCTCTACCAAAATTCTCAACATTTTTTGGCTACACCAAACCTCGTCCTAGTTCAAACCCATTCGAATTAAATTCAAATGAGTTTGAATTTTATTCCTGCAATCTTGCCACTTCTATTTTTCTGTGGTCATGCTTATTTTTAGGAGTCCAGGAAAATTGTCCTCCTGCTCAAACTCTTTTCCCTAACCCCCCTTCTTTTTCCTTTCTCTCTATTTCTTTCGGTTAAGGAAGACAGTGAGAGAGAGAGAAGGAGCCCAGCAGCCTGGGCCTCCCAACCTCCCGCGCCGGCCCAAGGCCAAGGCCCAGCCGCCTCCACCAGTCCCTCCTAACCCTAGCTACCCCGATCCCCTTCACTCGTTCCCCATCTCTCCCTCGCGTCCTCGCCGTGGTCCTGCACGCTGCCCGGCGCCCCCGCCGCCGAAAATCGCGAGGCCGCAGCCTCCTCCTCGTCCAGTGACGTCGCCCGATGCGCAAGCTCCGCCGTCACGTGGACCACTACTTCCACTACCGTCGCCGTGTAGCACTACTTCCTCTACGACCGTCCCGAGAACGACTACTTCCCTCGACATTTGTGAACCGCCTCGAAACGCATGCTTCGAAGGTATAACCCCGAGACGACCGCCGTGGACCGTAGGCATGTGTTGTATGAGATGCACCGTTTGCACCGTATCCGAATTGTCCCATGTTTCCATGCCACTAACTCGTGGGAACCCGGTTGCCGGGATCACCCCACCATCTTGCATGACACGCTCACGACACGCTTCCTTTTGCACTGGTATCTCCATGAGCTACCGGAACCGATATGTTGCCGTGGCATCATTTTTGGATTCGTTTCCCTGGCACCCCTTTCTTCCACCACGGTGACAAATGCTTCATGACATGCTCATGTCAACGTTTTCATAAAAAAAGCATAAACTTGTATAAGGCATCCGCATCATGATAACAACATTTAAAATGTTTATATTTGTTGCTTCCATTAATTTGCTAAATGCATAAGGGGATTTACCGGATTTGTTGTTTGTTATATCCGACCCCATTTAAATTGTTTAGATAGTTAGTTTTCATATGCTTCATCTCTTGCCATGTTTAACAACATTTAATATTGTTGGGTACATAAATGAGAGAGAACTAAATAACTGATGTGGTGTTTCGTCAATATGCAACGGAGTTGCATATTGAGCTCCACCTAATTTGTAGTGTTGTTTGTTGCATTTTGCCATGCCATGCCTCATTAAACCGGACATGCATCATCCTTGGTTGTGCATCATGCCATGTTTATGTGATAGTTGTTTACTATGTTGTTTGCTTCTTTCCGGTTTGCTTCTCTCGTTAGCTTCGGTTTTCGTTCCGGAGTTGTGAGGATTCGTTCGTCTACGTCCATTTGTCTTCTTCATGGACTCGTTCTTATTCCTTGCGGGATTTCAGGCAAGATGACCATACCCTCGAAATCACTTCTATCTTTGCTTGCTAGATGCTCGCTCTTTTGCTATGCCTATGCTGCGATACCTACCACTTGCTTATCATGCCTCCCATGTTGCCATGTCAAGCCTCTAACCCACCTTGTCCTAGCAAACCGTTGTTTGGCTATGTTACCGCTTTGCTCAGCCCCTCTTATAGCCTTGTTAGTTGCAGGTGAAGATGAACTTTGTTCCTTGTTGGAACATGGAGATGGTGTTCCTTGTTGGAACATGTTTACTTGTTGGGATATCACAATATATCTTATTGAATTAATGCATCTATATACTTGGTACAGGGTGGAAGGCTCGGCCTTATGCCTGGTGTTTTGTTCCACTCTTGCCGCCCTACTTTCCGTCATATCGGTATTATGTTCCCGGATTTTGCGTCCCTAACGCGGTTGGGTGATTTATGGGACCCCCTTGACAGTTCGCTTTGAATAAGACTCCTCCAGCAAGGCCCAACATTGGTTTTACCTTTTGCCTCACCTATGCCCTTTTATTTCCCTTGGGTTTCCGGAGCCCGAGGGTCATCTTTATTTTAGCCCCCCGGGCTAGTTCTCCTTCGAGTGCTGGTCCAAACCGAGCGATGTCCGGCGCCCCCTGGGCAATCAAGGTCTATGCCAACCCGACGTCTTGCTCATCCGGTGTGCCCTGAGACCGAGATATGTGCAGCTCCTATCAGGATATGTCGGCACATCCGGGCGGCTTTGCTGGTCTTGTTTTATTACTGTCGAAATGTCTTATAGCCGGGATTCTGAGACTGATCGGGTCTTCCCGGGGAGAAGGAATATCCTTCGTTGATCGCGAGAGCTTATAATGGGCTAAGTTGGGACACCCCTGCAGGGTTTGAACTTTCGAAAGCCGTGCCCGCGGTTATGTGGCAGATGGGAATTTGTTAATGTCCGGTTGTAGAAAACCCGAAGTTGATCTTAATTAAAATACACCAACCGCGTGTGTAACCGTGATGGTCTCTTCTCGGCGGAGTCCGGGAAGTGAACACGGTGTTGGAGTTATGCTTGACGTAAGTAGTTTCAGGATCACGTCTTGATCTTAGTTGTTCGACCGTGCTTTTGCCTTCTCTTCTCACTCTCATTTGCGTATGTTAGACACCAGATATGCTAGTCGCTTGCTGCAGCTCCACCTCACTACCCTGTCCTACCTTTAAGCTTAAATAGTCTTGATCTCGCGGGTGTGAGATTGCTGAGTCCCCGTGACTCACAGATACTTCCAAAACCAGTTTGCAGGTGCCGATGAAACCGTGCAGGTGACGCACCCGAGCTCAAGGAGGAGCTCGATGAAGATCTTGTTCATTGTGTTGTTTCGTTTCAGTTGATCAGTAGTGGAGCCCAGTCGGGACGATCGGGGATCTGTGTAGCATTTGGGGTAGTCTTCTTTTATTTTGGTTCCGTAGTCGGACCTTGATTGTATCTGTATGATGTAATGCTTTATTCATGTATTGTGTGAAGTGGCGATTGTAAGCCAACTATGTATCTCTTTCCCATATGCATTACATGGGTTGTGTGAAGATTACCTCACTTGGGACATTGCTTTCAATGCGGTTATGCCTCTAAGTCGTGCTTCGACACGTGGGAGATATAGCCGCATCGAGGGTGTTACAAGTTGGTATCATAGCCTTCCCCGACCTTAGGAGCCCCCACTGTTTGATCGTTTTTAGCGGCCGAGTTGTGTCTAGAAAAATGTTTTGAGTCTTAGGATTATATATATCGGAGAGTAGGATTGTTTTTACTTCCCAGTCTCCTCATCGCTCTGGTAAGGCATCCTGACGTAGAGTTTTGACTCTTCTCTTCTCAAATTGCACTAAAAAAATTTAGGATCACGCGGGTATCTTAGAATCATTCCGATGGTTTTGTGATGACAACATTGTCTTGGTGCCTCCTGTCAGCAGGGGTTTAGTGGAAGTGTCCCGGGGAGTTGAGCTCTGAGGTGTTGTCGTCACAATTTTATCGTTGCAGTTCTGGAATACCTGAGTTTAGTACGCCGACATCGAAAATCTCTTTTGTACAGTTGTTGGTGAGATAACCCTGATAGCCCAGTACTGAGGCGAGTGCGGGAGTATTGCCATAACTCGTATAACGGATGCTTTTTCGAAGGTTGAGGTACACGATTTCCGGAGTTTTCTTGGTTATGTGTTGAAGGATGGATACAGCTGGATCTAGGTATTGTTAGTTTGGGTGATATATTTTGTGTCCCCTGTATCCCCAACACCTGATTGCATAACCAGAAAGTTTCGGGAGTTTATAAGTGGGAATTCAAGTAGCTCCTAGAATATCTTTCCAACAGACACATGATACGATATGGGATCTATCATATGTTTGTTTCCGGCTTATTCTGCAAGCCAATCCTTTGTTTTTTTTTGTTTTTTTTTGTGGTAGTCGAGTTGCTTCAATGCCAAATGTGGATTCCATACCTTATTCTAAGTGGTGTTCTCATATTTCTATGTGGATGCTAATCCTTCTTGTTCATCAAGGTTGTCTTTTCAATCCTTTTCCAACCGGCGTGCTTCTCTTCAAGTTAACCCGATCCTTTCAATTTGTGCAAGACCAATTCTTGGTTTCCTCAATGGTGTTCATTTCATCCGACCCAAGTGGCCTTTGTTTTCCCGCCCTCCCACCCTTTTCTTTAAGGACTCAGATTTCTTAATCAAGTATCCATTTTATTCATGAGAAGTCTCTTCATTCTTTTCTTTCAATGTTCTTATCCGATGGTTCTCAGGAAGATACTAACGGAGCCTTAACTTCATTATTCTTCGTTCTTTTTCTTCTCCGGTGGATTCAATTCAAGCTTTGTCGATCATATTTTTTCCTCGTTTCAAAAGTTTTTCTCATGCCGGTGCACCTCTTAATCATTCACCTCTCACTATTCATTTGTTCCGGAGTGATGAAGATATCTCAGAAGATTCAAGTTTCCATTCTCAATTCACTCAAGTTCTTTTGAGGATGCTATCTCATTCAAGCCATTTAATTCAACCAGTGCAATCTCTCTTTTCAAGCAATCGTTCAACGGTGGTTCTTTTGAGTGGGCCCTAACCCACAGGTCTTTTTCCAGGATCCTACCTGACTCTTCTAATTTTCCCGGAGCTATTCTCAAATTCATTTAAAAGTTTGACGTAAGAATGGATTTTCATCAGTCAGCTGTTTTGCTCCAAGATCTATCAAATTCTTTACATCGTTGGTTCAACCTTTCCAATTTTAATTCCGGAGTGCCTCAACAATTCATGGTGGTGTCTCTCATCGTCATTCTCAACATTTGAAGACCGAAGAAGAGTTTCTCGTAAATCTTGCTCCATTCACAAGATTCATGGTTCTAGCTTGTTGCCATCCTCTCATAATTGTTTTCGATTGTGAGAATTCTTTTCACCCATCCGGAGCATTTCAGAAGTCTTTTCAGTTTGATTCTCCGGAGCCCATCATCTCAGATTTATTCGTTCTAAGTTTCCAGCTTCGTTCTCCAATTATTCTAAATTGATGTCTCTTCATTCATTCTCCAAATCTTACCGGTGCATCGTTCAAATATCCTCTAATCAGCTCATGATCTCTTTGTTCTCATGTATCTAAATTGTGTCAAGTATCTTTATTTTATTTTCAAATTCTTCCCGGTGAATTGTGCCTTTGCTACTTTCATTTTCAATTCTTACGGCGGTTTGTTCAAGATTCCTCTTCCTATGTTCTCATATTAATTTATTCGTTGTTTCAATCCTACCGGTGGTTCGTTGAAGACCTTCTCAAGTTTACGCTATATATCTCTAAATCCTTTATAGGGGAATAAGTAGTATGCCAAATCCGTTGCTTGTCATCAATTTAATTGGTGAAGGATGAGCATAATGTAATTCTTGTTCTTGTTTCATCCAAGTGATTAATTCCTTCTTCCAGAGTTCGTAACTGTAACAATTTCTCAGTTCTATGTTGTTCATATTTCTTTCCGGAGTTCCAAGTTTTCTTGGCGATATCGTCCCCAAGCTACATCTAAATCATTGCAAGGCTTCACCTTGTATTTTCAACTTCTCTTTCTTTCTATCTTCCTTTTATTACCGGAGTCCTTCATGGAGGCTCTACATGGTGGTTTATCAAGGACCCTTTTCATTCTTCAATTGTTCGTCAAGATTTCTCTCAGAGTTTAGATCCTCCAAACTTATACTCAAAATTAAACAGGGTGCTTAACACTTGTTTTGTTTGGAGGAGTTCAAGCATTTCTTCATCTTGCATTCTGAAGTGCAATTCTTCCTACTTTATCTTTTGAGGTGGTAATATATCATTCTTCATTCACAAGAAGGAGGTATTTAAACCCATCACTTTCTTCCATGGAGTTATCTTGGTATAAATTTCACCTAAAGCCTTCCATTGGGAATGTTGCTCTTTGTGGTGATTATCTATGATCCAAGTTTTATCCTTATCACCTCGGTGGAAGAAGATTTCTATCTTTTTCTAGCTCTCAACCCAATCTCTTCCGTGAGTGGCAGGTTGTCACCTCATAATTTTGGGATGTCTTCATAAGTCCACATCAAGTTTGAGCTTTCGTTGTTGATAATCCAACAACTCCGTTCAACCTTTTCTTCGTAAGCTTTCTCTTTCAATTTTATTTGTGAGAGATATCATTTCCTTCTCCGTTCTCTTATTCCGATGATCTATCTTCTATTCATCCGTCCCGGAGGCATTGTGAAGTTGCTTCCTTCATCCAATAGTCTCGTTTTGCCAAGATCATGTTCCTTTTCCTTGGTTATCCATTTAACCGAAGTGTTGTGACTATCATTCCTCTTTTAACTGGAGTTTCATCCAAGTGCTTTCATTTTGCCAAGTTCATATTCTATTCCTCCATTTCCAACCGGAGTGTTGTATCATCTCTTTAATACCGTATCATCTTATCAAGCTTTCATCTCTTTTCTACCGGAGTGCTGTCCAAATTCTGTCATTCTTGTTCCTTCTCTATCTAGTTTTAACCGGAGTGGTTTCAATGTCTATCTTGTCACGTAAACTCTTCTTTCTCGCCGTATTCCATGTTCCTTGTTCCTCTTGCTGAACGGAGTGTTTTAAATTTTGTTCATCTCCGTCGTGTCATTTCTTCAAGCTTTGCGACCTCTCAAGGTTCGTGGTTTCACTCGTTTGTCAAAGAAGCAACTTAGTTTTACCTCTTTCTTCTTCCGTTTTGTATCCGGTGCCATCCTAGATCTCGGGACGAGATCCTCTCGTAGTGGTGGAGTGTTGTAACGCCCCAAGACCAACGCTTCAGAAGACTTCCATATTTGCGTGACCTCTGTGTGTTTTTATTCATGCTTGCTCTATTTATTTTTGCATTGCATCAGGTCATCATGCCATCATGTCATTAACCTTTGCATCTCAACTCAACTAATAAATTGCATAGATGGTTGATCTATTTAAATCGAGGGAAGGGTGACTTCTCTTTATAACATATCGTCCCAATATTAGGGAGCTATATTAAATATTTCTTTAATTTGGAAATCACCATAACACACTTACAAAATATCCTAATGCCTTTGTTGTCTTAATTCTTGATCTCCAACTTTGCCATTTATTCTTTCATCCTTTTTCCGGAGCTCTACCAAAATTCTCAACATTTTTGGCTACACCAAACCTCGTCCTAGTTCAAACCCATTTGAATTACATTCAAATGAGTTTGAATTTTATTCCTGCAATCTTGCCACTTCTATTTTTCTGTGGTCATGCTTATTTTTAGGAGTCCAGGAAAATTTTCCTCCTGCTCAAACTCTTTTCCCCAACCCCCCCCCCTTCTTTTTCCTTTCTCTCTATTTCTTTCGGTTAAGGAAGACAGTGAGAGAGAGAGAAGGAGCCCAGCAGCCTGGGCCTCCCAACCTCCCGCGCCGGCCCAAGGCCAAGGCCCAGCCGCCCCCACCAGTCCCTCCTAACCCTAGCTACCCCGATCCCCTTCACTCGTTCCCCATCTCTCCCTCGCGTCCTCGTCGTGGTCCTGCGCGCTGCCTGGCGCCCCCGCCGCCGAAAATCGCGAGGCCGCAGCCTCCTCCTCGTCCAGTGACGTCGCCCGATGCGCGAGATCCGCCTCCACGTGGACCACTACTTCCACTACCGTCGTCGTGTAGCACTACTTCCTCTACGACCGTCCCGAGAACGACTACTTCCCTCGACATTTGTGAACCGCCTCGAAACGCATGCTTCGAAGGTATAACCCCGAGACGACTGTCGTGGACCGTAGGCATGTGTTGTATGAGATGCACCGTGTTGCACCGTATCCGAATTGTCCCATGTTTCCATGCCACTAACTCGTGGGAACCCGGTTGCCGGGATCACCCCACCATCTTGCATGACACGCTCACGACACGCTTCCTTTTGCACCGGTATCTCCATGAGCTACCGAAACCGATATGTTGCCGTGGCATCATTTTCGGATTCGTTGCCGTGGCACCCCTTTCTTCCACCACGGTGACAAATGCTTCATGACATGCTCATGTCAACGTTTTCATAAAAAAAGCATAAACTTGTATAAGGCATCCGCATCATGATAACAACATTTAAAATGTTTATATTTGTTGCTTCCATTAATTTGCTAAATGCATAAGGGGATTTACCGGATTTGTTGTTTGTTGTATCCGGCCCCATTTAAATTGTTTAGATAGTTAGTTTTCATATGCTTCATCTCTTGCCATGTTTAACAACATTTAATATTGTTGGGTACATAAATGAGAGAGAACTAAATAACTGATGTGGTGTTTCGTCAATATGCAACGGAGTTGCATATTGAGCTCCACTTAATTTGTAGTGTTGTTTGTTGCATTTTGCCATGCCATGCCTCATTAAACCGGACATGCATCATCCTTGGTTGTGCATCATGCCATGTTTATGTGATGGTTGTTTACTATGTTGTTTGCTTCTTTCCGGTTTGCTTCTCTCGTTAGCTTCGGTTTTCGTTCCGGAGTTGTGAGGATTCGTTCGTCTACGTCCGTTTGTCTTCTTCATGGACTCGTTCTTCTTCCTTGCGGGATTTCAGGCAAGATGACCATACCCTCGAAATCACTTCTATCTTTGCTTGCTAGATGCTCGCTCTTTTGCTATGCCTATGTTGCGATACCTACCACTTGCTTATCATGCCTCCCATGTTGCCATGTCAAGCCTCTAACCCACCTTGTCCTAGCAAACCGTTGTTTGGCTATGTTACCGCTTTGCTCAGCCCCTCTTATAGCGTTGTTAGTTGCAGGTGAAGATGAACTTTGTTCCTTGTTGGAACATGGAGATGGTGTTCCTTGTTGGAACATGTTTACTTGTTGGGATATCACAATATATCTTATTTAATTAATGCATCTATATACTTGGTAAAGGGTGGAAGGCTCGGCCTTATGCCTGGTGTTTTGTTCCACTCTTGCCGCCCTAGTTTCCGTCATATCGGTATTATGTTCCCGGATTTTGTGTCCCTAACGCGGTTGGGTGATTTATGGGACCCCCTTGACAGTTCGCTTTGAATAAGACTCCTCCAGCAAGGCCCAACATTGGTTTTACCTTTTGCCTCACCTATGCCCTTTTATTTCCCTTGGGTTTCCGGAGCCCGAGGGTCATCTTTATTTTAGCCCCCCGGGCCAGTTCTCCTTCGAGTGCTGGTCCAAACCGAGTGATGTCCGGCGCCCCCTGGGCAATCAGGGTCTATGCCAACCCGACGTCTTGCTCATCCGGTGTGCCCTGAGACCGAGATATGTGCAGCTCCTATCAGGATTTGTCGGCACATCCGGGCGGCTTTGCTGGTCTTGTTTTATTACTGTCGAAATGTCTTGTAGCCGGGATTCCGAGACTGATCGGGTCTTCCCGGGGAGAAGGAATATCCTTCGTTGATCGCGAGAGCTTATAATGGGCTAAGTTGGGACACCCCTGCAGGGTTTGAACTTTCGAAAGCCGTGCCCGCGGTTATGTGGCAGATGGGAATTTGTTAATGTCCGGTTGTAGAAAACCCGAAGTTGATCTTAATTAAAATACACCAACCGCGTGTGTAACCGTGATGGTCTCTTCTCGGCGGAGTCCGGGAAGTGAACACGGTGTTGGAGTTATGCTTGACGTAAGTAGTTTCAGGATCACTTCTTGATCTTAGTTGTTCGACCGTGCTTTTGCCTTCTCTTCTCGCTCTCATTTGCGTATGTTAGACACCAGATATACTAGTCGCTTGCTGCAGCTCCACCTCACTACCCTATCCTACCTTTAAGCTTAAATAGTCTTGATCTCGCGGGTGTGAGATTGCTGAGTCCCCGTGACTCACAGATACTTCCAAAACCAGTTTGCAGGTGCCGATGAAACCGTGCAGGTGACGCACCCGAGCTCAAGGAGGAGCTCGATGAAGATCTTGTTCATTGTGTTGTTTCGTTTCAGTTGATCAGTTGTGGAGCCCAGTCGGGACGATCGGGGATCTGTGTAGCATTTGGGGTAGTCTTCTTTTATTTTGGTTCCGTAGTCGGACCTTGATTGTATCTGTATGATGTAATGCTTTATTCATGTATTGTGTGAAGTGGCGATTGTAAGCCAACTATGTATCTCTTTCCCATATGCATTACATGGGTTGTGTGAAGATTACCTCACTTGCGACATTGCTTTCAATGCGGCAAGCCAGGGGGCTCCGACAAGCAGTACTGCAAGGGCCATGACCTCCAGAACTGCCGACAAGTTGAGCTGCTTGCAGAAAAGCAGAAGGCTGAATATGAAAGGCGAGACAAGGAGAAGGTCCAGGATGGTGCTGAGGGATCCGGCAAGAAGCATGGCGGCCAAGGGGGTCGCCGCGGCAAAGATAACCAACAAGAGAGGCCCGCTCGAGGCCGCGACAAGAAAGAGGAGGATGATGATCATGACGAGGATGACGAGTCCGACGAGCACGAGTTCCAGAAGGCTATAGAGGCTATGTGCGTCGACGGTGGCGCCTCTTTGCACACCTCACACCGCCAGCTAAAGCAATGGGCGCGTGATGTCACTGCGGTGGAGCCATCGTTCGATGCCCAGAGGCCATTGAAGTGGCCCCGCACGCCCATCGTTTTTGACACCGAGGATCACCCTGATCGCACAACTGCAGTCGGGTGTTTGCCGTTGTTGGTTTCACCAACAATACGCAACCTCAAGGTGACCAAAGTGCTGGTTGACGGTGGGGTCGGTCTGAATTTGATCTCGCCCGCTGTGATCAAGAAGCTACAGATTCCTGATGGAGACCTCGAAGAAATGGGCACGTTTCAAGGGGTCAACCCAGGAAGGAGCCAACCTAAAGGTAAAATCACGCTGCCCGTTACGTTTGGGGGCGAGCTGAACTATAGGACAGAGAAGATCGTCTTTGATGTCGCCAAGATCCCCTTGCCATACAATGGGATCATTGGCCGCCCAGCGCTGGCCAAGTTCATGGCGGCGTCCCACTACGCCTACAACATGTTAAAGATGCCGGGGCCGCTGACCATCATCACCATCCCCTCTGACAAGAAAGACGCACTCATCTGCGCTGACCAACTCTACCGAGAGGTAGTTGCAGCAACTGCCGCCCGGGCACTTTCTCCTGCCGCTGAAGCTCCAAGGAGGAAGAAGGCCGGTAAGACCTCTTCCAGTAAGACCTCTTGCACCCACTCCGGCAAGCGCACCTCTTCGGAGTGTTGTGCTCCCGTTGAGGACGTGCCAGAGAGCTCCACCGGCAAGAGAAAAAATTCCAAGGCTGCACCACCAAAAACCAAGAAGGTGTCCGTCAAGGAGGACGGCACGGGAGGGGCTTTCACCATAAGCTCCACCCTCGACAGCAAATAGGAAAGCGCGCTCGTCGCCTTCCTGCGGGCAAATGTCGATGTATTTGCATGGCAAGCATCTGACATCCCCGACGTTCCCAGGGAGGCGATTGAGCGCCATCTTGCTGTCTGTCCTCACGCGCGGCCCGTCAAGCAGAAGGTCAGGAAGCAAACTTTGGAGCGGCAAGAGTTCATCATCGAAGAGATCAGGAAGTTGGAGGCGGCAGGCCTGGTAAGAGGAGTACTCCACCCAACGTGGTTGGCCAATCCGGTGGTGGTGCGTAAGGCAAACGTGAAGTGGAGGCTGTGTATTGACTACACAGACATCAATAAAGCCTGTCCAAAGGATCCTTTCCCTCTGCCACGCATCGACCAGATTGTAGACTCCACTGCCGGGTGTGACCTACTGTCATCGCTCGATGCCTATTCAGGGTACCACTAGACCTTCATGATGAAGGAAGATGAAGAGAAGACCGCGTTCATCACCCCATGTGGTACGTACTGTTTTGTACGAATGCCTTTCGGGTTGAAGAGCGCTGGTTTGACGTTTGCCCGAGCAGATCAGATTGGTTTTGAGCCCCAGCTACATAGAAATATGGAAGCTTATATGGATGACATAGTGGTCAAAACCAAGGACAGGGCCACGCTCGTGCAAGATTTAGAAGAAACATTCGCAAACCTGTGCAAGATCAACCTCAAGCTCAACCCAGAGAAGTACGTGTTCGGTGTCCCCTCCAGCAAACTTCTCGGGTTGTTTGTGTCTCAACGCAGAAACGAAGCAAATCCCGACAAGATCAAAGCGATTGAGCAGATTAAGGCGCCGAAACGGGTCAAAGACGTCCGTAGGCTCGCCGGCTGCATTGCTGCCCTGAGTAGGTTCATCTCCAAATCTGCTGAGCGCGCCCTCCCCTTATTCAAAGTTTTGAAAAAGGCGGGTCCAGTAAAATGGACTCCGGAGGCAGAGGCAGCACTGCAGAATTTGAAGAGGTACCTCTCCTCCACGCCAATACTAGTCGCGCCTAAACCACGAGAGCCGTTGTTGTTGTACTTAGCAGCAACGAATCAAGTGGTCAGTGCTGCGCTGGTGATGCAGAGGGAACCTGAGGGAGAAGCAGCAGTTGCAGCAGAGCCGTTGGATGACGGGCCGGGGCCTTCCCCGGCAGAGCCTGACACTGGCAAACCAGAACCCCCAGCAAGGCCCGAACCCGGCGGGGCAGAGCCTGAGCAGATGGGCGAAGTGGGACAGAAGAAGAAGATGGTGCAGCACCCAGTGTATTTTGTCAGTTCCCTCTTGTAGGGGGCTAGGTCAAGATATTCTGGAATGCATAAGCTGCTTTTCGGCCTTCTCATGGCCTTGAGAAAGTTGCGCCACTATTTCCAAGCACATGAGATCATCGTCGTCACCCGCCTCCCTTTGCAACGGATTTTGCACAACCCAGATGCGACAGGGAGGATTGTGGAGTGGGCACTGGAGCTGTCGAGCTTTGGCCTCAGGTTTGAAAGTACTTCAACGATCAAGAACCAAGCTTTGGCAGAGTTCATAGCAGAATGGACTGCAAAGCCCAACGAGGAGATCCAAGAGACCACCCTTCCCGGCAGGGAGACGAGCAGTGAGTGGATTATGTACTTTGACAGAGCTTTCTCACTCCAAGGTGCTGGTGCTGGCGTGCTACTCGTCGCACCCACTGGAGAGCACCTCAAGTACGTAATCCAGATGCACTTCCCCCGGGAGAAATCAACAAACAACACGGCGGAGTACGAGGGGTTGCTCGACGGTCTCAGGATCGCGGCAGACCTCGGAATCAAGAAGCTCATCATCAGGGGTGATTCGCAGCTCGTCGTCAACAAGGATTATCAAAGCCCGTTGATGGAGGCCTACGTGAATGAAGTGAGGAAGTTGGAAGAATGTTTCGACGGCCTACAGGCAGAACATGTTCCCCGAGCGGAGAACAACATTGCCGACAACCTGTCGAAACGCGCCGCCCTCAAGTTGCTTGTGGAACCAGGTACCTTTGTACTTCAGTTAGTACAACCATTTGTAGAGACATCAGTAGGGCAGAACAAGTGAAGGAAGACAAGCCCCGGCAAGTACCTTCTCGCTGAGCTCCCAGGAGCCGCCGACAAGGAGGTTGTCGATACCCCAAGCTTGCTGAGGGGAAACTACCTCCGAAGGGGCCCCAGGCCCTGATCGTAAAGGCAGCTGCCCCTACGGCCGAAGATGTGCCTTTGGTCCTTGTCGTCGAGCCCCAGGCTCCGGCATGGGCGCAACCCACTGTCTGTTTCCTCCAAACAGGAGAACTCCCCGAGGAGCAGGAAGAAGTAGAGAAAGTAGCCCGTCGGTCCAACATGTACCAGTTTGTGGATGATACCCTGTACAGAAGGAGGCCAAACAGAGTCAGGCTGAAGTGCATTCCTCGAGAGGACGGACTAGAGCTGTTGGCAGAAATACATGGAGGTATGTGTGGCTCCCACATAGGGTCAAGGGCCCTTGCCGGCAAGGCATTCCGGCAAGGTTTCTTCTGGCCCACAGCCCTCCAGGATGCAGGTGCGCTAGTAACCAAGTGTGAAGCGTGTCAGTTCCATTCGAAGAGGCTTCATCAACCGGCTCAAGCCCTTCAAACAATCCCTCTCTCCTGGCCATTTTCGGTCTGGGGCTCGACATACTGGGACCCTTCCCCCGTGATGTCGGGGGCTTTGAGTACTTGTACGTCGCAATCGACAAGTTAACAAAGTGGCCCGAAGTGAAGGCAGTGAGGAAGGTCACAGCACAGTAAGCCGTCAAGTTCTTCAAGGGGCTAGTTTGCCGTTTTGTTGTGCCGAACAGGGTCATCGCCGATAACGGCACGCAGTTCACAAGCCGCACCTTCATGCAATACATCCAGGACCTCGGTAGTAGGGTCTGTTTCGCTTCGGTGGCACACCCACGGAGCAACGGCCAGGCAGAGAGGGCAAACGCTGAAGTACTGCGAGGCCTGAGGACAAAGACTTTTGACAGGTTGCACAAGTGTGGAAGGCACTGGATTGATGAGTTGCCGATGGTTCTTTGGTCGATCAAAACAACGCCAAATCGAGCCACCGGCCAGACACCCTTTGCCTTGGTATACGGGGCAGAAGCAGTTCTCCCCACGGAACTCACATACGGGTCACCTCGAGTGCTCGCTTATGACGATCTTGAGCAAGAGCAGTTGCGGCAAGATGATGCGACATTCCTTGAGGAAGATCGTCTTCGGGCAGCTGTGCAAGTTGCATGCTACCAGCAGGCCTTGCGCTGCTACCATAGCCTCAAGGTTCATGCCCGAAGCCTTGAGGAAGGCGACCTTGTTCTTCGGCGTGTTCAGTCGGCCAAGAATTCCAACAAGTTGACGCCGAAGTGGGAAGGCCCTTATCGGGTAATACGAGTCATTAGGCCTGGTGTTGTCCGCCTGGAGAACGAAGATGGTATCCCAGTGAGCAACTCCTGGAACATCGAACATCTTCACAAGTTTTACCCATGAGGTGCGGTTGTCGGGCCTCCCGGCAAGCCACCTTTTGTACAAGCCTTGCCGATAAGGCATGTAACCCTTTGTACAAAGCCACGCGCAGACCCTGAGCATAAATAAATGAAGCACTGGCGCCCTAAGTTTTGGCATGCATGCTAGGTTAAGTCTCTCTTTGGTAGGGTTGATAGTGCCCAACGGCAACTAACCCCTAGCATAGAGGTCGAGTGTGTGTCTTTCCATCCTTTCCAGTCTTTTCTTTGGTTCGCAGGCTACACAGGCATTTCTGCTAAGCCATTTAAGGGTAGGGAGACTGCCGGTGTCAAAACCGGCGGATCTCGGGTAGGGGGTCCCGAACTGTGCGTCTAGGCGGATGGTAACAGGAGACAAGGGACACGATGTTTTTACCCAGGTTCGGGCCCTCTAAATGCAGGTAAAACCCTACTCCTGCTTGATTAATATTGATGATATGGGTAGTACAAGAGTGGATCTACCACGAGATCAGAGAGGCTAAACCCTAGAAGCTAGCCTATGGTATGATTGTTGTTCGTCCTATGGACTAAAACCCTCCAGTTTATATAGACACCGGAGAGGGCTAAGGTTACACAGAGTCGGTTACAATAGAAGGAGATCTACATATCCGTATTGCCAAGCTTGCCTTCCACGCCAAGGAAAGTCCCATCCAGACATGGGACAAAGTCTTCAATCTTGTATCTTCATAGTCCAAGAGTCCGGCCAAAGGTTATAGTCCGGCTATCCGGACACCCCCTAATCCAGGACTCCCTCAGTAGCCCCTGAACCAGGCTTCAATGATGATGAGTTCGGCGCGCAGATTGTCTTCGGCATTGCAAGGCAGGTTCTTCTCCAAATTCCGTGTACCTGTTGAATAGTGTCCGGCTTCTCGTGAATATTGCGCTCCTTGGCTTCCACGCCCAGTAATGGCCGTCTTCCACGTGTCAAACGAATGCGAAAAGCTTGGGTGTTTTTACATTTTCCCCCCTAGCTGCGTAAATGAGCTGCCTATTAAAGAGACGTGGATTTAGATCCAAATCACACCATCTTCCCTTAGCGAGCATTCGTCGGAGCGCATCCAATAGAGATCCATTCCATCATGGCCAATCGTCGCAGCTCCTACTCTCGCCCTCCCAGCCCTCAGCCTGGAGATTGGGAGAGATGTTCCGTCCCGCACAACAAGCTAGTGATGCTTCAGACCAAGGGATTTCTTCCCCCAGCATACATGGTCCCGGTTCGAGCCGAGCTCGCCACCTATAATGGCGGAGAGAAAGCGGAGAGCTTCCCCAATCCCACCAAAGGAGATCGGGTATGCCTTGTCCCTCATTTGGTAAGAGGGCTCGGAATTCCGATTCGTCCGTTTCTCTGGGGGCTCCTAGAGTTCTATGGCCTCCAGTTGCACAACCTTACGCCAGCCTCCATATTGCATATCGCGGGCTTCGTAGCCCTTTGCGAGCTGTTTTTGGGCTGCGAGGCCCATTTCACGCTGTGGAAGAAGTTGTTCTGCCTCGTGCCCCGTTCTCAGAAGGGGTCAGTATATCAAGTGGGCGGAGCCGAAGTGTGGCGCATCGCCGGGACCGGATACCTATCCGGAACCCCAAAGAAGACGTCCGAAGACTGGCCTTCCGAATGGTTTTATGTAGAAGACGTCCCCCTCCCTGATCCTATTCGGATCGGCCTTCCTGAGTTCGTCAATTCTCCTTTGAAGAAGCGCCTGAGCTGGTGTCCACGGAGCCCTCAGGAGGAAGACGATAGGGACGTTTTTTACCTGATGAGCCGGATAAGGTCGCTGGCTCAATCCGGATTGACCATGATTGAGGTCATGGCCATATGCATTATGCGGGGGGTGCAGCCGCTTTAATATAGAGGCCACCCCATGTGGGATTTCAACGGGGAGGACAACGCCACCCGCTGCGGCCGCAAGGGGCCGGAATCGGTTGCCGCTCTAGCAAAGATCTTGTCCACTCGGTACAATGGAGAAGAGGAGGAGTTCCTCCACATCAATCCACAAGGCGGATTTTCTATGTACAATCCTCCGGACTGGGTAAGTTGATACTTTTTCTCGCCCATCCGTTCCATATTCCCATAGTTAAGTATTTCATCTTGCGCAGGAGCTGCGTAAGGCCGTGAGGGAGATAAACAGCCCTCCTCCACAACCCGAGGATCCGGAACGGTCCCTTGACCCGGCCTCCCAGGAGGATCCGGACATATCTGTGGAGCTAATTTATGGGGTATTTCATCAATTGAGTAGTGACAATGCCTTGGTGGCCATTACGGCCGACTATCCTGGGTTACTTCCAGCCTCGCAGGTAACTGAGACCGAGGCCCCAGCGCTTTTGAAAAGGATCCATCCTCATGTATTTTTGATTACCTTATACCAACGGTGTTCTGCAGAGGAGGCCCTCAAGGCGGAATACCAAGCCTGCGGCGACTAGCCAACAAGGGGCCGCGAGGCCCAGCAGGCTGAAAAGAAGTGCGGTCCGGATTGAGACGTCGGCGCAACGGTATGGCGCGCCATCTTATTCCAAGATATTATTCTCAGAGGCATACTAACGCCCGTGCTCTCTTTAGGAAAAAGAGCGCTCGCCGGACTATATCCGGAGAGGTTGCCAATCGCGCCTCCACCAGCCAGGCTCCAAGGCCGGGTCCGGAAGCGGAGGCGAACACGAGGCGCGCACCGGACGCTCCTCCAACAGAGGATGCGGACAGGCTGTCTGCCACCAATTCCGAGGTGGAGAGTGCCATGAACCACAGGCGTCGCCGGACAGTTCTTCGTGACGCTTGTTTCTTCCGGGAGGCGTTGGATGCCTTCAACTCGGGAGATGCGTACCTCCGTGCTGCTCAAAATGGTCTAACCAGAGCCACGGAGCAGCATGTAAAGGACATACGGGTGAGAAAATTTGGTGATTATATATACCAGTAGCCCCTGAGACTTGAAACAGTTAGAATTACTAATTTAAGGATCATTTATTATGCAGGTTCTTACAGAAAAGAATACCCAACTGTCCCATGAGCTGGAAGAGTGCAGAGCCCAACTTGAGGCTGCACTAGCCGCAGCAGGGGAGCCCAAGGAGACCCTCTCTGGTACTATATGCTTCAAATGATAAGTATCATGTAAAGTGGGGCGTGCATGCAAATCTGACAATAACATTGCAGATGGCGCCGGAGTAGATCCGGATAAGCAACAACTCCTACGCCGGCTAAAGGCCGGCGAGAGCGTGCTTACAAAGGTGAGGCGGGAGAAGAATGATCTCCTGGTTGCCAACACCCAGCTGGGCATGGAACTAAAGGATGTTCGTGCCCAGCTGTCGGACTCCGTGAAGGAGAATCGGTGGCTTCGACGCGGCATTTTTAGTAAGTGCTTGAAAGAACTTCGCAAAAGAGTTCGGCGAGGAAGTCGACTGACAGAGTTATGTCTGTAGGTATGCTAATAGGGCGTCCTGCAGAGGAAATGCCCGGTTCTATGGGTGACCTTCTTCCCGAGCTCTCACAACTGCACGAACAAGTTCGGCAGGTGATGCAAGGCGTTGCCCAGGCCTTGTGGCCATCCGTCTCCGTGCACAAAGGGCTTGGAGATCTTGCGGAGAAGCTGAAGGGAGCGCGGCGGCGCTTCAGATTATGGAAGATATCGGCCTGCCGTCAAGGTGCCAGGGAAGCCTGGGCCATGGTGAAGACGCGGTACACGAAGGCTGACCCAAACCATATGGCCGAGGTCGGACCTGTGGGGCCCGATGGGAAGGAGATCCCTGTAAGCTTAGTATACGACCAAGTAGAATTGGCTGCAAAGTATTCCCAACAGGACTGTAGACTAGACAGCCTATTGGATGGTATTGAAGAGGAATTCAACCAGTCAAATTGACTATGTAATTTAAAGTGACATGTATAATGCCTTCTAGCCGGATTGTAGATCGTTTGTCATGGTGGACCTTTTCGCTTCAACCTCGGGACCCGACGGTCCGGAGTGTATCTGAATACCCTCTCGGATATGTAAGAACCGGGGCATGCATGGAGACCAAACGTAGGGGTCATTAGTGATTGAACAGACAAGTGCCCAACTAGTTATGTTATATTACATGGTTAGTAAGAAACATCTTCCAGGGAGAATAGTTCCGTTAGGGGTTCCTTTCCCTGGGAGGCATGCCCTAAAGTGCATGTCCAAACTGCGAAAAGAGACGCAGAGAGAAAAACATCTGGGGGCGCATAAGTAAACAGTGTGAAATCATCTTTAGTTCACTAACCGAATATTCCCTTAAGAACGCTAGCTTTTGGCTTCACCCAGTCTGAGGTACACATCCGGCTAACCCGGCAGTAACAATCGCAGAAGTGCTCCCCTTATGCCCTAGCCGAATTAACGGGAACATAGGGCATAAATACAAGAGCCAGGCAACCCAGCTTGGCCAAAACTTAAGTCATATCGATGCATATAATGGTGAATAAAGGGTACATGCGGAAGTGTAACACATGTGTTGGGCATGAAGCCCGTATGAATAAGCTTCTGTAAAAGAAGCCCCCAGGTATAATGAGCGCGAATAGCACGTCAGTTATGTGCGAACAAGGCACAGATGGGCCCTTAAAGGCTGTGAAAGAAAAGAAGGGGATAAGGAGAAAAATATAGGACAGATAGCGTATAAAAATGGACAGAGGAAGGAGACCAACACAGAGTCCGGCGCTAGGCGTAGAATCTTCGGAGTCGGGCTGCGTTCCATGGGTTCGGCTCGAGTCGATTATCCTATGCATCCCACAGACGGTACGCTCCACCAGTCAGGACTTGGTAGATAATGAAGGGACCTTCCCACTTGGGCTTTAGTTTGTCCTTTTTCTTATCCGGCGGGCGTAGAACTAACTCGCCAACATTGTAAGTTTTGGCCCGTACTTCTCTGCTTTGATATCTTTGAGCCTGCTGTTGATAGAATGCGGAACGAGCTTTTCCCACGTCACGCTCCTCCTCCAAGGCGTCCAGACTATCCTGCCGATCTAGCTCGGCTTCTCTTTCTTCGTACATGCGCACCCAAGGTGAGTCATGAATTATGTCGCAGGGCAGAACCGCCTCTGCGCCGTATACCATGAAGAATGGTGTGTATTTGGTAGTGCGGTTCGGCGTGGTCCGCAGCCCCCAGAGTATGGAGTCGAGCTCCTCTACCCAGTGCGTGTTAGATTCCTTGAGGGACCGCACTAATCTGGGTTTGATGCCGCTCATGATTAGACCATTTGCTCGCTCGACCTGACCATTAATTTGTGGGTGATAGACTGAAGCATAGTCAAGCTTGATGCCCATGTTTTTGCACCAGAGTTTTACCTCGTCAGCTGTGAAGTTCGTGCCGTTATGAGTGATGATGCTGTGGGGGACGCCGTAACGGTGTACGACCCCGGATATGAAGTCTATCACCGGTCCGGACTCAGCCGTCTTAACAGTCTTGGCCTCTATCCATTTGGTGAACTTATCCACCATGACCAGTAAGTATTTTTGCTTGTGGGTTCCTCCTTTAAGGGGTCCAACCATGTCAAACCCCCAGACCACGAAGGGCCAGGTGATGGGGATAGTTTGGAGGGCGGTGGGTGGCATATGGCTTTGGTTAGCAAAAAGCTGGCAACCAACGCATCGTTGGACTAAGTCCTGAGCGTCTGCCCGGGCCGTCGGCCAATAGAATCCTGTACAGAAGGCCTTGCTTACAAGGGCCCGGGCTGCCGCGTGGTGACCGCCTAGTCCAGCATGAATTTCAGCCAAAAGATTCCGCCCTTCCTCTTCGGAGATACACCTTTAAAGGACTCCGGTGGTGCTTTTCTTATAGAGCTCTCCCTCATGGACTTTATAGGCTTTAGATCGCCGCACTATGCAGCGTGCCTCGTTTTGGTCCTCAGGAAGTTCCTGCCTAGTTAGGTAGGCTAGGAATGGTTCTATCCACGGGGCGATGACTGCCATTATTACGTGGGCTGAAGATGTTATTTCGTTGGCAGAGCCTCCAATTATGTCAGACTGTTCGGTGTCGGGCAGTGCGCTTGGGTCCGGTATGTTATTTCCGGGTTCCCCTTCCCATACTATGGATGGCTTGAACAGCCTCTCCAAGAAGATGTTGGCGGGACGGCATCGCATTTTGCGCCGATGCGTGCCAGGACATCTGCCGCCTGATTGTTTTCCTGGGCTATATGGTGAAATTTGAGCCCCTTGAACCGAGCTGATATTTTTAGGATGCCGTTGCGATAAGCTGCCATTTGCGGATCCTTGGCATCAAAGTCTCCATTTATTTGGGATATCGCGAGGTTCGAAACCCCACGAACCTCTAGGCGTTGAATGCCCATGGATACTGCCATCCGGAGACCATGTAGAAGGGCCTCATATTCGGCTGCGTTGTTGGAGTCCGTATACATTATCTGGAGTACGTATTGAACTGTGTCTCCTGTTGGGGACGTCAGAACGACGCCAGCCCCCAGACCAGCCAGCATTTTGGAGCCGTCGAAGTGCATGATCCTGTTGGAATATGTGACGTACTCTTTAGGGAGCTCGGCTTCTGTCGGGGATATACCCCGTGGTATGACCCGGCCGGATGTTAAACCGGCGGATGGTAAACCGGCAGAGAGTCAAGACAGATGGCTAAGACAGACGGTAAACCGGCTGGTGGTAAACTGGCAGATAATGGTAAACCGGCAGATAATGTTAAACCGGCAGACAATGTTAAACCGGCAGACAATGTTAAACCGGCAGACGTTAAGAAGCCCAGGAAGGGAAGTCAAAGTAGTTTAAGTTAAAATCCGAGTTGGACTCTACATGTAACCCGCCCCTTCACATATATAAGGAGGGGCAGGGCTCCCAAAAAACAAGCAAGAAACAATCTCTAGGGCCAGATACAAAGAGCCGGTTTACGGCGACTCCCTCGTGATGATAATGAGACCTAGCCACAAACAGCATGTAGGGCTATTCCGGATGATGTTTCCCGGGGCCCGAAGCTGTCTAAATCCTTGTCTTGTGTGTTGATCCGCCTTGCGTCTCTTGTTCCACTCAACCCCTCTCAAGCTACCATATAGATGCGTTGGCCTCGCGACTAAGTCCTTCCGCTAGGACATCTGTCGTGACAATCCACGACAGCTTCCGTCCATTCGGTGACGAAGTCGGCCAAAACTTGCGACTTAATAGCTCGTCGTGGCTTGTAAGTTATGTCAAACGGGAGGAGTTCAATGGCCCATTTGGCAATCCGGCCCGTCGCATCGCGGTTGTTTATGATATTGTTAAGTGGCACTTCCGAGGCTACCGTTATCGAACACTCTTGAAAGTAGTGGCGCAGCTTCCGGGATGCCATGAATACCGCGTACGCTATCTTTTGATAATGCGGGTATCGTGACTTCCATGGAGTAAGGATAGTGGACACATAGTAAACTGGCTTTTGGAGGGGGAATTTGTGCCCATCCGTTTCTCGTTCGACGACGAGCACTGCGCTTACAACTTGATGAGTTGCCGCAATGTATAATAGCATTGGTTCGCCAATGTTTGGCGCGGCCAGGACTGGGTTTGTTGCCAATATGGCTTTTATTTCATCGAGGCCGGCCGTGGCGGCGTCCGTCCACTCGAAGTGTTCGGTGTGCCGGAGGAGGCGATAAAGGGGTAATGCCTTTTCTCCCAAGCAGGAGACAAAGCGGCTTAGAGCCGCCACGCATCCAGTAAATTTTTGTATTTTTTTGAGGTCCTTTGGGATATCCAATTGTGACAGAGCTCGGATCTTGGCTGGATTTGCTTCAATTCCTCTACCGGATGCAATGAAGCCCAAGAGCTTTCCGGACGGTACGCCGAAAACGCATTTTTCCGGGTTGAGCTTGATGTCGTATGTTCGGAGGTTATCGAATGTGAGCCTCAAGTCGTCCACTAGGGATTCGACATGCTTGGTTTTGACGACCACATCATCTATGTATGCCTCCACTATTTTGCCGATCTAGTTTGCCAGACATGTCTGAATCATGCGCTGATATGTTGTGCAGGCGTTTTTGAGCCTAAAGGGCATTGTGTTGAAGCAGAAGGGGTCGTATGGTGTGATGAATGCCGTTGCGGCTTGGTTTGGCTCTGCCATCTTAATTTGATGGTAGCCGGAGTATGCGTCGAGGAAACACAACGAATCGTGTCCTGCGGTAGCGTCAATAATTTGATCGATGCGGGGGAGGGGGAAGGGATCCTTTGGGCAAGCCTTGTTGAGGTCCTTAAAATCGACGCACAAGCGCCAGGATTTGTCCTTCTTTGGTACCATCACCAGGTTTGCTAGCCAGTCCGGATGTTTTAGGTCTCTGATGAATCCGGCCTCCAATAGCTTGGCTAGTTCCTCTCCCATGGCTTGTCTCTTAGGTTCTCTCCCATGGCTTGTCTCTTAGTTCCTCGCGGCAGTCCTTTATCCTGTTGATGACCAGGAGGAATCTGGCCCAGTAATGGTGTATTGTTTCTTCGGGCTCTTGCCTAATTTGGGATAGATCGCTTATGTTTGGGCGGGTGGGTGGAATTGAATCCGAAGCCTCACCCAATCTGAGACTCAGGGGCCAAGGAGTTTCCGAACTCGGAAGCTTGGATTCTTGGATGTTGTCTAATGAATCTAGCCCGCTGCCTGACTCTAGGTTCAAGGCTTGAGTGACGCCCTCCCCTCCGCGGGTATCCAGCTTGGAGGGATCGGGAATCCGGACATAGCTAGTCCTTAAGATAGATGAAGGGTCGCCGCATTGTTCCTCCACCACTGCAACGTGATGGATGGCCTGGGGAGAGTTAATCTCTCTCAGATCGGGTTTAGGCTCAATCTGATCGTAGTCTGTAGCGACTCCCAGGGCGGCGATGCGATCCAAGAGCTCGTTTAGGGAAGAGAGCTCCATTGGATCTAACTGCTCAGCGAGTTCCGAGTTGACGTGAAGATTGCTTTTGATGACCCGAGAAGTCATCGTCGGCGCAGCGGCCGAATAGGCGGTCATAAGAAAACCACCTAGCGGAGAGTTTGGCCAACAGCCAAAGCTCCCTTAGCAACAGTGTCGTCTTTAAAGACGGGATGAGGCATCCTTCCTGATTGCGACGGCACAGAGGAACTATCAATGAAAGCACCAATGTCGGTGTCAAAACCGGCAGATCTCGGGTAGGGGGTCCCGAACTGTGCGTCTAGGCGGATGGTAACAGGAGACAAGGGACACGATGTTTTTACCCAGGTTCGGTCCCTCTCAATGGAGGTAAAACCCTACTCCTGCTTGATTAATATTGATGATATGGGTAGTACAAGAGTGGATCTACCACGAGATCAGAGAAGCTAAACCCTAGAATCTAGCCTATGGTATGATTGTTGTTCGTCCTATGGACAAAAACCCTCCAGTTTCTATAGACACAAGAGAGGGCTAGGGTTACACAGAGTCAGTTACAATAGAAGGAGATCTACATATCCGTATTGCCAAGCTTGCCTTCCACGCCAAGGAAAGTCCCATCCAGACACGGGACGAAGTCTTCAATCTTGTATCTTCATAGTCCAAGAGTCCGGCCAAAGGTTATAGTCCGGCTATCCGGACACCCCCTAATCCAGGACTCCCTCAGAGACGGATCGACATCCCCGACCCCGGCAAGCAATTGCCGGGGGGCTGCAGATTCAAGCACCCGACCACGGCAAGCCAAGGTTGCCAGGGGCTACAGATCCAGATAAGTCCCTTATCCCCTGTTATGCATTTCCGTATGGAATTGGGACGTATGAAGCCTCGTTTATTCCTGGGCCACCGTGCTCCCACTTTCCTGTGCCCAAGAACTATTACCTGGGCCGGAACTTGGTTGTAGTTGCGGTGACAAGGAAGCAAACGAGGGGCCTAACCCTACTTCGCCCTACCTCTGCCGAGAGCGTGAGTACGGTCGTGAATGAAGTAAGGGGACGACGAGGCCTGTTGTCGGGCGACAATGTTTATCTTAAAAATAACAAGGATTCATTCCTTGGCATGGGCCCCCGCTCACGCACAAAAAAAAAACGGCAAACACCCTTTTTCATTAATACGTTCCAAACAGGTACAGCTCGTATGAAATGCAAACAAGAGCAAGGGGGTTACAAGGTTTAAATCTAACAAGTGCCCGCAGGCTTAAAAACTAAAAAAGATAAGTGCCCCGTGATCTCTGTTCTTGCCCCTTTCCTCCGAGGTGCGGCAGGTGAAGGCAAAAAAGAGGCGACGGGGAACGCGACGATGGAGAGTTTGACAAGGAAGGCCCTCGGCAGGGTGCATGGCCGAGGGGGGAGGGCGACGCGGTCAGTCAGAGCCGGAGTTGGCGTCCTCCCACCTGACGCCCTCCTCGTCGCTGTCACTGTCCTCCTCGTCACTCCCGCTTGAGGAGGAGTCTTCATCATCGGAGGATCTCTCCACGCAATACTTTAGGCGAGTTCCCAAGTCCCCAAAAACCTTGACGGAGAGCAGGCCGTTCTCCATTAATTTGAAGTAGAGAACGAGCCCCTCCGACAGGCTATGGGCACGAGTGAAGGTCTTCCATCCGCGACGAAGATACATGACGTGAGGGGCAGGGAAGTCAACATCGACCCGCGTGCTGCCATTCCCACAGCCCCTCATATGCAACCTTAGAGTCTGTGGCGGGTCGAGCTCCATCTCTAGAGCGAACAGAGTAGGGAGACGAAGACGACGGTGCACTGGCCCATGCAGCCTGATGACGAACTCGCGGAGTTTGTCCCCGATGTGGCCCTCCATTGGGGGAGGGGCCACTGGCGAAGGCGAGGCCGGTGCGCCGTCCTGTCCCCCTCTTCCCCGAGCGCCATGGCGACCTCGGCCTCGCCCCCTTCCCCTTCCTCTCGTGGCCGGCTCCACCGCCACAAGCTCTTGGGAAGGAGGGGCGCGCTGTCGAGCAGAGACCCTCGTCGCCGCCATCGAAGTGTTAAGGGGTGACAAGGTGGACGGAGATGAATGACGGAGGGTTAAGGGGTGCCATCCCCCTCCCCTTCTTATAAAGGGGCGGGGCCGGGGCTCGGCCGCCCTGCTTAACCAATCCAGCCACCTGAGGCGCAGGGAATCGAGACCGACCCGCTACTCCAATCAGCGGCGACCCGGTTCCCCGCCTCATCATTTAAGGCCCGTGCCCCCCCCCCCCCCCCCCCGCGTCCACCGCTTACCATCTTCAAGGCATGGGGGACATGTGGCGAGCAAACCCAAATCGAGAAGACGAGTGAGGCGACCGTTTTCCACCCCGTGATCGTGGGGCACGGGCGCCTTGAAGGCCACGAGTCGAGTCCACTTAGTAAATGAGCCACGCCCCTACGTTTTCCTCTTTTTATGGGGAAGGCGCAAGCCGCCTCTTTACTACGATGTGGCGAATGAGGGCAGCAACCGCCCCACACATGACCCCACATCACGCATGACCCCGACGTCGCGCATTCAACACGAGTCGTGGGGAAGCGCAACAGGCGAAGGAGTTACTGCGGTAAAAACTCCACCGCACGTGCGCCCGCGCACCGTTCTGGGCCTGGCCCAATAACGCTCCGCGCTTATATGTGGCCCAGGCCCGGGGGCTCCTGTCGGTGTACAAAAGTAGGGGTCCCCTTTTTGCACCCCTTTACTTGTGCGCGGGCAGTCGCAGCCCCACGCCCCTGGCCATGCTTGGCGGGGCAGAGGAAGGAAAGGCACAAGACGACTAGATCAACGCCAAGACGGAAACACAAAGAGCAGAAGGGCGAGGTGGACTCCCCCGGCAAGGCCCTTGCCGGGGCGGCCTTCACAGCCCCGGCAAGAGCCTTGCCGGGGCAACTTGCCCAGCACAAGCAAGGCTGCCACCCTCGAGCCTGAGAGTTCCGATGCCCTCAACCACATTGGAACCAAAGCTCGGGAGGCGCCTCCATGGTGGCATGCAGATCTTTGTGAAGACCAGAAGCATACAAAATCAGATGTGAATCAGAAGACGACGATCCTTGGCAAGATCCTTGCCGAGGATACCCATGAGACCCCCGGCAAGCCCCTTGCCGGGGACGACCACAACGTCATGCCAACACCCTTGCCGGGGCCCTAGCAAGACTCTTTCCGAAGACATCTGCGGGGCCGCAGCCAGGCCCACATCTCGCCGTTCCCATGAAGCTGCCAGCCCATCAACTAGGCGAACACCTGCGTGGCAACGTGCGGCCTCTAGGCCAACTCAACAAGCACCTGCGTGGTGGCATGCAGATCTTCATGAAGACCCTACCACCATGCCAACTCTGCAGCCTGCCAGCCTACGTGGCGCTGCATGCCTCGTTGGCCTGGACACGTGCCGGAGCAAGGTGGAGCGGCGACGGACGGGACGGACCTCGTTACCGCCCCCGATAAAGCAAGTGGACACCTAAGTAGCGCATTTAATGCACTTTGTCCTGTAATGACAGGCGATAAGCTTGTGCACTGTATAACTTTCCACCTCCTGTGTGCCACTGTGGCAGCCCCTTTGCCTACAAAAGGAGGCCCGCGGCATACTGGGAGGGGATTCAGATCTTTTGGACGATGCACGGATCGTAGCTAGTTCAAAATCTCAAGAACACTCAGATATACACCAAAGCGGGACTAGGGTATTACGCATCCTCGTGGCCCGAACCTGGGTAAACGATCTTTGTGCTGGCTTCTAGACCCGCTCTTTCCACAACCCCGCGCCCGCCAACCGTAGAAGGGATTCCAGTGATCCCATCTGTGTCGTTTTCCCCCGACAGATAGCACACAAAGTGTTCCTCCGGTACTCGGGAGTTGCATAATCTCATAGTCATAGGAACATGTATAAGTCATGAAGAAAGCAATAGCAATAAACTAAACGATCATAGTGCTAAGCTAACAGATGGGTCTTGTCCATCACATCATTCTCTAATGATGTGATCCCGTTCATCAAATAACAACACATGTCTATGGTTAGGAAACTTAACCATCTTTGATTAATGAGCTAGTCTAGTAGAGGCATACTAGGGACACTCTGTTTGTCTATGTATTCACACATGTACTAAGTTTCCAGTTAAAACAATTCTAGCATGAATAATAAACATTTATCATGATATAAAGAAATATAAATAACAACTTTATTATTGCCTCTAGGGCATATTTCCTTCAGTCTCCCACTTGCACTAGAGTCAATAATCTAGTTCACATTGTCATCTGATTTCACACCAATAGTTCACATCTTTATGTGATTAGTTCACATCTCCATGTGACTAATACCCAAAAGGTTTACTAGAGTCAATAATCTAGTTCACATCGCTATGTGATTAACACTCAAAGGGTGATCATGTTTTGCTTGTGAGAGAAGTTTAGTCAACGGGTCTGCCACTTTCACAGCCGTATGTATTTTGCAAATTTTCTATGTCTACAAGGCTCTGCACGGAGCTACCCTAGCTAATCGCTCCCACTTTTAATATGTACCTAGATCGAGACTTAGAGTCATCCAGATCGGTGTCAAAGTTTGCATCAACGTAACTTTTTACGACAAACTCTTTGTCACTTCCATAGCCGAGAAACATTTCCTTATTCCAGTAAGGATAATTTTGACCACTGTTCAGTGATTCACTCCTGGATCACTATTGTACCCTCTTGCCAAACTCATGGTGAGGTACACAAAAGGTCTGGTACACAACATAGCATACTTTATAGAACCTATGACTAAGGCATAGGGAATGACTTTTCATTCTCTTTCTATTTTCTGTCGTGGTCGGGTTTTGAGTCTTTACTCAACTTCACACCTTGCAACACAGGCAAGAACTCCTTCTTTGAATGTTCCATTTTGAACTACTTCAAAAACTTGTCAAGGTATGTATTCATTTAAAAAATTTATCAAGTGTCTTGATCTATCTCTATAGATCTTGATGCTCAATATGTAAGCAGCTTCACCGAGGTCTTTCTTTGAAAAATTCTTATTCAAGTACCCTTTTATGCTATTCAGAAATTCAGTATCATTTCCCAACAATATGCCATCCACATATAATATCAGAAATGCTACAGAGCTCCCACTCACTTTCTTGTAAATACAGGCTTCTCCAAAAGTCTGTATAAAACCAAATGCTTTTATCACACTATCAAAGCGTATATTCCAACTCCGAGAGGCTTGCACCAGTCCATAAATGGATCGCTAGAGCTTGCACACTTTGTTAGCACTTTTTGGATCGACAAAACCTTCTAGTTGCATCATATACAATTCTTCTTTAAGATATCCATTAAGGAATGCAGTTCTGACATCCATTTGCCAAATTTCATAATCATAAATGCAGCAATTGCTAACATGATTCGGACGGACTTAAGCATCACTACGGGTGAGAAGGTCTCATCGTAGTCAACTCCTTGAACTTGTCGAAAACCTTTCGCAGAAGTTGAGCTTTGTAGACAGTAATATTACCATCAGCGTCAGTATTCTTCTTGAAGATCCATTTATTCTCTATGGCTTGCCGATCATCACGCAAGTCAACCAAAATCCATACTTTTTTCTCATACATGGATCCCATCTCAGATTTCATGGCCTCAAGCCATTTTGCGGAATCAGGGCTCATCATTGCTTCCTCATAGTTCGTAGGTTCGTCATGGTCAAGTAACATGACTTCCAGAACAGGATTACCGTACCACTCTGGTGCGGATCTTACTCTGGTTGAAATACGAGGTTTGGTAGTAACTTGATCAGAAGTTTCCATGATCATCATCATTAGCTTCCTCACTAATTGGTGTAGGAATCACTGGAATTGATTACTGTGATGAACTACTTTCCAACAAGGGAGCAGGTACAATTACCTCATCAAGTTCTACTTTCCTCCCACTCACTTCTTTCGAGAGAAACTCCTTCTCTAGAAAGGATCCATTCTTAGCAACAAAGATCTTGCCTTCGGATCTGTGATAGAAGGTGTACCCAACAGTTTCTTTTGGGTATCCTATGAACATGCACTTCTCCGATTTGGGTTTGAGCTTATCAGGTTGAAACTTTTTTCACATAAGCATTGCAACCCCAAACTTTAAGGAACGACAACTTAGGTTTCTTGCTAAACCACAGTTCATACGGTGTTGTCTCAACGGATTTTTAGACGGTGCCCTATTTAATGTGAATGCAGTTGTCTCTAATGCATAACCCCAAAACAATAGTGGTAATTCGCTAAGAGACATCATAGATTGCACCATATCTAATAAAGTACGGTTATGACGTTCAGACACACCATTATGCTGTGGTGTTCCAGGTGGCATGAGTTGCGAAACTATTCCACATTGTTTCAAATGAAGACCAAACTTGTAACTCAAATATTCGTCTCCGCGATCAAATCGTAGAAACTTTATTTTCTTGTTACGATGATTTTTCACTTCACTCTGAAATGCTTTGAACTTTTCGAATGTTTCAGACTTATGTTTCATCAAGTAGATATACCCATATCTGATTAAATCATCTGCGAAGGTCAGAAAATAACGATACCCCTCGCGAGCATCAACACTCGTCGGACCGCATACAACAGTATGTATTATTTCCAATAAGTGAGTAGCTCGCTCCATTGTTCTGGAGAACGGAGTCTTAGTCATCTTGCCCATGAGGCATGGTTCGCAAGCATCAAGTGATTAATAATCAAGTGATTCCAAAATCCCATCAGCATGGAGTTTCTTCATGCCCTTTACACCAATATGACCTAAACGGCAGTGCCACAGATATGTTGCACTATCATTATCAACTTTGCATCTTTTGGCATCAATATTATGAATATGTGTATCACTACGATCGATATTCAATAAACCATTCACCTTGGGTGTATGACCTCAGAAGGTTTTATTCATGTAAACAAAATAACAATTATTCTTTGACTTAAATGAATAACCGTATTGCAATAAACATGATCCAATCATATTATGCCCAACGCAAACACCAAATAACATTTGTTTTAGGTTTAACACTAATCCCGAAGGTAAAGGGAGTGTGCGGTGGTGATCTTATCAACCATGGATTCACTTCCAACACACATCATCATCTGGCCCTCAACTAGTGTCTGTTCATTTTGTAACTCCTGTTTCAAGTTACTAATCATAGCAACTGAACCAGTATCAAATACCCAGGGGTTACTGTGAACGCTAGTAAAGTACACATCGATAACATGTATATCATATATACTTTTGTTCACTTTGCCATCCTTCTTATCCGCCAAATACTTGGGGCAATACCGCTTCCAGTGACCAGTCCCTTTGCAGTAGAAGCACTCAGTCTCAGGCTTAGGTCTAGCTTTGGGTTTCTTCATGGGAGTGGCAACTTGCTTGCGATTCTTATTGAAGTTCCCTTTCTTTCCTTTGCCCTTTTATTTGAAACTAGTGGTCTTTTCAACCATCAACACTTGATGCTTTTCTTGATTTCTACCTTCGCCGATTTCAGCATAGCGAAGAGCTCGGGGAATCATTTTCGTCATCCCTTGCATATTATAGTTCATCACTAAGTACCAGTAACTTGGTGATAGTGACTAGTATCTGGAAGATTAACTCCCACTTGATTCAAGCGATTGTAGTACTCAAACATTCTGATCACATGCTCACTTGTTGAGCTATTCTCCTCCATCTTGTAGGCAAAGTACTTGTCAGAGGTCTCATACCTCTCAACTCGGGCATGAGTCTGAAATGCCAATTTTAGCTCTTGGAACATCTTATATGCTCCGTGGCGTTCAAAACATTTTTTGAAGTCCCGGTTCTAAGCCGTAAAGCATGGTGCACTAAACTATCAAGTAGTTATCATACCGAGCTTGCCAAACGTTCATAACATCTATATCTACTCCTGCAATTGGTCTATCACCTAGCGGTGCATCAAGGACATAATTCTTTTGTGCAGCAATGAGGATAATCCTTAGATCACGGACCTAGTCCGCATCATTACTACTATCATCTTTCAACATAGTTTTTATCTAGGAACAAATCAAAAAAAACGGGGAGCTACATCGCGAGCTATTGATCTACAACATAGTTATGCAAATACTATCAGGACTAAGTTCATGATAAATTAAAGTTCAATTAATCATATTACTTAAGAACTCCCACTTAGATAGACATCCCTCTAGTCATCTAAATGATCACGTGATCCATATCAACTAAACCATGTCCGATCATCACGTGAGACGGAGTAGTTTCAATGGTGAACATCACTATGTTTATCATATCTACTATATGATTCACGCTCGACCTTTCGATCTCAGTGTTCTAAGGCCATAACTGCATATGCTAGGCTCGTCAAGATTAACCCGGGTATTCTACGTGTGCAAAACTAGCTTGCACCCGTTGTATGTGAACGTAGAGCTTATCACACCCGATCATCACGTGGTGTCTCGGCACGACGAGATGTCGCAACGGTGCATACTCGGGGAGCACACTTATACCTTGAAATTTAATGAGAGATCATCTTATAATGCTACCGCCGTACTAAGCAAAATAAGATGCATAAAGGATAAACATCACATGCAATCAATATAAGTGATATGATATGGCCATCATCATCTTGTGCCTTTGATCTCCATCTCCAAAGCACCATCATGATCACCATCGTCACCGGCTTGACACCTTGATCTCCATCGAAGCATCGTTGTCGTCTCGCCAACTATTGCTTCTACGACTATCGCTACCGCTTAGTGATAAAGTAAAGCAATTACATGGCGATTGCGTTTCATACAATAAAGCGACAACCATATGGCTCCTACCAGTTGCCGATAATTGTGTTACAAAACATGATCATCTCATACAACAATTTATATAATCACGTCTTGACCATATCACATCACAACATGCCCTGCAAAAACAAGTTAGACGTCCTCTACTTTGTTGTTGCAAGTTTTACGTGGCTGCTACGGGCTTAGCAAGAACCGTTCTTACCTACGCATCAAAACCACAACGATTTTTCGTCAAGTTTGTTGTTTTAACCTTCAACAAGGATCGGGCGTAGTCACACTCGATTCAACTAAAGTTGGAGAAATAGACACCCACTAGCCACCTGTGTGTGAAACACGTCGGTAGAACCAGTCTCATGTAAGAGTACGCGTAATGTCGGTCTGAGCCGCTTCATCCAACAATACCGCCGAATCAAAGTATGACATGCTGGTAAGCAGTATGACTATTATCGCCCACAACTCTTTGTGTTCTACTCGTGCATATAACATCTACGCATAGACCTGGCTCGGATGCCACTATTGGGGAACGCAGTAATTTCAAAAAAAATCCTACGCACACGCAAGATCCATCTAGGTGATGCATAGCAACGAGAGGGAAGAGTGTTGTCCATGTACCCTCGTAGACCATAAGTGGAAGGGTTATGACAACGCGGTTGATGTAGTCGTAAGTCTTCACGATCCGACTGATCTTAGCACCAAAGGTACGGCACCTCCGTGATCTACACACGTTCAGCTCAGTGACGTCCCACGAACTCTAGATCCAACTGAGGTCGAGGGAGAGTTCGTCAGCACGACGGCGTGGTGACGGTGATGATGAGGCTACCGGCGCAGTGCTTTGCTAAGCTATGGAGGGGGGCACCGCACACGGCTAAACAATCAACTTGTGTGCCCTAGGGTACCCCCTGCCCCCGTATATAAAGGATCAAGAGGGAGGCCGGCCGGTCCTATAGGGCGCGCCCAAGGGGGGCAATCCTACTCCCAGTAGGAGTTGGATTCCCCCCTTTCCTAGTCCTACTAGGAGAAGAAGGAAGGACAGGGGAAGGAGAAGGAAGGAGGGGGCGCCGCCTCTCCCCCTAGTCCAATTTGGACTAGGCCCATGAGGGGGAGGGCGCGGCCAGCCCTTGGCTGCTCCCTCTCTCGCCCTTAAGGCCCAATAAGGCCCATAACTTCCCTGGTGGTTCCGATAACCCTTCCAGCACTCCAATATATATCCGGTGACCCTCGGAACTATTCCAGTGTCCGAATATAGTCATCCAATATATCAATCTTTATGTCTCGACCATTTCGAGACTCCTCGTCATGTCCGTGATCTCATTCGGGACACCGAACTACCTTCGGTACATCAAAACACATAAACTCATAATACCGATCATCATCGAACGTTAAGCGTGCGGACCCTACGGGTTCGATAACTATGTAGACATGACTGAGACTCACTCCGATCAATAACCAATAGCGGAACTTGGATGCTCATATTGGCTCCTACATATTCTACGAAGATCCTTATCGGTCAAACCGCATAACAACATACGTTGTTCCCTTTGTCATCGGTATGTTACTTGCCCGAGATTCGATCGTCAGTATCATCATACCTAGTTCAATCTCATTACCGGCAAGTCTCTTTACTCGTTCAGTAATGCATCATCCCGTGACTAACTCATTAGTCACATTGCTTGCAAGGCTTATAGTGATGTGCATTACCGAGAGGGCCCAGTGATACCTCTCCGACAATTGGAGTGACAAATCCTATTCTTAATCTATGCCAACTCAACAAACACCATCGGAGACACCTGTAGAGCATTTTTATAATCACCCAGTTACGTTGTGACATTTGATAGCACTCAAAGTGTTCCTCCGATATTCGGGAGTTGCATAATCTCATAGTTATAGGAACATGTATAAGTCATGAAGAAAGCAATAGCAATAAACTAAACGATCATAGTGCTAAGCTAACAGATGGGTCTTGTCCATCACATCATTCTCTAATGATGTGATCCCGTTCATCAAATGACAACACATGTCTATGGTTAGGAAACTTAACCATCTTTGATTAACGAGCTAGTCTAGTAGAGGCATACTAGGGACACTCTGTTTGTCTATGTATTCACACATGTACTAAGTTTCCGGTTAATACAATTCTAGCATGAATAATAAAAATTTATCATGATATAAGGAAATATAAATAACAACTTTATTATTGCCTCTAGGGCATATTTCCTTCATTCAATGCACTTTATATGAAAGTTTTTATTATATCCCTCTTGGGTGCCTATCATATTAGGACTAGTTTTATAACTAAAGCAAATTACCATGCTGTTTTTAAAGACTCTCAAAATAATATAAGTGAAGTACGAGAGTTCAACAATTTCTATAAAATAAAACCACCACCGTGCTCTAAAAAGATATAAGTGAAGCACTACACCAAAATTGCCTAGCTCAAAAGATATAAGTGAAGCACACAGAGTATTCTAATAAATCATGATTCATGTGTGTCTCTCTAAAAAGGTGTGTACAGCAAGGATGATTGTGGCAAACTAAAAAGCAAAGACTCAAATCATACAAGACGCTCCAAGCAAAACACGTATCATGTGGTGAATAAAGATATATCCTCAAGTAAAGTTACCGATAGATGAAGATGAAAGAGGGGATGCCTTCCCGGGCCGAGGCATCCCCAAGCTTATGCTCTTTGGCCTCCTTGAATATTACCTTGGGGTGCCTTGGGCATCACCAAGCTTAGGCTCTTGCCACTCCTTATTCTATAGTCCATCAAATCCTTACACAAACTTGAAAACTTCACAACACAAAACTTAACAGAAAATCTCATGAGCTCCGTTAGTATAAGAAAATAAATCACCACTTTTGGTACTGTTGTGAACACATTGTTTATTTATATTGGTGTAATATCTATTGTATTCCAAGTTTTCCATGGTTCATACCCCCCGATACTAGCCATAGATTCATCAAAATAAGCAAACAACACGCGAAAAATAGAATCTGTCAAAAACAGAACATTCTGTAGCAATATGGATATTTCGAATACTTCTGTAACTCTAAAACTCCTGAGAAATTAGGAAGTCCTAGAAACTTTGTCTATTAATCTTCTGCAAAAATAATCAACTAAAAAGCACTCTTCAGCTAAAAATGATAATTGTTTTCTTGAGCACAAAAGTTTCTATTTTTCAGCAAGATCAGATCAACTATCATCGTAGGCTATCCCAAAGATCTTACTTGGAACAAACACTAACTAAAACACAAAATCACATCTAACCAGAGGCTAGATGAAATATTTATTTCAAAACAGAACCTAAAAAGCAAAAACAAAAACAAAATTGGGTTGCCTCCCAACAAGCGCTATTGTTTAACGCCCTTAGCTAGGCATAAAACACGAATATATCTAAGTGTTATCATCTTTGGCATGCAATCCATAAGTGGCTCTCATAATAGATTCATAAGGCAATTTAATTTTCTTTCTAGGGAAGTGTTCCATGCCTTTCCTTAACGGAAATTGAAATCTAATGTTTCCTTCTTTCATATCAATATTGCACCAATCGTTCTAAGGAAAGGTTTACCAAGAATAATAGGACAAGTAGGATTGCAATCTATATCAAGAACAATGAAATCTACTGGCACATAGTTCCTATTTTCAACAATAAGAACATCATTAATCCTTCCCATAGGTTTCTTAATAGTGGAATCCACAAGATGCAAATTTAAGGAACAATCATCAAGTTCACGTAAACCTAACACATCACATAAAGTTTTTGGAATCGTGGAAACACTAGCACCCAAATCACACAAAGAATAGCATTCATAATATTTAATCTTTACTCTTAATCTTAATAGTAGGTTCGCACTCATCATAAAGTTTTCTAGTAATAGAAACTTCCAATTCAAGCTTTTCTTCAAAAGATTGCATCATAGCATCAAAAATATGTTTAGTAAAAGCTTTGTTTTGATTATAAGCATGAGGAGAATTCAACATGGATTGCAACAAGGAAATACAATCTATTAAAGATCAATTATCATAATTAAAGTCCTTGAAATCCAAAAGAGTGGGTTCATTGCTAGCTAAAGTTTTGAAATCTCCAATCCCACTTTTATCAATTTTTCCATCAAGATCTAAAAACTCCAATCATTGGGATGCCTTCTAACTAAACTTGACTCATCTCCAGTCCCATCTTTATCAAGATTTACATTGGAAAACACAGATTCAATAGGAGTCACATCAGTCACTTTAAGATCTTCATCATTATTTAAAGCCTCTGGTTTAGCGGCCATTTTGTTTACTAAGGTAGCTTGTTTATCATAAATTTGACCTACTAAATTTTTAAGATGCGCAAACTGAGATCTCAAACCGTAAAATTCTTTAGACATATCATCGAGCTCTTTATTCATGTATTCCATAAACCTTTTCTGCTCCTTGAGCTCGTTCCTAAAGAAATTCTTATGCTCAAATTGCAAAGACATGAAGCTTCTAACATTATTTTCAATTTCGTCTAACCTCCTAAGGTGAGGGTCAACGTTTTTTGGAGGAGTCATGGTGACAAGGCAAGCAAACCAACACACGAGCACACGAAAAGCAAACGAAAAGGACGAACGGAAGAGGGGCAAAGAAAAGGCGAATCTTTTCAAAAATCCTTTTAGAAGTAGGGGAGAGGAAAATGAGAGGTGAATGGCAAATAATGTAATGCGAGGGATGAGAGTTTGTGATGGTTACTTGGTATGTCTTGGCTTGGCGTAGATCTCCCCGGCAATGACGCCAGAAATTCTTCCTGCTACCTCTTGAGCTTGCCTTGGTTTTTCCCTTGAAGAGGAAAGGGTGATGCAGCAAAGTAGAGTAAGTATTTCCCTCACTTTTTGAGAACCAAGGTATCGATCCAGTAGGAGACAACACAACAAGCCACCGAATACCTGCACAAACAAACACCAACTTGCACCCAACGCGACAAAGGGGTTTTCAATCCCTTCAAGGTTATTTGCAAAGTGAGATCTGATATAGATGGATAAACGGTAAAGTAATATTTTTGGTATTTTTGGTTTATGGAACGGAGCGTAAAAGATTGCAAAAAAAGTAAATAGGAAACTAAAATTGTAGATCGGAAACTTATATGATGGAGAATAGACCCGGGGGCCATAGGTTTCACTAGAGGCTTCTCTCAAGATAGAAAATATTACGGTGGGTGAACAAATTACCGTCGAGCAATTGATAGAAAAGCGCAAAGTTATGACGATACCTAAGGCAATAATCATGAATATAGGCATCACGTTCGTGTCAAGTAGATCGAAACGATTCTGCATCTACTACTATTACTCCACACATCGACCGCTATCCAGCATGCATCTAGAGTATTAAGTTCATAAAGATCGGAGTAACGCCTTAAGCAAGATGACATGATGTAGAGGAATTAACTCAAGCAATATGACAAAAACCCCATCTTTTTATCCTCGATGGCAACAATACAATACATGTCGGTTCCCCTTCTGTCACTAGGATCGAGCACCACAAGATTGAACCCAAAGCTAAGCACTTCTCCCATTGCAAGAAAAACCAATCTAGTTGGCCAAACCAAATCGATAGTTCGAAGAGACTTGCAAAGATATCAAATCATGCATATAAGAATTCAGAGAAGATTCAAATAATATTCATAGATAAGCTGATCATAAATCCACAATTCATCGGATCTCGGCAAACACACCGCAAAAGAGTATTACATCGAATAGATCTCCAAGAACATTGATGAGAACTTTGTATTGAGAAGCAAAGAGAGAGAATAAGCCATCTAGCTACTAGCTATGGACCCATAGGTCTGTGGTAAACTACTCATGATTCATCGGAGAGGCAAATGGTGTTGATGTATAAGCCCTCCGTGATCGAACCCCCCTCCGTCCGGATGCCGGAAAAGGCCCCCAGATGTGATCTCACGGGTGCAAAAGGTTGCGGCGGTGGAAAAGTGGTTTCGTGGCTCCCTTGGAAATTTTGGGGATATTGAGAATATATAGGCAGAAGAAATAGGTCGGTGGAGTCACGAGGAGCCCACAAGGGTGGGGGCGTGCCATCTGACCTTATGGCCGCCTCGTGGCTTTCCTGACATGCACTCCAAGCCCTCTGGATGTCTTCTGGTCCTGAAAAATCATCGCAAAAGTTTCATTCCGTTTGGACTCCGTTTGATATTCCTTTTCTGCGAAACTCTAAAACAAGGAAAAAACAGAAACTGGCACTGGGCTCTAGGTTAATAGGTTAGTCCCAAAAATCATATAAAATAGCATATTAATGCATATAAAACATCCAAAACAGATAATATAATAGCATGGAACAATAAAAAAATTATAGATACGTTGGAGACGTATCAAGCATCATGGATGCATATATCCAAGCCGCCCGGGATGGACTTGCTCACCCGTTTTCAAAAGATATGCAGGTAATGGTTTGTGTAAATTTAATAGATATATGCGAGTAGCCCCCGAGACTTGAAGCGGTTTAGGCCAACCGATTTAAGGATCGTTATGACCACAGGTTCTCAAATAGAAGGACAACACACTGTCCCAGGAGCTTGAAACGAGCTGGATAAAGCTAAATTCCGCCACCACAGAGCTAGAGGAAATGAAGAAGGTGTTGACACCTGATTTTGGCACAATGCAGAACGCAATGGAGATGGCCTCAAATGACAAAATATTCTAAATAATAAATTTCACATTGCCAAATGGAACAACTTTGATGTTTGGACCATAATTATTCGGCATCATATCAAAGACCAAAACTACACTCAGATTGTCATCTTTAGGTGTTCGGGGTGCTTTTTGGTCAATTACGCCTCCAGGACAACCTCGGATGAAGGAATGCTCTACATGAATTGTCTTCGTCTCATTGAATCGGTCGATTCTGATATAAAAATCATCTCAATCCGAGTTCGTGTGCAAAAGTTAGAGCTATCTGAATGCAGCCCTGTCAAGAGGCGAAATATGACGCGGGAGACCAGACATGTCTTGGCAAGTGTCTGATGTAATGCGTGAGTATTTTGGCCCATAAGATGGCCTCGAAACGGAAAACGTTCAACACGAAAGTTTTTCGTCTCGTCAAAACGGTCAACTTTGCTTTTGGACACATTTTCATCCGAGGACTTTTACTGCCTCAAGAACCTTGCCGGGGAAAGCTTGCCGCCGTGAACAGTAACCTTGCCGGGAGAGCTTGCCGCCGTGAACAGTGATCTTGCCGGGGAAAGCTTGCCGCCGTGAACAGTACCCTTGCCGGGGGAGAGCTTGCCGCTGTGAACAGTAACCTTGCCGGGGAAAGCTTGCCGCCATGAACAGTAACCTTGCCGGGAAAGCTTGCCGCCGTGAACAGTAGAAACTGTCGAGGCCAATCCGACCAGATGCTGAAGATGGGCTCAAATACTTATCTAGATGGCTTCGGATGAAAAAGTGTTCAACACGGGAGTTGTTCGTAACATCGAAACGGTCAACTTTGCTTTTGGAGTCATCATCATCCGAAGTAGTATACGACCTACAGAGACGCTGCAAGAGTCGGACGGTCCAGTCAGCTACATGAACGAGTCCGACTCGAAATTAGATATGACCCCGTGAAGTATTCAAGATGGCCTTATTTGGAAAAGTGATCAACATACGGATTGTTGGCCTCGTCGAAGCACACAAAATTGATATTTGAACCGTCTCCATCGGAAGTCATATGCAGATTCTACGGCCCACACAAGGAGCAAGACAGAAGATTGGACCAGATTCGGGCTGAATCCGAGTGGGACCAGAACTAGGACTCTAAGACGTGAATTGATGTAATTTTGTTGTAAGGAAAGCCTAGATAAATCCTTTGCTTGTACGGGAAGTCCAGCCGCCTCTTATATATGTTGGGGGTGACGGCCGATTGAACAACACACAATCGATCAAATCAATCTACTACTTTTTCATGTTCATCTACTTTTTATCTCTCCCTTGTATCTTTCTTCTCGTTCTTCGCTAGTTCTTCATGCTGGAGGGCTGCGGATCCACGAGGCTCTAGGGGCGAGCGAATCGACTTGGAGCAGCCCATAGCCGCCGCGAGCCCTAACGGGGTCCCTCCCGGGCAAGCGGGGCTTCGGGTCTACAAAAGCGCCCGCCGACTGTCTTGCATATCGCGCTGTTGCTCGGGTCTCCTTCGACGTGAGCTGCGGTGCATCACCCCCGGTGTCGAGGGTACATGTGACGTGTTCGTGTGTGAACACACTTTTTGGCGACTCCGCTGGGGAAGAAGCTTTGAACGGTCTCCAGCCCGTTCTTTCTACGAAGAGATCGTCACCAAGTTGCTGAAATCTACAAAGGTAATATGAATACCCAATTCCCCTTTGTAGATGCAAATAATCCATATGTTGTTGCTGGATCACCTAATGAGCATAATGTATCAGCTAGCCCTAGTTTTATCAATTATGCATCTAATTATGCGCAAGGGCCGATGCAAAACAATCTTCTTGCTTCAAATTCTTATGATTTTAGCAACATACAACATATGTATCCAAACTCTCATGCATCGGCAACCGCACAAATCCATATGCCGATGAACAACATGATGGGTTTGGTTAATCAATTTGAAACACCTCATGTTAAAATTTCCAATAGCATACAAGAAAGTGTTTCACATTTTTATTCATCGGCAACTAATTTGCAATATGTGAATCCAACCTTGCCGATGGATGGGAGAATTGGCCATGCTACTACTAGCTATTCGGCCAGTTATTCTCAACCATCATATGCTACACCTCATGTTAGTAATTTTTCGGCACCATACACAACTGTAGATACTCATAATTCAGCTTCACACCTTTCTGGTCATAGCCGAATAAATGTAAATTTTACAGGAGCGGTTGTGCCAAATATTGTAGAAGATGAGGTAGTGGTGGCTGCATTGAAGAGTTTAACCCAAAATAAGAGGATTAGTGCTCTTTGCCTTGAACAACATGAAAAGGGGCTATTTCCTGATTATGCCGCAATAAAAGCTGGAGTTTTGCAAGAAGATGAATCTTTGCCAATTGATAAAATTGGCAAGCAAAAATATGGTTTTACAACAATGCATATGCCTTCACCTAGTACTACATCATATTATACACCCCCACTATTGCAAAATTTCGGCAACAACCGTGTGCCATTGCCGAAAGAATCTAAAAGCATTGGGGGGCAATCGTATCCGGAGTGGGCTGAAATTGAGAAAAAGCTTAAAGCCAACTTTGCCGCTCACCGTCAGAAACAAATAGAAAAAGAATTGGCTCAGATAAAAGAAGGTTTGCCAATTGGTAGTATCAATAAAAAGAAGGATGATTTGGAACTTGAAAGTGCTTCGGTTGAAAAAGCTGAATCAAGTAGTATATATTCCGAATCCATCAAATCCAAAGAGGCAAGCATTATTGAGAAAGGGCATGGCAAGCATAGAAAAACAACCGTGCTTGATTTTTCTGAAGTTAATGGAACCTACTTCCTGCCCTATGAGTTCCGTGCCGTAGAAATTGACAAGCCTCAAGGACAAGAGCAAGTAGCCAAACAAAGTTCGGCTGATAAGGATCTTCAAGGTGATGATTCACGGAATAAAGAAAAAGATGATGAAGAGGCGTTGGGGAGCCACCCAAAGATGAAGCAAGATATTGTTCAAGCCACACCACTATCATGCTCTCCCAACATATTTGAAGAGGTATGTTTAGCAAGTAATTTACCTATTTTCAGATTTGGTCAAAACATTATTGTTGATGCATCCATCAGAAAAATCCTCTTAAGTAATTTTGAAAGACCAATGAAGAAGGGTAATTTACTTGTTAGCAATAAAATTATTATGGAACATATCGGTCAACCCATTGCGCCATTTATAAAGACCGATAATGACTTATTGTTACAACCAAAGTTTTCCCTGTTGCTTTATCTAAGGTTCATATCTAGTTGGGTAGCTTTGCTTATTTTGTACTTGGCTTGCACTTGGTCTCAATTGAGACATGTATGTTCTAACTATTTTCGTTTTAGAAATTTAAAGCCAAGGTTAAATTCTGTTGAGAAAACCGATGCTAGTATAATATCTTACCCAAAGACATCGGAAATAGAGTGCAAAACACAATGCATAGCCGAATGGTGTGGTGCAAAATCTGAACCATTCGTTTGCTTAATTCCAAAGCCGTTCTCACAGCAAGATCGGCTAGAAAATAAAAGGTTTACCTTTAATTCAAACATGTGTGATCAAATCTTTGATTTCTTGTTGAGGAATAATTATATTAGAATTCTAGATCACCATGTTGAGCCATTTGTCCAGGGACGAATGTATTGTAAGTTGCATGATTCGCCCAAGCATAATTTTGAGGATTGTAACATGTTTCGTCAAATAGTTAAATCGGCCATTGATAAAGGACGATTGAAATTTGTTGAGACACCAAGAGATGACCAGTCTATTCCGATTGGTCCCGATGGTAGAAAGTTTTTGTATCGGCTGCTTCAAGCCGATCCATTTGAAGAGAAGGTAAAAACTGCAGGTGATGGGATCAAGCTTTCAAGTAAAGAAGTTGTCGAAGAGCATAATGAACATAATCTTGAGGGCAAGAATTCCATCGAAGCTACAATGGAGACGCCAAGGACTGGGGGGCAGCAAGCAAATCCAACGATCGATGAAAGCAAACCAAAAGAAAACAAAGGCCGAAATAAGCGCAAGTGTAAAAGATCAAAAATCACCTTCGCTGAACTATTGGAGAAATATCAAAAGAAGAGTGAAGAGAAGAATGCTTATCGGCCCAATCATGCAAAGAAACCAAGATCACCCCCAAGGCGCAAATATGAGGATCGGTATTGGCAAAGTGAGAGTTTCAATGCAACATATTCATATCCTTATTTTGGGCCGCCAATGCCAATGCCGTGGATGCCTCCCTATGCTCATGTAGATCCATATTCATCATGGGACAGGTATGATACAAGGGCACATTCTCCATCTTATTTTAGACCATCTCACCAATATTATGCAGCTCCGAGAAGATCAACATTTGAACAGTCACATGTTAAAGACCGTTTCAATTATAAGGAATCGGTCCGGACACCATGGATGAAAAAAGAGGTGGTCAAGCAAGTCTACCGCGTGAAAAGAGATGGTCGTAAGTGTGCTACTTCAGATTTGATCTCAAATAATAAAGAGCCAATTAAAGTGTTGACATTGGCTACAAAAGGCAATAAGACGAAGCAACCAATTATTGAGAGTCAAAGTGCAAAATCTGAAGAAAAGAAGTTGAGAATGCACAAGGCCAAAAAGGAATTGCCATTGGTCAAAATAGAATCACAGCCGAGATACCCACTCGGCTTATCATATTGGCAAAAGAGGAAATTACACAAACTTAGTGCACAAGAACTTGAAAAAAGGAACATGGCATGGGTTCTCAAAGCAAGTGCTCAAAATAAGAATTATGTGCAAGCCTCCATTACAAGAAGTGCGGCAAAAGTGAAGAAGGAAAAGAGTAAAAACTATGAAGGACCAAGCCGAAGGTTTCAACATCTTTGGTCTACACATTATCCATATTCTTCAACTATGCCATTAACGCCTATGCCATGGAATTCGTCATCAGGTATGATTGGTAACCCTCAATGGGCCTATTTTAATCCATGGATGCAATATAATTTCTTACGTCATGAAAGGGTATTACCAAGTCACTATACATTTGATTAGCCACAAGTTTGTTGATGATCCAAAGGGCCGAAATACTTGATTTGTCATTTCATTTGTTTATTTCGGCTATATGTGCTTTGAATGAAGTTTACATGGTAATGGCTGATATTTATCTATCGTCCTAAGAGTATGTCAATGCATGGCCGGTGTAGTATTCTAACATCGTCCTTAGTTTGATTGGAGAGCGAGACAAGGTACGTGCTCATGAAAATTTATATGTATGCCTATATTATGATTGAATGGAGTTGAAACATCATGACCGATGTCATTGAATATATGCTGCATAGACCAATTCATAGCTGTAGAATTGGTTGGTGGGCTTATACTTTGTTTGGATATGATTTGGCTTATGCATCTTTGAGATCTATAAGAGGCCAAATCATAGTTGATTTTATTGTTGAACATCGGATTGATGACAAGCATGACATTGATATAAACCTTGTCTCATTAGTACCGTGGAGATTATATTTTGATGGTTTAGTTTGTAGCAATGGCCAAGGTGTTGGTATTGTTTACATATCTTCTCATGGTGCTGTTTTGGAAGCCTCATGCCGCTTAGAATATTTTTGCACAAACAATCAAGCCGAATATGAGGCATTGTTATTCGGCCTCGAGATGTTGCTTGCTATAGGTGCTACACATGTTGAGGCTTTTGGTGACTCGTTGTTAGTAGTGCAGCAAGTGTCTAAGGTTTTTCAATGTTTAGACGAATCACTTAATGTGTATCTTGATAAGTGTCTAGATACAATTTCTACTTTAGATTGTTTCAGGATTGCTCATATATCTAGACATGACAATTGGAGAGCAAATGAGTTGGCACAACAAGCATCCGGCTATCATGTTGATCATGGCATGTTTCATATTTCTCAGAAGCTGATGTCTTGTCTTGATAATATGGGAGAGGCCGAACCAGAGCCCACTAATTCGGCCACTAACAAAAAATCTAGTACAGGTGAGAATCATGACTGGAGGAAGCCCATTATGGATTACTTGCGTGATCCGAGTAAAAGGGTGGACAGGACTGTTCGGCGTATGGCTTTCAAATATACAATAAGAGATGGTGGTCTTTATCGCCGAACAGTTGAAGATGTTCTTTTGAAGTGTTTGGACGAGGACCAAGCAAGAGTTGCTATGGGAGAGGTACATGAAGGCATTTGTGGTACTCATCAGTCGGCTCCCAAGATGAAGTGGTTATTGCGACGTGCTGGATTTTATTGGCCGACTATGATCAATGATTGCTTCAGGTATTATAAAGGGTGTGAAGCTTGTCAAAAATTTGGTGATATTCAATTGGCTCCTGCTGCTATGTTACATCCTATTATTAAGATGTGGCCTTTTAGAGGATGGGGTTTAGATTTCATTGGGCAAATTCATCCATCTTCCTCGAAGGGGCATCAGTTGGTGTTGGTGGCAACCGATTATTTCACCAAGTGGTCTGAAGCAGTACCTCTCAAGAACATGACACATACGGAGGTAATTCAATTCATTACCGAGCACATTATTCATAGATTCGGTGTTCCTCAGACATTGACTACAGATCAAGGTTCATCTTTCATGTCACATCATGTTAGAGAATTTGCCGAATCATATAACATAAAGTTGCTCAATTCATCTCCATATTATGCCCAAGCTAATGGACAAGCTGAAACTAGCAATAAGATATTGATCAAGCTCATCAAAAAGAAGATTGAGGATAATCCAAGAAAATGGCATGAGTTATTGTCTGAAGCTTTATGGGCACATAGAATCTCAAGGCATGGTGCTACAAAGGTGACTCCATATGAGCTAGTATATGGTCAAGAGGCTGTTTTACCAGTGGAAGTGAATTTGAGTGCTTTGAGAATAGCCAAACAGAATGATTTATCGGCAGTGGACTTTTACAATTTGATGATGGACAACATTGATGAAGTTGCTGATAAACGTTTGGCTGCTTTAAGGGCCATAGAGAGGGACAAGCTGAGGGTAGCCAGAGCTTACAATAAAAAGGTCAAATTGAAGAATTTTTAGGTTGGCGATCTTGTGTGGAAAGTGATTCTGCCGATAGGTTCTAGAGATAGAAAATTCGGGAAGTGGTCTCCAAGTTGGGAAGGTCCTTTTAGGATTACAAGAGTTGTTCCCGGAAATTCATATTTAGTGGAATCAATACAAGGGGCATTTTTACCTCGAGCTCTCAATGGCAAATATTTGAAGAAGTACCACCCGAGTGTGTGGCAGGAAGCCTAAGTAGGCAATGGCCGATATACGATTATCGCCCTTAGCACAAAAATGGCCGATACATAATTATCGCCCTGAGAAAAATAGATGGCCAATGGAGTGTTGACATCGTCCTTAGAAGAAACATGGTGCAAATTATTTTTCGGCATGCAAGCTTTGCCGAAAAACAGGGGGGCATGTGTTGACACCTGATTTTGGCACAATGCAGAACGCAATGGAGATGGCCTCAAATGACAAAATATTCTAAATGATAAATTTCACATTGCCGAATGGAACAACTTTGATGTTTGGACCATAATTATTCGGCATCATATCAAAGACCAAAACTACACTCAGATTGTCATGTTTAGGTGTTCGGAGTGCTTTTTGGTCAATTACGCCTCCAGGACAACCTCGGATGAAGGAATGCTCTACATGAATTGTCTTCGTCTCATCGAATCGGTCGATTCTGATATAAAAATCATCTCAATCCAAGTTTGTGTGCAAAAGTTAGAGCTATCTGAATGCAGCCCTGTCAAGAGGCGAAATATGACGCGGGAGACCAGACATGTCTTGGCAAGTGTCTGATGTAATGCGTGAGTGTTTTGGCTCAGAAGCTGGCCTCGAAACGGGAAACGTTCAACACGAAAGTTTTTCGTCTCGTCAAAACGGTCAACTTTGCTTTAGGACACATTTTCATCCGAGGACGTTTACTGCCTCAAAAACCTTGCCGGGGAAAGCTTGCCGCCGTGAACAGTAACCTTGCCGGGAGAGCTTGCCGCCGTGAACAGTAATCTTGCCGGGGAAAGCTTGCCGCCGTGAACAGTACCCTTGCCCGGGGAGAGCTTGCTGCCGTGAACAGTAACCTTGCCGGGGAAAGCTTGCCGTCATGAACAGTAACCTTGCCGGGAAAGCTTGCCGCCGTGAACAGTAGAAACTGTCGAGGCCAATCCGACCAGATGCTGAAGATGGGCTCAAATACTTATCTAGATGGCTTCGGATGAAAAAGTGTTCAACATGGGAGTTGTTCGTAACGTTTAAACGGTCAACTTTGCTTTTGGAGTCATCATCATCCGACGTAGTATACGACCTGCAGAGACGCTGCAAGAGTCGGACGGTCCAGTCAGCTACATGAACGAGTCCGACTCGAAATTAGAGATGACCCCGTGAAGTATTCAAGATGGCCTTATTTGGAAAAGTGATCAACAGACGGATTGTTGGCCTCGTCGAAGCACACAAAATTGATATTTGAACCGTCTCCATCGGAAGTCATATGCAGATTCTACGGCCCACACAAGGAGCAAGACAGAAGATTGGACCAGATTCGGGCTGAATCCGAGTGGGACCAGAACTAGGACTCTAAGACGTGAATTGATGTAATTTTGTTGTAAGGAAAGCCTAGATAAATCCTTTGCTTGTACGGGAAGTCCAGCCGCCCCTTATATATGTTGGGGGTGACGGCCGATTGAACAACACACAATCGATCAAATCAATCTACTACTTTTTCGTGTTCATCTACTTTTTATCTCTCCCTTGTATCTTTCTTCTCGTTCTTCGCTAGTTCTTCATGCTGGAGGGCTGCGGATCCACGAGGCTCTAGGGGCGAGCGAATCGACTTGGAGCAGCCCATAGCCGCCACGAGCCCTGACGGGGTCCCTCCCGGGCAAGCGGGGCTTCGGGTCTACAAAAGTGCCCGCCGACTGTCTTGCGTATCGCGCTGTTGGTCGGATCTCCTTCGACGTGAGCTGCGGTGCATCACCCCCGGCGTCGAGGGTACACGTGACGTGTTCGTGTGTGAACAGAAGGTCACAATGACCATTGATCAAAAGAACAAACTGGAGGAGGAAAAGGATAAGCAAGCCAAAGAGATAAAGAGCTTAAAAGCTCAATTATTGGACGCACAAAAAGAGAATAAAAAGTTGAAAGGAGACATATTTGGTATGACCTTTGAACCATCCAAGGGACTCATATTATCCCGTAATTTGGAGTGTTATAATGTTGTTCTTGCAGGTCTGTTAACCGGGCGTCATGAAGAAGAAGTATCCAGATTACGAGGCAATGTTTTAAAAAGAGCTGTCTGTGGTGCATGAGCGGGCCCAGAAGGCCATGAGAAGTATGGCCAAAGCCTTATGGCTATTTGATGCCCTCCAGAAAGTATGGAGGGGTTGGCAAACCTGTTCATAGGTGCCCGACGATGTTTGAACTATGGAAGGCGTCAGCATGCCGGGAAGGTGCACGAGAGGCATGGGCTACGGTGAAAATGTGCTACACCGGGCTCGATCTGAATCGTATGGCCTGAGTTGGACCTCAGGGACCGGACAGAAAAGAGATTCCCATGAACTTGGTATATGACCAAGTGATGATAGCTGCGAAATATTCACAAGAAGACTGTAGCTTAAACAGTCTTATAGATGACATAGATAAAGAGTAGGCGTTCGATTCAATGTATCAATGTACTTTATCATCGAACTTATCTCCAACCGAACTTGTCAAAATTTGTCATCGCAGGCCTTCAGCTTCAACCTCCGAACCAAGAAGTTGGAGTGTTTCCGGATACCATGTTGGAATGTAATAGACATTCATTATGTCCGAAAACCAGGCAATCCGGTCATATTGCTCAAACAGACAAAATTTGTTTGGGGAGTTATGTTATATTACTATTTAACGTAAGAAACACCTTCCAGGGAAAATAGTTCCATTAAGGGTTCCTTTCCTTGGGTCGGCATGCCTAATTATGCATGCATAGGCTTTGATCCGAAAGATAGAATTGCGGGCAGCCTATCCCGTATTTGTTAGAAGAATTACATAAACATAAACACTATGTCGTTGCCTGCCGACCAATTATTCCCTTAAGAACGCTAGCTTTCGGCTTCACCCGTCTGAGGTACAGATCCGGATTACCCGGTTGTAACAATCGCAGAGGTACTCCCTTTACACCCTAGCCGAACAGTCGGGAATGTAGGGTATAAACATAGGAGCGAGGCAACCCAACTGGGAAAAAACTTAAGTCATAGAGGTGCATATAATGGCAAAAGATGTATAGAACAAATGATGTAAACAATGTAAGCAACAAGCTTTTAGTAATAAGCTTCGTCAAAGAAACCCCTAGTTATAGTGGGGTGTATACATTTAAGGATGTGTACCCCTAATAGTTCGGTAGATCCGAACATACCCTGGGATATAAAAAGGAAAACATAAAAAAGGAGAGGAGAAAAAGGAACCTAGTCAAAGTAAAAATAAAAAAAGGGTGCGACCGAACTATACGTAGAATCTTCGGAGCTGAGCAGTGTTCCATGGATTCGGCTCAAGGCGATTATCTGAAGCATTACGAAGGCGATAGGCTCCTCCTGTGAGAACGTCATCTATGGTGAAGGGGCCCTCCCATATTGGTTTGAGCTTATCCTTTTTCTTCTCCGGGAGACGTAAGATGAGGTCGCCAATGTTATAAGTCTTGGCCCGCACTTCTCTGCTTTGGTATCGCCTGGCCTATTGTTGATAAAATGTAGAACAGGCTTGTGCAATATCACGCTCCTCTTCGAGGCCGTCTAGGTCGTCCTGCCAATCGAGCTCAGCTTCTCGCTCTTCGTACATGCGCACTCGAGTGAGTCATGAATAATGTCGCAGGGCAGGACAACTTCTGCGCCGTACACCATGAAGAAAGGTGTATATCTAGTTGTTCGGTTAGGTCTAGTCCGTAGGCCCCAGAGCACGGAATTGAGTTCCTCAACCCAGTGTTTATCTGACTCCCGTAGGGAGCGCACCAGTCGGGGTTTAATGCCGCTCATTATTAGGCCATTGGCCCGTTCAACCTGACTGTTTGTTTGAGGGTGATAGACGGATGCATAGTCGAGTTTAATGCTGAATTTAGCACACTAATTTTTCACCTCATCAGCTGTAAAATTGGAGCCATTCTCAGTGATGATGCTATGCGGGACACCGTAGGTGTATCACGCTAGATATAAAGTCAATCACTAGTCCTGCTTCAGCCGTTTTTACTGGTTTGGCCTCTATCCACTTAGTGAATTTATCCACCATAACCAGTAAATATTTCTTTTTGTGTCTTCCCCCTTTAAGGGGTCCGACCATATCGAGCCCCCAGACCGCGAAGGGCCAAGTAATGGGGCTTGTTCTTGTGGGAGGCATATGACTTTGATTGGCGAAAAGCTGACATCCCACACAACGCTGGACAAGGGTTTGTGCGTATGCCCTAGCCGTTGGCCAAAAAAAGCCTGTTCGGAAGGATTTGCTTACGAGGGCCCGAGCTGTGGTGTGGTGGCCGCCCAGACCAGCATGTATTTCGGCCAAGAGTTGTCGTCCCTCCTCTTCGGAGATGCACCTTTGGAGAACTCCGGTAGTGCTTTTCTTGTACAGCTCACCTTCGTGAACTTTGTAGGCTTTAGAGCGCCGAACTATGCGACGGGCCTCATTTTGATCATCGGGAAGCTCTTGCCTATTAAGGCAGGCTAGGAAAGGTTCAGTCCAAGGAGCAATAACGACCATGATCTCATAAGAACAGGGTGTTATTTCAATAGCCGACCCCTCGATGATAACTGTATTATGTTCAGCTGTTGGGGGCATGATCAGGTCCGTACTAGTGTCTCCGCTCTCATCCTGCCGTACCACGGATGGCTTGAAGAGCCTTTCCATAAAGGTATTAGGTGGGACGGGGGTCGTGCTTGGCGCCCATGCGAGCAAGTATATCCGCTGCCTGGTTATTGTCTCGAGCGACATGATGAAATTCAAGCCCCTCGAACCGAGCCGATATTTTTAATACGGCGTTTCGATATGCCGCCATTTTTGGATCTTTTGCATTGAACTCTCCATTTACTTGGGATATTGCGAGGTTTGAGTCGCCGCGCACCTCTAGGCATTTTATGCCCATGGAGACAGCCATGCGGAGACCATGTAGAAGTGCCTCATATTCAGCTACGTTATTGGAGTCCGTATACATGATTTGCAACACATAGCGGACTGTGTCCCCTATAGGGGATGTCAAGATGATGCCAGCCCCCAGTCCAACTAGCATTTTAGAATCGTCGAAGTACACGATCCAATTGGAGCAGGAACTATATTCTTTGGGGAGCTCGGCTTCTGTCCACTCTACAACGAAGTCGGCCAGCACCTGAGATTTAATAGCTCGGCGTGGCCTGTATGTTATTTCGAATGGTAAGATCTCAATGGCCCATTTAGCTATGCGTCCGGTGGCATCCCTGTTGTTTATGATGTCGTTGAGTGGTACTTCGGATGCCACCGTGATCGAACACTCTTGAAAATAGTGTCAAAGTTTTCGGGATGCCATGAAGACCGCATAAGCTATCTTTTGGTAATGAGGGTATCGGGATTTGCATGGTGTAAGGACCTCCGATACGTAATAGACTGGATTTTGGATGGGGAATTTATGCCCCTCTTCCCCTCGCTCGACGACGAGTACGGTGCTCACTACCTGGTGAGTTGTGGATATATAAAGCAACATAGGCTCGTCAACACTTGGGGCGACTAGGATTGGATTGCCTGCTAATAAGGTTTTTATTTCTTCCAATCCGGCTGTGGCCGCTTCCATCCATTCAAAGTTGTCTGTGCGTCTGAGCAGTCTATAAAGTGGTAATGCTTTTTCTCCTAATATGGGGATGAAGCGGCTCAAAGCCGCCATGCACCCTGCTAGCTTTTGGACCTGCTTTAAGTCTGTTGGCGTAGCCAATTGCGACAAGGCTCGGATTTTAGCTGGGTTTACTTCAATTCCTCTATGGGAGACGATGAACCCTAGTAGCTTCCCGGCTGGAACGCCGAAGACACATTTTTCCGGATTGAGCCGTATGTCGTATGTTTGGAGGTTATAAAATCTGAGGCGGACATCATCCGCCAATGATTCGACATGTTTAGTCTTGATGACTACGTCGTCCACATATCCTTCAACTGTCTTGCCGATTTGTTTTTCCAAGCATGTTTGAGGCACCAGCATTTTTAAGCCCAAAAGGCATAATGTTGAAACAGAAAGGCCCGTACGGGCTGATGAACGTCGTTGCGGCTTGGTCGGACTCCTTTATTTTAATCTGATGGTATCCGGAGTAAGCGTCGAGGAAACACAATGAGTCATGTCCCGCGGTCGCATCAATGATTTGGTCAATGTGGGGCAACAGGAAAGGGTCTTTAGGGCAAGCCTTATTGAGGTATTTGAAATCGACACAAAGGCGCCAAGATTTATCCCTTTTCGGCACCATGACCAAGTTGGCTAGCCAATCTGGGTGTTTGATTTCTCTGATGAACCCGGCCTCGAGTAGTTTGGCTAGCTCCTACCCCATAGCTTGTCGTTTGTGTTCGGAAAATTGCCACATCGTTTGCTTGACTGGTTTGAACCCTTTGATTATATTGAGGCTGTGTTCGACCAGTCTGGGTGGGATCCCGGGCATGTCCGAAGGGTGCCAGGCAAAGATATCCCAATTTTCTTGTAGGAACACGCGTAAGGCGGCGTCTACCGTCGGATCCAGCTATGCTCCGATGGACGCTGTTTTATTAGGGTACGTCGGGTGCACTTGAAATTTAACTATTTCATTTATTGGATTGAAAGAGGTGGATTTAGGTCTCTTGTCGAGAATCACATCATCCTTGTCCACCGTGGATCGTAGGGTGGTTAGTTCTTCGGCTGTGAAGGCTTCGGATAGTGCCTCTAGGGCCAAGGATGTGGTTTCGTTTTCGGCATGGAGTGCTTTATCCGGATCACTCATAACTGTGATTATTCCATTGGGCCCTGGCATTTTAAGTTGCATGTACCCATAATGGGGTACGGCTTGGAAGCGTGAAAAAGCGTCCCGCCCTAGAAGGGCGTGATATCCGCTATTGAAGGGAACAATGTGAAAGAGCAACTCCTCCGACCTGTAATTTTCGGGCGTGCCAAATACTACGTCAAGTTTAATTCTCCCCAAACATTGTGCTTCTTGACTGGGGATGATGCCTCGAAATGTGCTACTGCTTTACTCGATGCGTGTTCTATCAATCTATATTTTGTCGAGCGTGTCCTCGTAGATGAGGTTAAGCCCACGACCGCCGTCCATGAGCACTTTGGTAAGTCGAAAGCCATCCACAATGGGGTTTAGTACTAAGGCGGCGGGTGCTCGGACTGATCGGGCCCTTGGTTCATCATCGGCGGTGAAGGTTATTGCTGCGTCGTTCCATAGGCTCACTACGGTTACTTGGTGGACTTCGGTGAGGTCGCGAAGTGCCCTCTTATGCCAATTATTTGAAGAGAAAGTCTCGAAGACCGTAAGGACGTTAAAATCGTCATCCTTCGGAGAATGCTTCTCTGGAGTGGCGGTGGTCAGGATGGCCTCCCCACTTTTAGCTACCTGCCGGAGTACCCAACATGCTCGAAGACTGTGAGTTGAGTTAGTGCTCGATGTCGTGTACCGGACAGGGTTTGTTGAGGAGTTCGTCAAGAACGGACCTGTATCCCGTAAAGGGTTTGTTTTTTCTTACTAACGGGTTTATGGTCGGATGCCTCGCAAGGGTGTATCCGTTTTGCCCGGCCCGTACATTGCTTGAAGGCAGCAGGTTTCAACCGGGTTTTCTAGGCCTTCCATGTGCTTTCCATCGTGCAGTACTTCCGTACTAAGTGCGAATTCCGTGAAACTCTGTATGCAACGGTGGTCAAGGGCATTCCGAATTCCCTCGTCCGTACAATTGCGATGAAAGACCGGAACTACATCGTAGTCACATCAATCTTTAATCTTGTTTTTGACAAGTAGGAATCTGGGCCAAAAGTGATGGACCATTTCCTGAGGTTGCTGCCATACATACATTAGGTCACATATGTCTGGGGGGGCCTGAATTACTTAGAGAGTATTGATTGTGATGGGTGGGTGGGCTAAAACTCGAATCCCGGCCCAAGATTGTATCCGGAGCTTGTAAAATCTCCAAGGTCACCAGTTCGGGTCCGGGAAGATCCAAGTGCTCCCCGGACCCTATGTCCGACCCTGAGCTCGGGGGACGCGGAGTCTCATCCAAAGGAAGGGTATCCGACTCAAGGGGTTTGGAGATCCGAACATAGCTGGTTTTTAATTTAGGGGAAGAAGTGTTTTCGGCTCGTTCCTCGACGACCGCTACCAGGTGAGTGATCGGCGGGAGATTGATTTCCCTCTGGTCATGTTTAAGCCCGATCCGATCATAGTCTGTTGAAAGCCCCTGGGCGGCGATGCGATCTGGCAGCTCGTTTAAGGACGAGAAGTCCGTTGGATCCATCTTTTCGAAGTATTCGATACCGATGAGGGGTTGGTGTTTGGCAATCACGGGGGACACTGTCGGCTTGATGGCCATGCGGGCACCCATGGTGAAACTGCCAAGCTGGAGGACCTGTCCTGAAGTTAGGCTCCTTCCAGAAGTGATATCGTTGTTGATGACAAGGCGAGCCATAGATCACTTTTCATGACTACGTAGCGGAGCTCTCAATGAAAGCACCAATGTCGGTGTCAAAACCGGCAGATCTCAGGAAGGGGGGCCAAGCTGTGAGTCTAAGGATCAATTTTAACAAGGGACAATGGGGACACGATGTTTACCTAGGTTCAGTCCCTCTTAAAGGAGGTAAAACCCTACGTCCTGCTTGATTGTATTCGATGAGTATAGGGGTTACAAGAGTTGATCTACCTCGAAATCGTGATGGCTAAACCCTAGCTGTCTAGCCTATGATTATTCTGATGCCCTCTACGGACTAACCCCTACGGTTTATATACACACCGGAGGGGGCTAGGGTTATACAAAGTCGGTTCACTGAGGAAAGGAGTATTACACCTGGACACCAAACTTGCCATTCTACGCACATAGGAGTCCTACCCGGACACGAGAGGTGGTCTTCTGCTTTGTCTTCACGACCCATCAGCCCGGCCCATATCGGATAGGCCGAATACCCGAGGACCCCCGAATCCAGGACTCCCTCAGCCCCCGCTGGCCCATGGTGAAGGAGCAGTCGGCGCTACAGCCCGCATGCGTCGGCGTTCCAGCAGACGCAGGAGGACCAACACTACAAGTTTCAGCTCCTCAATGAGCACCAACTTGCGAAGGGACAAACCGCCAGCGGGCAGGCGAACGGCGATGCCGTCACGGTTGCGGAGGATCCGGGCTTCCTGGGTGAGCAGCGGGCGCTATACCAGTCCATGCACAACGTCGTGACATCCGCTGCGAACGATGGTGGCTAAGCGTCCTTGGGCGAAAAGGGACACCCTGTTTGCGGAGATCGATGTGGAGGCGAATGAAAAGAAAGCACAAGCGACCGCAGACGCCGCCAACAGCGCGCCGATCGCACCACCCCTGCGGTTCGTGCCTGCCACAACAACCATGAGGCCGGTCCGGTGCCGTCCACACAACAAACTCCGGCAAGGAAGAGTAGGGCATGGGACGTGGGCACACCTTCTGTTCTATGTCCTATTCTTCCTCTCCCGCAGCTTTACTTCCTGAAGGTTCGACCGTTGAGCTTGTCGGACATGGGAAAGACAAGACGTGGAACACGGATACCACCACGGTTGGCAAAGATTTAGCATAGGTTAAAAGAGTGTCGTTCGGTTTTTGTTTAGCTGAAATATGTTAGAAATATAATGATTTTGGTCCGGTTTAAACTAATATTGTGTTGTTTGTTTAAATTCAGTTTGAAATGCATCTGGACATTTCTGTGTTGGAGATGCCTTAAACGCGATAGTACATATCACTGCCCTCCCCGTCCATGGCCCCACCCACCATTGCCACATGCCACATGCTGCCGATGCGGAGCGAGTGCGGACGGCGGAGGCGATGCGGCTTATCGCATTTCACCGGAAATGATTCGCGCACACCAAGGGAGTGGCGAGAGGAGGAAAATTGCCCGTGGGCTCGTGGCTCACGCCGAGGTATCCAGCCGCGACACCACACGTCCCCGTCGCCTCCTAGCCCTCTGTTTCCCACCACCTCTGCTTCTCCGGAAGCCCAGGCAGCAGCGCGGGAGCTCCTCCTGGCTCAGGATCGGTGGGAGTTGATACGAGGCGGAGGAGATGGCGGATGCGAAGCAGCAGCAGCAGCAGCCGCAGACGGCGTTGGCGGCCAGCGGCGTCTGGAAGACGGTGAAGCCCTTCGTGAACGGCGGCGCCTCCGGCATGCTCGCCACCTGCGTCATCCAGCCCATCGACATGGTCAAGGTATGCATGCACGGTGGCCGGCTAGTGGGGCTGCGCGCTCTACTTGAGAGTTGGGCAGTTATAGCTCTACGCTTTCATTTGCGGAATGGCGAGGGGCAGAGGGTTTGAGCGGGGATTGTGTCTTTGTAGGCGAGCTGTTTGATATTTTGCGTCCAAGGAGAGTGTTGCTCCATTTGGTTGGAAATGTCGCGTCGCAGCTTATGTGTACGGGAATTTTGAGAAACTGGAGTGAGGTCTAGGTTTGCTTCAAAACTATGGAGTCAGGTCGGGCCGCTGGGAGTTTGGTTGTAGTTGACTATCCTTAGAAAGAAAATGTTGCCTACTGGATTTTAGGCTTTGTTGATTTATTCCTGATGTATTTCATCAGAATATGAGCCTCACAAGATTCTAATTGGTTTTTGTATTTATGAGTACAATAATCAGCTCTAGTTTTTTTTAAGAACCTCGTTGCGAGGGCAGGGGTTCCTGCAGTTCATTAAGAAGAATAGAGATGGTCCAGTTTATAAGGAAAACCGGAATAAAAAACCTAACATATCCCAGTTAATTATGGGAACCGAGAGAAAACCCAAAAACAGAAAAAAAGACAGTAGAGCTTGGGGAAACCGGTTAATCAGGTCTAGTTCATATTGCACATTCTTGTATTTAGTTTACTTCCGAGTTCCGAGAAGATGCTGCTTTCTGTTCATGGCTTAGGATCATAGGACGTAGCCCATCTGTACTATACCTTATGGGGATTTTTCTTGTAATATTGTTGTTAAAGCCTTGGTTTCCATGAGACCTGCCTGCTCTTAGGTCTTTTTCTTTCATGGAGTGTTTTTTGGTCTAAGTCTCTAGGATCCAGGTACTTAGTTGATGGTTGCTGTTTTGTTTCAGGTGAAGATCCAGTTGGGCGAGGGCTCTGCAACTAGTGTCACCAAGAAGATGCTTGCTAATGAGGGAGTTGGTTCCTTTTACAAGGTGTGTCCTCTTAGGTCTTCTGCCATACAGATTCTGGTCATTGTGTTGAGTATTGAATTATTGATCTTGTGAATGTGGCATGTACTGCAATTTGGTGACAAACCTGTGTTACTCCATTTGCTAGAGAATTAGTCTATTACGGTTATGACTGGCATTTCATTTGTGCAGGGATTATCTGCTGGCTTGCTAAGGCAAGCGACATACACAACCGCTCGACTTGGATCCTTCAGGTTTGTATGTAAACCATTAACTGAATTCATCAGTAACTTTCATTTTTTTTAAGATCTAATAATTTGCACATGAAAAGGTTTGTGAATTTGACGTTGATAATATGTCTGATCTTTAAGCCGGTGAATGGAAAATGCATAAACAGCGTGAAATACCATTTTGTATCAAATGATTATGTTTCATGCATAAACAGTAGTTTAGATATGTTTAATAACATTTTATGGTGATGCTTGCTACCTATCGTTGGTCGTTGTACAGATAAGCATTTTTTACCATCTAAGTGCGCACTTTGGCATGACCCATCAATTGTAGGATAACTTCTGAATCAACAATGGTTTATTCATGATTTATCGAGTTCTATTGAAAAGATTTCCAAGAGGAAATACTGATATTAAGGTAAGGTTGAAGCTGCAAGACTCACCACTCCTGGAGATGGAATAAAATATTAAAGTTGAAGCCATCATACAACATCAACCATTGTGTTTTTACATCACTCTGTACTAACCGCAAGGCAGATGATATATTATCTGTCGTGTTATTACTATAAAGAGTATTCAGGAAAATCACTTACACATAATCTGTCAGCTATTTTGATCCTGTTTTATCTTAGAAGTTAGATCCTAACTACACTAGCTGCTGTTCAATGTTCGACTCAATTTTATGTCTTCACGCTGTATTTTCTCAGGGTTCTAACAAATAAAGCAGTTGAAGCAAACGAAGGAAAACCACTGCCCTTAGTCCAGAAGGCTGCTATTGGTCTCACTGCTGGAGCGATTGGAGCGTGTTTTGGTAGTCCTGCGGATTTGGCACTCATTAGGATGCAGGCTGATTCAACCTTGCCAGCAGCCCAGCGCCGCCACTATAAGAATGCTTTTCATGCACTTTACCGTATTATTGCTGATGAAGGTGTTCTGGCACTTTGGAAGGGCGCAGGTCCAACTGTAGCTAGAGCGATGTCACTAAACATGGGCATGCTTGCCTCCTATGATCAGAGTGTTGAGGTTCTTAGAGACAAACTTGGTGCTGGTGAACTTTCTACAATGCTTGGTAAGATTATTTTAGTTTCATTGAATTTGATGCAATATTTATGTTTTATCATTTCTCTTCTGAGAATTGGCTGTGCATTTTGAGACGTGAATCAGAGTGGCATGCTGGTCATGCTATCTATAGGCCATGGACTCTATGGCATCTTTAGTGCATTGTCTGGAGGAGATAAAAGAATAAAATGCTAGAACCAAGAAATGATTCAGTGTAGAACTACTGTGGCCACCTCAACAATTACGCCATATTCTAAACTTAAGTTAAGATCTCTGGATTTCTAGCAGGGTTTTTTGCTTTGTTCGTTAGCCGACATCATGTCGCAAGGTGCATCTTCCCATCTGTACGCTTAACTCACTCTTCCTTAATAGATGAGGCAACATTCCAGTCAATTTGTTGACAGATTTGCATGGACCTTCCTTGCCATTTTTCCATAAATATATAAACTGATTTGTATTACATGTATCAAGTAAGCAGTGCACTGCTACCGAAATAACTTCTCATTCACACGCCTTTCATTACACACTTTGATGCCAGGCCCTTTTGTTGTAGTTTTTCACTGTGTTATGTTTGTCTTTTCGTTCTGTTAAAACTACGTGGTCCTGATACTCCCATTATCCTCATGTTTGCTCTACTCATTCCTTATATGATATATTGAGTTTCTCTTGTAGGGGCCAGTGCTGTTTCAGGATTCTTCGCATCTGCTTGCAGTTTGCCCTTCGACTATGTTAAGACACAGGTTCAGAAGATGCAACCTGATGCTACTGGAAAGTATCCATACACTGGGTCTCTTGACTGTGCAATGAAGACCTTGAAGAGTGGTGGTCCATTTAAGTTCTACACTGGCTTTCCGGTATACTGTGTCAGGATTGCTCCACATGTCATGGTAATGCAACAAATACACGGTGTATCTCTACTTAATAGTCAACTCTTCAACTTCATGTCTATCAAACTTACCTAATGACATCTTGTATGCAGATGACTTGGATATTCTTGAATCAGATCCAGAAGGTCGAGAAGCGTGTCGGCCTTTAAAGTGCACTGCTATGCTATCCTTGCCGACAAATTATAATAGTGTAGCTGCTTTGTACCTATAAACCAGCAGTTGGTTCTGATAGACAAAATCTGTATTTATCTCCTTGACCTATATGCTACCATTGTTCTTTGTGTCTTTCAGACCAAATAATCATATCATTTCTGGGTAACTTTTGGCTGATAGTAGAGTTGTTAGGAGCAGATATTGCCACCACCAGATTGAACCCATCTCATCAATGGAGCCGGGCATCAAACAACCTTTTTCAGTATATATTTGTTTAGGCCTTATGTTTGCCAAGTGTCAACATGTATTTTTTGGCGGGGTAAAATGTGTAGTCAATTCTCCTTGTTGTTGTTGTTGTTGTTGTTGTTGTTGTTGTTGTATTTTTCTTGGCATATGACATACAAACATTTTTGTTGGTTCTGTTGTGTGCGACTACTGCATTCGGTGAAATGTGAGAGTGGATGTTTGTTCCAGCTGCTGATCATGCTAGGTACTGTATGATTTCTGGTTTGCTGCTGTCATTCTGTATGAAACGCACGATGTCGGACTGCCACATTTACAGATCCGAAGTGTAAATTGCGTACGGTAAATGTTCAAAACATTGCCTCATATTTTCTTTATCTTCATGCACCGATGAAAACCCTAAATGCCACTGTTATGTCTTACATTGTTCATCACGTGCTTCTTTTGATGATGCAGGTCCACTGGCCTTGCTGCACTATCAGTTCAACAGGACATTTCAGTTACTGGTACGGTACCCCTTCTTCTTAATGCTACTTACAATTGCAGCTATACTTTATCAGCATTCAAATCCAAGTACTCTCAACTTCCATCAGAGCATACTACTAGGTAGGTAGTGCCCAGCTATGCACAAAATAATAATAATAGTACTACCAGGCCACTGGCACCTTGGAGAAAAGAATGAGCGGATAGCAGAAAGGTTACGGGCATGGACAAATGGACTGTCCGTGCGCCCTGACCCTGTGGCTGAATTTCAGTAATCTAGCTCCTCACGCACACTTGTAGCCAGAAACGCACCGACATACCTGCAAATTGCATTTGACCAGAACAGAAGCACCCAGTCTTGATATATGGCAGAAAAGCCATATATGAAAATTTCTGCAGCCTCCTTCCGTGTTGTTGGGCTGGCAGATATTAGTGGTGGTCACATCATTTTCTTGCCCGTGGCCGTGTGTTGGATCTGACGTGTAATGCCGGGCCCGGGCGCCCCATCCATATTATTGCGTTTTTAAAGTGTTTTTCGCCAAATGTTTATCCATTCTTGAAGTTTTCTCTCGGCATTTTCTATGTGCCAAGAGGTAGCCATAATGATTTTCCTTCCGTTTGTTTAAGCCCGTGAAAGTTTCATCGTGTCGACCATGCAGTGCGCCCTTGTGATTTGTGAAAAGAATCGCAAAGTCAAATAGTGAACATGGACATGGGCACTGTGGAAAAGTAGTTTCTTGTTTTGTTTGGAGAGAAGGAGAGAGGGAAGGAATATACTCAACCGTAAACTGTCCCCTGGTACCTTGGGAGGCTGCTACGACTAGACGGCAATCTGGGACATTCCTTCTGCTTGTGTTCTTGAGACCAACTGACCTTGGAGCAACAAAAAGGCCACTATTCTCTATCTGAAAAGATCTTGTAGAGAGTCTAGTGTTATCTGATATTAACCTTTTTAAAGGAATTTTTCAAACAACCTCTGAGGCTCCGAAGAATCCTTTCCCATGGTATATGTACATTGCCCCTTTTCCTCCAAGTGCAACGTGTGAGAAATGTATGAACTCCGAGTTAAGACTGCTCATATTCATCAAAATAATACTAACGCATTTTTTGCTTCCTATTTTCTTTCTAGATCTCAGAAGAGTTAAGTAGTTGCCAGGACAAATAGGTGGCATCCAAGGACGCTGTGCCAAAGTTTCTTGACTAACACAAGAAATTGTTTAAGTGGTGACCCACCAACTTTCCTCCTACGTGGAGGATAGCAACAATGTGCCTGTCAAATGTTGAAATGTCATACTGCACCGACCATCTGGTCCAATCAGAATTGGACTCATATTAGTTTCCATCCAATTGTCAAATGAGGATTTGACATCTAACTATTTTCCGACTAAATGGGCAGAACCATCACAGCAGAAAAGGAAACTCTGAACTGATCATCTGCAGATCAAGATCCTTACTCGGAACCGACGGGCAAGATATCATCATAATCCACAAATGAACGGTCGGATCCGCCGTCTCATCACCAATACCCAAATTAGCTCTAGCCTGTCACAATATTCAGATACTCTTAACTGTGCAAAAAGGCAAATTCTACAATGCAAAAAGGAAAATCAATTGACTTGAGAACACGGAAACTTATTTGCGTGTTAATTCACTACAACGGAGTAAAGAAATGCAAAATCTCACCAATAAGAATTGTTCACGGAGACTAATGAAAAAAGGTTACCAAAAAGTCAATCTTTTCTTTAGAGTTTTATCTCTTTGAAACTTTTTTCCTTGAGAGTCCAGAGCAAGCCCACAGTCCTTGGGGCATCTATTTAAACGGCATCCCATCCCTCCATTCTACTCTCTCCTCTCCCCCCATTCAGTTCTCCCATTCTTTTGTCGAAGGGAAATTTTCGTTTTTTGAAGGAAATTCTCTCCTCTCGGTCCATTCTTTGCAGTTAGCTAGCTAGTGAAGTTCTTTCATTTGATTCTTGCTCGTCGATCGATCAATGGCGCGGATGGCAAGCAAGGGGAGCAGCGGCAGGGCCATGGCCGGCGGGGCCAGCGGGCGCGAGCGCGAGGGGAAGAAGGCGCTGCTGCTGGGGCGGTTCGAGGTGGGGAAGATGCTGGGGCAGGGCAACTTCGCCAAGGTGTACCAGGCGCGCAACGTGGCCACCGGCGAGGAGGTGGCCATCAAGGTGATCGAGAAGGAGAAGGTCTTCAAGTCCGGCCTCACGGCGCACATCAAGCGCGAGATCGCCGCGCTCCGCCGCGTGCGCCACCCGCACATCGTGCAGCTCTACGAGGTCATGGCCACCAAGCTCCGCATCTACTTCGTCATGGAGTACGTGCGCGGCGGCGAGCTGTTCGCGAAGGTTGCCAAGGGCCCCCTGCCGGAGGGCGAGGCCCGGCGCTACTTCCAGCAGCTGGTCTCCGCCGTCGCCTTCTGCCACGCGCGCGGGGTGTACCACCGGGACATCAAGCCTGAGAACCTCCTCGTTGACGACGCCGGCGACCTCAAGGTCTCCGACTTTGGCCTCTCCGCCGTCGCCGAGCAGATGCGCCACGACGGGCTCTTCCACACCTTCTGCGGCACCCCGGCCTACGTCGCCCCCGAGGTGCTCTCCCGCCGCGGCTATGACGCCGCCAAGGCCGACCTCTGGTCATGCGGCGTCGTGCTCTTCGTCCTCGGCGCCGGCTACCTACCGTTCCAGGACCGGAACCTCGTCGGCATGTACCGCAAGATCCACAGGGGCGACTTCCGCTGCCCCAAGTGGTTCTCCCCGGAGCTCCTCCGCCTCATGCACCGCGTGCTCGACACCAAGCCGATGCGCCGCGCCACCATCGACGAGATCATGGACAACGAATGGTTCAAGGTCGGATTCCGCCGCTTCTCCTTCCGCATCGAGGACGACCGCTCCTTCACCTGCTTCGACCTCGACGACGGCGACGCCTATGCGCCCACCTCGCCGCCCGACACCCCGCGGACGGCGGACGGCAGCGACTACGGCGACGCCACCGAACAGCAACAAAAAGTCTCGGGAGGGATGACGTCGTGCGGGTCGGCGCCGTCGCTGCTGGAAGGGAGGTTCGGGCAGCTGGGCGGGAGCTCGCGGCGGCGGTCGAGCCTGAACGCGTTCGACCTCATCTCCTTCTCCCCGGGGTTCGACCTCTCGGGGCTGTTCGAGGACGGCGGCGGCGAGGGGAGCAGCGGGGAGGGAGAGCAGCAGCAGAACGCCGCGCGGTTCGTGTCGGCGGCGCCGGCGGAGCAGATCCTGGCCGCGCTGGAGCGGACGGCCGTGGCGGCGGGCATGGCGGTGCGGGCTCGGGAGGACGGGTCGGTGATCATGGAGGGAACACGCGAGGGCGCCAACGGCGCGCTGGCGGTGGCCGCGGAGATCTACGAGCTGACGCCGGAGCTGGTGGTCGTGGAGGTGCGGCGCAAGTCCGGCGGCGCGGCCGAGTACGAGGAGTTCTACCGGGCGCGCCTCAAGCCCAGCCTGCGGGAGCTCATGACCGAGGAGCCGGCGCCACGTGTCGGCTCCAAGGAGCTCACTCGGAGCGTGTGATCGTGCCGTCCATGCATGCAGGCACGCACCCACGTCTGTCTGACTAGTCGTCTACACGGCGTCCGTATACTTGGCCTGTTGGCCGTAGGGCTGTGCGTACATACGTACATATCTGGCACACAAATACATACGTATGTATGTACCAAAAAAGTATGTACGTACATACACCATTTTTTGGGGCGGTGCAGTGGCTATGGATGGTGCCTATTTTGAAAGGTCCATTTCATGACACTGTGTGAAGGGTAAAATGGGGGAAATGGGAGGATTGTTAATTAATTATTACTATTAGGGGGTCATGTGTGTTAACTGTTAAGTGTGAGATGTTTGATGTTATTGATGTATGAATTCGCTGTACATTTTGAGAAGGAAATTAATGAAACCCGATCGTTATCTTTTTGTACAAACTCTCACAGCCACATAATCTTCATATACCGATCACTGTCAAACTTATGTGTCATATTCGTACATGAACAGCGGCGAATCTAGAAAGAAAATGGAGGGTGGGCTCAAAATTTACGCTGAAAAAATTAAACGCTTTTTTGAAGAAAAAATATTAATTATCTCCTAATCCGTTTGTGCAAATAAACTGACTTTTTTTTTGTAAATTGAAGCAGAGCAGTGGGATATTTTTACAAAAATACCACAAATTACATCACAGTTGCTAGATACAGATTTAACAGATAGCGGACACACCATCGTCATCGAATGAGTCTTTTATAGGAGCAGCAGATATGCAGTACGTTACAAGACGGGGGAATAACTTTCATCCATCCAGCATATCTTAAACTAAATAAACCATTTTTACCAAAAGGAAGCTAGGAGCTAATGAGTTGACATGACCAAGGCGTGTATGTTTATCAAGCCTCTCAGTCTGCCAGTGATCGTGGGTTGCAGAGATATGTATCTGACATGGGGAGCACCCGGGCGGCGAGCAGCTCGCAATGGACTGTGCAAAGGGAAGCTTTTTTTGAGGTGACCGTGTAAAGAAGTTATTAGCGAGCATGGGGAAGACAAACCGGTCCAAGGCACGGAGGCAGAGTACAAATGATGGACATCTCCAACAGCATAGTGAGGACACTAGTATTAGTATAAACATTTGTGAGTTTGGAGGGTAGGCTCGAGCCTATCGAAGCCCGGCTGGTAGATTCGCCACTGTACATGAATACATAATGTGCAGTACACCAATTTTTGCTATACCTATACGAGAGCTGGCGGATCAGTGACTCAATGGCCGCATTCTGAAGTTCTGAAGCAGTCTAGCCCAGGAGAATGACACGCAATTCATAAGAAGTTCAGAGCAATCAAATGAGGACAGTACTTTTCAAAAGCATTGAGCTGTTTTAACTCCAGAAAGCCATTCCAATTGTCTAGAATTAGCTTCGAGTTTTATGACAGCTGGTTAAATAGGTACACCTGGACTTACCTAAATACAAATTTGTACTAAATCAGCGACGAGTAATATGAAACGGAGGGAGCATCTCTTATCTCTTCACCTTGGATTCTTGTCTCTCATCCTTTGTGTAATACGTAGGTTTGATGCCGTTTCGACGGCGATGACAATGCCATTTCAAATAAAAGTTCCTCGGACCCAATACCTTCATGGACAGCCGGGTTCTATGTGCATGGTCGGTGATAACATCATCTCCTTCAACAACCTCTTTTTCGACCCTCTGCGTGCTAAATTGTCGGCTTGGTCCGGCAACACTAGTGTCGATGCTTGCCTAGATCGGGTTGATCTCCATGCCGATACATTTAGCACGATTGCAAATCTTGGTCGTACATAACAACGGTTCCTTGTTGCAGCGATTCAGCAAGATTCTTCGTACGTAGCTTAGTGATTGTATTTCTCGATGTTGTTCATTATCAGAGAAGCATAATGATGGTGCGACGAGGACAAGCTTAGTTTCCGCTTTGACAAAAAAAAATACGAGGTATATTGCCATAGTTTAGTCCCTCGTTTGTTTAGAGTCGATTTTGTGTCTGTGAGCCCGTTCAGCCGGCTGCACCGATGTTCTATTTGATCTCACATGAACCATAATTTTCAGATAACTAAATACAGCTCCGAAATTTCACAGCCACAAGCTCAAAACGGCCCCGTGATTAAACAATCTCGACAGGCCAACCGGAGGCGCCGCGTACGTAGTCGCACTGTCCCTTCCGCCGCACCATTTCGCATCACATTACACTAATTCTTTTTCGAAAGTGACAACTTTGGAAGACCTGCCTCAGCTGGCACGACGCTGAGCCTGGATTAAGTTTTGTTTACGTCGCGAGATCTGAACGAGGACAGGTCAGGCGCACACGTAGGCGCGCACGGGTTAGGCCAGGTCGCGTGGCAAGTTTTAGCGTGCGTGTCATCGGCCTGCGGATTAAACTAGGAGTAGGCGTCCCTCGTCGACGGGCGCTGCGTTGCGGACGGACTGGAAAGAGGCACTGGTAGATACCTTAATCTGGCGATTAGTTGTCTGGTTACTGTAGTTAGTTTGACATGCATGATAAGATTTCGCACCCGGTTTTCAGTCCATTTTCTCCGGAGGTAGGTGTTGGTGGGCCCGGGAAGGACTGACGACGATGTGCTGGGATGGCCTGCGTGGGCTAATCATATTGCGTGATAGTTTAGCTAAGACGAGATTTTGACTAATATTTAATTTGCTAATGTGGTACGATTTATCTGACATAAAATCCACTGTACGTCACTAGAGCAGGTTTGGCTTGAAGATCAATAGAGTATGTTGGTATGCCAACATTTGGTAATCCCTACGGGTCTCCCAAGACTTGCACGACACAATCCCTCTCTCAATCTGAGGCGTCGTCAGGCCAAACCGCCTATCGTCATCGCCGCCATCGGCTGTCCCTCGCCTCCCATCGTCTCACCTCTCCCATGGCGGCTAGCAGCAGTGTTGCGGCGACAACAGTCATGAGCGACGAGGTACAACAGAGACGGGTCTGTTGACTCTGATACCGTGTAGAACTGCACGCATCAATCAGTTCATCAAAAAACTCAAACTTATGGGGAATTCTACCTCTCGCTTCGGACGTTGTTGCACAAGCTGCTGCTCCGATTGCTCTCTGCTAGTGTGTTCCCTGCTTGAGCGGCAGCTGATTTAGATCACTGCTTCTCTGTTACTAGTGCTCGAGCGCCCAAACTACTAGTGCACCGCTTCGACGATAAAATTCAGTTTCCTTAGTTAAGTTCAGAGTCGACGATTCCGCTGGAGCGGCCGTCGCGCGGCTGATGCATTTTACATCCAGCACTTTTTGGTGATGTATTTTACATCAGATGCTATTAGAATCGCACTTCAGATTAACGTTGTTTGTCTTGTCCAGCCTTGCCATCGTACACCTGACCCGACTGCTTCAGCGACGGAACCGTCCATCACACCGGAGCAGTACCCTCGGCGCCGTCTCCAGACGCCTCAGATCTTCTTCCCCGCCTCCGACAGTTACACCGACAACACTATCCTCAACGACCAACCCAATGATGATGAGGTCGACAGAGCTACGCCAAAAAGGTTGTACACTCGTCCCATCGCTTTTTACTCTACATTTATGTCAATCCCTTAGGGTTCCTTTGGTTCAAAGCAGCTGCAAATCTATAAAGAAATGGAGAGTGGTCTCAAAACTAACAGGGAGAAAACTATGCTCTTTTGAAGCACAATTTTAATCGGTTTAGTAAGATGGCCATTATCTCGGACCAAATAAGCTACACCAAATTTCATATTACAATGGAAACATGTACTATTACTCAATTGTTTGGGGGTTTTCAAAAATATTTTTTTAACCAAAATGATGGACCTAATTATGTTGTCCATAAGCTCAAATTTTTTCGGATTACAACAGAGCACATGTAGTATATTTTGAAAAACTTTAGGGCTTTAAAAAAATCCAGTTCATGCAGGCAAGAAGACCCATTGAGAACACATAATAATGAGAAATACATAGTTTATCCCATATAACAAGCAATGAGGTAGTAGACAAGTTAGCTTGTTGGATTCTCTTGGAAGCGATCATTTTTTATGTCTGCGTGTTGGAGCTTTGCAAGTGTAGATGGGCCCTAGAGTAGAGCTAGTTGGCTGGGTCCTAAAGAATAGTAGCACACAAACATCTTTCGAGGGTAGGCTTCAGCCTGTTGAACACTGCATACGAGAATCACCACTGGTTCAAAGAAAAAAATGAAGGAAAACATAGGAATTGGAAAGTTTCCTATGGTACTACTATTCATGCATTTGATTAGAACGAATGGAGCAAAGCAAAACTGGTGGATTTTTTTCCTTTGGTATCTCTTTCAAAGAAAAAATGTAGGAATTTTAATATCCACTTTGACGTCCTTATCAAATTCCCATGCATGAAGAACAAGACTAAGTGCATTAGTGGCATAATAAGATTTAATTTTATATTGTCATGTTATTTGACTTTAATTTAACCATATTTCTCTGCTTTCTTGTGTTCTTCCAATTCTTGTAAACCAAACACCTAGGTTGACAGAAATCCTGTGTTTGGAAATGCTATGTTTTGCATGTGCATCCCTATTCTATTCTTGTGTTTTTCCTATCCCTGTGTTTTTTTGAATTCTCCAATTCAAAGGAGCCCTTACAGATTTACTTCATTTACAAATAGGTGTCAAAGAAAACTCGATGTGGTTTGTCCCGCTCCTGCCGTGTCGTCGTCCACCGCACCTGAGCTGCTCCATCGATGGAAGCGTCCACCGCAACAGAGATCCCCCCTCCAGACCATCTTTTTCCGCCTCAGATCTTCTTCCCCGCAGTTGGCAGCCATCCAACTGCATTACCATCATCGACTGAGTAGATGAACCTGAGGACTACACAGTTCCGGAAGAGAGGCGCACTCTTTCGTGTCTGCTTACGTTATGCATCAACTAATACTACCTGCTACTTTATCATCATGTTCACCTCTTAAACTCTGAGTTAGGTCCAAACTAATGTTCAAACTTGACTTCTAAAATGCTTGTGGGGCACATATCGAGGCAACAACGAATGTTATCTTTGTCTACTATCTGGTTCATTTCGGGCATTATATGTGGTTCATGTTGGATGGGCAACAAATAGTAGAGGAGCCATCATTTGTCTTTTCTAACTGAAACTATTATCTGGTTGCTACCATTAGTTTTGGATCTATCCACTGGTTGCTACCATTAGTCTAGATTCTTGGATGCACCCCTTAGGCCTTACATAATCTGATTATGTTTTTTTATTATGCATGTTAGTTATTGTACACAATCGTATTGAACATGTAGAGAAAAAGAGAAGAGCGTTACGTGGGAATATAATGTCATGCAAACGTTGCTCATGGTCGATGCAGTGGCTGTCCCCCTCCCAGAGGAAGATAACTATTCAGAGGAGGATTCAGAGGGAGCAGATCACTCCTATTTACCCCATGAGATGTTTCCTCTAACCTGGCATGCTGATGTTGGTCATATCATGCATATGGCGCTTTGCATTGCTTACTTTATAAATCGTATATGTCATCATCTTAGTTTGGGCATGCTTTTTGTGAATGCCACCTTTTTGGTTTCTATATCATATACTCCCTACGTCCGAAAATACTTGTCGGAGAAACGAATGAAAATGGGTGTATCTAGAACTAAATTGCATCTAGATACATCCATTCCTCCGACAAGTATTTTCGGACGGAGGGAGTATGTAAATTATGCAATGCCATCTTCACTACAACAAAAACACTTTTGTGATGATACGTGTTTGTCAGAGTAGGTCATGTTTTCTGTCATGCATGTATATCCGTGATGATTCTATGACAAAATCAAGATAGTCATACATGTGCTGTCATAGAAGTGTTCCATGACAATGCTCAAATTATCATCACGGAAGTATCCACTTCCATGACGGTAAATGTCGCATCATGGAAGTGTTTTCGTGAAGGGTAACCGACACGTGACATCCACCATAACGGGTCACTGTTAAGCTATCGAACTGGTTTCGGATCCAATAACATGTTAACAGCAACTACCAATGGCGATTTTCCACGTATAAAATTCTCATTGGCCGAACGAACCACATGTCAGCTCCACATTGGGACAGATGTCATCCGTCCAATGAACGGGACGCGCCTATGATACGTCGATATGGGGCACGACCCAACAGTTGCCCATTTAGGTTAATTAGAAGGCTGGCCCATTTGACTTGGTCAAAAGTTAGCGGGTCAGCCCACGGAAAGGCTGTTAACGGCATGTGCGCATATAGCCCATTTACGACACTGGAACTTGATACGTCTCGAACATATCTACTTTTTCTCACGCTTTTCCTCTTGTTTTGGACTCTAATTTGCATGATTTGAATGAAACTAACCCCGGTCTGACGCTGTTTTCAGTAGAACTACCATGGTGTTGTTTTTGTGCGGAAATAAAAGTTCTCGGAATGGAACAAAACTTGGCGAGGATTTTTTATATCAAGAATAAGAATTTCTGGAGCCAAGACCCACCGGAGAGGGCCCCCTGGTTGGGCACAACCCACCAGGGCGCCCCCCCACTCCTGGCCGCCCAGGTGGGTTGTACCCACCTGGTGGCCCCGCTGACGACCCCCTGATACTATAAAATCACATATTTTCAAAAAAAAAATCAGGGAAAAAGAATTATCACGATCCACGGGACAGAGCCGCCACCAAGCCCTGTTCTTCCTCGGGAGGGCAGATCTGGAGTCCGTTTGGGGCTCCGGAGAGGGGGATCTTCATTCTTCGTCATCACCAACCCATCTCCATTGTCAATTCCATGATGCTCCCCACCGGGAGTGAGTAATTCCTTCGTAGGCTCGCTGGTCGGTGAGGAGTTGGATGAGATTCATCATGTAATTGAGTTAGTATTGTTAGGGCCTAATCCCTAGTATCCACTATGTTATTAGATTGATGTTGCTATGACTTTGCTATGCTTAATGCTTGTCACTTTGGGCCCGGGTGCCATGAACTCAGATCTGAACTGTTTATGAATTCATCATTATATCCATGTTTTAGATCCGATCTTGCAAGTTATAATCACCTACTACGGTTATGATCCGACAACCCCGGAGTGACAACAACCGGGCCCACTCTCGGTGATGATCGTAGTTTGAGGAGTTCATGTATTCACTATGTGTTAATGCTTTGTTCCAGTTCTCTATTAAAAGGAGGCCTTAATATCCCTTAGTTTCCAATATGGACCCCGCTGCCACGGGAGGGTAGGACAAAAGATGTCATGCAAGTTCTTTTAATAAAGCACGTATGACTATTTACGGAATACATGCCTACATTATATCGATGAACTGGAGCTAGTGTCGTATCGCCCTAGGTTATAACTGTCACATGATGAATATCATCCAACAAGTCACCGATCCAATGCCTACGAATTTATCTTATATTGCTTCTGCTAAGTTACTATTGCTATCGTCACCGTTACACTTGCTACAAAAATACTACTATCACTGTTACTGTTAACATTGCTGCTGTCACTGCTGTCAAAACTATCATATTACTGTGCTACTGATTACTTGCTGCAGATAATTAATCTCCAAGTGTGGTTGAATTGACAACTCACCTGCTAATACCTTCAAATATTCTTTGGCTCCCCTTGTGTCGAATCTATAAATTTGGGTTGAATACTCTACCCTCGAAAACTCTTGCGATCCCCTATACTTGTGGGTTATCAAGACCTTTTTTTGACGCCATTGCAGGGGAGCATAGCTATATTTGTTGAGTCACTTGGGATTATTATCATATTATCACTATGAAGAATCTGAAGGATCCAAAGACTAAGATATTTCCCTCAAAGACGAGGGGAGGTAAGGAACTGCCATCCAGTTCTGCTTTAGATTCACCTTCTGTTTTGAGTAAACTTGCAACACCACCACATACTATCGATTCTAATATGTCGCAAGTTATTGATGATGCTACTTCTACTATGAATGATGCTTATGATGATGCTAGTACCTTGCTTTACAATGTTGATGTGCCACTTGGTGAATTTCTTGATGAAAAAATTGCTAGAGTAATACAACATGATGTTGTTGAATCTGATGATGAGCTTGAAACTGATACTCCTGAAACACCTGCTAGAACTAGCCTCCTTAGATATGAATTGCCTAAGGTACCAGAAGGTTATGTTATGAGTGAAGAAACAACTAGAGATATTCTTGCTTGCAATGATAGAGGTGATCTAGAGAAATTACTATGCAGGAATAAAGAAAAATCTCTGAATGCTAGAATGAAATGCGATCCTAAGTTTGCTACTTCACCTATCTTTATTGATGACAAGAATTATGAATTCTCTGTCGACCCAGAGTTAATTACTTTGGTTGAATCTGATCCTTTCCATGGTTATGAAAATGAAACTGTTGTGGCACATCTTACTAAGTTGAATGATATAGCTACCCTTTTTACTCAGGATGAGAAGACTCGCTATTACTTTATTCTCAAATTATTTCATTTCTCATTAAAGGGTGATGCTAAAGCTTGGTACAATACTCTTGCTCCTGGTTGTGTGCGTAGTCCCCAGGATATGATTTATTACTTCTCTGAAAAATATTTTCCTGCTCATAAGAAACAAGCTGCCTTACAAGAAATATTTAATTTTGTTCAAACTAAAGAAGAGAGTCTCCCACAAGCTTGGGGGAGGCTTTGCCAGTTACTTAATGCTTTGCCTAATCATCCTCTTAAGAAAAATGAAATACTTGATATCTTCTATAATGGACTAACTGATGCTTCTAGGGACTTCCTAGATAGTTGTGCTGGTTGTGTTTTCAGGGAACGAACTATTGCTCAAGCTGAAGAATTATTGAATAACATATTGAAAAATTATGATGATTGGACTATTCCTGAACCACCGGCTAAGCCCACTCTGAAGAAGAGGGGTGTATTATATCTCAGTCCTGAAGATATGCAAGAGGCAAAGAAATCTATGAAGGAAAAAGGTATTAAAGCTGAGAATGTTAAAATTTTACCTCCTATTGAAGAAATACATGGGCTTAATACACCACCAATGCCTAAGATGGTACATGTAAATTCTCTTATGAAGATCAATGAAAATAATAATCCTCACAATATGCATCCTAGTCAATGCCTTTATGAGTTTGAAAACTACATTAGAAAACAAGATCACTTCAAATGCAAATGTTATGAAACAATTGAAATATAATTCTGATATGATTGCTCGCTTGAGTGACTTGTTATTTAGAATATCAAATAATGTTAGAGGTGTTGGAAAACATGCTTCCATGGTTCAAACTCAGTTAGAACAAGTTGCTAAATCACAAAGAGAATTGCTTGATGAAATGAATCATAATATGCATGACTTTGCTGTTAGAGTTGCAACTAGAGGAGGTAAAATGACTCAGGAACCAATTTATGCTGAGGGACACCCAAAAAGAATTGAACAAGACTCACAAAGAGCTCACACCTAGTGCACCTAGTCCTTCTAGAAAGAAAAAGAAAAAGAAAAATGATAGGACTTTGCACACTTCTAGTGAACCTGAAATAGACAAACCTCCTGATAATACAAATGAAACCTCTATCTCTGATGCTGAAACTCAATCTGGTAACGAAAACTCACGTAGTGATAATGAAAAAGATAATAATGAGGTTCATGAAGCCACTCAAACAAACAATGATAAGGAACCAGATAATGATGTTGAGATAGAACCACATGTGGATCTTGATAACCCACAACCTAAAAATAAAAGGTATGATAAAAGAGACTTTGTGGCTAGGAAACACGGTAAAGAAAGAGAACCATGGGTTAAAAAACCTATGCCTTTTCCACCCAAGCCAACTAAAAAGAATGATGATTAAGAATTTGAATGCTTTGCTGAAATGCCGAGGCCAGCCTTTTTGTGTACTCGCTTGACTGATATCTTAAAAATGCCTCCTTATGCAAAGTATATGAAAGACATCATCACAAATAAGAGAAAAACACCGGAAGCTGAAATATCCACTATGCTTGCTAATTATACTTTCACAGATGGAGTACCCAAAAAACTTGGAGATCCGGGAATACAAACTATACCTTGCTCTATAAAAAAGAATTATGTGAAAACTGCTTTGTGTGATTTAGGAGCTGGTGTTAGTGCTATGCCTTTCTCTTTATATAAAAGACTTGACTTGAATAAACTCACACCTACTGAAATATCTTTGCAAATGGCTGACAATTCAACTGCCATACCTATCGGTATCTGTGAGGATGTGCCCGTTGTTGTTGCTAATGTTACTATTTTGACCGACTTTGTTATACTTGAGATGCCCGAGGACGACAACATGTCGATTATCCTTGGTAGACCCTTCTTGAATACTGCAGGGGCTGTTATTGATTGCAATAAAAGCAAGGTCACTTTTCATAATAATGGTAATGAGCATACGATGCACTTTCCAAAGAAACAATTCCAAGTGAATGGTATTAATGTTATTGAAAAATCTCCGACAATCACTATTGGAAGTTTTCAAATACCTCTACCTACTGACAAAAAGAAATATGAAATGCTTATTGTTGGGGACATTCATATCCCCATTGAGGTAACTTAGTGATTTACGAAAGTTCTTCGGTTTCATGCTAATCGAAAGTGGTTATTAATAAGACTTGATCAACCTTATTAATGAATCATTTTTGAGCGGTATGAAGTTGATGAATTTAGTAAGCACTACTTTATGTCCCTATTTTTTATTCTCTATTTTTGTTAGTTAAATAAAATAAATGCCATGTTTTGTCTGTTTTCCGAATTTCCCGTGCAATAAAAAAATGACCCAAAAATAAAAGTTCTCAGAATGCCCTGCAAATTTTATATGATATTTTCTGAATATTTATGATTTTTTGGTGCAAATAATACCAGAGGGAGGTGCACCAGGTGGGCACAACCCACCTGCACGCGCCAGGACCCCTAGGCGCGCCCTGGTGGGTTGTGGTCCCCATGTGGGCCCCCTCACTTACCTCTTCATCCCACATCATCACTTACCTCCAGAAAAAAATCCCCATTGCTCTCTCTCCCGTGTTCTTGAGCTCAAACCCATGGATTTCGATCTCTTTGCTCGAAGCTCTGTTTCCGAAACTATTTCGGGGGATTGTTGCTTGGAATGTGACTCCACTATTTGTCCAATTAGTTTTTGTTTTAGTGGTTTATACTTTGAATAATTAGCTACTCTTGGTGCTGCTGTAGATGTGCTTGCATGTTCAATTCTTAGTGTTCTAAGTAGTTTGAATGCTTGCTATGGCCTCTATGTATCCCTATGAGTAGTTGCTATCAATTTTGTGAAGTTTTATTGAGAAAATTTTGTGGACTAAAAATTCAGATTTTTATTTTCAGAAATTGTACGCGAACATGAATATCTTCAAGAAGTTTGGCTCGAAGAAGAACTCCAAGGGTGTTATTGGGGAGTCTTCTGATAGTGAACTCCACCCTCGGAGGTCGGCGAAGGTACGGCCGTGCGAATGGCCGCACACCCCGTTCCTGCAAGAGGCTGGAATTCATGAGGAGTTCATGCAATATATTGCCAATGCCGGCCTCATGGACTTCATCGCAGATGAGTGTGACCAACACCAAATCCTCACAAACATCTTTGTTCAAAGTTTTACTTTCCTGCCTAGAAATAATCCTCCTGAAGTGAGCTTTGACTCATATGCTGAAAACCATCAGATACCACTTACTGAATTTTGTAACATATGCATGATCCCGTCTGATGGGAGCTTGGCTGAGCCTAGGCCGGCCGAGTTTGAGGCCTTTTTTCGCACTTTGACAGTGGGTGATGAGATAAGAGTGTCAGCTATCACTACCGTTGGCTTACATTTTCCTGCTGTTCGTTACTTTGCACTTTTTATTACCAAATGCTTGCTTGCTAGGGAGAAGGTGGGTGCACTTAGTTCACCAGACCTTGCTGTTTTACGTCGTGCACTTGAGGGTGACAACACGTATAGCTTGGGAGCTACTGTGGCTCGTCACCTGCACCTTAATAAATCCCAGGGTAAAATACATGGTGGGATTTTTGCTACTCGTTTGGCGGCTCACTTCGAGGTTGAGATACACCCTGATGATTACCCTCTGACCAAGGTTTACCTAGACCGAGCAGCCATGGATCACCATCACTTTCTTACACATGATTGTCCTGATATTGCCATTCCTTATAACCTGGTCTATAGCGTTACAACTTGTGATGTTATCCCCTTGCCTGCACCTGCTTTGTTTGATTCTGTTGCCAGGGGCGGATATAGGATTATGCCTGCATTCATCATCGCCTACTGGAATGCTCACGCTGTTGCCGAGGCTACATAGGTACCTCAGTAGTGGGATGAGTGGATGCCCGCTCCTCAGGATCCCTACTACCCTCCAGGCTACTGATTGATTACCAACTTAGGCCAAAAGCCTAAGCTTGGGGGAGTACGTGTTTCTCACTGACATTATATTCATGTTCACATACCATTCTATTTGTCGGTGTTCACACTTTTTCATTGTATCATCCATGCTTAGATTTATTTTCTTGCTTTCTTCTTGTGTGTTTGAAAAACTTTAGAAAAACCAAAAAGTTAGTTGTAGTAATTTACTTTCTATGCAAGCTTAGTAGTAGTACGAAAAATAAAATCCAAAAAGATTTCCTTGTTCTTCTTTTGCTTGTTGAAGAAAACCAAGAGCAGGTACGCCGCCAGCGCCGGGCATACGCGGAGCTCCAGGCCCGGCGCCGCGGGCGCGTGGAGGGCGGCGTCATCGTCCTCGACGACGACGAGGAGGACGTCGTCGGGCCGTCCAGCGCGCCGCTGCGCCTCGGCGACCCTGGCGAGGGCTGCAGCAGGGACGACGCCGGCCCAAGCCAGGCGCGTGACAACGACGATGGTGACGGCGGCGACTACACTCGCTTCTACAGGCTTCTCAGCATGTAGGTGACGGGGACGACGTCGGCGGCTAGGCGTAGTTTGGTGTAGTTTAGGCATAGTTTGCATGTTTTCATGATGTTTGTACAAATTTCAATGAAGTTTCGCCGAGTTCGTGCAAAAATCTCCGGGTTTGCATATATTTGTACGGAACATCGCGGAACCCGGGGCAACCTGTGGGCCGACGACTGGGAACAAAGTCGCCCCCACGCGCCAATCCAACGCCGGCTCGCCCCCAGGCGGTTCTTTTTCGGCGCCCTGGGGGGCCGAACTGCTGGAGATGCTCTTATAGTGATGTGCATTACCGAGAGGGCCCAGAGATACCTCTCCGACAATCGGAGTGACAAATCCTAATCTCGATATATGCCAACTCAACAAACACCATCGGAGACACCTGTAGAGCATCTTTATAGTCACCCAGTTACGTTCTGACGTTTGATAGCATACTAAGTGTTCCTCCGGTACTCAGGAGTCGCATAATCTCATAGTCATAGGAACATGTATAAGTCATGAAGAAAGCAAGCAATAAACTAAACGATCATAGTGCTAAGCTAATGGATGGGTCTTGTCCATCACATCATTCTCTAATGATGTGACCCCGTTCATCAAATGACAACACATGTCTATGGCTAGGAAACTTAACCATTTTTATTAACGAGCTAGTCTAGTAGAGGTATACTAGGGACACTCTGTTTGTCTATGTATCCACACATGTACTAAGTTTCCGGTTAATACAATTCTAGCATGAATAATAAACATTTATCATGATATAACGAAATATAAATAACAACTTTATTATTGCCTCTAGGGCATATTTCCTTGAGTCTCCCACTTGCACTAGAGTCAATAATCTAGATTATATAGTAATGATTCTAACACCCATGGAGTCTTGGTGTTGATCATGTTTTGCTCGTGAGAGAGGCTTAGTCAACGAGTCTACAACATTCAGATCCATATGTATCTTGCAAATCTCTATGTCCCCTTCCGACACTTGATGACGAATGGAATTGAAGCGTCTCTTGATGTGCTTTGTTTTCTTGTGAAATCTGGATTCTTTTGCCAAGGCAATTGCACCAGTATTGTGACAAAATATTTTTATTGGACCCGATGCACTAGGTATGGCACCTAGATCGGATATGAACTCCTTCATCCAGACTCCTTCATTCGCTGCTTCTGAAGCAGCTATGTACTCCGCTTCACACGTAGATCCCGTCACGACGCTCTGTTTGGAACTGCACCAACTTACAACTCCACCATTCAATATAAATACGTATCCGGTTTGTGACTTAGAGTCATCCAGATCAGTGTCAAAGCTTGCATCGATGTAACCAATTACAACAAGCTCTTTTGTCACCTCCATAAACGAGAAACATATCCTTAGTCCTTTTCAGGTATTTCATGATGTTCTTGACCGCTGTCCAGTGATCAACACCTGGATTACTTTGGCACCTCCCTACTATACTTATAGCAAGGCACACATCAGGTCTGGTACACAGAATTGCATACATAATAGAACTTATGGATAAGGCATAGGGAATGACTTCATTTTCTCTCTATCTTCTGCAGTGGTCGGGCATTGAGTCTCACTCAACTTCACACCTTGTAACACAGGAAAGAACCCTTTCTTTGACTGATCCATTTTGAACTTCTTCAAAATCTTATCAAGGTATGTGCTTTGTGGAAGTCCAATTAAGCGTCTTGATCTATCTCTATAGATCTTGATGCCCAATATGTAAGCAGCTTCACCGAGGTCTTTCATAGAAAAACTCGTATTCAAGTATCCTTTTATGCTATCCAGAAATTTTATATCATTTCCAATCAGTAATATGTCATCCACATATAACATTAGAAATGCTACAGAGCTTCCACTCACTTTCTTGTAAATACAGGCTTCTCCAAAAGTCTGTATAAAACCACATGCTTTGATCACACTATCAAAACGTTAATTCCAACTCCGAGAGGCTTGCACCAGTCCATAAATGGATCGCTGGAGCTTGCACACTCTGTTAGCACCCTTTGGATCGACAAAACCTTCTGGTTGCATCATATACAACTCTTCTTCTAGAAATCCATTTAGGAATGCAGTTTTGACGTCCATTTGCCAAATTTCATAATCATAAAATGCGGCAATTGCTACCATGATTCGGAAAGACTTAAGCATCGCTACGGGTGAGAAAGTCTCATCGTAGTCAACTCCTTGAACTTGTCGAAAACCTTTTGCAACAAGTCGAGCTTTGTAGACAGTAACATTACCGTCAGGAAGATCCATTTATTTTCTATGGCTTGCCGATCATCGGGCAAGTCCACAAAAGTCCACACTTTGTTCCCATACATGGATCCCATCTCAGATTTCATGGCCTCAAGCCATTTCGCGGAATCTGGGCACATCATCGCTTCCTCATAGTTCGTAGGTTCGTCATGGTCAAGTAACATGACGTCCAGAACAGGATTACCGTACCACTCTGGTGTGGATCTTACTCTGGTTGACCTATGAGGTTTGGTAGTAACTTGATCAGAAGCTTCATGATCATCATCATTAGCTTCCTCACTAATTGGTGTAGGAATCACTGGAACTGATTTCTGTGATGAACTACTTTCCAATAATGGAGCAGGTACAATACCTCATCAAGTTCTACTTTCCTCCCACTCACTTATTTCGAGAGAAACTCCTTCTCTAGAAAGGATCCATTCTTAGCAACGAATATCTTGCCTTCGGATCTGTGATAGAAGGTGTACCCAACAGTCTCCTTTGGGTATCCTATGAAGACACATTTCTCCCATTTGGGTTCGAGCTTATCAGGTTGAAGCTTTTTCACATAAGCATTGCAGCCCCAAACTTTAAGGAACGACAACTTGGGTTTCTTGCCAGACCACGGTTCATATGGTGTTGTCTCAACGGATTTAGATGGTGCCCTATTTAAAGGGAATGCAACCGTCTCTAAAGCATAACCCCAAAACGATAGCGGCAAATCAGTAAGAGACGTCATAGATCGCAACATATCTAATAAAGTGCGGTTATGAGTTCGGACACACCGTTACGCTGTGGTGTTCCGGGTGGCGTGAGTTGCGAAACTATTCTGTATTGTTTCAAATGAAGACCAAACTCGTAACTCAAATATTCACCTCCATGATCAGATCGTAGAAACTTTATTTTCTTGCTACGATGATTTTCCACTGCACTCTGAAATTCTTTGAACTTTTCAAATGTTTTAGACTTATGTTTCATCAAGTATCTGTGTAGGTCAGAAAATAACGATACCCGCCACGAGCCTCAACACTCATCGGACCGCATACATCAGTATGTATTATTTCCAACAAGTCTTTTGCTCACTCCATTGTTTCGGAGAATGGAGTTTTAGTCATCTTGCCCATGAGGCATGGTTCGCAAGTATCAAGTGATTCATAATCAAGTGGTTCCAAAAGCCCATCAGCATGGAGTTTCTTCATGCGCTTTACATCAATATGACCTAAACGGCAGTGCCACAAATAAGTTGCACTATCATTATTAAACTTATATCTTTTGGCTTCAATACTATGAATATGTGTATCACTACTATCGAGATTCAATAAAAATAGACCACTCATCAAGGGTGCATGACCATAAAAGATATTACTCATATAAATAGAACAACCATTATTCTCCGATTTAAATGAATAACCGTCTCGCATCAAACAAGATCCAGATATAATGTTCATGCTTAACGCTGGCACCAAATAACAATTATTCAGGTCTAAAACTAATCCCGAAGGTAGATGTAGAGGTAATGCGCCGGCGGCGATCACATCGACTTTGGAAACATTTCCCACGCATCATCACCTCATCCTTAGCCAATCTTCTCTTAATTCGTAGCCCCTGTTTTGAGTTGCAAATATGAGCAATAGAACTAGTATCAAATACCTAGGCGCTACTACGAGCATTAGTAAGGTACACACCAGTAACATGTATATCAAATATACCTTTCACTTTGCCATCCTTCTTATCCGCCAAATACTTGGGGCAGTTCCGCTTCCAGTGACCAGTCCCTTTGCAGTAGAAGCACTCAGTGTCAAAACCGACGGATCTCGGGTAGGGGGTCCCGAAGTGTGCGTGTAGGCGGATGGTAACAGGAGACAAGGGACACGAAGTTTTACCCAGGTTCGGGCCCTCTCGATGGAGGTAAAACCCTACGTCCTGCTTGATTAATATTGAGGATATGGGTAGTACAAGAGTAGATCTACCACAAGATCAAGGAGGCTAAACCCTAGAAGCTAGCCTATGGTATGATTGTTGTATGTTGTCCTACGGACTAAAGCCCTCCGGTTTATATAGACACCGGAGGGGTTAGGGTTACACAAAGTCGGTTACAATGGTAGGAGATCTAAATATCCGCATCGCCAAGCTTGCCTTCCACGCCAAGGAAAGTACCTTCCGGACACGGGACGAAGTCTTCAATCTTGTATCTTCATAGTCCAGGAGTCCGGCTGAAGGTATAGTCCGGCCATCCGGACACCCCCTAATCCAGGACTCCCTCAGTAGCACCTGAACCAGGCTTCAATGACGACGAGTCCGACGCGCAGATTGTCTTCGGCATTGCAAGGCGGGTTCCTCCTCCAAGTACTTCATAGAAGATTTTGAACACAAAAGACAGTGTCCGACCCTGCAAAATAAGTTTCCACATATTGCCATAGAGAGAATAATATTTACACAAATCTAATCTGCCGACGTATTCCGTAGCGTGACATCACACCACGGCCAAGTCTTTATTCGAATCGTTTTTACTCCCCCACCTCAGCGCGTTTTGCGAGGCGGTTTCCTTGGCACGTCTTGTCAAAGCAGAGATCGTGTCCCCTCATTTACGGGATTCTCATCAATACGGACGTGGGTAACCCAACCGCGCCATTTATCACGGCGCTTGGGAGATAAGCGAGTTTTACCAGGTTGGTGGGGACGCTTAGCCGCATCCGCCCATATAAAGGGATAAGGATCCACCTTTTTACCTACGCCTTCTTCCTCCTTTGCCTATCCATCTTCCGCGCACTAGAGCTCCAACGCCCAAGCCCGCACTTCCCACCTCAACCTTCTCCAGCCATGTCCGGAGCGGGAGGCAAGTGGATGGTCTCTTCCATTACGGAGGGACACGTCAAAAAACTGAGGAAAGCCGGATACTTGTCTAACGACATCGCGCACCGGCTTCCTGAAGAGGGGCAGCTCCTCCCCACCCCAAGGCCCCATGAGAGGGTAGTATTCCTTCCCCATTTCCTCCGCGGACTGGGCTTTCCTCTCCACCCGTTCGTCCGGGGGCTCATGTTCTACTATGGCCTAGATTTCCACGATCTGGCCCCGAACTTCGTCCTCAACATCTCAGCGTTTATCGTCGTGTGTGAGGCTTTCCTCTGCGTCCGCCCCCATTTCGGCCTATGGCTCAAGACTTTCAACGTCAAGCCAAAGGTGGTGCGCGGCAACCAGGCGGAGTGCGGAGGTGCCATGGCGGGCAAGATAGCCAACGTCCTATGGCTCGAGGGCTCCTTTGTGGAGACCCTGAAGGGGTGGCAATCAGGGTGGTTTTACATCACCGAGACGCGCGATCCCGAATGAGTCGCAACCCCCGAGTTCCGGTCCGGACCCCCTATGCGGCTCACGTCTTGGAAAGAGACGGGCCTGTCGTGGGGCAATAAAGGAGAGGTAACCGGACTGCAAAAATGCATCCAAACCTTGGTGAACAAGCAGCTCAAGCTTGTCAATGTAGTCCAGGTTATGCTCATCCGCCGGACTCCCGTGTCAACAACGGGCTTTCAATCTGTGGGAGTTCGACCCGGCGCAGCACCAAACCCTGAACAGGCTCTTCGACACGACGTATGAAGACGCTTGGAAGGTGCTATTCAAAGGTGCCGAGGCTCCCGCATCCGCTTCCGAGGACCGCGGATTCAGCATGCAGCTTCCCGCTAGTGCGGTAAGCTATTTTTACCTTTCACAGGATGTTGGCTTTCCATAGTTTGACTCTATGCGGGATCTCATCTCCCTTTCCTTTGACAGGATTGGCTGGCGAAGTCCGGACAGATCGACTGTCCGGCCCCTTTGCCCGAAGACCCAGCCAATGCTCACTTAGCGAAGCTGCTGGCTCCGGCACCTTATGTGGTACCGGAGAAGAAGGCCAAGAAGAGGGCCACATGGACTCGAAAGAGTTCCTGGCTCCCGGAGGTGTCGAATTCATCATCCGATGAATCCGAGACGCGCTCCTCCCGTGAAAACGAGGAGGAGGAAGGAGAAACCTCTCCCCCTCTAGCGGGGGGAGGAAAGAAAAGGAAGGCCGCCCCGACCGGGGAGGCCGAAGGGTCCAAGAAGGAGGAAAACCCTTCCTCCGGACTACCCCGCCGACGCCGACGCCGACGAAGAGGAGTGGCCGCGCAGGGCCAAGCGTCCGGCGGAATCGTAAGCATCCAGGTACCCAAGTAATTCATAGCATACCTTTATTGCACAGCCTTTCCTTATGTCGAATATAACTATGCAGTCTGCCCAAGGCCGGGCTCGACGAGTCGTCGAGCGGCTCCCTGGATTCATCGGACGTGAATTCACTTCCGCCCGCTAACTCCCCCCGCCCTACAGGTGATGCTGAGGTGGCGTCCCAACAGGCTCCAAGCCAGGGGGAGGTGGTCCTGGAGGCGCCACAAGGCGACCTCCCGGACTCCAGGAGTAAAGGGGATAAAAACCCCCAGGGCTCCAAGTCCGGCTTTGAGCCGGACACCATGCCGGAATCGTCAACGGTTCCGGACCGCGGTAGGCGAACTCCTTCCAAGAGGAGCAAGCCTATTGAGCCGGCGGCCCCCGTCCAACCGGAGGCGCCGGACAATCTGCTGGAGGTGCTTAACGGTGCCTCCATCGACGAGGAGCACCGCACTATTATGAGTGGGGTGATCCAGAAGGTTCAGTCCGCCAAGAGTGGACTGACTGAAGCTTGTGCCAGCCTTCTAACAGGCTTCGAGGTAAGTACAGAATATATAAAAAATATTACCGCATAGACAGTAGCCCCTGATGCTTTGTTTGGCGTTCGGAAAGAAAAGCCGAATAGAGGATCTAATAAAATTCGCAGGAGTCTAACAGAAAAAGAGTCAATATGCGTATGCAGGCTTCGCTGCTGGCGACCGCCGCACTGATTGCGGAGGTGGGCACACTGAAGCAGGGCCTCGAGTGGACCGAGCAAGAGCTCGGCCTTGCCAAACGGCAGCTCGAGGAGAAAGAAGGTAAGAAATACCTTATAAAAAAAGAAAATATAAAAGTGCAATTGCGAAAATATGACAGGATTAACATGGTTATTGTAGGGGCCACAACTGAGGTGGCGACCCTCAAGCAAGCGCTGGCCGAGGCCGAGAAGAAAGCGGCTGCGGAGCGCGCCGAGCGGGAGAAATATGAGGCGCAAGTTGGTGAGGTACGGCAAGAGCTCCAGGTTCTCATGGAAAAACATGAGAGTTTGGAGCTTGACTCAAAGACGCGAGCGTCCGAGCTCGCGACGGCTATTGAAAATGCCAAATCTGCCAATGCCGAATCCCAGAAGGCCCTCCAGTAGTTGGATGTGGTGAAAAAGATAGCGGCGGGTAAGGCATTCTTTATGCAAAGCAAACATCTAAAAGTGAGCTTCTTGTTACTTACCCGAATCCGGAGCTCTCCAGGAGCATCCGCAGATCTTCCCCGTAGCGTGTCCGATGCCGCCGCATTCTACCGAGCCGAGGATGGCAGCTCGACGGAGAAGGTGTTCTGGTCTCAGTATGCTGAGGCCGGACACCCAGTGCCCCTGAGCGACCAGCTGAAGCAGCTGGTCGAGCTCCACAAGGCGGCCGAACAGGCCATGAAGGGCCTCATAGTTCGGCTGTGGCCTGGAGAGGCTCTGCCTGGGAGCTACTTCGGGCTGGTGCGACGACTGGTGGAGGCTTGTCCAAGGCTATAGGTCATCAAGCGCTCCGTTTGCATTGAAGGTGCCCGTAGGGCCCTTGCCCGCGCTAAGGTGCACTGGGGTAAGCTGGATGGTGAGAAGCTTGTGAAGGACGGGCCACCGCCGGGGAAGGAGCATCGCAAGCCCGAGAACTATTATAAGGACGTTCTGAAGGGTGCCCGCCTTGTGGCAGATGAATGTTCCATGGATGTCATTTTGGAGTAAACTCGCTCGTGTCATCCTGTGCGCTGAAAACTTGTTCATGTGTGCTTAAGCAATGCGTTTTGAATTTAAAATATTACCTTCTGTGCGGCCATTTATCAAATTTGAGAGATGGCGAGTCGTCCGCTTCTGCCCCCATGCCACTAGTGCTGGGGTGTTCGGGAGAAACCTGAGCGCTCTTTTTCCCATGTATGGGTCCTTCGAGGGAGGCGCTCAGCACAACGAACAAGGCAATCGGACTATAGTGCTTGAACACTCTCACTTAGCCATAGAATTCTATAATTTTAAATTTCGGCGAAGCCCCTAGTGTTCGAAAGACCGAGTTCGGGGCGCTATCCACGCCTTTGGCCGGACAAAGCCGACTCCTCGCTCTAAGCGGCATAAGTCTTTAGGGACTCGAAAACCTCTCGAACAGCGACCAGTCTCTCGCTTCATCATGACAGTCAGTTTTAGCTTTCTCTACTGAGGTGCTCCGCCCAGCTCAACTGGGGCACAATTGCAGTAGTTCTCCTAGTGCTACCTTAGCCGATACAATGGAACGTAAGGCACCAAAACATAGGAGCCTGGCAAACCCAACTATTGACCCAAGACATGATTCGGAGCCGATGCATATAATGCTATAAGTTCGGGGTGCCGCACTTGTTTAAGTGTTCAGACTTCTCACACCATATAAGGGGGTACTGAAGCCCCTGGCGTATTGACCGTACCAAAGTGTACGGGTGCAACATGTTGTTAATGAACATATATTTGTAAAAAATAGTAATGCGAAAGTAGACAAAAGCTATGCATTGTTTATAGAAAGGCTGCGATCGAAGCAGAACAATACAAATAGTGCGATAAGCAAAAGCGAGACTATTTAACATGTCCTTTCCAGGGGCAGGCTGCGGAATAGTATGCAAAACAGGTATACTGCTCGTGATAGAGACCACCTGGGAGTTATATAATGCGGCGTAGCTTTTCTGCTTCCCTGGTTCTTGCATCGTTTGAGTGGCAGTTGGATTGCCGAACAGGTCTTCCGAAGTATGGAGTCCTGAAAGTAAGAGAAAATAAATAAATCGGCAGCCCCTAGTGCGGTTTAAGCCGTGTTTCGGGCATGCCGTGATGGTGCCCCTCCCCCTGTGCCCATGGTATTTCGAGAGCGTAGTTATGTACGCGAGGCACTGGTTTCGCTAGTTCGCGAGGGCTGGGGTTGGGGCCGCGTTGCTACGCCTGCTCGGAACGTGCCAGGCGGTCTTGTTGTAGGTTACTGCGGGCACGCTTGACGATGTCCGGACATTTAACGGCCGGACTGAAGAGCTGACTTGAGAGGCTGCTTTGTACTTCCGCTGTGAGGGCCGCCGTGTGCTCCTCCGTTCGGAGGGAGCATTCGGTGTTTCCATTGACTGTGATTACTCCTCGAGGGCCTGGCATCTTGAGCTTAAGGTATGCGTAGTGCGGCACCGCATTGAACTTTGCGAATGCGGTTCGCCCGAGCAGTGCGTGATAGCCACTGCGGAACGGGACTATGTCAAACATTAACTCCTTGCTTCGGAAATTGTCCGGAGATCCGAAGACCACTTCAAGTGTGACTGAGCCTATACAGTTGGCCTCTACACCTGGTATGACGCCTTTAAAATATCGTTTTGGTGGGCTTAATCCTCGAGGGATCTATGCCCATTTTCCGCACTGTATCCTGGTAAAGCAGGTTCAGGCTGCTGTCGCCGTCCATAAGGACTCTTGTGAGATGAAATCCGTTAATAATTGGGTCTAGAACCAATGTGGCGAATCCGCCATGTTGGGTGCTAGTGGGGTGGTCCCTTCGATCGAAGTTGATCGGGCAGGAGGACCATGGGTTGAACTTTGGGGCGACTGGCTCTATCGCATATACGTCCCTTAACGCACGCTTCCACTCCCTCTTGGGGATGTGGGTTGCGTATATCATGTTCACCGTCCGCACTTGTGGGGGAAAACCCTTCTGTCCACTGTTGTTCGGCGGCCGGGGCTCCTCCTTGTCATCTCTACGCAGCCCCTTGCCTCTATTTTCGGCATTTAGCTTGCCTGCCTGCTTGAACACCCAACAATCTCTGTTGGTGTGATTGGCTGGCTTTTCGGGGGTGCCATGTATTTGGCATAAGCGGTCGAGTATTTGATCCAAACTGGACGGGCCCTGAGTATTTCTTTTGAATGACTTTTTCCGCTGACCGGTTTTATAGCCTCTGAATCCGGCATTGACTGCCGTATCCTCGTTGTTGTCACTGTTAACGCGGCGTTTTTGCTTGTTCCGACGCGACCTGCCAGTGTTATCCCTGGTGTCCGAATTACCAAGGTTCTTGGTCAAGTTATTGCTACGAGCTAGCCAGCTGTCTTCTCCCGCGCAAAAGCGGGTCATGAGCGTCGTGAGTGCTGCCATGGATTTCGGCTTTTCCTGTCCATGGTGCCGGGCAAGCCACTCGTCGCAGATATTATGCTTGAAGGCTGCTAGGGCCTCAGCGTCCGGACAGTCGACTATTTGGTTTTTCTTTGTTAGGAACCGTGTCCAGAATTGCCTGGCCGATTCCTCTGGCTGCTGAATTATGTGGCTTAGGTCATCGGCGTCTGGTGGTCGCACATAGGTGCCCTAGAAATTGTCGAGGAATGCATGTGACGCCCCCGATTCAATCATACACTAATCATGCACGCAAATGTGTACGATCAAGATCAGGGACTCACGGGAAGATATCACAACACAACTCTACAAATAAAATAAGTCATACAAGCATCATAATACAAGCCAGGGGCCTCGAGGGCTCGAATACAAGTGCTCGATCATAGACGAGTCAGCGGAAGCAACAATATCTGAGTACAGACATAAGTTAAACAAGTTTGCCTTAAGAAGGCTAGCACAAACATGGATACAGATCGAACGAGGCGCAGGCCTCCTGCCTGGGATCCTCCTAACTACTCCTGGTCGTCGTCAGCGGGCTACACGTAGTAGTAGGCACCTCCGGGGTAGTAGTCGTCGTCGACGGTGGCGTCTGGATCCTGGGCTCCATCGCCTGGTTGCGGCAACCGGGTAGAAGGGAAAGGGGGAAAAGGGGGAGAAAAGCAACCATGAGTACTCATCCAAAGTACTCGCAAGCAAGGAGCTACACTACATATACATGGATATATGTGTAAAGGGCCATATCGGTGGACTGAACTGCAGAATGCCCGAATAAGAGGGGGATAGCTAATCCTATCGAAGACTACGCTTCTGGTCGCCCCCGTCTTGCAGCAGGTAGAAGAGAGTAGACTGAAGTCCTCCAAGTAGCATCGCATAGCATAATCCTACCCGGCGATCCCCTCCTCGATGCCCTGTTAGAGAGCGACCACCGGGTTGTATCTGGCACTTGGAAGGGTGTGTTTTATTAAGTATCCGGTTCTAGTTGTCATAAGGCCAAGGTACAACTCCAAGTCGTCCTATTACCGAAGATCACGGCTATTCGAATAGATTAACTTCCTTGCAGGGGTGCACCACATAACCCAACACGCTTGATCCCATTTGGCCGGACACACTTTCCTGGGTCATGCCCGGCCTCGAAAGATCAACACGTCGCAGCCCCACCTAGGCACAACAGAGCGGTCAGCACGCCGGTCTAAACCTATGCGCGCAGGGGTCTGGGCCCATCGCCTTGAGCACACCTGCACGTTGCGTACGCGGCCGGAAGCAGATCTAGCCCCCTTAATACAAGTGCGAGCTTACGATCCAATGCGGCGCGCGCCACTCAGTCGCTGATGTCAAGAAGTCCTTCGGCTGATACCACGACGCCGAGTGCCCATATCTTTCCCGCGTAGTTGGTTAGTGCGTATAGACCAAATGGCCAGACTCAGATCAAATACCCAGATCTCGTTAAGCGTGTTAAGTATTCGCGAACGCCAACAGGGCCAGGTTCACCTGTCACCCAGGTAGCCCCGAACTGCCCTGCCGCTCCGCCACAAAGATCCACACAGAGGGCCGTCGGGACAAAGGTCCTTTCAGCCCCCAATCCGTTAATCACTCGCGGGTACTCCTCGAGCCAACCCGACTTTGGTCACCACATGTATCATGTCTAAAGTATAATATATATCCATGATCACCTCCCGAAGTGATCACAGCCCAGTAGTATAGCATGGCAGACGGACAAGAGTGTAGGGCCACTGATGGAACACTAGCATCCTATACTAAGCAGGTAGGATTGCAGGTAAAGGTAACAACAGTAGTAACAAGGACAGGCTATGCATCAGGATAGGAATAACGGAAAGCAGTAACATGCTACACTACTCTAATGCAAGCAGTATAGAGAAGAGTAGGCGATATCTGGTGATCAAGGGGGGGGGGCTTGCCTGGTTGCTCTGGCAAGAAGGGGGTCGTCAACACCGTAGTGGATCATAGGGGTACCGGCAGCGGTCTCAGGGTCTATCGGAAAAAGTAACGGAGGGGGAACACAATAAATAACAGAGCAATCAAAGCTTCACAAAGCATAACATGGCAATACGCGGTGCTAGAGGTGATCTAATGCAGGGATGGGTAATACCGGCGAAGGGGGAAAACATCCGGGAAAGTATTCCCGGCGTTTGACGTTTTCGGACAGATGAACCGGAGAGGGAAAGTTGCGAGTTTGATATGTTAGGGGTGTGTGGCGGACGAACGGGCTGCGTATCCGGAATCGTCTCGTCGTTCTGAGCAACTTTCATGTAGAAAATATTTTCATCCGAGTTACGGATTATTTTATATGATTTTTTAAAGATTTAAACAATACCGAGAAAATTCCTGAAATTCTACTAAGTCTGAGAATTCGCCAGTTTTAAACATCATTTAGCTGTTTTCAAAAGGCTACAACTACGGATCTGTACCTCCTATGATTTTGTGCCTTATATCAATTTTGAGCACTTTACCGTGATCTACATGTTAGTAACAATTACATCCATGTTAGGGTTCAGTTGCTTGATCGAAACTGCATTTGAAAAGTGCCACTTGAAGTTAATTCCAGAAACTGTTAAGATATACGAACATAGGATTTTCTGATTTTCTTAGGATTTAATACTTATCTTTTGAATTTGGTCCAATGGGATGTTTTGAACCTTGTAAAGTGAACTACCCGTGCATATTTATTTTAGCTAGGTTAAGCTTTGTTTAGTGGCTGTTTTGAGGCTGTTAAGAAGGCTAACCAATGCTGTTTTATAAAAGCTAGCATGTGCTACAGTAACTGAATGTTACTGTAGCAACGATGTACTAGTAGTAGCAGTTGCAGACCGCGAGCGAAGGCGCGGAGAGGCGAGCGTGTGCGGGGGAGGCGGAGCACGGCGACGCAGGCGATCGCTCGCAGCTGGCAGGAGGAGCTGGCACGGGCGAGCGGCAACGACAGCTGCAGGCGACCGCCGGAGGCAGCAGCGGCAGCCGGCGAGCAGCAGCTACGCAGAGCAGTGCGGCAGCAGACGGGCTATGCGCGCGCGGGTGCGTTCGAACGAGCAGCGAGTGCCGCGTCCATCTAGGCTAGCGAGAGGCGCCGGAAACGACCGGAGCGGCGCCGGCAATGAGCTAAAGTGGCGCCAGAGTTCGGGCGCTTGTGGAAACGGAGCTAGGAGGCACGAGGAGGCACGCGCTCGTGCTTGGTGGGCTCCTGTGAGCAGTAGGATCTCGATGCCGTGCTCAGGCGAGCACGACAGTGGCCATGGCCACGACGGCGAGGCGATCCACGGTGACGGGCTCACGGCAATGGCGACGAGGTAGCTGCGGTGTGCGAGGGGGTTAACGGGGATGAGCAGAAGACGAAGAGGCTCACCGAGCGGCACGCCGATGGCCCTTGGTAGCTTAGGAGCAGCAGGAGTCGACGATGTTCGTCGGAGACGCGTCGGCGACCCGAGGAAGAAGACGACCTCAATCCGAGGCTGTGATGACGCAGAGCTTGGGCTCGAGGTCGGGGAGGCTGCAGCGGGGTCCCGCGGAGCTTCACGACATGACGGCGGAGCGAGGTGGTGGTTGTGGCCGCGGTGGCGACGACAGCAAGCTTCGACTTCGGGCATCGGCCTCAGGGCCGCGGGCGTCCAGATCGGGGAGCGGGGGGCACGAGGGAGAGGGGGGAGTAGCTAGGGTTTTCGCCGGGGGAGAGGTACGCCGGCTTAAGTAGGGGGGGGCGGCGCCGATGGATGGGCGCCACGGCGATGGCCGCGGCCGTGGCAGCCATCGGCTGTGGCCACGAGCCCCCGTGAACAGAAAGGAGGGGGAAATCGTGGGGGAGTGGGCTGACCTGGCTAGTTGACTGGGCCAAGGCCCAGGGTGAGGGGGGGAAAGGCTTTTCTCCCTTTATCCTTTTTTTTAAAACTGTTCTCTATTTCCTATCAGTGCTTTGCATTTATTTAGGACACCAAATGATTTTTTCTTTGAACAAAACTTGGCACATAATTTTAACACAATAACTTGAGATGGAACAAAAAGTATGGAGTCAAAAGGAGTTGTGTAACCATTTATAGAAATTGGGAAGGACAATTTTAAATGCCGCTGGACCACTAAATACTTTCCAGGGGCACTTTGGGAATCCAAAGGAGGTTGGTTCCAACATGAATATAATCCAGGGATTATTTGCCACACTTTGAACATTTTAGTTTTCATGTTTGGCAAATTTAAATTTTGACTTTAAACTCGGATTTGAATTTGAATTGCGATTTGGATCAAGCAGAGATTTGCAACAGTAATCATGATGACATGGCACCATTAACGAGGATTACTGTAGCTTAATTATCCAGGCGTCACAATTCTCCTCCACTACAAGAAATCTCGTCCCGAGATTTAAGAGGTGGGATAAGGGGGAAAGGTCTGGTTACGAATTCTAACGAGTCTTGTTGGTCTTGGTTACTCTTCTCGAAGAGGTCAATTCATTACATTGACATCTTCATTTCTCTGCTTCAGGTCATCATGGTGAAGTCGTCCTTTTCTTCGGGAATTCCAACGTACTTACGAATAGGTAAGGGGCAGCTCGGCTACGACAGAATGCTCAGGAGGGAAACAATCTGGGGTTAACCCATGAATGAGCATAATATTATCTCTCGAGTTGAACATATAAAATACATCGAGAGTAAGGTACGAAGGTACAATAAGAGGTTCCAAGCGGATAGATAGTTGCTCGAAGTCTGAACCAGAGTGAGAAAGGGGTTCAGAGCAGCGAGAGTAAGTATTGCGTCTGATACTAGAATAGAGCACTAGGAAGGTGGCCCGTGAATTAAATACGAAGCCAAGCGTGGGGAATAACCATTAGAAACAGGGTTGTACAGGAGTTGGGTTTCGATCCTGTGGAACTGTGGGTTATGGGCCCACCATGAGGGTTAAAAGTTGGAAGGGTGGAGACGTCTTGCGTGATCATGCAAGCAAGGCATGTCAGAGGGTAGCCTGTCTATTATGTCGGCAGCAACGTCGTTACCAAGGGCGAGGGACGAAGAGAACCATTTTCCTGCTCGCTGAACGAGGCAGACCAATAGGCAAAGTTCTCATCCATCGGTGGCTACCGGAATGTCATTAACAATAGTAACAAGGTCTAACCGACATGATTGTACACCTAGGTGTTTACATAAGCAGAAGAATATTACTGCTTAGATCATATAAATCACCAGAAAGGTTGAACAAAACAATGGAAAGGAAAAGGTGATCATCAGATTAAATAGAACATTGAAAAGGAAAACGTGTTTAGACACATATTTCAGGGGTATACCTTCTCAAGGACAAGCAGGGCATGATATCCATGCGAGGATAGAAAGTAGAAAATCCTTTGGGAAAGGGGAGAGAAATATCATGACATTACCCATAGAACGGTGTTTGGGGTAATTAATAAAGAAATTTTAGCATTGTGCTTCAAATGTTCTTATTGAAAATCGGAGTACCGCAAACATGCTTCGAGATAGCATTGACTTGGTCATCAAGCAAGGTCGGACTTTGCATACTCAAAGGATTCATCAGGAACAACTTATAGAATAAGTCTTACAATTTCCTCATGGATTTACTCATGGAAGAATGGTCATCCTTGCTAAAAAGGGAGAATTATAACAATAGGTCCTCCGGCCGGGGGTGCTAGGCATGACATCACCTTACCGAGTTATATATAAACCAACGTTATAACTCTTGGAAATATGTCCCAATCATCATATCTGACCGAGATTCAGACCTGATTGGTGTCAGGATACCTCAGACTCATGATGCCCGAGAAGGAAAGGGGGCAACACAATTTGACGAGATGGAGTTGCAAGATTCTCGGGAAATGGACTATGGAAGCAGGTCCCGAAACCAGAGTTCAGCATTAAACCAAGGAGAGGATGAGGAGGTGGCTGATGGACTCAGCGACATACCATCGAGATTTCCAAAAAGATGGATTCCCATAATTATGTGAACAAGGAGATAACATTTGTCATATCAAATGATATAATGATGTATGCTAGAGGAAAAACATACATAATTAAACTTTGGTTTAGAGGTGCGCCCGAAATATGGGCTTATGTAGTACGATCAATGTTAAAATGGTGATTCGATAATCAATGGCCTAAGAATGAAATGTCGACCATTAACTTCAAAGCAATAGGGTTGCTAGAAGTTTCGAATTCACACATCATAGTCAATTGTCGGTTTTCCGGTTAGTAACAACACGGGGACCAAGGAATGAACAAAGATGGCAAGAAGTATCACTTGTACCAGGAATGCATAAGAGGTGGTGTAATTCTCACGACATTATTGACATAAAAGATGGTAACACTACAAGGTAAAGAAGAACAATTGCTAGATAGCATGGATCTCAAGGTATAACACAAAACACGATCATGTTTGTGTTGGAGGGAAGGCAATAAGGTGGCCGATGATAAGACAAATCATCGGGGGCAAGGATGGTATTTCTCATCATGAATTCGATAGATATCTTGGAAGAGCTCGGAATGTTGATGATGATCATGACACATTTGTCGAGAGAGTTCATGAAGATGTAATCGATCGGCGATGACATCAAGTCAAATGAATGATGAAGCGAAAGGTTATCGAAACCAAGGGCACGTCACAAACTCAAACTCAAGCTTGTTGTTCAAGTTGAAATGATATGACGAGTTAGATCGACGTAAGGTTAGCTCATCGTCGAAGATTGTGCTCCGTGAAGAAGGATCAGGGAGCATAATTCAAAATTAGTACAATGATGATATAGTCAATCAGGTAGGAATGAAGTGATCGGGTACAAACTCGTAAGCCAGGAAGATTGCTAAGAATGGTTGAATCGTAGAACGGACACGATTCAGTTATCGGTGTCTTTGAGTGTTTAATAACTCAGAGCCCATGAAAAATTGTAATCAGTGAGAATGTAGTACTTAATGAAGAACTCATAAGAAGTTATGCAGTTCCAAGATAATCTCGAGATACCAGGGGGGTAATACTCGACGACAGATCAAAACAAAGGTTGGACTAGGGTATTGCTGTGTAGAAGACAAGGGCTTAAACTTACACGAGAAATGGTATTTAAAGGAGAACATGGTCAGAACCGCGATTGCAAAAGGCTAGATCCTAGACATAAGATGAACTTATAACAAGGGAATAATTAATTTAAGAGAAGTTTTAATGATAAGATCTACATCGTGTCCATGGGCATGAACACAAAGTTAAAGGTCGACTCCCACTTCTCCAATGCATGACCATCCATTCACTTCTCGTTATCGAAGTTGTAATGTTGAAAAGTTATCTGACGAAGCGGCAGTAGTGTATAACCCGTATAACTTTCGGGTTCACACAGATTAGGGAAGGCATAGGTTCAACCCAATGGGGCTTCTTAGGAACATATACCACAAGCTTCAAGAGTAAATATCACCAGCTCGAAAGCAGAGCATGGTTGGCAAAAGGAGAGGGTACAATTTAGCAAAGGCATTATGTATCGGAGAAAGAACTCACAAGGTGATTAATTATGAAGGACACTATTGGATTATTAAGGACACTGCCGGATAATAATCCAACAGTGGATATGGTGATCAACAATGGAGCTGACGTGAGTATCGAACCCAATCAAAGGAAGAAAGAATGCAAATGCATCGGTTTATAGGACATCTAAATAATTCAACGTTTAAATAACGAAGGAATTATGATTTTCAAATCAAGGGATCAGAAGCAAACGCTCTGATCAAGGATGGATAAGTTGAGTAGACTTAGGGGGTCAATCGACGGCAATTTGATTGGTTGAGAACCAGCTCCTGTTCAGAATGGCGTCTAAGTTAGAAGGATGAATTCTAGGACCTGGTTGAGGATTGCGAGCATTCGCAACTTATTGAATCAATGGACTCAAAATGATAGTGACAAAGGATGCCAATAATATTAATATACTTATGGGATTAACCATAATGCAAGCAAGCAAGAATTTCAAGAGCAATAAGCTGTTGAGGATTTTTGGAAGATCAAACAGTATTTCGAAGAATTTTGTAAAACACATGAACAACTTTGGACAAACGGATACTCGGCAAGCGCGAGTAATTATCCGTAGGGGTATTCATGCGGCAAGGAACTGCAGGGCAGTAAGCATAAAGATCTTGGAATATCCGAGAGTATTACAGGACATCTTGTAATAACAAGAGCAACTGGGGATGACAATATGGATGACAAGTGTAGTAGTTATCCAGAGGGATTTATTGATGGAAGTGAATTGCAAAAGTGATGGCACATAGTCTCGAGAGGACATCCTAGAGTATCCTCAGAATCTTCTAGTGCAGCAAGCGATCATCTAGAATGAAGGGGCTCTCCTGGAGAAAGTAGTTACGAGAACCTAGAGTCAGATTTAGTAAAATCATTTAACCCGAATAGAAGAGAGTTCAGAATCCCAGAGTAAGATTGAGGAGTAAAAGATCCTAATACCACCCAATGGCGACGTGGGCCCATGGGCCGCACAGCCATGTTAGTAAAAGTTTTGCAATGCCTAGACTCGACTTCGGCCAAGGAGTATGGAAGGGGGATTCCTACAGGCAGTCGGGTCTGATACCAACTTGTGACGCCCCCGATTCAAATGTACACTAATCATGCACGCAAATGTGTACGATCAAGATCAGGGACTCACGGGAAGATATCACAACACAACTCTACAAATAAAATAAGTCATACAAGCATCATAATACAAGCCAGGGGCCTCGAGAGCTCGAATACAAGTGCTCGATCATAGACGAGTCAGCGGAAGCAACAATATCTGAGTACAGACATAAGTTAAACAAGTTTGCCTTAAGAAGGCTAGCACAAACAGGGATACAGATCGAACGAGGCGCAGGCCTCCTGCCTGGGATCCTCCTAACTACTCCTGGTCGTCGTCAGCGGGCTGCACGTAGTAGTAGGCACCTCCGGGGTAGTAGTCGTCATCGACGGTGGCGTCTGGATCCTGGGCTCCATCGCCTGGTTGCGGCAACCAGGTAGAAGGGAAAGGGGGAAAAGGGGGAGAAAAGCAACTGTGAGTACTCATCCAAAGTACTCGCAAGCAAGGAGCTACACTACATATACATGGATATATGTGTAAAGGGCCATATCGGTGGACTGAACTGCAGAATGCCAGAATAAGAGGGGGATAGCTAATCCTGTCGAAGACTACGCTTCTGGTCGCCCCCGTCTTGCAGCAGGTAGAAGAGAGTAGACTGAAGTCCTCCAAGTAGCATCGCATAGCATAATCCTACCCGGCGATCCCCTCCTCGATGCCCTGTTAGAGAGCGACCACCGGGTTGTATCTGGCACTTGGAAGGGTGTGTTTTATTAAGTATCCGGTTCTAGTTGTCATAAGGCCAAGGTACAACTCCAAGCCGTCCTGTTACCGAAGATCACGGCTATTCGAATAGATTAACTTCCTTGCAGGGGTGCACCACATAACCCAACACGCTTGATCCCATTTGGCCGGACACACTTTCCTGGGTCATGCCCGGCCTCGGAAGATCAACACGTCGCAGCCCCACCTAGGCACAACAGAGCGGTCAGCACACCAGTCTAAACCTATGCGCGCAGGGGTCTGGGCCCATCGCCCTGAGCACACCTGCACATTGCGTACGCGGCCGGAAGCAGATCTAGCCCCCTTAATACAAGTGCGAGCTTACGATCCAATGCGGCGCGCGCCACTCAGTCGCTGACGTCAAGAAGTGCTTTGGCTGATACCACGACGCCGAGTGCCCATATCTTTCCCGCGTAGTTGGTTAGTGCGTATAGACCAAATGGCCAGACTCAGATCAAATACCCAGATCTCGTTAAGCGTGTTAAGTATCCGCGAACGCCAACAGGGTCAGGCTCACCTGTCACCCAGGTAGCCCCGAACTACCCTGACGCTCCGCCACAAAGATCCACACAGAGGGCCGTCGGGACAAAGGTCCTTTCAGCCCCCAATCCGTTAATCACTCGCGGATACTCCTCGAGCCAACCCGACTTTGGTCACCACATGTATCATGTCTAAAGTATAATATATATCCATGATCACCTCCCAAAGTGATCACAGCCCAGTAGTATAGCATGGCAGACGGACAAGAGTGTAGGGCCACTGATGGAACACTAGCATCCTATACTAAGCAGGTAGGATTGCAGGTAAAGGTAACAACAGTAGTAACAAGGACAGGCTATGCATCAGGATAGGAATAACGGAAAGCAGTAACATGCTACACTACTCTAATGCAAGCAGTATAGAGAAGAGTAGGCGATATCTGGTGATCAAGGGGGGGGGGGCTTGCCTGGTTGCTCTGGCAAGAAGGGGGTCGTCAACACCGTAGTGGATCATAGGGGTACCGGCAGCGGTCTCAGGGTCTACCGGAAAAAGTAACGGAGGGGGAACACAATAAATAACAGAGCAATCAAAGCTTCACAAAGCATAACATGGCAATACGCGGTGCTAGAGGTGATCTAATGCAGGGATGGGTAATACCGGCGAAGGGGGAAAACATCCAGGAAAGTATTCCCGGCGTTTGACGTTTTCGGACAGATGAACTGGAGAGGGAAAGTTGCGAGTTTGATATGTTAGGGGTGTGTGGCGGACGAACGGGCTGCATATCCGAAATCGTCTCGTCGTTCTGAGCAACTTTCATGTAGAAAACATTTTCATCCGAGTTACGGATTATTTTATATGATTTTTTAAAGATTTAAACAATACCGAGAAAATCCCTGAAATTCTACTAAGTCTGAGAATTCGCCAGTTTTAAACATCATTTAGCTGTTTTCAAAAGGCTACAACTACGGATCTGTACCTCCTATGATTTTGTGCCTTATATCAATTTTGAGCACTTTACCGTGATCTACATGTTAGTAACAATTACATCCATGTTAGGGTTCAGTTGCTTGATCGAAACTGCATTTGAAAAGTGCCACTTGAAGTTAATTCCAGAAACTGCTAAGATATACGAACATAGGATTTTCTGATTTTCTTAGGATTTAATACTTACATCTTTTGAATTTGGTCCATTGGGATGTTTTTAACCTTGTAAAGTGAACTACCCGTGCATATTTATTTTAGCTAGGTTAAGCTTTGTTTAGTGGCCGTTTTGAGGCTGTTAAGGAGGCTAACCAGTGATGTTTTATAAAAGCTAGCATGTGCTACAGTAACTGAATGTTATTGTAGCAACGATGTACTAGTAGTAGCAGTTGCAGACCGCGAGCGAAGGCGCGGAGAGGCGAGCGTGTGCGGGGGAGGCGGAGCACGGCGACGCAGGCGATCGCTCGCGGCTGGCAGGAGGAGCTGGCGCGGGCGGGCGGCCAGCCGCAGGCTGGGGACGGCGCGAGCGGCAACGACAGCTGCAGGCGACCGCCGGAGGCATCAACGGCAGCCGGCGAGCAGCAGCTACGCAGAGCAGTGCGACAGCAGACGGGCTATGCGCGCGCGGGTGCGTTCGAACGAGCAGCGAGTGCCGCGTCCATCTAGGCTAGCGAGAGGCGCCGGGAACGACCGGAGCGGTGCCGGCAATGAGCTAAAGTGGCGCCAGAGTTCGGGCGCTTGTGGAAACGGAGCTAGGAGGCACGAGGAGGCACGCGCTCGTGCTTGGTGGGATCCTGTGAGCACTAGGATCTCGATGCCGTGCTCAGGCGAGCACGACAGTGGCCATGGCCACGGCGGCGAGGCGATCCGCGGTGACGGGCTCACGGCAACGGCGACGAGGTAGCTGCGGTGTGCGAGGGGGTTAACGGGGATGAGCAGAAGACGAAGAGGCTCACCGAGCGGCACGCCGATGGCCCTTGGTAGCTTAGGAGCAGCAGGAGTCGACGGCGTTCGTCGGAGACGCGTCGGCGACCCGAGGAAGAAGACGACCTCAATCCAAGGCTGTGATGACGCAGAGCTTGGGCTCGAGGTCGGGGAGGCTGCAGCGGGGTCCCGCGGAGCTTCACGACATGACGGCGAAGCGAGGTGGTGGTTGTGGCCGCGGTGGCGACGACAGCAAGCTTCGACTCCGGGCGTCGGCCTCAGGGCCGCGGGCGTCCAGATCGGGGAGCGGGGGGCGCGAGGGAGAGGGGGGAGTAGCTAGGGTTTTCGCCGGGGGAGAGGTACGCCGGCTTAAGTAGGGGGGGCGGCGCCGATGGATGGGCGCCACGGCGATGGCCGCGGCCGTGGCAGCCACCGGCTGTGGCCACGAGCCCCCGTGAACAGAAAGGAGAGGGAAATCGTGGGGGAGTGGGCTGACCTGGCTAGTTGACTGGGCCAAGGCCCAGGGTGAGGGGGGGAAAGGCTTTTCTCCCTTTATCCTTTTTTTAAAACTGTTCTCTATTTCCTATGAGTGCTTTGCATTTATTTAGGACACCAAATGATTTTTGCTTTGAACAAAACTTGGCACATAATTTTAACACAATAACTTGAGATGGAACAAAAAGTATGGAGTCAAAAGGAGTTGTGTAACCATTTATAGAAATTGGAAAGGACAATTTTAAATGCCGCTGGACCACTAAATACTTTCCAAGGGCACTTTGGGAATCCAAAGGAGGTTGGTTCCAACATGAATATAATCCAGGGATTATTTGCCACACTTTGAACATTTTAGTTTTCATGTTTGGCAAATTTAAATTTTGACTTTAAACTCGGATTTGAATTTGAATTGCGATTTGGGTCAAGTAGAGATTTGCAACAGTAATCATGATGACATGGCACCATTAACGAGGATTACTGTAGCTTAATTATCCAGGCGTCACAATGCGGCTTCCAGGTCCTCCCAACACCCGATTGATTCCGCTGGCAAGCTGTTAAGCCAATGCCGAGCTGGTCCCTTGAGTTTGAGTGGGAGGTATTTGATGGTGTGTAGATCGTCGCCGAGGGCCATGTGGATATGAAGGAGATAATCCTCGATCCATACCGCGGGATCTGTTGTGCCATCGTATGATTCGATGTTCACGGGTTTGAACCCTCAGGGATTTGATGATCCATTACTTCACCTGTGAAGCATAGGGGGTGTGCGGCGCCTTTGTATTGGGCTATATCACGACGCAGCTCAAATGAGCTTTGTCTATTGTGTCCGGCCCGGCCGGATTTATTATATCCGGAGTGACGGTCACCGTCACGTGCCGTGGGGCATCCGCGCGATCCATAGATCGATCTTGTTTGCTTTGCCTTGTCCTCCAATATATCTCGCAGGTCTGGCGCATTTTCCCGTGCCTTAAAATGTTTTGAACGGCGCCGGGGTGAGGCTTGAGTGGAGGGCCGAGAGGCCTCTCTGTCGCGGCCACGAGGTGGCCGATCGGTCGTATCATGCGCTGGTGATGTATGTTTAGGTGCTTCCTCGTCTAATCGGGGTAGCAGCCTGCGCTTGGGGTAGCTCTTGGAGGGGCGTTCGAGTTCATACTCTTCGGCCGCAAGGACTTCAGTCCATCTGTCGGCTAGCAAATCTTGATTAGCTCTAAGCTGTTGCTGTTTTTTCTTAAGGCTGCTTGCCGTGGCCATAAGCCTGCGTTTGAAACGCTCTTGTTCGACGGGATCCTCTGGCACGACGAATTCGTCGTCGTCGAGGCTTGCCTCGTCTTCGGAGGGAGGCATATAATTATCATCCTCGACCTCTCTGTCTGCCGCTCTCTCGTGAGGGCTGGCTTCTCCATCCTCCGGCGCTGAATCTTGCTGGAGGGGGTGTTCTTCGACGCTATCCGTAGTATTATTATCTCCTGTGCTGGAATCACCGTTTTTGCTTTGGCGGGATTTAGAGCGGCGCCACTGACGCCGACGCTTAGGTTGTTTCTTGGAGGGGTCATCCCCCGCTGTTCCATCGCCATCTCCTTCTTTTGGTGTATCCACCATGTATATGTCATACGACGAGGTGGCTTTCCAGTGCCCTATAGGTGCTGGTTCTTGGTCGTCTCCTACATCGGCGTCCATACCATCGATGTCTTCGGAGTCGAAGTCGAGCATGTCGGTTAAATCATCGACAGTGGCTACAAAGTGGGTGGTGGGTGGGCTTTGAATTTCTTCGTCGTCCGTATCCCAACCTTGCTGACCGCAGTTCGGCCAGGGCTCTCCTGATAAAGAGAGAGACTTTAATGACTTCAGAATATCGCCAAGGGGCGAGTGCTGAAAGATGTCCGCGGCGGTAAACTCCATGATCGGCGCCCAATCGGATTCGATCGGCAGGGGCGCGGAGGGCTTGGAGTCCGGAGAGGAGTCCGGCCCCACAGCGTCACGGGCCTCGCGGAGTGCGGGGCTGGTGTTCGGCTCGATCGCCGTTGGGATCGCAGCCCCCGAGGCGGCGTCCAACCACTCGTCCTCGATCGGCGTAGTTGGTTCCGAATCCAGGGTCGGAACCGATGCGTGCACGGCCTCCAGGGCACTGTTCGGCGGCAGAGCTAGATCATGCCCATCGCGACAGTGCGGCGCGCTCGGCTATGGCTTGAATCCGTCGAAGATCAAGTCCCGGCGAACGTCGGCCATGTAGTTTAAACTTCCAAATCTGACCTGATGGCCAGGGGCGTAGCTTTCGATCTGCTCCAGATGGCCAAGCGAATTGGCCCGCAGTGCGAAGCCGCCGAAGACGAAGATTTGTCCGGGGAGAAAAGTCTCACCCTGGACTGCATCGTTATTGATGATCGGAGGAGCCATCGGGCCTAAAAGCGACGACACAGAGGAACTCTCAATGAAAGCACCAATGTCGGTGTCAAAACCGGCGGATCTCGGGTAGGGGGTCCCGAACTGGGCGTCTAGGCGGATGGTAACAGGAGACAAGGGACACAAAGTTTTACCCAGGTTCGGGCCCTCTCGATGGAGGTAAACCCTACGTCCTGCTTGATTAATATTGATGATATGGGTAGTACAAGAATAGATCTACCACGAGATCAAGGAGGCTAAACCCTAGAAGCTAGCCTATGGTATGATTGTTGTATGTTGTCCTACGGACTAAAGCCCTCCGGTTTATATAGACACCGGAGGGGGTTAGGGTTACACAAAGTCGGTTACAATGGTAGGAGATCTAAATATCCGCATCGCCAAGCTTGCCTTCCACGCTAAGGAATGTCCCTTCCGGACACGGGACAAAGTCTTCAATCTTGTATCTTCATAGTCCAGGAGACCGGCTGAAGGTATAGTCCGGCCATCCGGACACCCCCTAATCCAGGACTCCCTCAGCCATCATCATCTTGTGCCTTTGATCTCCATCTCCAAAGCACCGTCATGATCACCATCGTCACCGGCTTAACACCTTGATCTCCATCGAGGCATCGTTGTCGTCTCGCCAACTATTGCTTCTACGACTATCGCCACCACTTAGTGATAAAGTAAAGCAATTACATGACGATTGCATTTCATACAATAAGGCGACAACCATATGGCTCCTGCCAGTTGCCGTTAACTGTTACAAAACATGATCATCTCATACAACAATTTATATATCATCACGTCTTGACCATATCACATCACAACAAGCCCTGCAAAAACAAGTTAGACGTCCTCTACTTTGTTGTTTTCAAGTTTTACGTGGCTGCTATGGGCTTAGCAAGAACCATTCTTACCTACGCATCAAAACCACAACGATTTTTTGTCAAGTGTGCTGTTTTAGCCTTCAACAAGGACCGGGCGTAGTCACACTTGATTCAACTAAAATTGGAGAAACAGACACCCACTAGCCAGTTGTGTGCGAAGCACAACGGTAGAACCAGTCACATGAACGCGGTCATGTAATGTCGGTCTGGGCCACTTCATCCAACAATATCGCCGAATCAAAGTATGACATGCTGGTAAGCAGTATGACTATTGACACTATAACATCTATGCATAGACCTGGCTCGAATGCCACTGTTGACACTACAAAAAAAAAAGACACATCCGTGACATTTTGGGTCGAACGGAAAAAAAGTCTGTCATGCTTTTGACACTTCTATGATGATAATTGTGACAAAACCCGGTATCATCATAGATGTGGTGGGCTCCTACTTCTATGACAAAAAATCATGACAGAAAATGGGCTTTTCGTCCTGGGCGGGTCGGAGACGCAGCTGCATGACATTCTTTGGGCCGTCCATGACGGAGAAAACCGTGGTAGAAGCGAGGGCGAGGAAAATATCGGGGGAGTTCCCGGTTACGGTGGGTGGTCGGGGGTCGAGCGATGCGCGTTTCTCTCGTACGTACGCGCGTGTGTGCGAGGCTTTGCGTTCTAACTGAACCCGAGCGATTGCACTGCAGGCTACGCATTACTGAACCCAAGCGATCAATCGATCCCTTGCTGTTAACTGAACCCGAGTGATTCCTTCGCTTAGCACAAACCAGGAGAGCATGATTTCATTTTAATAGTGGCCTCCTTTATTCAACCTGCAGCTCCACTCGGATGAAGCCTGCCTGGAGTTCCATGATTCAATTCACGCGCCTTTTTTCTGCAGTTCACCTGAAATGAAGCAAAGATTGCATCATTCATCTAGCAAGAAGTACTTGCTCTCGTGAGCTGGCAGGTTCTTCTTTAGTAGTTGCACTAAAATTGAGGAACATTAAGGTTGGCTGTCCGGCTCATGTAAGGTGCAACTATAATTTTGTTATCCTTTTGTGCAGTTCCACTAAAATAAAGTGCCATTGTGGTGACAGTGACGGCTCATCTTGCAAAGGCTAATAAAATGTTGCACAAGATTACCAGCAGAACTAGACGGAGATTTTGGAAACTCCAATCACCATTTTGTGCAGTTCCACCAAAATTGAGAGATGTTGCCCACGTGACATTTTAGTTGAACTGTACAAGACACTCATTCGAAAAAAAGTGTTTTGTGCAGTTCACCAAAAGGTCACAATAGCAACAAGGTGAAATGGATATCCCTATCTGCACAAAAAGATAGAAAGTAAACAGTTGCTGGTCAATAAGAATATACGAAACATATACAAAATGAAAAGAAGCATCTTAATTATGTTCATGGCAATCACGCAAGGACAGTAGAAATTTTAAAACGTTAGCAATGCTTCATGTTACCAGAAGCATTACGATCAACAATGAGATTCCTCAAATATGGGATTACTTTAATGGTGGCATTGCTTGTTTACCAGACACAGTAAATCAACAGCAGCTAAAGAGTTGGTTTAAGGGCATGGGACCATGGGGACACCAGGACACTCAGCAGCATAAAGGAGCAACTTACTTATCATACTGGGGAAAACAGCAGGAGTGCCATTAGTAACACAGTTTAATTGCATCTTATCACTGGAGGCATTAGATTAACAATAACACTGGTTAGACATGTCCCTAAGGTAACAGTGTGATCGCTTCATTTTACATGCGCCCTTACATTAACAACAGCAAAAGGTTGGTATAAGGACATGCGACAGTGGACGCATCAGCACAATGTACCTACAAGGAGGCATAAAGTGGTGATGCCGAGTTTGTTCATGCTATGTGAGGGCAGCAAACCTAATCCTAGAGACCTTGTACTATGTGAGGGCAGCAAATCTAATCCTGGAGACCTTTTACTATGTGAGGGCAGCAAATCTAATCCTGGAGACCTTTTACTATGTGAGGGCAGCAAATCTAATCCTAAGACCTTTTACTATGTGAGGGCAGCAAATCTAATCCTGAGACCTTTTACTATGTGAGGGCAGCAAATCTAATCCTGGAGACCTTTTACTATGTGATGGCAGCAAATCTAATCCTGGACATACTCTGTTGACTTGTCCACCAGCCGCCACTTTCTACCCTTTTTTCAACCAATAATAGATCTGTTCCTTATCCAGTTTGTACTGCATTTTCCCATTATTTCCCTTTTCAACCAAGAGACCGGTTGGGTATCCGGTCTCTACTACTTTCACCATCTTATTTCCTCTTTGAATCAAGTCCTAGATTCATGCTACAACTTTCCCCCTTTCTTCGTTGTTTGAACAAAGCCCTAGATTCGAATGCATGAAGTAGCTTTACCTCTAATAATACTAAAAATTTAGGTGGCTTTGGAAGAGCTGATGGGAGTAGAAAAATATGCACATGCAGACACGTGGGGAGCTGGGGCAGTAGAGCAAGGCCACTTTCGAATAACTTATACCTGAGGGTCGCCGGGATGTCGGCGGCGGCAGGTCGGATCTGCGGACAATATGACAGGGAGGAAGAAGGGCCAGAGGACCTCCCGAGCTGGCGCTGTGTCGGAGAGAACGGCATGGGCAGAGGATCGGGCCCCTCCAGCAGCTATGGGTTTCCTCCCTCGGCGGCGATGACCGCGTGAACGATGCACCTTTTAGTCCTCTACACACACCGGCTGAAGGTATCCGGCCGGATCTGTGACCAGCGGTGAGCAGAGAGAAAATGTCGCTACCGCTGTCTTGTTTATATCTGGAGAGGATGAGAGAATGAAGAGAGCAACCCTAGTAAAGCAAGTGCTCAGGCCCCTGCGTCCATATATAGTGGAGTGATTATCTTTTTTCTCTCCACAACAAGCGTTTCAATTTGTGTACGTGGCATTAAAGAAAAGAAACTCTCTATTTAAGGTGACTACTGTACGACTCCTACTTACTACTACTAGTAGTACCACAGTATTGTTCACTTGTGCTCCCCGCCCCTCCATTCATTGAACAACCCCACGGGTGAATAAACATACAATACTTACTGTATTTATATAGAACGAACAAGCTCGAACTATTTTCGCGTATTTAAAAGTTGAGGGCGGGGCTTTTCCCGGGCAGTACTCGCGGCAGTTTTCGGGTAGGCGGTTTGACAGAGAGGCGAGGAGGGTGAGCGAGTGGGGCTGTGCAATTTGACAGCGCGTTACTGCTGGAAAGACTTGTGATATGACCACTCACTGTAGTCATGAATTACTGGCGCTCCGACCGGGGTGATGCCCCCCTTCCGTTCCGCGCTCTAATCTGGTGCATGACACATTGACCCGGATGCTGGCTCTCCCACATGTCGGAGTAGTAAGGCTGGTCACAATGGGGAGGAACTTAGGAGTAACATCACACACTTTAATACAACTTTGCTTATGTGGCACATATTTAATGAAGAGAGAGGTGCTTGTGGTAACTAGCTAAGTTACCGGAACATCACACACTCCAAGAAACAATGAGTCTATAACCTAATAAATACATCGTTGCATGACACTACATAGATGTTCCTACCCACTATGGAGGTAGTAACATAGTCTAGGGAAGTGTGTAAGTTACTAGCTTATGTTCTTGCCCATTGTAACCAGCCTAAGAAGGAGCAAAGAATGATGCGGTATATACTAGTACTATACTACTCCCTCTGTTCCTAAATATAAGTCTTTGGAGAGATTTCACTACGGACCACATACGGAGAAAAATGAGTGAATTTACACATAAAATGCATCTATATACATCCGTATGTGGTCCACAGTGAAATATCTACGAAGACTTATATTTAGGAACGGAGGGAGTACTACTCAGGTCGGAGGAGTGCGAGTCATGGTAGCCCAGTGAACCAGCAGTAGAAAACAATGTGGTGATATGGCCATAAAAAACAATGTGCTACGGTCCACACTGTAGCAAGTACAGTAACACTCCTCTTCGTTTGGATCCCTGAGTTAGAGCTAGTTTGCGTTGAAATAGCCTCAAATTATCGAAACAAGAGGGGTTAGTTTGAGCTAGTTTGCTCTAACCCAGCTAAAAAAACTAGCCCGGTGGAGAGGTTCTAATTGGGTTAGTTATCCTCGGGCCCACTAGAAGAGAACTAAAAAAATCTCCCCTGCCCGCACCAGATCGCTTCCCCCACCTATCACACGACTCCTCTCTGTTCCCCATAGGGTCGCTCGCCCTCTCTCTCCTCCGTCCGCCCTCTCCTTCTGGCCTCCACCGCCCTACTCTGGCCGCCCTCTCCCTCCGGCCTTCGAAGGTCGCCCCGCTCCCCCTTCACCAGTCGTTTTTCTCCCTCTTTCATGCGCGGCGGCGGCGCATCTACTAGCGAGGTTGCGAGAGGGGTGAGTTTGTTTGTTCCTTCTCTGTCTCATGGCCATATTAGTGATCTTGCTTGCTCTAACGCTAATTCTGATTTGGAAAAGTAGATCCTGATCAAACATGGTATAGATTTGTGGTGCACGCATGGAATTGTTTGATGCTACTTGAGGAGGTAATAAATCTTTCTAGAGGCCCAAAGATTCAGGTCACCTTTCTAGGTATTTCAGTTTCAGGCTTGCATTATTTCTAGAGGCACAAAGATTCAGTTCACCTTTCTAGGTATTTCAATTTCAGGCTTGCATTATTTCTAGAGGCCCAAAGATTCAGTTCACCTTTCTAGGTATTTCAGTTTCAGGCTTGCATTATTTCTAGAGGCCCAAAGATTCAGTTCACCTTTCTAGGTATTTTAGTTACAGGCTTGCATTATTTCTAGAGGCCCAAAGATTAAGTTCCCAGTCGGTGGCAAGCGGCCCTGCTACCCATGTCGGTGTCGACCTCAACTCGTAAGGGCCGGCGTCGGAGGGGTTCCCGGGGCTTGGGATCTACAGAGCCTTCCTCCAGAGCGACAATGGAGAGCTCCTCCCTGGGTGCGTGAGGGGCTCCGGGCTCCCTCCCTATCGTGAATGACTTCCGTGATGAGTTAGCTCATTCTTTGTTTCATGAACTGTTTTTTTATTTTGTGAAGCTTGATTGACGACTTGTATGTTTAAGTGGGATATCTCATTTGTATGGACAAAGTAAAAAATTACCATGTTTTGCATGCTTGATTTGTATATATGGTTCGTTTATGTCAATTATGAGCGGGAGGAGGCCACAGAAGAGCCGACCACACCAAGAGGGTGCTTGGATCCAAGGGACTTATTTTAGTCTGACTAAAAATAGTCTCTTTAAGAGGCTAAAAGTTCCAAGCACCCCTGACTAAAGAGGGGCTAAAACTAGTCTTGAGACTAAAAAAATTTAGTCAGGGGTACCCCTACTAAAATGTGGATTAGTCATCTCTCTCCTCATTTAACTCCTCTCCTTTAACACAGGCGAGTTCTGGATTGGAGGGTTTGGAGGATAATAAATGCTTATTAACTTGATTTTAGTCTCTTTAGTATTTGGATCCAAGCATGGGTGAGGCTAGCAAGTTTTAGTCTCACTACTTTTAGTCATGGAACTAAAATGTATCCAAGCACCCTCCAAATCCGGCAGGAAATAGGGTCCAAAGTAGTCAAATGATTGAGATAGAGCATTTATTGTCAATCTAACCCTGCCATCCATACACCTCTTTGGTTTAGAGTTAGTTCAGGGTTAGAATCTAACTCTAACCTTTAACTGAGTTAGAGTTCTCCTCGTCTCGGTTCATCGCCATCATACTTTTCCCATTCCCATGTTTTCAGTATCCTGCGAATCAAAGAGGCCCTTTTTTTTTGCAGGAAAAATCAAAGAGGCCCTTAGACTGGTTTCGGTCCGGTCATTTTTTATAAACGTGTTATGTCCAAAATTTAATGCACGTGCTCCAGTTTCCACGAAAATAATCCGGTTTCATGTAGTAATTCATTCATTTATTTATTCTTCTGCGGGGGTTTTGCATGAAATTCGTGAGGTCTGAAATGTAAAGTACCCCGACATATGCTCCGAGTAGTGCATGCACTATGACCAAGATGCTCTATGTCCCACATGTCGGCGAATGGGAGCACGTGGAAATAGCCTAGGAGTACATATAGGATTATAAATGCGTGAAATAATATGTACTGTGAAGCGTAGCCGCGGTTCGAAAAGGAGACCTCAAGTGATGACAACTATAGGTCGCACGCACCCAACTAGTGGTACTAGACATACGACTAATTTTTCCCTCAAAGAAGAAAAAAAAGAGGCACGAGTGCTCAGTACTCCTATTCTATAAACACGAGTCCCATCTGACAACAGCGTCCGTGCTACAGCTAGCTCTCCTCCCTCGTTTCTCTCTTCTAATTCTAAACTCGGCCGACACCCGGTGGGCGGGGTGGGTTTGCTCAACTGCGGCCCCACATCACAGTGAAAACATTATGACTGGAATAAAAATGCCATATTCTTCCTCTGTTCATAAATATAAGCCTTTTAGATATTATTTCAAATGGAATACAACATACAGATGTATGTAGACATAGTTTAGAGTGTAGATTCACTCATTTTGCTCCGTATGTAGTAGTCACTTGCTGGAATCTTTAGAAAGACTTATATTTGGGATCGAAGGGAGTACTATACTAATAAAACATTAAGGCCACGAGGCGATGTAGTGCTGGTTACAGGAGGCAAGAAGAAGAGATGCATCCATCAACGACGTCCACCTCCTCGACTCAGGGTGCCGGCCCACCGAACGGCGCCTAAGTAGTAGCGACTTTCGTGGCCAGGTCAACGTGCTTCTGAACAATGGCGTCCAAAGATTCCAGCCGCTGGAAGAAGGCCAACGTCTTTCTATCCTCGCTTGCCTTCTAGTGGCCTATGTAGACGATTTCCTCGTAGACGTGGATGTGCAGGTCGACGGTTTCTTGCATGGCGAGGCGCTGCGCGGCGAGCGCGGCCTTGAGGTGCACATTCTTTGTCGCGACCTCCGGCACCTGCAGGGCCACCAGGGCTTGAAAGAGTTCGTCACCATGGAGGCCGATGAGGGTGGCCGGCAATGAGGAGCCTGGGCACGCGGGCTGGAGCAGCACGACAAGGTCGTCCGCACGCTTCTTGACGGCGGTGAACTTGCGGATGGAGTTGACCATCATGTCGTCCATGCGAGAGGCGAAGCCGGCGTCGGCGAGGGCTACGATGCCTGCGGTCGCCAGCACCGTCTGGAAAGGCTGCGCGGTGCGGGGCTGCAGGCCGGCGCCTTGGATGATTTGGCACAGCTGACTGCCGCTCGCGTCCATCGCCTCCATAGGTGCTTGTGGCTTCTGGTCACTTGGTCTTGGATTGGAGTGAGCAGTGTTGCGTAGAGACTTTGGAGTAGATGGATTGGAGTGGTGGGGCGCCTTTATTATATGAGAGTCCAAACTCTGTTGCATTCACATCGTGCTGGCTCTATTCTGCTTCTCCAATTAATTCCCTCTGCATGTAATTGAGGATGCATCATTGACCGTTCAACGTCTCGGGAACCGCTACCCTCTCCCTCCTTGGCATTCAAGCACCTATGGACCCGTCGACGATGAGGTGCCTATGGTGACTTCGTAAATTTCAAGATGATAGTGTCGTGCATGTGTGCGTTCATAGGGGTGAGTGTATGCGCGTGTATATGAGCGCTTGCGTCTGTACTGTGTAAAAAAATGTAAATGCGTGTCAAAAATAGACTAGTCAGTATACTCAATATTGTGCACCTCGGAGAGGAAAATGATAGAACTAGTATGTATTTATTTACGGTGCAGATTCACTCATTTTGCTCCATATGTACTCCGTCTCGGTGTAGTCTAGTCACTTGTTGAAATCTCTAGAAGGGCAAATACTCCTTTCTGGTTTACAGGGCTATACTAGCAAGTAGTTGTACGTACTAGTACAATAGTGGGCTCACATAGCAATTTTGTCTCATGCAAGAGCCTGGCTATATGCATGCTCCAATGTTTGCAACTGCAACGTTCGGTTTGCGCTTGGCTCTTCGCCTCTTCGAGAAGACGAACAATGATGTTACTACTACTGCTTCTACAGTGTCGAATCCACTGTTGCATGTCCGTCCACCGCGAGCGGGACAGATAGCTTGTTGTAGAAGTACTACTAAGCAAAAGCCTGTCCTCGTTTGTGAGCAACCGCGCGCATGGGTGAGGGAGAAGGCGTGTAGTAAAATCAAGCTTCTCCTCATTGTACGAGTTGACGCGACACATCATAGCACTGGCCCCACATGCTTGCCTCTAAACTTGGCTGAAAGACCCACAGTGTACAATATATTTCCTGCAACCTCTAACATTTACCCACCACAAATTAAAATATATGTGGCCGTATGCATCATTCTGATGCAGAGGTCGGGGAGTCCCCCCTTTTCGAAAAAAAACAAATTAAAATATATATTCCTGTCTTGACCACATGAGCGTGCAAACTACAATCACCAGGGTGTCAGGTAGGGCCAGAAGACTATTTTTCTTAAAACTTCAAGACGGCCACATAGCATGGAGCCGACCCCAACGACTTTAAGCTTACATGCATGGTACACGCTATCCTAGACTACTCTACACATGAAACTGCCACACGAGCATCCGGGCTGCGCTTGGCTCTTCGCCTCTTCGGGAAGTCGAACAATGATGGAGTACTACTGCACTGGAGGAGTACTACAGTACACTTCTGGCCATCTAACACCGATTGAACTACTGCATGTCCACCGCGTGCGGGAGGGAGAGCGTGTAGCGAAAGCTTCTCCTAGTCTTGCCAGCCGCCACGCTCATGGGCGAGGGAGGGACGCTCCTACCTTTGCGTGTATGACAGGTGGGCCCGACAGGTGTGTGGCCAACCTGTCATACAGCCAAAGGCAGGTGCAGTTAAGTCAGCGAGGGAGAGGATAATCAAACTTCTCGTTGATGTACGAGTTGACGCGACACATCAAAGCACTCCACTCGATATATTTCAATAATTTGCATTTACTAATGCATTAATTACAACACATGCATGCATGCCGTGACTCTCCTTTTGATACTTGCATGTGTTGATTTAATGCACCTTGAAGTAGTATAAAATATGTGACAGTAAAGCTTTGTAATACCCCGGCCCAAGTCGAGAGATGGTTGTGCACGAGGAGGGCGAGATCATGCAAACCGAACAGGACCCGACGATGGAGCTCTCTAAGGTCTCGATGGACCTCACCGTGCTCCACTGCCCCTTGTGCCTCTGCCCCTTGACGCCTCCAGTGTATGAGGTTCGAATACACCTCGTCCGTTTGGCTGATTGAGCATGGTGCAGGTTTCTTGATTGATGTGTTGTTCGATTGATTTCTGTAGTGCAAGGGAGGGCACCTGGCCTGCTCGGACTGCCGCGTCGAGCGCCCCGAGAACCAGCAGCAGTGCCAGAAGTGCGAGTGTGGCGGTGGCTTCAACGTGCGGAACACGGCGGTGGACTCCGTCCTTTCGTCAGTGAGGGTGGAGTGCCTGCATGAAGGCTGTGGGCTCTACGTCACTTACCACAAGCTTGCCGATCACCAGAGCGCTGCAAATGCCCCGTGCCCGTCTGCGGCTACGAAGGCATGCGGCGGGCGCTCTACCACCACATCAGCACCGCGCATCCCATGCCCGTGCACAGGATCCAGTACGGCAAGGTGCTCCAGCTGCAAGTGCCACTGTCGGAGCCATAGCTCTTGTTGTTCACGGAGGAGGACCGCCGCGCGTTTTTCTTGGTCGGAGGCGTGCTCGACATCGGCGCGCCTATCATCGTGTCGGTCATCTGCATCAGAGCGGGGGCTTCCCCACTACCGCACTACGTGGCCAAGCTATGGGCGAACGGCCCGCCGGGGGAGCCCAAAGGCACGACCGACGCCATCAAGGTGGAAATGGAGGTGACAAGCAGCAAGGATCCCGGCGACGTCGACGTGTCGGAGCTGACCTTCTTGACAGTTCTGCCCAAGCTGCTGGCCGGGGCTAAGCTTGTGTCCCTCCACATTCAGATTGACAAGCTCACGTCCTAAATGTTTCTACAGTGCCTTCTGTTTATCTTATTAATATGCTAATATAGGGATTACCTTCGTCTACTTTAGCTTAAGAAATGGTGGGTTTTGGTGGCGATAAATAATTATGTTTATCAATGCATTAATTGCAATGCATGCATGCATAAATTACATGCATTGGTCAATTTTCTCTTAATACTTGCATGCAATGATTTAATGCACCTTGGAATCTGAACATGTGTTGGGGAACAACCAAATTGAGCCTTATAAAATGGAAAAACTAAAATTTTGAGATAAGCCCTATAAATCCAGAAAGGAGAGAGTAGAAAAAGAAGTACTTATGTAATTATGTAAGACAATTAATCGTCCTTATCTTTCTGTGGAAGATCAATGTTGGGAGGCTGGAATGAAGAAAACTCTTGCTGTGGCGACCCTGGCGTTGTTGTTCTTCTAGTTGCTGCTGGGCTTCCTTCAGTTTCCTGGTCTCTTTTGATGTAATAATCGGTTTAGGATGTGGATTGTGTCGTCGGTTGTGAAATGTTGGGTTCTAGCGCGGATGTTTGGCCTTTGTTGGCCTCTTGGGATGTTGTGATTTCAATCTGGTAGCTTTTAGTCCTTCGTGTTAGGCTGGAGTTGTGCTGAACTTCTTGTGAATTGTGGTGGTTTTCAGTAATGAAAATTGGAAGGGACAAGCCCTTCTTTGATAAAAAAAAATGTAATCGTCCTTATATATTCATCAGTCTTGCTATAAGTCGCAGTAGATGCTATATAGGTCCGTCGGATCTTACATCAAGATCCGTGATTTTGGATTTTCTTTTCTCTCTCTTAAATCTCAATTGAGTGAGACATAGCCACGCCATTAAACAGAGGCTCGGGCACCATTAATGGAGACCTTGGGAGAGAGGTGGATGGCAGATGGAGGTCAAAGGGCTCTCCTCCCGATAAGCACGCGCAGGGGTCTGATCGCACGCCTCTCGTACTCAAATAGCTACCCTGCATGGCGCCTCCTAGCTAATAAAAAATGGGGACGCATGGCGGCACGTAAATGGTACTCGGAAGTAGAACGCCCACGGTTTCAACAATACGTGTGTTTCCGATTGTAACGTGATAGCACTTGTTCCAAAATGACTTTGTTGATTGTTAATGTGTGCGCCTTCGCAAATCGGACTACAAATTTACCACAGCATGTTGGTGCCATGTCATGGTACCAAGCCAAGTTTCATTATTTTCATGCGTGTTTTGGATTTACAGGAATTAAAAAACCTAAGCTTCTCAATGTTTCCAACCCAGCCACGACGCCTAGAATTTTGAATCTCATTCCTATTTATAGCATGTAACCTAGAAATTTACCTGAGGACACACATGTGATTTTTCAACCAACTTTGGTGCACTGGAACATGTGCTTGTATTTCAAATTTGAATTATGCACACAAAGGTGACACATTCCCTCCCAGAACCACGAGCTTTCTTGAGAGAAGCTCTGATTTGCAAGAAGCTTATACCAAAATTTGTTCCTATTCAGCCAATTTTTTGACCACGGCATGGTACTACCATGACATGACACCATGCCAAGTTTCATGATTTTAAAACCAAGTTTCTCAATGTTCTCGACCGAGCCACGATGCCCAGATGTTTGAATTTGATTCTTCTTTTTGCATGGGACCTAGAAATTCACCCGAGGACACAAATGTGATTTTTCAACCAACTTTGGTGCACGGGAGCATGTGCTTGTAGTTCATATTTGAATTATGCACATTAAATGACCAAAAACTCAATTAATGTGTAAATAAGGCCAAACGAAGCCGGAATAATTCCAAAATTTAACAGGGCACTCATGTAGTTCTATGTTGCCTTTGTAAATAAACTCAAGGGGGACAACGTATATCGTTTCGCACTCAAAGGTGGCATGTTCCCTCTCAGAACCACGAGCCTTCTTGAGAGAAGCTTGGGTTTGCAAGAAGCTTATACCAAAATCTGTTCCTATTCGGCCAATTTTTTTACCACAACATGGTAATACCATGACATGACATCCATGCCAAGCTTCATGATTTTCAGACGTGTTTTGGATTTACAAGAATTTTAAAACCAAGTTTCTCAATGTTCTCGGCCGAGCCACGATGTCCAGATGTTTTAATTTTATTCTCATTTCTTGCATGGGACCTAGAAATTCACCCGAGGACACAAATGTGATTTTTCAACCAACTTTGGTGCACGAGAGCATGTGCTTGTAGTTCAAATTTGACCTATGCACATTAAATGACCAGAAACTCAATTAATGTATAAAAAATGACAAACGAACCCGGAATAATTCCAAAATTTAACAGGGCACTAATGTAGTTCTATGTTGCCTTTGTTAAGAAACTCAAGGGGGGCAGCGTATATCGTTTCACACTCAAAGGTGGCACGTTCCCTCTTAGAACCATGAGCTTCCAAATCGGCCCAATTTTTTACCACAACATGTTAGTGCCATGACATGACACCATGCCAAGTTTCAGGATTTCCAGGCGAGTTTTGGATTTACATGAATTTAAAATCAAAGTTTCTCGATGTTCTCGACCGAGTCATGATGCCCGGATGTTTGAATTTCATTCTCATTTCTTCCATGGGACCTAGAAATTCAACCAAGGACACACATGTGATGTTTCAACCCACTTTGGTGCACCGGAGCATGTGCATGCAATTCATATTTAGATTATGCACATTAAAAGTCCGGAAACTCAATTAATGTATAAAAAGGCCAAATGAACCCGAAATAATTCCAAAATTTAACAGGGCACCCATATAGTTATATGTTGCCTCTGTAAATAAAATCAAGGGGAGGCAGCGTATATCGTTTCGCACACAAAGGTGACACGTTCCCTCTCGGAACCACGAGGCTTGTTGAGAGAATCTTCGGTTTTGCAAGAGGCTTATACGAAAACTTGTCCCAATTCAGCCAAAAATTATACGTATGAAAACATGGTTTAGATTATCCCAAACATCTCGCTACCTAGACCAATAATGTACTATGATTTGAATTCAACATAAAATGGATACAAATATTTGAATTGGAGAGTGTATGGTACATGTAGTTCATAGTGAAATATGATTACTGCTATATGTATGTTTTTTGTTATCAAGATAATATTTAAACTATTGTATAACTTGACAACAATCGTATTCAAATAAGGAAAATTGATTCAAATTTAGTCCATATGGTAGACGACAATATATATGTTCACATGGTGGAGTAAAATGTTCATATATGATGGAAGATCAAAATGTACGACTACATCAATTATAAACCACAAGGTCACCTAACGATATATTCGAATTCAACATAACGTGGATTCAAAAATTGAAATTCGAGATCATGGCATCTGTAATCATATAAAAAGGGACATTAGTCTTTCTTTGGTGGGAATTGATTTGTTTTTTGTTGTTGTTGAGGGAAGTGCGAATCGATTTGGTACTGTCCAGGGTAATCTTGTTCTCCCGATTTTTTTTACATTTTTCTTGTAGTTTTTTCAGTGGCATCTATAGCAATATAGTAAAAGGGGACATGACTCTCTTGTGTCCTGTATGAATTGTTTTTTTACACGTTAAGTTTGTTCTGCCGAACAAGGAATCCGCACCTTGTTATCCCGAAATTTTCAAGCTTGAGTATCTTTTGTCTCACCTGCTTTGAAACTCTCGCTTCTTCAACCCGCGCCGCGCCTTGTTATCCCAAAATTTGGACGCGCACGAGAACTCCCTCCTCATCCGAAATCGCTCCCGCAGCCCAGGCACGCGAAATCCCCCTTCTACCCCTTAGCCGGAAATGAAGCTCCACGTCGCGGTGTCAAAACAGGTGGGGGTATGCTGGTAACTTACCCTACATTTCGAACAAGCGCGTCCCTAAGCTTGGCTCCCCCCTCCCCCTTCGCCCCCATTCGTACACTGAGGCCGCCAAAACCCGCGAAACCCCACGCTCCTCCGTCGGCCTCCCGACCGCCGCCCAGCCGGAGACTCTTCCCCGACTACGTCGTCCACCGCAACAGCTGGCCGTCCCTCATCCACTGCACCGGATGAGGATCCGTTGCCGATCTCGTCGTCCCGCCGGATCAGCCGCCCCATCCTCCACCTCCAAGGAGCTGCCCCGACGTTCGCCTCGTCTATCGCGCCACCTCAATCCCCACAGGGCCGTCTTGACCTGCCCCACCGGAACCGCAGCACCCTCACCAATTCCTCCGATGAAGCCGAGGCCAACTCGGTGCAACCAAGGAGGTTCTGCACTCACTGCTGCATTTTATCTTTTATTCGATCTCACGGGGCTGCCGGTGCTCGATACCGAGCAGACATGGCGTGTCTCCATCGACGGTGTTGTCGCCGGCCACATCATCCACGACGTCTCTCCCCCATGTCGTTGCTTCCTCGGTGGCGACTTCCACAACGGCATTAGCTGCAGCTGCTCCGGCTCTCGCTCGCGCCGCGGCTCTGTTCTTGCTGTCAGTCGCGCTGCTGCACTGCTCCTGCTTTCGTTCATGGTGCTGCTCTGCTCTTGCCCTTGCTTGCGCTGCTGCTGCTGTTGCACGACCTCCGGCAGCTACAGGAGTTGCTGCTTTAGCACTCGCTCGCGGTGCTACTGCACGACTTGTTCTCTGCTAGTGCGTTCCCTGCTCGAGCGTGTGCTGATTTAGATCACTGCTTCTCTGCTACTAGTGCTTGAACGCCCTAAACATCTATTGCAATGCTCTGTTACTAGTTCAATCAGTTTTGACTGTGAAGTTCATTTTCTTCAGTTAAGTTCATAGTGAACAGTACTTACAGCATCTGTCGGAGCGGCCGTGGCGCGGCTAATGTGTTTTACATCTAGCACTTTTTGGTGATGTATTTTACATCATCTATTGCAGATGATATTAGGGTCCCACTTCATATTAACCTTGTCTGTCTTGTCATGCTTCAGCCTCGTCGCCGTACACCTTAGCGGAGCTGCTCCAACGACGGAACCATCCATCACAGCGGAGCAGTACCCTCGGCGCCGTTTCCAGAGGCCTCGGATCTTCTTCCCCGCCTCCGATAGTCACACCAGCATCATCACCATCCTCCACGTCCAACCCAATGATGTTGAGGTCCACAAGGCTATGCCAAAGAGGTTGTACACTCGTCGCATCACTTTGTTTCTCCATTCCTCTTTTCTTCCAATTCATGTGAGCCAAACACACAGGTTAACTGAAATCCTATGTTTCCAAATGCTCTGTTTTGCACGTGCATTCCTATCCTATTCCTGTGTTTTCCTGTCCCTGCATTTATAGAACCTTCCAATTCTAAGGAGCCCTTACAGATTTACTTCATTTTCAAATAGGCGTCAAAGAAAACTCTGTGTGTTATGTCCTGCTCCTGCTGTGCCGTCATCCACCCCAACTGAGGTGCACCATCGACAGAAGCGTTCACTGCAGCAGAGATCCCCCCTGCAGACTTCCTTTCGCCACCTCAGATCATCTTCCCCGTTGCCGGCAGCCACGCCAACCGCATTATCATCACCGACTGAGCAGATGAACCTGAGGACTACACAGTTGCGGAAGAGAGGTCGCAGTCTTTCGTGTTTGCTTACGTTATACATCGGTTATTATTACCTGCTACTTTATCGTTCAATCTTGAGTTTTGAATTGCCCATGGGTCTCATATCGAGCCAGCTATGACTAGTATCTGTCTACTATCTGGTTCAACTGGGGTCTTCTATGTGGTTCATGTTGGGTGGGCAACAAACAATAGATGATCCATTGTCTATCTTTTTAAACTGAAGCTATAATCTACCTGGTATCATTAGTTTTGGATCCATCCACTCGTTTGCAACCATCAGTCTTGATTTTTGCATGCACCCCTTAGGCCTTACAAAATCTAACTTTTTTTATTATGCATGTCAGATATTGTACACAATCGTACTGAACTTGTACAGAAAAAGAGAAGACCATTGTGTGCGAATATAATGTCATGCAGACGCCGCTCCATGGTGGGCGAAGTGCCCCCCTCCTGCATTTCCAGATTGTATTCCAGAGGAAGATAACTGTTCAGATGGAGATTCAGAAGAAGCCGACCATGCCTGTTTACCACCTGAGGTGTTTGCTCTAACCTGGCATGCTGATGTTGGTCATATCATGCATATGGCGCCTTGCATTGCTTACATTATACATCTTATATGTCATTAGCTTAGTTTAGATTTGCTTTGTGTGAATGCCACCTGTTTGGTTTCTATATCATACTCCCACCATTCCTAAATATTTGTCTTTTTAGAGATTTCAACAAGTGACTACATACAGAACAAAATGAGTGAATCTACACTCTAAAATATGTCTTTATACATCCGTATGTGGTAGTCCATTTGAAATCTCTAAAAAGACAAATATTTAGGAATGGAGGGAGTATATGGGAATTATACAATGCCATCTTCTTTAGCCAGGCATCATATACGTGAATCATGCAGTGCCATCCTGTTTAGCCAGCCATCTTATATGTGAATTGTATCGTGCCATATTTTTTTCCATAATGTATTCCATTTGTCAACAATGTTTATACATTCATCTACTCTTCCTGTGCATCAGCCATTTGAGTCGGTCATGGGAAAATCTAGAGTGAAAACAAGGTTTTCTGAGCAGTCAGTGCTACCTGTCGATGCAGATTTCTTGCTGGTTACAGATAGCTCCTCAAAGGAGGATTCAGAGAAAGAGATGACCAGTCATATTCCCCCCCCCCCCCCGAGGTGCATGCTCTGACTTGGCTGGGTTATATTGCTCATATCTTGCATATCTTGCATTGCCATGCCATCTGCTTAGATTAGACATGCTTTGTGTGAATGCCTCCTGTTTGCTTTCTATGTCAGATATGTGAATTATGCAATGCCATGTTTTTCAGGCAGTTATCATATATGTGAATTATGCACCGCCATGGAGCCAGGCATCATATATGTGAATTATCTCATGCCATCTTTTTTTTTCATTACGCATTCCATTTGTCGACAATCTGTGTATATTGAACTACTTTCATGTGTATCAGCCATTTGAGCCGGTTATGGAAAAATCTGGAGTGAAAACAAGGTCTTTAGAGCAGGCAATGGTACCTGTTGAAGCATATATCTCGATGGTTACAGGGAGCTCCTCAGAGGAGGATTCAGAGACAGATGACCGGTCCTATATCCCACCTGAGGTGTATGGTCTAAGTTGCAATGTTTATATTTCTCATACGATGCATATGGTGTCTTGCATTGCTTAGTTTAGACATCATATGCACACTATTGAATTCTATCTGCTTAGTTTAGAGATCATACATGCGAGTGCCAGTTGCTTAGTATATGAATCAATTATGTCAATTATATCATGCCATCCTGTATACTTAGACAACATGTATGTGAATTATTTCATCCCAACCTATTTTAGAAAGACATCATATAGTTTTGTCATGTCATCCTGTTTAGGTACTCATCATATGTTGAATTATGCCATTATATCCTGTTAAGTTATCCATCATATATCTGAAACTGTGTCATGCTATCCTGTTTAGTTAGGCATCATATATGTGAAATTGTGTCATGCTGTCATGTTTGGTTAGACAACATACATGTGAATTACCACATCTGTCTATCATTCAATGTCTGTACATTCAATTTCTTTTCTTGTTTATCAGCCATTTGAATTGGAGGGGGTGATGGCAGTATCTAAGGGAGCAAAAACCCGTTCTTCACAAAAGACAGTGCTACCCGTTGATGCAGATAGAACCATGGTTGTACTGGCACACAAACTAGCCCCACCACACATAATCGAGACTCTTCCAGATTGCACACTTACACCGTTGGGCAGAGAACCAGCTACAACCCATCTAACCGCAACCCCAGCGGATAGTAACCCACCTATAGTTGACAAAGCACCATGTCCACCAAAGAGTACCCCCACACGAGCAGTTTGTAAAGCTACTGCAGTGCCCAAAGCACGAAGACCACCATAGCTAACCCAAACTCCACGTTTAAAGTAGAAGAGCAACTGTTCTCAGGTCAGATTCCGTAGCTATGGTCCATACTCCTTTGCTGTTGCATCACTGTATTTACTCATACCAACTACTTTTGAATTTGAAGGATCCAATTGAAACTCCAATGGCGCAACAGGTATGTTTTAAACCTATTTCTTTAACTGGATTGTTGTTCTAACTTCTTGCTCTATGCTGATTTCAGTTTAAGTTGCATAAATAGTTATGTTCTCATGTGATGCACATTACAAGTGCTGCCAATGTTGTGTAGTTTCTCACACTTATATTTTGTCTATGCTGCCGTGTCTTAAAAATATATGAGTTGAACTATGTCTCTATCTTGATTAGGGAACATAAACTAGAATGATATGGACAATACAGTGACCATAGTACATAGATATATGTTTGTTTCATGCTGTTATACTGTCCACCTTACTACTGAACCGGTTTACCAAAATGAGTTTTGTATACTACAAGCTAAACCTGTGATGTGTCTGCTTGTTTGTCTTGTCGTATGCAAACAGAATATTGGAGAAGAGCACCCCACTATGCAATGGTAGAGAAAGTAATGCAGATAAGGTTCAAGATAGTGAGACAACCTTGTTAGTCTCCAAGAAAGGTGATAAAAACGATCTTGTAGACAGTGAGAAAACCCCACAGTCCTGCGTTGATGTAGTGTTCGAGTTACTGGCCAGTACCGCAGGCACAAGCTCTTCGAACTCGCTGCCTGAATCACTTCGACTTCTTCAGTCTCAGCTACAAGCTGAAAGGCATTAGTCAGCTGTGCTGCGGCAAGAAGCCGAAGGACTGAGGAAGTCCCTGCAGAATTCAGATGCGTACTTTCTTGTGCAACAACAAGCGCTGGCGGATTTAAGCGCCAAACAAGAGAAAGTTAATAAGCTTGCTAATCATCTTGCCAGCATTATGGGTACCCAGGATATTGTTTCTTGAGCTCTTCTGAAGTGGTTTCAATTCTGGACTTGTTTTGCTGCGGCGTTTATATGCTGATGTGTTCCCTATATTTGCACTGGTGGCGAACTTTGATGCCCAATGGATGTAATATGTGTAATAGCCGTGATAGCCTAGCATAAGTTGCTTGCTTATTTATTTCCTTGTTGTCTTGTTTATTTGTTTGCTTGTAGTCAGTGTAGTTCTTTTTCCGCAGTTTGCTAGTGGCTGCAATAACCTATTTTTTAAAACTAGGCCACAATAACCATGGGCTAATATTAACTGTAGTGACACTGGGCCTCCTACGGGCCGTAGAAATAGTGGGCCTTCTACAGGCTGTAGAAATAGTAGGCCTTCTACGGGCCGTAGAAACAATGGGACTTCTACGGGCCATATCATCAATGGGCCTTATACGGGCCGTATGATCGATTGGCCAAACATGGGCCAATAATAGGCTTCATTATGGCCGTAAACGGGCTAGAGTTGGAATCGTCCATTCATGGGCCGACCATAACGGGCCATCGTTAATAGGCCGTATTTGATGACGCTATGAAAACGGCCCAACGAATTAACGGACAACAAACGGGCCGACTGTAACCACGGGCTGAATTTGGCCCACAAGCAGAAAATGACAGTAACGGGCCGTAAGTAAACGAATGCTGGAAATGAGCCCAAGAATAAATGGGCTTTGAGAAGGCCGAAAGATAACATGGGCTGGAAACGGCCCAACGGAATAACGGGCCGTTAATGGGTATAAAGTGATACACTGTTCATTACGGGCCAGTTTCACCACGGGCCGTTAATGGGTGTAAAGTGATACACTGTTCATTACGGGCCAGTTTCACCACGGGTCATTAATAGGCGAAGAGTTACATAGGGCCTCATATGGGCCGAAAGACGTCATGGGCCATACATGGGCCAGAAGTGAAAACGGGCTGGAATCATATTGAATGGCCCAGATGAAGCTATTGGGCTTAATTCTGATAGGCCGTAACGGGCCTTGGGTTAGTGGGCTGTAAATGGGCTATATGCGAACAGGCCATTAACAGGCTTTCCATGGGCCGGCCCGCCACCTTTTGTCCAAGTCAAACGGGCCGGCCTTTTCACAGGAATGGGCCTCTGTTGGGCCGTGCCACGTGTCGACGTATCATAGGCACCTATGTGACCCACTGACGAGCTGACACGTGTTTTGCCCGGCCAATAAGAATTTTACACGTGGAAATTTCCCATTGGTCGGGGCTGTTAACGGGTTATCGGATCCAAAACCCGACCCGATAGCTTAACGGCGTTCCATTACGGTGGATGCCACGTGTCGGTCACCCTTGACGAAAGCACTTCTATGACGCGCGATTTATCGTCATGGAAGTGGACACTTCCGTGATGATAATTTTGGTAATGTCATGGACCACTTCTACGACAGCACAAGTATGACTATCTTGATTCTGTCATAAATTTGTCATGGATGTACATGCATGACAAAAAACACGACCTACTGTGACAAACACGTACCATCATGGAAGTGTATTTTTTTGTAGTGTATCCCGAACTACGACTGCAAGTAACTCTTTGAGGTGGCGCACATGAGTCCACATATTCACCATATCAATACACCACTATGGATCCGCTGCCGTCTCCCTATGAGAAGGGCATCCATAGCACTCACGCTTATCTTGCGCATTTTAGAGTATCCACTTTCACTTGTCTATGAACTGTTATAGGTAACCCAGAAGTCCTTTACCGCGGACACGGCTATTCGAATAGATGATGTTAACCCTGCAGGGGTGTACTTCTTCACACACGCTCTCGCCACTTACCACCATGTACACGTCGTGTATCTCGGCAACCTTCAAGCGGAAGCCTGGCAAGGGAGTTAGACACGACCTGACTAACCACACAAGTCTCTAGTCCAGGTTTATCGCCTATTCGGGTTCCATCCGTGAGGAGATCCGTCCGGGGTGTTGCTCACGGCCCCAAACGATGAGAGCAGGGTTCCCGAGGCACCAAACGGGCGTCCTGGTACACCGTGCCTCGTGTCTCTACCGCAACATAGCCCACCCCTAGGGTCAGTGTTACGCACGGCGCCCAACACATATCCTACAAACACCAGAAACTAGTTGCAACTCCTGGATAGAGATCGAGGCGATTAATAAGCCGAGAGGGGTCGAGTTACCGGAACCCAATGTGTGGTAGTAACTGTTCATGGATCACAAACACAGAACTCAGTTCCTGAGGACGGCTGCAATGAGACAACCCACCATGTACTCCTACATGGCCTCTCACCGCTACCTTTACCAAATCGTGTTCACACAGTAGCTCTCAATAGTAGGACATGTTCACCACATTCCAATTCATTCCCGATGAATCTGACCTGACTCAACTCTAAGCAGTAGCAGACATGACAACAAGCATGAGTGAGTAGGCACATCAGGGCTCAAACAATTCCTACTCATGCTAGTGGGTTTTCATCTGTTTACTGTGGCAATGACAGGTCATGCAGAGGAAAGGGGTTCAACTATCGCAGCATGTAATAGTTGAATCATTGTTGTCCTAATGCAGTAAAAGAGAGCATGAGTGAGAGAGTGGGATTGTATCGGAATGAACAAGGGGGTTTTGCTTGCCTGGCACTTCTGAAGATAGTATAGCTCTTCATCGGTGTCATCGAACTCATCGTCGAAACCACGTCTACCGAGAGGGGACAAACACCGGCAAACAAGAGGGAACACAATCAATGCAATGCAACAATATGATGCATGATCATGACATGTCAAGAATGTTATGATTTACACTAATGCATCTAGCAACAGTTTAAATGAAGTCCATATGAGCTAAGGGTTCATATGCAAACTCCATATTTAGCATTTAAAATGCCATTATCATGTTTTCACATATAAAGCAGGTATAACTTAGTTTGACATGCATGAAAATGATACAGATGGATAGATTGCATTTTTCTGATAATTTTTCATATATAAATTATTTCATTTGGAGTTACGGTTGAATTTCTATGATTTTTAGAAGTTTTGGGCATTTTCTGAATTTCCTGAATAAGAATAATTCCAGGAAAAACCTATTTTTGCGTTAGCATTGCGTCATGCTTACCTCAGCAGGTCAACAGGCGCCTCCAGGTTAAACCTGACCAGTGGGGTCCACTTGTCAGTGACCCAGTGCCGGTTACAGAGGCTGACACGTGGGACCAGGTTAACGGCCACGTCAGCAGGGTCAAAGGTGACACGTGGGTCCCACCGGTTTAAGAACTAATCTAAACAGAAAATTAAACTAAACTAAACAGGCACAGGGCCCACATAGCAGTGGCACTAGGGGTGTTTAGCAGGGCCATTAGTGCTAACTAATCCGGCGCCACGTCAGCAGTTGACGACGGCGACCAAAAGCACGGCGGTGGCACGCCAGAGTTGCTCGGGACGGCACTACAGGCGGTGTTTTGCGGCGCGGTTTGGAGCTACAGCGAGCTGGTCCGCGTGCAGCTAGTGGTGCAATCAGCTTCACCGGGGGCGACCTAAATCAACGGTGGTGAGCTCAAAGGCGGCGGCCGGAATTCGGGTGTGATCGGGGATGCGACTGCGGTGTACGAGGGCGAGAACGGAGAGGGGGAGGAGGAGGAGCAGCTCACAGCGGTTGCAGCAGGCGTCAAACCAAGCTCGGGGAAGGCCGGACGGCGACGTACGGGCGACAGCGATCTCGGACGACCGAGGAGGAAAACGGCGGTGTTGGAGATGAAGCAGAGCTTCTGGCGCCGCGCGACTCGATGGAGAGGACGAGGAAGACGCGGCATTGCTTCTGGGCTGCTCGAGGGGACGAGGGAGAGGCGATGGCCGCGGTGGTGCTTGTCGGCGGTGGCGGGCGCGTTCGGTGAGGAGAACAGAGGAGGGGAAGAGCGTTCGGGGGAGAGAGAGGGAGAGCCAGACGGCTCTGGGGGTCGCGTGGCGTCGTCCAGACGCATCGAGGAGGAGCCAGGCAGGCAGGGAAGGAGGAGGTGGCCGTGGCGTGTGCCGGCGTGCGTCGGGCGCGTGCCCCTGTCCTTCTGGCGAGAGGAGGGGGGCGACTGGCGCCAGTCGGCTAGGCCGACTTGCTGGGCCGCCAGGTAAGGCCCAGGTGAGTTTCTCTCTTTCTAATTTCTACTTTTGTTCAATTTTCTAATTGTTTGCCTCTGTTTTGATTTAGTTTAGCACCAAATCATTTCTTACAAATTCTGGAAAAACTTTGAGTATGCAAAATGGATTATTACAGAGACCCACCATCTTTTCTAGAATTATTGGAGCTATAATATTACTAATAGAATTTTGCAACTCCAATTCAAATAAGTAGTCAGTTAATTCAAAGACCTAAAATGCCAATGAAAAATATGCATCATTACAGGATAAGGTTTACACCCTTTTCCCTAAATCATGAACAATTTTTAAGGGCATTTTGGGATCACTGAAAATATTTTAGGGTTGAACCTATTTGAATTTCATTTGATGCTAGGGTTTGAACATCCCCCATTTCAAATTCATTTGAAGTTAACATGATGTCATGAATGCTTATGCAACCAGCTGCAACCAAATTCTATTGCTGTGACAGGGCAAGTTTGTATGTGGCAGGGAGACATGACTAGAGCACTCGATGTATCGGTGTGTGTGGGGGGTGGGGGTGGGGAGGGGGAGGCAGAGGCCTAACTAGAGAGGTAGAATGACTCGTATATGTGTTGAGAAGGAGAGACCCAGCTATGTCTTGAGGGAGAGCGGTCGACATCCATACATAACTGAAGGACGGGAAATAGGTTCGGAGAGAGAGAGAGAGAGAGAGGGAGAGGGATAGAGTGCCGGATGGGTGATGGAGTTGCTTCTCGAAGATGGTGGGAGAGGCCTATTAGACAAACTGAGGGTAGAATTGCAATATTATCAATAAGAGTGGCGATGTGTTTCTGTGTGTGCCTGTGCATGATAGATCTGTCGGGACGCATGCATGGATGATGAAGGGGAACCATGTTTTTGGTAGGCAAACCTAACTAGATCAGTAGATCAATTGTTGTTTGTTGGAGGAAGGGAAAGACATAACTAATGTGGTAGATCGATCGACGCGTGGAAAAAAATGAGTTATAAGGACCTAGCTAGCTATATGTATAGCGGGAGATCGGTCAGTGTACATCCATTTGTTAGAGGCAAATAAGGCCCAGCGAGACAGATAGACAGAGAGAATGGAGCTAGGAGGTGGTGCGAGAGGCCGAGCTACTAGCTAGATAGGGGGAGGAGTGTGCGGTTGTGAGATCATTGAAAAGAGGGGCGAGAGTTTACACGTGTGTGGGACCGTATGAGAGACACGAGGCATGGACACAGAAAGGAGGAGATGGAAGGTGCGTGTGTATGTTCTAGGCAGACATCGCTGGAGAGGTTTATCGATCAGTGTGTGTCGGAAAAGAGTTGTGGAGACTGTGGGAGAATGACCTAAAGAAAAAATGAATGTGCGCGATGGATAGAATGCTGAGGGAGGGGGAGGGCGTGTGCCGGTGTGCGTGCACGAGAGAAAGTTAGTGCTAGCTACAAAGGTTAGAGGATTCTATGGATGTAAGAGAGTAACAAAGATCATAATTTGATATGAAAGTGGATTCATATATTTTAATAGGAGATCATAGTGTTATAAACATATGCATGCATGAATATAACGGTGATACGCGTGCTGTGGTTTTGCACATGTTATACCATAATGTGATAATGCATGGCGTTTGCAACTCACAGCTAAACGTCGAACAATCTAAACCATACTATACATCAAACAATCTCACATTTTATTTGAATTTGTGATATTGGTTGCAGCTTACAACTAAATATCAAACAATCTAGACAATACTATATATCGAACAATCTCACATTTTATTTGAATTTGTGGTAATGTGTGGTGTTTGCAACTCATATCTAAATACTTGTCGGCGTAGGGGGCGGGGCACCATACATTATGTGATAAACACATTATACATATGAGACACAGTTTAGATTATGAAGATCTAGCTAGAGCTTGAAATGTACTGTGATTTGAAAACAACATAAAGTGGATTCAAAAATTGAGTTCGAGTTCATATAGTACACATAGTTCATATCTAACTCGAGAGTAATCATGTGGTGTGCTGTGAAGATAATACACAAACGTTGGTTTAACTTGACAATAATGATGATTGTAGATCTTATTAAAATAGATAAATGAATTCAAATGGTTTGACTTCACAACAATCATTATTGTAGATCTTATTCAAATAGAGAAACGAATTCAAATTTAGTTCATATTGAAGCGGCAGTTTATATGTTTGGAATGCACTAAAATGTTCATTTGAGTAGCAGGTTGCATGTATTATACACGTAGCGAAATATTTTAATTGAACATAACATGAATTCAAAGTTTCGAATGACATTTGTAGTGTGAATTGGTTTGGTACAGTACAAGGGACTAGACTCTCTTGTGTGCTGCGAATTGATTTCTTTTTGTTTTTTCGTCGACGGAAGTACGAATTGATTTGGTACAGTACTTGTTAGGCTTGTCCAGAAATTTCAACCAGCGCCTTGTTACCCCGAAATATTTAAGATATATCTTTGTATCGTTGTGCTCCGACGACTCCCTCCATCTCAACCTGCGCCTTGCTATTCCAAAATTACAACACGAGCGAAAACTCCCACCTCCTGTGAAATCCCGACACGCGAAATGCCCTTGATACCCCTGAACCGAAAGAACCACCTAGGTCAAATCGGTGGGGGTACTCTCATAACTTACCCCACATTTCGGACAAGCACGTCCCTAAGCCATGGTTCCCCACTCCCATCCCATCCGCCCACCCATTCGTACACCGAGGCCGCGAAAACCCGCGAAGCCCCACACCCTCCTCCGTCCGCCACCCAGCCAGAGCCTCTTCCCCGACAACGTCGTCCACAGCAATACCTCGACGTCCCTCATCCACCATACCGGATGAGGATCCGTCGTCGATCTCGTCGTCCCGCCAGTACAGCTACCCCGTCCTCCACCTCCAAGGAGCTGCCCCGATGTTCCCCTCGTCTTTCACGCCACCTCCATTCCCACACCGCCGTCTTCACTTGCACCACCGGAAGAGCATCAGCATCACCGTTTCCTCGGATGAAGTTGAGGCCTAATCGGCGCCACCAAAGAGGTTGTACACTAATCACCACATTTTCTTCTTGATTCGATCTCACGGTGCTGCCGGCGCTCGGTCCCGAGCCGACACGGCGCGACTCCATCCACGGCGGCGTCGCCGGCCACTTCCTCCACGGCATCGCTCCCTCGGCGGCGACGTACACATCAGTAGGAGTTGCTGCTGCTTTAGCTCTTGCTCGCACTTCTGCTCTGCTCTTGCTCTCAGTCCCCTGCTTGGTCTTCTCTTGCTATTTCTCTTGCTCGCGCTGCTGCTCTCGCTCTTGCTCTTGCTTGCGATGCTGCTCCGATTTAGCTACACGTCAGTCGACTGAATCGACTTTTGGGTTAGTCAATTTTCAGGGGGTGGGGGGCTCGCGGAGTTAAGGAAGAACCAACCGTAGCGGGGAGGGGGGCTCGCTGGAGAGGTACTCCACTATCTATCTTAGGGTTCAGGGTGGGGGCGATGGTCGCCGGCGGTGGTGGGGCAATGGTGTGGGGATCGCCGGAGAAAAAGCTCGGTACGGGGGGGCCTAGAGGGATGGTCGAGGTGGTAGTGGACCGGTGGTGGTGGGGCAATGGCGTGGGGATCGCCGGAGAAAAAGCTCGGCACAGGGGGGGCTAGAGGGATGGTCGGGGCGGCGGCGGACTAGCGATGGGGAGTGGTTTCAGGGCAGGCGGGGCGATGCACCGCCGGTCGCGGGCAGCGGGGGGCGGCTGTTTGGTCGGTGGTGGCTGGCGGCTTAGGGGGGTGGAGGTTGAAGATGAACTGTAGGCCCTTAATTTCGTATGCAACGGCTGGAAAATCGACTGACCAGAGATGAAAAAGTCAGTCGACTGATGTGTAGCCTCACTTGATGCTGCTACACGACCAGCTGCCCCGGCTCTCGCACGCGCTGCTGCTGCTGCTACTGCTTTTCTGCTACTAGTGCATTCAGTTTCTACAGCAAAATTTAGTTTCGACAGTTAAGTTCAGTTTTGACAGTTAAGTTCAGTTTCGACAGTTAATTCAGTTTCGACAGTTAAATTCAGTTTCGACAGTTAAGTTCAGAGATGAGCGACTGATGTATTTTACATCTAGCACTTTGTGGTTATGTATTTTACGTCATCTATTGGAGATGCTATTAGAATTCCACTCAGGTTAACGTTGTCTCTCCTGTCCTGCTTCAGCCTCGGCGTCATACAACTCACCAGAGCTGCTCCAATGATGAAACCCTCCATCACAGCGGAGCAGTACCCCAGGCTCCATCTCAGGATGCCTAAGATCTTCTTCCCCTCCTCCGACAGCCAAGTCAGCTGGATCATCCTCACCGACCAACCCAATCACGCCGAGATCGACATGGCTTCGCCGAAGAGGTTGTAGACTTGTTGCATCTCTTTTTTACTCTACATGTTATATATATTGTCCACTGAGCACACGCAGTAACGTGAAATAGGATTAGTTTCTCCTACTATATGACAAGAAGTGAGGTACCAGGCAACTTAGCTATCCGTGATAGACTCTCTTGAACGCCATCATTATTTATCTCTGCGCGTTTGAGCTGTGCATTTTTTGAGTGTAGGCTTTTCCTTGCTCAAGCCTGCCTGCTAGAATCGCCAGTGCTTGGAAGGAAAAGTGAAGAAAAAACATAGGAATTGGAAAGTTTCCTATGGTACTACTATTCATGCATTTGGTTCAAAGGAATGGAGCAAAGGAATACTGTAGGATTTGTTCCTTTAGTGTCTCCTTGAAAGAAAAACCGTAGGAGTTTTAATATCCACTTGTCCTCCTTTTCAAATTCCTATTCATGTAGCACAAGAATAAGAGATAGTAGCATAACAACATTATAACCGTACATTTTCTTGTGGTTTGACTTAATCTCACCATGCTACTTTGCATCCTGTGATCTTCCAATTCTTGTGAACCAAACACCCAGATTGGCAGAAATCCTGTGTTTTTAAATTCTCTGTTTTGCACGTGCATTCCTATCCTATTACTATGTATTTCCTACCCCCGCGTTGCTAGAATCCTCCAATTCAAACGAGCCCTTACAGAATTACTTCTCTTACAGATAGTTGTCAAAGAAAACCTTGTGTGGTTTGTCCCGCTCCTGTTGCGCCGTCGTCCACACCAGCTCAGCTACTCCAACGACATAAGGGTCCAGCACAGCAGGGATCCGACCTTCAGACTATCTTTCGCTGCCTCAAATCTTCTTCCGCGCCGCTGGCAGCCATGACAACTACATTGCCATCATCAACTGAGCAGATGACCTCAAGGACTACACGGGTCCACAAGAGAGGTCGCACTCTTTCGTGTCTGCTTACCTTATGCATCGCTTAATATTACATGCTACTTTATCATCCTGTTTGCCGATTAGACTCTGAGTCAGCTCCAAACTAATGGTCAAACTTGAGTTTTTAAATGGTTGTGGGGTACATACCGGGGCCGCAATCAATAGTATCTATCTACTATCTGGTTAATCTCTGGTGTCTACTATGAGTTTCATGCTGGGTGGGAAACAAACAGTAAAAAAGCCATTATCTGCCTGCTATCATTGGTTTTGGGTCTATCCATGCTTGTTTGAACCTGTTATGGTGTGATTTAGCCGTAGCTCAGTGTTCATCTTTTGTCAAGCATCTTGAGTAGATTACTTTCATATGCCTTGTTGCTATGTTTGGGTCTAGTAGCTTAATTTCTTGTTGCTTGCTAAGTAGCATCATGCTGTTAATGGCAGATTATCGTCATTCTTGTTTTGCTTGTCATTTGCAAACCGTGCATCCGATTCCGGTGATCTTTATATCGATTTAAACCGAAATCACCTCACCTATCCAGTGGCATACTTGGTTTGCCAAGATTATTCCTTGTTCATCCTTGTCCTTCCGGAGCATGCATATACATTGCATATCACATCTCGCATATCATGCCATGTTTTGCATCATGTTGCTTGCGCATTGCATCGTGATTGATATTTGTCCTCTTTGCTTGTGTTCTTGCTTTGGGTAGAGCCGGCAGACGAGTACGTGAACGAGGAACCTGTTGAGAACGCTTTCGAGGACCAAGCTTTCGACAACTCTGAGAACCTTGCAGGCAAGATGACCATACCCTCGAAATCACTTCTATCTTTGCTTGCTAGATGCTCGCTCTTTTGCTATGCCTATGCTGCGATACCTACCACTTGCTATATCATGCCTCCTATATTGCCATGTCAGCCCCTAACCATCCATGTCCTAGCAAACCGTTGATTGGCTATGTTACCGCTTTGCTCAGCCCCTCTTATAGCGTTGCTAGTTGCAGGTGAAGATGAAGCTTGTTCCTTGTTGGAACATGGACTTGTTGTTCCTTGTTGGAACATGTTTACTTGTTGGGATATCACAATACCTCTTATTTAATTAATGCATCTATATACTTGGTAAAGGGTGGAAGGCTCGGCCTTATGCCTGGTGTTTTGTTCCACTCTTGCCACCCTAGTTTCCGTCATACCGGTGTTATGTTCCCGGATTTTGCGTTCCTTACACGGTTGGGTGATTTATGGGACCCCCTTGACAGTTCGCTTTGAATAAGACTTTTCCAGCAAGGCCCAACTTTGGTTTTACCATTTGCCACCTAAGCCTTTTTCCGTTGGGTTCTGCAGACTCAAGGGTCATCTTTATTTTAACCCCCCGGGCCAGTTCTCCTTCGATTGCTGGTCCAAACTAGAGCCACTTGCGGTGCCGCCCCTAGGCAACTTGGGGTATCTTCGGTTGCCGTACGTAGTGTTCATCCGGATCTGCCCTGAGATCGAGATATGTGCAGCTCCTATCAGGATTTGTCGGCACAATCGAGCGGCTTTGCTGGACTTGTTTCATTACTGCCGAGATGTCTTGTAGTCTGGGATTCCGAGACTGATCGGGTCTTCCTGGTAGAAGGAATATCCTTCGTTGACCGTGAGAGCTTATAATGGGCTAAGTTGGGACACCCCTGCAGGGTATTATCTTTCGAAAGCCGTGCCCACGGTTATGAGGCAGATGGGAATTTGTTGATGTCCGGTTGTAGAAAACCCGAAGTTGACGTTAACTAAAACACATCAACCGCGTGTGTAACCGTGATGGTCTCTTCTCGGCTTGGGTCCGGGAAGTGAACACGGTGTTGGAGTTATGTATGACGTAGGTTGTTCTAGGATCACTTCTTGATCACTTCTAGCTTCACGACCGTGCTTTGCCTTCTCTTCTCGCTCTCTTTTGCGTTGTTAGCCACCATATATGCTAGTCGTTTGCTGCAGCTCCACCTCACAACCTCATCCTACCTATAAGCTTAAATAGTCTTGATCTTGCGGGTGTGAGATTGCTGAGTCCCCGTGACTCACAGATTCTACCACAACAGTTGCAGGTACCAACGATGCCAGTGCAGATGACGCGTCCGAGCTCACGTGGGAGTTCGACGAGGAACGTGGCCGTTACTATGTGTCTTTTCCAGATGATCAGTAGTGGAGCCCAGTTGGGGTGATCCGGGGATCTATGTAGCATTTGGGGTAGTCTTCTTTCATTTTGGTACCGTAGTCGGACCTTGAGTGTAATCTGGATGATGAATGTTTATTTATGTATTGTGTGAAGTGGCGACTGTAAGCCAACTGTGTATCTCTTTCCCTTTATGTATTACATGGGTTGTGTGAACATTACCTCACTTGCGACATTGCTTTCAATGCGGTTATGCCTCTAAGTCGTGCCTCGACACGTGGGACATATAGCCGCATCGAGGGCGTGACAAGTTGGTATCAGAGCATTTTGTCTTGGTCTATCTCGATGATATTTTGGTCTTCTCCAAGAATAAGGAGGATCATGCCAAACATTTGCGATTGGTGCTCGACAAGCTCAGAGAGTACAAATTATATGTGAAGTTCTCCAAATGTGAATTTTGGCTTGATGAAGTTCTTTATCTTGGCCATATCATCTCTGCCAAGGGCATCGCTGTTAATCCTGAGAAGGTGTCTGCAGTTGTGAATTGGGAACCCCCTCAGAATGTCAAGCAGCTTCGCAGTTTTCTTGGACTTGCAAGCTATTGCCGAAGATTCGTTGAGAATTTCTCAAAGATTGCAAAGCCTCTTTCCAACCTCCTCCAGAAGCATGTGAAGTATGTCTGGTCTCCTGAGTGTGACGTCGCTTTCAACACTCTCAAAGAGAAACTCGTCACTGCTCCAGTTTTGACTCCTCCTGACGAATCCAAGCCTTATGAAGTATTCTGTGATGCTTCTCTTCAGGGCCTCGGTGCCGTGTTAATGCAAGAGAAGAAGGTTGTTGCCTATACCTCTCGTCAGTTAAAGCCCAATGAAAGGAACTACCCCACTCACGATCTTGAGTTGGCGGCAGTTGTCCACGCACTAATAACATGGAGACATCTCCTGTTGGGAAGGAAAGTGGACATTTTCACCGATCACAAGAGTCTCAAGTATATCTTCACTCAGCCCAACCTCAACCTCAGGCAAACTCGATGGGTCGAAATGATTCAAGAGTATAATCCGAGTATTGAATATACTCCAGGCAAGGCTAATGTGATTGCAGACGCTTTGAGCAGGAAGGCTTACTGCAACAGCTTAATCCTCAAGCCATTTCAACCGGATCTTTGTGAAGCTTTCCGCAAGTTGAATCTCCAAGTTGTCCCTCAAGGTTTTCTTGCCAACCTCATCGTCTCTCCTACTTTGGAAGACCAGATTCGTGAGGCACAACTGTTGGATACCATGGTGAAGAAAATGAAACGTGGTATTGACAAGGGCATTTCCAAATACAAGTGCTATCGAGTTGATGACAGAGATACTCTTTTCTTCGAGGACCGGATCGTGGTTCCAAAGGGTGATCTTTGTAAAGTCATTATGAATGAAGCGCACAACTCTCTTCTGTCAATTCATCCTGGAAGTACGAAGATGTACCATGACCTCAAGCAGTCGTATTGGTGGACTCGAATGAAGCGAGAGATTGCTCAATTCGTGAATGAATGTGATGTCTGCAGAAGGGTGAAAGCAGAACACCAACGACCAGCTGGTCTTCTCCAACCTCTTGCTATTCCAGAATGGAAGTTTGATCATATCGAAATGGACTTCGTGACTGGTTTTCCTAAGTCCAAGCGTGGAAATGATGCTATCTTCGTCGTCATCGACAAGCTCACCAAAGTGACTCATTTTCTTCCTATCAAAGAGTCTATCACAGCAGCGCAGCTGGCAGAGCTCTACACATCCAGAATTGTCTCCTTGCACGGCATTCCACAATTGATTTCTTCAGACCGTGGCAGCATCTTTACCTCCAAGTTCTGGGATTCTTTTCAGAAGGCCATGGGCACCAACATTCGCTTCAGCACAGCTTTCCACCCTCAAACTAGTGGACAAGTCGAGCGTGTCAACCAAATTCTTGAGGATATGCTCAGAGCTTGTGTTATCTCTTTCGGCATGAAGTGGGAGGATTGTCTTCCTTATGCTGAGTTCTCTTACAACAACAGTTTTCAAGCCAGCTCGGGCAAAGCCCCATTCGAGATTCTCTATGGCAGAAAGTGCCGTACTCCTCTCAACTGGTCTGAAACCGTTGAACGCCAATTGCTCGGCAATGATTTGATCTCAGAGGCTGAGGCTATGTGCAAGGTGATTCGTGAGAACCTCAAAGCCGCGCAATCGCGCTAGAAGAGCTATTACGATAGCAAACATCGTGATTTGGCATTCGAGATCGGAGACCATGTCTACCTCCGCGTCTCTCCAATGAAAGGAACTCGTCGCTTCGGTATCAAGGGGAAACTTGCCCCGAGATACGTGGGCCCTTTCAAGATCATCGGCAAACGAGGCGATCTCGCCTATCAACTTGGGCTTCCCTCCAACTTTGCAAATGTGCACGATGTCTTCCACGTGTCACAGCTTCGCAAGTGCTTCAAGACGCCTGAGCACACCATCAACTTCGAAGAGATTGATCTTCAAGAAGATTTTTCCTCTCATGAGCACCCCGTTGCTATTCTTGAAGAAACTGAGCGCAAGACTCGCAACAAGTCAATCAAATTCCTGAAAGTGAAATGGTCACACCATTCAGACCGAGAAGCCACCTGGGAGCGTGAGGATCACCTACGTTCCGAGTATCCGGAGTTCTTTCAGTCCTAGATCTCGGGACGAGATCCTCTCGTAGTGGTGGAGTGTTGTAACGCCCCGGATGTAACTTGCCATATTTGTAATCCAACTCTTGCCATTTTCGGCATTGTGATATGATATTCTCTCCGTGGTTGGGTTTCCCTTCGTTTTGCATTTTGTTCATGTCATGCATTTCATATCATGTCATCATGTGCATCGCATTCGCATACGTGTTCGTCTCATGAATCCGAGCATTTTCCCCGTTGTCCGTTTTGCAATCCGGTGCTCCTATGTCCCCCGGCGTCCCCTTTTACATTTCTTCGTGAGCGGGTATTAAACTTTCTCGGAATGGGCCGAGGTTTGCCAAGCGGCCTCGGTATAGCACCGGTAGACCGCCTGTCAAGTTTCGGGTCAATCGGAGGTCGTTTGGTACTCCAACGGCTAACCGGGTAACCGTGAAGGCCTCATGTGTGTTGCAGCCCAACACCCCTTCAACAAAGCCCAATAACTCATCTAAGTCACTCCCATGTCCTCCACCGTTCGATCACGATCGCGTGGCCGAAAACCGCACTCCATTTGGAGCTTCCTAGCCCCCTCTTCCTATAAATATCCCCTCTCCCCCGAAATCCCGGGTCCATTCCACCCTAACCCTAGTCCAATTCCCCTCCCGCCGCCGCCGGACGAAACCCGCCAGGCCGGACGCGTCCGACCCGCGCCGCCGCCGCCATGTGGCGCCTTCTGATTCGCCGCGCGCCCGCGCCCACATCCCCGCGCCGCCGCCCGCGCGCCGGCCCGCCGGGGCCCAGGCGGGGCCCTCCCGGCCCGCGCGCCGCCCGCCGCCTGGCCCGCGCCTCCGCCACCTCGCAGCCGCACCCCGCCGCCTCCTCCCGCGCCGGAGCCGCCACCGCGTCGCCGCCCGGAGTCGCCGCTCCGTCACCGCGCCGCCCGCGCCGGGGCCCGCGCGCCCGCGCCGGAGTCCGCGCGGCCCGTGCCCTGCTCGCCCGCGCTGCCCGCGCCCCGCTCGCCGGCCTCGCGCCGCAGCCGCCGTCGCCGGAGTTCGCCGGACCTCGAGCCCGATCCAGATCTGCCCGCGTCTAGGGTTGACTTCTCCCCCCCCCCCCCTCAAATTTGTCTAAGTCTTGGAATTTTAGCATTACAGTCACATGTTCATCGTGCCATAACTTTGCATCCGTAGCTTCGTTTTGTGCGTATAATATGTCAAATTGTTTGCCTCGAAGAGTACATCATTTCGTTCCATTGAATCTGTTTCATTTGAGGTCATTTCGGTGCCCGAAATGCTGTTAGAAGAGGGCTATGTGATGTTAGTTTCTGATTCTTATCAGAACATGCACTTTTGTCATTTTTTCCATGATTGATGTGTACCTCCTATCAAGTTGAGTCCTACATGAGATTTGCAATATGCCATGTTACCTTTCCAGAGAATTATGCCATGTATTTTTGTGACCTCTGTGGTGACTAGTACAAGCATGCAAACTAGGGTACTTAATGTTGCTGATTTTAGAGACTTAGTAATTTCACTAAGTCCCTGCCTGTTGTTATTTTTATGCCATGTGTTCATGTTGTTTCAGAGAGATCTATGCCTCTTTTGAGCATGATCAGTAAGAGTGTTTTGAGCATACGGATTTGATCTATACATCCATGCCTTTGTTTGTATTTATGGAGTGCCATAGCTTGAGTCAATCGAGCTCTACTTTTGCTATAAAATGTTGCTGGCAGATTGTTTACATGTTATTCGATTTTGCCAAGCTTGGTGTAGTTGATCCTTGCGTGATATGATGTCATTCTTGCCATGTATAGTTCTTATGCCATGTCTTCTTGATGTATGTATGCTTAGTTTATCATGCAATGCTCTGTAGTGAGTGCATCGAGCTCGTAAACATGCCTACTTGTTATCTGTTTTTGACATGTCCAGTTTTCTGCTAAGTCTGAAACCTGTAACGAAACGTGCTTATTTGACATGGGTGTAATCATATTTTCTGATCCTTTTTGGCTTATGGTCAGTAAGGGACTTTTGTCAAGTGCTTTGAGTAGATTCATGACATGCCTTATTTTGCTATCTGCTGCTCCTGTAGCATGTTGTTTGCTTGCTCTAAACATGTCATCTTGATGTTAATTTCTGGCATGTTGCTATTTTCACCAAGTCTGTGAACCTGTTATCTTTTGCACTTTTGCCATGCTTGTTTGGACCTGTTATGGTGTGATTTAGCCATAGCTCATTGTTCATCTTTTGTCAAGCATCTTGAGTAGATTACTTTCATATGACTTGTTGCTATGTTTGGGTGCAGTAGCTTAATTTCTTGTTGCTTGCTAAGTAGCATCATGCTGTTAATGGCAGATTATCGTCATTCTTGTTTTGCTTGTCATTTGCAAACCGTGCATCCGATTCCGGTGATCTTTATATCGATTTCAACCGAAATCACCTCACCTATCCAGTGGCATACTTGGTTTGCCAAGATTATTCCTTGTTCATCCTTGTCCTTCCGGAGCATGCATATACATTGCATATCACATCTCGCATATCATGCCATGTTTTGCATCATGTTGCTTGCGCATTGCATCGTGATTGATATTTGTCCTCTTTGATTGTGTTCTTGCTTTGGGTAGAGCCGGGAGACGAGTACGTGAACGAGGAACCTGTTGAGAACGCTTTCGAGGACCAAGCTTTCGACAACTCTGAGAACCTTGCAGGCAAGATGACCATACCCTCGAAATCACTTCTATCTTTGCTTGCTAGATGCTCGCCCTTTTGCTATGCCTATGCTACGATACCTACCACTTGCTATATCATGCCTCCTATATTGCCATGTCAGTCCCTAACCATCCATGTCCTAGCAAACCGTTGATTGGCTGTGTTACCGCTTTGCTCAGCCCCTCTTATAGCGTTGCTAGTTGTAGGTGAAGATGAAGCTTGTTCCTTGTTGGAACATGGACTTGTTGTTCCTTGTTGGAACATGTTTACTTGTTGGGATATCACAATACCTCTTATTTAATTAATGCATCTATATACTTGGTAAAGGGTGGAAGTCTCGGCCTTATGCCTGGTGTTTTGTTCCACTCTTGCCACCCTAGTTTCCGTCATACCGGTGTTATGTTCCCGGATTTTGCGTTCCTTACACGGTTGGGTGATTTATGGGACCCCCTTGACAGTTCGCTTTGAATAAGACTTTTCCAGCAAGGCCCAACTTTGGTTTTACCATTTGCCACCTAAGCCTTTTTCCCTTGGGTTCTGCAGACTCAAGGGTCATCTTTATTTTAAACCCCAGGCCAGTTCTCCTTCGATTGCTGGTCCAAACTAGAGCCACTTGCGGTGCCGCCCCTAGGCAACTTGGGGTATCTTCGGTTGCCGTACGTAGTGTTCATCCGGATGTGCCCTGAGACCGAGATATGTGCAGCTCCTATCAGGATTTGTCGTCACAATCGGGTGGCTTTGCTGGACTTGTTTTATTACTGCCGAGATGTCTTGTAGTCCGGGATTCCGAGACTAATCGGGTCTTCCTGGTAGAAGGGATATCCTTCGTTGACCGTGAGAGCTTATAATGGGCTAAGTTGGGACACCCCTGCAGGGTATTATCTTTCGAAAGTCGTGCCCGCGGTTATGAGGCAGATGGGAATTTGTTGATGTCCGGTCGTAGAAAACCCGAAGTTGACCTTAACTAAAACACATCAACCGCGTGTGTAACTGTGATGGTCTCTTCTCGGCGGGGTCCGGGAAATGAACACGGTGTTGGAGTTATGTATGACGTAGGTTGTTCTAGGATCACTTCTTGATCACATCTAGCTTCACGACCGTGCTTTGCCTTCTCTTCTCGCTCTCTTTTGCGTTGTTAGCCACCATATATGCTAGTCGTTTGCTGCAGCTCCACCTCACAACCTCATCCTACCTATAAGCTTAAATAGTCTTGATCTCGCGGGTGTGAGATTGCTGAGTCCCCGTGACTCACAGATTCTACCACAACAGTTGCAGGTACCAACGATGCCAGTGCAGATGACGCGTCCGAGCTCACGTGGGAGTTCGACGAGGAACGTGGCCGTTACTATGTGTCTTTTCCAGATGATCAGTAGTGGAGCCCAGTTGGGGTGATCCGGGGATCTATGTAGCATTTGGGGTAGTCTTCTTTCATTTTGGTACCGTAGTCGGACCTTGAGTGTAATCTGGATGATGAATGTTTATTTATGTATTGCGTGAAGTGGCGACTATAAGCCAACTATGTATCTCTTTCCCTTTATGTATTACATGGGTTGTGTGAAGATTACCTCACTTGCGACATTACTTTCAATGCGGTTATGCCTCTAAGTCGTTCCTCGACACGTGGGAGATATAGCCGCATCGAGGGCGTGACAGCAAGGCACGTATTGTATTGTTGCCATCGAGGATAACAAGATGTTTTTTTTATCATATTGCATGAATTTATCCCTCTACATCATGTCATCTTGCTTAAGGCGTTACTCTGTTTTCATGAACTTAATACTCTAGATGCATGCTGGATAGCGGTCGATGAGTGGAGTAATAATAGAAGATGTAGGCAGGAGTTGGTCTACTTGTCTCGGACGTGATGCCTATATACATGATTATACCTAGATTTTCTCATAACTATGCTCAATTTTGTCAATTGCTCAACAGTAATTCGTTCACCCACCGTAAAATACTTATGCTCTTGAGAGAAGCCACTAGTGAAACCTATGGCCCCCGGGTCTATCTTCATCATATTAATCTTCCAACACTTTGTTATTGCCTTTGTTTTTTTACTTTGATTTTATTTTACTTTGCATCTTTATCACAAAAATACCAAAAATATTATCCTATCATATCTATGATATCTCACTCTCGTAAGTGACCGTGAAGGGATTGACAACCCCTTATCGTGTTGGTTGCGAGGATTTATTTGTATTGTGCATGTGCGAGGGACTTGCGCGTAGCCTCCTACTGGATTGATACCTTGGTTCTCAAAAACTAAGGGAAATACTTACTCTACTTTGATGTATCACCCTTTCCTCTTAAAGGGAAAACCAAGGCAGTGCTCAAGAGGTAGCAAGAAGAATTTCTGGCACCGTTGTCGGGGAGTCTATGCAAAAGTCAACATACCAAGTACCTATCACAATCCCTTATCTCCCGCATTACATTATTTGCCATTTGCCTCTCGTTTTCCTCTCCCCCACTTCACCCTTGCCATTTTATTCACCCTCTCTCTTTCGTTCGCCTTTTTTACTTGCTTTTTGTTTGCTCGTGTGTTGGATTGCTTGCTTGTCATGATGGCTCAAGATAATACCAAATTATGTTACTTTACAAATACCAACAATAATGATTTCCTTAGCACTCCGATTGCTCCTCTTACCAATACTGAATCTTGTGAAATCAATGCTGCTTTGTTGAATCTTGTTATGAAAGATCAATTCGCCGGCCTTCCTAGTGAAGATGCCGCTACTCATCTAAATAGCTTTGTTGATTTGTGTGATATGCAAAAGAAGAAAGATGTTGATAATGATATTGTTAAATTGAAGCTATTTCCTTTTTCGCTTAGAGATCATGCTAAAGCTTGGTTTTCGTCTTTGCCTAAAAATAGTATTGATTATTGGAACAAGTGCAAAGATGCTTTTATCTCTAAGTATTTTCCTCCCGTTAAGATCATCTCTCTTAGAAACGATATTATGAATTTTAAGCAACTTGATCATGAACATGTTGCACAAGCTTGGGAGAGGATGAAATTAATGATACGTAATTGCCCTACTCATGGTTTGAATTTGTGGATGATTATACAAAAAATTTATGTCGGATTGAATTTTGCTTCTAGAAATATTTTAGATTCGGCCGCGGGAGGCACTTTTATGGAAATCACTTTAGAAGAAGCTACTAAACTCATAGATAATATTATGGTTAATTATTCTCAATGGCACACTGAAAGATCTACTAATAAAAAAGTGCATGCGATAGAAGAAATTAATGTTTTGAGTGGAAAGATGGATGAACTTATGAAATTATTTACTAGTAAGAGTGTTTCTTCCGATCCTAATGATATGCCTTTGTCTACTTTGATTGAGAATAATAATGAATCTATGGATGTGAATTTTGTTGGTAGGAATAATTTTGGTAACAACGCGTATAGAGGAAACTTTAATCCTAGGCCTTATCCTAGCAATTCCTCTAATAATTATGGTAATTCCACAACAACTCTTATGGAAATTTTAATAAGATGCCCTCTGAATTTGAGACTAGTGTTAGAGAGTTTATGAATTCGCAAAAGAATTTCAATGCTTTTCTTAAAGAGAAATTGCTTACAGCTGATGAATTGGTTAGGAACATTGAGAGAATTTCTCTTGATGTTGATTCTTTAAATCTTAGATCTATTCCTCCTAAGCATGATATCAATGAGTCTCTCGAAGCCATGAGAATTTCCATTGATGAGTGCAAAGAAAGAACCGCTAGGATGCGTGCTAAGAAAGATTGCTTTATGAAAGCGTGTTCTTCAAATTTCTATGAAAATAAAGATGAAGATCTAAAAGTTATTGATGTGTCCCCTATTAAATCTTTGTTTTGCAATATGAATCTTGATAATGATGGGACTGAATATGATTCACCTTTACCTAGAAGGTGTTCCAAGAATTCGGAGTTTTTAGATCTTGATGCTAAATTTGATAAAAGTGGGATTGAAGAAATCAAAAGCCTAGATGTTGCTAAACCCACTATTTTGGATTTCAAGGAATTTAATTATGAAAATTGCTCTTTGATTGATTGTATTTCCTTGTTGCAATCCGTGCTAAATTCTCCTCATGCTTATAGTCAAAACAAAGCGTTTACTAAACATATCGTTGATGCCTTGATGCAATCTTATGAAGAAAAGCTTGAGTTAGAAGTTTCTATCCCTAGAAAACTTTATGATGAGTGGGAATAAACTATTAAAATTAAGATTAAGGATCATGAGTTCTATGCTTTATGTGATTTGGGTGCTAGTGTTTCCACTATTCCTAAAACTTTGTGCGATTTGCTAGATTTCCACGAATTTGATGATTGCTCTCTAAACTTGCACCTTGCGGATTCCACTATTAAGAAACCTATGGGAAGAATTAATGATGTTCTTATTGTTGCAAATAGGAATTATGTGCCCGTACATTTTATCGTTCTTGATATAGATTGCAATCCTTCATGTCCTATTATTCTTGGTAGACCTTTCCTTAGAACGATTGGTGCAATTATTGATATGAAGGAAGGGAATATTAGATTCCAATTTACATTAAAGAAAGGCATGTAACACTTCCCTAGGAATAAAATAAAATTGCCATATGAATCTATCATGAGAGCCACTTATGGATTGCCTACCAAAGATGGCAATACCTAGATCTATCGTTGCTTTTATGCCTAGCTAGGGGCGTTAAACGATAGCGCTTGTTGGGAGGCAACCCAATTTTATTTTTAGTCTTTTTTGCTTTTGCTTCTGTTTAGAAATAAATCTTTGATCTAGCCTCTGGTTAGATGTGTTTTTATGTTTTAATTAGTGTGTCGGGGGAAATCGGCTTCCTCGAACACCTATGGGGACCGAGCCCCTTTACTGGTTCGGCGGGGGGCGGAGGTGGCACGAAGAGCAGATCGAGGCCATGCACACGAGGGATTTACCCAGCTTCGGGCCGCACGGATGCGTAAAACCCTACTGCTGCTTTGTGGTTTGTATTGTGTTCTTGCTCGGAGGCGCGTGGTGCTACAGTACACACGAGCCGTTGGCGAGACCGAGCGTAAAAGTGGGTGTCCTCCCCCCTCTACGTGCGCATGGGGCCTCCTTTTATATGCTCAAGGGGTTACCCACAGGTGGCAGCGTAGGTGAGGGCAAAAATGGTAGAAGGCTGTAGTGGGTGCAGCTGCCTGCACAGTGGCTGTACAGTGCTATCGTACCTAACTCTGACGGCGGGGGACAAGGGCATTAAATGCCCGTCCGCGTCGCCCAGACGGTGCAGGAACAGGACCGTCAGGAGCGCCATCGTTTGCCACGATGGCGACTCTGTCAGCTTCGCTTCGCCACCGCATGCCCTTGGCTGCACAGCCTCCCGCCACGTGCGCCTGGGATACCCCCAGAGCGACACGTTGGTGGGTGAGCTGGAGCGCAGGCACGGGGTGGTAACTTGCCGCGGCAAGCGCCTTGCCGCGGTGGATGTCTTGTCGCGCCCGGGAGCTTGTCGCTCACCGGGCCTTGCCGGAGCGCGGGACGCGCCGTGGCGAGGTCCTTGTCGTGCCGTGATTGGCCTTCCTGGCAAGCTCCTCTTGCCGGGGTCTTGTGCTTCGAGCGGCAGTCCCGGCAAGCTCCTCTTGCCAGGGCCTCGCTCTCTTTGGGTGGCCTTCCCGGCAAGCTCCTCTTGCCGGGGCCTTGGCTCAAACACTTTGTTCTTGAATGGCCCAAAAGGGGGGCCATGGAGGGTCTTGGCGATCACCTGGCAAGCCTTGCCGCGGGGGGGGGGGGGCTGCGACTGCCCGTGCACAAGTTCGGGGTACTAAGGTACCCCTACTTTAGTACACCGACAGGAGCCCCCGGGCCTGGGCCATACACGGTGCCGAGCGCTGTTGGGCCAGGCCCAAAACAGTGCACGGGCACGCGCGGCCTGGGTCACGCTGCATCTTAACTCTGCATCCATCGCGCCTTCCCCAAATGGCACGCGTCGAACGCGGCGTCGTGGGGAGAGGCGTGCGTGACGTGGGTGGCGTGCGCGAGGCCGAGCCCTGCAGGCGTGCGTCATGTCGCAGGTGATTTGTTTATTCGGAAAGGTGAAACGCCCCCCTCCTCCCCTTATAAGCAGGAGAGACAGGGGAAATCCGCCCACCCGCCAGTTGCGATTCTTCGAAAACCTCCGCCACTTCCCAAGAGAAGCAGCGCTCCGCCCCTCCTTCCACCGCCACCAGTGCTACCGATGCCGTCGACCTCCCTCCCTCCTTCCGCCATGGCCCCGAAGGGCGACAAGGGGAAGGGGAAGGCCATGAAGTCGGCCGAGGCGCAGCGGCTTGAGGCGCAGCGAAAGGAGCAGGCGGTCTTCCCCCCTGAGCTCGACGCGTTGGTCCTAAGGGAGGAATACTACCTCTTCTGGTCGGCTAGGACGCGAGCGCATCCGCGCACGAGGGTTCTTCCCGCCGCCGCCCAGAAGGAGTATCCAACCGGGTATCCCTTCTTTGCTGTATTCTTCTATTGCGGGCTCTGCCCACCCTTTTCTGAATTCTTCTGCGACATCATGAACACCTATGGCTTCCATCTCCTTGACTTCACCCCCAACGCCGTTCTAACAATGGCGGTTTTCGCACACCTCTGCGAGAACTTTGTCGGAGTCCACCCCAACGTAGCCCTCTTCCGCCACTTCTTTTCTCCTCGGGTGGAGAAAGGAGAGTCTATATCCGGCGGGGTCGCCTGGATCTCCAAGACATGCAAGAAGGAGGCGTATCTGGAGGCGGAGCTCCGCAGCAGATGGGAGGAATGGAGAGCAGACTGGTGCCTGATCGTCGAGGAGAACCCGCAGCCGTTCACCGCCGTGCGCCAAACCCCTGTGGTGCGCGGCAGGGATTGGAGCGCCGTGGCTCCGGACGACGGCAAGCTGCGGATTGCCGTCACCCGGATCCTGCGGCTCAGGCGTGTCGGGCTCACAGTTGGCGCCGTAGGCGCTGATTTCCTCCGCCGCCGCATCGCTCCCCTGCAGGAGAAGGGGAGACCCGCCTGGGAGTTCCAGAACGCGGCGGACATCATGAGGTTGCGCCCTGGCCTCAACTTCAATTTCACCGTCTTGGAGCTTGACTGGACGCTTAGGGAGCTGTTCAAGCACGACCCTGATCACCCCGAGTGGTTCAGGGTGCCGCGAGGCGTCGTCCCGCTGTGCAACAATTCGTCGCTCAGCCGCATCCTTGCGATGATGCCGCTGTGCGACTCGCACGGGATCGACTCCACTTGGCAGGAGCCCGCCGACGATGTCGTGCGGACGTTCTTCGATGACCTGGTGGAGAGGCCAGTCGACGCCGACGAGAAGAAAGGCCTCACCCGAGACACCACCGACGCGGAGTTGGCGTACATCGCCTCCAGGATGGAGGAGGCCGCGGCAGCCGCGGCCACGGGTGAATTTGGCTTCACATTGGCGGAGGCGGACGCAGCGGAGGCGGAAAGCCTTGCCGATCGAGCGGAGTTTGCCGGCGAGGAAGAGCTTGCCAGGCACGATGCCGGGGGCGAGCCTGCCCAGGACACGAGCGGCTTGCCGGAGGTCGGCGCCTCTTCCTCCCGTCCCGCGGGCAGCTCGTCGCAAGCGGAGCCCCCTGCCCAGCCACGGAGGCATCTCCGCAAGGCTGGGGAGGCGGTGCGGCAGACGAGCCAACAACCGCAGCGCCGCGTGACACGCTCCTCTGAGGCAGCAGGAACGGGGTCTGCGCGGGCCGTGGCTTCTGCTCCTGCCGCTTCTCGTGCCGTGGCGGCAGCTGGAGCGGAGTCGTCTACTGCTCCCGCCAAGCGGCCACGGGAGCCTACTCCCCCGCCTCCTCACGCCAGGAGCAAGCCGGTCTTCGACTTCTCCGCGCTCAGCTCCGACGAGGAAGAGGGAGAGGAGTAAGATCCCCGCTGTTCTTGTGTCTCTTCAATTCTTGTAATTGCGCCTTGCATCTCATTTGCTTTCCTCCGAATTTGGTCCTTTTCAGGACTCTGGCTCAGAGGGTGGCAAAGAGAGCCAAGGTCCCGGTGGTCATCCTCGACGACGAGCCCTCCGTGGTGGCGGGGGGTGCGCCTGAGATGACCTTGCCGGATCCACCAACTAATCCTCAGAGCAGCCCCCAGCGTAGGCATATGGCTTGCTTCCTGCCGTTGGGCGCGCCCGGGTACCCTTCGTTTTTCCTGACATCTGGCTGACGATCTGTGTAGGAGCAGAGCAGCCCCACCAGGAGCGTCCGGAGACCGCTCTCGATGAGCCACCCGCTACAAGTACACCGCCAAGGGGGAGTTCCCCGGCAACGAAGGAGTCTCCGGCGAGGGAGCCGTCCCCGACAAGGGAGCAGTCATCGGCAAGAGAGCAGTCTCCGGCGAGGGACGACGCCAGCGTCCCCTTGGCGAAGGAGACCGCAACTGCAGACCCTGGCCCAGGTAACCTTCTTGCCTCGAAACTCCCCTGGGGTTCTTCTTCTTTGGATATTTTCTTGACTTCTCCCCCTCCTTCGGCCTTCAGACCCGCCCGTCACGGACCCGATGGAGACCGAGGTCGTCGTCGAGGAGGACGCGCGCGGCCATACCGACGACGTGGCCGCCACTGGAGAGGCGGATGGCGCTGAAGATCTGGTCGGCGAAGAGGCCACCAAGGCCGCTGCAGCAGCCGCGGGCGAGGGGGCCGGCGATCGTACTGACGGCCCTGAGGCCGCAGGAGCGCCAGACGCTGCGCCGACCACTGACCCCGCCTCCGCAGTGGCGTCGGGCCCCGAGGAGCCCAAGTCAGGCGCCTACCTGAAGGCCGGCGACGATATCTTCATCAAGCTCCCCTGGGAGTCGACTTCCAGGGCGCCGGTCGAGGGGGAAGCCTTGGATGGAGAGGTGCTCGCCTCCGCCGGGCTGACGCTGGTTGACGCGCCAAGCAGCAGCGGCGGCGAGCCTGAGGAGGAGCGGCTGCTTCGGAAGCTGGTGTTGCTCTACCGCGCCCGACAAGCCCAGGTGGAACGCCGGGAAGCGCTTGTCGCGAAGGCGGGAGCGGACATGGAGAAGCGCGCCGGGGAGCTCCGGGAGCTCAACCAGGAGGCCCTCCGATCCTTGGCGGAGGAGCGAAAGCAGCTCGACAAGGCGCGGACGGCCTTCATCCTCGAGAAGGGAGAAGCCGAAGAGCAGCACAGGCTTGCCGCCGCGGGGCTGGCCGCGCGGGAGGGCGAGCTGGTGCAGCAGAAAGCCAGCCTCGCCAGCCACGAGGAGGAGGTCGCCGCGCGCGAGCAAGCGCTTGGCGGAGCCCTCAAGGAAGCGCAAGATGCCGCCGCGGTCGCCGAGGCCGCCAAGGAGGCGTTGGAGGCGAAGGTGGCGCAGCTCGACATCGATCTCAAGGCGGGCGGTGAGGAACTTGCCGCGCTCAAACAGGAGCGCGAGAAGGGCGCCCACACCCTCGGCGAGCTGCAGGGTCGCTTCACCGAGAAGATCAAGGAGCTTGATGCCGCCAAGGACTCCAATGCTGATCTCGAGCTAAAGCTGGACACCTTGACCAAGGCGCTGGGGAGCGCCAAGGAGCAGGAGGCAACCTTGCGGAAGGAGATCGCGGATAACGAGGCACTGCTGAAGAGCGCCGCCGTTACCCAGAACGACCTCCGGACGACGGTGGAGCAGTGGACTGAGGGTCTCGTGGACATCGCCGCCGCCATCGACAAGGAGCTGACGCTGCTAGGGATGGAGGGACACGAGTATCCCACTGGTGAAAAGGTCCAGCCCAGCGCCAAGCTCACTTCGTTCTTCAAAGGCGTGGTGGCGGCCCTCAAGCATCTCCGGAATGCAATCCCAGAGCAGCTGGCCGGCGAGACGCGCGAAGCCGTCGCCGGAGCCCTCGAGAAAGTGTTGGTGAAGGTCGCCTTCCGCAACCCCGGCATCAGGCTCACCAACGTCCTCAAATCCCTGCCGGCGGACGCTGACCTCGAGGAGATCAGGGCCCTCATCGCACCCATTGTGGAGAAGGTGGCCGGGATCAAGAGGATCGAGGGCGACCGTGTGGATTAGGTCACCGCCCCTTTCCTTTTCTTTTCGCTGCTGGCCAAGTCATGAGAGCGATTCATTAGGGCCGCGACAAGCTTGCCTTTGTAATATAACTCTATCTTAGGTAGTGACTGCACTGTTATTTCCTCTACTTGACTCGGTGCTTTGTATGTTTTTGCCCTACGCTTTTGGGGACTTGTTGGCGTAGGCCTCCACCTTACCGCGGGCTCTGAGTGCGGGACATCAGCAGCCCGCCAGCGGCGCCACTACCGGCAAGAAACCTTGTCGCGGCTAGCTGCAGCTCACTTAGATTGTTGAGCAGGCTCAAAGCAAAGTAAGTGTTGCGACAGCAGTCGCGGCACACTTAAGCTGTTGCGCGAGCTCGAAACAAAGTAAGGACGCCACTCTGGTTGTAGCACACTTAAGTCGTTGAGCGGACTCGAAACGAAGTAAGGGCGCAACTAGCCACGAGCCGGTCCCTCCGCGCACAGGTTTTCCATACAAAGCGCGGTCGTTCGAGGAAGATAACTTTAAAATTTTAAAAACTCGATTGCTCAAGCTTTAGCAACTTAGCTTTTCTGCGGCTCGCTGCCCGGCAAGGTCGCTTTCCGGCAAGGCGAAACATGGGGCCCGCCGTCGCTTACCGGGGGTCAGTGCTGCACAGTGTGTCAGATAATGCATGCAAAGAATGAAGAGCATGAGATCGACAAGGTGCGTGGAGCACAAGAACCCAATCTGCGCACAGGGTCTGCGCCTGGCTCTGTACAAAGGATCACATGCAACAGCGGCAAGACTTTGTACAGAAGTGTGGTTGTCGGACGGGGTCCGACAACCGCGCCTTGCGGGCGAAACTTACGAAGATGCCCAACGTTCCAGGAGTTGCTCACCGGAGTGGTATCTTCGGTCTCAAGGCGGACAGCGCCAGGCCTAGCGACTCGTTTCACCCGGCAAGGGCCTTCCCACTTCCTCGGAACTTCTGGCACTAACTTTGCGGCTATAAAAGCGGCGCAAAGCTTGCTGGTAGCGAGCAGCTCGCACAGCGGCCTAAAGACGGTCCTCCTCAAGGAGCAGCGCGTCATCTTGACGCAACTGCTCTCGCTCGAGCTCAGCGTGAGCGAGCACTCGAGGTGGCCCGTACGCGAGATCCGTGGGGCTAACTGCCTCCGCTCCATGGAGTAGAGCGAAAGGTTGCTTGGCATGACTAGGGCTTGCCTGCGCCGATGGGCGTCGGCGCAGGTTTAGACGCCGTAGCGTCTCGAGCTGGCTCGACGACGCCTGTCCAGCCGCCGGCGCCGTCCCCAACACCCGTTTGCTCCAAGGGCGGTGGGTTCGACGCGGACGGACCAGCCACCTCCGGAGCTTTCTTCTTCGGCGGCATGTCGATGAAGACGATGGAAATCTAGCCTGTGCGGACGCCGGATCAGGTTCACACAACCTCGACGCCCCCTACCTGGCGCGCCAAAGATGTCGGGGGAAATCGGCTTCCTTGAACACCTATGGGGACCGAGCCCCTTTACTGGTTCGGCGGGGGGCGGAGGTGGCACGAAGAGCAGATCGAGGCGATGCACACGAGGGATTTACCCAGCTTCGGGCCGCACGGATGCGTAAAACTCTACTGCTGCTTTGTGTTTTGTATTGTGTTCTTGCTCGGAGGTGCGTGGTGCTACAGTACACACGAGCCGTTGGCGAGACCGAGCGTAAAAGTGGGTGTCCTCCCCCCTCTACGTGCGCATGGGGCCTCCTTTTATATGCTCAAGGGGTTACCCACAGGTGGCAGCGTAGGTGAGGGCAAAAATGGTAGAAGGCTGTAGTGGGTACAGCTGCCTGCACAGTGGCTGTACAGTGCTATCATACCTAACTCTGACGGCGGGGGACAAGGGCATTAAATGCCCGTCCGCGTCGCCCAGACGGTGCAGGAACAGGACCGTCAGGAGCGCCATCGTTTGCCACGATGGCGACTCTATCAGCTTCGCTTCGCCACCGCATGCCCTTGGCTGCACAGCCTCCCGCCACGTGCGCCTGGGATGCCCCCAGAGCGACACGTTGGTGGGTGAGCTGGAGCGCAGGCACGGGGTGGTAACTTGCCGCGGCAAGCGCCTTGCCGCGGTGTATGTCTTGTCGCGCCCGGGAGCTTGTCGCTCACCGGGCCTTGCCGGAGCGCGGGACGCGCCGTGGCGAGGTCCTTGTCGTGCCGTGATTGGCCTTCCCGGCAAGCTCCTCTTGCCGGGGTCTTGTGCTTCGAGCGGCAGTCCCGGCAAGCTCCTCTTGCCAGGGCCTCGCTCTCTTTGGGTGGCCTTCCCGGCAAGCTCCTCTTGCTGGGGCCTTGGCTCAAACACTATGTTCTTGAATGGCCCAAAAGAGGGGCCACGGAGGGTCTTGGCGATCACCTGGCAAGCCTTGCCGCGGGGGGGGGGGGGGCTGCGACTGCCCATGCACAAGTTCGGGGTACTAAGGTACCCCTACTTTAGTACACCGACATAGTGTTTGTGCCAAGTTAAACCTATAGGATCTTCTTGGATGATAGTTATTTGATCTTGCAGAAATTTCCAGAAACTTTATGTTCACAAAAATAATTGTTAAAAATCACCAGAACGTGATAAAATACTGATTCCAATTACTGCTGATCAATAAACAAATTTCCTAGGTCTTCCTATTTTGGCCGATTTTTTGGAGTTCCAGAAGTTTGTGTTAGTTACAGATTACTACAGACTGTTCTGTTTTTGACAGATTCTGTTTTTCATGTGTTGATTGCTTATTTGATGAAAATATGGCTAGTAAAATAGTTTATAAACCATAGAGAAGTTGGAATACAGTAGGTTTAACACAAATATAATAAATAATGAGTTCATTACATTACCTTGAAGTGGTCTTTTGTTTTCTTTCGCTAACGGAGCTCACGAGATTTCCGTTGAGTTTTGTGTTGTGAAGTTTTCAAGTTTTGGGTGAAAGATTCTGATGGATTATGGAACAAGGAGTGGCAAGAGCTTAAGCTTGGGGATGCCCATGGCACCCCCAAGATAATCTAAGGACACCAAGAAGCCAAAGCTTGGGTATGCCCCGGAAGGCATCCCCTCTTTCGTCTACTTCCATCGGTAACTTTACTTGGAGCTATATTTTTATTTACCACATGATATGTGTTTTGCTTGGAGCGTCTTGTATGATTTGAGTCTTTGATTTTTAGTTTACCACAATCATCCTTGATGTACACACCTTTTGATAAAGCCATACATGATTTGGAATTTGTTAGAATACTCTTTGTGCTTCACTTATATCTTTTGAGTTATATAGTTTTGCTCTAGTCCTTCACTTATATCTTTTAGAGCATGGTGGTGGATTTGTTTTATAGAAACTATTGATCTCTCATGCTTCACTTAGATTATTTTTAGAGTCTTAAATAGCATGGTAATTTGCTTAAATAATCCTAATATGCTAGGTATTCAAGATTTGTAAAAACTTTCTTATGAGTGTGTTGAATACTAAGAGAAGTTTGATACTTGATGATTGTTTGACATATGGAGGTAGTGATATTAAAGTTGTGCTAGTTGAGTAGTTGTGAATTTGAGAAATGCTTGTGTTGAAGTCTGCAAGTCCCGTAGCATTCACGTATGGTAAACGTTATGTAACAAATTTGAAACGTGAGGTGTTCTTTGATTGTCTTCCTTATGTGTGGCGGTCGGGGACGAGCGATGGTCTTTTCCTACCAATCTATCCCCCTAGGGGCATGCGCGTAATGCTTGGTTTTTGATGACTTGTGGATTTTTGCAATAAGTATGTGAGTTCTTTAAAACTGATGTTGAGTCCATGGATTATACGCACTCTCACCCTTCCATCATTGCTAGCCTCTTCGGTACCGTGCATTGCCCTTTCTCACATTGAGAGTTGGTGCAAACTTCGCCGGTGCATCCAAACCCCGTGATATGATACGCTCTTTCACACATAAACCTCCTTATATCTTCCTCAAAACAGCCACCATACCTACCCATTATGGCATTTCTATAGCCATTCCGAGATATATTGCCATGCAACTTTCCACCATTCCGTTTATCATGACACGTTCATCATTGTCATATTGCTTAGCATGATCATGTAGTTGACATAGTATTTGTGGCAAAGCCACCGTTCATAATTCTTTCATACATGTCACTCTTGATTCATTGCATATCCCGGTACACCGCCGGAGGCATTCATATAGAGTCATACTTTGTTCTAGTATCAAGTTGTAATCATTGAGTTGTAAATAAATAGAACTGTGATGATCATCATTTAAGAGAGCATTGTCCCAAAAAAAAGGAGAAAGGCCAAATAAAAAAGGCCCAAAAAAGAAATAAAAAGGCGCACTGCTACTATCCTTTTTTCCACACTTGTGCTTCAAAGTAGCACCATAATCTTCATGATAGAGAGTCTCTTGTTTTGTCACTTTCATATACTAGTGGGAATTTTTCATTATAGAACTTGGCTTGTATATTCCAACGATGGGCCTCCTCAAGTGCCCTAGGTCTTCGTGAGCAAGCAAGTTGGATGCACACCCACTTAGTTTCTTTTGTTGAGCTTTCATACATTTATAACTCTAGTGCATCTGTTGCATGGCAATCCCTACTCCTTGCATTAACATCAATCGATGGGCATCTCCATAGCTCATTGATTAGCCTCGTTGATGTGAGACTTTCTCCTTTTTTGTCTTCTCCACATAACCCCCATCATCATATTATATTCCACCCATAGTGTTATATCCATGGCTCACGCTCATGTATTGCGTGAAGGTTTATAAAGTTTGAGATTACTAAAGTATGAAACAATTTCTTGGCTTGTCATCGAGGTTGTGCATGATGAGAGCATTCTTGTGTGACGAAAATGGAGCATGACTAAACTATATGATTTTGTAGGGATGAACTTTCTTTGGCCATGTTATTTTGAGAAGACATAATTGCTTAGTTAGTATGCTTGAAGTATTATTATTTTTATGTCAATATGAACTTTACCTTGAATCTTTCGGATCTGAATATTCATACCACAATTAATAAGAATTACATTGAAATTATGCCAAGTAGCACTCCGCATCAAAAATTCTGTTTTCATCATTTACCTACTCGAGGACGAGCAGGAATTAAGCTTGGGGATGCTTGATACGTCTCCAACGTATCTATAATTTTTGATTGCTCCATGCTATATTATCTACTATTTTGGACAATATTGGGCTTTATTTTCCACTTTTATATTATTTTTGGGACTAACCTATTAACCGGAGGCCCGGCCCAGAATTGTTGTTTTTTGCCTATTTTAGAGTTTCGCCGAAAAAGAATATCAAACGGAGTCCAAACGGAATGAAATCTTCGGGAGCGTGATTTTTGGAACGAACATGATCCAGGAGACTTTGACCCTATGTAAGAGAAGCTTCCAGGAGGCCACGAGGTAGGGGCGCGCCCTCCACCCTCGTGGGCCCCACGTTGCTCCACCGACGTACTTCTTCCTCCTATATATACCTACGTACCCCCAAATGATCAGATACGGAGCCAAAAACCTAATTCCACCGCCGCAGCCTTCTGTACCCACGAGATCCCATCTTGGGGCCTGTTCCGGAACTCCGCCGGAGGGGGCATCCATCACGGAGGGCTTCTACATCAACACCATACACTACAAAAAAATACACTTCCGTGATGATACGTGTTTGTCACAGTAGGTCGCTTTTTTTTGTCATGCATGTACATCCATGACAAACTTATGACAGAATCAAGATAGTCATACCTGTGCTGTCGTAGAAGTGTTCCATGACATTACCAAAATTATCATCACGGAAGTGTCCACTTCCATGACGATAAATCGCGCGTCACAGAAGTGCTTTCGTCAAGGGTGACCGACACGTGGCATCCACCATAATGGAACGCCGTTAAGCTATCGGGTCGGGTTTTGGATCCGATAACTTGTTAACAGCCCCGACCAATGGGAAATTTCCACGTGTAAAATTCTTATTGGCTGGACGAAACACGTGTCAGCTCGTCAGCGGGTCAGATAGGCGCCTATGATACGTCGACACGTGGCACGGCCCAACAGTGGCCCATTCCTGTGAAAAGGCCGGCCCGTTTAACTTGGTCAAAAGCTGGCGGGCCGGCCCGTTTGACTTGGTCAAAAGCTGGCGAGCCGGCCCGTTTGACTTGGTCAAAAGCTGGTGGGCCGGCCCATGGAAAGCCTGTTAACGGCCTGTTCACATATAGCCCATTTACAGCCCGCTAACCCAAGGCCCGTTACGCCCTATCCGAATTAGGCCCAGTAGCGTCATCTGGGCCGTCCACTATGATTCCAGACCATTTTCACTTCTGGCCCATGTATAGCCCATGACGTCTTTCGGCCCATATGAGGCCCTTTGTAACTATTGGCCCATTAGCGGCCCGTGCTGAAACTGGCCCGTAATGAACAGTGTATTAATTTACACCCAATAACGGCCCGTGGTGAAACTGGACCGTAATGAACAATGTATCACTTTATACCCATTGATGGACCGTTATTCCGTTGGGCCGTTTCCAGCCCAAGTTAACTTTCGGCCTTCTGAGGGCCCATTTATTCTTGGGCTCATTTGCAGCATTCGGTTACTTACGGCTTGTTACTGTCATTTTCTGATTGTGGGCCAAATTCAGCTCGTCGTTACAGTCGGCCCATTTGTGGACAATTAGTCTGTTGGGCCAGTTTCATAGCATCACCAAATACGGCCTATTAACGGCCCGTTATGGTCAGCCCATAAAATGTACGATTTCTATTAAAGGCCCGTCTATAGCCCATTAAAGGCCCGTACAAGACCCATAAATGAGCCAGCGACCCATGGATCCTACGAGACGTACAAGGCCCATGGATCCTATGAGGCGTAGAAGGCCCATGGAACCTACGAGACGTAGAAGGCCCATGGAACCTACGAGACGTAGAAGGCCCATGGATTCGACGGCCCGTGACTGGCCATGGTCGGGCGTATTGGCCCCCGTTTGAACGATATAGCATATTCAAAGAATTATCCTACTCAATACTATCACCTCTAAAAAGACTACACTATTACAACAAAGAGATCAAGGCATAGAAAGGTAGAATAATCCTACGCTATACAATAAAGAAATTACAGCCGATTATACCCACTGGACATTATGGTTCGGCACAGGTGATAATAAAGATATACAAACAGCAAATTACATACACTGGGCAAATACAGCTCATACATCATGGACGCGCATCAACTTAACTCCATTTGAACTATAATCTCTTCAGAAAATAGGATTGGCCGGATTCAGATAGCACAAATTCCAGTCTGCAAAATCTCCAATTCCTTCATGGTTACCTCAGTGTCTTGTTTCATTTTTTTGACTCCTGCATCTAATACCTGCATGTCCAGTCTCAACTTGTTGATTATACGTTGACAATCATGTACATGTTGTCTTGCCACCTCTAGTTGATGCTCGAGAACATCGGCACATTCTAATTCCAATCCATAATCATTCGGTAACGGCCATGCCGCACTGCTCACAGATCTTTGTGTTGATGTCACTTCATCCTGAAATGCTTCTGTAAGTACACATGACTAGGGCAAAAATATAGCTACAACAGTGAAGCGAACAAGACACTATTTTGTACTACATGGCAAAACAGGACTAACAATAATGTTACATGTCACTTTAAAAATATGTTACACATCATGAAGCTTAAGCAGGTGATATTTTAAAAATTATAAAAAAGATAGTCTGTGCAGCCTCATACAGAAATCCATCTTAGCTCACCAGAGGAGCATGATGTTGGGGCCCAATCGAAAACACAGACAAGTTACAAATTTAGACATCACGTTGCGTATAAGTAAGCAAGCAGTTGGCCATTCTGTGCCTCAATTAAAGTCTTAGGGAGCATAATGAACAACAGAGGGTTTCATACAAACATACTATAGCAGGCAAAACTATGCAATCATTAGCGTGGTATAAACTAGATTGTGAGCCTCATGCAATAATAGTTGGTTAATAGACTTCAAAGCTTCAGGCACAATTAAATGGTAAGGCCTTTAATTATGTCAACTAATAGTGATACAAGTACCGAACATCAGGCATGATTATTTGGGCATCTCATTAACTGAGGACAAATAAAGCAATTGAAAAGTGAAAATTAACTATGCCTGAAACAAACAAGGAATTGAACTGTTGAGTTGCATACAGTGACTTACCTTAGCAGGTTGAAGAGGCTCAGCGCAGCTCCTACTTCTCTTGCAAGGCTCCTTCCTAACATCTTGTACTTGGAAATCCTCAATCTTATCTTCATTGCACCCCCTCTGCAAGGTGACACAAACTAGTTACTCGTCTCCTTGGAAGATAAATATGCATACTTTCCAGTCTGTGAACACAAAAGGATGAGATTATAACAAAACAACACCACATAATGAAACATGCCGCATCTCTTGCACTTGCACACAATGAAATGAGCATTTACTATGTTTGCACTATGTAAAAGCTAGGCATACCTTCGAACTGGATCTCCAGGTACTCTTGGAGAGCCTAATGTAGTGTACAGCCAAACCTTTATGTCACCTATGAGTTAGACAAGGCCCCACTACAGCAGCCCTTAGTGTTTAAATCGTTGACAAGCTCCGTTAGAGTGTTAGGTCAAGAACAGCAAGTAATCAAAGCAAACAGTCCTAGTATGGCTGGCTGATGCAAACAAGCAATTGAACAGAAGTGTGAGCAAATCTTACATATCAACAAAAGAAGCAAAGAAGGAGGCTTAAAGACCATCACTTGACTGACCAGATTTAAGGGGCATTTAAACATCATGTGCAACGTATGAACTAACATAAACATTGCATATTCCAGATTCTACAATGGAATGCACAGGTATTAGGTTATGCCATGTATGATGATGCCTAAATGTACAGATAGCAGGCAAGAGTGATTCATCATTGCACGCACAATTGAATTGCAGGTTAAGGGCCAGTTCAATTCTGCCTTTTCAGGGCATATTGTCAAAGTAAGCCATAAAAGATGTAAAGAAGTCATTTTTGAGTTATGGGCATGGGCTTAACTAATTTCACTTTGGAGGGGGGGGTGTTTCGGGTAGAACCTCACTAAAAATTGAAGGGAAGGGGAATAGTGAAATGACTCTGTTGTCTGCCTATATTACACTCAAAATGCAACTGCTGATGCCCGTGTCACACCTGACCCTCAAGTAAAAACAAACACGCAAGCATTCATTGCCCTGCCCGCTTACATCTCCTCTCCCCTTTCCCTCTACCTCGACCCCTGCCTGCAGCACTAGGGTTCCTCCAGCGAGCCGTCGCCACTGGTCCCATCTGGCCTTGTCCTCGACGATGCTATGTCCAGCTAGGCTACATGGCCGGTGGGTAGGGGCAAATCTCCCTGGCTTCTCCTCCCTCTAGCACTGCCCCTCACTTTCATGGTCTCCAGGAGCTGCTCCACTGTGGTTCGTCCAACGCACTACTCCAGCGGGCGCTGCACAACTATGGCTGATGCCACACTGCGGCAGAAGGCACCTTATTCCCCCTCCCCTCCTCCCAGACCATGGCCTTGAGGTGTTGTTGAGGGATGAGATCATCCAACAAGGTGAGGATCTCCTTTGATTTTTTTGCCAAATTTTCATTCCGATCCACTATACGATGAATTGCTATGAGCTGCTTCTGCTACTGCTATATGATGCATTGCTATGAGCTGCTCCTGCTGCTGCTATTTGATGAATTACTATGAGTTGTTGTTGCTGTATGATGAGTTGCTATGAGCTGCTGCTGCTATATGATGAATTGCTATGAGCTGCTGCTGCTGCTATATGATGAGTTGCTACAAGCTGCTCCTGCTGCTGCTATATGATGAGTTGCTACAAGCTGCTCCTGCTGCTACTATATGATGAATTGCTATGAGCTGCTCCTGCTGCTGCTATATGATGAATTGCTATGAGCTGCTCCTACTGCAGCTATATGATGAATTGCTATGAGCTGTTGCTGGTATATGATGAATTGCAGACTGCTGTTGCTGTATGATGAGTTGCTATGAGCTGCTGCTGCTGCTATATGATGCTTTCAGGTGGTGCTGCTATACGATAATAACCAGCCACTTGGACCATCGAATTTCAATAAATAATTGTTCTTCATTTAAATGTGGGTCATGAGTTCTTCGTTTAAATTAGGCAATTGGATCTCTATGGAAAACATTGACCAAAGTAGATTGTGCCAAGTAGATGGTATCTTTGTATTTGCATTTTGAGCAAATAGTGATGGTCTGTTTTCCTATCATATTAATTACTGCACTCGGTTCAATTTGTGATGTTTGCAAGTCAAATTAATTTCCATATGGGCAGCAAAATGAAAAAATATAATGCAATCTAGAATTTCTACTGATCATACCAAAGATAAGCTGAAAACGCAATGAAAAGAACTGGTTGGCTTATTACATGGAACTTATATTCACAGGTGCTTATTTTCTTAGGGTAACTCATAATAATTGTCCCTAAGAAACTTGGCTAATACAACTGGCATACAAATAACATGTAACGATGATTGCAATGGAGGAGTGACATACCATAGCACACTGTATGGGCTCACCGCTGCCTCTCCTTTTTTGCGATGTTCCATGAAATTGCCACATACATCTTGTACTTTTTCATTGTGTAACCCTATCTGCAAGGTGACACGGCTAATTTCAGACATCTCTACATGATACTACATTGCATATCCCTTGCGCATATTTAAACCACCAATTAACGATTGTGTGCGTACCATAAAATAGCCATGACTTTGTATGCTGGACTAGCATGCACTCTAAGGGAGCCTAATGTAGTGCACTGGAATTCCTACATGCCACCTACGATTTTGTGTAATGTACTGCCCCTGTTCCTAAATATATGTCTTTGTAGAGATTCCAGTATGGACCACATACAGATGTATATAGATGCATTTTCGAGTGTAGATTCACTCATTTTGCTCCGTATGTAGCCTATAGTGGAATCTCTAGAAAGACTTATATTTAGGAATGGAGGAACGAGGTAGTATCATGTATGACATCTACATATCTAATTTAGCAGCCAGTAGTAGAAATCATTGTCTGCACAAAGGGATTACTGGTCGAAAATCCTAGCAAAGCACGCTGGCAGGCACAGAACAATACAAGAGAGAGAGAGACGCGCTTACAAGATCATAGCAATGCCTCAGTCCAGGATCTTGGTTGGCCAAGCTGTTAGATCCAGAAGAAACATCGTCCTTGTAGTTTTTGTCAGCTGCATAACAGGTAACAGCGACCGGTTAGTATATTTGAAGTACATCGGGCAGGTGATGCTGGACGGGTTTAAAGGTGACAAGTACCTAGGACGTGGCGGGTGCTTGGCATCTCTCCAGACTGTGGGAATCTGGTTAGAAACGTCGAGGGTGATGACGCTGCGCTGGCTGTCGGGGTCCGGTAAGGAGATCTAGAACCGTCGAGTAGGGTGTTTGTGGAGCGGCTCCGGTAGGGTGGACTACGGTGTGGGCGAAGCGGATCTATGGCTGTGGACGAGGGCGTAGGTGAAGCTGCTCTAGTGGTTGGGTTAAGGATGGTGTCGATGATGCGGATCTGCAGCCGTGGACGGGGTGTCAGAAGCTGCTCCGGTGGTTGGGTTAAGGGTGGTGTCGACGATGCGGATCTGCGGCCGTGGATGGGGCGTCAGAAGCTGCTCCGGTAGGTTGGATGAGAGTGCGAGGAAGCAGATCTGAGGCCGTGGACTTGTGAGTTGGCAAAGCGGCCCCAGTAGTGTTGAGAATGGTATAGGCGAAGCTACTCCGGTAGGGTTGAGGAAGGTGTCGGCGAAGCGGCTCCGGTAGGGTTGAGGAAGGTGTCGGTGAAGAGGATCAGAGGCCGTCGACGGGGGCGTCGGTGGGGCGGCTCCGAGGGTGTGGACGAAGCGTCTCTGGTGGGGAGTACGAATGAGCCGCTGCAGATGCGCGGCGGTTGACGAGAGTACCGGCAAAGCAGATCCGGCGCCGTGGACAAGGCCGGCACTAAATGGGCTATGGTATAGTGGTGGATGAGCAGTCTACTTATTTCTAGGGAAGGTGGGAGGGGTAGATCCGGCCGCAGAAGAAGATCCGGCGAGGTGGACGCCGCTGGCAGTGAATGGGCTATGGTACGCCGGTGGATGAGCAATCTAGGGTTTCGAGAGGGGAGGGGAGAAAGGGGGATGAAGTACGGATGGTGTGCCGTGTAGTTAGTCGTTTTTGCGGGAGGGGGAGAGGAAATGGGGGTGTCGTGTAGTGGGGGAACCGGAAATTACCAAAGCAGCCCCGACCTATCATGTAGATGAGGGCGGTATTGTAACTGTTGGTCTCCGTGCACCAAGGACAAAAGGGGGATTTCGCATGCTAAAGACTAAGGTGGCGGAAATTTTAGAAGGAGGTGGGAGATTTTGCCGCCCGCGGGATCGTTCGTATCCAATTTCAACTAATTTTGGACCGTGCTAGCGGGAAGGTCATGCTAGACTGTGTACACGGGGCACACGTCAGTAGTTAATAACTGGTGTGAAGTCCACCCCAGAAAAAGATAATAACTCGGGATGATGCGCCGATAACTTGGACGTTCACACGGGCGCGGCCAATCGTACGGGTGTAGTGGCGCGTTCACAAAAAAAGGGATCAAACAATCAGCATATGTATTTCTCGTGTAAATAGATAATTTAGTGCCATTAGTTATTTACTTTAAACATAATGCATTGACGTGTTAGTGTAGAGGCGCACAAAAAGAAATGGATATTGTAGTCAGCTACTTAAAAGTGTTACCTCATATGATTACATAGCCTCCATTTCATAAATTGTGTACCCGTTGAATTTATACATGAATATTACATATATTACTTCAAAATAGAAACTTAAATCATTCAAGACTAATGAATTTGAATGCAAGAGTAACAATGGTGCATGTTCATGATAGCTACATTGGTTGTTTGAAGAAACATCACTGTAACTTTGGCATGCACAACTAAAAAGGCTTATTTAAATAAAAAAATGTGATATGTGAGTGTCCAATCTTTATAGCGTTGAATCGATATTGTACCTTTGGCCATGATACGAAGTAGATATTGACTTATGTTCAAGCGATGCACGTCCACGATCGCTAGATAGTGATACGTCAATGAATTGTTCAATCTCTCTCACACGCATACATATCTCATTTCCCTGTGGGCATCGGAATCACACACATGCACTTCGTGTATTTCTCTCCCTCCATCAGGGTTAAATTCGTCTTTCTACCCCGTCCTACAAGTCTCTCACACAGAAACACACACGCTCTCTATGTCTAACACTCCCACCCCTTTAATTCCGCCCACCCACAACCACTAATGTCTCTCACACATATGCTATCTACCTATCCCTTAATATAGCTAGATATGTGTCACACAAACTCCTTCTCCCTACTAGCAAGATGCCCATGCGTTGCACGGAACATCAAGATGCATTTGTATGAGAAGTTTATCTTGTGGGAGAAAAGGATGAACGAGGGAATGCCCTATTTGCAAATGCGGAGAGGGGTGTGGGTATCTTTTTGCAAAATTGCCATAGTTTCCTTCCTATCCGTCGGATATAAATCGGATGGCCTATATTGAAGGATGGTAGGAACACCATCATCACCAACTCTGTTTTTTTATAAGAGTAGAGATATGTGAGTGTCACTGCCCCCCCACACACCCACACTTCCCAACACTGAAGGAGTAGGGTGACACCTCGATCTTGATACTAATCTATCGACTGGCTTCTCTCTCAAACACACACACACACACACACACACTCTACCCGGCACCGAAGGAGTAGGGTGGCACATCGATCTTGATAATAATCTATCTACTCCTCTTTCAAACACACACACACACACACACACACACACGCACGCACGCACGCACACACACACACACTGTTTTCACCCTGTTTTCTGTTAATTAACAAGGCAACCTTTTCTTTGTTACTACTAGTGAATCTGAAGTCATTCGGGGCAGACATAAAATATATCACTTCAACCCAATTATCGCAGCAACTATTTTAAAAGAAATTAGCTAGCTGCCCGTGCGTTGCACGGAACATCAAGATGCATTTGTATGAGTAGTTTATCTTGTGAGAGAAAAGGTTGAACGAGGGAAGGCCTTATTTGCGAATGTGGAGAGACGTGTGGGCATATTTTTGCAAAGTTGCCATAGTTTCTTTCCTATCCGTTAGATATAAATCCGACGGCCTATATTGCAGGATGGCACACACACCATCATCACCAACTCTTTTTCTACTCCCTCCGTCCGAAAATACTAGTCATCAAAATGGATAAAAAGAGATGTATCTAAAACTGAACTACGTCTAGATACATTTCCTTTTATCCATTTTGATGACAAGTATTTCCGGACGGAGGGAGTATTTGTCTTTTTAGAGATTTCAACAAGTGACTATGACCGGACCTTACCAACATACTCAAAAAAGTAGTCCATAATTTTGATGTTACCCTCTTTTCTTGGCGGTGCAGTGCCATCTGGATACCTCATAAATAAATCAAGGACAAATCTGACCCCTTCCTGAAAAGACATACGGAGAAAAATGAGTGAATCTACACTCTAAAATATGTCTACATACACATCCGTATGTGGTAGTCCATTTGAAATCTGAAAAAAGACAAATATTTAGGAACGAATGGAGTATATATAAGAGTAGACATGGAGATATATCTCCAGCATGGTCTACAACAAAAATGTGCTGGGCTGGTTAGCGCCGGATGCTCGCAATGCGATGACATGAGTTCGTATTCTATCTTTTAACTTTATATTTTTATATTATATATTACTCTACTTATTTGATATATACTTCTTTCGCCACTGTACTGACAGTGGAACCCACAGAGTACTTAGAATACAAGATTAAGGATGGACTTGTTTCTTTTTAACTTTCTGTATGAAGTTGTAGCCACCCTGCAAGTCACGTGTACACTGTGCATGCAATTAAATTTTTATAGAGGGACAATCATACGGGCAATTAGCTCAAATGGATTGGATGTCACTCTATTATTTCCAGCATAAAGAGCATCTCCAACGGCAGCCGGCAAATTTCCTCCCGCTTCCTTAAGCGGAGGACGACATCAAACGCCAGCATCATACATTTTTACAACTCTAACCAAGCAAATGAAATTCATGCAAACACGGACTGATTTCATATAAGCATGAAGGATTTCGTATAAAAAGCCGGATCTTCATATAAACATCACGGATTTCATTACATTTACATCAACTAAGAGGTGCCAATCCGGCTCTCTTGTACTCTGGTGCAGCCTTTTTCTTCTTCTTCTTCTTCTTCTTCTTCTTCTTCTTCTTCTTCTTCTTCTTCTTCTTCTTCTTCTTCTTCTTCTTCTTCTTCTTCTTCTTCTTCTTCTTCTTCTAAAACTAAATCAAAACAAATTACAGAAAATAGGAAAACAGAAAGAAAAATAGAAAGAACAGAGACTCACCTGGACACTTACCTACCTGGCGCCACCAACCGGCCCAGCTCCTGGCCGGCCCAGTCGGCCAGCCCAGCCACCTGGCCTAGCCCACCTCCTCCTGTCGTCTTCCTCTTGCCAGAGGGACGAGCGCGCATGGTCGACGCACGCCGGCGCGCCCCGGCCAACTCCTGCTTCACCGTGTTGATGCCTCCTTGCCCCCAACCCCGCGCCCAGGAGATGTGGACGAGGCCGTGCTGACCCCCCTTCTTCCCTGGCCATTTTCCCCTCTTCCTCTTCGTTCTTCGCCCGAACAGAGAGCCGCTATGGACCGCCGCCGTCGATTTGCTCCGTCCAAGCCGTCCCCGAGCACGCTGAGATCACCAACGACCTCGGGTGAGCCGCTGACCCGTTCCCCTCTTCTCCCCTTGCCGTTCGCCCACTCAGAGTACTTAGAATACAAGATTAAGGATGGACTTGTTTCTTTTTAACTTTCTGTATGAAGTTGTAGCCACCCTGCAAGTCACGTGTACACTGTGCATGCAATTAAATTTTTATAGAGGGACAATCATACGGGCAATTAGCTCAAATGGATTGGATGTCACTCTATTATTTCCAGCATAAAGAGCATCTCCAACGGCAGCCGGCAAATTTCCTCCCGCTTCCTTAAGCGGAGGACGACATCAAACGCCAGCATCATACATTTTTACAACTCTAACCAAGCAAATGAAATTCATGCAAACACGGACTGATTTCATATAAGCATGAAGGATTTCGTATAAAAAGCCGGATCTTCATATAAACATCACGGATTTCATTACATTTACATCAACTAAGAGGTGCCAATCCGGCTCTCTTGTACTCTGGTGCAGCCTTTTTCTTCTTCTTCTTCTTCTTCTTCTTCTTCTTCTTCTTCTTCTTCTTCTTCTTCTTCTTCTTCTTCTTCTTCTTCTTCTAAAACTAAATCAAAACAAATTACAGAAAATAGGAAAACAGAAAGAAAAATAGAAAGAACAGAGACTCACCTGGACACTTACCTACCTGGCGCCACCAACCGGCCCAGCTCCTGGCCGGCCCAGTCGGCCAGCCCAGCCACCTGGCCTAGCCCACCTCCTCCTGTCGTCTTCCTCTTGCCAGAGGGACGAGCGCGCATGGTCGACGCACGCCGGCGCGCCCCGGCCAACTCCTGCTTCACCGTGTTGATGCCTCCTTGCCCCCAACCCCGCGCCCAGGAGATGTGGACGAGGCCGTGCTGACCCCCCTTCTTCCCTGGCCATTTTCCCCTCTTCCTCTTCGTTCTTCGCCCGAACAGAGAGCCGCTATGGACCGCCGCCGTCGATTTGCTCCGTCCAAGCCGTCCCCGAGCACGCTGACATCACCAACGACCTCGGGTGAGCCGCTGACCCGTTCCCCTCTTCTCCCCTTGCCGTTCGCCCACTCAGAGTACTTAGAATACAAGATTAAGGATGGACTTGTTTCTTTTTAACTTTCTGTATGAAGTTGTAGCCACCCTGCAAGTCACGTGTACACTGTGCATGCAATTAAATTTTTATAGAGGGACAATCATACGGGCAATTAGCTCAAATGGATTGGATGTCACTCTATTATTTCCAGCATAAAGAGCATCTCCAACGGCAGCCGGCAAATTTCCTCCCGCTTCCTTAAGCGGAGGACGACATCAAACGCCAGCATCATACATTTTTACAACTCTAACCAAGCAAATGAAATTCATGCAAACACGGACTGATTTCATATAAGCATGAAGGATTTCGTATAAAAAGCCGGATCTTCATATAAACATCACGGATTTCATTACATTTACATCAACTAAGAGGTGCCAATCCGGCTCTCTTGTACTCTGGTGCAGCCTTTTTCTTCTTCTTCTTCTTCTTCTTCTTCTTCTTCTTCTTCTTCTTCTTCTTCTTCTTCTTCTTCTTCTTCTTCTTCTTCTTCTTCTTCTTCTTCTTCTTCTTCTTCTTCTTCTAAAACTAAATCAAAACAAATTACAGAAAATAGGAAAACAGAAAGAAAAATAGAAAGAACAGAGACTCACCTGGACACTTACCTACCTGGCGCCACCAACCGGCCCAGCTCCTGGCCGGCCCAGTCGGCCAGCCCAGCCACCTGGCCTAGCCCACCTCCTCCTGTCGTCTTCCTCTTGCCAGAGGGACGAGCGCGCATGGTCGACGCACGCCGGCGCGCCCCGGCCAACTCCTGCTTCACCGTGTTGATGCCTCCTTGCCCCCAACCCCGCGCCCAGGAGATGTGGACGAGGCCGTGCTGACCCCCCTTCTTCCCTGGCCATTTTCCCCTCTTCCTCTTCGTTCTTCGCCCGAACAGAGAGCCGCTATGGACCGCCGCCGTCGATTTGCTCCGTCCAAGCCGTCCCCGAGCACGCTGAGATCACCAACGACCTCGGGTGAGCCGCTGACCCGTTCCCCTCTTCTCCCCTTGCCGTTCGCCCACTCTAGCTGTTGTGTCCACCGGACCCGAGAACGCACCGCCGCCTGAGCTCCTCGCTGTCGTGGCCACGTCCACTGGAGCTCGAAACCGAGCGCGCCACTGCGCTCAGCGCATCACCACGGGGCCGTAGCCACCACCCGTTGCTCCTGCCGTGCCCTGCGACGTCGATTCGCTCGACGCCCGAACGCCGGCCGCCGCACTTGTCGTCGCCGCCATCGTTTTAGGCCAGCTCCGGCGAAGCTGAGGGCACCACCCGACGCGCGCGAGCTCCAGCTATTCGTGGATGGGCTCCGCCGTTGGTTTGGTCGCCGGAGAAGCAATCCCGAGCACCACCGCCGCGCATGACCTCGCCGGCGACTAGTCGCCGGTGGGTTTGACCCCAGTTGACCGGGGGTTTGACTCCCATGACTTATTGACGTGGGCCCAGGCCCCTAATTAATCTAGATTTAGGATTAAGTTAGTGCTAACTAACCCTGTTAATTAGCCTGGAAACTGACGTGCGGGTCCCATCGGTCAGTTTTGACCTGGAGCGCCCCGTTGACCGGTGATGTCACCCTGACGCAGAGCTGACGTAGTTATATATTTTCTGGATTAAAATAAACCAGGAAATTCCAGAAATTAGTATAAACTTCTAAAAATCATAGAAAATCAACCGTAACTCCAAATGAAATAAATTATATATGAAAAATGATCAGAATAATCTAATCTATCCATCTGTACCATTTTCATGCATGTTTGAACAACTTAAAGTTGCTGTATAAGGCAATTTGCATAAATGGCATTTAAACTCTCATATATGGAGTTTGAACTTGAACCTAGGGTTCAAACCAACTCCATTTAACATGTTGCTAGTTGCATTAGCTCAAACCACAACATATTGCCATGCCATGATCATGCATCATATTGTTGCATTGCATTGATTGTATTCTTCCTTGTTTGCCGGTATTCGACCCCTCTCGATAGACGTGGTGCCGACGATGAGATCGATGACACCGATGAAGAACTATATTATCTTCAGAAGTGCCAGGCAAGCAAAACCCCCTTGTTCATTCCGATACAATCCCACTCTCTCACTCCTGCTCTCTTTTACTGCATTAGGACAACAACGATTCAACTGTTACATGCTGCGGTAGTTGAACCCCCTTATCCTCTGCATGACCTGTCATTGCCATAGTAAATAGATGAAACCCACTAGTATGAGTAGGGTTTGTTTGAGCCCTGATGTGCCTACTCATTCTTGTTTGTTGTCATGCCTGCTACTACTTAGAGTTGAGTCGGGTCTGATTCATCGGGGATGAATTGGAATAGTGATGAACATGTCCTACTGTGTGTGAGCTAAGTGTGTGAATACGATTTGGTAAAGGTAGCGGTGAGAGGCCATGTAATAGTACATGGTGGGTTGTCTCATTGCAACCGTCCTCAGGAACTGAGTTCTGTGTTTGTGATCCATGAAACAGTTACTACCACGCATTGGGCCCAAAACCAATGGACCCTCTCGGCTTCTTGATCACCCTTGTCCTCTGTCCAGGAGTTGCAAAGTAGTTTCTGGTGTTTGTAGTATGCTGGGGGCCGCACGCAGCGCTGACCGTAGGGGTGGGCTGTGTTGCGGTAGGCACGTGGCCGGGCCAGCCAGGCACCTGTTTGGTGTCTCGGAACCCTGTACACATCGTTCGGGGTCGTATGTGGAAACCTCGGTCGGACTCCCTATAGATGGAACCTGAATAGGCGATAAACCTGGACTGGAGACTTGAGTGTTTAGGTAGGCCATGGCCGACACCCTCGTTGGGCTTCCGCTTGAAGGTTGCCGAGTACATGTCGTGTAAACGGCGGTAAGTGGTGAGAGCGTGTGTGAAGAAGTACACCCCTGCAGGGTTAACATCATCTATTCGAATAGTCGTGTCTGCGGTAATGGACTTCTGGGTTGCCTATAACAGTTCATAGACAAGTGAAAGTGGATACTCTAAAATGCGCAAGATAAGCGTGAGTGCTATGGATGGCGTTCTCGTAGGAAGACGGGAGCGGATCCATAGTGGTGTTTTGATATGGTGAATATGTGGACTCGTGTGCGCCACCTCAAAAGAGTTACTTGCAGTCGTAGTTCAGGATAGCCACCGAGTCAAAGCTGGCTTGCTGCAGTTAAACTCCACTACCCCTTTGTTGATACCGTTGCATTTGTAGCTAGTTCTGATGTAAGTCTTGCTAGGTACATTTGTACTCACGTTTGCCTATTTTATATTTTGCAGAGAGACGTCAGTCTCACTAGTAGTACCGCTTGGACTTCGACGTTTAGCTTGATACCTCAGCTACGATCTTGTGCCCTCGGCAGGATCTGGTAGATAGTCAGGCTTCTTAGCCTTTTTCATTTGTAGATATCTGTACTCAGACATGTTGAGCTTCCGCATGTGCTTTGACTTGTATGCTCTGAATGTTGGGTCATGAGACCCATGTTTGTAATATCTCGCTCCTCGGAGCCTAATGATTAAATACTTGATTCGTAGAGTCTTGTTGTGATGCCATGTTGTATCTACGCATATCGAGCATATTGTGTGTATGATTGAAATGCTTGCTATGTGTGGGATCCGACTATCTAGTTGTTTATCCTTGGCAGCCTATCATATGAGGAAATGTAGTCTAGTGCTTCTGAGCGATAGTAGTCCACTACAGCCCGGTTCACCGGAGTCCTGCTAGCCCAGCACTATTGCTCGGAACACATGAATGGCCGGCATGTGTTTCACTTCGTTCCTGTGTCTGTCCCTTCGGGGAAATGTCACGCGGTGTTATCTGGAGTCCTGCCTAGCCTGCTACAGCCCGGAACACCGGAGTCCTGTTAGCCCAGTGCTACAGTCCGGATTTATACGTTGTTGACCGACATGCTCGATGTGATTCATGTATGCCTATCCTCATGGGTTAGTGCCGCCTTGGGTTCACGACTAGCCATCTCGGCCCGGGTTCTCTGTCATATGGATGCTAGCGACATTATCATATACGTGAGCCAAAAGGCGCAAACGGTCCCAGGCCAGGTAAGGTGGCACCCGTGGGAGTACCGTGCATGAGGCCACAAAGTGATATGGTGTGTTACATGCTGGATCGATGTGGCTTAGGATCAGGGTCCTTACAGCGTTGGTATCAGAGCCTGACTGCCTGTAGGATTACCAAGCCAAACTGGTCGAAGTTGAGTCTAGAAATGCTTTAGTTATGTAAGGGAATTGATTGGGGAAGGGAACGTAAGGATCTTTTTACTCCTTACACCTCATGGCCTTCTGATCTGAGTCATCCTCTTCTTTTCTACGGGGATTAAGAACTAGGACTTCTCATCTATCTATTAGGATGACGAGTTACTAGGGTAGAGACTTATAGGATTGTTGGTTTCAAGCCTCTGTTCAGTTCTACCACTTCCATGTGCTCTCAGTTGATCTCAGAACATTGATATTGTGATGTTGAGTGGTTATGCCACCATTTTTGCAGGATGTCTCAAATCATTTTGAGCATTTACAGTCGTTATGCTGTCCGAGTCATCCCAGGTTTCTAAACAGTCTGATGCATTTGCAAATCCTTTCTTTTCGTTCCCGATGTCCTTTTGGTCAGAATAAGCACACTAATTGGTGAGTTGAGGTACTCTATTACCTCGACATATACGTTGGAGCTATTACTATGACCCCAGGTGTCTTAGGGAGTCACCTAGTAAACTAGCCATGTTTTGTGTTCCCGGTGTGATGATTCTGGCCATTATTCTCGAAAGCATCCCGTGATGCCATTTAGTAGTAGGTATTCTACTCCTGGGTTTTCGAACCCGAGATTCACCCTACATCATGTTGTTAGAATTTGCTAGTTCCCTTAAGATATTAGTAACCTCGCGACAGTCCTCGAGGTCCGTGGTATTTCCTTCTTCCAAATACCATGAACCATTAAGGCAGATGTTCTTGAACCAACTATCACAATCAGAGTACTCTTGAGGAGTTCTCCATTCATAATTGTGATTCTGCCAGTCCTACCTCTCTGCATGGGTTATCCGGAAGAAAACTGTTGAACTTGGTTCGACATACTAATCTATGCACCCACAATTCAGAAAGTTATATGTTCCTCGAGTTGACCCTCCTCAGCTGTATTCCGACCCTAGTCTATCAATTGATAGTCAGGAATAGTTGTGCATTCGTGTTCATCAATGCCTATTATTCTTGTGGTCCGTCAAGCCATTCTATTTCAGAATGACTAGGAGAAACAAACTCCAGTACCTCATCCATTTCCAGGATTGGGTCAAAACAGTTGTATTCCACAGATCAAAATGCCAATCCAACTTTTGATTCTGTTCTACTCTGAAGTATTGCCCTCTTATGTCAGGAAGATCATAGGAATTGCACAACACCCTATGAACTCTTGATACAGTGATACTTCTCGCCATCATCATTCATCCCTCGGTCTCCGTGTTATTGTAACCGGATTGCCGACAAGTGAATTGTGATGTGTGAAATCAATACTCCGAGCAACTCGTTGCTTTGTAGTAAATGGACAATATTCTCATTCTTAGTCTGTTGGTTACTAAATCATCATCCTAGGATTGATCGTGCTACCTAGTCCTTATTTCTGGTGCACTCTCCGATCCATGAGTTGGGATTGTGTCGATCCCTCACTCTTTCGACCATATCGTCTTGCCCTAAAAAGCAAGATTGTTCTCGTGCTTAGTGACATATCGGTGGTTTGTGATTTTCCGAAGATCTTCTCGGAAGTATTACCTGGTTGTCACCTGACCGCTATGTCGAGCTCGTGATCACGTTGGTTTCTTATAAACCACCCCTTCTCCAAGAACCTGTGGTGGATACCCCTGAGCTAGTTGGTTAAGCTAAACAACAACTTGGAGAGTTGGAAGATAAAAGCTTGCCTAACTTAGTTCATTCTAAAGGGATATCTTTTGTGTGTGTGTGTGTTGAAGAAAGATGATATCTTCATCGACTGGTCCTCGTAATTAGTTGTTGGATCTATTGTCTTATAAATTTTTTTGACTTGAGTATGGGCTATCGTCAAGTCAAATCAGAACCAACGATGTTCGTAATGTTGTCTTACCCGTGGTTCATCCCTCGAGCATACACCATTACATCTTTTGGTCTGACCAATACTATCACCGTGTTCACATGATGGTGGAAGTCCAGTGATATGGAAATTCCGATGAGTTGTTGTTGAGTCCATCAGCAGCATTTTGTCTCCCCCATGATTCATGTTGAACATTGGGCTAGTGTTGAAAACTTTGTAAGCATTGCCTTCATGTTCAGCTCATGAGGTATATGTTTGATTGAAAGAAGTGACTTCCTTTGATTCACGTGAATTTGATGTAAGTTGCCGCTGTGAAGTCGAAAAAGTTTGTTTTTGCCTCCTCTGGAATCATCCCAAGTCAGTCATGCATACGTGCGAAGTATTATGTGGTTTGGAGACTTGCAACCTTCATTCCATATGTATCCCTAGCACAGCAAGCCACTGATTGATTTGTTCAAGGAGAAGAAGTTTCTTCCTAAGAGCTAGACTTACGCAAGGACTTCGATATCCTCAATTATGGTTCTCCATCTGGACTCGGTAGTGTTTTATTATAAGACTACCATGTGGTCATGCTTGTCTAGGACAGCGTGTTCACAGGTTTGTAGCAGAACCAGCTCATGTTTTGGAGCTTACTATCGTAGTTCATTTTCTGGGAATCTCGCAACGTCGTCTCATCGGTTTATGTTGCAAACTTTCTTTCCAGACATTCTGTCTGAAATACCCTGTTACCAACTAGATCTGAATCTCAGGCAGATAGGATGGTTGGAACTTTTCCAACACCTATGATGTAGGTCCCGACAAGGTTGATGTTCTGGCCGACACACCTAGCCGGAAGATATGTCATTGTAGTATCTTTGACCATCTTTCCATGAGGATTTCGTGCGACTTATTATAGAAGTTGTTCCTTAGGGATCCTTGTGCTCTCAGTGTCTTCGATGATTCCATAACCATTGAAATATTGGAAACACTCTCGACTGTTGAGCTTTCCCCAGTTACCAGAATCATTCCCAGCATTTGCATTTTGTTCCCAGCTTGCACCTCAATAGTTGTTGTCCAGGATCATATTCAAAAGTGGACTTGTCATGGGTCCCATCCATTTCCGGTGATAAGCAAAAATCACCTATTGCGTTGTCTTCAACAAGGTAGTCCACATCATCCATTCTGGTCTGAGTATGCCATTCTTTGACTTCGTTCAAACGATCAACTGTAAATTGCCTTAAGCTGGTATGAAGAGTTTCAATGATCTATGCATCAAAAGTAATTCTTTTTTCCACTTAAGGGAATAGTTCTCCGAGTCACCTTTTCCAAGGTGCCCCGTTACGGGATCATGGCAATTATTTCCTCGCCACCTTGACACCATCTACCATCTCTCTAAAGCGTGGAACTGTTACCCACCAAATCAAACCTCGTTGTTTGTTTGTGTCTCAACTCGAGATGTTCCAACATCTCATTCCACGAGTTGATCTTGAGTGCTCGATCTTCGAGGAGATCGTTTCCTATAGGGTTTCTTTCTATCGCCATCGTGTTGGATGTAGTTCTCAAGCAAGACGTCGAGATCAAGGTGATGCAATGAATCAACATCTTTGAGAAGGACAGTTGGATCGAGAAGATTGTGATAGTTTGTGCCCCCTCTGTCTTCTTACCTCACGTCTTGGATCTCGGGACGAGATTCTTGTTTAGTGGGGGTGAGCTGTCACATCCCTAGCTTCTGGTAATGCTCTAGGCTAGCTTGGTTGCTACATCATGTCTAAATTTCTTTTAAACTTGAAATGGGGATTGATCAAACCCCTAGTACTGAAACAATGCAAATAGGTTCACCTTTAAAATATTTTCAAAGAACCCAAATTGGTTTGCAAAAATGTTCATGATTAATGGAAAAGGGTGAAAACCATATCCAGAGATGATGAATATTTTTCCAAGACATTTTTGGTATTTGAATTAACCCACATTGTATTTGAATTGGGGCACTTAAATTCTATAAATAATTTTAATTGCTCCAACATATTCCGAAAATAGCTAAGGGCCTTTGTAATATTTCAGTTAATGCCCAAAATTATTTTTAGGATTTGTAAAAAATGATTTAGTTTCTAAAACTAAATCAAAACAAATTACAGAAAATAGCAAAACAGAAAGAAAAATAGAAAGAACAAAGACTCACCTGGACCCTTACCTACCTGGTGCCACCAACCGGCCCAGCCCTGGTCGGCCCAGTCGGCCAGCCCGGCCACCTGGCCTAGCCCACCTCCTCCTGTCGTCTTCCTCTTGCGAGACGGACGGGCGCGCGTGGTCGACGCACGCCGGCGCGCCCCGGCCACCTCCTACTTCACCGTGTCGATGCCTCCTTGCCCCCAACCCCGCGCCCAGGAGACGTGGACGAGGACGTGCTGACCCCCCCTTCTTCCCTGGCCATTTTCCCCTCTTCCTCTTCGTTCTTCGCCCGAACAGAGAGCCGCCGTGGACCACCGCCGTCGATTTGCTCCGTCCAAGCCGTCCCCGAGCACGCTTAGATCACCAACGACCTCGCTGTGAGCCGCTGACCCGTTCCCCTCTTCTCCCCTTGCCGTTCGCCCACTCTAGCTGTTGTGTCCGCCGGACCCGAGAACGCACCGCCGCCTGAGCTCCTCGCTGCGGTGGCCACGTCCACTGGAGCTCGAAACCGAGCGCGCCACTGCGCTCAGCGCATCACCACGGGGCCGTAGCCACCACCCGTTGCTCCTGCCGTGCCCTGCAACATCGATTCGCTCGACACACGAACGCCGGCCGCCGAACTTGCTGTCGCTGCCATCATTTTTGGCCACCTCCGGCGAAGCTGAGGGCACCACCCGACGCGCGCGAGCTCCAGCTATTCGTGGATGGGCTCCGCCGTTGGTTTGGTCGCCGGAGAAGCAATCCCGAGCACCACCGCCGCGCATGACCTCGCCGGCGACTAGTCGCCGATGGGTTTGACCCCAGTTGACCGGGGGTTTGACTCCCATGACTTATTGACGTGGGCCCAGGCCCCTAATTAATCTAGATTTAGGATTAAGTTAGTGCTAACTAACCCTGTTAATTAGCCTGGAAACTGACGTGCGGGTCCCACCGGTCAGTTTTGACCTAGAGCGCCCCGTTGACCGGTGATGTCACCCTGACGCAGAGCTGACGTAGTTATATATTTTCTGGATTAAAATAAACCAGGAAATTCCAGAAATTAGTATAAACTTCTAAAAATCATAGAAAATCAACCGTAACTCCAAATGAAATAAATTATATATGAAAAATGATCAGAAAAATCTAATATATCCATCTGTACCATTTTCATGCATGTTTGAACAACTTAAAGTTGCTGTATAAGGCAATTTGCATAAATGGCATTTAAACTCTCACATATGGAGTTTGAACTTGAACCTAGGGTTCAAACCAACTCCATTTAACATGTTGCTAGTTGCATTAGCTCAAACCACAACATATTGCCATGCCATGATCATGCATCATATTGTTGCATTGCATTGATTGTATTCTTCCTTGTTTGCCGGTATTCGACCCCTCTCGATAAACGTGGTGCCGACGATGAGATCGATGACACCGATGAAGAACTATATTATCTTCAGAAGTGCCAGGAAAGCAAAACCCCCTTGTTCATTCCGATACAATCCCACTCTCTCGCTCCTGCTCTCTTTTATTGCATTAGGACAACAACGATTCAACTGTTACATGCTGCGGTAGTTGAACCCCCTTATCCTCTGCATGACCTGTCATTGCCACAGTAAATAGATGAAACCCACTAGTATGAGTACGAGTTGTTTGAGCCCTGATGTGCCTACTCATTCATGTTTGGTTTCATGCCTGCTACTGCTTAGAGTTGAGTCGGGTCTGATTCATCGGGGATGAATTGGAATAGTGATGAACATGTCCTACTATGTGTGAGCTAAGTGTGTGAATACGATTTGGTAAAGGTAGCGGTGAGAGGCCATGTAGGAGTACATGGTGGGTAGTCTCATTGCAGCCGTCCTCAGGAACTGAGTTCCGTGTTCGTGATCCATGAAACAGTTACTACCACGCATTGGGCCCGAAACCAATGGACCCTCTCGGCTTCTTGATCACCCTTGTCCTCTGTCCAGGAGTTGCAAAGTAGTTTCTGGTGTTTGTAGTATGCTGGGGGCCGCACGCAGCGCTGACCGTAGGGGTGGGCAGTGTTGCGGTAGGCACGTGGCCGGGCCAGCTGGGCGCCCGTTTGGTGTCTCGGAACCCTGTACACATCGTTCGGGGCCGTATGCGGAAACCTCGGTCGGACTCCCTGCGGATGGAACCTGAATAGGCGATAAACCTGGACTAGAGACTTGAGTGTTTAGGTAGGCCGTGGCCGACACCCTCGTTGGGCTTCCACTTGAAGGTTACCGAGTACATGTCGTGTAAACGGCGGTAAGTGGTGAGAGCGTGTGTGAAGAAGTACACCCCCGCAGGGTTAACATCATCTATTCGAATAGCCGTGTCTGCGGTAATGGACTTTTGGGTTGCCTATAACAGTTCATAGACAAGTGAAAGTGGATACTCTAAAATGCGCAAGATAAGCGTGAGTGCTATGGATGGCGTTCTCGTAGGAAGACGGGAGCGGATCCATAGTGGTGTTTTGATATGGTGAATACGTGGACTCGTGTGCGCCACCTCAAAAGAGTTACTTGCAGTCGTAGTTCAGGATAGCCACCGAGTCAAAGCTGGCTTGCTGCAGTTAAACTCCACTACCCCTTTGTTGATACCGTTGCATTTGTAGCTAGTTCTGATGTAAGTCTTGCTGGGTACATTTGTACTCACGTTTGCCTATTTTATGTTTTGCAGAGAGACGTCAGTCTCGCTAGTAGTACCGCTTGGACTTCGACGTTTAGCTTGATACCTCAGCTACGATCTTGTGCCCTCGGCAGGATCTGGTAGATAGTCAGGCTTCTCTGCCTTTTTCATTTGTAGATGTCTGTACTTAGACATGTTGAGCTTCCGCATGTGCTTTGACTTGTATGCTCTGAATGTTGGGTCATGAGACCCATGTTTGTAATATCTCGCTCCTCGGAGCCTAATGAATAAATACTTGAGTCGTAGAGTCTTGTTGTGATGCCATGTTGTATCTACGCATATCGAGCATATTGTGTGTATGATTGAAATGCTTGCTATGTGTGGGATCCGACTATCTAGTTGTTTATCCTTGGCAGCCTATCATATGAGGAAATGTAGTCTAGTGCTTCTGAGCGATAGTAGTCCGCTACAGCCCGGTTCACCGGAGTCCTGCTAGCCCAGCACTACTGCTCGGAGCACATGACTGGCCGGCATGTGTTTCACTTCGTTCCTGTGTCTGTCCCTTCGGGGAAATGTCACGCGGTGTTATCCGGAGTCCTGCCTAGCCTGCTACAGCCCGGAATAGCGGAGTCCTGTTAGCCCAGTGCTACAGCCCGGATTTATACGTTGTTGACTGACATGCTCGATGTGATTCATGTATGCATGTCCTCATGGGTTAGTGCCGCCTTGGGTTCACGACTAGCCATGTCGGCCCGGGTTCTCTGTCATATGGATGCTAGCGACATTATCATATACGTGAGCCAAAAGGCGCAAACGGTCCCGGGCCAGGTAAGGTGGCACCTGTGGGAGTACCGTGCGTGAGGCCACAAAGTGATATGATGTGTTACATGCTGGATCAATGTGGCTTAGGATCGGGGTCCTGACAATCTCACTATGCCCCCGTGTACCGTCACCTCACTCGCCTCCCCAGTACCACTATTCCCTCGCTAGCCGCTCCAGCACCGACATCCTTCTCCCCCGTAAATCAAGCCCCCTTCCAAACTCCACCATGGCCGAACGCGAACCGCGCAGCATCCATATGAGCCGCGATTGGAGCAACCTCCCCAGTGACATCCTCGACCTCTGTTGTTCGTGTATGGATATGTTGAGCGCCCTGCGGCTGGCTGCATGCTCGAGGGACATGCACACGGCCATCGTCGAAGCGAGGCCTAAGCTTTTCAAGACACCCTACTTGCTGCTATCTGGTCTTGCGAGATTCGCTCACCATGATACGGAGGCGTGCATGATGCCCCTCGACTTCAATCCGATCTCCATTAGCCGAAACTTCTTTGCAGGTATGTAGTGGGTCACCGTACATCATTTCCCTCGACATCGACCCGATCACCATCGCCTGAAACTTCTTGGCAGGTATGTACTGGGTCGGCATGAACTCACACTGGATGGCTGCCTTCAGAGAAGACGGTAAAAAGTTGGTGCTCGTGAACTTCCAGACCTCCCATGAGATTATCCTTCCTCCGTTGGATTATATAGAGTATTACCATCGTGGTCCAAGTCATCTAGATTACTACGTCAGTTGGACAGACCTTGTTTTGCAGAAGATTGTAATCTGCCAAGTGCCCACACGACATGCGAATTACGCAGACTTCAAGCTAATTGCCTTGTTCGACCGCGGACTCGCCTATCTTTACGCCGGTGCCTTCTTTAGCTGGAGACAACTCGGCTCGCAGTGGATCATCGTCAAAGCTGATACACACTTCTGTGATGCTATTGAACACAATGGCATCATCTACGCGATCGACAAAGCAGATGGCACCACGTATTGCTGGGACGACGCGTGTAAGTTGTTTCCTCTCATGTTAGTTTCCTCATTTTCATGACTTAGAAACATGCACCACACTGTTGTCCACACCTATATTTGGAAGTAGTGAAATCATGCAATGCTTAGCATGTGTACATACCTATATTCGCCCTTCAGCAATCAATGGCTAGAATAATATCCTCACAAAAATTTTGCCCACAGAACACGAGTATATAACAATGCATGGTCTGTTAGACCTTGAAGAATTTGTTTGTGAGGACAGAACATGATTACATAACATGCATGACATGGTAGTTTCCTGTGAAGAATTGATTGTGAGATAACATGAGTATAACCATGCATGGCACTTCTATATTTTCGAACCCAGTATACATTTCCCTGTATTTTCCTCCCAGTTCCAACAGGGACTTCCTCCCAGTTCCAACAGGGACATATCAATGTTGTTTCTTGCATTATCCTACTCATACTCTGAACAATGCTGATCTTACATTAACAATGCATGTCCTTTTTGATATGATGCAGTGTCCCTACAGTTACTGCCCTTTGTAATCACACCACCTTTGCCAAAAACAGGGAAGCACAACAGGTTCCTCACTCGATCAGACAACGGCAAAAGACTGATGATCATTCGGACACATGAGCCGGAAAAGTTATATTGCAAAAAACCCACTGTATACAAGCACCGTGTAATACGTGAGTATCCGGACAATGGTTGTTATGTCTATGAGCCGGATACCAGCTTGTTGGGGCCTTTAGGATTTTTTAGTTGGAGGCGGGTAAACAGCCTTGGTTCACACTCTCTGTTTCTCGGACTCAATTATCCGATTAACCAGGAGATCACCATGGGCAAGGACCTTGATGGCAGAGAGGCTCTGTTTGCTATGGAAAACTGTGTCTACACGGCGAGCCCTAGGAGTTCGGGAGCAAACTCCCCTGATTGTCCACGATACAGCCTGCAGCCAAAAGAAGGTGAGAATGACAAAGGCATCTGGATTAACTTTGATCCTTGGATGTCTCAATTACGATAGGCAGTGATGTGGTTCGAGCCTTCAGGTTGATAGGTAATTGGGCTGTTGCATCAAAAGGGTGGAGTACTGGTGTCTCCGGATCACTGGTCGCTGAAGCGGGGCTGCAAATTATGATGGTGTTGGATCATCTCTTCGAATGACTTTGTTGTCTTTGCTTCTGGTTCTGGATGGGTAGTTCTTTCTTTTGTTATGCATATTCCTTGTCATTTGGTCATCCTCGTCTATGTCACTGTGTAATAGTTGCTTCTGTTTAGAATGTCATTCTCGTCTGGATCACGAGAGTCTGAGTGCTGCAGATGGGTGCGTTTTGGTGGTGTAGCAAGACTTCTTATGAACTGTCATGTCTTGCTGTTTATGTCAGTAGTAGTCACTAGTCAGTGTTTGAATGTTGTATATATCGTTGTTTCGAACTGTTTATTGTCTCGAACTACTGGTGGGCTAAATGAGGGCATCACCATTCTCCAGTGTTTAGAGTATATCTCCTTTTTTCAAGTTATATAATTCGAGATCAATGTCTTTTTGATGATGTACACTTGTTTGGGCCAGTGAGGTGTCGTTGAATATGGGCCGAGTAGTAACACAATGCCAAACAGGTCAATTATGACTCTCAGGCCGGGCTCTCCAAAAAAGAAAGAATAAGGACTCTTAGGCCGACATGTGGGAGCCACCGGTGTTTTCGTGCGCTTGCGCGCCGAGAGCATATTTGCGCGTGCTCGAAATTCATGCTACCTTTTCATCCCCAGTCTCTCGCCCCTCCCCCACCTCTGGAATCTCGATTCCTACTCCAGCTCCCCAAAATCCCCCTCCTGTACTCCCTGTACTCAAGCGCACTATCATGTCGCTGGTCAACGCGGATCTCTGAGCCGGAGATCCTGAGGTCCGTCCTGCCTTCGGTCGCTGCGTGCTGTCGCTCAACAGTGGCACGGTGGCGCTTGACGACCAGTTTGCCGGCAAAGTGCTGATGGTAACCATCAACGATGATCGGCCTCCCGTCTCGCCGGATGACCTTGTCAAAGCTCTTGGCATTGCGCACAGCATCCAAATAAGTGACTTGCTCGTCGAAGTCTGTCCGCCACCGGCTGATTTCTTCGTCAGGTTCCAGACAACTTTCGACTGCAGTCGTGTGTTCGAATCTTCCCGACGTTTGTTCTGCGATGGCGCGCTGGTGAGCTTTGATCGGTGGCACCCAGGATGGGGCTCGGTGCCCTCTAAGCTTGAGTTTTTAACAAAGCTTACCTTCCACGGCATGCCTCGACGTGCTTGGAACAGCGAGTCCATGAACGAGCTTATCAATGACCTTGGAGGTGAGCTCGTAAGTATGTTTGTTCCTCCAAATAGCTGGGCTCTGATGGTTATGGCATGGATGAAGAAGCCGTCCACCATACCGAAGGTGATTGTTGTTGAGATACCGGTGCAGGAACCGGGGTTGTACTATTCGTCGCCACCAAGGCCGCCGCGGACCACGTTAGGGATGTACCTGTATCGAGTGTTCGTGCATGTCGAAGAAGTGGTCAATCCATCAATCGAGGTCCTGCCGCCGCCGCTGGTGCCAGGGTTCGTCGACGACGTCCATTACAGGAGTCAACGTCAGACTTTCCCCGTGTTGCTCGGAACGATGGATGGCACAGGGCCTACTCCATCGCGCGGCGGAGGCCACAACTTCTTTGGGAGAAGAGGTAGGGCTGGCTGCCTGGATGTGCTCTAATTTGAGGTAACAACTGAATCTTGTCAGATACTAGTTAAATCCGAGCTATGGGTGTGAAGCACTGGTATACCAGTACATTTGATTGTGACCTGTTCTAATATTGTACCTGAAATTTTTTTAGAAAGGGTTGTACGTCAACTTAATGTGCTAGCAGAACTTATTGTGTTGTCTGTCTGTTTTCTTTGCACAACATTCAAGATATTTCTCCCTCATTGATAAAGACGATGAACCGTTATGTACGACTTCGTTGGTTTCAACATAGCCCTTCCCGTAGCGATTCACTGCTTCCATCCTGATTGTGCCGCCTGCGTGAAATTTTTGTATGCAAGTTCAGTGTGCTATGATGTTCTATATGATTGTGTCAACTATATAAGTTTTTACTGAGCATCAGCAATGCATATGGCTGAAAGATGTATTTACGAGCATCGGCCGATGGGTCTCTCTCTCTCTCTCTCTCTCTCTCTCTCTCACACACACACACACACACACACACACACACAAGAGGGACACGTTGAATTATTTATTTGCTCGTGACAGCTTTTAATTAGGTTCCACTATAATCTAACTTTTTTCTTAAGTTATTAATTGAGCTCAGTGACTTCAAAAAGTTGTACAGAAACCTTGTTTGGGCCTTTCCGGCGTCGCTGAATGTGGGCTGAGTAACCATGTTAGGTTGTACTGTACTACACAGGCCTTTTTTCGCTAATTTTTTTAAATAATACATTTTTTATTAATTTTCATAAATATTATGCTGGGTAAAAAAATCAAAAATAATACACCGTCGGCCCGCTCCAGGCCGACTGGGCCTAGTCGGCCCACAGCCGGTCGATTGGATTCCAGTCGGCCTACAGCTGGCCGACTGGCCCTGTCGGCCCACTGTAGGCTGATTGGGTCATGTCGGCCCACTGTGGGCCGACTAGAGCTAATTGGCTCGCTGTGGGCTAATTGTTTTTGCAAAAGTGTTAATCATGTATTTAAAAAATATGTGTATTGTGACCTCCTCCGCTCGCTGTGGGCCCACTGTTGACTAAAAAATATGTTTTAAAAAGTGTTAACCATGTATTTTAAAAAACATGTGTATTGTGACCTCCTCCGCTCGCTGTGGGCCCACTGTTGACTAAAAAATATGTTTTAAAAAGTGTTAATCATGTATTTAAAAAATATGTGTATTGTGACCTCCTCCGTTCACTATGGGCACACTGTTGACTAAAAAATATGTTTTAAAAAGTGTTAATCATGTATTTAAAAATTGTTAAATGTGTGTATAAAAAATGTTCCTTATCTATACATTTTTTTAAATGTGTGTATAAAAAATAGCTTTTTTTTCAACATCAGCAATGCAACTGGGCCGACGGTTGTACACAATACCCGAGTCAACTTGTTATTCTCCGCCCCGCTGGGCTGCAAACTTTCCTAGGAGGTATGCATTACGCTTAACAAGAAAATGGACTTTAAGAAATAATAAATGGGATGTAATTATAATAACTGGACAATTACTATGCACCAAACACGTAAATAGATTGAAAAATATATTATTTTTGGAATTTGAAAATTTTAATTTCATTACTTGTTGTGCGTGCAATATTTCGTTGGATTTTAGCATAATACAACTTTATTTTGAAATTATATTTAACCTGACTAGAAATTTCGTATAAAAATATTTCGGATCCCATCAAAATGTGGGAATTTTTTTTGAATTCTGTTTTGAGCGGTTGTTTGAAATTATTGATCGTTGCCCTAGCTAGAAGTTCGGCTGTACTTTTAACAAACTATAAATGGGCTGTAGTAAATTCCATTAGAATTAAAAAATGGGTTGTACATTCTTACAAATCGAAAATGGGCTATATGTTCTCTGCGAAATCCGAGCTATGGGCCTACTAAGTTGACGCGTACCAAGGGCTTTGTCAACTTAGTCAATATAAGCGATTCTAGCTGCAGTGACCGTACGATGTCCATCCAACGGCCATAGTGCTTCTTCAACCTCTGGTCTTCTTGCTCCAGCCGCCCAAAGCAGTGTCGGTCGTGTCGCATGCTCCTGCCTCTCGTGGCCGGCCGTGATGCCGCGGAGGCCTCACAACCCCGTACTACTCCCACCGCTGGCCAGGCCATCCCTCTACTCACCCACACCCCCTGTTATTCGGCGGCGACGACAGCTTCACACCGCAGCCGAACCAGTGAACCCTCGTACTCCTCTCCGCGCGGGCTTCCACTGCTGCGTCTTCCCCGGCTCCGTGTCGTCCCCTTCCTAGGCCTCGTCGTCGTCCACTGCCCTGGTGCTCTCGGCGCGGCGTGGTCAACGTGGTCAAGGAACGAGTTCCATCGGACGTGGACTGTACGTGGAGAGGCTGACAGCTGGGTCCATGGCCGCAGCAAGGAAGTGCCTCCTTATTAGGCGGAAAATAATGTTTCCTCCACCTGACAGCAGGGACCCACCGGACGGGCCACCGTATTTTGCGAAAAAAACGTTCCCCCTGCTGTCAACTCGGACCCACCGGAAGTGCCTCCTTATTACGCACAAAAAATGAATACTCCCCCGACTAGCTGGGACCCACCTTGGTGGGAGGCTGACTTGTGGGCCTACTAAGTTGACGGGGACGAAGGGCTATGTCAACTTAGTCAATATGAACGATTCTAGATCCATTGACCGTACGATGTCTGTCCAACGGCCGTAGTGCTTCTTCAACCTCTGGTCTTCTTGCTCCAGCTGCCCAAAGCAGCGCCGGTCGTGCCGCATGCTCCTGCCTCCCATGGCCGGCTGTGCTGCCGCGGAGGCCTCACCGCCCCCTACTATTCCCACCACTGGCCAGGCCCTGCGGCGACGGCAGCCTCACACCGCAGCCGAACGAGTGAACCCTCATACTCCTCTCCGCGTGGGCATCCACTGCCGCGTCTTCACCGGCTCCGCGTCATCCCCTTCCTAGGCCTCGCCGTCGTCCACCGCCCTGGTGCTCTCGGCGCGGCGTAGTGTTCGAGTTACTGGCCACTACTGCTGGCACAAGCTCTTCGAACTCGCTGCCTGAATCAGGTCGTCTTCTTGAGTCTCAACTTCAAGTTGAAAGACATCGATCAGATGTGCTACGACAGGAAGCTGAAGGACTGAGGAAGTCCCTGCAGAATTCAGATGCATACTTTCTGGTGCAACAACAAGCGCTGGAGGATTTAAGCGCCAAACAAGAGAAAGTTAATAAGCTTGCTAAGCATGTTGTCAGCATTATGGGTACCCAGGAAATTGTTTATTGAGCTCTTCTAAAGTGGTTTCAGTTCTAGACTTGTTTTGCTGCGGCGTTTATTTGCATTGGTTGCCAACTTTGACAACCAGTGTATATGATATGCTGCTTTGTTCCCTATATTTGCACTGGTGGCGAACTTTGATGCCCAGTGGATGTAATATGTGTAATAGCCATGATAGCCTAGCGTAAGTTGCTTGCTTATCTATTTCCTTGTTGTCTTGTTTATTTGTTTGCTTGTAGTCAGTGCAGTTCTTTTTCCGCAGTTTGCTAGTGGCTGCAATAACCTATTTTTTAAACTAGGCCACAATAACCATGGGCTACATATTTACTATAGTTACCATGGGCCTCCTACGGGCCGTAGAAACAATGGGCCTTCTTAGGGCCATAGAAACAATGGGCCTTCTTAGGGCTGTAGCATCAATGGGCCTTCTACGAGCCGTAGCATCAATGGGCCCTCTACGTGTCGTATGACCGATAGGCCAAACATGGGCCAATAACAGACTGCATTATGGGCCGTAAACAGGCTAGATTTGGAATCGTCCGTTCATGGGCCGACAATAACAAGTCATCGTTAATCGTCCGTATTTGATGACGTTATGAAAACGGCCCAACGGATTAATGGGCCACAAACTGGCCGATTGTAACCGCGGGCTGAATTTGGCCCACAAGCAGAAAAGGCCAATGATGGGTCGTAAGTAACCGAATGTTGGAAATGAGCCCAAGAATAAATGGGCCATGAGAAGGCCAAAAGATAACATGGGCTGTAAACGACCCAATGGAATAATGGGCCGTTAATGGGTATAAAGGGGTACACTGTTCATCGCGGGCTAGATTCACCACGGGTCGTTAATGGGCCAAGAATTACAAATGGCCTCGTATGGGCCGAAAGACATCATGGGCCATACATGGGCCGGAAGTTACAATGGGATGGAATCATATTGGACGGCCCAGATGAAGCTATTGGGCTTAATTCTGATAGGCCGTAACGGGCCGTGAGTTAGCGGGCCATAAATGGGCTATATACGAACAGGCCATTAACAGGCTTTCCATGGGCCGGCCCGTTACCTTTTGACCAAGTCAAACGGGCCGGCCTTTTCACCGGAATGGGCCTCTGTTGGGCCGTGCCACGTGTCGACGTATCATAGGCGCCACCTGTCCAATGAATGAATGACATCCGTCCCAACGATGAGCCAACACGTGTTTCCTCCGGCCGATGAGAATTTTACACATGGAAAATCCTCATTGGTCCGGGCTGTTAGCGGGTTATCGGATCCAAAACCGGACCCGATAGCTTAACGGCGACCCGTTACGGTGGATGCCACATGTTGGTCACCCTTGACGAAAGCACTTCCATGACGCGTGATATATCGTCATGGAAGTGGACACTTCCGTGATGATAATTTTGATAATGTCATGGAACACTTCTACGACAGCACAGGTATGACTATCTTGATTCTGTCATAAATTTGTCATGGATGTACATGCATGACAGAAAACATGACCTACTGTGACAAACACGTATCATCACGGAAGTGTATATTTTGTAGTGTGGGGAACGTAGTATTTCATAAAAATTCCTACGATCGCGCAAGATCTATCTAGGATAAGCATAGCAATGAGCGGGGAGAGTGTGTCCACGTACCCTCGTAGACCGAAAACAGAAGCATTTAGTAACGCGGTTGATGTAGTCGAACGTCTTTGTGATCCAACCGATCCAAGGACTGAACTCACGGCACCTCCGCGATCTGCACAGGTTCAGCTCGGTGACGTCCCTCGAACTCTTGATCCAATTGAGGTCGAGGGAGAGTTTTGCCAGCACGATGGTGTGGTGACGGTGATGATGAAGTTACCGACGCAGGGCTTCGCCTAAGCACTACGACGATATGACTGAGGTGTGTTTCTGTGGAGGGGGGCACCGCACACGGCTAAAAGATCAACTTGTGTGTTCTAGGGTGCCCCCCTCACCAAGGGGTGGTGCGCCCAAGGGGGGAGTCCTACTCCAAGTAGGATTTAGCCCCCCTTTCCTATTCCTACAAGGAGAAGGGGGAAAGAGGAGGAGGAGAGAAAGGAAAGGGGGGTCCGCCCCCCAACCCTAGTCCAAATCGATTTGGGCTAGGGGGCGCACGCCACTCCTTGGCCTGCCTCCTCCCTTCCACCACTAGGCCCATGAGGCCCATTAACCCCCCCCCCCCCCGGGGGGGTTCCGGTAACCCCCGGTACTCCGGAAAATACCCGATACACTTCGGAACCATTCCGGTGTCTGAATATAACCTTCCAATATATCAATGTTTATGTCTCGACCATTTCGAGACTCCTCGTCATGTCCGTGATCTCATCCGGGACTCCGAACAACCTTCAGTACATCAAATCACATAAACTCATAATACGAATCGTCATCGAACGTTAAGCGTGCGGACCCTACAGGTTCGAGAACAATGTAGACATGACCGAGACACATCTCTGGTCAATAACCAATAGCGGAACCTGGATGCTCATGTTGGCTCCTACATATTCTACGAAGATCTTTATCGGTCAAACCGCATAACAACATACGTTGTTCCCTTTGTCATCGGTATGTTATTTTCCCGAGATTCGATCGTCGGTATCACCATACCTAGTTCAATCTCGTTACCGGCAAGTCTGTTTACTCGTTCCGTAATGCATCATCCCGCAACTAACACATTAGTCACATTGCTTGCAAGTCTTATAGTGATGTGCATTACCGAGAGGGCCCAGAGATACCTGTTCGACAATTGGAGTGACAAATCCTAATCTCGATATATGCCAACTCAACAAACACCATTGGAGACACTTGTAGAGCATCTTTATAGTCACCCAGTTACATTGTGACGTTTGATAGCACACTAAGTGTCATGGTTTTGTCACGACAGATGTCCTCATGAAAGGACTTAGTCGTGGAGCCACCGCGACAGGTTAGCTTGAAGGGGTTAAAGCGGACACAGGGACGCAAGAGAGTTTATACTAGTTCGGCCCCTTCGATGAAGGTAAAAGCCTACGTCTAGTTGTGATGGAATTGATGGGGTTTCGATGACTAGGGAGCAAACAAGCTTCGCCCAAGTCTCGAGTTGTTGTCTGTTGTCCTTGAACCGCCGCCGGGTCGTCCCCTTATATACACAGGTGACGCCCGTCGGTTTACAGAGTCCCAATACCGACTCATAGACGTGTCCGGTTTGGTCTCTACTTATTCCTAACTTACAACACAAGTTACATACCAACGCAGGTGTCACACCCTGATTTTCATGGCACAACACTTAAAGAGTTAAATCATGCTAAAATGTGGTTTGACAAAAACTTTTGAGTGTTTTGGACTTTGCTTGACTTGATTTTTGTCTAATGTTTGCAAGTGCTCTAAAAATCAAATAAATCCTCCAACTCTTATACTCCTTCTCCTTGATCCAAAACCTTTTCCCAATGAGCATGCCATGTGTATAGTGCAATATAGTATTTTCTTACAAAAATAATTTGGCCAAATAGTATTTTCAAAAATTAGTTTTCCAAAAACCCCTGAGTTGAGGTTTACACTGCAAGTACTTAACTAAGGGCAGTAAAAATCTTTACAAAAATATGTTTGACTCCTATTAGATATATGATCCCCAGAAACCACAAAAATATAATTTTAAAAGTTATTTTACTATTTTATTTAAAGGATTTTTCTTAAGGCCAGAAATGGTCTTTAATAGGTTAAAATTATTTTAAAGCTTTAAAAATATTTGAGAAAAATTAGGGAGACTCAATGGACATATATTTTCCATATATATGAGTTTCAACACATGGTCATGATCAAAATATTGGACAAAACCTCCCAAAACCATTTCTGCTCATTTCAAGGATTTGAAATATTTCTACAGGAAATATTTTCATAAAAATACAAGAAAATTCTAGCATGTCACATATGACATGTTTGATGATCTTGCCAAGTGCCATGTCATGGAGAATAGTATAACCCCATGAAACCCTCTCAAAACCACTTCTGTCCTTTTTCAAGTTTGAACATTTTTGCACTGTCACACATGTCCAAATGCTCTCAAACTTGGTGCACATGCTCAAATGGTGTAATAATGCATATAGAACAAATGGCACAAGTTGGAGAGAATGTTATCTTGATCAAAGTGCCCCAAAACCCTCTCTGACCAGAATCAAATTTGAACAAGTTTGTACTACCAACTTTCTCTACTTGACCCCAACTTTTGTGAGCATGTTCACATGATCAAATGAGGCCACTACACCAAGTGGTGCATCAAGGAGAAGTGATTTGCTCAACTAGATCTACACAAGTTCATTTCTGCTAATCTTTAGGGTTTACAAAAGTTGCATTGGCAACTTTGACCAAATGAGCTCAAATTTGGTGGAACACCCTAATTATATGTTACATTTCACCCTGTGGAATCTCATTCCAAATGGAGTTCATTTGCTTACCCAAACAAGCATCAAACACCTTCTGTCACTTTACCAAAATTCCATTTTTGACCCCTTCCACTAATCTCCATGGCCTCAACTTTTTACCACAGCCCCTATTAGTCCTCCTCTACCTCCAGTAACAATGGCTGCATCCCAGCTCAATAATTGAGGGGTGAAACCACCTCTTTCTCTCTCTGGACAGCCTCTTTCTCTCTCTCCCTCAACCTCTCTCCTCTCCTAGTGGCTCTCCAAGGCATCCAAAGCTCCTCCCCACTTGTTTACTTCTCACTGGCGCTACCAGACATGAGTGGCCACGCCCCTGCCCTTTAAACAATGCCATGGCAGCCAAAGGCACGCTCTGGAGCGTGCTATAGTGCGTTCCCGCACTGTAGCCGCCCACTGCCAAGCACCTCCGGCCACCTCGGGCCTCCCCAGCGCGCTCGACGAGGTGCCTCGGCGTCCGCAGCACGCCACGCCCCTGGCCCCCTCCTCCTTCTCCCTCCTGCTGCCTCCTTTCGCACGCGCGCCAGCCGCCCAAGAGCTCCAATGGCCGAGCTCACACGCGCGATGCCCTGGCCCTCCCCTGCTCCTTCTCCCCCTTCCTCTGGCCATAGACCATCTCTACAAACGCCCCAGACACGCGCCCACGAGCTCCCGTGGCCTCTAGCGACGGCTACGGCCTCGCCGGCGCACGGCCCGCTGTGCACCTCGCCCCCTCCTATTTGAGGCCGCCCCCGAGCCTCCTCTCTGCTCCTTTGCCTCTCTCTCCCTCCCAGAGACCCCCTAGACCAACTCACTCCTCTCCCCGCGCCCTCCATAGCCCTCCATGGCCGGAGAGCCGCCGCCGGCCTCCTCCTAAATCCAGCCGAGCCCGAGCTCTTCTCCCTCTCCTCTCTCCACCAGCGGGCTCCCCTGAGCAAGGCGGAGCTCCCATGCTCTTTCCCTCGTCCGAGGACGCACCGTGGCTCCGTGCCCAATCTCGCCCGACGCCACCATCCGCCAGCATCCAAGCCGCCGTCGCCTCGACCATCCCCGGCAGCCGTGGCATACACGAATGGATGCGGCGCTCGACGCCGAGCTCGTCCATAGCCAGAGCGTCGCCGGAGGTGCTCCGTAGCGCCGGCAGTCGTTGTCGGGGCTCTCTGCTCCCTCGGCCATGCGAGCGCGCAGGAGGAAGACGAAGACGACGACCTACAGGCGGGCCCCGCTCGTCAGTGGCCCAGCCACCGGGCCACGCTGGCAAGTGGAGACGGGCCGGGCGAAATACGCCTTCGACGTCGCCTGTCGTTCGCGTGGCTGAGCCGCTGGGCCGGCCCACTGCTAAACTGCGCCCAGTGCGCTGGATAAGGGTAAAACCCTTTCCTTTTCCTTTTTATTTTCAGTAAATTTGTAAAATCCACAAATAAGTCAAATAAACTCCAAATTTGATGATTCAAATTTCCACAGACTCCATAAATCAAGTGCTATTTAATAGGCCACAGTGGACATTTTTGTTGTCCTTGGTTTTCATTGGACCTTTTAAAAAGGTCATTTATCCACATAAGTCCACTTCAAAAATCCATATTATATTCATTTCAACTCCAAATCCAGTGAAACCAATTTTTATATGTTTCTAAAATCATGCCTGAATTAATGGGTACTTTTACTCATTTTTATAAAATGGCATTCTGTGGACAGCTTGTGGATCCATCAAATCCATTGATTCCATCATATTGAAATGTTTAGAAATATCCACTGACCCAATTCCAATAAAACCACTCTGGTTAATTTTCATATAACCAGAGATGTCCTAGAAAAGTCAAATCAATATTTTTAAAGCACATTTATTCTTGCCTTGTTGTGTTGCTTATTATGGTTGCTTTCGACGATAGTTGACGAAGTAGTCGAAATGCTTGGAGTTGGACCAGAGATATTTGAAGACCTCGAAGACTTTGTTAAAACAGGCAAGCAGCCCTTTGACCATGTCTATGAAACCCTTTTTATGCATGTCATATAGCACTTTATTGTTGTTGCAACGGAATCATGATGAGGTGGTAGCCACTTTGATGGGTTGCCTCCGTTACTTCCTCGCTGATACTTGCATTGTGCATGACCCTACCTCCTTATGAGGGTTATGCCGGTGGGAGTAGATAGGATGCCAAGTAGTTGCTATGCAAAAAGGGACAGGTATATGCATGGTGATGGAGTCAAAGTGTTTTCAAAGACTTTTCGAAAACCCCGTCGGGTGCCACTTATGCCCGAGGGAGACAATGAGATGGGTAACCACTTGATGACGAAGTGGTGTACCAAGGCAAGTGTGTGTGTTGTTTTCGAAAACGGATTAGATTTAAGATTTGTTGACTGTCCCAACCTTACATGCGCAACCACTCTACCCTTATATGGGAAAGGGCATTATTGATTACCTAGGCCGATACTAGCTTGGAGCCCGCATTACTAGTGACGGGAGAGTTGTTGGTGCGCTCTCTCGGGACGGGGTCGTGCCAGGTAGGGCGGCCATGACTATTTTCATAGGGCACCGGATACACCGTTGTGTCCCCTCTCGGATGTTACGATCTTGGAGTCTCGTATGATGTACATCGTGAGGATACGGAACAACGAGTGGACTCCTTGCTAGTGTCGTCTAGGGAAAGATAGTGATCGGGTGCTTACCCCGGGTACTTGAGGTACCGCGGGTCGTGGATGACACGGAAGTTCCCCGGATCTTGTGGGTAAAGTGTGCAACCTCTGCAGAGTGTCAAACTATTCGAATAGTCGTGTCCACAGTCAAGGACAGTTGGGCGGTGCTGCTTAAACTACGTCCACTTGTTTACAAACCAGTGTGTGTGGGAAGAACTACTTGGGTCAAGTCAAGGACTTGTCATGATTGAGTTGGGTTAGTGCCCACTCTATTTATGTTGATATCTGTAACATATCCTCATAGTTACTTGAATTCTCCTGATGCGTGTCTTACAAGTTGTTGAACATGTCATTGCATGCAAAACTAGCTTTCCGCAAAAATTTACCTATATCATGCATTGTTGTTCCTTGAACCAAAACATGGGTTGCTTGCGAGTACATTCAAAGTACTCATTGGCTTGCCACTGGTTATTTTATTGGCCAGGCATAAAAGAACAGGATATGAAGAAGAATGCTTTGGTGACGAACATGCGAGCTAAGATGCTTCCCAGTCAGAATGCCTGTAGGGTTAAAGCAGATGGCATGGGTCCAAGTTATCGACGAAGATTTCCGCTGCAATGTTATACTCAAGACTTGACCATAATGGTCCTACTTGTGTAATACGGTATGTATGGATGTAAGACTCTTGTTATTCAGCTTCTGTGTGTTCAGTGAGCATTGATCTCTGGGATCACTGTACACGTGCATTCGGTGATCATGACTTATGAGTCGGGGTCCCCACAGCCGGTTTACGGCTACAGGCCTTGAACCGACTATGGGCCTTTAGCCCCCATCTACCTTCTTGGGCTTTAACATACTTAACTATTGGCGAAGTTAACCCGGCCCAGATAGGCCGGTTTACGCCCAGTAGTAATATCCCCAACATTAGGCTCCAGATTGATTTGAACAGGTTCATGTCAATCCTTAGCAAAAATCTTCATCTTCAACATCTTCTTGTAGTTTTGTTGAACCGCCGTGATGTCATCTTCTCTGGTCATTGTAAACCGGCGTGACGTCACCTGTTATAAAGAAACTTATCCATGATACCTTTTTTGTTTAATAGGTCTGCGACAATCGAGGCAACAGCTCCGTTTCCAAACCCACGGTCCCTTGATTTTCGCGCCTGACACATGTCCCTTGCCTTATAAATAGGACCGAAGGGTCATTTCTTTGTCCCTTCGTGCCCTTCTGCTTCGTCTTCCTCGCGTCGTCCAACCTCAAAGCTCCGCCGCCGTCGATGACCTCTGCTCCAACCTTGGCTGCTGCATCATCCTGATTGTACCAGAGCATCGCGGCGATCTTCTGCCTCTTCCTTGACTCCGGTGAGTTCTTCACTTTTCCCTCTGTAGATCCGTTCTAGGGTTTCCAAGTTCTTCAGTGTTCATCGTCTGCTTCGTGCTCATATGATAGATCTTAGATGAACCTGTGAATCCTTGCTCTGTAAGCGGTAGTTTTTAGCATCCGCCTCCACTTATATGCCTCAAGGCCATAGATCTGTCTGTATCTCTACCCATTAATTCGGTACTGTTCCTCTCTGAACCTTGAATATTTTTCTTCTTTCTGAACATGTTCTAGATCCAAACTTGTAGTGCTATCTTGTGAAACCTGTTTTTGCGCACACAATCATCCATGATCTAGATCTATCAATGTTTCTAGACCAGGCGGTTTAACCTTGTAGAAAAATTGATAACCCAGTATATACCATTAGTCCCCTTGTTGAACCGCGGGAATTCTTTAACTAAGCATTGCCGCTTTGCCGAACTCTGGTTTATAAATAGCCGCCTCCGGTTTAGCAATGTATGAATCAGTGTTTATTTTTCCAACATATTCTTGAACCGAAATTACTGCTTTGTAGATTGCACCATGGGCAAACAAGTGTATGAGTGCAACTGGGTTCCTTCTCGTGTGACTGAGCTTCAACTGACCAATTTAGTCAAAACTGGCGCTTTAAGCAAACAGGACGTTATTCATTGGAGGGTCCCAGGCACAGAATGTCCTCCCACGCCTAAAGAGGGAGAGGTGGTTGTTTTTGCTGATCATCTAGCCCGGGGCTTCAATCCTCCCGGTTCAAAGTTTTACCGGGACGTCCTAGCCAATTTCCAACTCCGTCCGCAAGATATAGGCCCAAACTCAGTAACCAACATTTGTCACTTTCAAGTGCTCTGTGAGGTGTTCTTTCAAGAAGAGCCCACAGTTGAACTATTCAGAGACTGCTTCCATTTAAACCATCGCACTGAATTCACCAACGGTCCCAACACAGAGTTAGGCGATATGGCGATTCAAAAGAGAAAAGAGGTCACTTATCCTCACGCCAAGCTGCACAGCCATCCCAAAGAGTGGAATCAAACATGGTTCTACTGCAAAGATACCTCCCCTTCTGACGAAAATCCTTTGTCGGGTTACCGTCCAGAGTGGCTAAGCAACACACATCCTTTTCCTCAAAGGCTTGCCGCTAAGGAGAGAATCAAATATGCTCCTCAATTATCCAAACTCAGAGCCTTCATGGCTAATGGGCTGATAGGGGTCGACCTTGCTCGCTACTGGATATCATGGAGCATATTGCCCTTAAGCCAGCGTTCCGGTTTGATGTGCGAGTACACAGGAAGTGAAAAGACCCTCTTCGACACATTGATATCTAGCTCTCAGACGATGAAGTCACAGAAGCTGTGAAAAAGATACTGAACGAACCGGAAGCTACCTGCGCCCAAACCGGCCTGGCTCCCTTCTGTGCCATCAACAAACCGCCAGCTGTAAGACTTTATACCTTGTATTTTTCATTGAATCCGTCTTCTCAAAGTACCAATTTGCTAATACCAACACTTTTCAAACAGGGCGATGATCCGTTTTGGAGCAAGAAACCTCCGCAAGAGAAACCGGAGAAGCCAGAGAAACCAGAGAGACCAGCCCGGCCCAAGACCAGAGTTGTGAAGAGGCCTGCTAATAGGAAGAGAACCACTGCATCTTCTGATCCGGCAGTTGATGATGATGTGGGTAACCCGGACCTTGAAATAGAGCTTGATTCACTTGGATTATTTTTCACACGTCTTATTGATAATGACCATTGTCAGGATGATGCGGAAGGCAGTCAGGCTGATGCTGTAGAGGTAATCACTCTGTCCTCCGATTCAAGCCCTTTACCTCCACTAAAAATCCATCGAGCAAATTGGAATATTAAATTTTCTCATCCTCTTGCTTATTTGGATCCAAATTTTCTTGTGAAGACACAACAGCATGAAGCCCGCCGCACAACCCGGCACAACGGCCAGGTAGTTACCTCCGCCGGTTTACCGAACAGTCCGGTTCAGAAACGTCGTTCAGAGGTCTCTAACTTTCTTGTCAATGCTTGTCCTAAAGCGGGTTGTTTTCATCAACCTCTTAATCCATCTGACTCCGATTATCAGGGCACTTCTCATTCGTCTTCTAGCGAGTCATCAGCTACTCAGCTTCCCCCACTCAAGACGGTGCTTGGGTGAGCTATATTTCTTATAATATTTCTGATGTATGACTTTGCAACATATGATGTATTGATCTGTCTTATTCCTTTTCAGGGCCAAGCCTAGACCAAGCAAGAAGGCTCGCCTGGACAAAGCGGCAGAGGAGAATACTGTTCCTGAACCGGACATAACACCAGATCCTGAAGCGGCTATTCGTGAGGACGTGCCAAATGACCCACCACCGCAAGATGATAACTTAGTTGCTGACAAGACACATGTTGACACCTCAGGTCCTATTGACCAGCCCACAAGCCCCGTCCGGATTGGTAGATCCACTAGTCCATCAAAGCCTACTGACAAGCCGACGGTCCTAGTGCAAACCGGCGATGCAAAGGATGAATGAAGTTGTTATTACTGGCATTGGTCGCACAGAGCCAGGCAATCCCGTCGCTTTATCCAGGCACACTGCCAAAGAAGAATTTGCTGCCATTGGCAAAGGCAAATGGAATGCCGATCTGGCAACTTATGCCGCTTTGAACGCCCAAGATCTCCATTCTGGTAATCTGAACCGGCTATACACCAGCCGTGACTATGAAGCCGGTCTGGTTAACATGATGAAAGACAAATACGAGGTAACTTCCATATGCTTCTCTGCTTGTACATTTCAATCTGTCAACTCCCCTAGCCCCCAAGGGCCGGTTTAAGATCTCAACTTAAACCAGGACTTGCCAAGGGAGACTTCAATGTATCTGAATTTGCTGATGTAGCCCCCAAGGGCCGATTCAACTTAGTGTAGTTAAACCGGGACTTTAGGTAATAGAGATTGTAGCATCAGTACTGATTGAGCAAATAGCCATTAGCCCCCAAGTGCCAAGTTGAATGCTTGTATTGAGCTTGGGACTTTATGAACATTTGTAGGATGAAGAGCAAATATGCATTAGCCCCCAAGTACCAAGGGCATAACTTGTTATGTGGTTGGTACTTCAATTCTTGTACCGTTATCTGACTCATATTATGGTCTGTGCGCAGGCTGAGCTAAGCAAAAGGGAAAGTCAAATCGCTGATCTGCAAGAAAATCTGAAGTCCCAACAGGCTGAAACCTCCAAAGCAAAACAGGAATTAACCACTGCTTTAAGCGCCATGGAACAGCTTAAAGAGGGCTTCAACAAGGAGCGGGTGGATTGGGCCACTGAAAAATCTGCTTTAACCCAGCGAGCAGAGAATGCCGAGGCTGCACTCAAACCGGTAGTGGATGAATTGACCAGCATAAAGCGGCAAGTGCATGCCATGACTGCTGCTATCTTTGGTAAGCCTTCTTGATTTATAGGGCAACTCGGCCTTCTCATGGAATTGCCAGTTTGTTAATCCTTTTTAATATAACAAGGACACGTATTGGTCACTTGGGGTCAGATGTGCGGAAGAAATTGAAAGCCGCCTACACATTGATAGAGCAATTGTACACTGGTGCGCAACGGATCATCTCAACTGCTTCTCACAACAACCCAACGCCCGCCTTGATCCAAGATACCCTTAAAAGGTTGTCCATGCTCCCTGCCCGGGTTGAAGAGCTGAAGAAATCTGCTGCTCGAACCGGTGCTATAAACGCCTTGATCCGGGCAAAAGCGTGGGTGCCGGATTTTGATCCTGTTGAAGCGGCTCAGGACTATCCCATCTTGAAGGAAGACGGGTCATAGTTCAGTGAAGCGGATCTGCGAGCAATAAACCAGGAGGTGCGTCCTCTAGCTTGTCAATTGGTTGAAGAGGCAGACTTGTCTTATTATCAAGCCCAATATGATGACCAAAACAAGCGAGTAGTTGCGCCAATTCCTGAAGCGAAGAACCTTATCCCTCCAATCCGTAAGCATACTTACGCTCCTGACATTGAACCATCGTTGTTGATCAATGATGAAGCTGTCTTTCAAGCATTGACGGGAATCGACTGGACAACTGTTGATTTCCAACCGCTGGGTAGAGAAGCAGAGGTTGAAGCGGCGCGAGATGACCCGCAACCATCAGGCAAGGCTGGTGACCAAGCTTGAACCGGAAGCCGGTTTAAATTGCTGCTCCTTTGTGTTATGCGGAAAAACAATGATCTTATTTGGGCACCGTGTTGCCTTGTAATAGGCTAGCCAATACTCTTGATTTTGATATGCCTTCATGCATAATCATTGCAACTTGTGCTTCCTTTGGACGATCAATCTCCAAAGTATTTTCTGCAATCAAAAAATCTTAAAGCGCCGCCGCGGTTGTACCGCCAGGCGGGTTATGATATGCAATCGAATATTTTATATTGAAGCATATGATCAAATATTGTGATACATAATACCTGCCATCGATGGGCATGAAGTTGGCTTGGCCAATCTTAAAGCGGAGGTTTATGAACTCATACCATCAGAGGAGAAAACAGCTCATGTATATATAACACCGGTTTACCATGTAAACCGTGTCGGGTTATGATAAACACCGTGTTACTCCATAATAAGATGTTAACAAAAAAATCAAACCGGGCAAATAGTCTCTGAATTAAGAATTGACCGTGTTCCGTCAATTGACAGTTGAACCGGTTTAAGAATTTGTCGGTTTGAAAACGCAACAAAAGAAATAGTTATCAAAAGAAAAAGGAAATTTCAAGCAAAGGCAATGATAAAACCATTTGCAAAAAGAGGCTATTGAGCCGATCAAGTGGCATTACCATGGTCGGACACGACCAAGCCCCTAATAGGCATAGGTATGGTTTAAGTCAGCCAGGTCCCCAAATGATGCAGTGGCATTATGCCGATCAATAGGTGTAGCGATGGTTCGGGTTCGACCAAAGCCCCCAAGTGATTTTGTGGCCTTAGGCCGATCAAGAGGCGTGACTGGTTCAGACGTGACCAAGTCCCAAAGTGATCTTGTGGCTTTCGCCTATCAAAAGGTGTTGCATTGGTTCGGACACGACCAAGCCCCCAAGTGATATAACATGAAGCTTTGAAAAGCTAACTCAAGGGGTAAACCGGAGGCCGCTTTAAGACAGAAAAACTCCGTGTAACCACACATGATGTAAAAAGAACAGAGACCCCGCTTTAGCTGAGGCTCCGGTTTATTGTATTGATCATAATATATACATTGTCATAATATGTACATAAGTAGAGCCGATGGCTTAGGTATAGTAAGGCCGAAGATGAGCTATGTTCCACGGCCTGTTGGTCTCCTCCTCTGATGTACGTGAGTCTTTATGCTCTCGAATATCAATTAGATAGTATGACCCGTTGTGCAGATTCTTGCTGACCACGAAAAGTCCCTCCCAAGGTGGGGATAACTTGTGCATACCAGTCTGGTCTTGGATGAGCCGAAGCACCAAATCTCCCTCTTGAAAGGTTCTTGTTCTAACTCGGCGACTGTGATAGCGACGGAGATCTTCCTGGTAAATCGCCGAACGGGCGGCCGCTATGTCTCGCTCCTCATCCAACAAGTCCAAAGCATCTTGCCATGCTACCTCGTTGTCCGCTTCAACATAAGCCGCTACACGAGGTGAATCATGACGGATGTCACTGGGGAGAACCGCCTCCGCTCCATAGACAATGAAGAACGGCGTATATCCTGTCGATCTGTTGGATGTGGTGTTGATGCTCCATAATACAGATGGTAACTCTTCAACCCAACAACCTGGCGTCCGTTGCAAAGGAACCATAAGCCGGGGCTTGATGCCTCGCAAGATCTCTTGATTAGCCCTCTCTGCTTGACCATTGGATTATGGGTGAGCCACTGATGAAACGTCAAGCCGGATGTGCTCACGTTGACAGAATTCCTTCATAGCACCCTTGGACAAGTTGGTACCATTATCAGTTATGATGTTGTGTGGAAAGCCAAACCGGAAGATCACCTTTTTGATGAATTGAACCGCCGTAGCTGCATCACACTTGCTGACTGGCTCTACTTCCACCCACTTTGTGAACTTGCCAACTGCCACCAAAAGGTGGGTCTTCTTGTCCTTGGACCTTTTGAAAGGCCCAACCATATCCAGCCCCCAAGTTGCGAACGACCAAGTAATTGGAATCATCCTCAATTCTTGAGCCGGCACATGAGCACGTCTTGAGAACTTTTGACAACCATCGCATCGTCTGACCAGGTCTTCCGCATCAGCATGAGCAGTCAACCAATAGAAGTCGTGGTGAAATGCCTTAGCCACCAAAGACTTTGAACCGGCATGGTGACCACAATCTCCTTTGTGGATCTCACACAAGATTTCACAGCCTTCCTCAGGAGACACACAGCGTTGAAACGCCCCTGATACACTGCAATGATGCAACTCGCCATTGACAATAGTCATGGACTTGGATCGCCGGATTATCTGCCTGGCCAGAGTCTCATCCTCTGGTAATTCGCCCCGGTTCATGTACACAAGATAAGGAATCGTCCAATCCGGAATGACATGAAGAGCTGCCACCAATTGAGCCTCCGGATCAGGAATAGCCAAATCCGCTTCACCAGGGAGCTTGACAGATGGATTATGCAGAATATCCAAGAAGACATTAGGCAGGACCGGTTTACGTTGAGAACCCAACCGGCTTAAAGCATCCGCCGCTTCATTCTTCCGTCGGTCCACATGATCCACCTAATAACCTTTGAAGTGACCTGCAACAATATCCACCTCACGACGATACGCTGCCATGAGCGGGTCCTTGGAATCCCAAGTGCCAGACACCTGTTGAGCCACCAAGTCTGAGTCACCGAAGCACTTAACTCGGCTTAGATTCATCTCCTTAGCCATCCGGAGACCATGGAGTAAGGCTTCATACTCAGCTGCATTGTTAGTACAAGGGAACATTAAGCGGAGAACGTAACAGAACTTATCACCTCATGGGGAAGTTAACACGACTCCGGCCCCCGAGCCCTCCAATTGCCTGGACCCATCAAAGTGAATAGTCCAATAGGTGTGATCCGGCTTCTCTTTAGGTGTTTGCAGTTCTATCCAATCATTGATGAAATCCACAAGTGCTTGAGACTTGACTGTCGTCCGAGGTACATATTTCAACCCAGGAGGTCCAAGTTCTATAGCCCACTTAGCAATCCGGCCGGTTGCTTCCCTGTTTTGGATTATATCTCCCAAGGGAGCAGAGCTGACCACTGTGATGGGGTGACCTTGCTTGAGCTTCCGGCTTGCCATGAAAACTCCATATACCAGCTTCTACCAATGCGGGTACCTTTGCTTGGACTCAATAAGCACCTCGTTGATATAGTAAACCGGACGCTGAACCGGATATTCCTTGTCTGCCTCCTTGCGCTCCACCATAATAGCCACGCTGACTGCACGGGCATTAGCTGTGACATATAGCAGCAATGGTTCCTTGTCAATTGGAGCGGCGAGAACAGGCGGATTGGCTAACTGCCGCTTTAAATCCTCAAACGCTTTATCAGCAGCAGAACTCCAGACGAATTGATCTGTCTTCTTCAACATCTGATACAAAGGGATCGCCTTCTCCCCAAGGCGGCTGATAAACCGGCTCAACGCAGCAATCCGGCCTGCCAAACGCTGAACGTCATTGATACACTTTGGTTTAGCCAGGGAGGTGATGGTTGTGATCTTCTCCGGATTAGCCTCGATTCCCCTGTTGGACACCAGAAAACCCAATAACTTGCCTGCCGGTACACCAAAGACACAGTTGGCCGGGTTGAGCATCATCTTGTATGTCCGTAGGTTATCAAAGGTTTCCTTCAAATTGTCAACTAGAGTCTCCTTCTCCCTTGACTTAACCACAATATCATCCACTTATGCATGTACATTATGGCCAATCTGTTTATGAAGGCAATTCTGTACACACCGTTGATAAGTTGCCTGAGCACTCTTGAGCCCAAAGGGCATAGATACATAGCAGAAGGCTCCAAAGGGAGTTATGAACGCCGTCTTCACCTGGTCCTTAACTGCCATCTTGATTTGATGATAACCAGAATATGCATCCAGAAAACTCAAACGCTCGCAACCCGCCGTAGCATCAATAATTTGATCAATACGGGGGAGGGCAAAAGGATCTGTTGGACAAGCCTTGTTAAGATCTGTGTAATCCACACACATGCGCCAGGTGCCGTTTTTCTTAAGGACCAGCACCGGATTAGCCAGCCATTCAGGATGGAAAACTTCAATGATAAAACCAGCCGCTAAGAGCCTGGCTACCTCTTCTCCAATAGCTTTGCGTCTTTCCTCGTTAAAACGGCGGAGAAACTGTCTCACCGGTTTGTACTTGGGATCCACATTAAGAGTGTGCTCAGCGAGTTGCCTCGGTACACCTGGCATGAGCGCGTTTTCCTATTTTAGATCCAAATTGGCACTGATACTGAACTGCTTGGACGAATCGCTAGGTACGAAGTCAACAAGCTTAGTATCAGCCGCCGATTTGAACTTCAGGGCCAGATCATGCTCCGTAGTTGGCTTCTTCAACGAAGTCATGTCTGCCGGATCAACATTGTCCTTATAGTATTTCAGCTCCTCCGTGGCACAAACCGACTCTGCATAAGCCGCATCACCTTCTTCACACTCCAAAGCAATTTTGCGGCTTCCGTGAATCGTTATCGTTCCCTTGTGACCCGGCATCTTGAGCTGCAGATACACATAACAGGGTCGTGCCATAAATTTGGCGTAAGCCGGCCGCCCAAACAGGGCGTGATATGGACTCTGGATTTTTACCACCTCAAAAGTCAGTGTCTCCGACCTGGAACCATGATCATCTCCAAGGGCCACTTCCAGAGCTATCTTGCCAATAGGATATGCTAACTTACCAGGCACCACACCATGGAACACCGTATTGGACGGTTTAAGATTTTTATCTATTAATCCCATACGACGGAAGGTCTCATAGTATAAGATATTAATGCTGCTCCCTCCATCCATGAGCACCTTGGTGAATTTATAACCTCCCACCTGAGGTGCCACCACCAATGCTAGCTGACATGAATTTTCAACCCGGGGAGGGTGATCCTCTCTGCTCCATATGATTGGCTGTTCAGACCAGCTTAGATAACGGGGCACAGCCGGTTCAACAGAGTTTACTGCCCGCTTATGAAGCTTCTGGTCTCGCTTGTCCAAGCTAGTGGTAGAAACATGGTATTGCCCACTATTTAACTGCTTCGGGTGACTCTGATAACCCGACTACTGCTGTTGATTGTAACCGCCTTGATTACCTTGGTTGTCTTGTCCGCCCTGATTACCATTAAAGCCTGAACCGGAGTTTCCTCCGCCGTGACCTGGCCCTTGAGATCCCGATGCTGAACCGCCACCTCACCCGTGATCATATCGGAAAGTGTTAGAATTTTTGAACTCTTGCATGATGTAACAATCCTTCCAAAGGTGGTTGGCCGGCATCTCCTTCGTCCCATGCTTTGGACAAGGCTGGTTTAACAGGTAATTCAAGCAGTCCGGGTTGGGATTAGGTGCACCGCTGCGATTCGGCGGTTTACCCTTGCGTCACTGGCCCTTATCCTGTGCGTTGGTATTAGCCACAAAGTCCATGCTGCTATCCGCTTTACGCTTGCCTCAGTTTCCATGACCTGCTGGGTTATGCTGCTGCCATCTGGAGTTGTTGTTCTTCTTTCCCTTCCCTGTCTTGTCATCATCAGACTCGGGATCCTTGGTACTATCAAATTTAGCATACTTCACTAACACAGCCATGAGGGTCCCTATATCATTGCAATGGCGCTTCATCCGTCCTAATTTCAACTTTAGAGGCCCAAACCGGCAGTTGCCTTCCAAGGTTATAACCGCGGTATCAGCGTTAATACGGTCTGATGAATGTAAAATTTGCGAGACCCGACGCACCCAACGGGTCGTCGATTCTCCTTCCTCCTGGACACAGGCTGCCAAGTCCACTATTGACATAGGCTGTTTGCATGTATCCTTGAAATTCTGGATAAACCGGGCTCGCAATTGGGCCCATGAACTGATAGAGTTGGCCGGTAAACTTTTTAACCAAGTGCGGGTCGTCCCTTCGAGCATCATGGTGAAGTACTTTGCACACGCCGCATCATCCACATCAAGCATCTCCATGGCCATCTCGTAGCTCTCCACCCATGTCTCCGGAGGCTGATCAACTGTGTAATTTGGCACTTTGCGTGGGCCCCTGAAATCCTTGGGCAGGCGCACATTGCGTAAAGCCGGGACAAGACAAGGCACCCCCAAAGAACTAGAAGTAACGCCAGGCTCGACTGAGGTAGTTGGACGAACCGGCGTAAGCTGACGAGCCTCATACTGTGCTGCTAACTCGGCCTCCCTGCATGCTCGGGCCTGGTCCACCACTTCCTGAGCCTCACCAACACCACCCGCCGGGTTGTTACCACGGGGCGCTTCACGGTTTCGTGTATTACTTGACACAGCCGGTTCATCCATACGCCTGCTATAGCTCCGGCTTGGACGAGGGGTTGAATGAATTCGATCACGACTGTACGAGTATGCTTCCTATTGGATCAAAGCCGTCCGAAGAAGCTCCTTAACCCGGCGCATTTCCACCACCTGCGGTGAATCACCCTCAATTGGGATGGCCTCCAGTCGTGCAGCAGCCGCAACAAGGTTGTCCATCGGGTTGGAGTAATGACCCGGAGGTGTCGGGACAGCCTGAGGTACAATAGTGTTCTGACGAGGTGGATCCATCAAGCGAGGCTGAACCGGCACGCCCGTCCCTGGTGCTTCCGCCCGGTTTACCACAGGCGGGTTGCTGGTTCCTGCTCCTGGGGTGTTGAAGAGATCCCTAGCTTCGAAAACCGGAGGCAAGCGAGACCGGTATTTCCTCTTCAAGACCTCATGTGACGCGTTCTGATCCAGCATAAGCCGGTAAGCTTGAGCATCCAAAGCGGCCCGCTCTGCAGTCATTCTGGCATTCTCAGCTGCTAGGTCGGCCTTGGCTTGAGTGATCTGATCCCTCGCCTTTGCAATTTCCGCATCGTGGGCGTTCTGATCCGCCGGATTAGCATCTGCCATGAGCGTAGCCAACGTATCAAACAGATCAGATAAAACTTGAGCCAGCGGGTGCACAGGGCCTCCTGCCCCGGCTGTCGTCACCGTCCCTGACCCGGAGATCATTGCTGCTGCAGTCAAAGAATGGACCGCTGCTTGTGTCCCGGCCATGAATATTCCGACCCGGTTTGGCAGATCAGAGGGGTCCGGAATACTGTCGCCATCAGAACAGCCCCCAATCCGGCCATCTTGCAACTGATATAACGATTCGGTTTCTCCGGTCGAGGACTCATCACCGGAATAAACGATGGTCTCGCCACCAGATTCTGAACCGCCCTCGTGTTCCCCTCCATGGATGACTCCCACGAAGGCACGCTTCACGGCCGGTTTAACCAGGGCGGATCGTGCACGCTGAGCCGTTTCGACGAGGTCGGTGCAGATGTCCGGCTCAGGGCCCGGTTCACCGATTTTGCCAATGAAGACGTGTATGCCACCAAAGGGGACCCGGTACCCATACTCGATTGAGCCGGCCTCGGGCCCCATCCTGCATCGTCGATGTAGAGCTTTCCGCAACGACTCTTGGTCATCCGGCCCACAGCGTAGCCCTTGAGTCCTTCGAAGTTGCCCTCCAAGAACTTGAAACCATCGTGCGATAGCCCCACGGCGGGCGCCAACTGTCGTGGTTTTGTCACGGCAGATGTCCTCATGAAAGGACTTAGTCGTGGAGCCATCGCGATGGGTTAGCTTGAAGGGGTTAAAGCGAACACAGGGACGCAAGAGAGTTTATACTAGTTCGACCCCTTCGATGAAGGTAAAAGCCTACGTCTAGTTGTGATGGAATTGATGGGGTTTCGATGACTAGGGAGCAAACAAGCTTCGCCTAAGTCTCGAGTTGTTGTCTGTTGTCCTTGAACCGCCGCCGGGTCATCCCCTTATATACACGGGTGACGCCCGTTGGTTTAAGAGTCCCAACACCGGCTCATAGAAGTGTCCGGTTTGGTCTCTACTTATTCCTAACTTACAACACAAGTTACATACCAACGCCGGTTTACAGCTACAAGCCTTGAACCGACTATGGGCCTTTAGCCCCCATCTGCCTTCTTGGGCTTTAACATACTTAACTATTGGCGAATTTAACCCGGCCCAGATAGGCCAGTTTACGCCCAATAGTAATATCCCCAACACTAAGTGTTCCTCCGGTATTCGGGAGTTGCATAATCTCATAGTCATAGGAACATGTATAAGTCATGAAGAAAGCAATAGCAATAAACTAAACGAACATAGTGCTAAGCTAACGGATGGGTCTTGTCCATCACATCATTCTATAATGATGTGATCCCGTTCATCAAATGACAACTGCTACCTCTTGAGCATTGTGTTGGTTTTCCCTTGAAGAGGAAAGGGTGATGCAGCAAAGTAGCGTAAGTATTTCCCTCGGTTTTTGAGAACCAATGTATCAATCCAGTAGGAGGCCACACGCAAGTCCCTCGTATCTACACAAACAAATAAGAACCTTGCAACTAACGCGATAAAGGGGTTGTCAATCCCTTCACGGCCACTTGCAAAAGTGAGATCTGATAGAGATGATAAGATAATAGTTTTGGTATTTTTATGATAAGGACTAAAAGTAAAGAAAGCAAAATAAACAGCGACAGAAATAGCTTGTTGTCGGGAGATAAATATGACATAGGTTTCACTAGTGGCTTCTCTCAAGATAGAATAAGTATTATGGTGGGTGAACAAATTACTGTTGAGCAATTGATAGAAAAGTGCATAATTATGAGAATATCTAGGCATGATCATGTATATAGGCATCACGTTCGCGACAAGTAGACTGACTCCTGGCTGTATCTACTACTATTACTCCACACATCGACCGCTATCTAGCATGCATCTAGAGTATTAAGTTCATAAGAACAGACTAGCGCATTAAGCAAGATGACATGATGTAGAGGGATAAACTCTTATGACATAAACCCCATCTTTTTATCCCCAAGCTTTGGCTTTTTGGTGTCATTAGATTATCTTGGGGTGCCATGGGCATCCCCAAGCTTAGGCTCTTGCCATTCCTTGTTCCATAATCCATCAAATCTTTTACCCAAAACTTGAAAACTTCATAACACAAAACTTAGCAGAAAATCTCGTGAGCTCCGTTAGCGAAAGAAAACAAAACACCACTTCAAGGTACTGTAATGAACTCATTCTTTATTTATATTGGTGTTAAACCTACTGTATTCCAACTTCTCTATGGTTTATAAACTATTTTACTAGCCATAGATTCATCAAAATAAGCAAACAACACGTGAAAAACAGAATCTGTCAAAAACAGAACAGTCTGTAGTAATCTGTAACTAACGCAAACTTCTGGAACTCAAAAAATTAAGCCAAAGTAGGAAGACCTAGAATTTTTTTTATTGATCAGCAGAAATTGGAGTCAATATTTTATCATGTTCTGGTGATTTTTAGCAATTATTTTCGTGAACAGAAAGTTTCTGGAATTTTCAGCAAGATCAAATAACTATCATCCAAGAAGATCCTATAGGTTTAACTTGGCACAAACACTAACTAAAACATAAAAACAAATCTAACCAGAGGCTAGATCAAATATTTATTCCTAAACAGAAGCAAAAAATATTGGGTTGTCTCCCAACAAGCGCTTTTCTTTAAAGCCTTTTTAGCTAGGCATTGAGATTTCAACGATGCTCACATGAAAGACAAGAATTGAAGCACAAAGGGAGCATCATGAAACACGTGACAAACACATCTAAGTCTAACATACTTCCTATGAATAGGCATCTTATAGGAAAACAAATTATCAAGGCAAGAAACTAGCATATGCAAGGAAGTGGAAAGAAACAATAGCAATCTCAACATAACGAGATGTAATTTAGTAACATGAAAATTCCTACAACCATATTTTCCTCTCTCATAATAATTACATGTAGGATCATAAGAAAAATCAACAATATAGCTATCACAAAACATATTCTTAACACGATCCACATGTATGCAAAGTTGACACTCTTCCAAAATAGTGGGATTAACATTAACTAAAGTCATGACCTCTCCAAACCCACTTTTATCAAAAATTTCATAAGATTGAATATTCTCCAAATATGTGGGATCTAAAGTTGACACTCTTCCGAACCCACTTTCAATATTATTGCAAAAATTATTATCAATCTCTTATTCATCATGGGGCTTAAATAAATTTTCAAGATTATAAGAAGAATCACCCCAATCATGATCATTGCAACAAGTAGTAGACATAGCAAAACTAGCATCCCCAAGCTTAGGGTTTTGCATATTGTTAGCATAATTTACATCAATAGAATTTATAATAAAATCATTGCAATCGTGCTTTTTATCGAAGGAACTATTAAGTATGGGTGCAATAGCAATGATCTCATGTTTAACATACGGAACTATAGCAAATTCATCTTCATAAATATTGGCATCATGGCCACAAGAATAGCAAGCATCATGTTCATCAAGGGATATTTCAATCAAATCATCGGAATCACAATTATCTATAGATTCATGCATATCATTATCTTCTTCTGAAGCAACGGTCATTCTTTCAATAAATTCTTTGACATAGACATTATGAGCATAGTTTTCATAGCAATATTTAAGTATGTCAAGATTTTCATATTCGTAGAGAGTAATATCATACTTTTCAAACAAAGAAGCAACTTCAAAAGAACCCTTAAAAGCAACAAATTCTTCAATTTGTTCAATGTCATAGTAGCTATAAACACCCTTTGCATAAGAAGGCAAGATTTTATTTTCATTAAACTCACATAGGTAGGGGAGGTGTTTTTAGGGTTCTTAGAGCAACAAGTAATATCACAAATTTCATAAAGATTCCAAGCATAACACAACAATTTGTTTATTTGATTCCATAAGAGTCTCCCTTTTTCAGACAAACGGTGACGCACAAAATGAGCATGTTCATCTAAAGATTTCCCATCAACTAGGCTAGTTGGGGTTTCTGCACGAGCGCATAAGGATCAAAGATGATCCAAGTAGAACACTTTAAGTGGATCCATATCAATAGATTTTTAGCAAGCAAAGATGCAAGCAAATAGAAGGCACATGGCAACACAAGCAAGCGAAAAAGACGAACGAAAGAGGGGCGAATAAAACGGCAAGGGTGAAGTGGGGGAGAGGAAAACGAGAGGCAAAAGGCAAATAATGTAATGCGAGGGAGATGAGTTTGTGATGGGTACTTGGTATGTTGACTTTTGCGTAGACTCCCCGGCAACGGCGCCAGAAATCCTTCTTGCTACCTCTTGAGCACTGCGTTGGTTTTCCCCTAAAGAGGAAAGGGTGATGCAGTAAAGTAGCGTAAGTATTTCCCTCAGTTTTTGAGAACCAAGGTATCAATCCAGTAGGAGACCACGCACGAGTCCCTCGCACCTACACAAACAAACAAGAACCTCACAACCAACGCGATAAAGGGGTTGTCAATCCCTCTTCGGTCACTTACAAGAGTGAGATCTGATAGATATGATAAGATAATATTTTTGGTATTTTTATGATAAAGACTAAAAGTAAAGAAAGCAACATAAACGGCGCAAGAAATAACTAAGTGTTGGAAGATTAGTATGATGGAAAATAGACCCGGGGGCTATAGGTTTCACTAGTGGCTTCTCTCAAGAGCATAAGTATTACGGTGGGTGAACAAATTACTGTTGAGCAATTGATAGAATTGAGCATAGTTATGAGAATATCTAGGTATGATCATGTATATAGGCATCATGTCCGAGACAAGTAGACCGACTCCTGCCTGCATCTACTACTATTACTCCACACATCGACCGCTATCCAACATGCATCTAGAGTATTAAGTTCATAAGAACAGAGTAATGCTTTAATTAAGTAAGATGACATGATGTAGAGGGATAAACTCATGCAATATGATATAAACCCCATCTTGTTATCCTCGATGGCAACAATACAATACGTGCCTTGCTGCCCCTACTGTCACTGGGAAAGGACAGCGCAAGATTAAACCCAAAGCTAAGCACTTCTCCCATTGCAAGAAAGATCAATCTAGTAGGCCAAACCAAACTGATAATTCGAAGAGACTTGCAAAGATAACCAATCATACATAAAAGAATTCAGAGAAGATTCAAATATTGTTCATAGATAAACTTGATCGTAAACCCACAATTCATCGGTCTCAACAAACACACTCAAAAGAAGATTACATCCAATAGATCTCCACGAGAATCGGGGAGAACATGGTATTGAGATCCAAAGAGAGAGAAGAAGCCATCTAGCTAATAACTATGGACTCGAAGGTCTGAGGTAAACTACTCACACATCACCGGAGAGGCTATGGTGTTGATGTAGAAGCCCTCCGTGATCAATGCCCCCTCCGGCAGGACGCCGAAAAAGGCCCCGAGATGGGATCTCACGGGTACAAAAGGTTGCGGCGGTGGAATTAGGTTTTCGTGGATGCTTCTGTTGGTTTGGGGGTACGTAGGTATATATAGGAGCAACATGGGCCCCACAAGGGTGGAGGGCACGCCTGGGGGGTAGGCGCGCCCCCTGCCTCGTGCTCTCCTGGTTGCTTTCTTGACGTAGGGTCCAAGTCCTCTGGATCACGTTTGTTTCAAAAATCACGTTCCCGAAGGTTTCATTCCGTTTGGACTCTGTTTGATATTCTTTTTCTGCGAATCACTAAAATAGGCAAAAACAGCAATTTGGGCTGGGCCTCCGGTTAATAGGTTAGTCCCAAAAATGATATAAAAGTGTATAATAAAGCCCATTAAACATCCAAAACAGAATATAATATAGCATGGAACAATAAAAAATTATAGATACGTTGGAGACGTATCAATAACCAATCATACATAAAAGAATTCAGAGAAGATTCAAATATTATTCATAGATAATCTTGATCATAAACCCACAATTCATCGGATCTCGACAAACACACCGCAAAAAGAGTTACATCAAATAGATCTCCAAGAAGATCGAGGAGAACTTTGTATTGAGATCCAAAGAGAGAGAAGAATCCATCTAGCTAATAACGATGGACCTGAAGGTCTGTGCTAAACTACTCACACATCATCGGAGAGGCTATGGTGTTGATGTAGAAGCCCTCCGTGATCGATGCCCCCTTCGGTAGAGCGCCGGAAAAGGCCCCAAGATGGGATCTCACGGGTATAGAAGGTTGCGGCGGTGGAATTGGGTTTTCGTGGTGCTCCTCGATGGTTTCGGGGTACGTAGGTATATATAGGAGGAAGAAGTAGGTCGGTGGAGCCACGAGGGACCCACGGGGGTGGAGGGCGCGCCCCCTACCTCGTGGCCTCCTCGATGATTTCTTGACGTCCACTCCAAGTCCTTTGGATCATGTTTGCTCCAAAAATAACTCTCCCGAAGGTTTCATTCCGTTTGGACTCTGTTTGATATTCCTTTTCTGTCAAACACTGAAATAGGCAAAAAAACAGGAATTTGCACTGGGCCTTGGGTTAATAGGTTAGTCCCAAATATAATATAAAAGTGTATAAATAAGCCCATTAAACATCCAAAACAGAATATATAATAGCATGGAGCAATCAAAAGTTATATATACGTTGGAGACGTATCAACAACACATGTATATGGCTAGGAAACTTAACCATCTTTGATTAACGAGCTAGTCTAGTAGAGGCATACTAGGGACACTCTGTTTGTCATGTATCCACACATGTACTAAGTTTCCGGTTAATACAATTCTAGCATGAATACTAAACATTTATCATGATATAAGGAAATATAAATAACAACTTTATTATTGCCTCTAGGGCATATTTCCCTCATATGTGTATCACTACAATCTAGATTCAACAAGAATAGACCATTCTTCAAGGGTGCATGACTATAAAAGATATTATTCATATAAATAGAACAACCATTATTCTCTGACTTCAATGAATAACTGTCTCGCAATAAACAAGATCCATATATAATGTTCATGCTCAACGCAGCACCAAATAACAATTATTGAGGTCTAAAAGTAATCCCAAAGGTAGATGTAGAGGTAGCGTGCCGACGGCGATCACATCGACCTTGGAACCATTCCCGACGCGCATCATCACCTCGTCCTTAGCCAATCTTCATTTATTTTGTGGCTCCTGTGTCAAGTTACAAATATGAGCAACCGAACCAGTATCAAATACCCAGCGCTACTATGAGCATTAGTAAGGAACATATCGATTACATGTATATCGAATATACCTTTGTTAACTTTGCCATCCTTCTTATCCACCAAATACTTGGGGCAGTTCCGCTTCCAGTGACCATTCCCTTTGCAGTAGAAGCACTCAATTTCAAGCTTGGGTCCAGTTTGGGCTTCTCCCCAGGAGTGGCAACTTGCTTGCCATTCTTCTTGAAGTTCCCTTTCTTTCCCTTGCCCTTTGTCTTGAAACTAGTGGTCTTGTTAACCATCAACACTTGATGCTCCTTCTTGATTTCTACCTCCGCGGACTTAAGCATTGAGAAGAGCTCGGGAATTGTTTTGTTCATTCCTTGCATATTATAGTTCATCACAAAGCCTTTGTAGCTTGGTGGTAGTGATTGAAGAACTCAATCAATAACACAATCAACTGGAAGATCAACTCCCAGCTGAGTCAAGTGATTATAATACCCAGACATTTTGAGTATGTGTTCACTCATAGAATTGTTCTCCTCCATCTTGCAGCTGTAGAACTTGTTGAGATTTCATATCTCTCAACCCGGGCATTTGCTTGACATATTAACTTCAACTCTTGGAACATCTCATATGCTCCATGACATTCAAAACGTCTTTGAAGTCCCGGTTCTAAGACGTAAAGCATGGCACACTGAACTACTGAGTAGTCATCAGATCGAGCTTGCGAGACGTTCATAACATCTACAGCTCCTGTAGCAGGCCTGTCACCTAGCGGTGCATCAAGGACATAATTCTTCTGTGCACCAATGAGGATAATCCCCAAGTTATAGACCCAGTCCGTGTAGTTGCTACCATCATATTTCAACTTAGCTTTCTCTAGGAACGCATTAAAATTCAGGGGAACGGTAGCACGGGCCATTGATCTACAACATAGATATGCAAATACTATCACGACTAAGTTCATGATAAATTAAGTTCAATTAATCAAATTACTAATGTACTCCCACTTAAATAAACATCCCTCAAGTTATCTAAGTGATACGTGATCCAAATCAACTAACCCATGTCCGATCATCACGTGAGATGGGGTTGTCATCAATGGTGAACATCTCTATGTTGATCATATATACTATATGACTCATGTTCGACCTTTCAGTCTCCAGTGTTCTGAGACCATGTCTGCACATGCTAGGCTCGTCAAGTTTAACCCAAGTATTCTGCATGTGCAAAATTGTCTTACACCCGTTGTATGTGAACGTAGAGTCTATCACACCCGATCATCACGAGGTGCTTCAAAACGACGAACTTTAGCAACGGTGCATACTCGGGGAGAATACTTTTATCTTGAAATTTATCGAATAGATCATATTATAATGCTACCGCCATTCTGGGCAAAATAAGATGCATAAAAGATAAACATCACATGCAATCAAAATATGTGACATGATATGGCCATCATCATCTTATGCTTTGATCTCCATCTCCAAAGCATCACTACAAAAAAATACACTTACGTGATGATACGTGTTTGTCACAGTAGGTCGTGTTTTCTGTCATGCATGTACATCCATGACAAATTTATGACAGAATCAAGATAGTCATACATGTGCTGTCGTAGAAGAGTTCCATGACATTGCCAAAATTATCATCACGGAAGTGTCCACTTCCATGACGATAAATCGCGCGTCACAGAAGTGCTTTCGTCAAGGGTGACCGACACGTGGCATCCATCGTAACGGAACGCCGTTAAGCTATCGGGTCGGATTTTGGATCCGATAACCCGTTAACAGCCACGACCAATGCCGATTTTCCACGTGTAAAATTCTCATTGGCTGACGGATCCACGCGTCAGCTCCGTGTTGGCATAGGTGTCACTCATCCAACGGTCGAGATGGGCCTATGATATGTTGACACGTGGACCGGCCCAAAAGTGGCCCACAAAGTTTAAATGGGCCGGCCCAACCGAAGGCCCATAAGATTTAGCGGACCATAATGGGACGGCCCAGCTAAAGGCCCACAAAATTTAGCGGACCATAATGCGCTGAACCAGCTAAAGGCCCACACGATTTTGCATACCATAATAGGCCGGACCAGCTAAAGGCCCACAAGATTTTGTGTACCACAATGGGCCGGCCCAGCTAAAGGCCCACAAGATTATGCCGACCATAATGGGCAGGCCCAGCTAAAGGCCCAACATTCTCTGTCAAATCGGCCCATCAACGGCCTGTCCTAAACTTGTCATCAACGCGGCCCATGGTCACTTTTGGCCCGTTAACAATCCGCTAAGTAATTGGGCCGAATTACGGCCCGGTGTATTTCCGGCCTGTTAAAGGTCCGGCTTCATTTGGGCCCATTTACAGGCCATCAAAACTTTCAGCCCATAAACGACCGTGAAGGATTTAGGTCATATTCAGCCACGTCTGACATTCGGCCTGTTAGAGGCCCACTATAGCTTTGGGCCACTTTCAGCCTGTTGTCATTTTCGGCCTATTAACGCCAGACGTAAACCATGTGCCATATGTGGCCCAACGTCATATCGGGCCCATTAACGGCCCATATAAAAATGACGATAATCTAGCCCGACCGAAGTTCCGGCCTGTTAAAGGCCCGTGTATTAGGTCGGCGCATTTACGGCCCGTCCGAATTTCAGCCTGTCAAAGATCTGCATCGTAAATGGGCCACTATGGGCACAGGCCTACCAGAAAAATATGAAAGCTTATGCTGATTTAGCCCAGATATTTTTAGTGGGCTACATGCCAATTTCGGCCCATAATTGTTTTTAGCCCAATTGGAATGGGCCCGACGAATGTTGGCATGTTGGGCTCCTATGAAGCTTTCAGCCGAATACATTACTAAGATAAACCTACACTATACAAAAATAGCGTCGTAATTACTGCAGCCTGAGGCAGCATCATAAATGTTGTATCACAACAAAATAAATTCCAACCATACAACAAAAGGCCTGTTGGCATAAAGTTTACAGTCCTTCCAGATAAAAGCACCATCAGATGTATAGAAGCACAGATCATTTGACCTGGGTGCTAATGTTTCAGGCTGTAGAATCTGATGGAGCAGCACAATCTCCACCTTTTTCCGCCATTGCTCTTGAACAACGAAGCGAATGTCTGATAGTCTAGTTTCAAAACCATTCATATCTTGACAACATTTCTCAACCACTATTCTTGTTTCCGAAACAACATCCATTAGGGATTGGACTTGTGTCTGGAGCACAGATATATCACTCTGTCTAGCAGGAAGATTTTTTTCAGTAGGCGATTTGGACGAGGTTACCTTGACAACCAACCCAGAATTACGCAGGAAGGTGCTTTTTGCACTATTAGTGAAGAGATACTGACGCATTGCAGCAAGAGGTGACATTGTGCCTGTAGTAGCCTCGTCACCTTCAGGTGGTTGTGGTTGTTCAATCATTTGTTCCATAGCTTCCTGGAAGTTTGAACTTGTAGATTGGTGTATCAGATAAGTTACTAATGAGACAAAAACAAACAAAGTAGGTTAAACGTTTGTACATAACTTATTTTGGTGAACTACTGTAATACATTAGCATGTATTGTAGTGCCAACTACGTAATAAAATCACTTTCGGAACATATGTCCATGTAGCATGCCTACTGTATTGTCTATTTCCTCACATTCGTTGACATCTAAGGATAAAGAGACATGGTTTAAAGTAGGATGAACATAGTATGACATCATTCATATCATGGGAAAACAGATATAAAACAAACAGGCTATTTTATCATTGTGTGGGCACGTGAACATAACAACTAGATTACAGATCAAGACCAAAAGAATATCCTTCATCTCTTTTAAACCATGTAAGGTGAAATGATACGTTAAGACAACTGTGAATAAAAGTGAACAGGGTAACTGACATTGGCTGCAAACCAAGTAGTTAAATGAACACATCACAGTACCAATCAGTTCAAGGCAGGAGGAGTAAGGACTTACAACAGCGGCTTGAACTGGTGTGCTCATGCCCTTCATCTTGCTGGTGTGGCAATCCTTGAAGATTTGCACTGCATTCGGTTCAGGTTCTTTTTGGTCCGCACGGGATTTCCTCTATATTTGGAACAAGTCAATATAGATATGATAATATGGCACAAAAAAAGAATGAAGTAGCAGCTATTTACAAGAGCCTCACAGTGTGCAATATAGCTACGAGATCTTGTTGTCTGTTGTAATTTCACTTTAGAACGGTTGGTTTGTTCTTCAAACAGTTAGCCTAGAAGAAGATACACTCGTAAGGCACATACATAAATACAATTTCAATATGTGGTCTGATCAAATACATATAGCCTATCTGATACAAGTTCAATATGTGGTCTGATCAAATACCAGTGTTTAACGAGGGTTGTCCAGTCTTCATCTGTAATATATTCCACTAGAGATGTTTGGGCGATTTCATTGTTAGCCTTGCCTTCAAAGTGAGATTTTCTAAGGTGGTACCGATACTGTCGCAGAGCAGACTGAAAAACATGAGTGCATGCTTGTCTAGTTGCATCATCTTTCGGATCCAACTTGAACCTCATCTGTTGAAAAAAGAATGTGAGTCTTATTAGGAGGAAGCTAGAAAGTATGGGACAGAGCAAGACAATATTACTAATTGCAATGAATAACATTACTTACGGATAAATGGTCAAGGAAGGTGTTAAACTGGGTATTGTCTTTCTCATTCCTGTACTGGATCCACGTTGGGAGGATACGTGCATGACACCTAACGACAATGGATGCCTCTGATACTAACTTGGCTGACTCTGTAGCATCACGTGGCCTTTTTAAACCTGCCTCAAAATGGATCTCCATTCTTCCTCCTTTAGATTTTGTTAATCTGTCAAGCATTATCCCTGATGTCTGTTTCCGCTTGAGCCGTGGTGCTAGTTCAACAACGAATATGGAAAGTGTTAGTGTACATCAAACTGTGAGAGTACATATAAAGGAGCATGCAACTGCAACTTGACTCGGTCAGGTACCGTCTTGGTGTTGATGCTCATGAGGTTCATCTGATCTTGCCAAGTCCTGTTGTGTCAGCAATGCTTCGGAACTAGTGTTAGGTGTGAAGGCAGCTTGGGAACTGGCCAGTTCCGGAGCAAACGAACGAGTAAATGGTTGAGATGCTGGTACAGTTGAAGCAGATGCTGCAGCTGGTGGAGCAGGTGATACTGTATTTGTAGATTTAACCGGTGGACTTGGACCTTCTACTGCAATATAAGTACCAGCAGAATCTCGACGGCAGAACCTTTTCTGTTTCACCCGACGAGTAACAACACTCCCTACTATATTATTTTCCTTGCTCTTTTTTGACTTTGCCATGTCAAGTTGTACCCACAACACAAAAGAATAAAATCACTCTTCAGAACTCATTGATGCATGATACAGACAAGCAATACTTTGATGTAAGACAACCGTATGAGGATGGATTATGTAAGAAAAACAGGACGGCATGACATATTCACAGCTACGATGTGCAAACTAAGCAGAAGGATTTTCAAGAAAATAGAAGTAATGCAAGCTAGACACCATATGAAAGATGCAACCAATATTACTCTGCCAAGTTAAAAGTGTCTTGTCATAAGTGGCAATTCGAAAAATTAGAAGCAGTACAACGTAGAAATCAATGCAAGATGCAACCACTATCAAACTGCCATGTTAAAAGCGTCCAATCATGAGTGACTGATGTGGGATACACAACAGCAGTACTTTGATGTAAGAACATGGTATGATAGATAGATTTAGTGTATTCTAGACACAGAAAGCCATGTCATATGCACATGTATAACATATAAACTCAGCAGGTGCAATTTAATCAAAATAGAAGAAATACAGGCTAGACAACATATGCAACATGAAACAAATTATCACACTGTTAACTTAGAGCAAGCACCTGCGATGGTGGAGTACAGGAGATGAACTCATCATGTAGACTTGGGACTTCAACTTCATTAGTAGTAGCAGTGGCAAATCTAGAGAGTCTCTGTTTGCCTCGGTGCGGAGGACCACCAACATCCCCTAACTTACTCTTTTCCTTCCTATTTTCTGATATTGCCTTATGAAGTCAAAACCACAAGAAGATGAATAAAATTAGCTCTGCATAACTGGTTGATGCATGATACAGACGAACACTACTTTGATGTAAGGCAAGCGCGGGATCAGGTAAAAAGTGTCTCGTCGTAAGTGTCATTTCAAGAAATTAGAAGCAGTACAAGCTAGAAGACAATGCAAGATGCAACCTACATCACAGTCCCAAGTTAAATGTGTCTTATGGGTAAGTGATCGTTGCAGGTATAAGTTGTAAGCTACACAAATGCAATTCAACATAATCAGAAGCAATACAAACTAGACATCATACGGAAAACGCAACCACCTATAACAGTTCCAAGTAAGAGCAAGCACCTGTGATGGTGGAGTAGGGGAGATGTGCTCATCATGTACACGTATGTTCTAGAAACAGGAACACGTATCATATTCATAGGCATTATGTGTAAAGTAAGCAGATGCAATTCAAGTTATAAGCAATACAAGCTAGACATCATACGCAACATGCAACCACATATAATAGTGTCAAGTTAGAGCAAGCACCTGTGATGGTGGAGTAGGGGAGATGTCCTCATCATCTACACAGCTACGTTGACTGTTCAGCCTTGTGTTGTCTTGCGAATCTTGTTGGGAGGATGGAGGAGTAGAATCTGTAGAGACCCCCTGTTTGAGTTGCTCCGAAGACCACCATCATCCACTGCCGGACTAATTTCCTTCAGTTGTAATGATTTTGCATTGTGAAGTCAAACCGATAAGAAAAAGGAATAAAATTCGCTCTTCAGAACTCATTCATGCATGATACTGACGAACACTACTCGGATGAAAGGCAAACACATGATGCGAGGATGGAATATGTATGAAAAACAGGATGGTGTGACATATTCACACCTATGATGTGGTAACTAAGCAGAAGGCATTTCAACAAATTAGAAGCACTGCAAGATAGACACCATATGAAAGATGCAACCAATATCACTCTGCCAACTTCAAACTATATGGCGTTTCAACAAATTAGAAGCAGTACATGCTAGAAATCATACGCAAGACACAACCAATATCACAGTGGCGACTTAAAGGTGCCTTATCATAAGATATAGTATGTACCAAAAACAGGAAAGCGTGTCATATTCACATGTATCATGTGTAAGCTAAGCAGATGCAGTTTACACTAATTAGGAGCAATACGAGCTAGAAACCATATGCAACATGCAACCAGATATCACACTGCCAAGTTAGAGCAAGCACCTTGGATGGTGGAGTAGGGGAGCGGAGACTTGGACCTTGTAATGCACTATCAGTACAAGGAGAATCGGTACAGATGCTCCGTTTACGTTGCTGCAGAGGACCACCATCATCGCCTTCCTTACTCTTTTCCTTCCTCTTTCTTGATTTTGCCTTGTCAAGTCAAACCCACAAGAAAAAGGAATAAAATTTTCTCTTCAGAACTCATTGATGCATGATACTGACGAACACAAGTTTCATGTAAGGTAGCCGCATGATAGGAGGATGGAATATGTATGAAAAACAGGACGGCGTGACATATTGACATGTATGATGTATAAAGTGTAAACTAAGCACAAGGTGCTTGAACTTGTTAGAATCGATGCAAGCTAGAAACCATATGAAAGATGAAACCAATATCACTCTGCCAAATTAAAAGGGTGCCCTAACAAATGTATTTGACCAAATTAGAAGCAATACATGGCAACAGGATAGAAATAATATGCAATATGCAACGAATAAAGGTGACTCATCATAAGTGATTGATGCAGGATACAAAAGAGAGGTAGTTTCATGTAAGAACAAGGTTAACACATAGATGTAGTGTGTACCAAAAATAGGAAGGCATGTCATATTCACATGTATAGTGTGTAAACTAAGCAGATGCAATTTACCCTAATTAGAAGCATTACAAGCTAGACACCGTATGCAACATGCAACCACATATCACACTGCGAAGTTAGAGCAAGCACCTGTGATGGTGGTGTAGGGGAAGTGCGGTCTTCAGGTACAGAGCTACGTTCAATATCTTCATTTAGGCTTTCTGTTTCTTGAGAATCATGTGGAGAGGATGAAATTGCATTCTTTATAAGAGTATTGCGTCTCATATTAACCAACGCGCGTGACTGTCTCATCATAAGCGATAGACGCAGGATACACATGAACAGTAGTTTGATGTAAGAACATGGTGTGATAGGCAGATGTAGTATGTACCAAAAACAGGTACCATATTCACATGTATAATGTGTAAGCTAAGGAGATGCAATTTAACAAATTAGGAGCATTGATGAGGGATACACAAGAAAAGTAGTTTGATGTAAGAACATGGTTAATAGAAAGACGTAGTATGTACCAAAAACAGGAAGGCATGTCATATTCACAGGTATAATGTGTTAACTAAGCAGATGCAATTTACCCTAATTAGAAGCATTACAAGGTAGACACCATATGCAACATGCAACCACATATCACACTGCCAAGTAAGAGCGAACACCTGCGATGGTGGTGTGGGGGAATTGCGGTGATCAACTAGAGAGCTACGTTGACTATCTTCATTTAGCCTTGTTGTTTCTTGAGAATCATGTGGGGAGGATGACACTGCACTCTTTAAACGAGTATGGCGTCTCACAGTAACCCACCCGGGTGACTATCTCATCATAAGTGATTGACGAGGGATACAAAAGAGCATTATTTTGATGTACGAACATGGTTAATAGACATATGTAGTATGTATCAAAAATAGGAAGGCATGTCATTATCAAAGGTATAATGTGTAAAGTAAGCAGATGCAATTTAACCAGATTGGAAGCAATACAAGCTAGACACCATATGCAACATGCAACCATATTTGACAGCGCGAAGTTAAAGCAAGCACCTGGGATGGTTGTGTGTGGAAACTGAGATCATCAACTGCAGAGCTACGTTTACTGTCTCCAACTGCTGACACTGCACCCGTTAGAGCGCTGGAATGCTTAGTGCTTATCTTTGAATTACACTGGAGCGACTTCTGTCTTTTCTTTTCTGCATTCATCAACATTGCGTCAGAGTCTGAAATACCCATGCATAAAAAAACAATAGTGTGAGTATGGGTGAAGTGTGTGCACAATTAGTACAGTGTAAAGGTAGCAGATAGCAGGGCGGTGAGAAATAAATGACGGGAGACATATGATAGCTCTACAACATGCATGGCACACTAAATTACTACAAGATTATGAAAATAACAGTCGACTGAAAGCAAATAGGTCAGTCCATTTTTTCTGCACCACCCGATGTACAAAGAACGGGCAGATCGCCTTCATCTACCTCCAGCCAGTCAGTGTTGACGATCTTCCTCGAAACGCCAGCGACCACCGGCCCAGTATTCCTCCCCTGCCTACGCCCTCCCCTCGACCTCACCGCACCGCCGTGCTTGGCACCGCCCCCCGGCCATTCATTCAAGCCCCGCCGACCTCCAGATCGGGCGCAAGAAGCTCATGTGCCCCACACCCCTATGATAGACACCGATGCGCCGCTTCCCCAGGGAACAGGTGGACTAGGTGCTCCACGCGCCTAAGCGGGTGCTGCTTCTTTTAATTGCGGTTCGACTGACCCTGAATTGAAATCCAGGCGGGCTACTGACCTCTAGAAAAGGTGAAATAGTAAAAAGGAGGAAACCTTGTGCATTTAGTATCACGAAGAAGATGCAGTAAGAAGCGCTCAACTAGTTTATTTTGTGGGATGAATATGGTGTGAGCGAAGACGTAAGATTTGCACGAATAAGGTAAGAGGAGTACCTCTTTCTGCTGGTAGTGTTGTGTCCTCCTTCTGTTTTTCCAATGATCTTCTTGTTGTTCCCGGAAACCAGAAGTTGTGGAGGACGATGCAGCCTTGGACGAACCCATGGCCAAGTTGTTGAGTGTGGTGCAGTGGCCGTCTGTCGGCGGCGGGGAAGCAGATCTGAGGAGGCAAATGACGGCGTAGCGGGAACAGCTCCGGTGCGGTGGACGGTTGCGACAGTGGAGCCGCAGCAGTGAGGCGCAGGACGGCGTGGTCGGAGTGGTTCTGGTACGGCACATGTCGGCATCGGCGTCGTGGAGGCAGCTCTGCCTCGGCTTCAGCTGCTAAGTCCTTGAGGGCGTTGCGGTTGCGGTTGTGTTGGACGACGACATCGGGGTACCGGCTCCGGCATGATGGAGGAGGGCGGCGGTGGATTGGCCGCTATGGGGTGGAGGACGGAGGAGGCTGGGGTTTTGCGGCTGGTGGAGAGGGAGTTTTCGCGCCCACGGAGTATGAGTGGGGAAACGGAGGGAGGCGGGGAACTAAGGGGGAACAATGTTTCAGTTTTAGACGCGCTTGTTTGAAATTTGGGGACAGTTACAAACTTTGCCCCCATCTAAAATTTCGGACATATTGCGGGTTGGGGGTAGGACAGTCATGTCAGGTGTCCCAAATGTGGGCGGGATAGATTTAGGCCGAGCGCATGGGTAGGCGCCCACGGCGTATGAATGCTTCTCTGGCGTCTTGGTGAAGTTACAAACCTACCCCGGTTTAGACCTTTGGACATCGGGCCGATGGGCTACACGGGCCAGAGTCGGGACAGTAATTTCCTACCACCAAAACATTAGTCTCGTGCGGTTTCGGGTGACCAGAGGCCTATTTGGCGCTTCGTTCAATATTTGGGAGCAGAAGCATTAACGTTTTCGGTTCTCTTGAATTGAACTTTCAGGATTTGTCAAACTTCACAAATCTTTACTCTTGAAAATCCTAAAGCTACGATTATTTTGGAATGGATGGGGTATAATTGAATATACATTATACACGAGTATATAGCAACTTACCTCAGTTCATGCATGGTTCCAGATATAATCTCCTTGGTTGCAAAAAAAAGTTAGATATGCGTATGAATATATATAGCATGTTCAAACTCACAACAAAGATTGATGCCCCCTTTTACATCTGATTTACAAATGCTATTATCTCGGGTTCAAATAGATGAATGCACTTCCTATGAATTCGAGTCTTCGAAACCCCCTTTATGTTGAATTCGACATGTATTCTATTTCGTAGCTAGCAATTTGGAATGTATCCATGCAAGTGACAAATGTATAAAGTGCTTCACACTAACAACATGGAGTGCACTAATTAATGTTTATATATGAATTGCAAAAGCATCCATTGCCTGTATTTCAAACCACTCTCACTCTATGGATCGATAATATGAAATAAACACATGCACATGCTAGAATTTTTGCAGTTGAAGAAAGAGCCTACTCCTGGTACTGTATATTAGTGATAGGGGTGTGTACAAAGTACACGTGAATACCAGGCATTGTGCGTGTGTGTATACTATCGACGAACTAGCCCCCAAGCTTGTATAACATACTAAGGGCCTAGGGTTACAAATCATATATAGTCGGCTTATCACCAGTGGGGATAGAGTCCTCCGCGACTCGGGTAGCTTCGTGTTGTACGTCGAGTCCTCCACATGGGTCTTCGTATAACACGTCTCGGTCCAACCTATATGTGGCGCAGGATGGAACCGACCCATGAGTCTTCATGTTGACCCACCACAACTTGAAATGATGTGCCCACCACACCACACACGCAATCGGCCACTGAGAAAATAAGCATATACAATAGTACAACGGTATCTAGCTCATGATACGTCTCCATATTTTGTTAATGACACTGACGGACTTTGCATTTGATGCGTGCTCCGTATTTTGTTGACGACACTTACGGTCATTGTATTTGAAGCGAAAGCACGATATGGTCACTAGACTTCAGAATAATCTCATCACGGTCACCACATACATTCTGTCGTTCTAACCAACATGTGGTTGGATGGTTAGAGGACAGTGGTTTCTGGAGCCCACCAAGGTTAAAGTCCCGGTGCTCGCATTTATCTTGTGTTAATTTCAATATTTTCCGGCGATGTACGTTCAGTGGGAGGAGACGTTCCACTTGACTACGAGGCACCTATGGTGACTTCGTAAAATCTCAAGATCATATATGCTGGCCCACTCTCTCGAAGGTGCTCATAGGGGTAGGGTTCGCGTGTGTGCGCTTATAGCGGTGAGTGCTTGCGCGTATATATGAGCCCTTGCATCTATACCGTGTTAAACAAATACATATCATGATTATACGGTCACTGGCTCACCCATACAACTCCGTATTTTGTTGATGACACAATCAATTGACTAGTCAAACGTTCCACGTGGCGCAACTAGTGTTGCACCATTGGGGCACGTAACCATGGGGCCCACCTGTCAGCCCGTATATGAAAGAAAGAAATGGTAGTTTGAGTCTCTACTATGTTAATAAAATAGGAGTACATTTTAGGGTGATCATACGGTCACTGGCTCACCATACAGCTCCGTAATTTGTTGATAACACGATCAATTGACCAGTCAAACGGTCCACATTCAGCAGCGCACATTACCATAGGGCCTACCCGTCAGCGCGTATATGAAGGACAGAAATGGTAATAAATTAGTGGTCGGTGGGTATTGGAAGTCGTGAGACCTCTGGTTGGCAGTCACCGGCGGTTGGGGGGCGTTCATTGGGCGGTGGGGTGGGGTGGGGATCCCCGGAGAAAAAGCTCGGCGGGGGGGGGGGGGGCTAGAGGGATGGCCGGTGCGGCGGCGGACTAGCGGGGGGGAGTGGTTTCGGGGAGGGCAGGCCGGCCGCGGGCGGCGGGGGCTGGCGGTTCGGCCGGTGGTGGTTGGCGGCTCAGGGGGGTGGAGTTTTATGATAAACTAGAGGCCCTTGATTTCGTATCCAACGGCTGGAAAATCTAATGACCAAAGATGAAAAAGTCAGTCAACTGACGTGTAGCCTCACCCCGCACGTACACATGCACGCATGTAGGCGTGCAACACTGACACGTACACACGCACGCATGCTGGCATGCAACACTGACACGTACACATGCACTCACGAACACACGCATGTACGCACCCATGCATGCAACACTGAAACGTACCCTTGCACGCACGCAACACTCGCACGCCTGCATGCAAACAACACATGACGCAAGACACACGCTCAACCTACCAGTGAATGCACCCTTTGTTAAGGACATGGATTGTTATGGGTATTAATCAATCTTATCTGTGATAAGCAGAACATTGATGTTTGCAGCGGTCTTTATGAATCACAACGTATCGAACGGGCTATCAACATAGTAGGCTTATCTACATGAAAAAGATGACGTCACTCAATGAACAATCATCGGTTTATGAAATGCCTGCTTCTAACCGCCCTGGCCCACCAAAGGTTCCTCTGCTGTGCGCTGCCTGCGTTGGGTCACTGACATGCATGCCATGCACCCAAAGAGCCCACACGTCAGTGGAAGAACGGTGCGGTGTCCTAGGTTAGAGTCGAGGGCGCCACTCGCGGCACGCCCAGCTGAACACGCCTCCGTGCCGCATTCAAACGCCTCCATGAAACCCGCCCGTGTGGAAGCCGAGAAACCCACTCTGGACACACGTCCGTTCATGACCGGGCCGGCGTTAAACGCAACGCCGGCCGAGCTCCTCCCGTCCGCCGTCTATTTAATCTCCTATTTAAACGAGGCCAAACGCCGGCCAAGAATCGCACACCTCCGCCGCTCCCCTATCTCCTCCACCATTTTGTCCACTCTTACAATGGCTTACGAAGAGTAGTTATTCCGCATCCAAGCCGGCTTGGTAGCTCGCCGGATACGAGCTATGCAGCTCGCTGATCCACCTCCCTCCCCTCGCCCGACGGAGCCAGTTACCGCCCCAAGCCGGCGCGCGGTTCAGCAACTCACCGCTCCAGGCCAGCTCGACGAGGAGCGGTGCACGGGCGTCGTTGCTGCCGTCCACGCCGCTGCCTTGTACCGCGTCTCCCGTTTCTGTGGCTGAGACTCACATGCTGGCGGCTGCGCCATGCAAGCAGCAACAGAAGCCGGGTGCGCGGAGAGCGACAAGTCGGTGGCCAGCGCCTCCGCGTCCACCGCCATCATCGAAGAGAAGTAGAACACGGGAGGCCGCCGCTGCTTGGGTCCCATGAAGGCCACCACGGAGGCGACGCCGGCGTACATAGCAGGTGTCTTGCCGGATCCTTTTGTTGCGAGGACCTTCGTCAACCCCGCATGGGCTCCACGGAAGAGGGGAATGTTAGGATGAACTCAAGCCAGTGCCGGCCATGGCGAAGTAGTGGCCAGTGATGAACTCGAACCGGTGCCGGCCACCATCATCTTCGGCACCAGCCAATGATATCAGTTGGGCAGTGGGGAAGTGAGTCGTACTTTGCGCTGAAGCATATACCTTCGGGGCTCCCGACAGTCCAGTGATCGTGCTGCCAGACATGAGGAACACAAATCGATCGGCGGGCGACCATTTAGGCCACGTATTATATACCTGTGCTGTCCAGAACTAGCACCGCGTAGTTCATTTGAATGTAATGAAATCCGTCATGTTCGTATGAAAATCCGGTATTTTATATGATTTCCGTCGTTGTTTATATGAAATATCAGTTCATCTACGTGTTTGCGTGAATTTCGTCCGGTTGGTTGAGTTGTTGTCATAATGTGTGCGGCTACGGTTGGATGGCGTAACTTGCGGGTCGTCGGTCAGTCTGCGGGCGGCTCGGGCGGCGTTGTGGGACAAAAAAACACAGCTCATGCGAGCTCGTCTCCAACGTGCGCGCTGGAGGATGCATGACAGCATGAGCACCCGAGCCATTCCTCGTTCATCGGTGGCAAAAGCACCGGTGGACAAAAGGGTCGCCAATATTTTGGCTACCCCGGGCAAGATCCAAACAGCCCCTCCCAACAGATTCAAATCCCTCAATCGCCATGGAATTTTGCCATGTGTTGTTTTCATGGACTAGCAAGATGCCCGTGCATTGCACGGAACATCAAGATGCATTTTTTTACAAACTCCCGCATGCATGCAAGGGATAATTAATGTCCTCCTTTGCTAGTACCACGATGCAAACACCATTAATATTGCATCGATTAGTGTTAGTGTCCTTGTATATCTGCAAATTGTAATCTTGATAGTGGCCCCTTGTATATAAAAATGGAGGGAGAAAGATGAGAGATAAGGTGAGAAGGAGTGGGGCGTGGTGGTGACTGGTGGTCGGATTGGGCGGAGGCATGGGGATGGACGGCGCATTATGTCTAGGTTTGTATCTCTCTCACACACACCCACGTAGGTGGGGGACGTGCACGAAGAGAAGAGGTGCACGCACGGCGCACGTACTCCCGTCTATTTCCCAACCACACCCACGCGGGTACACGGTGGAGCTCATTTCTCTACGAAAAGGGCAGCCCACGTGGTAATTTGGCACGTGTAGTGGTTGTCCACATGGTGGAGGGAGGATCGTCTACCACAGGTGAACAAACAAATTGCAACTTGACGTGTTATGTTAAATTTAAAAAAGAGGCAAACCATGTGGGGACTACCTTAGAGGCAAGGCTCTATACACTGGAGTACTTTTGATGTGTCTCGTCAACTCGCAGAACGAGGAGAAGCTTGCTTAGTACGCCGTCTCCCCCGCCCACACGCGCGGTGGCTCGCAGGATGAGGTGAAGCTTGCTTACTACGCCTTACGCCCGCACCCTCGCCCATGCGCGTGGTGGCTCGCAGCGCGAGGAGAAAAATTTAGTACTCCCTCCATTTACTCCTCGTCCCTACTACGTACTTTGGTTAGTACTGCCTCCATTTACTTATACAAGGCCACTATAAAAAATACATTTTCCATCTATACAAGGCCACAAATAGTAATCGAGACAAAAGTTAGTACTCCCTCCTTTCCAGTTTATGGCTCAATTTCAAAATCTCTCCAACCAAGGTAGACGGTGAGTGGTCGAATTAATTTCGTAGTTTGCACAAGTAATTAGTACGCTCGTTTTTCTCAAGAAGTTATGTTTATCGAGGCATTAATTAGAACGAATGCATGAATGACCACTAAATTTCCATGAACTTGTACATGCATTGGTTAGTTTCCTCTTGACACTGCTTGCGTCGGGTGATCTAACGCACCTCGAAATCCAACATGTAATGGTACTACTACTAGTATAGTAGAATTGAGACTTATCAAACGGAAAAACGAATGTTTTTTAGATGAGCCCTATAAACCCTAGTGGGTACGTACACCGTAAAAACAGATTTTTCCAAAACTAAATCGCTCCCTTTCATGAATTCTTTAGTATACTCCTCCGTCGACGCTCCCTTTCATGAATTATGTACTTCCTGTCGCCGACATGTGGGACATATAGCAACCGGGTCGACGTGTCAAGCACCAAATAACAGTGCAGAATGGCAGGGGGACGCACCCCACTCGTACCAGCCCAGTAGTAGTAATGAGCAATGAGATGTCAAATCACAATGCCGCACCTTCCCAGACGGACGAAGCAACCATTATTTCACACTTCGGTTCACCATCATCTCAAACCACGTACTAGTATTGCTTCTGCCTCAAGAGGGACACGTGCATCGCCTTGGTACATCATGACACGTGGGGCCGCATGACAGGCCATGCTCCCCCGCCGATCGCTCGGTAAAATCACCTCATTTTTACTATACTTCCTCCGTATCGGTTTACTACATGGCATGCACATCGTTCTAGGTTGAGAATTTAACTGGCTATATATGTGATGAACAGTACTCTAGCCTTTTAAAAAATCTATACTTTTGTACAGTAGTACTATCGATGGATTGCGCCATGGAGCAAAAATTGAAATTAAAAAAAAAGGTGGTACATATAGAGAGCGCTCGTCGCCAAATTATGCATATAGTACTATTAAAAAAGCTAGTACGTGCTTAATTGGGGTCCTAAATTCTATTAAAGAAATACTAGTAGTATGTACATACTGAAGAGTTAAAGTAACGAGAAGAAACATAACATAGTTCTGCTGGGGGCTCGGCACAACACACCCCTCAAATTAAACTAAGCACACCTGAAATTAAACTATGCAACTAATCCGGTAGACACTACACTAGAAGTTTAGAACCACCATGAGCAACGACACTGCCACCTTACTCGGAGTCCTCGTCCATGTCCTTGACTTCGTCCTTGTCCCTATTCCTCTTGGCCGATACTTCTTTGCTTGAACCGCACACTTGGCTGTTGCTCTTCATCCAACCCTTGTAGATATTGAAACAAAGGTAGCCATCCATTGCAGCATAGTGGATGTGGTCTATATCTAGTATATTCCGCTGCCATGCATGACGATGAAACATGTATGGAGGTTTCTCCAATATACCGTACAAAGGATGAACCATGGCTCTTGCCAGGGTCAGCATTGAAGGCTGACGAGAGGGCACCAGTCGATTCTTCTGGAGGTCGAAGGGGTTGCCTACAACGAGGCAGATCTGACCCAGGACTTCTTCGTCGTTCTTAAATTCTAAAGTAACGAATTTCACTATTTTTGTCCTTGAGGAAGTTCTTAAAATCCTGGCACTCAACGTCGGCATGGCATATGTGGTACACCAAGCAAACATTATGTACGCAAACCTGGATCACGGCGGGCTTCTTCCTCTCTTCGTCCTTTAGATCCTTCTCTCGTCCCAGGACTATGGTGTACTCAACATCTAGCCCAGCGACCCACTCATCATCTGATTTTTCGAACATGCGTCTGAAGCGAGAAAGGCATCCTTTCACCTCGCGGAAGAACGGGTGTAGATGATGCCGAACTCATCGCCGGTGATGGTTCTAACCTTGTACTCACCGCCGATCATGGAGATTTGGGACGCCATGGATTTGGGAGGAGGGTTAGGATTAGTGGAACTGTCGTAATGTGAATGGACGAGACGACTAGGAGCGAATCGCCGTAGTATTGAAGGACGTGCGGGGACGAGTAGGAGCGAACTGCCAGCGTGTGAACGGCAGGGTAGTGGCTTTCCATTCTCCCATGATATGGGCTTCCGAGAGCCCTTGGGTCTGAGATCGAACAGTTGCATGGCGTGATTCTAGACCTATGGGTGAATATCCTATCCTGGAGGGTTATTCTACAAATTTTCAGCAACTTAGCATGTGACCGTTTGATCTCAGATCCAAGGGCTGCCAGCAGCCCGTATCGTGGTCGCGCCTACCATGACCGCCGCGTCACTCGTGCGGTCGCGCCCTTGGAGATTTAACACGGTGCGTTAGGCTATCTGATGTTGGCATGTCATACATAGTCATCACTTATTCACTCATACTACAACAAGGTTTTGGCTATAAGGTTGGCTATAAGTGTATTTATTTTTTTACTTCTCTCTATCTCTTTCTTCGTACTCCCTCTGCCCCATAATATAAGAACGTTTTTGACACTAGTGTAGTACCAAAAACGTTCTTATATTATGGGGCATAGGGAGTACTAGTATTTATTGCATTTGCCAAGGAGTGACCTCTTCCAATGAAATGGTGTTGCTAAGTTTGCTTCATTTAATTAGCTATAGACTCAAAATTGTCTTTTCACCTAGGTACACGCGCTTAGCACCGTTTCTTCCTTGGGTCACCAAACTAGTCTCTCTCTTCTTGATTAACTTGCCACATCAGACTTTATGCCTATGTGGCAAGCTTAAGCACCTGCAGGAGCAAGTAAAAGTAAGTACAATAGTGCGCTTTACATGGCATTTTTGCATATGTGGAGGAAAGAGAGGCAAGAAAAAAGTGGAGAAGTGGGCTCTCATGCAAGAGCCAGCCTCTACTACATGGTGGAGCATTGGGAGAGGCACCTGTATGAAGGTGGTCAGGAATCTGGGAGACTCACGCCGGTCGTAGCGCCGCAGTTAAAATGATAATGGCAAGTCAAATCACGGGGCCCCACCTGTCCAGCAGTAACTCGCTGTCAAATCACACAGCCCTACGTTTGCAGCAGCCTACTCCCTCGTCTTCTTGCGTCTCTGTCGAACCGACTAGGCGGAATTGCCCCGCCGCCTACCGTGCAGGAAAAGCCTCGCCCTCGACTTTTAAATACAACTACATCCTCTTAAGAATCCAATGATATACTACTTTTTGTGACATAGTAACTCATATTTAGTTAGTCAAATGGATGACCTAGAACTACGTGCAGGCCCTATAAACCGAGACGCCTAAAAATTAAAAAACCGAGACGGAGAGGGTAGTTCAGCACGTATCTTTTTAGATCAATATAGTCGGGATTCACCAAGGAGCAAAACCAAGTGGTAGGCTGCTCCTGTCGTGTTGGCGTAGCAACTCAAGGAGCGTCAGTCCGCACACGAAATGGCGACACACTTAACAGGACCCCTTTGGTCGACATGTGGATCATCCACCGTCTTGTTCCACGTGCGATGCACCAAATTACAGTTCGGAGCAGCGGTTGGAATTGGAGGCACCCCAGTCGTAGCGCCGCAGTAGTAGAAAATGAGCGATGAGGGGTCAAATCACAAAGCCCCACCTTTCCCGCATTAAGCTGGACAGACGAAGCAACCATCATTTCACTCTAGGGTGCAAGAGCATAAAGAAAAGAGAAAACAATGATGCGTGCGGCAGCTACCTAGGGCACCCTAGGGTAGGGGTCTCCACTACAGATCCTTTTTTTTAAAGCGCCTCCACTACAAATCGGCTTCTCCCTTGTCCTCTTGAAGAAAACCTATGATGAGTGCGGTGGTAGGGTTTGTAGGAGTACTACGGCGTGCGGGGCCACGTCGTAGTAAACGGGTTCGAGCCGACGCCTTAAATATGTGTGGGCCACTTGGTTTTACGGGAACGAGGCAGCATTTTGGGTTCGGGGACTAGTGGAGATATAGTACGTACAAAAAATTATGGACGTAGGTTCGACCGAAAGGCAATGATGCATGGGCCCTGCATTTTGATATACCCGGGGCCGCGTGAAATTTGCTACTCTACTCAAAACTAGTAAGGTACACATATATTGAACGCATGAGATTTCGAAACCAAATTATGAATAAATACACACTATAGCATGTAAAGTTTTGAGTCATATATGCATGATGTAGATGTTCGTTTAGTTCTTATAGTTCATCTCATTCAAAATCAATTAGTTTTATAAAAATGTTAAGATTCATGGGGTTGTGCATTGTACTCCCTCCGTTCCAAAATAGATGACCCAACTTTGTACTAACTTTAGTACAAAGTTAGTGCAAAGTTGGGTCATCTATTTTGGAACGGAGGGGGTAAATCATAAAGTAAAAAACAAATAATGGCAATTCATTTAGAAAAAAATAATCAATTATGATAAAGAAGATTCTAGAACAAAGGAGAAGTGCTTGTGTTTTGAGGTTTGTGCATTATGCTTAAGTTCAACCATGGAGTCTTCTAAATTGTACATGTGGCAGATCTGGTGGAATGTTGATGATATCCAACGGCCAGTAGTGCTCGGATTTGCCTATCTCTGCACTATCGGGTTAGCTTCATCCAGCGACCATCTTTCAAAGTTATTGGCACACTATATAGTTCTTGTGCCATAGTTGCATGTTTTGGAAAAAAGCTACTAGTGGGTTGTACTATCTATTTAGGAATAGAAGATGTATACATGGAAGTTGTATGGAAAGAGATGGCATGGAGCATCTCAATTCCTATGAGTAGGGATTGGAAAAGAGATGTCATTTGGTTCACATCATAGGAACTTTTCTATCGAATCTAGAGATGACATGTATCTCAATTCCTATGAGGAGGGATTAGAAAAGAGATGTAATTTGGTTCTATCATATTTTCCTTTGGAATTAAGGGAGTATAGGAATCCATTCATATGAACCAAGTGGATCTAAAGCTATAGAAATGATATCATGTTTATTTCCTTTGAAATGTGGAGTATATGAATCTATTCCTATGAACCAATTGGCTCTAAAGGAAAAAATCCTATAAAAATCATATCATATAGAGTTCCTATGATATTCCTCGACACTAAAGGATGCTTGAAATTGCTGCGGGTGATACGATGGTCTTTCTTTGTAGACTCCTCACCCAACTTTATAGTTACCTCTCGAAGATGAATGAAATGATATATACATGGTATTCTACATGTGCAATTTGGTACACGAAAACTCGGTAAAAGTTTGCGAGGTTCGAATTTTCAATAAAGCTATAGGCACTGCATTTCGGAACGAAGGGAGCATACGGCAGTTGCTAACACTCATGTGGAAAATTTGTGTGTAGGAGGAGTGGCTGTTCTGTTAAATGACATGGCAAAACTGACACTGTCGGATGCCGATCTAACGGTTCTTACGGCGTTCGTCAGGAAAAGGCTTGTTGCGAACGTTTGTCGGATAATGATTTACGGACACATGCATTGCATTGATATGTGCACCCCTCTCTCTCTCACGCACACGCACCCTCCCGAGTCCTCTCGCAGACTCGCACGTCGCACCCACCGTCTATCTGCAGGTAGACGTCACGCACATATGTGCTCTTCACACCCTACCCTCAGAACTTCTAAAAAACAAAAGACGGCGCGCACATTTTATTTTAGCTCACACGTCACACACTTATACTATTACTCTTGCGGCGAACGTTCTTTGGGCATAGTATATTGTACTCTCACGAAGAGAAGCAATGCACGCACGCACTAGTTCTCTCACACCTACTCGCGGGTACACGTAGGAGCGCATTTTTTTGAAGCTGGTACAACAAAATCACTCCACTATATATAAAAGCAGGAGCGTTAGCGCTTGCTTTACTAGGGTTCCTCTCATTCACTCTCTCATGCTCTCTATATCTAAGCAACACATAGGTGGCCACACTCTCTCTCAGCTCACGGCTGGTCACAAATCCGGCCGGACAACCTCGACCAGGGCAAGGGTGTAGGTGCATCGTTCACACTGTCGTCAGCGGCGAGGGAGGAGACCAACGGCTACCCGCGCGTCCTGATCGGCGGCCGTGCCGCTCTCTCTGAGAGAGCGCCGACTCAGGAGGGCCTCCGACCCCTTGTTCCTCCCTGCGGTATTGTGCCCAAGATGCAGCCTCCCGACGCCATCTTTGCGACATGCCGACGACCCTCAGGTATATATTCCTTCGAAACCTGCCTTGCTCTACTGCCCCAGCTCCCTTCGTGTGGATCCTTTTCTACTTTCGTCCGCTATTCCAAAGCCACCTAGACTTCTACTATTATTAGAAGTAAAGCTAGTTCATACAGTCGAATCAAAGCGTTGGTTCAAACAGGGAAGAAAGTGGGAAAGCTGTAGCATGAATCTAGGACTTGGTTCTAAGAGGAAACGGGGGAAAGTAGTAATATATGTCACTGTTTAAATAACCGTATTTCTTATTTGCGCAAACAGGGATGTCTGTCTCCATATCGTTTCGTGATGTCTGTCTCCGTATCATTTCTATCCGCGCAATCAAAAGCACACACCTCAGTTTTAGTACAACTGCGCAAAATGAGATGGCTATCCCTCGCTACCGTTGTCTAACCTCCCGTCTTCAAGGTATCCCTACATTGGTAGTAACTAAGGTAGAATGACCAACGCAATCTAAAAGAAGCTGATTCGTACGTTTTACTTCCTGATTGCAGTGCAGGGACGAGCGAAAACAACTGCATCCTAGTCCAGAATGCACTTTCTACCAGTTCATCCATGGACCAAGGACTAGCTGGCACGGCTGCACGGCAGTTTTTTGGATAGGTGTGCGGACAAGAGGCATTGTGGTCTGCTTATTTCTGCAAATAGCGGTGCTTAAATTTAGTGGAATGCACAAGACTTTCAGCTGGTCAGTACACTGCATGGTTCAGTTCAGCATTCTAGCTGAGACCACAATTATAATTGGTTATTCTGGAATGAGAGAACCTAACCCTGAATGGTGGCAACAAGAAAAAACCAGAGTGAACTCCAGGAAATTTAAGCCTGCCGGGAGGCCCTTTGCTCAGAGAGAAGCCTTGCTTGTTGTTTCCTGATTTGTAAACCTTCTCACAACTTTGTCTTTTGCTGTGAACTAGTATATGTTTGTTATGTTCTATGAATCATTGAGATGTATAAAATTGCTTAACTTATGTTTTTCAAGTTCTTTATGAAGACGAGTTTAATGTGAGTGTTCCACATGAGCGCTGGACTAGCGTGTGAATGTTTGGAATTTATTACATTGTGGCATCAATTAACTGCATGAACCACTGTAACAAGATACATAGTTGCTTATATGTCAGACAACAGATTGTTGATTGTTAGATGGTCGATAGCCTAGTGTTGAAGCGAGCTGAGCCAATGTGCCGTGTTTTGCACAACTGCTTACAAGTGGGGTAGCACCAACAGTGTTTACAAGTACTTATGTATACGTCGGCGAACGGTTCTCGAACGAGTGCTCTATTTCATCAAAACACACACTGCTCATATGATAAAATGTGAAAACTTATGTCTTACCATGCCATATTCATGAAAAAACTAGTGAGGACGCATCTGTTTCGGCAACAATTGCGATGGTTCTCACATGATTCACGGGCACACAAAAGTAGCAGCAATTCCCATAGACGGATTCAAACAGAGTACTAGCCCCAGAGGGGTCGATAACAGGCAAGGTTCGGATAATTAGACACAATCCAAACTACTATTAAACACTAGCTGGGGCAACTATTTCATGCCTTGATCTAATTTGGGCTGGACACAAGACGGACCTTGCCATGAACATCATCGAGGACGTCCCGCAGCAGCTCAATCCTGTGAACCTTCATGAAGACAACCTTGTGGCCTTGCCACTGATAAACTTGTTTGTGGAGGCATGCCACGTCATCTTCCTGCGTAAGCTTAACAAGAACAGTATTCCTCACAAACGAAGGAGTAGTTTTGAACTTCTTGTGCTTCAGTACACCCTGGACAACACGCCTGACAACAGTGAGGCTGGAATACAACTCTTCATTGGTATAACCGCAAATGGCTTCCAGGATCCAACAGCCTAAGAACTCTGTTTTCCCAGTTCGTATATTCAGGTCGTCCGCCTCATAGCGAGTGACATGTACAACCACACAATCCTTGTCTGCATCAGGGCTCTAACTGAAACAGAAACAAATTCTGAATTACTTTTCAGTATAAGAAACACAAGTTATTTAAACCACTATGTATAGCATGGCATCGAAGCTAATAAAATTTTGCATTATTAATCACCACATACTTTGTCACATCCCTAGTTCTAACATGCCTAGTGCTAGCATCTGGTGTTGCATCATGTTTACTTTTCACAGAAAGTTGAAATGGGGATGACAGAACCCCCAGCACCCCCCCTGAAACCAACTAGGTTTACTAAAATTATTTGAATGAACCCAAAATGCCCTTCATAAATGTTCACCATCTTTGGTCCTGGCTAAACCCTCTGCCAAAAATGGTTTCATATTTTTGGAGGCTATTCTGGATTTTTGCACCAAGCCATAAGTATTTGCATTTGGGCAATTTAAATCCTATAAATAATTTAAAATGCCCAAATAATCTTGAAGGTATTTTTAGGCCGTTGACAATATTTTCAAATGGGCCTCTGAATATTTTCAGGGTTTTTCTAAATGGAATAGTATTTCTACTATTTCAAAACACAGAACAGAAACAAATAAAAAGAAAAACAAAAACAGAAGAGAGGGAAACTTACCTGGCCTTACCTGGAGCCGACCCAACTGGCAGCCCAGCTCGCTGGCCCAGCCCAACTGGCGCCTCTTGTCGTCTTCCTCCTGCAGTAGGAGCAGTTGCGTGCCAGGCATGCCGCAGCCGAGCAGCGCCACCTCCTGCTTGGCCTCCCCGTGCCGATTCCCTCGCTCTGGACCGCCCGCGACCCCCCTGCACCTCTCCCCTCTCTCCCTGGACCTCTTTCCCCTCCTCTGCTCTCCCTCTCACGGCTGCCCGAACGAGCCGGAGCACATCGCCGCAAAACACTGCGCTCACCGCCACCCCCTCACCTCTCCGACGCGGCCCCGAGCTCCACCGCGACGCCTCCGTCCTCTCCAATGATCCACGCGACGTCGGACACACCGCAGAGTCGCCGTCGACCTCTTCTTCAACCTCGGGCATCCGAGATCGCCGGCGACTGCACCTCGTCTCCAGTTCGTCCCCGAGCCCGCTGAGACCGTCGTCCGAACCCCTGTGAGCCCCTCCGTCATTTCCCTCTCTCCCCTCTGTCGATCTCGACCCCTAACCGCGCCAGCCACCGAGCCCGAGAGCTCACTGCCGCCGGCCATGTCGCCGCCGCGGACATAGCTACCACTGCTTGCGTCCAAGCACTGGAATGTGCTCAGCACATCCCCAGCAACCCAACGCCAGCACCCACGCCTTTGAAGTGCAACGTAGCCCTGCGCCCGCTCGAAACAGAACTCCGGCCGCCGCCCCATGGTCGTTGTCGTCGTTCCGGTGACCCCACGGCCCTCCTTTTGGGTCTGCTAGATGCGGACGAACGCAGGCTACCTTCTGGTGGTCTCCGCGCGTCCAGCCATCGCTCGTAGCGCAAGTCCGGCGAGTTGCCGCCGTGGTTCTAGTCGTCGCCGGCCAGACTCCGACGAGGCTGGCGGGGCTAATCACCCTGCTAACTATACCATGTTACACTGACAATGGGCCCCGTGCCCTAATTAACCCCGGATTTATTCTCTGTTTAGTTTAGGTTAACACAGTCGGCCCCACGTGTCAGTTTGACCCGGCCACGTCAACGTTGACCTGGACCCCACTGGTCAGGGTTGACCTGGACCGCGCCCCATTGACTCGCTTATGTCATGCTGATGCAGTGCTGACGCAATAATTCATTTTCTGGAATTAGTTTAATTCTAAATATTTAGAAAATCCAGAAAATTGCCTAAACTTCTAAAAATCATAGAAAATCAACCGTAACTCCAAATGAAATAATTTATATATGAAAAATGATCAGAAAAATCCAAAGAATCTGGTTATGGCATTCTCATGCATGTTTGAACAACTTACAGCCACTGTATATGACAATTTGAATCAATGGTATTTGAAATGCCTCATGTGGAGTTCAAATTTGAATCTAGTGTTCAAACCAACTCCATTTAAACTGCTGCTAGTTGCATTAGCTCAAACCACAACATATTGCCATGTCATGATCATGCATCATATTGTGCATTGCGTTGATTGTGTTTTCCTTCTCTGTTGCCGGTAATTGTTCCCCCTCGGTAGACGATGTTCCGACGCTGTGATCGTTGACACTGATGAAGACTCAATGCTATCTTCGGAAGTGCCAGGCAAGCAAAACCCCCTTGTTCATTCCGATACAATCCCACTCTCTCGCTCCTGCTCTCTTTTACTGCATTAGGACAACAACGATTCAACGTTTACATGTTGCGGTAGCTGAAACCCTTATCCTTTGCATGACCTGTCATTGCCACAGTAAATAGATGGAACCCACTAGCATGAGTAGGAGTTGTTTGAGCCCTGATGTGCCTACTCATTCTTGCTTGTTTGTCATGCCTGCTATTGCTTAGAGTTGAGTCGGGTCTGATTCATCGGGAATGAATTGGTATGGTGTTGAACATGTCCTACTGTGTGTGAGCTAAGTGTGTGAACACGATTTGGTAAAGGTATTGGTGAGAGGCCATGTAGGAGTACATGGTGGGTTGTCTCATTGAAGCCGTCCTCGGGAACTGAGTTCTGTGTTTGTGATCCATGAAACAGTTACTACCACGCATTGGGCCCGAAACCAATGGACCCTCTCGGCTTCTTGATCACCCTTGTCCTCTGTCCAGGAGTTGCAAGTAGTTTCTGGTGTTTGTAGTATGCTGGGGGCCGCATGCAGCGCTGACCGTAGGGGTGGGCTGTGTTGCGGTAGGCACGTGGCCGGGCCAGCCGGGCGCCCGTTTGGTGTCTCGGAACCTTGTACACATCGTTCGGGGCCGTATGTGGAAACCTCGGCCGGACTACCTGCGGATGGAACCTGAATAGGCGATAAACCTGGACTAGAGACTCGAGTGTTTAGGTAGGCCGTGGCCGACACCCTCGTCGGGCTTCCGCTTGAAGGTTGCCGAGTACATGTCGTGTAAACGGCGGTAAGTGGTGAGAGCGTGTGTGAGGAAGTACACCCCTGCAGGGTTAACATCATCTATTCGAATAGCCGTGTCCGCGGTAATGGACTTCTGGGTTGCCTATAACAGTTCATAGACAAGTGAAAGTGGATACTCTAAAATGCGCAAGATAAGCGTGAGTGCTATGGATGGCGTTCTTGTAGGGAGACGGGGGCGGATCCATAGTGGAGTATTGATATGGTGAATATGTGGACTCGTGTGCGCCACCTCAAAAGGGTTACTTACGGTCGTAATTCAGGTTAGCCACTGAGTCAAAGCTGGCTTGCTGCAGTCAAACTCCACCACCCCCTTTATTGATACTGATGCATATGTAGCTAGTTCTGATGTAAGTCTTGCTGGGTACATTTGTACTCACGTTTGCCTATTTTATGTTTTTGCAGAGAGACGTCAGTCTCGCTAGTAGTTCCGTGTGGACTTCGACGTTTAGCTTGTTACCTCAGCTACGATCTTGTGCCCTCGGCAGGATCTAGTGGATAGCCAGGCTTCTCAAGCCTTTTTCATTTGTAGATGTCTGTACTCAGACATGTTAAGCTTCCGCATGTGCCTGTTGCTTGTGTGCTCTGACTGTTGGGTCATGAGACCCATGTTTGTAATATCTCGCTCCTCGGAGCCTAGTGAATAAATATTGGAGTCGTAGAGTTATGTTGTGATGCCATGTTGTATTTACACATATCGAGCATATTGTGTGTATGATTGAAATGCTTGCTATGTGTGGGATCCGACAATCTAGTTGTTTATCCTTGGCAGCCTCTCTTATGGGGAAATGTAGTCTAGTGCCTCCTTGAGCCATAGTAGTCCGCTACAGCCCGGTTCACCGGAGTCCTGCTAGCCCAGCACTACTGCTCAGGACACTTGACTGGCCGGCATGTGTTTCACTTCGTTCCTGTGTCTGTCCCTTCGGGGAAATGTCATGCGGTGACATCCGGAGACCTGCCTAGCCTGCTACAGCCCGGGTTACCGGAGTCCTGTTAGCCCAGTGCTACAGCCCGGATTCACACGCTGCTGACCGACATGCTCGAAGTTGATTCATGTATGCTTGTCCCCATGGGTTAGTGCCGCTTTGGGTTCACGACTAGCCATGTCGGCCCGAGTTCTCTGTCATATGGATGCTAGCGACACTATCATATACGTGAGCCAAAAGGCGCAAACGGTCCCGGGCCAGGTAAGGTGGCACCCGTGGGAATACCGTGCGTGAGGCCGCAAAGTGATATGATGTGTTACATGCTAGATCGATGTGGCTTAGGATCGGGGTCCTGACATACTTCCTTTTCTAAAAAAAATCACCACATACTTAGATGAAAAACCACAATCGAGATCGGCAAAGAAGGAAATCACCTTGGGCAGCTCCGCGGGGGGGGACACATCCTCGAAGGGGGAAAACTGCTCCTACAGTGGCACGACAGCTGTAACCTCAAACGGGGCATTGACCATCTCAGTATCTGGGGTCACCTAGGTGGTTGCCTCATCTTCTTGGAGCTCTCTGTCTCGTGGGGATCAGCCTCCCGCGTCTGCTCCAATATCGGCAGATCTTTGCCTGGTTCTCCTTGGCCCATCATGAAACTGACGAATACTAGGAGACCACTGAAAGGAAAACACAATCGCAATGACAATGAAACAAAAAAGAGAGTGAGGATCGGTTACTGCTTTGCAAAAGTTCTTTTTTTTCCTCTAAACGAAAATATACCAACATCACGGATCCGCTTACCTTCCCTTCGTTCGGAGAGAAGAACAGTGGCAGATGCAAGTGTTGCCTTTCTTGAAGACGGTGAGGGGGAAGGGGATTCAGCGAAGAGTGAAATGATGGTTGCTTCGTCCGTCAAACTTAGACTGTGGGGAGGTGGGGTTTTGTGATACGACGGCTCGTTACTGCCGCGCTACGACCGGGGTGACTCTCCGCCTGCATACTGCCTTCTAATTTGGTGGATGGCATTTGGGCCCGCGCACTGCATGGCCCGCATGTTGGTGAACAAAAGTATAACGACATTCAGTAGAGGGAGACGTTTCAATGACGTAGGAGGAGCCAGAAGCGGTAGAGTGTCTCCACTGTACTAGTACTAATTGTTTTTCTGGGTAGCTGTAGAGTGTCTCCACTGTACTAGTAGTAATTGTTTCTCGAGGCCCAAGACATAACAGCCCATCCACACTAGTAAATAGTAAAATCAATTCAAAAACCCATATATTTACTGAATGAGAGGCGCTACCCACACCCAGCACACACCCCCCAAAAAAAACCTGGGTGCTCTTCTTCCTCCTCGCTCCCACCCACCTCACATCAGCTCGCTTCACTCGTACCCCCAAATTCCTCACCTCACTCCTAAAGAAAACCCCAGCTCCCCTTCTTCCTCACTCCTACAGAAAACCCCCAACTCCCCTTCTTCTTCGCTCGCACTACAACTAGGCTCGTCATTCGTTACTCTGCTCAAATCCGTGAGCGCGACACGACGCCCTCGAGGAAAATGGAGTCGGCTGACCCCAGCTCCAAGAAGATGAGCCTCCCGCCAGCGGCGACGCCTGTTGTAGATCCCGCACCCGGAAGCGCGGGGAGAAGCGGCGACCCCGCCCCCACCGGATCCGAGGAACCCGTAGAATCTCGGGTGGACCGCATCAGCGATCTCCCGGACGCCATCCTTGGGGAGATCATCACGCTTCTCCCCATCAAGGATTGCTGCCGCACCCAAGTCCTCTCAATTCGGTGGCGCCCTCTATGGCGCATCGTTCCCCTTAATCTCGACTGTCGTCAGCTATCTCTCTTCAATGATTTTGAAATCCCCAAAGCCATCATCTCCTTCCACCAGGGCTCCGTTCAAAGCCTCTGCATCCCGTCATGCTACCTGAGCAAGCATACCATGCCCTGCACGATGGACGCCTGGCTAGAATCCCCTGAATTCACAGAACTACAGCTGCTTGAGTTCTACTAATCCCCTGGAAATCACATACCACATACCGAACGCCATGAACTTGTACCCTCAGCACCGATGTCCATCTCGCGATTCTCGTCCTCTCTCCACACCGCCACCTTTGCGCAGTGCTACCTACCAGACAATCTGGTACTAAACCTTCGACTCCCATTTCTCAAGAAACTTTCACTTGTGCGGGTTCGTATATCGGAGGCCTCATTGCACAACATCATCCACTCCAGTTGCCCTGCGCTGGAGTGCTTGGTGCTTGTTTCCACAGTTAGAATCGGTTGTCTCCAAATAAAGTCGCCTAACCTTGTAAGAATTGGAATTTCTTTTGACGGAAGGTAGCTCGTCATCCAAGATGCCCCTTCACTTCAAAGGTTGATCCTTGATTCTAGCTATTCACCGTTGCAAATAACCGTCCTCTCCGCGCCTAAACTGGAGACCTTGGGTGTAATACATGACCTCTGTGCTCATTTCAATATGGTGTTTGGCTCCATAGTTCTTCAGGTACTTTATATTATCATCTACACTTGTAACCATAAGCTGCATTTTAAATTTCTGCGCATAATTTATATATCATCTTGGAGTACGCATTTTGTACTAATATTATGTTCTATGCTCAATGAAGAGTTTCTCCATGGATGGCCTATCAATGGTGCTAGATTCTGTCAAGATATTATATATCCAAATGAATAGTTTTGATCTGAACAAGATTATTGGCTTGCTGCAATGCTTTCCATGTCTGGAGAAGTTGTATATAAAGGTGATAATTTCACACACATTGGAAGCCCGCATATAGTGTACTAGAATTAACCGTTCAGTTGTTGCTCTTTCGACACTCTTCTTTTAGACCTTAACTATTTTCAATCTTCATGTCTATTTAGGCAACAGGACGGGGTAAGAAAGTTATAACCAATCGGTGGATTCGTAAGCATCGGGATTTTCTCACTTCTCATGAGATTCGATTGAAGACAATAACGCTAGAACGATATGTAGCCAACCGTGCAAACACAAGATTTGTCACATTCTTCCTGCTGAATGCGAGGTTACTATTGTCCATCAGGCTTAAGTTTATCAGCAGCATGGTTTTGACGGATGGGTATGTCGAAGAGCAAAAAAAAGGAGTTTCGGGTGGGCAAAAGAGCTTCTGAACGTGTCGGGCTTCTATTTACAACATACTGTGGTCATAATCCAGTAAATTTTACGACCCAGGATGTTCATTCTATGGACCTGCCCGATCCATTTGACTGTGACTGCCGAAAACAGTGCTGGAGTTAGATGTTGTTGCCCTTTTCAATCTGTTTTTTTTTGTAAACCTGATGAACAATTAACCCTCGTGCTTTTGTACAGTTTGTAAGCTGGAGTTAGATGTTCCTGCCCTTTTCAACTCGGCTGTGATTGTCATATTTTCTTTGAAACAAGGCAAATGGCTTGCCATTCGTTTAATTTAGAGTGAAATATTGTAACAAATCCAAACCAATGGAAATAACATCACTCTCGCCGGCTGCTTGAGCTCACTATGCATTACAGAAGCCAAGTGATTAGCCCCCACCAGCACCCACAAACTTATTTCGAACTAGCACATCAAATGGGTTGTAAATTTTCATAGGAAAGGCTGCATGACTGTGACAGATTTGGATTCTGACATTTGTGACCCGCGAGGAAATAGCCTATCCAAGGTGGTGTCGACTTACTAGCCAGTCAACAAACGATTCTACCTACCAGCCGTTGGATTGACATCCAACATCTGTCGTGTATCTTATATCTCTTGTCTTCTTCTTCCTCCAGCCACCCAAACCAAACCACCCCATCGGCTCCGCCTGCTCCCGCCTCCCATAGCTGGCTGCACCTCCGCCGCCCTACCGTACGTACCCTCCAACGTTGGCCAGTCCCTTCCTCTATTCCCCCACACATCCTATTATTCTCCGGCGACGTCAGCCCCAACACGCACCCGCGCCCGAACCAGTCAACCCTCGTACTCCCCTCCGCCTGCGACTGGACCGACGCATCTTCAACGGCTCCTGTTCGTTCCGTCTGAGGCCTCGCCGTCGTCCTCCGCCTTGCGGCCTTGGTTCGCTCGCCGTGCGCGGTGCGCCGCCCTCTTGTGTTGTCAACGTCGTCAACAACCGAGAGGAACAAGGAGATGACTGTACGTGGAGAGGACGACAGTACGGACCCACCAGCGTCATGGCAGTACGCAAGAAAGTGCCTCTATGGTACAAGCCCAAAAATATGGTTCCTCCTAATGGTTGGACATCTGGGGCTCACGCCATTGTCAACGTAGTCAATAAACGAGAGAATTACACTACGAGCGGCTGACACCAGGGACCCAGCAAGTCGTGCAGTTTTTTTTTGAGGAACAAGCAGTTGTTATTTATACTAGTTTTAGCGACGGATCAGGGTAACAACGGGGTTGTGCGGGGGCTGTGGCCCGTCTAGCCGGGGTTTTATTTATGTTTACCACATCATGAACCCAGTTGTGTTTTTTTCTTGCTGAAAATGGCTAGCCCAGTTCTATTTTTTAAAAAGAAATACCCAAACAAGGCCTACTTGCTTTATCGGCCCTGCTGGGCTGCAAATCTTTCAAGACGAGGAGAGTTTCATTCGGTTTGCCCAGAAATGGGCTGTACATTTTTAAAACACATCAAACCGGGAATTAGTTTCAATTTTTTTCATTACAAGATCTTAAATTCCATTGATTTTTATGCGTGGACAATTATTTGGATTTTATATTTATATAAATTATTTTTCAAAATAGTTTGAATGTGAATCGATATTTCTGAATTAAAAATAGTTGACCGCATCGAAATATGCAAAATTTCGTATACTTTTTAACCGTGGCCACAATATGGGGTGTGATGCTAACAAAAATAAGATGGGATCCAAAAAAATTCTTAAGAATTAGCAAATGGGCTGTACATTATTCGAAATAATAGCAGATGGGTTGTATGTTGTTTTCCACATATTTGAGGCTGACTTGTGCGCCTACTACAGGTTGACGCGTATGCTTTCATAAAAAAAGGTTGACGCGCATGCAATGCCCTGTCAACTTAGTCAACACACGAGAGCAGTGACTATTGGATGTCCATCCAACGGCTGTCGTGCTTCTTCAATCTCTGCTCTTCATGCTCAAGCCGTTCAAACAAGCGCCGGCGGGACTGCCTGCTTCCTCCTCCCGTGGCTGGCTATGCTGCCGCGCAGGCCTCACGGCCCCACCGTACTCCCATCGCTGGCCTAGCCATCCCTCTACTCACCCACACATGCTGTTATTCTCCGGCGACGGTAGACGAACCAGTAAACCTTCATACTCCTCCGCGTGGGAAACAACTGCCGAGTATTCCCTGGCTCCGTGTCATTCCCTTCCTAGGCCTCACCGTCGTCCATCGCCCTGGTGCTCTCGGCGCGGCCTGGTCAACGTGGTCAATGAACGACATCCATCGGAAGTGGACTGTACGTGGAGAGGCTGACAGCTGGGTCCACGGCCGCACGCAAGGAAATGCCTCCTTATTACGTGCAAAATAATGATTCCTCCACCTGACAGCTAGGACCCACAGGAAGGGCCTCTGTATTTTGCGGAAAAAAATGTTCCCCCCGCTGACAAATCGGACCCACCAGCTATATCTTCGAACACAAGGAAGTGCCTCCTTATTACGCCCAAAAAATGAATACCCCCTGCTAGCTGAGACCCACCATATTGTTGGGCTGACTTGTGGGCCTACTAAGTTGACGGGGACGGAGAGTTTTGTCAACTTAGTCAATACTCCAGTGACCGTATGATGTCCATCCAACGGTCATAGTGCTTCTTCAACCTCTGGTCTTCTTGCTCCAGCCGCCCAAAACAGCGCCGGTCGTGCCGCCTGCTCCTGCCTCCTGTGGCCGGTTGTGCTACCGCGGAGGCCTCACCACCCCCATACTACTCCCACCACTGGCCAGGCCATCCCTCCACTCACCCACACCCCCTGTTATTCTGCGGCGACGGCAGCCTCACACCGCAGCCGAACCAGTGAACACTCGTACTCCTCTCCGCGTGGGCATCCACTGTCGCGTCTTGCACGGCTCCGCGTCGTCCCCTTCCTAGGCCTCGCCGTCGTCCACCGCCATGGTGCTCTCGGCGCGGCGTGGTCAATGTGGTCAATGACCGACTTCCATCGGAAGAGTACTGTACGTGGAGAGGCTGACAGCTGGGTCCACGCCAGCCGCAAGGAAGTGCCTCCTTATTACACGGAAAATAATTATTCCTCCACCTGACAGCGGGACCCATCGGACGGGCCACCAGTATTTTGCGAAAGAAATCATTTCCCCTGACTACTGGGACCCACCAGACGGGCCACCGTATTTTGCGAAAAAAACGTCCCCCCCGCTGTTAGCTCGGCCCAACCGTAAGTGCCTCCTTATTACGCACAAAAAAATGAATACTCCCCCAGCTAGCTGGGACCCACCTTGCTGGGAGGCTGACTTGTGGGCCTACTAAGTTGACGGGGATGAAGGGCTTTGTCAACTTAGTCAATTTGAACGATTCTAGCTCCAGTGACCGTATGATGTCCATCCAACGGCCGTAGTGCTTCTTCAACCTCTGGTCTTCTTGCTCCAGCCGCCCAAAGCAGCGCCGGTCGTGCCGCATGCTCCTGCCTCTTGTGACCGGTTATGCTGCCGCAGAGGCCTCACCACCCCCTACTATTCCCACCGTTGGCTAGGCCCTGCGGCGATGGCAGCCTCACACCGCAGCCGAACCAGTGAACCCTCGTAGTCCTCTCCGCGCGGGCTTCCACTGTCGCGTCGTCCCCTTCCTAGGCCTCGCCGTCGTCCACCGCCGTGGTGCTCTTCGCGTGGCGTGGTCAACGTGGTCAAGGAACGACTTCCATCGAAATAGTACTGTACGTGGAGAGGCTGACAGCTGGGTCCACGGCCACAGCCCAGTTTTTTTGTGATTTGCCAAGTAAGTCGCTTTGTCAAGCCTGTTGGGCTGCAAATCTTTCAAGACGAGGAGAGCTTTCATTCGGCTGGCCGAGAAAATGGCCCATCAGTAATGAGAAATGGGATGTACATTTTTAAAACACATCAAACCGGCAATTAGTTTCAAATATCTTTTTTTATTTCAAGATTTTAAATTACATTAATTTTTATGCGTGGAGAATTTGTTGGATTTTATATTGATATACATTTATTTTTAAAATCAGTTTGAATGTGAGTCGAAATTTCAGGATTAAAAACAGTTCGGACCGCACCGAAATATGCAAAATTTCGTATAATTTTTTAACCGTGGCCACAATATGGGCTGTAATGCTAACAAAAAGAATATGGACTCCAAAAAAACCTTAAGAAGTAGCAAATGAGCTGTAAATTATTAGAAATAATGGCAGATGGGTTGTATGCTGTTTTCCACAGATTTGAGGCTGATCTTGGTATATTATTCAAACAGCAAGCAAAACAAAATAAAATAAAATAATGTTCCAAGCAAAACACATATCATGTGGTGAATAAAAATATAGCTCCAAGTAAAGTTACCGATGAACGAAGACGAAAGAGGGGATGCCATCCGGGGCATCCCCAAGCTTAGGCTCTTGGTTATCCTTGAATATTACCTTGGGGTGCCTTGGGCTTCCCCAAGCTTAGGCTCTCGCCACTCCTTATTCCATAGTCCATCGAATCTTTACCCAAAACTTGAAAACTTCACAACACAAAACTCAACAGAAAACTCGTAAGCTCCATTAGTATAAGAAAATAAATTACCATTTAGGTACTGTTGTGAACTCATTCTAAACTCATATTGGTGTAATATCTAATGTATTCCAACTTATCTATGGTTCATACCCTCCGATACTACTCAAAGATTCATCAAAATAAGCAAATAACACATAGAAAATAGAATCTGTCAAAAACAGAACAGCCTGTAGTAATCTGTATCAAACGTATACTTATGGAACTCCAAAAATTCTGAAATAAATTGGTGGAACTTAGGAATTTATATATTAATCATCTTCAAAAAGAATCAACCTAAAATCACTCTCCAGTAAAAAATGGCAGCACATCTCGTGAGCGCTAAAATTTCTGTTTTTTACAGCATGATCATGAAGACTTCACCCAAGTCTTCCCAAAGGTTCTACCTGGCGCAAATTCTAATTAAAACCTAAAACCACATATAACCAGAGGATAGATTGATTATTTATTACTAAACAGGAACAAAAATCAAGGAACAAAAATAAAATTGGATTGCCTCCCAACAAGCGCTAACGATTAACGCCCCTAGCTAGGCATGATGATTTCAATGATGCTCACCTAAAAGATAAGAATTGAAACATAAAGAGAGCATCATGAAGAATATGACTAGCACATTTAAGTCTAACCCACTTCCTATGCATAGGGATTTTGTGAGCAAACAACTTATGGGAACAATAATCAACTAGCATAGGAAGGCAAAACAAGCATAACTTCAAAACTTTAAGCATATAGAGAGGAAACTTGATATTATTGCAATTCCAACAAGCATATATTCCTCCCTCATAATAATTTTCAGTAGCATCATGAATGAATTCAACAATATAACTATCACATAAAGCAATCTTTTCATGATGCATAAGCATAGAATTTTAGTTACTCTCCACATAAGCAAAATTCTTCTCATGAATAGTAGTGGGAGCAAACTCAACAAAATAACTATCATGTGAAGCATAATCCAATTGAAAATTAAAATCATGATGACAAGTTTCATGGTTATCTTTATTCTTTATAGCATACGTGTCATCACAATAATCATCATAAATAGGAGGCATGCTTTCATCATAATAAATTTGCTCATCAAAACTTGGGGGACAAAACATATCATCTTCATCAAACATAGCATCCCCAAGCTTGTGGCTTTGCATATCATTAGCATCATGGGTATTCAAAGAATTCATACTAACAACTTTGCAATCATGCTCATCATTCACGTATTTTATGCCAAGCATTCTATGTAATTCTTCTTCTAGTACTTGAGCACAATTTTCCTTCCCATCATTTTCACGAAAGATATTAAAAAGATGAAGCGTATGAGGCAAACTCAATTCTATTTTTTTGTAGTTTTCTTTTATAGAGCAAACTAGTGATAAAACAAGAAACAAAAAGATTAGATTGCAATATCTAAAGATATACCTTCAAGCACTCACCTCCCCGGCAACGGCGCCAGAAAAGAGCTTGATGTATACTACACAACCTTCTTCTTGTAGAAGTTGTTGGGCCTCCAAGTGCAGAGGTTTGTAGGACAGTAGCAAATTTCCCTCAAGTGGATGACCTAAGGTTTATCAATCCGTGAGAGGCATAGGGTGCAGAGGTTTGTAGGACAGTAGCAAATTTCCCTCAAGTGGATGACCTAAGGTTTATCAATCCGTGAGAGGCATAGGGTGAAGATGGTCTCTCTCAAACAACCCTACAACCAAATAACAAAGAGTCTCTTGTGTCCCCAACACACCCAATACAATGGTAAATTGTATAGGTGCACTAGTTCGGCGAAGAGATGGTGATACAAGTGCAATATGGATGGTAGATAAAGGTTTTTGTAATATGAAAATATAAAAACAGCAAGGTAGCAAGCAATAAAAGTGAGCACAAACGGTATTGCAATGCATTGAAACAAGGCCTAGGGTTCATACTTTCACTAGTGCAAGTTCTCTCAACAATAATAACATAATTGGATCATATAACTATCCCTCAACATGCAACAAAGAGTCACTCTAAAGTCACTAATAGCGGAGAACAAACGAAGAGATTATTGTAGGGTACTAAACCACCTCAAAGTTATTCTTTCTGATCAATCCATTGGGCTATTCCTATAAGTGTCACAAACAGCCCTAGAGTTTGTAGTAAAATAACACCTTAAGACACATATCAACCAAAACCCTAATGTCACCTAGATACTCCAATGTCACCTAGATACTCCAATGTCACCTCAAGTATCCGTGGGTATGATTATATTATATGCATCACACAATCTCAGATTCATCTATTCAACCAACACATAGAACTTCAAAGAGTGCCCCAAAGTCTCTACCGGAGAGTCAAGACGAAAATGGGTGCCAACCCCTATGCATAAGTTCACAATGTTATCAAACCCGCAAGTTGATCACCAAGACATACATCAAGTAGATCACGTGAATATCCCATTGTCACCACAGATAAGCACATGCAAGACATATATCAAGTGTTCTCAAATCCTTAAAGACTCAATCCAATAAGATAACTTCAAAGGGAAAACTCAATCCATTACAAGAGAGTAGAGGGGGAGAAACATCATAAGATCCAACTATAATAGCAAAGCTCGCGATACATCAAGATCGTACCACCTCAAGAACACGAGAGAGAGAGAGAGAGAGAGAGAGAGAGAGAAAGAGAGAGAGAGATCAAACACATAGCTATGGGTACATACCCTCAGCCCCGAGGGTGAACTACTCCCTCCTCGTCATGGAGAGCGTCGGGATGATGAAGATGGCCACCGGTGAGGGATCCCCCCTTCGGCAGGGTGCCGGAACAGGGTCCCGATTGGTTTTCGGTGGTTACAGAGGCTTGCGGCGGCGGAACTCCTGATATATTCTGTTCTCTGATGTTTTTAGGGTATATGGATATATATAGGCGAAAGAAGTCGGTCAAGGGAGCCACGAGGGGCCCACAAGGGTGGGGGGCGCACCCAGGGGGTAGGGCGCGCCTCCCTGCCTCGTGGCTTCCTCGAAGCTTCCCTGACGTCTACTCCAAGTCTCCTGAATTGCTTCCGTTCCAAAAACAACTCTCCCGAAGGTTTCATTTCATTTGGACTCCGTTTGATATTCCTTTTCTTCGAATCATTGAAATAGGCAAGAAAACAACATTTTGGTCTGGGCCTCCGGTTAATAGCTTAGTCCCAAAAATAATATAAAAGTGTATAATAAAGCCCATAAACATTCAAAACGGGTAATATAATAGCATGGAACAATAAAAAATTATAGATACGTTGGAGACGTATCAGACATGAAAATAGAAATCCCTAAAAGAAAATAGGAAAATGGGGGAAAACCAAGAAAATGAAAACAAAACAGAAGAAACCTAGAAAACCAAGGGGAAAATCTATTTTTTTTTGAAGAAAACTAGAAAGTCAAGGGGAAATCTAGAAAAACTTAAAAAGAAAACGGAAAAGCTAAAATCCTGCCGACTGGCAGATTGCAACAGATCCGCACGACCCGAGCTTCGTAGGATCCTGATCGCACGACTGTGTTTGTTCCCGCGCGCGATGTTCTCCTTCCCGCGGCGGAGAAAAATAAATACCCAGTGTGTTGCCAGGATTCAAACTCTGGTCACTCTAGCTGTAGGACATCTCGCTGACCAACTGAGCTACTTCGCTATTGTTGTCATGTACAGCAAGTTTAACAATGTGACCTTCTCTTTCTACTGCACTAACAAACATATCTTTGTTTTTTTCTTCTCCCATGCGTTGTACCATTTTTTGTTCTTATTCACCATACAAAACCATATGCTCCAAGTTTTTAAATCCAGATTAACTGGTATTTCTACTTTAGTAAATGAGAACGAGAAAGAAAGACCACAACGCCTTTGACAAGGAGACAACCATTTGCTTCAAGTTTTTAAAAGGACCGATGCAATGTGTTTTGTACTCCACTTGTCTCTTTGTTGTATTGATGAAGTTTTTCTAGAGAAATAAATGTTTCATCCTATAGAATTTGAACAACGATCTTTTTCTCGTTTGTCATACCTTGGTAAATTCTTTGTAATGAGCCCGATAATTATACGCAGCACAAACCTGATAGCTTATGTACAAATATTGTAGTAGCTTTTTTGACCCAAAAAAAACCTAATGTAAACATACACTCGATAACTTTTTTGTATGAATAGTATGGTAACTCACACATCGCATACCTGATAACTTATGCACGAAGGTCCTGGTAACTTCAACGACCGCGGGGGGGGGGGGGGGAGGGGAGTTAATCAAATATCCCCCGATAACTTTTCTGTGAATAGACTCACACATTGCAGACCCGATAACTTATGTACCCCTGATAACTTTGGCGACCGAAGGGGGGGGGGAGGAGTTGACGAACTTTTGTGTGAATAGCATGATAACTCACACATCGGAGACTTCATAACTTATGCACCCCATCCTGGTAACTTTGGCAACGAGGGGGGGGGTGATGAAATATCCCCTCGGTAGATTTTGTGTCAATATCTTGATAACTCACACATCTAGACCTGATAACCAATGGACCCCGGTCCTGATAACTTTGACATGGGGGGCGGGGGGGGGGAGTTGATTAAACATCCCCTCGATAGTTTTTGTGTGAATAGTATGATAACTCACATATCGCACAAAACCATTTGCTCCAAGTTTTTAAAAGAGAAGGTCTGCGCAAGGGAGGGGATAACTTTGGCACGGGGGGAGATAACTTTTTTTCGCACGAAAAAAACAACTTTTTTTTCTCTAGGCCCAAAGTTACCGCAGTGTTTGTGAGTGATTTATCATGTTCGTGGCGTATATATTACCATGCTCTTTATAGAGAGTTATTGGCGTGTGTTACAAAAAAAATTCCTATGGTCAAAAACATTACCACAGTGTTTGTGCATGAGTTATCTGATTCATAGCGTATAAATTACCATGCTCTTTTTATAGATAAGTTATCGGAATGTGTTACGACAACATTTTTTTCTTCGGGTCAATAGTTACCACGGTGTTTATGAGTGAGTTATCATGTTTATGACGTATAATTACCACACTCTTTTACATATAAGCTATCGGGGTGTATTACAACAATTTTTTTACCTAGGGTCAAAATGTTACAGCGGTGCGTGAGTTATTAGGTCTATGATGCACAAATTACTGTGTACAAAAGGGAAGAAAAATTGGTAAAAAAGAAAGAAAGGAAAATGGCTTGTTTTTCTAGTCGCGTATGTAACAGTATAAATATTTATCGATCTTCTTTGTAATCACAAGTTGAAACCAGACTAAGTGGATATTACAAGTGATGATGGACCAAGAGGTAGTGAGTTTGACTCCCACCTCCTACAATAATTTTATCACGTTTTTTCTACCACGCCAGAAAATAAAAAGGAAGCGTCACGTTTTTTCTACCACGCCAGAAAATAAAAAGGAAGCGAGAGATCGTACGGATCTGTTGCTTAACGTCCAGACTGAACGTTAGCACAGTCCGAAAGAAAAAGAAAAAGAAATTGCCTCAATAGGGAAGCATCCAACTCGTGACACATGATGACGCACCATGTGAAGCACTAGAGCGCTCCCGCAAGCCCACAAGCGTTGATCTCGCTGGTGTGTGTGTGTGTGGGGGGGGGGGGGGTCTCCCCCTTGCTACAACTGCCACACATGCTTATATCCCTCCAAGAGTTGGTCTCGTCGATGAAGAGAAATGGCCCATGCAGTCCCATGGTCGGTGGTCGGTGTGGCAACCTGAGTGCCGACACCACCTGCTGGTGGTAGGAAGGGGCCCGCTCGAGCCTGAGCTTGTCCATGGCCATGACGGCCGGTAAATGATTTTTTTTGCAACAAGGGTCTTGTTTGTAGTTTTCTGCAGCAGCAACGGTGTTGCAAACAACGACGATAAATTAGACAAGCTTTTGCAACCTGTAAAAATTCCGCAATTTTTTTTTTTGCAACAATACCTTTGTTGTAAAAAAAATCGCAACAAGATCTCTGTTGTAAAGCCAACTGTAAGAAGATCTCTGTTGCAAAAAAAATTCTGCAACAAGACCTGTGTTGCAATGGTGGAGGTGTCGTTGAGCCGCTCGATGAACCTAATCACGACCCAGCCGATCTTTTGAAAAGATTAGCCTGCGGACGTGTAGCTCCCCCCCCCCCCCACCACACACACACACACAAATTTTAGAGGTACCATTTCTTACAAAAGAAAATACCAATTCTAAAAAAAAAGTTATAGGTGTACGAAATATCTTGGACCTAACTGCAAAAGCAGCATTCCCCTCACAAATCTCGCGCGCACCACCGATCTCCACCGACCACCTCAACGCCGGCGATGCCGTCCTCCTACGCCGCGGCCGCCGCATCCTCTTCGCGGAAACCAGCTCCTTTCACTACTGCTACTTCCACCACCCGTAAACCAGCACCCTTACCTGCACCCGCGCCCCCGCCGTCGAACCCTAGCCACGTCTCCGATTCTGATCCCTCGTCCTACTCCTCCTCCGGGGAAGAGACCGATCTCAGCGCCTGCGACCCGGCGACTGCGTCCGTCCTCTCCACCTACCTCTCTGTCGCCGGAAATGGCGCCGACCTCTCGAAAGTCGGCATCTTTCTCAACTCCGCCGCGCGCCGCCGATCACCGCCGTGCCTGATCTGCTTGGACCCCATCCGCCCCTCGGATCCCGTCTGGTCCTGCTCCGCCTCATGCTTCGCCCTTCTCCACCTCCCCTGCATCCAGTCATGGGCACACCAGTCGGCCTCCGCCGCTCCTTCCCCCACCTGGGGCTGCCCCAAGTGCCGCGTCGCCTACCCCAAATCCCAGACCCCCACCTCCTACCACTGCTTCTGCTCCAAGACCGAAGACCCTCCCGCCGACCCCTGGATCCTCCCCCACTCCTGCGGCGACGTCTGCGGCCGCCGCCTCAACTCAAATCCCGACTCCGGCTGTGAGCACACCTGCCTCCTGCTTTGCCACCCTGGACCATGTCCTCCATGCCCGGCTGTTGTTCCTAACGCTCGGTGCTTCTGCGGGGCGCACCGTGAGCCCCGGCGCTGTGCACATCAGCGCTATTCTTGTAAGGGTAAATGCAATAAACGCCTTAGCTGTGAACTCCACCGTTGTCCGGTGGATTGCCATGATGGGCCATGCCCACCGTGTGCTGTGCGGGGGAATCACAGGTGTGAGTGTGGAGAGACAATGGTGGAGAGGTTGTGCTCTGAAAGAGTTTTCCAGTGCAAGAGGGAGTGTAGTGGGATGCTGGAGTGTGGGAAGCATAAGTGTGAGAGGGGATGCCATGGTGGGAAGTGCGGGGAATGTCCGCTTCGTGGGCAGCGGACTTGCCCCTGTGGCAAGAAGGATTATCCAAGGTTGGAGTGTGATGTGGAGGCCGCGACATGTGGATCGACTTGTGAGAAGGTGCTTGGGTGCGGACGGCACAAGTGCCCCGAGCGGTGCCATCGTGGCCCGTGTGACGTGACCTGCCGGCTTGTGATAAAGAAGTCCTGCCGCTGTGGGGTCCTGAAGAAGGAGGTACATATCTACAGAACATGTTTGTGATCATAATCTTTAAACTTGCTAGGAGTAAGCAAAAAACAGATATTCAAGCACTTGCAAGCAGTTAACAACACTAAACTAGTTGCACCTGATTGGCAGGATGGTATCTGCAAGCAATTGCTGCGTGCAAAGACCAGTTGTTTAAATCTACTTTTAGACAGTTCTTAGTAGTTAGTAGAGAAACATAGAATGCCTGAATGCTCATGTGATTCAAATTGATTTTTGAGTCCAACGTTACCCCTTGCAATGCATACTACCTAACAGAGTAACAATAAGTAGCAATTGGTTATTTTTCTTTCTCCTTAATCTGGTCCAGTAGTAAGGCTACAGCTTGTTAGGTACACTTCTACGATATTGCTTATTAGACAGCAAATGGCTAAATTCCCCAATTCTTGTGATGCATTGTATCAGCTGCCTTGCCACCAAGACTTGACCTGCGAAAGGAAATGTCAGCGTTTACGTGCCTGTGGACGCCACGCTTGTAAGCGACGTTGTTGTGTTGGGGATTGCCCACCCTGCGCAGAGGTACATCTTTTTTTTTCTCCTTCCATGATTTTGGCTCATTTCAAGTTTCAAGCACTAAAAAGATCTATGCTTGTAGACTTGTGATAGGAGGCTCAGATGTGGAAACCATAAGTGTCTCTCTCCATGCCACAGGTATTGCCCTAATGAGCTGTGCATCTTTGGCTTGTCATTTGCTATTGTTTAGTTCTACTTGCATTGCTACTGGCATACATGTATGTGCTCTCATTTTGAACTGCAAGACCATGCTAAAATACCAGAAATGCCACACAACAGATGTCAAGAACTCAAAATATGTCGTGTTGTTTTTGATCTGGAACAGTCCCATTTTTTGGATGGAAAATCCGTATCTGTAATTTTGAAGCTGTGATCTTGGTTCATTTGTATGAACTGAAATCCTACTTTTCTAGTAACATTTTGTTCCTTTTCTTTGCAGAGGCGCTTGTTCACCTTGTCCTTTGATGAAGACCATCTCATGCTTCTGTGGGAAAACATACTTTGAGGTTGAAATTGGTAGACTCTTAATTCTGTTGTTCATTTTGTTGTATGAGTTATATTCGGTCCTATGTTCCTTAGATGATTAGGACACATAACTAGCACGCAACAGCTGCATTGCAATCATTTTTACACGGTGCACTTCCCTAAATGTTAATTCTTGGTCCAGTTTCATTATACAGTACAAGTTCCTCATCCGTGTGTCTCCTGACCCACTAGTCGCTAAGTTTCCTTCGTAGATTTGAATGCATAATTCTCTTGTAGGTTCCTTGTGGGACCGAGAAGAATCAGAAACCTCCCAAATGCTCAAAAAGATGCAATATAGATCGTCTTTGCAGACACAAGCTTGATTGCCGGGTAAACTGTTCCGCCTCTTTTCTATAACATTGTCATTGCTCATTAATGATAATCTCTTGATAAATTTTATTGCTGATTGCCACTGTAAGGGTATTTGTCACATTGTTGTTGTTCAAAGTTTGTTCTTGTGAATTTAGTTACATGTCATTCCTGAGTGTTTAATTACTTTGGCTATTATAAATTGGTCCTCAAAATTTACTTGACATTGTGATCTCCTTCCTTTAGCCCCATAAATGCCACTATGGAGCCTGTCCACCTTGCAAACTGCTCTGTGGGGAAGAACTTTCTTGTGGCCACAAGTGTAAAGAAAGGTTTAGTGTTTAATTTATATGCTGAGTGTGTCATTGCAGCAATATACCGTGAACTACAGTGTCCTCTGATGTCTAACAATATTAACACTACCCAGGTGTCATGGCTCTATTCCTCCACCGAACCCTGAGTTCACAGTTAAACCAATGAAAAAGAAAATGGAAAAGCATATAGAATGTACGCCTGGAACTCCATGCCCACCATGCCAAGAAATAGTCTTGGTGCCATGTTTTGGAGAGCATCTAGGCCAAGAACGTGCAGTAAGTTTTGAACAACATGGTCATCTTTTGTTTAATTTACCTCCCTCCTTCTCTCCCTCTCTTGCACGTTTGAGCATGCCTCACATGTGCTTGCTTGTACACCTGATTATAACATACAATTTCTTTTTTTCGTGTTTTTGCAGATACCTTGCTCCAAAAGCAGGCAATTTCCCTGTCAGAATTTATGTGGAAACCTTCTCCACTGTGGTAACCATTATTGCACAAAGGATTGCCATGTGTTAGAGATTCCATCGGATCAACGTAAGGCTGATACCATATTATCTCTCAGTAGAAAGAACACTCTTGCCGAGCCTTGCGAAAGATGCAATCTTCCTTGTCAAAGGGTCAGTTCTTTTTTTGTTTCGCTTTGCAATACCTTCAGTTTGGTTGTTTTGTTTATAAACTTTAATGTGAAATGGCTAGTTGAGCTCCGCATCTTTCTTTTAAGCTTGGTGCATGATGTTTAGTCTTAATGCTTTTGCCAGGCCAGGGATCCTCCTTGTTCACATCCTTGCCCTTCACGGTGTCATCTAAGCGATTGTCTACCTTGCAAAGCCCTTGTTAAAAGATCATGTCATTGTGGTGCTATGACACATGCTTTCGAGTGTGTGTACTATAACAACTTAAATGGCAAGCAACAGCTGAAAGTAAGGTCCTGCGGTGGCCCGTGTCATAGGTCAGTCACCAAGTCCCGGTTTCTATTGTTTCTGTTATGAATCAACAACAACAACAAAGCCTTTAGTCCCAAACAAGTTGGGGTAGGCTAGAGGTGAAACCCATAAGATCTCGCAACCAACTCATGGCTCTGGCACAATTGTTTCTGTTATGAATGCTCGCACAAAAACACGTTGCACAATTGTTACTGAAATTTCTTTAATTGGATTTATAACTTCACAGTACTGAGTTCTTGGATGTGTTATTTTATGGCATTGTGCAGGAAACTACCAAATTGCCCCCATCTGTGCTCAGAAATATGTCACCCGGGTCAATGCCCGTCAGTGGATCAGTGCATGAAAAAGGTACTGCATCGGCATATTTATCTGTAACCAGCAAGTTATCAGGTGCTCGATCTGTTTAGCTGATGAAACTTTAGTCGAGAAGTTTTTGGATATGTTGCTTCGTTGAAAAGTTAAAGCAAGTTTTAATCCTGCAATTTCAAGCTATACCTTCTTATCAGTATTTATTCCTCTGCATGTTTGATATATTTGAAGGTTAATGTACGTTGTGCATGCAACACCCTGAAAAAAGAGTGGGTATGTCAAGATGTTCTCAAGGAGTACCGAAGGTCTGGTCGTGACCCAAAAGAAGTAGCAAAAGGTCAGTTTGGAGTTGGCCTAATTGCATGCGGTGGAGATTGTGTGAAAAAGGTCAATGTTCCAGCTGCAGAGTTGCATCAACGGAATGTTCAGGAGAATAAGGTACCAGATCCTACCATCGTAGTATGGAACGCATTGTTTTTATCTGCTGAGGCTTTACCACCAAACAGTTAGATTCTGTGGTTAATTATTGAATGAGTGCTCATATCCTGAAATTCCCATGTAGAACCCTGCTGCAGAAGTCGCAAACGTTCCCAAACGTAGGAAGAAGCGTGACCGCGGAGCACAGGAACCTGTTCAGGTTTCAATGTGGCAGGTGTGTAGAATATACAGATGTGATGCTTAGTTTATTAGGTTTGCTAAGTATCTTCTCCTTACAATACACTCGCAATTTTGCAGCGAATCAAGTGGTATCTCGTGGTGATAATTGCGTTAGCTGGATTGGTGGTGCTGGGACTAGTTATTTGGAAAGGCGTCTACCAGATTTCGGATTGGATGAACAAAATGGAAGAGCAGAAGGCCAGGGAAAGGCTTCTGAGGGCTGGAAGGCTGTAAAAAGTACAGAACTATAGATTGGCTCTTGTTGTGCCCCCAGTTATCAGTTTTTGAGACGACCGTTTGACGCCGCAGTCCAGTTTTGGAGACATTTAAGTGAAGGTTGCCATTTGTTCGCTCCCTCTTGTATCAGAACGAAGATGACTGTTGTATTGTGTTTGAATTATGTTGTCGAGTTGCTGTAAATGCACAAATGATGTCTGCCTAATATATGGGTGGTGAAAACACTAGGAGTCCGCAATTTTCTCAACTTGACTGCATCTCTGCAAGCACATGTATGATTTTGTTGAGAATTTTTGGAAATGCACAAACGCCCTAAGCCCATTTAGTACATTTGCATTGACCTCAGTTACCACTCGCAAATCGCAATGGTCCACAGGTGACAAGCCCGGCCTAACATTTTTGATAAATTGCATAGCAGACAGCTTGTTGGCCATCATAAACACAGGTTCTGGAGAGTAGCCACTGGCCATAGTACCCGACATACAGTACTGCCCCAACAGAGTTTTCAGACCAGCACTAGCACAAGACCACCAAAAGCTCACACGATACAAGCAGAAGAGCTACTACCAGCGGCAAATCGACCTGGTGCGCTAAAACAGAAGAGAAACTACTGCTTCCGCTTGCCGCTGTGACGGATGATGTGGACCGTCATGGTAAGGCTCTGGTGGTTCTTCTCCATGGGCTGGAACAGACAAACGTCCTGCACCCGCAGCAGGTTGTCGCGGGCGAAACCACGCCAGCCATGCGCCAGCATCCGCCCGCCGCCGCGCGCGCGCATCTCGACCTCCCACTCCTTCCTCCTCACGAGCGTCATGGCGACCCGGTCCCCGGCCGGAAGGTACTCGGCAGCATACGCACAGGAAATGGTCTGCCAAGCCATTCGTTCAAAGAAAGTGAGCAACAACAAAGAAGTACTAGTGCTACACCTGATCACAATGACAGCTTAGGAAGACACTTGCGACTTACTACGTTGTAGATCCTGTTGCCCACGCCGACGCTGCTCCTGTTCATCACCGAGACGTAGGCGGGAACCCGAGACCCGATGGCAAGGGCTGTCCGGTCCACCTCCCTCTCCTGCTCCTCAGTCAGGCGTGCTGTGGATGACAATATGTAGGGACGCGCCGGCTTTGGGTGTTGCCGTGCTCTCTGAGTCTGACGACCATGGTTCCACCCTGAACAAAATTTCAACATGACAAGAGGAATTTCAAATGAACCAAATTGCTCTAGTCTACTACTAAGGGTAGGGCGTCTGGATGTACCATCATCTTGCTCCTTGTTGACACGGCGGGTTGTCGGGGCGGGTGGCGCCGCCTTTTCCATAGCTGTTGCACCATGACCATAAGCAGTGGTTGATCTTTCAGGGGCAGCCGAGTTCACCCTTGTGTTTCCTACTCTTTTCTTCGGACCAGTACTTCCACTTGCACCCAAGGGCTCGTGAAGCAGATGGACTGTGAATTTGCTCCTGGTGCCAGTGCCCTTCACTGGTTGGAAGACGCAGAGATCTCCCTCCTGCATGCCATTGTCACGGAGGAAGCCTACCCAGCGAGACCCGGAGAGGACGTGCCCACATTGGCTCTTCCTGATGTAAAACCAGGGGTGCCATCTCTTGCTCTTGCCTGGCCGCTGCAGCGTCAGGTTCTGACTTTCACGCGGGAAGTGCTCCTCTGCAAAAAGCCTGGGGATCACCTGATTTTCCAGACGGAGGCGCGGTATCAGTGGTGGATCAAACATATACGTACAATTCTACAAGTTTAGCATTCCAAGATTATAACCTTGAGGAAAAATAAGCCCAGATCAAAACTTACAGTAGTACGAATCCGTGTGTTCATTTTCATGATGGCCACGAACACGGGAGTCTCGGCTCGAACAGCCTGGAGAAGCCTAGTTACTCTCTCCTCCTGAGCTCCAGACAGACGAGCCGTTGGAGACAAGATATAGTCGCGCCCTGCGCAAGGTGTCTGACAATCATCATCTAGCCCAAAAGACGATTCATCTTCAGAATGTTCCTCTGCCTTAGCGTCACTGTCTTCTCCTGTACAGAAGGAACTCAACAGTTAGTTAAAACCGCGGCAATAAACAAAATCTAAGATACGAAATGTGTTGTGGACACATAGTTCAGAAAGTAGTGCTAATGCACAAAACAATAACACAATGTAACCTGAATCCTCCTCAGACGAGGGGTCGTTTACTGCAGTTTTTCTAGGATGGCTTGAGTCGCCTCTTTCACACGTAGCAAATCGTTTGCTTCCTGACGATCTTGTGGTATCATCACCCGAGCTGCTTGATATATCAATATAATCCACGCTGCTTGATATATCAATATAATCCACACTCCTGCTTTCTTGAACATTACAAGAAGCAGATTTGATGCCAGCAGAAGGAAGCACTTTCTCGCAGTCATCGGAGTCGAGCACCAGGACCTCGAATCGCGACTTCTCAATGTGGCGAAACAGCAAAGAGTCATTCTCCTCGATGGAATGCGCATTGACAAACGCCTCCCAACCACGCCGCCGGAGGACCGTTTCGTTCATAAGCTTGGAGACTTCAACGGTGTACATGCTGCCGTTATGGGATTCCAGTTCGATGGTTCTTGAGATCTTTCCGCCGAAATGGTCTATGAACTTGTTCGGTATAGCCTGTAAGAGACATATTAATTGGTGTAAGTAAGCACAGCAATTTCCTAGTTGAGTTTCCTAGAACAAGGAGAGCAACAGAAAATACGATGTAGATGCACTGTAAAAATTACTAGTATGTGCTATACATAGATTATTCGGGAAATGGGTTGATAAATGAAGAACATGTACTGTATTAACCGCAACGGCACATCACAAGATTGGTTTAGAAATTAGAACAGATAGCGTTAAGTGCCATCTGGAGCTTAAAATTTCTTTTGCTACAATTTCCCAGCCTTACAGGATTTACTGCTGGCCTTGAACCCCTAAGTTTAAAAACTAGTACATACTTATGTTCAGTAGCAATGATCTTCAGAATCTATTCACTTCTGTGCGTCTGTTTAGCACCAACTACACTAGGATCAATTTCATCTAACCAGTAAGCAACTATCGATTACCAATTCCAACAGATCCTAAATATAAAACATTCTAAAACAGAAGAAGAAAAAGATGTCTGGGCATACTTGAGAAACTAACTTATAACGGGCTTACCATGCCATGTCTGAAATTAGCAGTCATGCGTCTGCGGAAACACTTCATCCTTCCATCCAAATGGTCAGCATATCTCTTGCAGCAGTCACAAGATCTCTTCATCTGGGAAGCTAGTCCAGCCACGTGAAGTGAAATATACAGCTTATGTCAGTTGCACATTCAACAAAGTACTCCCTCCGATCCATATTAATTGATGCTGGTTTGGTACAAAATTCTCCGATACATATTAATTGATGCTGGTTTAGTACAAATTTGTACTAACTTTGTACTAAACCAGCATCAATTAATATGGATCGGATGGAGTAGTGATCTCTCCTTCCTAGAGAGTGCAGACCATTTTCATGTTATGGCAGTTTGTAACAGAGATAGTATGTATATGTCCCTCTTATTGCAAGTTCCTAGCTTGAAAACCAAAAACATGGACACAATCTTTCTACTGAAAGTGCAAATAACACAGAAAAGCTGCAATCGGAGGAAGAAAGAAAAGGTGTGAATCTAGTACAAAAATGGGAGACTGGGACAAATCAAAGCAAGGAAAGATGTTGTTCGTGCACTCATATCCAAAACCAGAGAAATCGAAGCATTTAAGTGAACAGCTAGCTGCTCCAAAGTCTTAACCATCTCGTTCCTTTTCTGCTGGTAGTAGGACGTAGGGGAGAGGAGGAGACACCTTACCGTGGCAAAGCAGCTCCAGGAGGCAATGGTGATTCAGAGAAGAAGGCTCAGCGCTGCTGATACATATATGTACACAAGAGGCCTTATAAAGCAGTGGTAGTTTTTACATTTTGTGCATCGTGAAGCATCTTTGCCGAAACAAAAGAAGACACCAAAGGTAATCATGTCTGTCCTGAAAAGGTATTGAAAGGAGCTTCATGAAGAGACAGTACAATATATGCATGCAGGTATTGGCAGTACATGAAGTTACCTTGGGTTGGCAGGGAATCTGGAGAAATCTGCCATGATATTCTCTGCTGATCCTGAAGCACTGGCAAGTCTAAGATACAGCAGTAATAATATCCTGGGTAGAATGAGATGAAAAGTCTTCACAAAATATATGTAACTTTATTATTGCAAACACATGCAAACAGAGGAACCACCTCTAGCTTTGCCAAGATGCCTCTGCTGCAGAGCCAGAGTTCTGCAACAGTTATGTCCAGTCACTCAGTGTGTGTGCATACTGCATAGCATTGGCGTGCGGAGAGGAAAAGGAGCCCAGGCCAACACTGGAAGCAACTGAGCCTCCAACTTAACTGCAACCACTTGCTCAGTAAGTTGTGTTGAAATATATTGTCCGCCTCCCTCCATCAGTTCGGACTTTGGATGAGTTGACTGGAGCATGAATTCAACAAGTTGAACTAGTTTTAATATGGTGCACAAACGCAAAAATGCCCAGAAAACACATGCACGTTTGTATTGCCCTTAACTAACATATATCCAGAACACACCAAAGTTTCAAACAATAAAATCCCACAGCCTTACTATTATGCTGATGCTGATGTAGGAAAGACAAACATACTTGCGAGCTACTATGGTCTCCCACAAACTGTGGCATCGACGACATACTGATATTTACAACTAATATTTACAAGATCCCGTCCACCAAAACTGTCATGTTACAGAGTTCAGTGAAAATTTGCCAAGGACGGAGATGGAGTACTAACCAGAGCATCGATCGACTTCTATAGCTGCACTGGTGTTATGCCCAGCAGGTCCATGTACCTTTGCATCCACCTCGGTTACTACTCGCAATGGTCCGCAAGCCCAGCCTAGCATTAGCTAAACTCTCTGAGTTGCTAGACGGACTTTTGATAAATTGCATAGCAGACAGCTGGTTAGCCATCATAATTCATAAACACAGGTTCTGGATAGTAGCCGCTACCCCAACAAAGTTTTCAGACTAGCACAAGACCACCAAAAGCACACACAATACAAGCAGAAGAGCTACCAGCGGCAAATCGACCTCGTGTGCTGAAAGAGAAGAGAAACTACTGCTGCCGCTTGCCGCTGTGACGGATGATGTGGACCGTCATGGTAAGGCACTCGTGGTTCTTCTCTGTGGGCTGGAACAGGCACACGTCCTGCACCCGCAGCCGGTTGTCGCGGGCAAAACCGCACCATCCCCGCGCCAGTGTCCGCCCGCCGTTGCGCGCGTGCATCTCGACCTCCCACACCTTCTTCCTCCTCACGAGCGTCACGGCGACCCGCTCCCCGGCCGGAAGGTAATCGGCAGCATAGGCCCCAGAAATGGTCTGCCAAACCATTCATTCAAAGGAAGTGAGCAACAACAAAGATGTAGTAGTACTACACCTGATCATAATGACAGCTTAGGAAAACAGTTGCGACTTACTACGTTGTAGATCCCGTTGTCCACGCCGACGCTGCTCCTGTTCATCACCGAGACGTAGACGGGGACCTGAGACCCGATGGAGCGGGCTGTCCGGTCCACCTCCCTCTCCTGCTCCTCAGTCAGGCGTGCAGCGGATGATATCACATAAGAAGGCGCCAGCTTTGGTAGCTGCCGTGCTCTCTGAGTCTGACGACCATGGTTAAAGCCTGAACAAAATCTCAACATGACTTGGACAGAAGAGGAATTTCAAATGAACCAAATCGCTCTAGTCTACTAATATGGGCAGGGCATCTGGATGTGCTACCATCATCTTGCTGCTTGTTGACACGGAGGGTTGTCGGGGTGGGTGGCGCCGCCTTTGCCATTGTTGTTGCACCATGAGCATGAGCAGTGGTCGCTCTTTCAGGGGCAGCCGAGTTCACCCTTGTGTTACCATGAGTAGTAGTGCATCCTACTCTTTTCTTCGGAATCGGACCAGTACTTCTACTTGCACCCAAGGACTCGTGTAGCAGATGGACTCTGAATTTGCTCCTGGTGCCAGTGCCCTGCACTGGTTGGAAGACGCAAAGATCTCCCTCCCGCACACCATTGTCACGGAGGAAGCCTACCCAGCGAGACCCGGTGAGGACGTGCCCACATTGATCCTTCCTGATGGAAAACCACGGGTGCCACTTCTTGCTCTTGCCCGGGCGCTGCAGCGTCAGGTTCTGGCTCTCACGCGGGAAGTGCTCCTCTGCAAACAGCTTGGGGATGACCTGATTTTCCAGACGGAGCCGCGGTATCAGTGGTGGATCAAACATTACAAGTTCAACATTTCAAGACTACAAGCTTGAAGAAAAAAAAGGCAGATCAAAACTTACAATAGTGTGATTCTGTGTGCTCATTTTCATGATGGCCACGAACACGGGAGTCTCAGCTTGAACATCCTGGAGAAGCCTAGTCACTCTCTCCTCCTGAGCTCCAGACAGACGACCACGCCGAGACAAGACATAGTCGCGCCCTGCACAAGGTGTCTGACGTACATCATCTAGCTCAAAAGATGATTCATGTTCAGAATGTTCCTCAGCAGCGTCAGTGTCTTCTCCTGTACAGAAGTAACTTAACAGTTAGTTAAAACCACGGCAATAAACAAAATCTAAGATACGAAATGTGTTGTGGATACATAGTTCAGAAAGTAGCGCTAACGCACAAAACAATAACACAATGTAACCTGAATCCTCCTCAGACGAGGAGTCGTTTATTACAGCAGTTTTTCTAGGATGGCTCGAGTCGCCTCTTTCACATGTAGCAAATCGTTGGCTCCCTGGCGACCTTGTGGTATCATCACCCGAGCTGCTTGATATATCAATATAATCCACTCTGCCACTTTCTTGAACATTACAAGAAGCAACTTTGATGCCAGCAGAGGGAAGCACTTTCTCACAGTCATCGGAGTCGAGCACCAGGACCTCGAAACGTGTCTTCTCAATGTGGCGAAACAGCAACGAGTCGTTCTCGTCGACGCCATGCGCATTGACAAATGCCTCCCATCCACGCCGCCGGAGGACCGTTTCGTTCATAAGCTTGGAGACTTCAACGGTGTACATGCTGCCATTACGGGATTCCAGTTCGATGGTCCTTGAGATATTTCCTCCGAAATGGTTGATGAACTTGTTCGGTATAACCTGTAAGAAACATATTAATTGGTGTAGGCAAGCACAGCAATTTCCTAGTTGAGTTTCCTACAACAAGGAGAGCAACAGAAAATACGATGTACATGCAATGTAAAAATTACTAGTATGTAATACATATGGATTAGTCAGGAAATGGGTTGATAAACGGAGAACATGTAGTGGTATTAACCGGAATGACACATCACATGATTGGTTTAGAAATTAGAACAGATAGTGTTAAGTGCTATCTGGAGTTTACAATTTCTTTTGCTACAATTTCCCAGCAGGATTTACTGCTGGCCTTGAACCCTGAAGTTTAAACCACATATTTTGCTCACTAGCAGTGATGTTCAGAACCTATTCACTTGTGTGTCTGTTTAACACCAACCGCACTAGGATCATTTTTGTCTAACCTGTAAGCAACTATCCATTACAAATTCCAACCAATCCTACATGCAAAACATTCTAAAGAAGGAGAAATGTCTGGGCACACTTGAGAAACTGCTCCAAATTATAATGGGCTTACCATGCCATGTCTAAAATTAGCAGTCATGCGCCTGCGGAAACACCTCATCTTTCCATCCAAATGGCCCGCATATCTCTTGTAGCAGTCACAGTATCTCTTCACCTGGGAAGCTAGTCCAGCCATGTGAACTGAAATGTGCAGCTTATGTTAGTTGCACATTCAACAAAGTAGTAAATCAAACTCTACACATCAGCATAACGGCAATCTCTCCTTCATAGAGAGTGCAGATCATTTTCTTGTTATGAAAGTTGGTAATAAAGATAGTATTGTGCCCCTCTTAGTGCAAGTTCCTACCTTCAAAACTAAAAACATGGACACAATCTTTCTACTGAAAGTGCAAATAACACAGGAAAGCTGCAACCGAAGGAAGAAAGAAAATGCCCGAATCTAGCAGAGCTACCCAGTGCAAAAATGGGAGAGTCGAACAAAAAATCAAAACAAGCAAAGATGTTCATGCACTCATATCCCAAACCAGAGAAATCGCAGAATTAAAGTGAATAGCTAGCTCCTCTGAAGTCTTAACCCTCTCATTCCTTTCCTGCTGGTAGGACGTAGGCGAGAGGAGGAGACACCTTACCTTGGCAAAGCAGCTCCAGGAGGAAATGGTGATTCAGTGAAGAAGACTCAGGGCTGCCGATACATATATGTACACAAGCGGCCTGATAAAGTAGTGATAGTTTTAGTACATTTTTGTGCACCATGAAGCATCTTTACCGGACCAAAAGAAGACACCAAAAAGAGAGATGCCGGTAATCATGTCTGCCCTGAAAAGGTATTGAAAGGAGCTTCATGAAGAGACATTACAATATATGCAGGTATTGGTAGTACATGAAGTTACCTTGGGCTGACAGGGAATCTGCAGAAATCTGTCATGATATTCTCTGCTGATCATTAAGCATTGGCAAGTCTAAGATACAGCAGGAATAATATCCAGTGCTAGACTGAGATGAAAAGTCTTGACAAAATAAATCAACGTTATTAGTATTGCAACACATGCAAACAGAGGATCCACCTCTAGCTTTGCCAAGATGCCTCTGCACCAGGGTCGCTGCTGCAGAGCCAGAGTTATGTCCTGTCACTCAGTGTGTGCATACTGCATATCACTGGCGCGCGGAGAGGAAAAGGACCCCAGGCCAACACTCGGGAAGCAACTGAGCCTCCAACTTAACTGCAACCACTTGCTCAGTAAGTTGAACAAGTTTTAATATGGTGCACAAACGCAAAAACGCCCAGAAAACTCATGCACGTTTGTATTGCCCTTAACTAACATATATCCAGAACACACCAAAGTTTCAAACAATAAAATCCCACAGCCTTGCTATTATGATGATGCTGATGTAGGAAAGACAGACATACTTGCGAGCTATTATGATCTCCCAGAAACTGTGGCATGGACGACATACTGATATTTACAACTAATATTTACAAGACCCCGTCCACTAAAACTGTCATGTTACAGAGTTCAGTAAGGATTTGCTAAGCCCGGAGATGAGGTACTAACTAGAGCATCGATCGACTTCTATAGCTTGTGCACTGGTGTTATGCCCAACAGGTGGAAGCACTGCCGCATGACGATGGCCGTCGCTTGGCACAGCAGCAGGCGGCTCGTTTCCTCTGGCGACCCGACCACCTGCCAGAATCATGGTACAAGGGGAAAGGCAGTTAAGCATGGCGCGATCAGATAGAGAAATATTTGGTTTGGCAAGCAGATTGGTACCATACCTGGCAGTTGGTGTAAAATTGTGAGAATCTTTCAGATAGGGTGTACAGGTAGTCACACAGGCGATGGGGCGACAGGTCGTCGCAGACCTGCTCGACAACCTTAAACATTGCAGTATAGCCAGAGTTAACGACACAGTATATTATATATATGTACACATAAAAGGATGGTGCTCGACTGAAGCAGTAGGTCTTGTTTATCAAACGCATCCCATGGAAATTTCATCCTGGGTAATTTTCAGGCTAGAAATTCTTTGCTGCCGCAGGCAGAATTTTCAATTACAATCAAGCAAGTGGATCTAAGACCCTGTTAAACAGCTTCAATGAATGAATAATCAAAAGCATGTACCTCTGCAAATTGGATGAGATGCAATCCTAAGGAACGCTCGTCAGGATGGCCGAGAGTAATAAATTCAGTCTGAATCCAAAGGATGGAAAGTAACAACCATCAGCAATCATGCGATGCTACAGATGGTGTATGGGTTACAAGTATGACAAGATGCTCACCATTTTCAACTCTTCGACATCCTTGTTGGATTTCTGGATGATGGAACAGATACGGGCGTGTGCATACTGAAGGTACACAGCGGTATTTCCCTGCTCATTGCATCACGGTTAGATCTTCATAATACACTCTACTTGGGTAGCTTAAAAAGAGTACTTCGGGACCAAAATACACCGAGAAAACATAATCATACATAACTAGTTAGTACATGGATGCTAGAGTACCTTGTCACTTAGCATTTGTTCATAGCTAAATTTGTAGTCCGTCAGCCGATTGTTTTTAAGATCTGCATACCTAAATTAAAGAAATTGTAGAAAATGAAGCATCATCAGAACGGTTGAACTATGAGCAGTTAAACATCCACCATAAGGAAAAGTAAATAAGTCTTTATAAGTTGTAAATTTCACGCATGCATCCAAGTTCTAATACATGCAGGTGCACGTAAAATAGGCACGAGCAGTCAATATAATAGAACTCTAATGCTTAGATGCACAGGCTATTGAGTACGAGCAGTCATACGACAGAATAGAACTTTAATGCTTTGAAAGTTTGATTCATGGAATGGAATATATGAGATAAAATGACCCTTTTATAGTTTTAAAGTGTTTCTCTCCAATAAAGATGATAAAAAGAGAATGTAAACTCACTTAACAGCACCATATCCTATAGCCTCTGAAGTTTTATCCAGCTCCTCATCCGTCCATTTAGCAATTTGACCTGAAAAAAATCATCACAATTGCAGGCATGGTGAGAGTTCATTTTTTATGAACAGTGGTACCCCCCCCCCAAATAAAAAAAATCAAAACATCAAATACCATTTTCAGTGAGACGTTTGATAAGTTGTGCCAGGCTCTGGGATTTAGCCTCATCAAGTAGATCTACCAGTCGAACAGCTCCATCAGAGGAACGGGTCCGGAAACGTGAGCCGTCTGCACCAAGAACAAAGCCAAAACCAACATGGCTCGCCTTTGGGTACTTCTCTTCTTTTTGATCTGGGAGCCAGCCAGCCATCCTAGCAGCCTATGATCAGTTTCACAAAAGGTATTGTGACACACAAAATCTCAGTTGGTCCTCTTCATATGATAAGAACCGACTAGTAGACCAAGACTGCATTTGAAATATTGTTTCTAGATCCTACAAAGAAAATGGATACGATACTCACATTGAAAACCGAATGGAAGTGTTGCTGCTGACCGACATCCGTTACATATATTATCCATTCTGCCATCTCCACATTAAGCCGGTACCTTCATAAAGATAAGAACCACATATGAGTTTAAAAGCTAAGCAGTTCAATAGGGATCCTACATCTCATATATTGAACACTACTTGTTTCATATTCTCTGACAAATACGGGAAAAGAATTTATGTCTTAGGGCGAGAAGTTACAAAAGGGACAATGTGTTAATTGATGTTTTAGTAACTGACCAAAGAGCAGCCAAGTCTGTAGAAGCATAGTTGAAGCCTCCATCTCTCTTGACCACTATCAGAGGAGGCTTTCGGCCTTCTATAACTCGAGCGCCTTTACTTTCTGTAATCAAGCCTTTGCCAGTCAATTCCTCCAAAACACGAGGAATGTAAGGATTGTAAAAGCTCTCACCCTGAGAAAATTAACAATTTAGCTAGCTTGATTTCGCATAAAAAGTACATAAAACTATGAATAATCATTTGCTTCTTGTTGGTGAAGTTTGGTTGGAGATCAAGGCCATTGGTAGTTTCAGTAAGGCAAAAAATTCAAACAAAGGTAAAAAAATGTAGATGATCAATATAAATTCTGAAATTCCACTTCAAAACATGTTTGAACAGTATATTTATCAGTAGTAACTGAACATAACATTCCAGCACTAGTAAACACAATGCACATTGCAACAAAAACACAATGCTTATATTTTTAGGGAAACCACAGCTTAGTCCATACCACCAGAATAATTCAGCTTCCAAATAGTATGTCAAAAATTCAGGAGTTCTCTCCCAATATTTGTTGGTAGGCAAACAGGGAACAGTAGTAATACCTTTTCTTCAAGTTCCACATTAAGGCGTTTGTACACCAAGTCAAACTCATTCCGGCTAATTTGACAAATACTTTTCCAGGCAGCTAGGTATCTATCTTCCCCTCTCTACAATTCAGTTATTGTTTGGTGGTGAGAATAAGTCATGCCATAAGTCATAAATTGAGCAAACAACAAGGATTGGAAGAAAAACAACACCTGCAGGCGAACTACTGCTTGCTGAGCCCTGCCTTTAAAATCAGGATTCTCGTCAAATTTTTTCTTGGCATCTCTGTAAAAACTCTGTAGCATATATGCATAACATAACAAGATGTTGCTGGATCAGGAAGATGATAGCAAAACATTCGCTTTCATTCAATGAGAGTTTTGTCAGAATTCATAAATTTAGTAAGACAAGAAAATTACTTGAAAGAAATAGGTACAACCATTGTGATAAATATCCGTAGCATGCTCTATATACATATGCAGAACAGACCATAATCATTATTTTCTATTGCTCAGAGCAAGATTTGTATGCACCGGTTCAGTCTTTAGGGATTACAGAAAATGGCATATATCAACCAGTGCTACCACTAATAGTGCAATTGTAGATTTGGAGAAAGGAAGCAGGTTAAACACTCAATATTAGAGTAAGATGCTAGAGGTAAATCATCTTTTAAGGTCAGATACATAACCTTGTGAAAAATCTTGGCATACTTAGATTAAGTTTCATCGGTTAAAGTATTAGATAACTACTAAGCTCTGGTACTATTAACACGTACCTGAAGATCCCCAATGGCCTGGTTGGCAGCTTCCTCCCCATTTGGGAATTTCTCAAACAGAAATTGTATCAGCATTCCAAACTGAAAAAAGATTAAAAAAATATTAGTAAAATAAAGAGTTCCATCTGTGTCAATCTTTAAGACCTCAGTACATGTGAATTTGGTACCTGTGTACCCCAGTCTCCCACATGGTTACGACGAAGAACTTCAATATTCGCAAACTCAAATATGCGAGCTAGTGTATCTCCAATTATGGTTGATCTTATATGCCCAACGTGCATCTCCTTTGCAATATTAGGAGATGAAAAATCAAGCACCACCCTCTTAGCTGGTAAGATTGGTGACCATGATTCGATCCCATGGATAAGCATGTCTTGTATCCTCTGCAATTGTGAGGCTCATTAGTATGGTGGGCTTGTGTTAGCACTTACCAGTAACATTAAGTTAATAACGAAGGCTATTTATAGAAAATCTCAACCAGACCTGTGCGATCCAATCACTGGATAGGACTATGTTAACATATCCAGGTCCAACAACAGAGATGGATTCGACAATTCTGGAAGGAGGAAGGTTGTCTGCAATTGCCTGCAAATATGTTTAGTTTGGATACTAGGAACGAAAATGAAACAATATTTCCTTCAAGAAAACATTCAGTATGAAAGCTTTACCTGTCCAACTGCATTGGGGTTCCCGAGGTTTGTTGCAGATTCTCTTATACGTGGAAATAAGCTCATTGCGTTGTTGCTGCACATGATTGACAGATGATTTCTTGTTCAGTAGAGAGACTCATCTCATTAACCAAACACTTAGATAGTAAAATTATAGTCTAGACGTAGCACAACGACATACCACTGGTAGTCACCAAATCCTGATTTCGAGACTTCGACCATTGGCTCCACATCAAAATCAGCTGCCACTGCACAGAGAGATTTCACAACCAATCTGGATAGTTGTCGTTTAACACTCTCCACTCTACATTGAGTCTAGCAAAGCAAGCGAAGAAGCATTGTCAGCACCAACAACTAGCTAAGGGCAGAAAATACATACAGTAACTGTACAATCAGCAACCACATAATAATTTTTAATGACAACTACAGAGAACGAAGATATGGTATCTATGATTTAGGCAATAACAGAGGATGTAAAAAAGTTTATAACATGAATTGAGGGGGAAAAACACATAGGGATAAGACAAAAACAAGGCAAACGCTTACTTATCACCTATAGGCTAGTTTTCCTCATAAACGTAAGCTTATATGCTTACGGAACTGAAGCTGCTAACGTAAACTTTATGCATTTGGGCCAGACCCTACTCATGATACACTTCATTTTATTTATTCAAATAAAATCCTCATAAACACATCCACGATTGGTGATGGCACATATCACAACATTACGACTGGTGATCATGCAGTAGGTTGCAATACAGAAGGGAGGAGTAATAACATATCCAGTGACAAGTTAGGCAAATCGGTGGCTGAACTCTAGATACGCATGGAACACAGCATGCAGTTAAGGCTTAGCAACACTTACAGCTTCAGTTTCCTGAGGTTGTGAATGGGGAGTAGAAGAGGAAGTGGATGCCGCCTCGCCACCCATGGTCATAGCTCTAGTTAATCACACGAGATCTGTAGAATCCGCCCGCACAGTTAGGCAAACAGATACAAAATATACATCAATCAATACTCATACATCTCACGAACCCCCGTTAATTCTGCAACGTCGGCAGAGTAGAGGATCAAAGTGCAACGGGCGATACAAGCTGCATCTCTAACGCGCAGGAACCGAACGACCAAAACCACGCTGAACAAAGCGGGGCGGAGCAAATCGACAAACACATGGCGGGCCATGGCCATGGACTCCGCCTCGCCGGCCGCGAAACTGCTCATGCCGCCGTACCACTACTCTCCTGGGGCGGCGGATGATGCCACGACGCGACGCGGCGGCCGAAGCCGGCGGGGCGGCCAGAGGTCGTCTCCTGTCCCCAGCCCCGAGCACCCTCCCCGCCCCCGCCGTGCACCGACCACCGAGCAACACCAATCCCCAGTCCCACCCCGGTCCGAATGCGAATGCGATCCTACCACCCCACAACAATAAAACCAGGTAAACGCAAAAATTCGAGCGCGCATGCTCTCCCGGCCGCACTAAATTGGTTCAGACAATCACGCGTGCGAGTCGAGTTCGAATGCCGCAGGCCACGAACTCGAACGGAAGCTACACGTAACTTTGTGAGCTGGGATTCAGAAGGGAGGCTGACCGATTCGCGGAGATCGGAGGAGGAGACGCGAGGCAGGGCGGCGACGATCGATGAGGCCACGTGCTGCGGCGGCCGGCGGCGAGCGCGATGTGCCGGCGTCGGCGTGAGGGGTTCCGGTTCCACGGCTGCGGAGGGGTTTTGGTTTGACTAGTCAGCTTAGACGCACGGGGGGCGGTATATAGAAGGAAGGAAAGCTAGGCGTGCTTCGTGCCAACCCCGTCCGATGGAAAGTCGACGGTCAAGATTTAACATGAGACCGGGTGATGAACGAGTTGTATTGTTGTCAACGGCCACTCGTTCTTGACTTGACTGAACTTGACCGCCAAGTTATATTTTTAAATAAAAACTTGAGCGCCAAGCTTTTTTTCAAGAGTATGAAAATTGCGTACCGTATTTTTATAGAAGAGAGAAACCGTGATTTACAAGAGATCCCTCGAGTTGCGAACAACCCGAGAGCATTACCCACTTACTCCAACACGAAACACTCTCACAAAACGTTGTAGTCCTCCGGCCACTCTAAGTGCTAGATTCCAATCCTTAATCTCTTCCAGAATTTTGGCCGCAAGTGATTGCGCCTTCATTTGTTGTTCAGTTCTAGCAAAGACATGAGCATTTCTCTGCTTCATAAAGGCCACACTGTGCAGATGACAAAGGTGTCAAAACCTCGCTTTTTAACCTTGCTAAAATGTTGCCTGTGTAGCGTCCACCATTCCAGGAATGTATCTACTGCTAGTGCCCTCTGGATGAGAAGTTATAGGGCATCAAGGCAGCGATGCCAAGTCTCTTGCGCATAGACGCATTGCATGAAGATATGCTCGACATTATCTTCCTCTTGCAAGCAAGTGAAGCAAGCCGATGGAGTGTCTTGTAATCCATGCCATGCGCGTCGATCTGAGGTCCAAATTCGATATTGAGCAGCTAGCCAGCAGAAAATCTTGCACTTGAGAGGAGCCCAACTTCTCCATATGGCGGAGGCAAAGGAGCACACAGGCATTTCTTGGTATAACCAATTGTAAGTGGATTTAGATGAGTAAACGCCGGATGCGGCGCAAGGCCAAGTGAATGTGTCTGGACTTTCAGCGTCTCGTAGCACAGATGCAATTGCCTGCTGGAGATGCATCAATTGAAGCAGAGCCGTGAACGATGGAGAGGTCTTGATGTCAGAGATCCAGCAGTCTTCCTCGAGACCTTGTTGCACCGTTCTGCTGTTGATGACACGGGTGTCCACAAGCTCAACAATCGCCGGTGCCACATCATGTACAACAACTCCAGGGATCCATCGATCCCTCCAGAACAAGACTCGATCTCCTTTTCCAACCTCGATGTTGACAATGCTATCAAATAACATCCGCGCATCACTGTCCACCATGAGCGCCAGTCCTTGCCACGGCCTCTCCCTATCAGTGCGTCGGAGCCATTCCCATCTAACACGCAGTGCCAGAGCTTGATTGTGTAAGTTTTTGATCCCCAGACCACCGAATCGCGTTGGTCGACATATGGTGTCCCACGCCACCAAGCATTGGCCACCATTGGCTTTCTCTTTTCCTGCCCAAAAGAAGGCTCTGCACCAACTGTTGATGTCCTCTAACACCCACTGTGGGGGCTGTAACACGAGCAATTGGTGAATCAGCCGAGCTTGCAATATAGACTTCACCAATATCAATCGTCCCTGTCGCTGCAAGAACCCTCTTTGCCATGTCGGGATGAACTTCCTAACCATGTCCAAAAGCGGTTGCCAGTCAGCTTTGGTGAGCTTTTTGAGCGCCAGTTGTATTCCCAAATACTTGCACGGGAATTCAGCAAGCTCACATTGCAGAAGGTTAGAGATCATGTCTTTGTCATCCTGCTCGCCATGTATGAGAGTGGCAGTGGTTTTTCTGTAGTTTATCCTCAGGCCCGAGGCCTCGCCAAAAACCAGAAGTACCTCCTGATAAAACTCAGGCCACTTGTGTTGGGGAACGTAGTAATTTCAAAAAAATTCCTACGCACACGCAAGATCATGGTGATGCATAGCAACGAGAGGGTAGAGTGTTGTCTACGTACCCTCGTAGATCGACAGCGGAAGCGTTATGACAACGCGGTTGATGTAGTCGTACGTCTTCACGGTCCGACCGATCAAGCACCGAAACTATGGCACCTCCGAGTTCTTGCACACGTTCAGCTCGATGACGATCCCCGGACTCCGATCCAGCAAAGTGTCGGGGAAGAGTTTCGTCAGCACGACGGCGTGGTGACAATCTTGATGTTCTACCGTCGCAGGGCTTCGCCTAAGCACCGCTACAATATTATCGAGGATTATGGTGGAGGGGGGCACCACACACGGCTAGAGAACGATCACGAAGATCAACTTGTGTGTCTAGAGGTGCCCCCCTGCCCCCGTATATAAAGGAGCAAGGGGGGAGGCCGGCCGGCCCTAGCAGGGCGCGCCAGGAGGAGGAGTCCTCCTCCTAGTAGGAGTAGGACTCCCCTCTTTCCTACTCCTACTAGGAGGGGGAAAGGAAGGGGGAGAGGGAGAAGGAAAGGGGGGCGCCGCCCCCCCTCTCCTAGTCCAATTCGGACCAGAGGGGGAGGGGGCGCGCGGCCCACCCTGCCCGCCCCTCTCTCTCTCCACTAAGGCCCATTAGGCCCATACTTCTCCCGGGGGGTTCCGGTAACCCTCCGGCACTCCGGTTTTCTACGAAATCACCCGGAACACTTCCGGTGTCCGAATATAGCCGTCCAATATATCGATCTTTATGTCTCGACCATTTCGAGACTCCTCGTCATGTCCGTGATCACATCCGGGACTCCGAACAAACTTCGGTACATCAAAATATATAAACTCATAATGAAACTGTCATCGTAACGTTAAGCGTGCGGACCCTACGGGTTCGAGAACAATGTAGACATGACCGAGACACGTCTCCGGTCAATAACCAATAGCGGAACCTGGATGCTCATATTGGCTCCTACATATTCTACGAAGATCTTTATCGGTCAGACCGCATAAGAACATACGTTGTTCCCTTTGTCATCGGTATGTTACTTGCCCGAGATTCGATCGTCGGTATCTTAATACCTAGTTCAATCTCGTTACCGGCAAGTCTCTTTACTCGTTTTGTAATAAATCATCTCGCAACTAACTCATTAGTTGTAATGCTTGCAGGGCTTAAGTGACGTGCATTACCGAGAGGGCCCAGAGATACCTCTCCGACAATCGGAGTGACAAATCCTAATCTCGAAATACGCCAACCCAACATGTACCTTTGGAGACACCTGTAGAGCTCCTTTATAATCACCCAGTTACGTTGTGACGTTTGGTAGCACACAAAGTGTTCCTCCGGCAAACGGGAGTTGCATAATCTCATAGTCATAGGAACATGTATAAGTTATGAAGAAAGCAGTAGCAACATACTAAACGATCGGGTGCTAAGCTAATGGAATGGGTCATGTCAATCACATCATTCTCCTAATGATGTGATCCCGTTAATCAAATGACAACACATGTCTATGGTTAGGAAACATAACCATCTTCGATTAACGAGCTAGTCAAGTAGAGGCATACTAGTGACGTTTAGTTTGTCTATGTATTCACACAAGTATTATGTTTCCGGTTAATACAATTCTAGCATGAATAATAAACATTTATCATGATATAAGGAAATAAATAATAACTTTATTATTGCCTCTAGGGCATATTTCCTTCAGTCTCCCACTTGCACTAGAGTCAATAATCTAGATTACATAGTAATGATTCTAACACCCATGGAGCTTTGGTGCTGATCATGTTTTGCTCGTGGAAGAGGCTTAGTCAACGGGTCTGCTACATTCAGATCCGTATGTATCTTGCAAATCTCTATGTCTCCCACCTGGACTAGATCCCGGATGGAATTGAAGCGTCTCTTGATGTGCTTGGTTCTCTTGTGAAATCTGGATTCCTTTGCTAAGGCAATTGCACCAGTATTGTCACAAAAGATTTTCATTGGACCCGATGCACTAGGTATGACACCTAGATCGGATATGAACTCCTTCATCCAGACTCCTTCATTTGCTGCTTCTGAAGCAGCTATGTACTCCGCTCCACATGTAGATCCCGCCACAACGCTTTGTTTAGAACTGCACCAACTGACAGCTCCACCGTTTAATGTAAACACGTATCCGGTTTGCGATTTAGAATTGTCCGGATCAGTGTCAAAGCTTGCGTCAACGTAACCATTTACGATGAGCTCTTTGTCACCTCCATATACGAGAAACATATCCTTAGTCCTTTTCAGGTATTTCAGGATGTTCTTGACCGCTGTCCAGTGATCCATTCCTGGATTACTTTGGTACCTCCTTGCTAGACTTATAGCAAGACACACATCAGGTCTGGTACATAGCACTGCATACATGATAGAGCCTATGGCTGAAGTATAGGGAACATCTTTCATTTTCTCTCTATCTTCTGTAGTGGTCGGGCATTGAGTCTTACTCAACTTCACACCTTGTAACACAGGCAAGAATCCTTTCTTTGCCTGATCCATTTTGAACTTCTTCAAAACTTTGTCAAGGTATGTGCTTTGTGAAAGTCCAATTAAGCGTTTTGATCTATCTCTATAGATCTTAATGCCCAATATGTAAGCAGCTTCACCGAGGTCTTTCATTGAAAAACTCTTATTCATGTATCCTTTTATGCTATCCAGAAATTCTATATCATTTCCGATTAGTAATATGTCATCTACATATAATATCAGAAATGCTATAGAGCTCCCACTCACTTTCTTGTAAATACAGGCTTCTCCAAAAGTCTGTACAAAACCAAATGCTCTGATTACACTATTAAAACGTTTATTCCAACTCCGAGAGGCTTGCACCAGTCCATAAATGGATCGCTGGAGCTTGCACACTTTGTTAGCTCCCTTTGGATCGACAAAACCTTCCGGCTGCATCATATACAACTCTTCTTCTAGAAATCCATTCAGGAATGCAGTTTTGACATCCATCTGCCAAATTTCATAATCATAAAATGCGGCAATTGCTAACATGATTCGGACAGACTTAAGCATCGCTACGGGTGAGAAGGTCTCATCGTAGTCAATCCCTTGAACTTGTCGAAAACCTTTTGCGACAAGTCGAGCTTTGTAGACAGTAACATTACCGTCAGCGTTAGTCTTCTTCTTGAAGATCCATTTATTCTCAATTGCTTGCCGATCATTGGGCAAGTCAACCAAAGTCCATACTTTGTTCTCATACATGGATCACATCTCAGATTTCATGGCTTCAAGCCATTTTGCGGAATGTGGGCTCACCATTGCTTCTTCATAGTTCGTAGGTTCATCATGATCTAGTAGCATGACTTCCAGAACAGGATTACCGTACCACTCTGGTGCGGATCATACTCTGGTTGATCTATGAGGTTCAGTAGTAACTTGTCCTGAAGTTTCATGATCATCATCATCAACTTCCTCACTAATTGGTGTAGGTGTCGCAGAAACCGGTTTCTGCGATGTACTACTTTCCAATAAGGGAGCAGGTACAGTTACCTCATCAAGTTCTACTTTCCTCCCACTCACTTCTTTCGAGAGAAACTCCTTCTCTAGAAAGTTTCCGAATTTAGCAACAAAAGTCTTGCCTTCGGATCTGTGATAGAAGGTGTATCCAATAGTTTCCTTTGGATATCCTATGAAGACACATTTCTCCGATTTGGGTTCGAGCTTATCAGGTTGAAGCTTTTTCACATAAGCATCGCAGCCCCAAACTTTAAGAAACGACAACTTTGGTTTCTTGCCAAACCACAGTTCATAAGGCGTCGTCTCAACGGATTTCGATGGTGCCCTATTTAACGTGAATGCGGCCGTCTCCAAAGCATAACCCCAGAACGATAGCGGTAAATCAGTAAGAGACATCATAGATCGCACCATATCTAGTAAAGTACGATTACGACGTTCGGACACACCATTACATTGTGGTGTTCCGGGTGGCGTGAGTTGCGAAACTATTCCGCATTGTTTCAAATGTACACCAAACTCGTAACTCAAATATTCTCCTCCACGATCAGATCGTAGAAACTTTATTTTCTTGTTATGATGATTTTCAACTTCACTCTGAAATTCTTTGAACTTTTCAAATGTTTCAGACTTGTGTTTCATTAAGTAGATATACCCATATCTGCTTAAGTCATCTGTGAAGGTGAGAAAATAACGATATCCGCCACGAGCCTCAACGTTCATCGGACCACATACATCTGTATGTATGATTTCCAACAAATCTGTTGCTCTCTCCATAGTACCGGAGAACGGTGTTTTGGTCATCTTGCCCATAAGGCATGGTTCGCAAGTACCAAGTGATTCATAATCAAGTGGTTCCAAAAGTCTATCAGTATGGAGTTTCTTCATGCGCTTTACACCGATATGACCTAAACGGTAGTGCCACAAATAAGTTGCACTATCATTATCAACTCTGCATCTTTTGGTTTCAACATTATGAATATGTGTGTCACTACTATCGAGATTTAATAAGAATAGACCATTCTTCAAAGGTGCATGACCATAAAAGATATTACTCATATAAATAGAACAACCATTATTCTCTGATTTAAATGAATAACCATCTCGCATCAAACAAGATCCAGATATAATGTTCATGCTCAACGCTGGCACCAAATAACAATTGTTTAGGTCTAATACTAATCCCGAAAGTAGATGTAGAGGTAGCATGCCGACTGCGATCACATCGACTTTGGAACCATTTCCCACGCGCATCGTCACCTCGTCCTTAGCCAATCTTCGCTTAATTCGTAGTCCCTGTTTCGAGTTGCAAATATTAGCAACAGAACCAGTATCAAATACCCAGGTGCTACTGCGAGCATTAGTAAGGTTCACATCAATAACATGTATATCACATATACCTTTGTTCACCTTGCCATCCTTCTTATCCGCCAAATACTTGGGGCAGTTCCGCTTCCAGTGACCAGTCTGCTTGCAGTAGAAGCACTCAGTTTCAGGCTTAGGTCTAGATTTGGGTTTCTTCTCCTGAGCAGCAACTTGCTTGCTGTTCTTCTTGAAGTTCCCCTTCTTCTTCCCTTTGCCCTTTTTCTTGAAACTAGTGGTCTTGTTGACCATCAACACTTGATGCTCCTTCTTGATTTCTACCTCCGCAGCTTTCAGCATTGCGAAGAGCTCAGGAATTGTCTTTTCCATCCCTTGCATATTATAGTTCATCACGAAGCTCTTGTAGCTAGGTGGAAGTGATTGGAGAATTCTGTCAATGACGCAATCATCTGGAAGATTAACTCCCAATTGAATCAAGTGATTATTATACCCAGACATTTTTAGTATATGCTCGCTGACAGAACTGTTCTCCTCCATCTTGCAGCTATAGAACTTATTCGAGACTTCGTATCTCTCAATCCGGGCATTTGCTTGAAATATTAACTTCAACTCTTGGAACATCTCATATGCTCCATGACGTTCAAAACGTCGTTGAAGCCCCGATTCTAAGCCGTAAAGCATGGCACATTGAACTATCGAGTAGTCATCAACTTTGCTCTGCCAGACGTTCTTAACGTCGTCAGTTGCATCAGCAGCAGGCCTGGCACCCAGCAGTTCTTCCAGGACGTAACTTTTCTGTGCAGCAATGAGGATAATCCTCAAGTTACGGACCCAGTCCGTGTAATTGCTACCATCATCTTTCAACTTTGCTTTCTCAAGGAACGCATTAAAATTCAACGGAACAACAGCACGGGCCATCTATCTACAATCAAACATAAACAAGCAAGATACTATCAGGTACTAAGTTCATGATAAATTTAAGTTCAATTAATCATATTACTAAAGAACTCCCACTTAGATAGACATCCCTCTAATCCTCTAAGTGATCACGTGATCCAAATCAACTAAACCATGTCCGATCATCACATGAGATGGAGTAGTTTCATTGGTGAACATCACTACGTTGATCATATCTACTATATGATTCACGCTCGACCTTTCAGTCTCCGTGTTCCGAGGCCATATCTGTATATGCTTGGCTCGTCAAGTATAACATGAGTATTCCGCGTGTGCAACTGTTTTGCACCCGTTGTATTTGAACGTAGAGCCTATCACACCCGATCATCACATGGTGTCTCAGCACGAAGAACTTTCGCAACGGTGCATACTCAGGGAGAACACTTCTTGATAATTAGTGAGAGATCATCTTAAAATGCTACTGTCAATCAAAGCAAGATAAGATGCATAAAAGATAAACATCACATGCAATCAATATAAGTGATATGATATGGCCATCATCATCTTGTGCTTGTGATCTCCATCTCCTAAGCATCGTCATGATCACCATCGTCACCGGCGCGACACCTTGATCTCCGTCGTAGCATCATCGTCGTCTCGCCAATCTTATGCTTCTACGACTATCGCTACCGCTTAGTGATAAAGTAAAGCATGACAGGGCGATTGCATTGCATACAATAAAGCGACAACCATATGGCTCCTGCCAGTTGCCGATAACTCGGTTACAAAACATGATCATCTCATACAATAAAATTTAGCATCATGCCTTGACCATATCACATCACAACATGCCCTGCAAAAACAAGTTAGACGTCCTCTACTTTGTTTGTTGCAAGTTTTACGTGGCTGCTACGGGCTTAAGCAAGAACCAATCTTACCTACGCATCAAAACCACAACGATAGTTTGTCAAGTTGGTGTTGTTTTAACCTTCGCAAGGATCGGGCTAGCCACACTCGGTTCAACTAAAGTTGGAGAAACTGACACCCGCCAGCCACCTGTGTGCAAAGCACGGCGGTAGAACTAATCTCGCGTAAGCGTACGCGTAATGTCGGTCCGGGCCGCTTCATCCAACAATAACCGCCGAACCAAAGTATGACATGCTGGTAAGCAGTATGACTTATATCGCCCACAACTCACTTGTGTTCTACTCGTGCATATAACATCAACACATAAAACCTAGGCTCGGATGCCACTGTTGGGGAACTTAGTAATTTCAAAAAAATTCCTACGCACACGCAAGATCATGGTGATGCATAGCAACGAGAGGGGAGAGTGTTGTCTACGTACCCTCGTAGACCGACAGCGGAAGCATTATGACAACACGGTTGATGTAGTCGTACATCTTCACGGTCCGACCGATCAAGCACCGAAACTACGCACCTCCGAGTTCTTGCACACGTTCAGCTCGATGACGATCCCCGGACTCCAATCCAGCAAAGTGTCGGGGAAGAGTTTCGTCAGCACGACGGCGTGGTGACGATCTTGATGTTCTACCGTTGCAGGGCTTCGCCTAAGCACCGCTACAATATTATCGAGGATTATGGTGGAGGGGGGCACCGCACACGGCTAGAGAACGATCACGAAGATCAATTTGTGTGTCTAGAGGTGCCCCCCTGCCCCCGTATATAAAGGAGCAAGGGGGAGGCCGGCCGGCCCTAGCAGGGCGCGCCAGGAGGAGGAGTCCTCCTCCTAGTAGGAGTAGGACTCCCCTCTTTCCTACTCCTACTAGGAGGGGGAAAGGAAGGGGGAGAGGGAGAAGGAAAGGGGGGCGCCGCCCCCCCTCTCCTAGTCCAATTCGGACCAGAGGGGGAGGGGGTGCGCGGCCCACCCTGCCCGCCCCTCTCTCTCTCCACTAAGGCCCATACTTCTCCTGGGGGGTTCCAGTAACCCTCCGGCACTCCGGTTTTCTATGAAATCACCCGGAACACTTCCGGTGTCCGAATATAGCCATCTAATATATCGATCTTTATGTCTCGACCATTTCGAGACTCCTCGTTATGTCCGTGATCACATCCGGGACTCCGAACAAACTTCGCTACATCAAAATATATAAACTCATAATGAAACTGTCATCGTAACGTTAAGCGTGCGGACCCTACGGGTTCGAGAACAATGTAGACATGATCGAGACACGTCTCCGGTCAATAACCAATAGCGGAACCTTGATGCTCATATTTCCTCCTACATATTCTACGAAGATCTTTATCGGTCAGACCGCATAACAACATACGTTGTTCCCTTTGTCATCGGTATGTTACTTGCCCGAGATTCGATCGTCGGTATCTTAATACCTAGTTCAATCTCGTTACCGGCAAGTCTCTTTACTCGTTCTGTAATACATCATCTCGCAACTAACTCATTAGTTGTAATGCTTGCAGGGCTTAAGTGACGTGCATTACCGAGAGGGCCCAGAGATACCTCTCCGACAATCGGAGTGACAAATCCTAATCTCGAAATACGCCAACCCAACATGTACCTTTGGAGACACCTGTAGAGCTCCTTTATAATCACTAGTTACGTTGCGACGTTTGGTAGCACACAAAGTGTTCCTCCGGCAAACGGGAGTTGCATAATCTCATAGTCATAGGAACATGTATAAGTTATGAAGAAAGCAATAGCAACATACTAAACGATCGGGTGCTAAGCTAATGGAATGGGTCATGTCAATCACATCATTCTCTTAATGATGTGATCCCATTAATCAAATGACAACACATGTCTATGGTTAGGAAACATAACCATCTTCGATTAACGAGCTAGTCAAGTAGAGGCATACTAGTGACGTTTAGTTTGTCTATGTATTTACACAAGTATTATGTTTCCGGTTAATACAATTCTAGCATGAATAATAAACATTTATCATGATATAAGGAAATAAATAATAACTTTATTATTGCCTCTAGGGCATATTTCCTTCAACTTGTCGTGGGATGTACGAACAAAGCGACATCGTCGGCATAAATGGGCAACCTCTGCGTGCCCCAATACCCCTGTATGAGCTAATCACGCCCTCTTCCAAAGCTTTCTCAAAGATTGCCGTGAGGGCATCCATGGCAATCACGAAAAGAAGGGGGGATATGGGGTCGCCTTGTCTGAGACCACAAGCATGTATAATGCTCCTACCCGGGATCCCATTCACCAGAAGTTTTGTGGACGCAGTTTGTAGGTGTATTGACAACCACTTGATCCAATTATCTCTTAATCCTTTTGCTCTCAGTACTTCAAATAGAAACGGCCATGAGAGCGAGTCAAAAGCCCTTGAAATATCAAGCTTCAAGAATACACCTTTGCTTTTCCTGTTAGCGATTTTCCTCGCTACTTGCCATGCCAATAGGAAGTTGTCGTGCAGGCTTCTCTCTTGGATGGAAGCAGATTGATTGATAGTGACTAAGTCTTTCATATGTGGCCGCACTCTCATCGCAAGTATCTTAGCGAAAAGCTTCGATATACTGTGTGGTAAGCTGATCGGCCTGTAATCACCAACACTTTCAGCGCCCACTTTCTTTGGCAGCAACACAATCAGTGCATGATTCAGCTTAGCAAAGCCCCGCCCATCTCCCACGAAAAGTTTGAGGAGAGCCGCCATAATGCCATTTTTGATGATTCCCCATGTCTTCTGAAAAACGTGCCGATGTATCCGTACGGGCCCGGAGCACGGTTAGAGTGTAGCTCTTTGATGACTGTCTAGACTTCTTCTTCAGTGAAGATTGCCTCAATGCCCTGCATATCAATCTGTTGCATTCCCAAGTACTCCAGGTCCAGGGTGTGTTCTCTAGCGTTGGTCGTCCCAATGATGGAATGGAAGGATTCAGAGAAGATCATACATGTGCTCCTTGAAACTTCACCTTGACTGTCCCAGAGCAAAAAATGGCACGCTATGCTTCAGTATAGATCATACATGTGCTCCTTGAAAGGAAGTAACACTGCATCATCAAAGGGTGTTGCGACCTCTAAGAAACTGAACTCGAAGTTGAACTTGCTACAATCCAGGAAGGGATTCAATTGGCCCCAAACTGGATAGACACGAATTTTCAAGTAGAGCCAGACTGCGTTGAAGCTCATGAGGGTGACGATTCACAACATGGAAATAATAGTGCTATTCAATCTAGCATGCAAAAAATAGAGATTCTTCTGCTGAACCAACTGATCGTTCATGCGCGTCAACTACCTATGTGACCAGTCAATCAATGCTTGATCATACAATGCACAACACTCTCCCCACCACACATGTGTTTGCAATATTGGTCGTGTTGCAAACAACCAAGTGCAACATAGAGTGTGTTCTCCGGCGCCCTTTTTTTCCTTTTTGTTTGGGCTTGTTGAGCTGTGCCCTCAGTAGAACTTATTGTACTTTCTCTTGTGAGACTTGGATGTATGTGTCTGAACTAGATTGTGTATGTGTGCTCTCTGACGGTTTGCTTTATTTATAAAGCGGGGATAAAGCCTTTTTCGGTAACATAGAGTGTGTTGCAGGCTGACCAGCCGAGTGCCACACGTCCCATGAACCAGACACACACGTAAATCACTTAACTGAAAACTCATCAGTATCATCCGCCTCCCCAACACATGTCCTCTATGGTATCCACACCCACCACCTCTCCCCTTAACCTTATCTCTTCACCAACCTCTCTCCTTCCCTTGTTTCTTTTTCATCATCAACCTTATCCCTTTGTCACGTTGGTTAATTAAGGGCATATACAATGCTGGCATATGAATAGAGATGCCACATGACAAAAAGTGGCTTGAGGCACCTACGCTGATTTTTTCTCCACAATGCAAGCTACCACTAGTGGGCCACATCAATGAATAAAAAATAAAGACTCTCACTACACATGTGAAAGGATCGATATAGTTGACTAGAGGGGGGGGGGTGAATAGGCAACTAATAATTTTTAGCTAATCTTTACCAATTTAAACTTTGCATCAAAGTAGGTTGTCTAGATATGCAACTAGGTGAGCAACCTATATGATACAACAACAACAAGCACACAAGCAATCAAAGGATATAACACAAATAAGCTTGCATAAGTAAAGGCACGAGATAACCAAGAGTGGAGTCGGTGAAGACGAGGATGTGTTACCGAAGTTCCTTCCTTTTGAGGGGAAGTACGTCTCCGTTGGAGCGGTGTGGAGGCACAATGCTCCCCAAGAAGCCATTAGGGCCACCGTATTCTCCTCACGCCCTCACACAATGCGAGATGCCTTGATTGCACTATTGGTGCCCTTGGAGGCGGCGACCGGACCTTTACAAACAAGGTTGGGGCAATCTCCACAACTTAATTGGAGGCTCCCAACGACACCACGAAGCTTCACCGCAATGGAATATGGCTCCGCGATGACCTCAACCGTCTAGGGTGCTCAAACACCCAAGAGTAGCAAGATCTGCAAGGGATTAGTGGGGGGAATCAAATTTCTCTTGGTGAAAGTGCAGATCGTGGCCTTCTCAACCAATCCCTAGAAAATCAACAAGTTTGATTGGCTAGGGAGAGAGATCGGGCGAAAGTGGAGCTTAGAGCAACAATGGAGCTTGGGGGTGGAAGAGGTAGTCAACTCGGAGAAGAAGACTCCCCTTATATAGTGCGAGGACAAATCCAACCGTTATCCACTAACTCAGCATGCGACGAGCGGTACTACCGCACCTGGCAAGCGGTACTACCGCGCGGGACCACGATACTACCATAGGGAACTGCGGTACTACCGCTGGCGCAATAGAAGCTAGACCAGCCTGTGGCAAGGGCGGTAGAACCGCTGAGCGGTACTACCGCACCCCCTTGCGGTACTACCGCAAGGCAGGGTTGGTAGATTGAGAAGGCACAGACATATAAAAATACATCCGTAGCAACTTCCGCTGAGTTCCGACCCATGCAAAAATCCGACACGGTACTACCGCACCTGGCAAGCGGTACTACCGCGTAGAGCGCGGATGTAAAAAATTATATCCGCCCCTACTTCCGCTCATGTTGCTGTGCCAGGCCAGGGCTCACGATACTACCGCGCCCAAGGGGAGGTACTACCGCGTAGGGCGCGGATGTAAAAAATTACATCCGCCCCTACAACCGCTCGAGCAGCTGAGCCTAGCCAGAGGCCACGGTACTACCGCTCCCAAAGAGCGGTACTACCGTGAGTACCTGCAGTACTACCGCGCCTACGGCCGGTACTACCGCGCCTACGGCCGGTACTACCGCAAGGCACTGCAGTACTACCGCTCGGGAGAGCAGTACTACCGCATGCCCCAGATCAACAACATTAGGAGTCCTTCATTTTGCAAAGACACGAAGAAATGGAGGATGCTCCAAAGAGCCAAAGGAAAGGTGGTGCAAAAGGAGCAGATGTGTATGTGTTGATTCCACCCAAACCTTTCCAACGCGGACCCCTTCTTAATAGTACGGCTTTCCTATGACTCAAATCCACCGAAAAGAAACATAGACAAACGTCGTCTTCAAAAGTCTTCGAGGGGCACCAAATTGTCTTGTGCCTAGTCATGATATGTATGAGATGCTCAATGCACGCGATTAGTCCGCAAAAGCATTGTCATCAATCACCAAAACAACTAAGGGATAAATATGCCCTTACAGTCTCCCCCTTTTTGGTGGATTGATGACAATACAGGATTTGCACAACAAATAAGATAGAACATGGGCAAACCCCACATCTATAAAATATATACGGGCTCCCCCTAGATTTGTGCTATCTAGAGAAGTGCTTCGGACTGCACGACACACATACTAGGATCAACACTCCCCCTATATTTTATAGACAAGGCATATCTTGCAACAATAAAGCTAACAGTAAGCAAGGAGATAAGATAATAACTAAGATAAGACAATAGGCTCACAAGGGTATGCTAGAGTGCATATGTCTTACACCATATGATAGAAGCTCTGGACTCACAGGCACAAACCAAACCAAAGCAAAGAGGTTCAACGGAACGAAAGCAAAGCGACAAGACAACACACGACACACGACACGCAAATCCTACACTCTCTCCCTCTTTGGCATCAAGACACCGAAAAGGCAGAGAGGACACCTACGACACAAGTGGTGGCTCAATCTGAAGTGATCACTCGTCATGCTCCTCGTCGGTCTCGGCAGTGGGGACGGTCTCCTCCTTAGATTCAGTCCACTGGTAACCCTGCTTCACCATCCATTCAGCCTCTGGGGTGATGTGATTCTCGGAACCGCTGGTTACCTCCTTGCCAAATGTCCTAAAGATCCTCTTGTCGCGGCGGCAACTCTCCTTGGAAGCAACATGAGTCTTGTACTGCCCCTTGGCTTGCATGTAGAACAAGGCCTTCATCTTGGCCTTCAGCTTCTTAGCCATGAAGGCTCAGTAGAGGGAGGGGCATACCCAGCAGAGCTATCCTCATCCGCTTCCTCCTCCTCAATCTCATCCTCATCAACATCCATTCTAGCAGCCTCTGCCTCAGCACGAGTAGTGGTGTTAGCCCACTAAGGCTTGATGCGGAGCTTGATGGGGTCGTGACGGATCCAGTCAGGGGCAACAAACTCATCATCGGGATAGAGCTTCTCCCAAGTCCCCGTGATCAAGAGAAACAAGTAAGGGCCATAGATGGGTACCTTACGGTTGAACACCGCAACCCGAAACTCGCACCACATGATGTGTGAGACGTCAAGTGGTTGTGTCTGAGCGAGACGTGCCTCCTCACAAATGAGCATCATATCCACGAGATAGGAATGCACCTTGTCCTTGTCACCAATGCTGGAAAGAGGGAGTTGCGGAATATCCGGTGCATGATGTCAAGGAATGGGTTCAACACTCACGTCTTCTTGTCATTGGGAAGTTTCTTCTCAACAAAGTACTGTTGGAGCTTGTTCTTGTTAGCGGACTCGGGGTTGGCATGAGGGCGGACACCAACGGGCGTGTTGAGCCCCTCATCAGGCACCTGTAGCAAAGCCATGAAGTCCTTCCACTTAGCAGTCATCTGTTGTCCATTGGCCATCCAGGTCATGGACCATTCCTCATCAGTATGGAAGTGGACCAAGGCAAAGAACTGGGCCACAATCTTAGGTTCATAATCCAGATGGAAAGAGATCACGTGCTCAATGCCAAACTGCTCCACAAGGTCCAAAGCCTCACCAAAGTAGTCACGGTGCTTATCCTCCCTCATATGATTCATGTCAATCCAGTGCACGTCCACGTAGATGTTCTGCTTGGCCTTGATCACATCCAGATAGATGAGATTCTGCTGCTTGGTCCAAAATAAATCATTCCCTCTGAAGTTTGCACGGGGATTCACATAGGGGTTGATCCTCCGTCGAGTGACGAACTCAGCAAGGGGTATCTCATCCATGCCCATGGAGGGCTCCTTGTTCTTGCTGGCGGTGGTCTTGGTTCTGCATTGGGGGGCATTGGAGCCCTCTGGAGCTTCACCTTGGTTGCGCAGACGCTTGGAGCCCGTGTCATGGCTGGGATTGGAACGACAGACATTGGAACCGGAGCCACCACCTATGACACAAAACACACGAACACGCAAGAGAAGCGAGAAGGATCAATGGAAAGGCCACAGCAAACCAAGTGAAACAAGTAGAAATAGCATTGGGTAGTTGCCACATGGAAGATTTGACACCAAAGGTAGTACCGCACGGATGCGCGGAACTAAAATTTTAGTGCTGCTCCAGCCACGGTAGTACCGCTCCTGAGGAGCGGTAGTACCGTATGAGCGGTAGTACCGCACGGGAGGTGCGGTAGTACCGCATGGGGTCAAATCCGAAGCACAAACGGATCTGAGCACAACCGCGATAATGGAGCGTTACTACGGTTGATCAAATCTACCAAGGGGCAACATACCAAATACCATCTCTACGCATTACTACTCTCCTACATCCTACTCTTGCAAAGATTTGGCCTAAAATCTCAAGAACAACATGCATCTCCCCAAAAACCTAGAAACGAAAGAACGAACCAAAGAGAGAGGGATTTGGGGAGAAACCTTGTTCCATGGCAAGAGGGCGTGGTGGGGAACTATCCCACCGGACGGAATGCAAGGAAAGCGGCCAGAGACGGAGATCCGGCGAGGTTCTCCGGCGCCGTCTTGGGCAGGAGAGAGAGAGAGAGAGGCGACGTGGGGAAAAGAGTTGAATGGGTATGGGGGAGTTGGAACTCCCCCTACCTGCTCTTAACCCCCACGCGCTCGCGACTACGCGGTAGTACCGCGCGTCATCGTGGTAGTACCGCCCGGGCGGAAGTACCGCACCGCGGGCGGTAGTAAAAAATTACTGCCGTGCTGGTTGCGGTAGTACGGTGCGCAGCTCCTGCGGTAGTACCGTGGCCAGCCACGGTAGTACCATAGACCCAAGAAAATGCATGTTTTGCAAAAGGAAGAAAAGGCAGCCTATGCAATGCAACCTTCAAGCGAACGGACACACCAAAGAGCTAAACCACGAGACAACAAATGCAAGCTCGGCACAAAGAAAGAAAGACAAAAGACAACAAGGGTAAACACACAACACAACCTCTCCAAAGAGAGGGTGGTGGCCCGAGCCACCTATGTTTGAGTCAATTGGTATGGCACCGCGAAGATTTATCCTTGGGCCCATGACCGAAACTCTTCTTTGAAGCACAAGTACCATCAACAATGGCTAATGTGAAAGAGTTGATCAATTTATGTATAATGGGGGGAGGGAGAGTTCATTGAGAGAACAACACTCCCCCTATGTCCATGCCTACACCTAAACAAGATAAAAAGTTGAGTATGGTGGGGTGTGCAAGGGTTCAAGCAACATTGCTCGAATCAATGATATTTAGCTCATGCCTTAACTCACGAAATCTTGCTTCATCCAAGGGCTTCCTGAAAATATCTGCAAGGTTATCATGAGTGTTGACATAGTTGAGCTTGATCTCCCCTCGCCTAATGTGATCCCGGATGAAGTGATAACGAATCTGAATATGCTTCGTCTTGAAGTGTTGAACCGGGTTGAGAGAAATCTTGATGGCACTTTCATTGTCACCCAAAGAGGCACTTTGTCACAAATGACATCGTAATCCTTCAAAGTTTGCCTCATCCATAGAAGTTGTGCACAACAACTATCGGCGGCCACATACTCCGCTTCGGTGGACAAGAGAGACACACAACTTTGCTTCTTGGAAGACCAACTCGCCAAAGAGCAACCAAGGAATTGGCACCCTCTGGAAGTGGACTTCCTATCCACTTTGTCTCCCGCCCAATCTGAGTCTGAATAGCCCACAAGGTTGAAGTTAGATCCTCTTGGATACCATAAGCCAAAGTTTGGGGTATGAGCCAAATATCAAAAGATTCGCTTGACCGCCACAAAGTGGCTTTCCTTAGGTGCAGCTTGAAACCGTGCACAAATTCCCACACTCAACATGATATCCAGTCTAGATGCACAAAGGTAAAGCAAGGAGCCAATCATGGAGCGATATACCTTTTGATCCACTGCTTTACCATTGGGATCTATGTCAAGTTGGCATTTGACGGGCATTGGAGTGGAAGCCGGCTTGACATCACTTAGCTTGAATCTCTTGAGCATATCTTGAGTGTATTTGGCTTGGTTGATGAAGGTTCCTTCTCTTCGTTGCTTGACTTCGAAACCGAGAAATAACTTCAACTCTCTCATCATGGACATCTTGAACTTGGAGGTCATGAGTGCGGCAAATTCCTCATTGAAAGCTTTGTTAGGGGAACCAAAGATAATATCATCAACATATAGTTGGCACACAAACAACTCCCCTTTAACCTTCTTAGTAAAAAGAGTGGGGTCAATTTTCCCAATTTCAAAACCACGATCTTGCAACAACTCGGTAAGGTGGTCATACCACGCACGTGGGGCTTGTTTAAGGACATAGAGTGCCTTATCGAGTTGGTACACACGATCGGGAAAATAGGGATCCTCGAACCCGGGGGTTGTTTGACATACACCAACTCATTAATAGGACCATTAAGAAAAGCAATCTTCACATCCATTTGTTGTAACTTAAAGTTACGATGAGAAGCATAAGCAATCAACAAACGAATGGATTCAAGGCGAGCAACGGGAGCAAAGGTTTCACCGTAGTTGATACCCTCGACTTGGGAGTAGCCTTGTGCTACCAAACGAGCCTTGTTGCGAACGATAATTCCATGAGCATCTTGCTTGTTCTTGAAAATCTACTTGGTTCCAATGACATTATGGTTCCTCGTTGGCCTTGGAACCAATCTCCACACCTTGTTGTGCTCGAAGTTGTTGAGTTCTTCATGCATGGCGTTAAGCCAATCCGGATCCTCGAGCGCCTCATAGACCTTTTGGTGTTCAACACAAGAGACAAACGTGTGATGTTCACAATAGTTTGCTAATTGTCTACAAGTGCTTACCCCCTTCCTTAAGCTTCCAAGCACATTTGTCATGAGATGATCTTTGGTGGAGAGCTTGGATGAAATCTTAGCGGCACGACGCTCCAATTCCTCCTCAGGAGTGAGTTGAGGAGCGGAAACTTGATCATCTTGAGCGTCGTCTTGAGCTTGTTCTTGATCTTGATCTAGCTCGGAGGAGAGAACATGATCTTGGGCATCACTTGGTGATTCACCATCATCTTGAGGTTGATCTTGCCCTTGATCTTGTTCATGGGGTTGAGGGCCTTCACTTTGTTCTTTGGAAGCATATGGGTCTTGAGTTGGTGATGGTTCCACTTGAGTGGAACATTGTACTTCTCCTTCGGCCACAAGGGGTTCCTCAATGGGTAGGATAAAGCCAACACCCATTCTTCTTATGGCTTGGGGAGGAATTTCATCACCTACATCACAGGTACCACTTTGCTCCACTTGGGAGCCGTTATTCTCATCAAACTCCACATTACATGTCTCCTCAATAAGTCTCATTGACTTATTGAGGACACGGTAAGCATGAGAGTTTGCAGCATAACCAACAAATATGCCCTCTTGAGCTCTAGCCTCAAATTTAGACAAACGAACACCTTTCTTGAGAATGAAACACTTACACCCGAACACCTGGAAGTACTTGAGGTTGGGCTTGTTACCGGTGAGAATCTCATATGGAGTCTTGTTCAAACCCTTGTGGAGGTAGAGCCGATTGGATGCATGACACACAGTGTTGATGGCTTCGGCCCAAAAGTTGTATGTAGACTTGAACTCCGCCATCATGGTCCTGGCCGCATCCATCAACGTCCGGTTCTTCCTCTCCTCTACACCATTTTGTTGAGGGGTGTATGGTGCGGAATATTGATGCTTGATCCCCTCATCACTAAGAAACTCATCCAAGGTGTAGTTCTTGAAATCGGTGCCTTGTCACTTCTTATTGTCAAGATCTTTGCATTGTGTTGACGTTGGGCTTCATTTGCAAAGTCAATAACAGTTTGTTGGATCTCGCTCTTCCTCTTAAAGAAATATACCCAAGTGTATCTTGAGTAATCATCCATAATCACCAAGCAATACTTCCTACCCCCAAGACTATCAAAGGATGGAGGCCCAAAGAGATCCAAGTGAAGGAGCTCCAAAGGCCTCTTTGAGTAGATGATAGTCGTGGGAGGGTGAGCCTTCTCATGTAGCTTTCCTTTGATTCAAGCACTGCAAACATGATCTTTGGCAAAACTAACATTGGTTAGTCCCCAAGCATGGTCCCCCTTGAGAAGACTTTGCAAAGATCTCATATTGACATGGGCTAAACGGCGATGCCAAAGCCATCCCACGTCAACTTTAGCCATTAGGCATGTCGCGGTCTTAGTGGGTCGCTCCGAAAAGTTAATCACATAGAGACCGTTCTCGACATGCCCAACAAAGGCTACTTTAAGAGTCTTGCTCCACAAGAGGGCCACAGTATCAATATCAAAGAAAGTGGCAAAACCCATGAGTGCAAGTTGACGAACGGAAAGTAAATTGTATGCAAGGGACTCAACAAGCATGACCTTCTCGATCGTGAGATCATGAGAAATGACAACCTTGCCGAGTCCCAATACCTTAGAAGACGAGGCATCACCCCACTCGACATTGGTGGGCATAGATGGAATCTTGTGCACGTCCACCACCAAATCCTTGCTTCCGGTCATATGATTTGTGGCTCCACTATCGAGCAACCATGATCCCCCACCGGAAGCAAACACCTACAAGATATCAATGCTTGGTTTTAGGTACCCATTTTGTAATGGGTCCTTTGATGTTATTAACAAGGGTCTTAGGAACCCAAATATCCCATTCAATGTACTCATAAGAAGAACCAACAAATTTAGCATAAACATGTCCATCACTAGCACGACATAATACATAAGAAGGGTTAAAGTCGCCGGCTTTGTTGGAAGGGGTAGCATTGCCCTTCTTGGCATCACCACCCTTCACCTTGTTCTTCTTCTTATCCTTAGAAGCACCCTCTTCCTCCTTCACAAAAGTTTTCTTGAGAGGAGGAAGTCGTTTGGCCTTGTCATTCTTCTTCTTGTTTTTGTACTTGGGCACGAACCCAATCCCCTCCTTGGCCACAACTTCCTTTTGATTGCTCAAAAGGTCGTTGAGGTTCTTCTCACCTTGTATGCACGACACAAGACCTTTCTCAAGTTGCTCCTTCAGCTTTGCATTCTCCTCAAAAAGATGCACATGCTCACAACACAGGTTAGTAGCATTTGCATTATCAATTAAGACCATATGAGGAAAAGTGGCTTTCTCCTTGGTTAGCTTTACTTGGAGTTGATCATGAGACTCCTTGAGGCTAGCATGAGCACCCTTCAAGACTTTGTGAGACTTGTCAAGGAAGTCAAACTCCTCTTTCAGTCTAGCAAGATCAACCCCAAACCTGGCCTTCTCGGAGTTTAGGACACGAGATACAACAAGAGCATGATCAAGATCTTTCTTCAATTTAGCATGGTCATCGTTGTATGACTCCTCAAGGGCCAAACGATGATCGCACTCTTCCTCAAGAGCATTGGAAAGATCTGAAATCTCATCGGCATAGTCACGACTATGCCCCTCCATCTTAGAGATGGTATCTTCGTGAGCCTCGATCATGTCATTGGCTTCACCAAGTTGTTCCAAGAGAGAAATGAAGTGCTTCTTGGATTTGCCTTTGAGCTTACTCATAAAAGACTCAAATTCATTTTACTCCACATTAGACCCCTCATGTTCATCAATGCAATCCTTCAAACAAGGATTAGTAATGATGGTAGTTTTGATGCTGGGGGTTACCTTGTTAGTGGCTTTAGCCATGAGGCACTTGGCGGTGATGTTCTCATTGGGTGAGTCGAGAGAGACACCTGTCGAGTTGTCGCAATGGCAATGGAGGCCATGGCAACCGACTCACCGTCTTCATCATCGTCATCATCATCCTCATTGTACTCTTCTTGTGCCACCAACCCCTTCGGAGGAGTCTTCTTGGCGAAGTTGCTCTTGTTGGGGAAAGACTTGGCCTTGTCTTTTCGGATGAGCTTGCCACCATTGTCTTCCCTCTCCTCATATGGGCACTCCGCAACAAAGTGGCTCACATTGCCACAATTATAGCAAGTCCTCACTCGTTGCTTGCCCTTCGCACCACTTGAGGTGTTCTTGTTGAAGTTGGGCCTCGTGTTCTTCTTGCTCCAAAATTGTCTTGAAGCGAGAGCCATGTGCTCATGATAAGCATATTTTGTATCTTCGGGATTGCTCTCCTCTTCTTCCTATTCAACTTCTTCTTCCACACTAACCTTGGCCTTCAAAGCAAGGTTGGGCTTCTTAGCTCTTTGAGAGCACAACACCGCATTGTCGACGGACTTGTCCAAGATCCTCATTGCAACAAACTCATCCAACACTTCACTTGAGGACAAGGTGTGGAAGTACGGCCTTTGACGAATGACGGAGGACATGGCCTTGTGGTAAGGCATCATGGCCTTGAGAAACTTGCGCTTGATCCAATTGTCATCCGTATCCTTGCTCCCATGATCTTGGAGTGAGACCACGAGGGTGGTTAACCTCCGATAAAGCACCCAAGGTTCTTCATCTTCATTCATTGCAAACTCATCAGCTTCATCTTGCACTACTTCATAGTTGGAGCGTTGGATGCTTGGGCTTTCCTTGTAAAGAGAGACAACATGGTGCCATGCTTCCTTGGCCATTGTGAAAGGTCGGAGATGTGCAAGATCTTCGGAAGGAATTGCATCTTGGATGATGAAGAGAGCATTCTCGTTGAATTGATGACCTGCGGCTTCTCTAGGAGTGAAGTTGCTTGGGTCATGAGGATAAAAACCTTGCTCAACGATTCTCCAAAGGTTAGTATTAACATGATTTAAATGACGTTTCAAGCGATAAACCCAAGCATCAAAGTCCTCATTTTTCACAATCTTAGGGGTGAAGGAAATATGCCCTAGAGGCAATAATAAAGTTATTATTTATTTCCTTATATCATGATAAATGTTTATTATTCATGCTAGAATTGTATTAACAGGAAACATGATACATGTGTGAATACATAGACAAACAGAGTGTCACTAGTATGCCTCTACTTGACTAGCTCGTTGATCAAAGATGGTTATGTTTCCTAGCCATAGACAAAGAGTTGTCATTTGATTAACGGGATCACATCATTAGGAGAATGATGTGATTGACTTGACCCATTCCGTTAACTTAGCACTTGATCGTTTAGTATGTTGCTATTGCTTTCTTCATGACTTATACATGTTCCTATGACTATGAGATTATGCAACTCCCGTTTACCAGAGGAACACTTTGTGTGCTACCAAACTTCACAACGTAACTGGGTGATTATAAAGGCGCTCTACAGGTGTCTCCGAAGGTACTTGTTGGGTTGGCGTATTTTGAGATTAGGATTTGTCACTCCGATTGTCGGAGAGGTATCTCTAGGCCCACTCGGTAATGCACATCACTATAAGACTTGCAAGCATTGCAACTAATGAGTTAGTTGCGGGATGATGTATTATGGAACGAGTAAACAGACTTGCCGGTAACGAGATTGAACTAGGTATTGGGATACCGACGATCGAATCTCGGGCAAGTAACATACCGATGACAAAGGGAACAACGTATGTTGTTATGCGGTTTGACCGATAAAGATCTTCGTAGAATATGTGGGAGCCAATATGAGCATCAAGGTTCCGCTATTGGTTATTGACCGGAGACGTGTCTCCGTCATGTCTACATAGCTCTCGAACCTGTAGGGTCCGCACGCTTACAGTTCGATGACGGTTATATTATGAGTTTATGTGTTTTGATGTACCAAAGGTAGTTCGGAGTCCCGGATGTGATCACGGACATGACAAGGAGTCTCGAAATGGTCGAGACGTAAAGATCGATATATTGGACAACTATGTTTGGACACCAAAATGGTTTCGGGGAGTTTCGGGCATATACCGGAGTACCGGGGGGTTACCGGAACCCCCCGGGGAGACTAATGGGCCTATTGGGCCCTAGTGGAGAAGAGGAGGGAGGCCAAGGGCAGCCGTGCGCCCCCTCTCCCTAGTCCAAATTGGACAAGGAGGGGGGCGCCCCCTTTCCTTCCCCCTCTCTCTCCTTCCCTCTCCTCTCCTACTCCCACATGGAAGGGGGAGTCCTACTCCCGGTGGGAGTAGGACTCCTCATGGGGCGCGCCTAAGGTGGCCGTCCCCCTCCCCCTCCTCCACTCCTTTATATACGGGGAGGGAGGCACCCCTTGGAGACACAACAATTGATCTCTTGGATCTCTTAGCCGTGTGCGGTGCCCCCTCCACCATAATCCACCTCGATAATATCGTAGCGGTGCTTAGGCGAAGCCCTGCGTCGGTAGAACATCATCATCATCACCACACCGTCGTGCTGACAAAACTCTCCCTCAAAGATCGGCTGGATCGAAGTTCGAGGGACGTCATCGAGTTGAACGTGTGCTGAACTCGGAGGTGCCGGGCGTTCGGTACTTGATCGGTTGGATGGTGAAGACGTACGACTACATCAACCACGTTGTGCTAACGCTTCCGCTTTCAGTCTACGAGGGTACGTGGACACACTCTCCCCTCTCGTTGCTATGCATCACCATGATCTTGCGTGTGCGTAGGATTTTTTTTGAAATTACTACGTTCCCCAACAGTGGCATCCGAGCCAGGTTTCATGCGTTGATGTTATTTGCACGAGTAGAACACAAGTGAGTTGTGGGCGATACAAGTCATACTGCTTACCAGCATGTCACACTTTGGTTCGGCGGTATTGTTGGATGAAGCGGACCGGACCGACATTACGCGTACGCTTACGCAAGACTGGTTCTACCGATGTGCTTTGCACACAGGTGGCTGGCGGGTGTCATTTTCTCCAACTTTAGTTGAACCGAGTGTGGCTACGCCCGGTCCTTGAGAAGGTTAAAACAACACTAACTTGACGAACTATCGTTGTGGTTTTGATGCGTAGGTAAGAACCTATCTTGCTCAGCCCGTAGCAGCCACGTAAAACTTGCAACAACAAAATAGAGGACGTCTAACTTGTTTTTGTAGGGCATGTTGTGATGTGATATGGTTGTTGGGGAACGTAGTAATTTAAAAAAAAATCCTACGCACACGCAAGATCATGGTGATGCATAGCAACGAGAGGGGAGAGTGTTGTCTACGTACCCTCGTAGACCGAAGCAGAAGCGTTGACGCAACATAGAGGAAGTAGTCGTACGTCTTCCGGTCCAACCGATCCAAGCACCGTTACTCCGGCACCTCCGAGAGTTCTTAGCACACGTCCAGCTCGATGACGCTCCCCGAGCTCCGATCCAGCAAAGCTTCGGGGATGAGTTCCGTCAGCACGACGGCGTGATGACGATGATGATGTTCTACCGATGCAGGGCTTCGCCTAAGCACCGCAACGATATGACCGAGGTGGAATATGGTGGAGGGGGGCACCGCACGCGGCTAAGGAACGATCACGAAGATCAACTTGTGTGTTCTAGGGTGCCCCCTACCCCCGTATATAAAGGAGGGAGGGGGAGGTGCAGCCGGCCCCTAGGGGTGCGCCTGGAGGAGTCCTACTCCCACCGGGGGTAGGACTCCCCCCTCTCTTGCCTTGTTGGAGAAGGAAAGGGGGAAGGAGAAGAGGAAAGGGGGGCGCCGCCCCCCTTCCTTGTCCTATTTAGACTAGGGGGGAGGGGGCGTGCGGCCTGCCCTGGCCGGCCCCTCTCTTCTCCCTTATGGCCCATGAAGGCCCATTAACCCCCCGGGGGGTTCCAGTAACCCCTCGGTACTCCGGTAAAATGCCGATTGCACCTAGAACGATTCCGATGTCCAAATATAGGCTTCCAATATATCGATCTTTATGTCTCGACCATTTCGAGACTCCTCTTCATGTCCGTGATCACATCCGGGACTCCGAACCACCTTCGGTACATCAAAATGTATAAACTCATAATAACTGTCATCGTAACGTTAAGCGTGCGGACCCTACGGTTCGAGAACAATGCAGACATGACCGAGACACGTCTCCGGTCAATAACCAATAGCGGGACCTGGATGCCCATATTGGCTCCTACATATTCTACGAAGATCTTTATCGGTCAGACCGCATAACAACATACGTTGTTCCCTTTGTCATCGGTATGTTACTTGCCCGAGATTCGATCGTCGGTATCCAATACCTAGTTCAATCTCGTTGCCGGCAAGTCTCTTTACTCGTTCCGTAATACATCTTCTCACAACTAACATATTAGTTGCAATGCTTGCAAGGCTTATGTGATGTGCATTACCGAGAGGGCCCAGAGATACCTCTCCGACTATCGGAGTGACAAATCCTAATCTCGAAATACGCCAACCCAACAAGTACCTTTGGAGACACCTGTAGAGCACCTTTATAATCACCCAGTTACGTTGTGACGTTTGGTAGCACACAAAGTGTTCCTCCGGTAAACGGGAGTTGCATAATCTCATAGTCATAGGAACATGTATAAGTCATGAAGAAAGCAATAGCAACATAATAAACGATCGGGTGCTAAGCTAATGGAATGGGTCATGTCAATCAGATCATTCAACTAATGATGTGACCTTGTTAATCAAATAACAACTCTTTGTTCATGGTTAGGAAACATAACCATCTTTGATTAACGAGCTAGTCAAGTAGAGGCATACTAGTGACACTCTGTTTGTTTATATATTCACACATGTATTATGTTTCCGGCTAATATAATTCTAGCATGAATAATAAACATTTATCATGATATATGAGGAAATAAATAATAACTTTATTATTGCCTCTAGGGCATATTTCCTTCAATGGTCAAGGCATGATGCTATTTTTTATTGTATGAGATGATCATGTTTTGTAACCGAGTTATCGGCAACTGGCAGGAGCCATATGGTTGTCCCTTTATTGTATGCAATGCAATCGTCCTGTAATGCTTTACTTTATCACTAAGCGGTAGCGATAGTCGTAGAAGCAATAGTTGGCGAGACGACAACGATGCTACGATGGAGAACAAGGTGTCGCGCTGGTGACGATGGTGATCATGACGGTGCTTCGGAGATGGAGATCACAAGCACAAGATGATGATGGCCATATCATATCACTTATATTGATTGCATGTGATGTTTATCTTTTATGCATCTTATTTTGCTTTCATTGACGGTAGCATTATAAGATGATCTCTCACTAAATTTCAAGATAAAAGTGTTCTCCCTGAGTATGCACCGTTGCCAAAGTTCGTCGTGCCGAGACACCACGTGATGATCGGGTGTGATAAGCTCTACGTCCATCTACAACGAGTGCAAGCCAGTTTTGCACACGCAAAATACTCGGGTTAAACTTGACGAGCCTAGCATATGCAGATATGGCCTCGGAACACTGAGACCGAAAAGTCGAGCGTGAATCATATAGTAGATATGATCAACATAGTGATGTTCACCATTGAAAACTACTCCATTTCACGTTATGATCGGTTATGGTTTAGTTGATTTGGATCACGTGATCACTTAGATGATTAGAGGGATGTCTATCTAAGTGGGAGTTTTTTAGTAATATGATTAATTGAACTTAAATTTATCATGAACTTAGTACCTGATAGTATTTTGCATGTCTATGTTGTTCTAGATAGATGGCTCGTGCTGTTGTTCCGTTGAATTTTAATGCATTCCTTGAGAAAGCAAAGTTAAAGATGATAGTAGCAATTACACGGACTGGGTCCGTAACTTGAGGATTATCCTCATTGCTGCATAGAATAATTACGTCCTGGAAGCACCACTAGGTGCCAAACCTGCTGTAGGAGCAACACCAGATGTTATGAAGGTCTGGCAGAGCAAAGCTGATGACTACTCGATAGTTCAGTGTGCCATGCTTTACGGCTTAGAACCGGGACTTCAACGACGTTTTGAACGTCATGGAGCATATGAGATGTTCCAGGAGTAGGAGTTAATATTTCAAGCAAATGCCCAGATTGAGAGATATGAAGTCTCCAATAAGTTCTACAGCTGCAAGATGGAGGAGAATAGTTCTGTCAGTGAGCATATACTCAGAATGTCTGGGTATAACAATCACTTGATTCAACTGGGAGTTCATCTTCCGGATGATAGCGTTATTGACAAAATTCTTCAATCACTGCCACCAAGCTACAAGAGCTTCGTGATGAACTATAACATGCAAGGGATGGATATAAGACAATTCCCGAGCTCTTCGCAATGCTAAAGGCTGCGGAGGTAGAAATCAAGAAGGAGCATCAAGTGTTGATGATCAATAAGACCACCAGTTTCAAGAAAAATGGGCAAAGGGAAAAAGAAGGGGAACTTCAAGAAGAACAACAAACAAGTCGCTGCTCAAGAGAAGAAACCCAAGTCTGGACCTAAGCCTGAGACTGAGTGGTTCTACTGCAAGCAGACTGGTCACTTGAAGTGGAACTGCCCCAAGTATTTGGCGGATAAGAAGGATGGCAAGGTCAACAAAGGTATATGTGATATACATGTTATTGATGTGTACCTTACCAGAGCTCACAGTAGCACCTGGGTATTTGACACTGGTTCTGTTGCTAATATTTGCAACTCGAAACAGGGACTACGGATTCAGCGAAGACTGGCAAAGGACGAGGTGACGATGCGCGTGGGAAATGGTTCCAAAGTCGATGCGATCGCCGTCGGCACGCTACCTCTACATCTACCTTCGGGATTAGTTTTAGACCTAAATAATTGTTATTTGGTGCCAGCATTGAGCATGAACATTATATCTGGATCTTGTTTGATGCGAGACGGCTATTCATTTAAATCTGAGAATAATGGTTGTTCTATTTATATGAGTAATATATTTTATGGTCATGCACCCTTGAAGAGTGGTCTATTTTTGTTGAATCTCGATAGTAGTGATACACATATTCATAATGTTGAAACCAAAAGATGCATAGTTGATAATGATAGTGCAACTTATTTGTGGCACTGCCGTTTAGGTCATATCAGTGTAAAGCGCATGAAGAAACTCCATACTGATGGACTTTTGGAATCACTTGATTATGAATCACTTGGTACTTGCGAACCATGCCTCATGGGCAAGATGACTAAAACGCCGTTCTCCGGAACTATGGGGCGAGCAACTGATTTGTTGGAGATCATACATACTGATGTATGTGGTCCAATGAATGTTGAGGCTCGCGGCGGGTATCGTTATTTTCTCACCTTCACACATGATTTAAGCAGATATGGGTATATCTACTTAATGAAACATAAGTTTGAAACATTTGAAAAGTTCAAAGAATTTCAGAGTGAAGTTGAAAATCATCGTAACAAGAAAATAAAGTTTCTACGATCTGATCGTGAAGGAGAATATTTGAGTAACGAGTTTGGTCTACATTTGAAACAATGAGGAATAGTTTCGCAACTCACGCCACCCGGAACACCACAGTGTAATGGTGTGTCCGAACGTCGTAATCGTACTTTACTAGATATGGTGCGATCTATGATGTCTCTTACTGATTTACCGCTATCGTTTTGGGGTTATGCTTTAGAGACGCCGCATTCATGTTAAATAGGACACCATCAAAATCCGTTGAGACGACGCCTTATGAATTGTGGTTTGGCAAGAAACCAAAGTTGTCGTTTCTTAAAGTTTGGGGCTGCGATGCTTATGTGAAAAAGCTTCAACCTGAATAAGCTCGAACCCAAATCGGAGAAATGTGTCTTCATAGGATACCCAAAGGAAACTGTTGGGTACACCTTCTATCACAGATCCGAAGGCAAGACATTTGTTGCCAAGAATGGATCCTTTCTAGAGAAGGAGTTTCTCTCAAAAGAAGTGAGTGGGAGGAAAGTAGAACTTGATGAGGTAAATGTACCTACTCCCTTATTGGAAAGTAGTTCATCACAGAAACCGGTTCCTGTGACACCTACACCAATTAGTGAGGAAGCTAATAATGATGATCATGAAGCTTCAGATCAAGTTACTACCGAACCTCGTAGGTCAACCAGAGTGAGACCCACACCAGAGTGGTACAGTAATCCTGTTCTGGAGGTTATGTTACTAGACCATGACGAACCTACGAACTATGAAGAAGCGATGGTGAGCCCAGATTCCGCAAAATGGCTTGAGGCCATGAAATCTGAGATGGGATCCATGTATGAGAACAAAGTACGGACTTTGGTTGACTTGCCCGATGATCGGCAAGCAATTGAGAATAAATGGATCTTCAAGAAGAATACTAACGCTGACGGTAATGTTATTGTCTATAAAGCTCGACTTGTTGCGAAAGGTTTTCGACAAGTTCAAGGGATTGACTATGATGAGACCTTCTCACCCGTAGCGATGCTTAAGTCTGTCCGAATCATGTTAGCAATTGCCGCATTTTATGATTACGAAATTTGGCAAATGGATGTAAAGACTGCATTCCTGAATGGATTTCTGGAAGAAGAGTTGTATATGATGCAACCTGAAGGTTTTGTCGATCCAAAGGGAACTAACAAAGTGTGCAAGCTCCAGCGATCCATTAATGGACTGGTGCAAGCCTCTCAGAGTTGGAATAAACGCTTTGATAGTGTGATCAAAGCATATGGTTTATACAGACTTTTGGAGAAGCATGCATTTACAAGAAAGTGAGTGGGAGCTCTGTAGCATTTCTAATCTTATATGTGGATGACATATTGTTGATTGGAAATGATATAGAATTTCTGGATAGCATAAAAGGATACTTGAATAAGAGTTTTTCAGTGAAGGACCTCGGTGAAGCTGCTTACATATTGGGCATCAAGATCTATAGAGATAGATCAAGACACTTAATTGGACTTTCACAAAGCACATACCTTGATAAATTTTTGAAGAAGTTCAAAATGGATCAAGCAAAGAAAGGGTTCTTGCCTGTGTTACAAGGTGTGAAGCTGAGTAAGACTCAATGCCCGACCATTGCAGAAGGTAGAGAGAAAATGAAAGATGTTCCCTATGCTTCAGCCATAGGCTCTATCATGTATGCAATGCTGTGTACCAGACCTGATGTGTGCCTTGCTATTAGTTTAGCAGGAAGGTACCAAAGTAATCCAGGAGTGGATCACTGGACAGCGGTCAAGAACATCCTGAAATACCTAAAAAGGACTAAGGATATGTTTCTCGTTTATAGAGGTGACAAAGAGCTCATCGTAAATGGTTATGTTGATGCAAGCTTTGACACTGATCCGGACGATTCTAAATCGCAAACCGGATACGTGTTTATATTGAACAGTGGAGCTGTCAGTTGGTGTAGTTCTAAACAAAGCGTCATGGCGGGATCTACGTGTGAAGCGGAGTACATTGCTGCTTCGGAAGCAGCAAATGAAGGAGTCTGGATGAAGGAGTTCATATCCGATCTAGGTGTCATACCTAGTGCATCGCGTCCAATGAAAATTTTCTGTGACAATACTGGTGCAATTGCCTTGGTAAAGGAATCCAGATTTCACAAGAGGACCAAGCACATCAAGAGATGCTTCAATTCCATCCGGGACCAAGTCCAGGTGGGAGACATAGAGATTTGCAAGATACATACGGATCTGAATGTTGCAGACCCATTGACTAAGCCTCTTCCACGAGCAAAACATGATCAACACCAAGGCTCCATGGGTGTTAGAATCATTACTGTGTAATCTAGATTATTGACTCTAGTGCAAGTGGGAGACTGAAGGAAATATGCCCTAGAGGCAATAATAAAGTTATTATTTATTTCCTATATCATGATAAATGTTTATTATTCATGCTAGAATTGTATTAACCGGAAACATGATACATGTGTGAATACATAGACACACAGAGTGTCACTAGTATGCCTCTACTTGACTAGCTCCTTGATCAAAGATGGTTATGTTTCCTAGCCATAGACAAAGAGTTGTCATTTGATTAATGGGATCACGTCATTAGGAGAATGATGTGATTGACTTGACCCATTCCATTAGCTTAGCACTTCATCGTTTAGTATGTTGCTATTGCTTTCCTCATGACTTATACATGTTCCTATGACTATGAGATTATGCAACTCCTGTTTACCGGAGGAACACTTTGTGTGCTACCAAACGTCACAACGTAACTGGGTGATTATAAAGGTGCTCTACAGGTGTCTCCGAAGGTACTTGTTGGGTTGGCGTATTTCGAGATTAGGATTTGTCACTCCGATTGGCGGAGAGGTATCTCTGGGCCCACTCGGTAATGCACATCACTATAATCACTATAAGCCTTGCAAGCATTGCAACTAATGAGTTAGTTGCGGGATGATGTATTACGGAACGAGTAAAGAGACTTGCCGGTAACGAGATTGAACTAGGTATTGAGATACCGACGATCGAATCTCGGGCAAGTAACATACCGATGACAAAGGGAACAATGTATGTTGTTATGCGGTTTGACCGATAAAGATCTTCGTAGAATATGTGGGAGCCAATATGAGCATCAAGGTTCCGCTATTGGTTATTGACCGGAGACGTGTCTCGGTCATGTCTACATAGTTCTCGAACCCGTAGGGTCCGCCCGCTTAAAGTTCAATGATGGTTATATTATGAGTTTTTGTGTTTTGATGTACCGAAGGTAGTTCGGAGTCTCGGATGTGATCACGGACATGACGATGAGTCTCGAAATGGTCGAGACGTAAAGATCGATATATTGGACGACTATGTTCGGACACCGGAATGGTTTCGGGGAGTTTCGAGCATATACTGGAGTACCGGGGGGTTCCGGAACCCCCCGGGGAGACTAATGGGCCTATTGGGCCCTAGTGGAGAAGAGGAGGGGCGGCCAAGGGCAGCCGCGCGGCCCCTCCCCCCAGTCCGAATTGGACAAGGAGGGGGGCGGCGCCCCCTTTCCTTTCCCCCTCTCTCTCCGTCCCTCTCCTCTCCTACTCCCACATGGAAGGGGGGAGTCCTACTCCCGGTGGGAGTAGGACTCCTCATGGGGCGCGCCTAGGGTAGCCGGCCCCCTCCCCCTCCTCCACTCCTTTATATACGGGGAGGGAGGCACCCCTTGGAGACACAACAATTGATCTCTTGGATCTCTTAGCTGTGTGCGATGCCCCCCTCCACCATAATCCACCTCGATAATATCGTAGCGGTGCTTAGGCGAAGCCCTGCGTCGGTAGAACATCATCATCGTCACCATGTTGTCGTGCTGACGAAACTCTCCCTCAAAGCTCGGCTGGATCGGAGTTCGAGGGACGTCATCGAGTTGAACGTGTGCTGAACTCGCAGGTGTCGTGCGCTCGGTACTTGATCGGTTGGATCGTGAAGACGTACGACTACATCAACCGCGTTGTGCTAACGCTTCCGCTTTCGGTCTACGAGGGTACGTGGACACACTCTCCCCTCTTGTTTCTATGCATCACCATGATCTTGCGTGTGCGTAGGAATTTTTTTGAAATTACTACGTTCCCCAACAAGGGGAGGACCGACGTGATTCAAGTGAGTGGAAGGAATCGGTTCACCATATAAGTAAGCGGGGGTTCCACATGGGCAAAGATGCCATTTCCACTTCTACCACTAGATAAAGGAACTTTGTCATTAGTAGCTTCGCCTTGTCGGAGTTAGCATCCGTCACCTTGTTAATGGGATCGACCACGTCCAAAGGTGCGGTGGATAATTTAAGACCATCGAGAAAGTTCTTAAGCATGCCTTTGACCTCGGCCGTCATGGAAGTTTTCAATGTGTCCAAAGCCACATTAAACTCCTCACGTGAGACCGAGGTTCCCCCATCGGTCGTAGACGAGGACGGAATCACACCGGGGTGCTCCTCCTCACCGTCTATGGAGTCAACCATACTCTTCGGACGGTAAAGTCCTTAATAAAAAGACGAGGCTTTGATACCAATTGAAAGGATCGATATAGTTGACTAGAGGGGGGGGGTGAATAGGCAACTAACAGTCTTTAGCTAATCTTTACCAATTTAAACTTTACTTCAAAGTAGGTTGTCTAGATATGCAACTAGGTGAGCAACCTATATGATGCAACAACAACAAGCACACAAGCAAGCAAAGGATATAACACAAATAAGCTTGCACAAGTAAAGGCACGAGATAACCAAGAGTGGAGCCGGTGAAGACGAGGATGTGTTATCGAAATTCCTTCCTTTTAAGGGGAAGTACGTCTCCGTTGGAGTGGTGTGGAGGCACAATGCTCCCCAAGAAGCCACTAGGGCCACCGTATTCTCCTCACGCCCTCACACAATGCGAGATGCCGTGATTCCACTATTGGTGCCCTTGGAGGCGGCGACCGTACCTTTACAAACAAGTTTGGGGCAATCTCCACAACTTAATTGGAGGCTCCCAACGACACCACAAAGCTTCACCACAATGGAATATGGCTCTGCGGTGACCTCAACCGTCTAGGGTGCTCAAACACCCAAGAGTAGCAAGATCCGCAAGGGATTAGTGGGGGAATCAAATTTCTCTTGGTGGAAGTATAGATCGTGGCCTTCTCAACCAATCCCTAGAAAATCAACAAGTTTGATTGGCTAGGGAGAGAGATCGGGCGAAAGTGGAGCTTCGAGCAACAATGGAGCTTGGGGGTCGAAGAGCTAGTCAACTCGGAGAAGAAGACTCCCCTTATATAGTGCGAGGACAAATCCAACTGTTATCCACTAACTCAGCACGCGACGAGCGGTACTACCGCACTTGGCAAGCCGTACTACCGCGCGGGACCATGATACTACCGCAGGGTACTGCGGTAATACCGCCGACGCAACAGAAGCTAGACCAGCATGTGGCAAGGGCGGTAGAACCGCTGGAGCGGTACTACCGCACCCCCTTGCGGTACTACCACAAGGCAGGGTTGGTAGATTGAGAAGGCACGGACATATAAAAATACATCCGTAGCAACTTCCGGTGAGTTCCGACCCATGCAAAAATCCGACACGGTACTACCGCACCTGGCAAGCGGTACTACCGCGTAGAGCGTGGATGTAAAAAATTATATCCGCCCATACTTCCGCTCATGTTGCTGTGCCAGGCCAGGGCTCACGGTACTACTGCGCCCAAGGGGCGGTACTACGTACCGCGTAGGGCGCGGATGTAAAAAATTACATCCGTCCCTACAACCGCTCGAGCATCTAAGCCTAGCCAGAGGCCACGGTACTACCGCTCCCAAGGAGCGGTACTACCGTGAGTACCTGTGGTACTACCGCGCCTACGGCCGGTACTACCGCACGGCATTGCGGTACTACCGCTTGGGAGAGCAGTACTTCCGCATGCCCCAGAGCAACATTAGGAGTCCTTCATTTTGCAAAGACACGGAGAAACGGAGGATGCTCGAAAGAGCCAAAGGAAAGGTGGTGCAAAAGGAGCAGACGTGTACGTGTTGATTCCACCCAAACCTTTCCAACACGGACCCCCTCTTAATAGTACGGCTTTCCTACGACTCAAATCCACCGAAAATAAACATAGAGAAACGCCGTCTTCAAAAGTCTTCGATGGGCACCAAATCGTCTTGTGCCTAGCCATGATATGTCTGAGATGCTCAATGCACACGATTAGTCCGCAAAAGCATTGTCATCAATCACCAAAACAACTAAGGGATAAATATGCCCTTACAACATGCTTCTCTACTCTCCACTTTAACTTTTTCAGCTTTATGCACCGGACCACACTTTTTTTTCCTTAAGCGCCCGCCTCCCGCAGAGGATCCCATTGCTCCATCCGAACCTACTTATTCCGACATTCGATCCTACATGGCATGCGAGGCATCACCTTGGGGCTATGCATTGGCCATGCTCTAATAGTAGGGCAGCGACCTCCCATGGCAACCACCATCCACCAGCCAAAGACACATCGTCGGGCCCCGCTGCATCAAACCATGACGTTGTTGCAAGTGCAAGTTGGCTGCCCAAGGACAGCCACCGCTGGGAAGATGCAGTTGCATGGATCTGTAAAGGGGCTCCACAACATACGCCATGTTGCAAGGTGGGTGGTCGCCGCTGGTGCTGCAACATGTGTTGTGTTACAATAGTTGGAGATGTAGCGAGCCGTTGTTTCTAAAACATTACTAATTTTGCGGAGACACGAGTCTCAAGCTTGCTTAATTGCAACTTCACCGATATTTATGAAACATGGTCAACATTGAGATGTTGTTTTTGCGAAGGGAGGATGCGTGAGGCGAATTGCAACTTTGCTGATGTTTTTAAAACATGACCAATGTTGTGAAGCTGTTTTTTTGTGAAGGATGAGAGAGAGAAGGGATGCATTATGGGCCGTTTGATCGTGGCTGATCTGACGGTGGAGGTGGTGGCGGATAACTGGAAGTATCACCCAACCGATATGTAGCACGACCCAAAAAAAGTGATGCATAGGGACCTCGTCTAGAGGGCCAGCCGATAACATTACAATTGCAAGAAGAGATTGGCATTTTACAATTGTATGAAGATGGTGGTTAAGGAGACATGATGACTACCGAGAAGAAAAGGGAATCTGCATTTGTCGCTATAATATAAATAGAAATCAAGTACATGCTCGAAACATATTTATGAATTAGAATAATTGTCACATATCTTCTTTTACATGTACATGTCTGTATTTTTTTGTATTCCTTGGCAACGTTCTTTGGTAATGCACGGTCATACAACTAATATTTAGAGCATCTACACTGGGGCATCCCAAATCATCCCCAAACGTTCGGGTGAACGCCTCGGTCACTGACCGATCGTAAAAAACTGACCTAGATGGGTGCCTTAAACCGGCTTCAAACGTCCGAGCTGTCTGGCGCCTATCATATCCAGCCCAAAGTAGGGTGAATATGGGGCGGCCCGGACGTGTCCACCACTTCGGTTTGACCTAGCCTAGCCCACCCGCGCCCCATAAATATCCGCATCCAGAAAACCATAGACAGCAGTCAACCCGAACTCCACTTCACTCCCTTCTCCATTCACTCCACTTCTGATCCCTTCTGACTGAATTCAATGGCCGGCGATGGAAGCAACGCTGGCTCCGGTGTGGAGACGAGGCGAGCCTGTTGCGCGAAGCGGGGCCCGACGATGTGGAGGAGGTCGCCCTCCGTATCACGTTGAGGCGGTCACGGCTCGATCAAGGCGGATCCGGCAGCGCCCGTCACCCGCCGACATCACTGGCCCGTCCCACCTGTCGTGCAGCTCTGGCTGCTATGCTCCGCTCATTCACGTACACCACCCACCACCACCCTCTGCTCCACAAGTGATACCGGCCACCGATGGGTCCTCGTGCCCACGCTGGCGCGGACGAGGACGCCCGAGTCCGAGGCATGAGTAGCCCGACGCGAGCAGCAGCGCGCGAGGAGAGGAAAACGACGGGGAGGCGCTGACCGCGTGTCGGTCGATCCCGAGGCCACGCCCCTCGCGTCGGTCCTCTATCGCTCTCTCACGGCGGCGGAGATGGATGCGTGGCACCTCTGCTGCAAGAATGACAAGGTGCTCCGACTCACCATCGAGTTTTTAGAGCGCGAGGCAAACAAGGAAACAACGGTGAAGGCGAAGGCGAAGGCGGACCGCCTGCTCCGTAGGCTGTCGAGCAAGAGGTGCAGCTCTGACTCCGACCTGACGGACGACTCCACCTCTAGCTCCGACGACGCCCGAGTCCGAGGCATGAGTAGCCCGACGCGAGCAGTAGCGCGCGAGGAGAGGGAAACGACGGGGAGGCGCTGACCGCGTGCCGGTCGATCCCGAGGCCACGCCCCTCGCGTCGGTCCTCTATTGCTCTCTCACGACGGCGGAGGTGGATGCGTGGCGCCTCTGCTGCAAGAATGACAAGGTGCTCCGACTCACCATCGAGTTTTCAGAGCGCGAGGCAAACAAGGAAACAACGGTGAAGGCGAAGGCGGACCGCCTGCTCCGTAGGCTGTCGAGCCAGAGGTGCAGCTCTGACTCCGACCTGACGGACGACTCCACCTCTAGCTCCGACGACGACGCACCTCCACACGCTGACGCCTACATGGAGGAGGGGCACAACCGCGCTGACGACTGGATGGGGAAGGGGCCGACGAGAAATGGTGATTTTCTTCACCCTTCCCCGTTTTGTAAGATTTACAGTATGCATTTGCTCTGTCCGCCCGTGAATTCCGATGAACTACGGTCCTTTTGTCTAGCGATGCAATGATGACCCAGCGTGCTGATCGTGTTTATAGTAGCGTTGCATGGGCTACATGGGCTTGGGGTTTCGGATATGAGAGGTACAGATGTGGAAACAAACATACATATGAGGTGTGACCGTTCAGTTTCAGCGGACACGCCTGAATGCGTCCTTGGGTGTTTAAGGGGTCGGATTTATCAAGTCCGGCTGTAGATGCTCTTACTACTTAGTCAATGAAAGTTCATTTTTTCTCCAAAAAAGAACGGTAACGATAACTGCTGAATGTTCGGTTCTGGCCGTCCCGGCCCGAACGCCTCGTCGCCGTCCATCGTGCCGCACGAATTTTGAAGCATACAAAATCGCCGCATTAGCCCACAAACTCGTTCGGGGTGAAACGAACCCTCCCGAACGCCGCCCACTCCTCTGCCTCACTCTGTTTCCCCACTCTTCCCCTATCCTCCCCCCGACCGCCTCTAATCCGGCGAGGCCCGCGGATCCCGGAGACTCCCGGCGAGGCCCGCGCTAGATGCGCGGTGGGAGAGCCCCGGATGGCGGTAGATGACCGGATCCCACCCAAGCACGCCAGGGCACGGAGACTAATCGCGCTGCCGTCTCCATGAGCGGGGGCTCGCCGGAGGCCGGGCGGCCGTGTGGGTACGACGGGTCGAGGCGCTCACCGACGATCGCGCGCACCTGGAAGTGGAGAACGAGAGGCCCTCCATGAGCGGTGGCTCGCCGGAGGCCGGGCGGCAGCGTGTGTATGACCGGTCGAGGCGCTCGTCGCCGACCACGCACGCCTGGAAGCTGAGAACGAGCCCCCCCACACGCGGCCGTCTCCTTGAGCGGCGGCTCGCCGGAGGCCGGGCGGCGGCGTGGCTACGTCCGGTCAAGGCGCTCGCTGCCGACCGCTCGCGCCTGAAGCGGAGAACAAGACCCTCCACGCGCGTCTCCCCTAGGTGAGCCGAGGGTTCCATTCCCTTCTTCTAATTTGGGCATGCCCATACGTAGCTGATGCTGGTTGTTGTGTTTATGATTGAAGGCGGAGGCGAGCAGGAGGAAGCGGAAGACGACCTACATTGAGCCGCCCCTCTCGGGTAATCCCAAGATCGCCGGTGAGCACACACCGCCCGGCCGTCGTTTCTTGGTGACAACTATCTGTAATCTCACCTTGTTGATGCTACTCTTGGTCTGATTTTGGATGATCTGCTGGGTTGTTTGTGGTGGAAAACCTGGCACTACTTTTCGCCTTGTTTTGTCTGAGACTGCGATTTTGCTCCTAATTAGGTGACGAATTTAGTGGGCATTCGGTTATTTATCTTACTGTTGGACCAAGGACCTACTCTCTCTATCAAGTTATGTTGCCGCTGATATATGTCATCGCCTTGGGTGCTCAGTGTAGAGCTCCATGAGAATGACTCATAGGATTCCAGCAACTGTGAGGCTCCTTTTCACATCGATTTTCTTACTTTGTCATCTCGCATTCATGCCAGTTCTGGAAAAATTCTGAGTAGAACTAAAGGGAGGTAGAAGACATGGAGAGCTTACTCAAAACAATCGGACCATGGGGACGCTGTAGTACTGCAATTTTTTGGTTCATAGTTGATGGCAAGTTTCAATTTCTCATTAATTAACCATGTCAACTTTTTTATTTGATCTTGATAAGGTTAGAAATTGATCATGGCAATTTTAGTTTGCAGATCATGGCAACATCTTTTTTAACCAGGCAGATGACAATTTTTAGTAAATGACCATGGCAAATTAAGTTTACGATGCATGGCAAAGTTTTATTAATTAAAAACGGCAACAAAATATTTTGTAAATGACTATGGCAAATTTTCTGAATGTTAAGAACATCCACAGCTTCTGTCATGCCCTTGCTTAGCATATTTTACTCCATATTTTTGCCATGGCAAAAATACTTTTATTCACACGGAAAATTTTAGTTTACGTTGCCATGGCAATTTTTTTAGTTTAAGTTGTCATGGCAAATTTATTGTAAAAAGCATGGCAAATCTTTTTTTAACTATGATTGCAAATTTACATTTCCAGAACATGGCAAATTCAACTATGTAGCACGGTAAATATACTTGTATAGCCATCGCAACTTTTAAATTTATTTCCATGGCAAAAATTAATCCATTTTTTGCCATGGTGATTTTTTGCTCCATTTTTTACATGGCGAAAATACTTTTATTTCACAAGGCAAATTTTAGTTTAAGTTGTCGTTGCAAATTTTATTTTAAGTTGCCACTGCAAATTTTATTTTAACGAGCATGGCAATTAAATTTAAATATTATGGCAAATTTACATTTGTAGAACATGGCAAATTTTACTATGTCGCATCTTAAATATTCCTTTGTAGCCATGGCATTTTTTAATTTATTTCCATGGCAACAATACTACATTTTTTGCCATGGCTAAAATTAAACCGTTTTTCCATGGCAAATTTTACTCCATTTTTGCCATGGCAAATTTAACTCCATTTTATGCCATGGCAAACTTCTTTAATTAACATGCTCAAAAACATGCAAACTTGCCATGGCAAAGTTATAGATGTTCAAAAACATGGCAAACTTTGTCATGCTAACTTAAGATGTTCAAAAACACTGCAAACTTTGTAGATGTTCAAAAATAAGGCAAATTTGCCATGACATTTTAAAATGTTGAAAAACATGCCAAACTTTCATATGTGCAAAAAACATGGTAACTTCTTTTAATTAAGTTTGTTCCGCAAACTTTGTTTAGTTAACATGTTCATAGACATGCAAACTTGCCATGGCAACTAAAGATGTTCGGAAACATGGAAATTGCCATGGCAATTTAAGAAGTCAAAAACATTTGCAACTTGCCCTGACAAACTTAAGATGTGCATCCGAAAAATGTTTGTCATGGCCATTACAAATTAGTTTGAGAACACGGCAAGTTTGTTCTTTCAAATTTGTTTTGCCATGGGGTTTACATGTACGATATCATTACAACTAAATTTGTTGTCTCCATTTTTTTCCGAAAATTTTCTATATGTCTAGAGAGAACTTTTTTCACCATATTACTTCATGGCAATTTTTTTTTGTGAACTTCATAGTGATGGCAACTTTTCATACTGTAGACGACTTCTTCCTTTTTTGCACCATTTTTAAAACATAAACTGGAACATGACAATTTTTTTCATAGAATGGGAAAAGTCCATGGCAATTTTGCTGTGCAAAAGAGCAGTGTTTACTAGTCACAGAAAAACTGGGCTTTTTACTAGTCATAACTTAATATGGGCTTTATTTTTTGTTTTTTTTTCACAGGAAAAAGGCCTGTAGGGCCAGGTGCGTGGGGAGTTCGGGCTGGGGCGTTCTCCTCCCGAACTGAGTTGTTCGATCGATGCCCCTCCTATCCCGAACGAAACGTGCTCCCAGACCGAACGGTCGGGAGTTATCGACGTCCAAAAAGAAAGTTCCTTAGATGGAAAGGGAGGCGTCTGGTACGTGAGTTGTGACCGACCGTATGGCACGACGCGCCGCGTATATATGCACCCAGCAGCGGCAGCTCGTGCCAAGGTTCATCCACCCCGATCGATCGATTGCTTTTGCCCATTGGCATGCACGTACGGCTACCTGATCGACACCCTCCAGCCGTCCAGCGGTATTGTATGTTTAGACTAGCCATAATGCATAGTAACATACACTAGTAACATACACATATCCCTACCTTCATAGTGGGAAGTGTGGTAACATGCAAAGCTTCATTTATTAGGTTATAGACTCATATTGCATTGGGACATGTGATGTTACAGTAACTAGCTAAGTTACTGTAACTACTTCTCTCCTCATTAACTCATTGCCACATAAGCAAATTTGCTGAGTTGGACTCGATATTACTGCTGAAGTTACTCCCACTGTGGCTAGTCTCGCTTGTTCGCCTTCCGTGTGGTGGCGCTCCGGTCCTAGTCTACTCTAATCTAGTACTCTTCTTCTTTTTTTGGAAAAAGGAGGATGACCCCCGGCCTCTGCATCTGGACGATGCATGCGATCATTTTATTAATTATTCTCATAAAACCTTACAAAGTCATACAATAGCCAGATTAAAGCCATCATCTAAGCAACAACTGCCGCTACACCTATCCAATTGATGAAGGGGCGCTGATAGTCTGGGCCTAATATCAAACAGACATCGCAGTCAAACCTAAACATCTAAGACCTGAGGTCCCAACCAGGACGCCTGCCTGGTATGGGGCACCTACTAGTCCGGCGCACTCCTCAACCAGGACGCCTGCCGAGTATGAGGCCGCCGCAGCCACCTGCCACTAGTCCATCTTCAGAGCTGTACTGTTGCATCTACCGTGCCAGGTCTCTCTGCCATCGACGTCACCTCGACGCCAGACAACGCCGCCCTCCTGCGCGAGTCCATCCTCCCACATCAAACTCTGAATCTGCACTGCACCACGCGGTCAAGATCCGTCGCCATCAATGTGTAGGATGAAGCACCGCTTCACCAAAGAAGCCGTCCGCTGGTCCCGCGAGGCCGAGTGCACCTCCAGGAATGCCGCCCCAAAGGGGGTTACGACACATGAATGCCGCCAACATCCGATCAGCTGATCTAGGGTTTCTCCCAGAGGTATTGAGTGGAGTTGGGAGCTTCACCTCGATGATGCCTTCATGAAGAAAACGATGATAAGGGCATCGTCATCACTGGCTCCGGCCATCAACCGGAGACTAGGTTTTCACCCGGATCCGTCTCAAGAAATCCACCCAACAACCTGTGCACCGTCTCGACCGCCTTCAAAGCCCCAGATCAAGCCGCCTAGATCCGGCGACCAACCGCAGCAACAGTGCCATCGTGGGATCCCTGGCGCACCGGTCACTGCCTGAGTGTGCCATCACTGGAGCCTAGGAGGAGGGCTCCCACCCCGCCTCGCCAAGCCGCGAGAGCCGCCGAGAAGGATCCCGCGCGCTCGTCACCGTCTCTGATCCGAACCAATCCAAAGAGATCGCCGTCACAGATCCGCCTTGGACAGGGACTGCACCACGCCATGCTGCCGCGGGAATCCCTAGCTTCACCAGCCGCCACCCTCCAGGGCCGCCGCCCTGGGATTCAGACGGAACCTCGCCGCTGCCACCGGCCATGTTCCGCCACCGCCGACCGGCCACGGCGACCTCCGCCGCCATGCCACCGACGAATCTGGGTACGGCGACCGGCCACGGCGACCTCCCTGAGGACACACGCCGCAGCCTCTTCTCCGCGTACTCGCACGAGAAGCCACCTTGGACGCGTCCCCACCCCTCGCCGAATGCCGCGCACGTTCCGCCCCGTCGCCGGCGAAGGCCGCCGCCACGAGGAGACCCGCACGCAGCCGCCACACAGCTCGGCAACGACCCATCTGCAGCCGCGCCATGGGGCCGCCGCCGTCAAGATCGTCGCCGCCGCGCCGCTAGGATCCGCGCCCCAGCGCCTCCACACGGCCTGGCCGCTCCCGCAGGCCACGAACGCGAGGAGGGAAGAAGGACCCCGCCGCCAGCCATCGCGGGGGGCTTTGCCCCGGCGGCTTTGGCCGGCGGCGGCAGGGAAGGGAAGGAGGAGGAGGGCTAGCGGCAAGGGGTGGCGGCGCCGCCCGTGTCGCCCGACCAAAACCATGTGTGGTTTTCGGATCGATTGTAAACAGATTCAATTTTCCTCTTTTGATTCACAAAATTTGTTTCCTCTTCTTAGTGCAATGTGGAGCTTCCCCATGTGTGGTCGTCCAAAGGAAAAACAACTAACGACATTGCTCATGCTCATGCCCGCAGCATCAGCAGCAGCAGCAGCAAACTCACAGTCGTGGGGGCGAGAAAGAGCGCGTCCTGAAGCGGATCCGGAGGATGGAGGAGTTGTACGACGAGATGGCGGAAGCGGACGAGATGTACGGCAGAGACAAGGACCCCGAGTGCCGGATGAACAAGCAGCTGCTCCGCGAGCTCACCGACCACGTCTGCAGGCGTAACTCCGGCGACGCCGTCTGGTAAGATCGAGCAGCGATGTATCTAGTTCAATCGATGTTGTTCATGTGATTCATGCAGGGACGCGGCTCGGTCGGCGAAGCTACGGGACGATCTGGTGGGTTTCATGGGCATCGTAGCCCTGTACACCGGGGCGAGCTGCCTGCTCGAGGAAGCGGCGAAGCGGGTGTGGGCGGCCTTCTTCTCTAAGCGATGAAGCCAATGATTGATCTTGACTGTCTATCAAAAAATTCGAGTTTGTATTTTCTGGTAACTAGAAAAAAACCCTCAAGATTTTGAGTTGGCTATGATTCTGCCTATTATCCGAACTATAGTTATTTTTGTGGGGAGGATGTTTTAGTTTTGTGCCTGAATTATACAGTGTATATCAAAAGTCTATAAAATCCCTTTGAACAAAATGAGTTGTCGCTACTCCAAATGAATTATCACTGCTTTAGTAGTACAACTTTAATACAAAGAGTACTAAATCAATGATAATGCGGTTGCACCATGGCTTCTAGCAACAATTAGGATGCATCATCAAATATTTTCAGAAACAAAGTCACATACCACAAGGCAAGTGAAAGAATTAGAGTCTGAAAGATAAACCTTGCAGAAGATAAAACAGTCTGGCCCAACTTCCAATACAGTTTGCAGTCTGGCCCAACTTCCACAACCCACGCCGACCCATGGTAACAAAACAAATTCAACTTTAACGAAGAGTATCACATGAGCCGCCATCCGCAAACGATCTAATGTCATTGTGACTACCTCTACCTAGACTTGCCCAATCGCAAGCAAACCGCGTAAAAGCACATCAAACACGCTAATCCGGCTATCGAAGACGAGGGAACCTCGACCCCAACTCCTGACGCTATCAAAGTCGCCAAAAGAAGCCAACACCTCAGCAAAGCACGCGGGCAAGAGGCCGCCATCCGCCAGCCACTTGATCGTAGGCTGCTTCGAGACGATGCGCCTAAGAGGAGAAAGACGTGAAGACGTGTCCACCACCTGATTCAACGGATCTAAGTTCCCCTCTGAAGCTATGGCGGCCATGGGAGAGGGAAGGAGCACAACTTCCGAAGCCATGGCCGTGAGGAGAGGGAAGAAGCACAGCTCACGGTCGACGCCGTCGCTGGATCCGGCCTAACAACCATTGCGGAGACACAACCGTCGCTAGCTGGAGCAGAGGTAGAGGAGGGGCGCGAGGTAGAGGTGAAGAGTGAGGAAGAAGACGCCGGCGACGGCCACGAACGCCACTCCGTACACCAGCCGCCCCAGATCACCCATCGATTATACGTGGATCTCCTGATTTGGTTGGAGGCATACTTTACTTATAGCGATGCATCGTCGTCGCCGCCGTTTGCTGCTGGCTGGTTCCGATAAGATTGATCGACTAAACAACACGGCAGCCTCGCTGAGCTGTGAGCGCCACCCTGCGGCGTCCCGACACGTGCCAGCAAACGTGTCGCCATTCCAGTGGCCGCATGCATGCATGCATGCCGGCTGGACGAGAGGTGAAGACTGAGGAGAGACGTGGACGTCACTGCCCGCCACCACTCCAGCCCGCATATATTTACCTCACGTGAGAGCAAGCTTTGACTTTGCCAACTATTCCCGTTGTAAAAATAAAACAAGGCCTTTTTATATTCCCTTTATAAAAGAAGTCTTAAATTTTGATACTAGGAGTACTATCCCTTTGTTTTATAATGTATATGTACATACTGTTAAAAGGTTAAACCTCATAAAATTTGATTAAGCTTACGATAAAAAATATTTACATTTAAAATGTCAAACATATATCATTAGATTCTCATAAAATGTAGTGAGAGGTGATGACCATGCACAACATGATCATAGAAGATGAGCATGAGGGCTATATCTTTGGCCAAGGGTTTCAATTTCAGGGTAAATCATTCAAAAAAAAAATTAAAAACCGTTAAAAAAAAATTCAGGGTAAAAATGTTGTGCCGGAGCATGGACCGGCAACGTTTGTAGTTCATTCAATTTCATCATGAAATGCGTGATTGCGCAACTCACATGCAAGATGCAACTCCAAAATCATTTGATAGAGCATATGTGAACTCATCTTTGGGCAACTAATAGATGTCATCGGCTATATCTCTTTCAATATATTTGTGATCATTTAAATTTCATTTGGTTTGTAAACTATAATATTTTTATTTGATTATAAACCATTTAATATTATGATGTAAAAGCTGTGTGATTTAAACTTTGGGCAATGCTTAGATTTGTATGCAAAAATTATGTAATATCACCGTAGACATGCCGCATAGATAAAATGTGTCGACTGGTTGAACACAATGATCAAGAAGAAAAGGGACAGACGCTATCCCTACGGCCGATCCAACCGAACAAAAAACAGACTAATTAAAAGCCGGTTCATCGCAAGATCTATCTAGCACCCATTCACCACAAAATAAAAAAGGTACCAAACGCATCCGTGAAATTTCTACGTACACTGAAAACGAAATGGGTACAGGTTTACGTCCTTGGAGCAACTCCAATCATGTATTCAATCAGGACATAGTTGGTTCTACACAATACCATCGACCGAAGCATCAATGCAACGGCAGCATGCATGCTATCCTTACCCCGCGAAAAAGAGGGCGGATTCTTCCGTGCGTGGCACAAGCTTCATCCCCTGGATCATGGAATCAGATGCCGAACTCAGCTCAAAGCGGGAGGAAAAGGCAAAGTTTACGGAATCTGATGTTATCCGCCGCATTTTCTCGGCCGCTGTTAATGTTATCCCGATGCCATCTTCTTTGCCAACATTATCATCTTGGACAGCTCTCGCATGCCGACCAGGCGCGAAAAGGTCATCAAATTCCGTCTTCACTCCTTTACCACGAAACCGTAATGCGTCTAGGCTTCTAGCCATCCTGCAGCTATATATATGCCACCACCTGCTTGAACTGTTGTTGCACCCAACGAGAAGTTCAGACTTCAGAGAAACCGAGCAAACCATGGGGGCGGCGCCGTCGAGACAGGAGGCGTCCACTGCCTCGTCGCCCACCGGTGATGGCCGTGTCGAGCCGACAGCGCTCAGCGCTTCTACTCCTTCCGACACCGCCAACCAGGCCCAGTCCAAGAGGGCGCCGGCTCCGCACATGTTCCGTGAGATCGTCGCCGGGGAGAATGTCGCCGACGTAGCCGCGCTGGAAGATCAGGTCTCCAAGGGGATCTTCTTGGCCGGGAAAACAAAGGTACACTTCTTCTCAACATTGAACTGATATATGCTGTGAAATAACATAAGATTTTTTGCTTTCTGAACACGCTTCAAACTTTTTGCGATGGTGCAGAAGTACTGGGTAGATGAGAGGACCAGGCACAACTGCTTCATGCTGTTCCCCAGAGGCCTACACATCACCTGGAGCGAAGACCCCAAATACTGGACTTGGCACCCACTGAAAGAAGGAAGGTTAGTTAAGAATCATAAACCCGTGTATATGTAATTATGTATGCATACTTAATGTGCTGTTCTGAACCTGAAATGTTACCATCAGCGAGGCCGAAGCCGGAATCGAGACGGTGGCGCTGCAGAACGTCTGCTGGCTGGAGGTCCAAGGGAAGCTGGAGCTGTCCCATCTCACGCCTGGAGTCACCTACGAGGTCTTCTTCGAGGTGAAGCTCGACGACCCGGCCTACGGATGGTCGACGCCGGTGAACCTCCGGCTCAAGTTCCCCGACGGCACGATCCAGCAGCACAAGGAGAACCTGGAGGAGAAGCCCAGGGGGAAGTGGCTGCTGGTCAAGGTTGGGGAGGTTAAACCGCACAAGGGGCAGAATGGAGAGGCAGAGATCTCCATGTTTGAGTATGATGGTGGGCAGTGGAAGAGGGGGCTCCTCATCAAGGGCATCAAGATCACCCCCAAAGAATGAATGATCTGGTTTTGTTTTGTTACCAACCATCGCTTGCCGCTGTTTGTCGACTATGATAAGATCAGTTTGATGCATGGGAATAATATTTCACTGTCACAAAATATCAAGAGTTCTGAATGAATGTTATGTCTTGAAGAAAAAGTTGCACTAGAAAGATTCTGATATCACTTCCCTTGGTTACTATAAACCTCTGAGTATAGGCTATCTGAATAAAAAAATACTACTCCCTCCGATTGGAAAAAAAGTGTCTCAGCTTTGAACTAACGTTATCATTTATTCAATGCTACACTAATTTTTGTTTTTCTGTAACATATGCCAAGCATACCAAAAATTACTCGAGCATTTATCAAAATGGAAATCGCTTCAGAGGACAACTTAGAGAGGGCACAAAGCTTATAAATCACCACTCAGCTAGGTTAACACATTACAAGCTTAACACGTTCCTTGACATGTTTGTCTGAATGGTTGGATCATGTCAGCATCAGGGAGTATTCAAGCCTGTGACAGTTGTACTATCATTACCGGCCGGGGAGGCAATGGTAGGGGGGCTTGGGATGGCTGGAGATGGTGGTGCGCATGTAGACGTTGGGTCTTTGCATGTCGAAATCCGCCACCCTCAGCAGCTCATTCTTCTTGATGTCAACAGCAATCACCCGCGACGTCCTGTAGTCCTGTCTGCTGGCATTGGTCAGGAGGTACAGGACGCCATCCTCGTGGGAGCTGAGGATGGGCTTGCAAACGAAGAGAGACTGGGGCAAGGAATACTTGGAGATTTCATGAGAACTGAGCTGGTACTCCTCCTTGAAACACAGGTTATCCAGACCCCCATTGAGGCCCTCCAAGGTCCATGTGACCACCGTCCAGCCACTAGGGGTCTGGGAGCACCGGCCGGGCTCGGCGTGGACCTGGAGGTCGACGAACCTGACGATGCCGGAGTCTTTCACTGACACGATGTCCCGGAAATGGTATGCCATGTCGGTGCCCAGAGGGAGACGATTCCGCGGCTGTCTTGGCCTGGGAAGGGGAAGATAACGAAGCGGAAGCGGGGTGCAGGGGGTGTCTTCGTTTCCGGCGAGCACGTCGCAGAGAGCATGCCCCTCCACAGGTCGACCCAGCCCATGAGGCCACCGCTGGAGCCACCAATGGCGATGACCATGTCGCAGCTGTAGTCGTCCGGCGGCGGCGGCTGCGGAGAAGCGGCGGGCCTACGGCTCCAGAAACCGGCCTCGGAGTCATAGGCGCACAGGTAGTATCCGGAATGGTCCGGGCAGAAATAGTCGTAGGCGAGCGTGGCGATCCTGTAGGCATCAGCATCGTCCTCGTCGTTGCTCACGATGCCGATGTCACTGGCGCAGAAGCAGAAGGTTCCCATGGTCGGCAGCATGCCGGCGCTGAGCCGCGGGAGCCGGGTGAGCCGCGGCGTCCCCGGCGGCGAGGACGCCGCGTCGTAGATGAAGTAGTCGTGGTTGCCTATGCGGGTGCGGGAGCAACGGTCGTCTCCGTGGCAGAGGGCGAGTTCGCCGTCCGTGGCGATCATCCATGGCTCGCCGACGAACAGGCGGGGGGGTGTCTTCTTCTTCTTCTTTGCCGTGGTCGGCGGGGGAGTGGGCGAGGCAGCAGAAGTGGGAGACGCGGGGCGGCTGGGCGAGGCAAAGGGTGACCTGCAGATTGATCTGCTTGCCGTCCAGGTCCCGGGTGAACTGACAGTCAGCGGAGGTGTGGTTCTCCTTGTCGGCCATGTAGGCGGCCTTGTCCAGGAGGACCTCCCCCCAGTCCCAGTCAGAGTCACTCGCCGCCGCATCGTGCGCCGCCGGCGGGCGCAGTGAGGCCTCGTCATAGCCTTTGAGCGACATGGATGGTCTGGATCTCACACAGGCTTTGACGATTGTCCTCCTAGGACGGACTATTGTTGGGGCCTATTTATTTAGGAAAACGTTTACAATCGGCACGCCGGCCGAACGCTCGGCCGGTCGCGTCCACACGCGTGCACTCCCAGCCATTTAAGGTCTGACACATAAAGGTGGGGCCCCACCTTATCTTCTATCCTCTCTCTCACGCGTCCACCTCTCTTTCTCTGTTCTTTTCTCTCTCTCTCACGCACCCATCTCTTTTTATCAGTACCTTTCTCTCTCCCACCGCGGACATGGTCTCAGGCGTTCTCCTCGTCGGCGGTCTCTCACCGAGCGCCACCGCCGTGGGCCTCCATCAGCGACCCCCTCCTCCGGTTGACCTTGTCTCAACGTGGTGGAGCTGACGAGCGATGCAGATGAGCCTTACCGGGGAAAACCTGCAACCTCGATGTGAGATGCTGGAAAGCTGCGACCGACACCTGTCGGCGCTGGAGAAGACGCACCCTCAAACTCCCATGGTGCTACAATTGGCACCCACTGTTGCTGGAACGGTGGTCTCCATTTGCTACAACCGGCGGCGCTAAAAAAGCTGGAATAGTTGGGAATGTGAGTTGCATCTGTGTTGATTTTTGCTGGAACTACGCTTGATTTTTGCTGGAACCGCAGTCAACTTTTGCTACATCCACCACGGGGGCGTTGGTCGAGATGATGGTGATGTTGCTTTTTTGCTGCAACCGTGTTTGAATTTTGCTGGAACCGGAGACAACTTTTGCTACAATGGTGGTGTTGGTCGCGCCGGCGGCAACGTTTTGTTTTGCTGCAACCGTTTCAGAGTTTGCTACTAGCGGAGGTGTCATTTGCTACTACTAGAGCTTCAACGGCGACGACGGTAATGTTGCGATGGCGAGGTTGCAACGGCGAGGCTACGGCGAGAAGGTTGCAAGCTGCAACGGCGAGGCTGCTACGGGCGACGACGAGTCTACGATGGTGAGGTTGCAAGCTCCAACGGCGAGGCAGCTACCCGACGACGGCAAGGTAGCAACCTGCAATGGTGAGGTGGGTTTTTTTGCTGCAACAGTCATCGGATTTTGCTACCAGTGGCGAAGGATTTAGCCACATCCATCCTGGTGGAGCTGCAACCCCGCGACGGCGGCGACCTTTTTTGCTGCAACAGTCGTCAGATTTTGCTACCACCGGCGAAGGATTTTGCTACATCTATTCAAAATGTTTGTTTTGCTGGAACCAAGATGTTTGTTTTGCTGGAAACATAGATGTGTTTTGCTGCTACCACCGGTGAATTTTGCTGGAACCAAGATGTTTGTTTTGCTGGAAACATAGATGTGTTTTGCTGCTACCGACGGTAATTTTTGCTACATGGTACTACCATCGTCTTTGAATTTTGCTGGAAACAGAGATGTGTTTTGCTGCTACCGACGGTAATTTTTGCTACTTGGTACTACCATCGTCTCTGAATTTTGCTGGATCCCGTGCTCTTTTTTTGGTACCATTGCTTTGCTTTTTGCTGAAACTAGCATCATTTTTGCTACCACTGTCTTTGAGTTTTGCTGGAACCAAATGATTTTTTTGCTACCATTGTCTTAGTTTTTGCTGGAGCTAACACCTATTTGTTCTACTACCATCTTTGGATTTTTTGCTGGAACCGTCGTCGATTTTGCTACGACAGGCAAATGTTTTTGCTACGTCCATTGATGACGAAGATTAGTTACATCCTTTCTTTCATGGTGTTTCTGCAGGCTCGACGAAGATTAGCTGCGGGCAGGGGTGGCCGGCAAGCACGGGCGGCGCGGGGGTGGCCGGCAAGCACGGGCGGCGCGGGGGTGGCCGGCGAGCACGGGCGCGAGCGCGGGGGTGGCCGGCGAACACGGGCACGAGCACGGTCGGCGCGGGTGTGGCTGGCGAGCATGGGCGCGAGCACGGACGGCGTGAGGGTGGGCGAGCACAAGCGCGGATGCGGACGACACGAGGATGGCCGACGAGCACAGGTCCGAGTGCGGGCGGCGCAGGGTGGCCGGCGAGCATGGATTGCGCGAGACAGGCGGCGAGCATGGAGATCTCCCTTTTTTCTTTTTTCTTCACGCGTGTGTGGAAGGGAGAAGATGACTCAATCGCGCTATCCAGACCGTTTATTTGTACGGGATCCAACGCCTAGCAGCGGACCGGCCGAAACTTCGGCGCCTAGCGTCGCCCATTTATTTAGGCCATGTTTGGTTCATAAGTCCTAGGACTTTTTTTAGTCCCAACTTAGGCTCTGTTTGCTTCATAGGTCTTAGGACTTTTTTTACTCCCAACTTATAAGTCCCAAGTCCCTAAAAAGCCCCTACCTGTTTGGTTCCTGGGACTTATAAGTCCTTTAAGACCATATTACAACTATAAGTCCCTATAAGACTCAGAGGGTGTTTGTTTCTAGGGACTTATTGGTTTAAGGACTTAAAAAAGTCCCCATAAGTCCCATCTAAACCAAACAGGAGGGACTTATAGGGACTTAAAGTGGGCATTTGGGACTTATGAAATAAGACTCTCAAGGAGGGACTTATAGGGACTTATAGTTGTAATATGGTCTTATAGGGACTTATAAGTCCCAGGAACCAAACAGGTAGGGACTTTTTAGGGACTTGGAACTTATAAGTTGGGACTAAAAGAAGTCCTAAGACTTATGAGCCAAACAGAGCCTCAAATGCCCACTTTAAGTCCCTATAAGTCCCTCCTGTTTGGTTTAGATGGGACTTATAGGGACCTTTTTAAGTCCCTAAACCAATAAGTCCCTGGAAACAAACACCCTCTTATAAGTCTCAAGTCCCTAATAAGTCCCTACTTGTTTGGTTCCTGGGACTTAACATGGACTAAAAGACCATATTACAACTATAAGTCCCTCCTTGAGAGTCTTCATAAGTCTCAAATGCCCACTTTAATTCCCTATAAGTCCCTCCTGTTTGGTTTAGATGGGACTTAAAGGAACTTATTTAAGTCCCTACATCAATAAGTCCTTGTAACCAAACACCCCCTTAGCCAGGGACGCGGCTCCTCTGACGTACGACCCACACACTGTCGTGTGGCCCCACGTCAGGGGGCCGTACGTCAGGGGATCCTGCTCCCTTAGGACCAGTTCCGGGTCCGATACAGGTTGAAACAGTTCCGATACAGGCTGAAAGTGGCAGGATCTTGACTTCGCCCGTATGATCTTCTATAGCTAGACTTGTAGTATGCCTTAGATCTTGGGTCCTCACATACATTAACTGGAATCCACATCCAAACACAATGATCAACGTCCTTGTGTTGAGATTAAGTCAGACGAGTATACAATACAGGCTGAAATTGAAACTCCACATGGAAGTATTAGCATTAACTGGAATCTCATATCTCGGCTCCCAACACACATTAACTGGAATCCACATCCATTTGTAATGACCCACGTCGTTGTGTTCGTCCCCGAGAGTAAGTCAGACAAGTATGCAATACATGCATGTGACATGTCAAGCTGGAATCATAATAAAAGAAGAGAAGACCTGATGACATCTCACCGAGGACTTGCTTATTTGTAACTAGTCTTCAAGGTCCTTCTAATTTACTGCAAACGAATTATTAGCATCTTTGATGTGATCTGATCCTTCACATGTGAGGTGGTGACCAAGATAAACTTTTAACACATGTTGCGCTCCACCGCAACTGGTAAAATAATTTGGAGATAGTGTTCATGAGCTGAAAGGAATGATAGTGCAATATGCGGGGACGATCGTTAGTGAATTTGTCAAACATGCACATGGCACATATTGTTGAGGCTGGACAGCAACAATGCGCTGCACAAATTCACCGACACGGCAAATATGCACACTACACAGCCCCCTTCATTTGTGATGAACTTTGAGGACAGCTTCAACCAACAAGTAAGTAGCGGAATAACACAAACACCATGCACATGTGACACAAGATTTAACGTGGAAAAACCTCCTCAACTTAAGGAGTAAAAAAACCACGGCTGTGGACCGGTCCACACAACTTCACTATGAGAATAATGAGTACAAAGTCTTCTCTAGAACCTCTAGAGAGATTTACAACACAGTCTCCACGTTGCCAACCGGCAACAGCAACAACAACCACAAGAGGCAAGATTTCAGCAAAGCAGAGTTTACACAGTTTCTGTACCCTCTAGTGTTTTGCAAACTGCTCTTAAACTGCTGAACCAAACAGCACCAAATTTGGTAGACAAGTAGACACACAAGTTCCTGAGATCCCCTCCAAATTTCAGCTCAATCGGACATCGTTTGCCTACCCAAACTGTTCGTCTCACAAAACTACTCTGTTCTGAAACTGCAGTAGTCAGAGCTGACAAAACCACTCTCAAATCTGATGCTTCACTGACCCAATCCTCAAACCAGCTAACCAGATCGAAATACTCAAAGTAAGGAACGATCTCACCAAGTTTGGGGTCGATCCAAGCACGTTTGAGCCTCCAATCACTAGCTTGAACACTGTCTAGTCAGATGCAGCAAATCTGGACAGAACCTCTGCTTCTTCTTCCTCTCTCTCTTAGGTTGTGGTTTATCTTGTGTGTTCTCTCTCACCCTCTCACAAATGGCAGCCACCACCAGCAAGGGATGGAGTGGCTAGGGTTTTCTGCTTGCTTCACTTCCCTTGGAAGCGCTCTCAACCGTCGGATACAGCGCAGATCAACGACTGACATGTGTTGGACTTATGGGCTGATGTTGGGCTGCCAACACACCTCCATGTGGAGGGACTTAGCCCAACAAACTCCCCCTCCCGACATCATGGAGGGTCTCACTGCCTTCCGGCAGCCATGCCAGCGAGCCGGCGGCATACTTCGAGCTTCTTCCTTGTCACCACTTTAGGCAACATATCAGCCACATTGTCATCGGTGTGAACCTTCTCAAGTTGCATTTTCTTGGAATACAACACATCTCGAATCCAATGATAACGAACTTCTATATGCTTAGACCTTGAATGAAAACTTGCATTCTTACTCAAGTGAATAGCACTTTGGTTGTCACAAAACAACACATACTTGTCTTGCTTAAAACCAAGCTCACAAGCCAACCGTTTCAGCCACAATAGCTCTTTGCTCGCCTCTGTTACTGCAATGAATTCAGCTTCAGTTGTATTCAATGCCACACACTTTTGCAGCCTGCTTTGCCATGACACCGCTCCCCCTGTATAGGTAACCAAGTAACCTGAAGTAGACTTCCTTCTGTCAACATCTCCAGCCATGTCAGAATCTGAAAAAGCAATCAGCTTGGCCTCACCGTCACCGAAGCAAAGTTTCAGATTTGTGCTGCCCCGAAGATATCTCAAAATCCACTTCACGGCTTCCCAATGAGGTCTTCCTGGATTGGACATAAATCTGCTCACAGTACTAACCGCGTGAGCAATGTCAGGCCTTGCACATACCATAGCATACATCAAACTCCCAACCGCTGAAGCATAAGGAACATGATGCATTTCCTTTTTCTGCTCATCATTGGTAGGACATTGCTTTCTGCTCAACTTGAAATTGGCTGCTAGTGGATAACTCACAACTTTGGCATTTTCCATCCTGAACTTCTGAAGTACCTTCTCAATATACTTCTCTTGAGACAAGTACAACTTGTTGCAATTTCTGTCTCGCTCAATTCTCATTCCGAGAATGTTCTTTGCTGGACCTAAGTCTTTCATGGCAAAACATTTGCTCAACTCCTTTTTCAACTTAGCAATCCTAGAGACATTCTTGCCAACAATCAGGATATCATCAACATAGAGCAATAATATGATGAAATCATCACCTGAGAACCTCTGAATAAACACACAATGGTCTAAGCTACACTTCTTGTAGCCTTGCTCCCCCATGACAGTTTCAAACTTCATGTACCATTGTCTTGGTGCTTGTTTCAGGCCATAGAGACTTTTCTTCAGCTTGCACACATAGTCTTCTTTGCCTTTCACAAGAAACCCCTCAGGTTGCTCCATGTATATTTCTTCCTTCAACTCACCATGAAGGAATGCAGTCTTCACATCCATTTGCTCAACCTCCAAGCTGAGACTTGCTACCATGCCAAGGATTACTCTTATGGATGTCATCTTCACAACCGGAGAAAATATCTCATCATAGTTAATGCCTTTTCTCTGGCCGAATCCTTTTACAACTAGCCTGGCATTGTACTTTGGATGTGATGTGTGCTCTTCTTGCTTGATTCTGTAGACCCACTTGTTCTTCAAAATTTTCTTGCCCTTGGGCAACTTCAAACTCATAAGTATGATTCTTATGCAAGGAATCCATCTCTTCTTGCATAGCATTTTTCCACTCCTTCTTGTGCTCATCTTCCATTCCATCTGCAAAGCATTCAGGTTCTGAACCGTCAGATAATAACACCACGTATTGATCTGAGGGATACCTGCTGGAAGGAATTCGACCCCTGTTGGATCTTCTGAGTGGAGCAGCTGGTGGACTTTCTGGTGCTGGTGCTTCCTGCTAATCTGGATCATCAACTTCAGCATCATACTCTTGCTGCTGCTGTTGGGGAGCTTCTTCTTCACCTGCATCACCATGTACATCACCATGTACATCTTCTGCATCTGCTTCAACTTGCACAGGAGCTGGAGCTGCAGGAACTGGGTCAGAATCAATCATGTCTTGCTGCTGCTGAGGAGGAACCTGCCCCTTTATCTTCACAATATCCTCAATTGTTTGGTCTTCAACAAACACAACATCACGGCTTCTCACAACTTTCCTTGTTATAGGGTCAAACAGCTTGTAGCCAAACTCATCACCACCATAACCAAGAAAGATACACTGTCGTGTCTTCGAATCAAGCTTTGACCTTTCATCTTGAGGAATATGAACAAAGGCCTTGCATCCAAAAACCTTCAGGTGGTCATATGAGACGTCCTTGTCACACCAGACCCTGTTAGGAACATCTCCCTACAAAGGATAACTTGGTGAGAGATTAATAAGATAAACTGCGGTCATCAAAGCCTCACCCCAAAAGTATTTGCGTAGCTTTGCACTTGACAGCAAGCATCTAACTCTCTCCACAATTGTCCTGTTCATCCTCTCAGCAAGACCATTCAGCTGTGGTGTCTTCGAGGGAATAAATTGATGCATAATACCCTGCTGCTTGCAATATGCATCAAATGGCCCAATATACTCTCCTCCATTATCAGTGCGAATGCACTTGATCTTCTTCTCAGTTTCTCTCTCAACCGAGGCTTGGAATTGCTTGAATACACCTAGTACTTGATCTTTGGTCCTCAAAGTGAAGGCCCAAACTTTCCTGGAAAAGTCATCAATAAAAGTCACAAAGTACTTAGCACCACCAAGAGATCTTACCGACATTTTGCAAACATCGGAATGTATCAAGTCCAGCTTCTCGGGCTTCTTGTGAGGAGGTAGAGTCTTGAAGGCAACTCGGTGTTGCTTCCCTGCTAGACAATCTGAACATTTCTTGATGTGAACTTCTTTCACACCCTTCAACAATTTTTTCTTCACTAGCACTGTCATCCCCTTCTCACTCATGTGCCCAAGTCTCTTGTGCCATAAAGCACAATTATCATCCTTCTCTAGTGCATTGACGGAAGCACTAAAGAGCTTAGCATGAACATGATACAAAACTGAGACCATTTTACCTCTTGCAATAATCATGTTGCCTTTGGTGAGCTTGTACTGCCCTTTTCCAAAACTGCTCAAGTAATCATCTCCATCAAGCAAACCAACCGAGATAATATTGAGACGAAGTGCCTCAACATGCCTCACAGATTTGAGGACTAACCTTGTACCATTTGCGGTCTCCAAATGAACATCTCCTTTTCCAATGATAGCTGCTCTATCATTGTTCCCCATCTTCACAACACCAAAATCACCTGATATATAGTTAGTGAAGAGCTCTCTGCGAGATGTAGCATGAATGGTAGCACCGCTGTCCGGTATCCAAATCATCTCGTCACCATCCACAAGGTTGACGGTTTCATCAGAAACAACAGTGATCCTCTCCTCAACAGTGGAACCAAATCTGCCCTCATTTTCTTCATGCATAACAAGCATGATGTCCTCTTCTACTGCAGTAACTCGGTTGCCCTCTGTGTCACTATCACTGTCAACTTGCTTCTGATCTTGCTACTTCTTTTTCTTGTTGTCTTTCTTCCACTTGTCACATTGCCACTTAATGTGGCCCTTCTGATGGCAGTGATGGCACTCATAATCAGCATACTTACTTTTTGATTTGCTCCTACCTCTTTCTGCCCCTTTACCTGGACCTCTGCTCTTGCTTCTCCCCCTGGACTGAGTGACTAGCACCTCTGAATGTGAGGAAGAACTAGCTTCATCCACCTTTCTGGACTCTTCATTTAGTACCCTGGTTTTCACAAGATTCCAAGTGACAACTCCATTAGGTGCTGAATTGCAAACCGTGACCTTAAAGGTCTCCCAGTTGTCCGGTAATGAGCCTAGTAGCAGCAAAGCTCTCACTTCATCTTCAAATGTTATTCCCATTGAAGAAAGCTGATTTATAATGCCTTGGAATGTATTCACATGATCTGTAATTAGAATGCCCTCTTTGTACCTCAAGAACATCAATTGTTTGATCAAGAACATCTTGTTTGTACCTTCTTTTCGGGCAAACAACTCTTCCAATTTCTGCCATAAGGTGCGTGCATGTGTCTCATCAATGATATGGTGCAAAACATTATCATCGACCCATTGCCGAATAAACCCACAAGCTTGGCGATGAAGTACCTTCCACTGACCTTCCTCAATGCCCTCTGGCATCTCAGTGGAGAACACTGGCTTCCAGTATTCTTTCACATACAACAAGTCCTTCATCTTGCTCTTCCATGCTTGATAATTTGTACCATTCAAAGATATCATCCTGCTGGTATTCACTTCCATCTTTCACCACAAGAAACTCAGCAATTTGCACAAGCAAACCAAGGCTCTGATACCACTTTGTTGAGGCTGGACAGCAACAATGCGCTGCACAAATTCACCGACACGGCAAATATGCACACTACACAGCCCCCTTCACTTGTGATGAACTTTGAGGACAGCTTCAACCAACAAGTAAGCAGCGGAATAACACAAACAACATGCACATGTGACACAGGATTTTACGTGGAAAAACCTCCTCAACTTGAGGAGTAAAAAAACCACGGCTGTGGACCGGTCCACACAACTTCACTATGAGAATAATGAATACAAAGTCTTCTCTAGAACCTCTAGAGAGATTTACAACACAGTCTCCACGTTGCCAACCGGCAACAGCAACAACAACCACAAGAGGCAAGATTTCAGCAAAGCAGAGTTTACACAGTTTCTGTACCCTCTAGTGTTTTGCAAACTGCTCTTAAACTGCTGAACCAAACAACACCAAATTTGGCAGACAAGTAGACACACGAGTTCCTGAGATCCCCTCCAAATTTCAGCTCAATCAGACATCGTTTGCCTACCCAAACTGTTCGTCTCCCAAAACTACTCTGTTCTGAAACTGCAGCAGTCAGAGCTGACAAAACCACTCTCAAATCTGATGCTCCACTGACCCAATCCTCAAACCAGCTAACCAGATGGAAGTACTCAAAGTAAGGAACGATCTCACCAAGTTTGGGGTCGATCCAAGCACGTTTGAGCCTCCAATCACCAGCTTGAACACTGTCTAGTCAGATGCAGCAAATCTGGACAGAACCTCTGCTTCTTCTTCCTCTCTCTCTTATGTTGTGGTTTATCTTGTGTGTTCTCTCTCACCCTCTCACAAATGGCAGCCACCACCAGCAAGGGGTGGAGTGGCTAGGGTTTTCTGCTTGCTTCACTTCCCTTGGAAGCGCTCTCAACCGTCGGATACAACGCAGATCAACGGCTGACATGTGTTGAACTTATGGGCTGATGTTGGGCTGCCAACACACCTCCATGCGGAGGGACTTAGCCCAACACACATAAATACGAAACTGAAATAATAATTCATGGTTACGCGATTGATAGGCTTGCGAAGACTCACCCGCTCACCGGAGATCCTGTGGGCGACTTATCTCACCACCCTAAGAAGGAACAATCGTCTCTGTTTCCCTCGGGCAGCCTGCTCAACTCGCATGGAGTTCAGGAATGAAGGGCCAGGGGGTAGCCGTGGTACATCCAGAAGGTGCTAACAAAAGATAACCTTAAGACCATTTGTCCTCAGCAAGGCGTAGACGTGACAGTGAATACTTTTAACAGAATCATTCAAGGAGTAGCAGCACTCATGTGCTCTTATTCCATCCATGCCATGTGCAATAGCTGTACTCATGTGCTCTTTGGCATGATGTATTAGTAATCCGAGCATGACCCTAGCAGTACTCATGTGCTGTTGCCGTTGCCGATCTGTAGACCAGTATGAAATCAGATTCATCGTCATTATATATTCAAAACAGAGAAGTCAATGGAGAGATAGCCAATCAACAAGCTGGGACAAAACGTGAAGACTTGAAGCAAGACTTGGTACTTGGTAGCTTTCTATGGATGCTATAAATACCCCTCGCCAAATCAAACTAGGCAAAAGAAAAGCCGCACTACACTTGATAGCTGTTCTCTCAACCCCCTCCCTCCCCAATGGCCAATTTCAAGATCACTAATTACGCCGGCGCACTGGTGGAAAACAGTAAGCTTGATTTCCAAAGCTTGTATTTGCGCAGGATCATTTCTGGGGATAAGAAAAACCAGTATGTGGTGATAGATGGATTTGGTACTACTGACCTTGGTCTCACAACCATCAACGACTGGGCAATATATGATGGTGTGGCCCCTGACGCAAAGCTAGTCGCTCGTGCAAAAGGCATGCGTATGAATGCTGCTGGCTGGTGCAATTTATTCATCATAGTGTTCGAGCTTGACAGGTAACTTGTATGCATTTTGTGCTGTAATGTGCTAACATGTTACATTTTTTTAGTACCACATTGTCTCGGTACATGCATATGATATGTGTGAACCACATAGGTTCAAAGGATCCACACTTGAGGTAATGGGAGCAACTACTGATGAACAAGGGGAATGGGCTATTGTTGGTGGGACTGGTGACTTCGCTATGGCGCGTGGTGTCATCCAGAGAAAAATACATCAAAAAGAAGCTGATGGAGATGTATTAGAGCTTACTATCGATGCATTCTGCCGCATGAAGGTGAGCGCTTCTACTACTTCCGACACCGCCAACCAGGCGCAGTCCAAGAGGGCGCCAGCTCCTCACATGTTCCGGGAGATTGTTGCCGGGGAGAAGGTCACCAATGTAGCTGCACTGGAAGATCAGGTTTCCACCGGGATCTTCTTGACTGGGAAAACAAAGGTTTACTTCTTATGAACATGAACCAAACTATATGATATGGAAAGATTTACCTTCTGAACATGGCTTATGCTTCAAACTTTCTGCAATGGTGCAGAAGTACTGGGTGGATGAGAGGACTAGGCACAACTGCTTCATGCTGTTCCCCAGAGGCCTGGCCATCACTTGGAGCGAAGAACCCCAATACTGGACTTGGCAACCCCTGAAAGAAGGAAGGTAGTTAAGAATCATAAACATGTGTATATGTATACATTATCACAGTTGTTCATGAATCATAAACATATGTATATGTATACACTATCAGCTATTTTCATTTGTTCATGCATCTTGCCTCAAGAATTATATCTACTTACCATGTTCTGAAACTGACATGTTACCATCAGTGCCGCCGAAGCTGGAATCGAGATGGTGGCGCTGAAGAACGTCTGCTGGTTGGAGGTCCAAGGGAAGCTGGAACTGCCCCATCTCACACCAGGAGTCACCTATGAGGTTTTCTTCGAGGTGATGCTCGACGATACGGCCTACGGGTGGTCGACGCCGGTGAACTTCCGGCTCAAGTTCCCCGACGGGACGATCCAGCAGCACAAGGAGAACCTGCAGGAGAAGCCCAGGGGAGAGTGGCTGCAGGTCAAGGTTGGGGAGGTTAAGCCACACAATGGGCAGAATGGAGAGGCAGAGATCTCCATGATTGAGTCTGATGGTGGGCAGTGGAAGAGGGGGCTCCTCATCAAGGGCATCAAGATCATCCCAAAAGAATGAATGGCTTGGTTGTGTTCTGTTACCAACCATCGTTGGCTGCTGTTTGTCAACTGCCCTAGCCCCCCTAAGATCAGTTTGATGCATGGGAATAATATTTTCAGTGATATAAAAATTCAAGAGTTCAGAATGAATTTTATGTGGTCATTTATTAATTTATTTTGCAAATTATGTCTTCAAGAAGTTGCACTAGAAAGAATATGAGATCACTTTCCTTGGTTGCTATAAACCTCTAAGTACTGGTTATCTGACTACAAAAAGACTATTTATTCAGTGCTGCACTAACTTCTGTTTTTTTTTCTGTAACATATACCAAGCTTACCAAAAATTACTTGAACATTTATCTAAATAATACTAGTTGCTACAGAGGACAACTTAGAGAAGGCACAAAGCTTATAAATCAACACTCATCTAGGTTAACACGTTACAAGCTTAACATGTTTATTGATTGGATCATGTCAGCAACAGAGTCAGGGAGAATTCAAGCCTAACTTGATCAAGGGTGGTACAGTTGTTTAACAGATAACAATGACATGGTCACATTTTATTGTGTCAAATAAGCAAGTATGATTCAAATTACATTGCCACCCCAGAGCTCATGAAAACAAAAACCAAAGCTCTAATTGTCCACTTTAATGGGATTCTGTTCCCATTTCTCAATCTGACATCAAATGAACAGAGGAAATCTGCTCAATTGAAAATCTGGTAACCAGACTTGAAATTGTACAACATGGCTTCATGGGCTGATCTTCCATTTTAAGTGGAAGAAAATTCTAAAACGACTGAATGCTAGGTACAGGCCGAGGCATGGGCTTATCTTGCAAGAAATGCTCAAAAAGCTTCAAGGCTTGCCGTGGACGATGGAGGGGAACCTCATGTCCTGCGCCTCGGATTGTCACCAACGTCAAGCCTTTGTACACTTGGCACCAACCAGCAACCTAAGCAAGATACACACCATTAGAGTTTGATGAGCATATATGTAGCAAAATGAAAAGGGAATAAAACTGCCAGTGTTGTTTTAGTACTGTTTCTGACTAACCTCTTCCTCGTCATACCACGGATACCAATTAGTGACGGTCGGAAGATATAGTGCATCAATGGAGTATCTTGTACCAGTGAGGGGTACTACGGAATCGGCATCACCACTGTCAAATTTCCAATTTAAACAATTAAAACCACAGAAGGTAGACGGGCTACTTAATACTGTGAGCCATACAGTCAATGATGATCATATATCAACATTGGCACCATTGTTAAGGATTTAAGATCCTGCATAAATCATGTTTTCAACATAAATTTGGCATACCTGAAGACCCATATTCTTATGCCAGCTGCAATCAGCTCATGGTAAATAGGAAGCATGGACCTCGGTGAATCTTTCCAATATTCAAACAAGACATCACTGTGAAATACAAACAAGTTTAGCGCAAACTATCATTAACAAGAAGGCTTTATGGTCAGTCACCGTGAACTAGTTGTGAGTAAAACAAGATGAAACCAGTTGAACAGACCTGCAGCTAGTCCAGGCATACGGTATTCCAGTGACATTCGCACGAAAAGCTTTCTGCACTTCTGGTAGATTATAGTACTTCGTGGAGTACTGTTCAGTGCAGGGATCATATCCTCTTGGCAACCAGGGCTGCATTTTAAACAGAAAATACTATAAGGAGGCAGCATAGGAACTGTTATTATGTTCCAAAGGAATCTCAGACAAGTCTAAACAGCTGCATAGTAATTATACCACACTGCTACAGTAGTCTTAGCTTAGTTATCAGCAGAACTATAGTTTCAGTAGTTGATAAGCTCACCCTGCGGCCCTTGATTTGCCTTCGCCTATGAAGCGAGGTCTTCTTACAGGTAGGTGTGTAGATGCTGTATGCGTCGATCAGGCCTTCCTCAGCTTCAGCAACATCATAAATCTTGTTGCATGCCTCAGAAGCGTGTTCAGATGAATCAAATTCACAAGCCAACTGCAGCTTCTGATAGGTGTCATCAGAGATCAGCCCGTGCGTCCACCAGTACTCGAACGTTCCAACGAAATCATGGTAATCGTCAATGACCGCATTCCCGACCTAGATATCCGATCATTTGTAACAAAAAGATTACCAGACAGTTTAAGAGAGCACCAAAAGAAGAGCTCAAGAAGTTCTGACCATGAACCCTTTGAAGTTCAGGATGGGCTTCCTCACTCCCTTGTTGTTTCTGTACACCAGTTGAGACAACTGAGGGACATAGTGCCCTGAAAAGCAGCCATGGCAGCAAGAGTAAATACGCAAGCACTGTGGCGCATAAACGATATACTTATGATTCCTGCTAAATTCAGAACTGAGCCTCTATCCTAGAATGAACCAATTTTGGTTGCAGTTTACCTCCATAGCTCTCTCCGGCGATGTAGAAATCGCGGTACTTGTACTGCGGAAACCTCTCCAGCCAATTCACCAGGAAAGTGTACGAATCATGAGCTGCACAGCAACATTGGTGTTCATTCAGCAGAACACATATCCACTAGAGCAAGTGCAGCACTAGCATGAGGCAGGTGGGTAGTCTGATCTCAATTCACCTGTCTTGTTGTCACCGGGGCTGAGCAGATCGGAGCTGGTGTTGGAGTAGGAGTACCCGACGCCGGCGGGGGCGTCCAGGAACAGCACGTTCGCCACTGCGACGAACCGATCCACCCCGTGTCAGAGTCAGAGCGCAACACATTTGCCGATCGAACGGCGAAAAGGGAGAGAAATCTTGTACTTTTGTTCCAGGAGTAAGGGTTGACGGAGAGCGTCCTGCCGTCGGCGTTGATCCGGAAGGCGCCGAGCTCCTCGGAGGCGCCGTAGCCGACGGAGGAGCAGCCGGGCCCGCCGTTGAGCCAGAGCACGAGCGGGGCGGACTCGGGCTTCGCGACGGCGGCCTCGATGAGCCAGTAGAAGAGGGCACGGCCCGCGGCGGCGTCGACGGTGACGTAGCCCGAGTACATGGAGAAGTTGACCGGCGGCTGGCCCGGCAGGCGCGTGATGCGGTCGGCCGCCGCCGCCGCGGAGGGGGACGCGAGGGAAAGGGGGAGCGGGGACAGCGCCAGGATGGCGGCCAGCAGCACGGCCACCGCCATTGGCGCTCGCGGTGGCTCGACGGAGACCACGGCTGTGTGCTGCGAGGAGTGAGCCAATGGCGACTCGTGAGAGGCGTGGGGGAAGCGTGCAAGGCGTGGAGTGGTAGTTTGGTTTAGAGTAAAATGCATTTGCAGTCACTGAACTTTTCTCGAAAGCTCACTTTAGTCAATGTACTTAAGAATACGAACAATACGATCACTAAATATGACTTGAGGCGATTATACGGTCACCGCTTCATCGTATAGCTTCGTATTTTTCTTGGTTGACTAGTCAAACGCCACAACACCCTCTCTACCTTACTCTGGTCCCACCTGTCTGTGGACAAAAAAACAAATTTATGAGTAGGAGAATCGAACAAGGGATTAGTTTGCTGCCGCGTGCGTGCATGCATGATTATCGTGAGCGGGCTGGACGGGGCTTCCCTGCTCCCTCTGCATGCTCTCAACTCATTCGTTCTCCGTCTAACAGCCGCTTAGTTTTCCCCTCCTTGCACATAGCCACGACCTCTACTATGTACGTAAATACATATATACTTGTATGACGTTTGCCGTCTTCTCCCACGGGCACACCGCTCCACTCCATGCAGCACACCATCTCCGCCTACACTCCGGCGAGCCCGGCCACCATCGCTGCCTGCATGGTGCACCTCCACGCTGAGAGCAGGTACTAGTATGTATCCTCTCATCTATCTGCCCTCCTTCATCATCTTTAGCTCCACGCGCATGCGTATGAACTGTGAGGAAGAGCGTGTTCTTGACCAGTGGATGGGTCACAAGCAGCGATCCCGGTGTCTCTCGCTTGAACACGGCCATCTTCTCGTTCATCGGCACGGACACCATGATGAGCACGGCAAAGGTTCAGACATTTAGACCTTGTCCCGCAGTCTCCGCCTTGCCACCGGCGACGCATAAACGATACCAAGATTGTGACGGCGCCGAGGACGTGCACCACCGGGAGGATGCCGATGCCGACAAAGAAAAGCGACGAGACAATACGACATCGCGCATCAAGCTCGTGTCATCTAAGTAGTCCAACGACTTGCTCATCTCATCACGGTGTCTGATCGGGTTTTGATCGCTCTAGGCGTCGCGTCAAGTTCTTCAAGCCGAGAAAACAAACACACAATTCACGAGCTGGAGATGCCATCGGGGTAACAGCAAAAGTGTTGCGTGCATATGCGTGTAAGTGTGTTGTGCGCGTGTGAATTAAATACGTCGTGGCGCTCTGTTTGCTTAACAAGAAAGTAGTGTGGGCACAGTAGTTAGCATATGTGGGCTTCAGCGGAGGATCGATCGCTGGTTGATTAGTATTGTGTTTTTTTCTCACTAATAGATGGGACCCACGTAGGTGAAGAGAGGGTGTTGCGGTGTTTGACCAGTCAACACAGTAAAATACAGAGCTATACTGCGACACAGTGACCGTATAATCATTCTAAGTCGTATTTAGTGACCGTATTAATCGTATTCTTAAGTACAGTGACCAAAGTGAACTTTCGACACAAGTTCAGTGGTCGTGGATGCATTTTACTCTTTGGTTTAATTGGACATTTCCTGTTTGGATCGTGTGGTGTACACAACTGCATCGTCATTCGTCGGCTCATCATTGTCCATGGGCCACCTGAATTTATTTTTTCCACCAAACCAACTATAGAGCTTAAAAGAATCATATCTATTCGTCACCAATCATCATAGTACAATAAACATCAGAAATAATAAAATTAATTCACATCCGCAGACAACCTGGCGACGGCTGCAAGCACTGAAGCTGATAGAGGCAAAGGTGTCCCGATGTTTCGATGAGATAGCAGTCGCTTTCTGTGGGAGTCGACTTTGACGATTCGACTACGAACGTGCGAAGACGTCGCGCCTTAGCAATCGCTAAACCAACTTTCGAGGGGTTATTGACCACGCCGGAGCACGATCAACCTGACCACGAGGATCTATTTCCTGCGAGCAAACGAAGAACAAGTAAGAAACTGAGATTGCAATCTGGATATTGCGAATAAAAGAGGAAAGCTTTATTAATGAAGGTGGGGTTCTGTGACGCCTTGGTCTGGTCGTTGAACACAAACGAAGTACGCGAAGTTGCAGCTATGGCGAACTTTTGATCTAAACAAAACCTAAAGTCTAAACGACACCCTAAGGGCTGTATATATGGAGGAAGAGGGGGGGGGGGATTTCGTGGCCCTTGAGGAAGGGGTCCGAAACCAACCCTAACTCTTGTTTCCCCACACATACGGACTCTAAAAACAGCCTATACTTAAGTATTTCGAAATTACATGGGCCTGACCCAATAATAAGGTGACGCAGCACCTAGAATAGCCTCTGGACGAAATTTATGAAGTGGCATCTTGTATATTTCGTCCAAGGCTTCATTCACTCCTTATGGTGGCTTCAGAGTCCTGAAATCACCACTTTTAACTCCGTTCTTGTTCCCCTTGCGCATGCCATCAACTCCATGCTTGTTCTTACTCCAATGTTCATCCTTCTCCAAGCTAGGCCCTTCATTTGTAAGCAAAACAAATGTATCCAATTTAGGCAGCATCATATTCTCATGAACATTAGAATCATTACCAAGAAACGAAAGTACCTGGTAATTTAATTGGCGTGCGCGAGCTCTAGTAATTGGTCCATCATATGTAACAGTAGGGGCTGTGGGTGTAACAATGGTATTGGTGTCCTCATCATCCTCCCCTTCTTGAAATGAAGTCGTCCTCGACGGAAGCTCATCTTCCTCACCCAAATAAGGCTTCAAATCTGCAATGTTAAAAATGGGACTAACCCCAAAATCTGCAGGTAGCTCAAGTTTATATGCATTATCATTTATTTTCTCTAACACCTTAAAAGGACCATCAGCACGTGGCATTAGCTTTGATTTGCGCAAATTAGGAAATCTATCTTTACGCAAATGTAACCAAACAAGATCTCCAGGTGCAAACACAACATGTTTTCTACCCTTATCTCCAGCAAGTTTATATTTAGCATTCATACGCTCAATGTTTTCCTTAGTTAACTCATGCATTTTTAAAATCAATTCAGAACGTTCTTTAGCATCAAAATTAACCTTCTCCGAAGATGGAAGAGGCAACAAATCAATAGGTGCACGAGGTAGGAAACCATACACAATTTCAAAAGGGCACATCTTAGTAGTAGAATGCAACGAACGATTATAAGCAAATTCAATATGAGGCAAGCATTCTTCCCACATTTTCTTATTATTCTTCAAAACAGCCCTAAGCATAGTAGACAATGTTCTATTGACTACTTCAGTTTGTCCATCAGTTTGGGGGTGACAAGTAGTACTAAAAAGTAGTTTAGTCCCCAACTTAGCCCATAAACATCTCCAAAAGTGGCTAAGAAATTTAGTATCACGATCTGAAACAATAGTATTTGGCACATCATGCAAGCGAATAATTTCACGAAAGAACAAATCAGCAACATTAACAGCATCATCGCTTTTATGACATGGTATAAAGTGTGCCATTTTCGAGAATCTATCCACGACAACAAATATGTTATCCCTCCCCTTCTTTGTTCGAGGTAAACCTAAAACAAAGTCCATAGATATATCCTCCCAAGGAACAGTAGGTACAGGCAAAGGCATATATAAACCATGAGGATTGAGTCGTGACTTAGCTTTTTGACATGTAGTGCAGCGAGCAACAAAACGCTCAACATCCCGTCTCATCTTTGGCCAAAAGAAATGTGTAGCAAGTATATCCTCCGTCTTCTTCACGCCAAAGTGTCCCATTAGTCCTCCTCCATGCGCCTCCTGCAACAACAAAAGACGAACGGAGCTAGCTGGAATGCATAGCTTGTTAGAATGAAACACAAATCCATCATTAACGATAAACTTGTTCCATGTTCTACCTTCTTTACAATTCTGCAATACATCTTTAAATTCAGCATCATGCACATATTGATCTTTGATGGTCTCCAAACCAAATATTTTAAAGTCAAGTTGTGAAAGCATAGTATAACGACGAGACAATGCATCAGCAATAACATTTTCTTTACCCTTCTTGTGTTTAATGACATAAGGGAACGTCTCAATGAATTCAACCCATTTAGCATGTCTACGGTTCAGTTTTGCTTGACTTTTAATGTGTTTCAAAGATTCATGATCAGAATGTATAACAAATTTTTTGGGCCATAAATATTGTTGCCATGTTTCTAAAGTCCGAACAAGAGCATATAATTCTTTATCATAAGTAGAATAGTTCAGACTAGGCCCACTCAATTTTTCAGAAAAGTATGCAACAGGTTTGCCATCTTGTAATAACACACCTCCTAATCCAATTCCACTAGCATCACATTCAAGCTCAAAAGTCTTATTAAAATCAGGAAGTTGGAGTAAAGGAGCATGTGTCAACTTATCTTTCAATACCGTGAAGGCTTCTTCCTGTGCGGTACCCCAAACAAAAGGCACATCCTTCTTTGTAAGCTCGTTAAGAGGTGCAGCAATGGTGCTGAAATCTCTCACAAAACGCCTATAGAAACCAGCGAGGCCAAGGAAACTCCTCACTTGTGTGACCGTTTTGGGCTGCGGCCAACTCTCAATAGCTTCAATCTTGGCTTTATCAACTTCAATTCCCTGTGGAGTAACAACATAGCCAAGAAAAGATACTCGGTCGGTGCAAAAGGTGCACTTCCCAAGGTTACCAAACAAACGTGCATCACGTAGAGCAATAAAAACAGCACGTAAATGTTCCAAATGTTCTTCCAAAGATTTGCTATAAATCAGTATATCATCAAAATAGACTACCACAAATCGTCCAATGAAAGCACGTAAAACTTCGTTCATTAGTCTCATGAAAGTACTAGGTGCATTAGTTAACCCAAAAGGCATCACTAACCACTCATATAAACCAAACTTAGTTTTAAAAGCTGTTTTCCATTCATCTCCCAATTTCATACGAATTTGATGGTATCCACTACGCAAATCAACTTTGGAGAATACTGTAGAGCCACTCAATTCATCAAGCATATCATCTAGCCTAGGAATAGGATGACGATAACGAATAGTAATATTATTAATGCCTCTACAATTAACACACATACGCGAGGTACCATCCTTTTTCGGCACTAGAATAATAGGAACAACACAAGGACTAAGGGATTCACGTATATAACCTTTGTCGAGTAGCTCTTGTACTTGACGCATAATCTCCTTCGTCTCTTCTGGATTGGTACGGTATGGTGCGCGGTTGGGTAATGATGCACCGGGAATTAAGTCAATTTGATGCTCAATCCCGCGAATAGGTGGTAATCCCGGTTGCACGTCTTGTGGAAAGACGTTAGCGAACTCCTGCAAAATGTTAGTAACAGCAGGAGGCAAAGAGGAAGGCACGTCCTCGAATGAAAATAATGCCTCTTTGCACACAAAAGCATAGCAAACAGATTTGCTAACATCTAGATCATCAATATCAGATTTGGTGGCAAATAAACATGCACTTTTCAATTTAATTTCATAAGCAACACTAGATGGTTTATTATTAGGCTTCATTTGTTGCTCAAATTCTTTTGCCACAATCTGATTTTCACTCTTATTTTTCTCCTGTTTTGCTTTATTAGCTCTATTAATATCATATTTCAAAATGGAATCAGGAGTCATAGGAAGCAAAGTAATATTTTTATCCTTATGAACAAGAGTATACTGATTGTTTCTACCATGGTGTACAAAATTTTTATCAAATTGCCATGGTCTACCAAGTAATAAGGAACATGCTTGCATAGGTACCACATCACAATCAACATAATCAGCATATGTAGAGATACTAAAATGCATACGAACAGTACATGTTACCTTAACCTTGCCGCTGTTGTTGAACCATTGGATGTAGTAAGGATGTGGATGTGGTCGTGTGGTGAGAGAAAGCTTCTCCACCATCTCCATGCTAGCCAAGTTGTTGCAGCTCCCTCCATCTATGATGACGCGAATAGAACGTTCCTTCACAACTCCCTTTGTATGGAACAAATTATGCCTCTGATTTTGCTCAGCTTGTGTAACCTGCACACTCAAAACACGTTGAGCAACTAAACATTCATACCTGTCAGCATCTTCAGTAGCCATGTATTGCGTCTCATGATCAGAATCATCTCCACCGTGTTCTTCATGTGTAATAAGAGCCAAAGTCTCCTCATCATAGTCACTAGCGGACTCATACCCACCATCCTCAGTAACAATCATCACACGCTTAGATGGGCATTCTCTCGCATAATGACCTCCACCCTTGCAACGTCGACAAATAATATCATGTGTTTGCCCTGTTGATGCCATGGATGAAGAAGAGCTCTTTGCAGGCCCAGAAGGTGTGCTCTTGGCAGATAGTGGTGATTGTGCCTGCTTGATTGTATCACGGTTGGAGGTGGCAGCCGACGGAGGTGCCGGTGTAGCAGAACGTGTGGAAGTAGATGATGCACGTGGTGTCCATGATGAAGGTCGACCTGCAGAAAAGTTAGTTCGCGTCAATGCCTGTCGATCCTGCACTTCACGTTCAGCTTTGCAAGCAAGATGGAATAAACGAGTGATATTATTATAATCTTTATAATCTAGAATTGTCTGAATCTCTTTATTTAATCCACCCAAAAAACATGCAAGCATAGCTTCATTATCCTCAACAATACCACATCTAATCAAGCCAGTTTGTAATTCCTGATAATATTCTTCTACAAAAAATTTTCCTTGTCTTAAGCGCTGCAATTTTTGAAGTAATTCACGTTGATAATATGGTGGAACCCAACGAGTACGCATAGCAGTTTTCAAAGCAGCCCAAGTAGCTGGAACAGGATATAATCTACAATGTTCAGACCACCAAACACATGCAAAGCTAGTGAAAGCACAAACAACAGCAGGAACACGTCTCTCCTCAGGGTATTGTAAACATGTAAATCGTTGTTCAGTTTCTAAATCCCAAGTAAGATATATATCAGGAACATATCTACCATCAAATGGTGGAATATTCTATTTCAGTTTAGGGAGATGGTCATGATCTCGTACCTGAGGGGGAGCCCTAACATTACCATTGTTTGCATGTGGACGACCTGGTGGTTGTGGTGCTGGTGGTGGCACATAGTTCTGATGTTGATCGACCTCATCCTCGTAATCTTCCACATAATCATTCTCCTCCGCATCAGCAGCAGGAGCCACAGAAGTATCAACAGCAGCACCAGTAGCTTGGCCAGGCTGAAGAGGGACACGGCTCGCTCGGCGAAGGGCTGTTTCGTGACGTGGAGGTAGTTGTTGTTGATGTTGTAGAGGTACGTTAGGTGCAGCCGGTGGTGGTGTTGGAAGACGCGCGAGCAATTCATTAAACCTGTTATCGAGCTTTGTTTCAAACGTCTTCTCCAGGCCAGTGATCTTCTCCATGGCCTCTTCAAAATTGTTCAGCACATCTTGCACCTGTTCATTCATCATTTTCTGAAACTTATCATGAAGCTCCTTGTTTGTTAAATTCTCCCAGTCAATCTCGTCGGGTTGTGATCCTGGCATGGTTAGCAGCAATAGAAACACACAAGAATATGATCCTATAGACTACTAACAAGTGGTGGTGGTGGTGGGTGTCACAAATCCTTTAAGCAAATCTCAAATTCTTACCAGTTCTTACCCAGCAGCAGGCGGTGATCGGCAACCGATGTAGTCAAAACTCTCAAAGCTTGGATAGAGCGATTACCAGGGAGAGTCAAACGCACGATGTAGATGTATGTGGAGCTGGGAAGGCTTATAATATGGTAGCAAAAAGGGTCAACAATAATCAATTCAGAGATGCAAAGTTGAATAAACGCTCAACGACGGTACTGTGCTGGTCCTAAGCTAGACCGTGCTAGAGACGCGAGCCTAGAACACTAACAAAATCACGGCGCTGCACGTAAACAAGGGAAAAGCACACTCTGGAATTATTTTTTTCGCCCTGATTTTTTTTGCGCTCTTTTTTTTTGCACTCCTCTTTTTTTTTGCGAAAAATCACTATAATGGCGAGTGTCTCAAAACTCTTCCTAAGTCAAACTGACAGGATGGGTACGAAATTTTTTTGACAATTTTTTTTCGGAAATCAGGGGCAGCGACGACGAAAAAGTGCGACCAAAAATCACTATAATGGCGAGTGTCTCAAAAGACTCAGAACAGCCTAAAAATAGGATAGGAAAAAAAATATTTTCGGTCGCCGAAAGTTTGGCCTAAAAACTGCCCGGGGGTCTCCAGACTTTTTTTTTCCGAGACCTATGCAGGCAATGAAACACGAATCGGAATTTAGATGGATCTCGAAAACAAACCTAATATGAGAAGAACTCGGATGGGTGGTGGATATATGGTGGTGGTATATGGCAGCGGTGGTGGTATATGGTAGCGGTGGTGGTATATGGATACGGTTTGGTGGTGGTATATGGATACGGATTCAGAGCGGTGGCGGATAAGCAATGGTGGTAGATGGCAAGGCGATGATGATGGTGCGGCGGCGGCGTGACAACTTATGACCAGAACTCGAAACTCTAAAAGACTAGACTCTAAGACCAGCAACTTGACACGACGATGCAACCGCAAATTCAAGAAAGCAAAAAACCCTAAAAAGATTATGCAAAGGCTCAGATTGGTTCGGATATGATGAACTAACCCTAATTTTTTTGTGGCTTTTTCCTGGACTTTAGGTATGAAGAACGGACTCGATCTAATCTACGAAAAACTGTAAAATCTCACCGAGCAACCTGGAAATCTGATACCACTTGATAGAGGCAAAGGTGTCCCGATGTTTCGATGAGATAGCAGTCGCTTTCTGCGGGAGTCGACTTTGACGATCCGACTACGAACGTGCGAAGACGTCGCGCCTTAGCAATCGCTAAACCAACTTTCGAGGGGTTATTGACCACGCCGGAGCACGATCAACCTGACCACGAGGATCTATTTCCTGCGAGCAAACGAAGAACAAGTAAGAAACTGAGATTGCAATCTGGATATTGCGAATAAAAGAGGAAAGCTTTATTAATGAAGGTGGGGTTCTGTGACGCCTTGGTCTGGTCGTTGAACACAAACGAAGTACGCGAAGTTGCAGCTATGGCGAACTTTTGATCTAAACAAAACCCAAAGTCTAAACGACGCCCTAAGGGCTGTATATATGGAGGAAGAGGGGGGGGGATTTCGTGGCCCTTGAGGAAGGGGTCCGAAACCAACCATAACTCTTGTTTCCCCACACATACGGACTCTAAAAACAGCCAATACTTAAGTATTTCGAAATTACATGGGCCTGGCCCAATAATAAGGTGACGCAGCACCTAGAATAGCCTCCGGACGAAATTTATGAAGTGGCATCTTGTATATTTCGTCCAAGGCTTCATTCACTCCTTATGGTGGCTTCAGAGTCCTGAAATCACCACTTGTAACTCCGTTCTTGTTCCCCTTGCGCATGCCATCAACTCCATGCTTGTTCTTACTCCAATGTTCATCCTTCTCCAAGCTAGGCCCTTCATTTGTAAGCAAAACAAATGTATCCAATTTAGGCAGCATCATATTCTCATGAACATTAGAATCATTACCAAGAAACGAAAGTACCTGGTAATTTAATTGGCGTGCGCGAGCTCTAGTAATTGGTCCATCATATGTAACAGTAGGGGCTGTGGGTGTAACAATGGTATTGATGTCCTCATCAGAAGCGAGCTGAAGGCACACCGATGTCATCACGCCTCTCTCGCCGGAGCCAGGCAAAACTTGTTATAGTAGACAATCAAAAAGTCGTCGTGCTAAGGCCCCATAGGACTAGCACAACAGAACAACAACCGCCGTTGATAAAAAGAAGTATAGATCGGAGGATCCAACTTGAGGACACATTAACATAGATAAGAAAGACCGAATACCTTAAAGACAACCATGGACTGAATCATGCGAGATCCACCAGATGTACACGTGCACACGCTCTCCAACGATCCTAAATGCACCACCGGAATGGAGGTTATGAAAGGACGTATAAAAACGGAGCCCTCCTACGGCAGGGATCCATCTAACCCCCATGGCCCTAAGGCTATAGGAAAACAGGCGGCGCCGACGGGAGACAGAAGCCCCAGCCGCCCGCTCACTTGGAGGAAAGGCGAAAGATAAGCTGCAAGAGCATTTGCCCAAAAGAGAAGAAAAAGGAGCTTTATTTATTAACTAAACAATCATTTACTTTTTAAAGTTTCTAAATAATCATTTGCAATAGCCAGTGAGAAGTACAGACTAGTCGATGAAGCAAGTCCTTAATTTCATTTTCTTAGAATGGATTAATGACTTGTGTGAATAAATCTTGAGTATTTTTATCTGGATTTTTTCATGCGAAAAGGAGGCATCCATCTTCATTTTCTAGTGACAGAAACCTTATGGTTCATACATTACAAAAGTAAAAGGAAAAAGAATAGGAGCCACATGGGGAGAATGCAGGCTTGAATACTCCACATCGCAGGATATAGACCTACAAACAACCCACAATTGAACATAAATGTATTAAAATAAATAGACAATGACTTCATTATAATGACCAAATAGTTATCAGGGACATGCATGTGGTAGGAAAACAAATACAGAATAACAAGCCTTCGTCCAAGCGATCTTCTAGAGGTCAACGAATGACAAATCAAATGAAAGCAACACAAAAAGATCCTGATGTTTTCTTCCTTAAAGCACATAATGTTTCTACATATCCATATCCAAAACAATAAGGTGTGCATCAAGCTTGTTTTCTTGCGATAGCCACGTTGCCATGGTACTGTCCAGGTAAATCGAGAGCGAGAGATATTTACGGGGTAAATCGAGAGCGAGGCGGCTGCCCAATCACGTCGTGTGCTGCGCGGCCAGCTGGAGGCTGGTGGTTGGTTCTGCGCGTGCCGGGTGGGCGATTTTATTGGGTGCGGGTGGGACCTTCCTCTGTCTCATCCTGGCGTTGTGGGCCTCGGTTACGGGCTTGCGTACGTGCGCGGGGCTGCGGTTCGCTGACCTGTGGGTCGTCTCCCTTTTACTGTGTCGAGGTAAAACCGTCCTGCGATAACACCTCCCCCGAGTAAATACGAAGCAAATCTGCTCTACCATGCAACAGAAGGGCATGTACAATGGTGCTATCTTAGGAGTGCCATGTAGGATCAATGATGAGGTGGAGGAGAGAGAACTCATAAGAAAAGGCTTGTCTTCTCTTATTTAAGAGAAGACAAGAGATGATCTCTTAACACAATGTGTCTCACCACATCTTTAGGAATTGCTATTTATTGAAGATAAGACTAAGAAATGACCCATTGTAGATTTTCTTTTTTGTCATCTCTAAATTACATGTAAAACTTAAGATAAGAATATCTTATCAACCATTGTACATGCCCGAAGCAAACTCGCAGCACTCCTCCTCGTCAGTCACCGCCTGGTCTTCTCGATGGAGGTGGAGGAGTAGGGGATCCCGCCGGATCAGAGGCGTGCGGGCACAGTGGTGGGCGTCTCCGGCAGCGGCGGCGACCTGCAGGCCAAGTGCTACGGCGGGGGCGCTCGATTTAATGCAGCACCATGGACCGGTCCCTGCAGAAGTGAGAGAAGATGAGGGAGAGAGAGAATGAAGGAGAGGAGGGAGAAAAGTAGAGGAAAGAGGAGAGGGAGCTGCAGCGGCGGATGGGCCGCATCAGCAAAGTGGTAGAAGGGTCCGGGCTGCATCGATGGTGGTCCGAGCGCTGCCGCCTCCATCCTCGCACCATCTTCGTCACACGTAGCCGCCTCCTTCCGCACCCCTCTTCTTCGCGCACGGCAACAGAGGCAGGTCCTGTCAGGTGAGATCACACCGTCCTCCACAACCTTCTCTACAGCCACGCAAAAACAGAGAGCAGTCTGATGCGTGCGTGTTATTGTTATTTTGGCTGTCTAAATTGTCCCTTGAACTAATCCAGCAACCTGACATTTCTTGGAGACTAAATAATATCATTCTTATGACAGGGAATAATATTATTCAGTTAGCATCTTTTTCGTGGAAGAGGAGTGAGAATTTAAAGGTTAGAAAATTGTAACTGAATGAGTGTTCTCTTTTTTCTGCCTCTGACTTGAACGAATATATTTCTTAATATATCAATGCTCATCATTGCCATGTCTGGCTCTCAGGTGCATGCTACATAGAAGCTTAGATCTGTAATCAAGTTGTGGAAGAAAGTACTGTAAGAGATACTTCTATAAGCAGAGGTATGTGCCTGCATTTACACCTTAATTATCCCTTAGTTAGTTCTCTATGGTTCGTAGGATTCATGTTGAAATGATTTTATTTAGTCGGTGTTGTACTATGTTGATGGCATACTGATTTGGTGTAAGAATTACTGACATTGCTTTGTGTGTACAAATCTTACAGGTTTATGATATTAAGAATTAGCAGTGTGTTTTTTGTTTACTGCTGGATTTGCTAACGAACTGTCTCTTATGTTGTTGATTGATATGCAGACTTGTTGTTTTTCATTCAGTTGAAGAGCTCTCCATGCTTAAGATCTTTTCTAGGATAATTGCGTCGTTAAATCTGAAGGTATATGATTGGTTTCTCTACTCATGTATCGATAAGCATATTTTTCATCCTCAATATATTGTTGCTTGCCTAACTTTTTCCTACATTTGTGAGGTGGCCGTGGAAGTTCAGTTCTTGTAGGCGGCGTAAAACTTGCACTGCCTACAGATGATTTTGCCAGTTTGACGAAAACATATAATAACCAAGGGAACTTTCTCAGTTTTTTTGTTTTTGCACTTCTCGGATTTTAGGCTGGGGGTATTAACATATATGGCACATAGGAAATTTAGATCTGCAAGATTGGATAGGGATAAATCCTTCTGCCATGTTGAAAAATTAGATTTACAAAGAAGAAAAGAAATTATTAAAGAAGAGATATAGTCGATTAGGTTGTTGTGGTGTTTCTTTGATCTTCCCTAGACCTCTCGTTTTCTGATTGGCATGGTGATGATCTGTTTCTTATGGTGTTTGTCTGGTTCAGGATTCGCTCATGTGCCAAAGCCAGCTCGGGGAAGCCTTCCTGGACTCCTGGTTGACCACGACAATCACGACACGGTGAGTGGATTTTGTCTTTCTTGAGCCGTCGGATCGGATTAGATGTGTATATGGTAGTTATGGACTGCTGACTGCTTAATGTTGTGTTTCCTCTGTGTACTATGGTGTGAGCTTAAGCGAGCGGAACGCCGAAGGAGGATCTTGGGGATGACGGAGGCATCGACGACAACCTCAAAGGCGAGAGGTACTGAGACTGCAAATTGCTTTCATGTCTCTGCGTTTCTTTCTTTATGCAACTCCGTCGGTATTAAGGCCGTATAGTCGGTGGGGAGCAACAAAAAACTGAATTTGTTGATGTTTACAATTTGGACGATCTGTTTGATACATCTGCATTGGTGATGGGGAACATTGTTCAAGACAGTGTGGGTTCAGAAGTGAGGAAAACAATTTGGCTTGCAGGGTTCAGGCTACTCTCTGTGACGTTGGCTTAGGAAAAGTTATTCGGCTCCATTTACGATTGGTTCATTTCGCCGTGCTCTAGCCCCGCATCGTCCCCTCCTCCTTGGCTGCCGCTCTCGTCCTCTGACGAAGGACCATGGGGCTTGCAGCTGTGCCTGAGCCCCCACAAGGACGTTGGGTGGAGGATATCCGGTGCCAACGGGCCGCTCATGTCGGTGTCCGAGATCTCGGAGCCGTTGGAGTCACCGTCACCGTCCGGAGACGGGTCGATGGGGGATGCTATGATGAATTGGGTACATCCAAACTTCTCCTGTGATATCTTTATTTTCTTTTTCGGTTTAAGGTAGTGAAGCCTCAGTTAATCTGCAAGTGTGCTATGTTCTTGTTTGTTGCTGGCCTCTACCTGTTTGTTGGTATGCGTTTGCAAACTGAAAATATTCGTATTTTTCAGGTCTCTGTTAGAGGAATGTATTTTCTTGCAAACTAAATTGGTTTTCTGGAACATGTCTTCATATTTTAGATTTTAGTATATGGCTTCAGAACTATTCATTGGATATACTTTGTTGATTCCAGCCCGTGGATAAGAATATTTTAGTCACTGGAGAGATTGTTGAACATGTGACATTGATGCAAATCTCTGGCCACCTACGAGTGAAACTGCTTGAAGACCAAGTTTGAATATGGACGAGGGCAGTGAATTTCGGCATGCGAGTTTACTTGCAGTCTCTGACCCTAATGTAATCAGTCCGAGTAGTGAGGGAAAGGCGCTGCCAACGAGGATGTGGAGGAGAACAAGGTCGAGCCGGATTGGTGAAGGGTGTTGTGGCTGGCTCTCTCTCCTCCTCGTCTTCGACAGTGTGAAGAAGATCGATGTTGAAATGGACGCATGCTGCAGGAGAAGCAGAGGCGTCTTGTGAGCCTTGGGTTCTTCATCGATCTGTTTGTGCGTGCTCTTGGTCGCATGCACGCCTAAGGTACAACTTGTCTCTCAATCTCTCCTCCCTGTTATGGATCCAACATGAGGAAAAACCACTCTCTTTTTATTGTTGTTGCTTCTATTTACCTTCCAGTTCATGGTTGTTAGTGTATGTATGCCAGACCAAATAAAAAGAGATCTCAACTCAGTTTCTTTAAATGCAGGTTCATATCGTGTATCATAAAGAAACGTCAACACTAAAGAGAGCAGAGCTATTATCTCGACAATAGAAGCTAGAGAAATTAATCGATGAGCATTTTCATGCATATGATTTAATCTAATTTTTACTTATGCTAATTTAGTAACAGTACTATTTATATTACTGATTTGGAGATATATGCAATACATCTTTCAGCAATCAACTGTTCACCGACATAACGTGAACACTAAAGAGAGCAGAGCTATTATCTCGACAACTGAGCTAGAGAAATTAATCTATGAGCATTTTCATGCATATGATTTAATCTAATTTTTAGTTGTGCTAATTTAATTGATTTGGAGATATATGCAATACACCTTTCAGCAATCAACTGTTCACCGACCTGTCTATTGTATGCATCAATTGGATTAATTAACGACAAATGCATGATTTATTGAAGTCAAGTTACTAAATATTCATGATGGTATCTTTTTCCCTGAACTTCTTATCCATGATCAACTGAGAGTCGAATACTTAAGTGGTTGAGGAAAGCTTCAAATACAATAGTGGCAAACATCTCCATTGATGCTACAAAGCATCTCGATGATTTTGAAGTGAGTCTGCATGTTAATTAACATTGCTTCTTGCATCACACCCTATTGATCTAAAAGTTACTTAGTTTTCTGAATTTCATAGGATGCTTATGATATAAAAAAACTATGCCCTTACCTTTATAGACTGCTGTAAATTTGATTCTGCAGTTTTTGCTTGCATCACGTTTTTGTGCTTTATTAGGCACTTTATGTTGCACTGTTCTATATTAGACAGATCAGGTTATTTTTTCAGGCAGTGTACATATGTGGATTGTACTGTACTTACTGCTTATCATCGTCTATATGACCATAACCTACTTTTGTGCAGGATCGATGGATGGGAGGTGGGACACAATTTTGTAAGTACAGACAAAAAATGCAGTATGTTTGATTTTCTTATTATTGTATATTTTCTTTTTCTGTTCAGGTGGATCCTGAATATATTCCACTTTTTCTGCTATCTTCTGTGGTATATTTTGTTGCGAAGGTTGAAAACATAATATTGATAGAAATAATTTCCATTTGTTTGCCATGAACCTTCTGCACTAGAGGAATGCTTGCATTAGATCATCAAAGTTAATTGCTATTTTATCAGTATCTGCATGTTAAATGTGTCTATAGTGATTGAACAACTCTCATTAATAGATGAAGCCGTCGAGCCGAAGGCATTTTTTTACTTAGTTATAATGATGGATTATATAATAGCTGCGCTCGACGAGATCCTCCCCAACCTGACCCCTCCTTCTTCCTTTTCTATATGATGCATGGTGATTGGTGATTGATTTCGATTGCACGGGAATTCTGGGGAGAGCAGTGGAAAAGCTATGGGGAACTTGTGTGTTAACGATGCTAGCAGTGAGGGTTTCTTTTGAGCTTCTCTTCGCTTCTCCTTAATAATCGGACCTTCCTGCTATGCATATTGAATTTTGATATTTTGATGATGCAAGCATTGTTGTTTCTAGTGGCTGCAAGGATTTCCTTTGGGCATATTTTCTTCTAGCTTAATTAGTCAGGATTGTTGATTTTATAAACAATATTCAGACTGTTCCTTGTATTAGCAAAAATCAGATAAGAATTGAATTATTGTACTTAAAGACAACCTGAATGTCTTGTGCCATGCAAAAGAGATGCTCTGCATTTCCTTTCACCTCCTGTTTGGCCAAAGCAACTACCTATTGTGGTCTTTTGATGATGTACTGGTTGTGCAAAGAGTTGTTGTTGTCACAGGCTGATCAAGTGGGGACAGAGCCAGAAAGCCGTCGAGGCACCACCTACTGTGGAGCAGACAATCTTGGAGTCGCCAGAGACAAGTGTAGCATCGAAGTTGATACAAGACAAGGAGGAAGGTGCCAATCAGCCGGCAGATGTTCCGGCTGCTGCGAATGGCAGTGCTCTGGTAGCGCGGTACTCCTGGTCAAGAGACTGCGGCACAGTCGCGGGCCGCAGGCGCAACGACTGGCTGGATCATGGCGGACAGGGATTCTCAATCGACGAGATGCCGGCGAGCGTTGGCTCGGTGCGTCTGGCGTAGAGTGACGGGGATGCCGGAGTGGACTTGAAGACGGACATTGCTTGTTTATTTGCTGAATTTGGTTCACTTTAGCCATGCATCAGCTATACATGTATGCGTGCTATCAGGGAATCAATCAGCGCTAAAACCATTGGAAAGGGCGGGAGTATACCTGGCACCGCACAGCTGCCGTTTCAGGCGGCGCGCCGTGGACGCGCCCCAACCGCTAGTTGTTCATAACAGAGCGACTATACCCACTATGGTGCGGAGAACCCCATGGACATCACCAAGCGGCCTACACCAACACACCAAGTGGACCGATCAGTAGAGAACGTACATGTGCAATTAAAATCGAGGTGAACTCGCTCCTCTTTGAACTACCTCTACATCCATATGAGACATGACTACTATCTCAAATGGAGACTCTATGCAATCATCCAGGTAACGAGGAATTTGTTGGGGAACGTAGCAGAATTTAAAATTTTCTACGCATCACCAAGATCAATCTATGGAGTCTTCTAGCAACGAGAGGGAAAGGAGTGCATCTACATACCCTTGTAGATCGCGAGCGGAAGCGTTCAAGAGAACGGGGTTGATGGAGTCGTACTCGTCGTGATCCAAATCACCGATGACCGAGCGCTGGACGGACGACACCTCCGCATTCAACACACGTACGGTTGGGGAAGACGTCTCCTCCTTCTTGATCTAGCAAGGGGAAGGAGAGGTTGATGGAGATCCAGCAGCACGACGGCGTGGTGGTGGAAGCAGCGGGGATTTCGGCAGGGCTTCGCCAAGCTCAGCGAGAGGGAGAGGTGTCACGGGAGGGAGAGGGAGGTGCCAGGGGCTAGGGTGCGGCTGCCCTCCCTCCCCCCACTATATATAGGGCCCCTAGGGGGCGCCGGCCCTAGGAGATCCCATCTCCAAGGGGGGCGGCGGCCAAAGGGGGGAACTTGCCCCCCAAGCCAAGTGGGGCGCCCGCCACCCCTAGGGTTTCCAACCCTAGGCGCAGGGGGAGGCCCAGGGGGCGCACCAGCCCACTAGGGGCTGGTTCCCTTCCCACTTCAGCCCATGTGGCCCTCCGGGATAGCTGGCCCCATTCGGTGGACCCTCGGGACCCTTCCGGTGGTCCCGGTACAATACCGGTGACCCCGAAACTTTCCCGATGGCCGAAACTGGACTTCCTATATACAAATCTTTACCTCCGGACCATTCCGGAACACCTCATGACGTTCGGGATCTCATCCGGGACTCTGAAGAACTTTCGAGTTACCGCATACGAGTATCTCTACAACCCTAGCGTCACCGAACCTTAAGTGTGTAGACCCTACGGATTCGGGAACCATGCAGACATGACCGAGACAACTCTCCGTCCAATAACCAACAGCGGGATCTGGATATCCTTGTTGGCTCCCACATGTTCCACGATGATCTCATCGGATGAACCACGATGTCGAGGATTCAATCAATCCCGTACTCAATTCCCTTTGTCTATCGGTACGATACTTGCCCGAGACTCGATCGTCGGTATCCTGATACCTCGTTCAATCTCGTTACCGGCAAGTCTCTTTACTCGTACTGTAATGCATGATCCCGTGATCAACCACTTGGTCACATTGAGCTCATTATGATGATGCATTATCGAGTGGGCCTGGAGATACCTCTCCGTCATACGGAGTGACAAATCCCAGTCTCGATTCATGCCAACCCAACAGACACTTTCGGAGATACCTGTAGTGCACTTTTATAGCCACCCAGTTACGTTGTGACGTTTGGCACAAAGCACTCCTACGATATCCGGGAGTTGCACAATCTCATGGTCTAAGGAAATGATACTTGACATTGGAAAAGCTCTAGCAGACGAACTACGCGATCTTGTGCTATGCTTAGGATTGGGTGTTGTCCATCACATCATTCTTCTAATGATGTGATCCCATTATCAACGACATCTAATGTCCATAGTCAGGAAACCATGACTATCTGTTGATCAACCAGCTAGTCTACTAGAGTCTCACAAGGGACATGTTGTGGTCTATGTATTCACACATGTATTACGATTTCCGGATAACACAATTATAGCATGAACAATAGACAATTACCATGAATAAGGAAATATAATAATAACCATTTTATTATTGCCTCTAGAGCATATTTCCAACAGTCTCCCACTTGCACTAGAGTCAATAATCTAGTTACATTGTGATGAATCGAACACCCATAGAGTTCTGGTGTTGATCATGTTTTGCTCGAGGAAGAGGTTTAGTTAACGGATCTGGGACATTCAGGTCCGTATGTACTTTACAAATATCTATGTCCCCATTTTGAACATTTTCACGAATGGAGTTGAAGCGACGCTTGATATGCCTGGTCTTCCTGTGAAACCTGGGCTCCTTGGCAAGGGCAATAGCTCCAGTGTTGTCACAGAAGAGAGTCATCGGGCCCGACGCATTAGGAATGACTCCTAGGTCGGTAATGAACTCCTTCACCCAGATTGCTTCTTGTGCTGCCTCTGAGGCTGCCATGTACTCCGCTTCACATGTAGATCCCGCCACAATGCTTTGCTTGCAACTACACCAGCTGACTGCCCCACCATTCAAAATATACACGTATCCGGTTTATGACTTAGAGTCATCCAGATCTGTGTCGAAGCTAGCATCGACGTAACCCTTTACGACGAGCTCTTCGTCACCTCCATAAACAAGAAACATATCCTTAGTCCTCTTCAGGTACTTCAGGATATTCTTGACCGTTGTCCAGTGTTCCATGCCAGGATTACTTTGGTACCTTCCTACAAACTTACGGCAAGGTTTACATCAGGTCTGGTACACAGCATGGCATACATAATAGACCCTATGGCCGAGGCATAGGGGACGACACTCATCTTTTCTCTATCTTCTGTCGTGGCCGGGCATTGAGCCGTGCTCAATCGCACACCTTGCAATACAGGCAAGAACCCCTTCTTGGACTGATCCATATTGAACTTCTTCAATATCTTGTGAAGGTACGTACTTTGTGAAAGACCAATGAGGCGTCTCTCTCTATCTCTATAGATCTTGATGCCTAATATATAAGCAGCTTCTCCAAGGTCCTTCATTAAAAAACACTTGTTCAAGTAGGCCCTTATGCTTTCCAAGAATTCTATATTATTTTCCATCAATAGTATGTCATCCACATATAATATGAGAAATGCTACAGAGCTCCCACTCACTTTCTTGTAAACACAGGCTTCTCCATAAGTCTGCGTAAACCCAAACACAGACTTATCATCTCATCAAATCGAATGTTCCAACTCCGAGATGCTTGCACCAGCCCATAGATTGAGCGTTCGAGCTTGCACACCTTGTTAGCATTCTTAGGATCGACAAAACCTTCCGGCTGCATCATATACAATTCTTCCTTAAGAAAGCCGTTAAGGAATGCCGTTTTGACGTCCATTTGCCATATCTCATAATCGTAGAATGCGACAATTGCTAACATGATTCGGACGGACTTCAGCTTCGCTACGGGTGAGAAAGTCTCATCGTAGTCAACCCCTTGAACTTGTCGATAACCCTTAGCGACAAGCCGAGCCTTATAGATGGTCACATTATCATCCGCGTCTGTCTTCTTCTTAAAGATCCATTTATTTTCTATGGCTCGCCGATCATCGGGCAAGTCAGTCAAAGTCCATACTTCGTTTTCATACATGGATCCTATCTCGGATTTCATGGCTTCTAGCCATTTGTCGAAATCTGGGCCCGCCATTGCTTCTTCATAGTTCGAAGGTTCACCGTTGTCTAACAACATGATTTCCAAGACAAGGTTGCCGTACCACTCTGGTGCGGAACGTGTCCTTGTGGACCTACGAAGTTCAGTAGGAGCTTGATCCGAAGTACCTTGATCATCATCATTAACTTCCCCTCTAGTCGGTGCAGGCACCACAGGAACATCTTCCTGAGCTGCGCTACTTTCCGTTTCAAGAGGCAGTACTTCATCAAGCTCTACTTTCCTCCCACTTACTTCTTTCGAGAGAAACTCCTTCTCCAGAAAGGATCCGTTCTTGGCAACAAAGATCTTGCCTTCGGATCTGAGGTAGAAGGTATACCCAATGGTTTCCTTAGGGTATCCTATGAAGACGCATTTTTCCAACTTGGGTTTGAGCTTTTCAGGTTGAAGTTTCTTGACATAAGCATCGCATCCCCAAACTTTTAGAAACGACAGCTTAGGTTTCTTCCCAAACCATAATTCATACGGTGTCGTCTCAATGGATTTAGACGGAGCCCTATTTAAAGTGAATGCGGCAGTCTCTAAAGCATAGCCCCAAAATGAGAGCGGAAGATCGGTAAGAGACATCATAGATTGCACCATATCCAATAGAGTGTGATTACGACGTTCAGACACACCATTACGCTGAGATGTTCGAGGCGGCGTGAGTTGTGAAACTATTCCACATTTCCTTAAGTGCGTGCCAAATTCGTGACTCAAATATTCTCCCCCACGATCTGATCGTAAGAACTTGATTTTCCTGTCACGTTGATTCTCAACCTCACTCTAAAATTCCTTGAACTTTTCAAAGGTCTCAGACTTGTGTTTCATTAAGTAGACATACCCATATCTACTCAAGTCATCAGTGAGGGTGAGAACATAACGATAGCCACCGCGAGCCTCAACACTCATTGGACCGCACACATCAGTATGTATGATTTCCAATAAGTTGGTTGCTCTCTCCATTGTTCCGGAGAACGGAGTCTTGGTCATTTTACCCATGAGGCATGGTTCGCACGTGTCAAATGATTCGTAATCAAGAGACTCCAAAAGTCCATCTGCATGGAGCTTCTTCATGCATTTGACACCAATGTGACCAAGGCGGCAGTGCCACAAGTATGTGGGACTATCATTATTAACCTTACATCTTTTGGTATTCACACTATGAATATGTGTAACATTACGTTAGAGATTCATTAAGAATAAACCATTCACCAGCGGGGCATGACCATAAAAATATCTCTCATATAAATAGAACAACCATTATTCTTGGATTTAAATGAGTAGCCATCTCGTATTAAATGAGATCCTGATACAATGTTCATGCTCAAAGCTGGCACTAAATAACAATTATTGAGGTTTAAAACTAATCACGTAGGTAAATGTAGAGGTAGCGTGCCAACGGCGATCACATCGACCTTGGAACCATTCCCGACGCGCATCATCACCTCGTCCTTCGCCAGTCTCCGTTTATTCCGCAGCTACTGCTTTGAGTTACAAATATGAGCAACCGCACCGGTATCAAATACCCAGGAGCTACTACGAGTGCTGGTAAGGTACACATCAATAACATGTATATCATATATACCTTTGGTTTTGCCGTCCTTCTTGTCCGCTAAGTACTTGGGGCAGTTCCGCTTCCAGTGACCACTTCCCTTGCAATAAAAGCACTCAGTCTCAGGCTTGGGTCCATTCTTTGGCTTCTTCCCGGCAACTGGCTTACCGGGCGCGGCAACTCCCTTGCCGTCCTTCTTGAAGTTCTTCTTACCCTTGCCTTTCTTGAACTTAGTGGTTTTATTCACCATCAACACTTGATGTTCCTTTTTGATCTCCACCTCCGCTGATTTCAGCATTGAATATACCTCGGGAATGGTCTTTTCCATCCCCTGCATAAGTTCGTCACAAAGCTCTTGTAGCTCGGTGGAAGCGACTGAAGGATTCTGTCAACGACCGCGTCATCCGGGAGATTAACTCCCAGCTGAGTCAAGCGGTTGTGCAACCCAGACATTTTGAGTATGTGCTCACTGACGGAACTATTCTCCTCCATCTTACAACTGTAGAACTTGTCGGAGACTTCATATCTCTCGACCCGGGCATGAGCTTGGAAAACCATTTTCAGCTCTTGGAACATCTCATATACTCTGTGCTGCTCAAAATGCTTTTGGAGCCCCGTTTCTAAGCTGTAAAGCATGCCGCACTGAACCAGGGAGTAATCATCAACACGGGTCTGTCAAGCGTTCATAATGTCTTGGTTTGCTAGGGCTGGTGCATCACCTAGCAGTGCTTCAAGGACATATGATTTCTTGGCAGCTATGAGGATGATTGTCACACCCTGATTTTCATGTCACAACACTTAAGCTAATAAATCATGATAAAATGTGGTTTGACAAAAACTTTTGAGTGTTTTGGACCTTGCCTTGTTTGGATTTTGTCTGTTGTTTGCAAAGTGCTCTAAAAATCAAATAAATCCTCCAACTCCTATACTTTATCTCCTTGCTCCAAACTCTTGAACCAATGATCATGCCATGTGTATAGGACATAAAAATAATTTCTTACAAAAATAATTTGGCCAAATAGTATTTTCAAAAATTAGTTTTCCAAAAAACCCCTGAATTGAGTTTTGCACTGCAAGTACTTAATTAAGGGCAGTAAAAATCTTTCTAAAAATATTTTTGACTCCTATTAGATATAGGATACCCAGAAACCACAAAAATATAATTTTAGATGTTATTTTCCTATTTTATTTAAAGGCTTTTCTTAAGACGAGAAATGGTCTTTAATAGGTCAAAATTATTTTAAAGCTTTAAAAATATTTGAGAAAAATTAGGGAGACTCAATGGACATATATTTTCCATATATATGAGTTTCAACACATGGTCATGATCAAAATATTGGACAAAACCTCCCAAAACCATTTCTGCTCATTTCAAGGATTTGAAATATTTCTACAGGAAATATTTTCATAAAAATCCAAGAAACTCCTAACATGTCACATATGACATTTTTGATGATCTTGCCAAGTACCATGTCATGGAGAATAGTATAACCCCATGAAACTCTCTCAAAACCACTTTTGTCCTTTTTCAAGTTTGAACAACTTTGCATTGTCAAACATGTCCAAATGCTCTCAAACTTGGTGCACATGCTCAAATGGTGTAATAATGCATCTAGACCAAATGGCACAAGTTGGAGAGAATTTTATCTTGATCAAAGTACCCCAAAACCCTTTCTGTCCAGAACCAAATTTGAACAACTCTATATTGCCAAGTGTGTCCTTTTGATCTGAATTTTTGTGGACATGTTCAAATCCTCAAATGATGACACTACACCAAGTGGTGCATCAAGGAGAATAGATTTGCATGACTAAATCTTGGTAAAGCCATTTCTGCTAATTTCTAGGGTTTACCAAAGTTACATTGGCTACTTTGCCCAAATGATCTCAAACTTGGTGGAACACCCTACTTCTATGTGCCATTTCATCCTGTTAATTCTCATGGCAAGTGGAATTAATTTACTTGCCCAAACCATCAACAAACACCTTCTGCCATTTTTCCAAAATCATCATTTTGACCTCTTCCACTAATCTCCTTGAGCCCAACTTTTTACCATAGCTCCTCCTAGTCCTCTCCTACCTCTAGTAACTCTTCCCTGGCCTCAACTCAATGATTGAAGGGAGAAACATCCCCATTTATCCTTCTGGACAGCAGCATTCTTCTCCTTTCTCACCTCCCTCCTCACTCCAGTGGCCACCCAGGGCATCCAATGCCCCTCCCCCATTCTTTACTCCCTCCTAGAGCTACCAGACATTAGTGGCCGTGCCCACAAGGCATATAAAATGCCATGGCATGCCATTTGCACGCTCTAGAGCGCGCTACAGTGCGCTCTAGCACTGTAGCCGCCCCCTTCCAACCGCCTCCGGCCACCTCGGGCCTTCCCCTCGTGTCCCCCGAGGTCGCCTCGACGTCCAGTACACGGCACGCTGCCGGCCCCCTCCAGAACCTCTCTCCTCTCCCCTCTGTAAGCTCGCCCGAGCGCGTCCGTGGACGCCACCCACGGTGCACCGCAGCCTCGCCCATTTTAAGCCACCCCGACCCTCTCTCTCGCCTGGGTTCGAACCTCCTCTCTCCCGTGCACCTCTCAGACACCCCCTCTCCCCCTACGTGCTCTCCTGCCCCCTCCAAGGCCGGGTCGCCGCCGACGTGCCCCCGGACCAACCCAGGCCCCCATTGCTTCCCCGCTCCCACTGAACGCTCGAGAGGACACCCAAGGCACCAAGGATCCTCCCCCGCGCACCAGGCCCTCCTCACCGTGCTTTCCCTGCCCTGCCCGAGTCTCGCCCGAGCACCGTCCGCCATGGCCGTGGCCCCACTCGCCTTCGTCCTCCGTTGGACGTGCTGACAGGGGGGAGCGGGCGCGGTGCAGTCCCCCGAGCTCGCCGATGCGCCGGGCACCCGCAACAGCGCCCCTGGTCGCCGGGGACAAGCTCGGCCTCGCCCCCTTTGTTCCTGTGGCACGGGAGGCCGCACGAGGAAGAAGAAGGCCGGCCGGTGGACCGGCGACCCCACCGGTCAGCCTCTGCCGACGTGTCCAGCCGGACCCACTCGGGTTAAGTGGAGGCGGAATCCCCGGGAACCGCCTTCCCGGCAGGGAAGCATACTCCGCGAGTACGACATCGACGTGGCCCGATCTACCGCATAGCTGAGCTACTATGCCGGCCCAACAGCTATCCTACGCCGGTGCGCGCTTTAGGTATAACCTAATTTATTTATTTTTCCTTTTCAGTGAGCTTCTAAAATCCATAATAAATTCATTTCAACACCAATTTTGATGATTCAAATTTCTAGTAGTTTCTAAAATCATGCCCTATCGCATGGTGCTATTTGCACATTTTTCCAGAACCATTTTCTTCTCAAATATTTATAAAATCCCCTTTTTCCTATTTCTGTGATGAACTTTAGAAAATCACAGAGAGCTCAGAATCGATCCAAATGCCATGATTCAAATTCCTAGATGCTTCTAAGTTCATAACTTAGTTTATGAACATTTTTCTTAATATTTTCTGTACCCCCACAAAATAATGAGCCATTTCTTCATATTAGCCAACTTTGCAAATTCATAGGAAATTCATTTGAACTCCAAATCCAGTGAAACCAACTCCTAGATGCTTCTAAAATTATTCCTTGTTAAATGGATGCCTTTGACCATTTTTTTCAAATAGTTCTTCTGTACACTTCTTGCAAATCCATAAACCCCTTGATTCCATCATATCAAAATGTTTAGAAATATCCATTGATCCACTTCCAATGAAATCACCTTGGGCATTCCTCATATGACCAGAGGTATCCTAGAAAAGTCCAACTCACATTTTTTAGAGCACTTTTATTTTTGCCTTGTCGTGTTACTTATTATGGTTGTTTTCGACGATAGTAGACGAAATGCTCGGAGTTGGACCAGAGATATTTGAAGACCTTGAAGACTTTGTTAAAACAGGCAAGCAGCCCTTTGACCATGTCTAAGAAACCCTTTTTATGCATGACATATAGCACTTTATTAGTGTTGCTTCGGAATCATGATGAGAGGGTAACCACTCTGGTGGGTTGCCTTCGTTACTTACTCGTTGATACCTGCATTATGCATGACCCTACCTTCTTATGAGGGTTATGCCGGTGGGAGTAGATAGGATGCTAAAGTAGTGCTACGCAAAAAGGGACGGGAATATGCATTGTGATGGAGACAAAGTATTTTCAAAGGACTTTTCGAAAACCCCGTCGGGTGCCACTTATGCCCGAGGGAGATGATGAGTTGGGTAGCCACTTGATGACGAAGTGGTGTACCGAGGCAAGTGTGTTGTTGTTTTCAAAAACGGATTGGTTTAAGTTGCGACCGTTATTCCAACCTTACATGCGCAACCACTCTACCCTTATATGGGAAAGGGCATTATTGATTACCTAGGTCGATACTAGCTTGGAGCCCGCATTACTAGTGACGGGGGAGAGTTGGTGCTCTCTCTCGGGATGGGGTCGTGCCAGGTAGGGCGGCCATGACTGTTTTTACAGGGCACCGGATACACCGTTGTGTCCCCTCTCGGATGTTACGATCTCGAGCGAGTCTCGTATGATGTACATCGTGAGGATACGGAACAACAAGTGGACTCTTTGTTAGTGTCGTCTAGGGAAAGATAGTGATCGGGTGCTTACCCCGGGTACTTGAGGTACCGCGGGTCGTGGATGACATGGAAGTTCCCCGGATCTTGTGGGTAAAGTGTGCAACCTCTGCAGAGTGTAAAACTATTCGAATAGCCGTGTCCACGGTCAAGGACAGTTGGGTAACCGCTCTTGGGCTACGTTCACTTGTTTTCAACCAGTGTGTGTGTGTGGGAAAAACTACCTGGGTCAAGTCAAGGGCTTGACATGATTGAGTTGGGTTGGAGCCCACTCTATTTATGTTGATATCTGTACTGTCCTCATGGGTAATTGAATTCTCCTGATGCATGTCTTACAAGTTGTTGAACATGTCATTGCACTCAAAACTAGCTTTCCGCAAAAATTTACCTATATCATGCATTGTTGTACCTTGAACCAAAACATGGGTTGCTTGCGAGTACAATCAAAGTACTCATTGGCTTGCCACTGGTTATTTTATTGGCCAGGCATGAAAGAACAGGATATGATGAAGAATACTTCGGTGATAAACATGCGAGCTAGGACGCTTCCCAGTCAGAATTCCTGTAGGGTTAAGGTAGATGGCATGGGTCCAAGTTATCGACGAAGATTTCCGTTGCGATGCTATACTCAAGACTTGACCATAATGGTCCTACTTGTGTAATTCGGTATGTATTGATGTAAGTCTCTTGTTATTCAGCTTCTATGTGTTCAGTGAGCATTGATCTCTGGGATCACTGCACACGTGCATTCGGTGATCACGACTTATGAGTCGGGGTCCCCATAATGATCCTCAAGTTCCGGACCCAGTTCGTATAGTTGCTACCATCGTCTTTTAGCTTGGCTTTCTCTAGGAACGCGTTGAAGTTGAGGGCAACATTAGCGTGGGCCATTTGATCTACAAGACATATTGTAAAGATTTCAGACTAAGTTCATGATAATTAAGTTCATCTAATCAAATTATTTAATGAACTCCCACTCAGATAGACATCCCTCTAGTCATCTAAGTGATACATGATCCGAGTCAACTAGGCCGTGTCCGATCATCACGTGAGACGGACTAGTCATCATCGGTGAACATCTTCATGTTGATCGTATCTTCTATACGACTCATGTTCGACCTTTCGGTCTTCCGTGTTCCGAGGCCATGTCTGTACATGCTAGGCTCATCAAGTCAACCTAAGTGTATTGCGTGTGTAAATCTGGCTTACACCCGTTGTATTCGAACGTTAGAATCTATCACACCCGATCATCACGCGGTGCTTCGAAACAACGAACCTTCGCAATGGTGCACAGTTAGGGGGAACACTTTCTTGAAATTATTGTGAGGGATCATCTTATTTAAGCTACCGTCGTTCTAAGCAAATAAGATGTAAAACATGATAAACATCACATGCAATCAAATAGTGACATGATATGGCCAATATCATTTTGCTCCTTTTGATCTCCATCTTCGGGGTGCCATGATCATCGTCGTCACCGGCATGACACCATGATCTCCATCATCGTGTCCTCATGAAGTTGTCTCGTCATCTATTACTTCTACTACTATGGCTAACGGTTTAGCAATAAAGTAAAGTAATTACATGACGTTTATGTTGACACGCAGGTCATAAATAAATTAAGACAACTCCTATGGCTCCTGCCGGTTATCATACTCATCGACATGCAAGTCGTGATTCCTATTACAAGAACATGATCAATCTCATACATCACATATATCATTCATCATATTATTTTGGCCATATCACATCACACGGCACATGCTGCAAAAAACAAGTTAGACGTCCTCTAATTGTTGTCGCAAATTTTTACGTGGCTGCTATAGGTTTCTTAGCGAGAACGTTTCTTACCTACGCCAAAACCACAACGTGATATGCCAATTTCTATTTACCCTTCATAAGGACCCTTTTCATCGAATCCGATCCGACTAAAGTGGGAGAGACAGACACCCGCTAGCCACCTTATGCAACTAGTGCATGTCAGTCGGTGGAACCTGTCTCACGTAAGTGTACGTGTAAGGTCGGTCCGGGCCGCTTCATCCCATGATGCCGCCGAATCAATATAAGACTAGTAACGGCAATTAAATTGACAAATCGACACCCACAACAACTTGTGTTCTACTCGTGCATAGAAACTACGCATAGACCTAGCTTATGATGCCACTGTTGGGGAACGTAGCAGAATTCAAAGTTTTCTACGCATCACCAAGATCAATCTATGGAGTCTTCTAGCAACGAGAGGGAAAGGAGTGCATCTACATACCCTTGTAGATCGTGAGCGGAAGCGTTCAAGAGAACGGGGTTGATGGAGTCGTACTCGTCGTGATCCAAATCACCGATGACCGAGCGCCGAACGGACGGCACCTCCGCGTTCAACATACGTACGGTTGGGGAAGACGTCTCCTCCTTCTTGATCCAGCAAGGGGAAGGAGAGGTTGATGGAGATCCAGTAGCACGACGGCGTGGTGGTGGAAGCAGCGGGGATCTCGGCAGGGCTTAGCCAAGCTCAGCGAGAGGGAGAGGTGTCACGGGAGGGAGAGGGAGGTGCCAGGGGCTAGGGTGCGGCTGCCCTCCCCCCACTATATATAGGGCCCCTAGGGGGGCGCCGGCCCTAGGAGATCCCATCTCCAAGGGGGGCGGCGGCCAAGGGGGGAACTTGCCCCCTAAGCCAAGTGGGGCGCCCCCACCCCTAGGGTTTCTAACCCTAGGCGCAGGGGGAGGCCCAAGGGGGCGTACCAGCCCACCAGGGGCTGGTTCCCTTCCCACTTCAGCCCATGTGGCCCTCTGGGATAGGTGGCCCCATCCGGTGGACCCCCGGGACCCTTCCGGTGGTCCCGGTACAATACGGGTGACCCCAAAACTTTCACGATGGCCGAAATTGGACTTCCTATATACAAATCTTTACCTCCGGACCATTTCGGAACACCTCGTGACGTCCAGGATCTCATCCGAGACTCCGAACAACTTTCGGGTTACCGCATACTAATATCTCTACAACCCTAGCGTCACCGAACCTTAAGTGTGTAGACCCTACGGGTTCGGGAACCATGCAGACATGACCGAGACAACTCTCCGGCCAATAACCAACAGCGGGATCTGGATACCCATGTTGGCTCCCACATGTTCCACGATGATCTCATCGGATGAACCACGATGTCGAGGATTCAATCAATCCCGTACACAATTCCCTTTGTCTATCGGTACGATACTTGCCCGAGACTCGATCGTCGGTATCCCGATACCTCGTTCAATCTCGTTACCGGCAAGTCTCTTTACTCGTACTGTAATGCATGATCCCGTGATCAACCACTTGGTCACATTGAGCTCATTATGATGATGCATTATCGAGTGGGCCTGGAGATACCTCTCCGTCATACGGAGTGACAAATCCCAGTCTCGATTCGTGCCAACCCAACAGACACTTTCGGAGATACCTGTAGTGCACCTTTATAGCCACCCAGTTACGGTGTGACGTTTGGCACACCCAAAGCACTCCTACGATATCCGGGAGTTGCACAATCTCATGGTCTAAGGAAATGATACTTGACATTGGAAAAGCTCTAGCAGACGAACTACACGATCTTGTGCTATGCTTAGGATTGGGTGTTGTCCATCACATCATTCTCCTAATGATGTGATCCCGTTATCATTGACATCTAATGTCCATAGTCAGGAAACCATGACTATCTGTTGATCAACCAGCTAGTCAACTAGAGGCTCACTAGGGACATGTTGTGGTCTATGTATTCACACATGTATTACGATTTCCGGGTAACACAATTATAGCATGAGCAATAGACAATTATCATGAACAAGGAAATATAATAATAACCATTTTATTATTGCCTCTAGGGCATATTTCCAACAGAATTGACCATCAAGAAGCAAGGGAACAATGCCAAGTCATGGCAGAAGAGGAGCAAGAAGACAAGGAAGTAAGAATGAAGGGTGCACGGTTACAGAAGCTTTGTCTTTAACCCGGGTGTCCAGACTGCTACCCAGACGCTTGACCCCTAGAGCACACCATGTGAAAGCTCCGACTCACATGAGCTTCATCCATTGGATGTCTGACTTGGAATCGTGACAGGCCATCCTGAGCTTGGACTTGCGGCCAAGATCCAAACGTTCGGCCCCTATCTACATGCACTTTGGGCCAAGTGGCTTTGTATCCTCCCCTCCCTCCCTATTTTGCTCTAGACTACAACCTCTCCCCTACCTCCTCTCTAGGGCTAGAAAAGCATAATTAGACATCTTGAGGGAGCTTTGCTCATCAACCCTCTCCATTGGAGATCAAGACCTCCAAGGGGAGAAGAATCATAGGGATTACCAAGGCCTCCATCTTCCCTATAGATTTGGGGAAGATCTATCTCTCAAGACCTCAGCTCACCTTAGGGTTTGAGAAGAACCACCTACTTAATCACCACCTTTCTGATTGTGGATCTATGTGTATCTTGCTTGGAGAGCACATGTGTGATGTGGATCTTGTTCTTTGAGTAGTTTCCCCCATGTGCCCACTTCAGTTCTTGTGTTTCTCCTCTTTTCCATCTCCAAATTGTGAAGATTGGGCACAATTGGGGCTTTGCCCTACAACACACTATGACCATGAACTTATCATTCTTACTAAATAATTTCAACCAAGTGTGAAACAAATCATGTAAATTGCTAGGGATTGATATCAAATTGAAAGCACATTTGAGGAGACTCCACACTAGCCTAGCAACATATAACATGTGAAAAACAGATGCTCAAATCTTTCATTGTGTCCACAAAACACATAGATTTTACCCCTTGCCAACGTTACGCATAGGTTATTCTTGATCAAAACATTGTCTTAAACATTAGCCAAAGTGGTCGGACCCTTCTCCGGACCTTGCGCAAGCGGAAGCTACTTGCACCGGGCTGCCCTTTTTAGCCAGAGGAAAACCTCGTTTCATATGAAAACTTTACCTTCCACAAGAAATTTCTGGCAAGCCAACAGAGTTTGAAATCAATTTTTTTGTATAAAGATCTAAAGATAAATACACCATACAGAGCATCCATCTCATAGTAACTTTTTTAATCCAAAAGAACAACGTCATCACAAAGATCTTAAATGTTATTTCAGAGCTCCAAAGAATCCTCCCCACAGAGTTTTTCTCAACTTCGTATTATCAAAACCTATAGAGAAGATATCGTCTATTGAAATATTTTTATCAAAGTGCATGTAATGCAAACTAGGGTAGCTTAGTTTCAGAGGGCAGGGACCTATCCACCAGTCCTCTGAAAACTTGGTATTGCCCGCATTCCCGACTAGTTATTTTTGTAGTGTTGGTAGAAAATTTTCTTCACAACCATGAGACTAGAACAAAACTGAGAGTCCCCAAGTCTACATTTGGCACCAGGACAACTATGCATTCTTAACATACTTATTGGGGATGATAGATGCCACAATCCTTATTCATTGTCTAGTCTCCAAAACCACTTAGCTACAAGGGCTCTATTCATGATGTCCATATTAAGAACACCCAGAACCCCTTGTTCTTCTAGCTGACAAACGTTGCCCTAGTGTACCAAGTGGTATTTATTTTTTACCTCATCCCCTTAACAAGCAAATCTAACCCTAAAAAAGTTACTCCTCTTCTAGACTCCAACATGCATGGGATAAATAGACATCATGCACAAGGTGATACTAATTCGGCATGCTTGAACAAGGGTTAGCCTACCAACAATGTTCAACAACTTGCCTTGCTAGCAACGTTTGTTCAGATTCTATCATTACATGTTGTTCAGATTCTATCATTAGAAATGGGAATCACTAGATATTTCAAAAACATTACACCAAGTCGACAAGTAAATATTTCTTGATAAAATCAGACTTGCTCTTTGCTTTCCCATAAAGAAACAACTCACTCTTATAATAGTTAATGGTCGGCATTTTCTCAAAAGCACCCAAAATGAATTTTAGTTTATTTGCACTCTCATCATCACACATTAGAAAAAATGGTGTCATCAACATATTGTATCATATTGACACCCTGCTCAATTGTCTCTTCCAACACCCTTTCACCATCCCATGTTGCTTAGCCATTTCCATGATTAGGGATAGGGCATCGACTACTACGTCAAAGAGAAGAGTGGTAAGGAGTCCCCATGCCTAAGACCTTTATATTTAATTGTTGAAGTATGGCCATACATGCCCTCACATCATAGTGCTCGTAAATCATAATCTGTTCACATCACTTGGGGGCTGGAGGGGGGGGGGGATTTTGTGGGTTCTAAAGGACGTTCATAATTTTTGCTATGTCATTCCCTTTCTTTGTCTATTTCTTCGACTAGAGTCAGTCACTTTAGCTTATGAAAGGGTCGAGAGGAGCTCATGCTAATTCTTAAAAAGGACTGGCCCAACTGATGAGGAAACTAGATCAAAACCATTAACGTGGTTCATTAAAGTTCATCAAAGGATAACTTTATAAAGCTTTACCAACAGAACACCTCCTAGTCTAATGGAGCATCACCCAACCAACTAAGACACAACAACAACAAACCATGGTCCCTCACTGCTGGAGTTGACCTTGACAAACGATGCCTAAGGGTAGAAGGATACATATTTTACAATTTGAAATATCTGATTTTGGATGGCTAACATGTGTTAGCTCACATATTAGCCATCCCAAAGCCAGTCGAGTTCAATCAAAAAATCCAGATCCAAAGTAAGGTGCATAGCAAATCTTCGATCATGTCTCAAAGCATGCAAACGACACCAAAAAAAATGTCGTCGGCAGCGGCATATGATGCAGATTTACTTCATAAGAAGTAGGCCCAGGATGAAAGTATCTAGAGTTTCGAGGGATCAGACGGTTCCCAAGCCACCCGTAAAAATCCCCAGCGAAACGCATCATCCCCTTTCTTCCTCGTCGTGCTCCTAGCCTCCAAACGACCACTCTCCCCCGCTCAGCTCCCACCCTCGCCTCCCATGGCGTCTCTCCTCTTCCTGCCGCACACGACCCCCACGCCCTCCCCGCGCGCCGGGACCAGGCCCAGGGCCGGGGCCATCACCTGCGGCCCGCGCGACAACCGCGGCCCGCTCCAGCGCGGCCGCTCCCTCTCCACGGAGGCCATCCACGCCGTGCAGTCCCTCAAGCGCCTCACCGCCGCCGACCGCTCCCCGTCGGCCGCCCGCGGCGCGGCCTCCACGTCCCTCGGCCGCCTCCTCCGGGCCGACCTCCTCGCCGCCATGGCCGAGCTCCAGCGCCAGGGCCACTGGTCCCTCGCCCTCGCCGCGCTCCACGTGGCGCGCGCCGAGCCCTGGTACCGGCCCGACCCGGAGCTCTACGCCACGTTCGTCTCCTCCTCGCCGCCCTCCGAGGCCGCCGCCGGCGCCGTGGACGCGCTCGTGGAGGCGTTCCTCGAGGAGAAGGAGGAGGGGCGCGGCGGGCGGCTCTCGGAGTCGGAGGGGCCGTGGGTGGGGGCGGACGTGTACAAGCTCACCAGGCTGGTGCGCGCGCTGGTGGCCAAGGGCAGGGCGCGCGCGGCGTGGCGGGTGTACGAGGCGGCGGTGAGGAGGGGAGGCTGCGAGGTGGACGAGTACATGTACCGGGTGATGGCGCGGGGGATGAAGCGGCTGGGGCTCGAGGCCGAGGCGGCGGAGGTGGAGGCCGACTTTGCGGAGTGGGAGGCCAGGGTCTCGCCGCCGTCGAGGCACCTGCTCGACGAAATGCGCGCGAGGGAGAACAGCAACAAGACGGCGACGACGGCTTAGTTTTCTTGTACTGGGAAATAAATCTAGAGAGCACGAGTGTGATTAATTGTTTTCTTTTACTGGATACTTAAAATGTCGTCCTGCTGTACCTATGGTGTGGCAACGCATATGCCACAGTTCAAAGTTCAGAAGGCCTGTTTGGATTGTGAGTTTGTGGCTATCTTAAACCGGACTATCCGGCAAAATAATCGTCGGTTTACGGGACAGAGGCGATTTTGCTGGCCCGAATAGATCTGGTATATTCGATCATCCTGAATTTTTTTTGCGGGATCTTATAACCCATTTCCGCCATATCTACGTGACTTACCCTTGTTTTTGCCGGATACCCTTTCCCTTGACGTGAACCAACTTTCAAGTGCTTCCGTTCCCGCCTCCCGTGCCGCCGCCGCCTCCGACCTCGTCGTCCGGCCTCGCGGCGCCGGAGCCCGGCCGGATGGAGTACCCGCGGTCGCCGGGTGCCCCCTGTCATGCGGCGCCGCCTCCAATGTCGTCGCTTCGTCCGCCTACGCCTTCCTCGGCCGTTCATGCCGTCGCCGCCCCAACTCCTTCCGCGGCCGCCATGAAGAGGAAGCAGCAGGGGAACCACCTCATCCAAGGGGGCCCAGCCGACCCAGCACCACCCTCTTTCGGGCCCGCTTCGGTTCCTCACGTCAAGGCCGCCGGCGGGAGGAAGAAGACCGGCTCCACCAGCCCAACCGGTGCATGTGCGAAGTCCCCGAGGAACAAGGCAATCACAGCAAGAGGTCGGGCTCCTCCTCCGCCTACGGCCGGCCACAACCTCCCCATTCACGGCGACTCCACCGGTCACGCCTACCATGTGTTCGATGAAACGACCGGGAGGTACTTTTTTCCCTTTTTGCTTGATTTGCTCCAGTGATCTTTGCTTCGCTCATTTGGAACACTTGTTTGAGTTTTGCCCTTTAAATTTTGTAGCCAAAGTGTGCCTTCCACATATACCGAAATGTTGGCTGAGAGTACAGTGGATTTGAGTGCTCACTCTCCGATCAATGTGGATGATGGCGATGGTGCTAGGGGCGGTGGTGGTGGCGACGATCTTCACAACAATGAGGATTTGCTTGATTTCTCCATGACTGGTGGTCATTTGAGCAACTTTTGTTTTGTTTGATCGCGCATTTGTAAGGCTAAACTTGCTACCTCGTATGTTGCGCTTGATTTTGGATGTGATGAATTAGTATGATGATGAACTAGTGATGTTTATATAATAAATTTTATGTATTTATATGCAAGCACTTGTCAATATTTGTCCTATGATTTTTTTAGCGGTACCGCGAACCCTCTGGCGAAACAGATCCCGTAAACCCGTCGGGTACCAGTCGGCCCAGTGGGAATCAGGGTACCCTGGGCCGGGGGGCAGGACTTGGTCATGACACTCGGCAAGCGAAGGCGTGTCGATTCACGCAATCGGAAGCCCCATGGTTCAACAAGGGTCGCATACGCAATACCTGCCCCGGGAAAGGCCCCACGACCTGGAAGGACCCGACAAGAGCTTCCAGGGAGCAGGTCGGGAAGCTCTGCGTCCCGTATGCCATGGCTCTCCTTGCGAAAGAAGAGAAACTTCTTGCCGGAGGCTTGGTGCTACAGGAGCGCTCTGTAGCAGTCCATGACGTGTGGGCGTGCCTGCCCGGTTACATCGAGCCAACACGGATGGATGCCCTCCTCACTCTCTCTCTCATGGGTACACGACGCTCAACAGCTCCAGGGGAAGCAAGGGGAGGACTGGGCCCAGTATAAATAAACGGGCACAACGACCTTGGAGGAGGTCGGCCGATTCAAGAACACAAAGAAACATAGAGCACATCAATATCATCCTAGAGTAGGAGTAGGGTACTACACCACAATGATGGCCTGAATCTGGGTAGCTTTGATGTGTTCTATTTCCAGTTTTCCATCCTCCGACTATCTATGGCTTAGGAAATGGAACGCGTTCAGTACCAGGTCAAACTCACAAAGGGTTGTAGCAAGCAACCTAATGCCAGGTTCCTAGACACCGACATTTGGCATGCCAGGTAGGGGATTGAGGTGTTCTGTTCCGTCAGTTTCGTCGGCTTCATCGACATTCTCCATGGTGCCACGTGTCCAACTCGGCCATGGCATCGAGGGTGCCCAAGGCGTCCTTCGCCCTGGTGAACAATAGAGAAGCGTGCTCCGCATCACGCTATCGATGCCAGGACGCCATGAACGGCATCCCACTGGCGCCTCCTATCATGGTGGTGTCATGACAAGAGCCCTCATAGGAGAACTTAGTGGTGAGGCCATAGCTATGAGGTGGAGCCTTGGATGGGGTTGTTCGGGAACGAGAGACACGGGTTTACCCAGGTCCATCCCCTCTTGACAGAGGTAATAGCACACTCCTGCTTGATTGTTATTGATGATGATCTTGATTACAGGGGTGTTATTTCGCTACCAATGACTCAAAGCTTCTTTTTCTTGTCCCCCTTGACGATCAAGGAACCCCCTTTATATAAGATCCGGGTTCCTGGAGGTACAATAGATTCCAGGTTCTACCCGTGGTCGGAGTCCTACTCTAGGTCTTGTAGGTCTTCCATGCCTTCCAAGTTATGAAATCTCCGCCTAGTATAGGACTTCGGGGCCTGTTAGGTGGACTCTCCACCGGCCGGGTCTAGCCCCCTGGCCAGTGATGGGGCCCTATACCAGGGGTGGCTAACACTAAGGAGCCCGGCCTCGTTAGCCACAAGGGGGCCCACAGGCACAAAGCGTAGCGCTAACCCTAAGGAGCCGGACAACTTTCTTGATGCCCAAGACGGGAGGGCGGCAACGTCCCCAGATCGCATCAAACATGTAAACCCTAGACCTCTCCTGTCTATATAAAGGGAGGTCTAGGGTTCCCCTTGATCCATCTATTCTCAGATAGGAGAACTCTCGGTAGCAACATCATACACCATTGTAACCCCTCGCACGAGGTATCCCACCATTATGAATAACCAAAACTAGCAGGATGTAGGGTATTACTCTCGGTGGTCAAAATCTAATAAACCCCCTGTGTGACCTTCGATCCATGATGGAAATCTGTTCCGTTAGTTGGCGTGCTAGGCACGTGCGGCGCCGGCTAGAGACCGATCATGCACTACTGCAGGAGGCTGCTAACGCAACACTACAATCAGAGATCCTTCGACGAAATGTGTCCGATGCATTAATCACAAATGGCGATGTAATAAAACCGGCAAAAATGATACAAAACGTTTTCGATGGAGGAGACATCAAACACGATTCAGATTATAGTTGCGTGTGCGATGTGTGGCATACGGTTCACGCGAATGAACTGTTTGTGATGAACACAACAACAGAAATGGTCGACCAGATGAAGGTGTGTGTGATATGTGGCATACAGTTCACCCCGAATGAAATGTTTGTGATTAGGCAACACAATAGAAACGGTCAGGTGGATCAAGGTGTGTGCGACAGACGGCATACAGTTCACTCGAATGAAGTGCTTGCGATGAGGCCACACGACAGAAACGGTTCAACTTAAGAATATGTGTGTGATATGCGGCAAACAAGTTCGTAATCAGAAATGTGTGCGAAGACCGATAATAACACAGACGATTTCTGCTAATAAGCCGTGTGTGCTATGGGCAAACGCTTGCTGGTATACAATTGTCTGCGATTAATGAATTCATCACCGACGGGTTCCCTAGTATGGTCCAGGTCATGGTCGTGTCACGGCAAGATGTCCTAGTGTGAGGACTTAGTCGTGAGGCCAACACATCTAAGTGGCGGCTTGAACGGGGTTGAGCAGGATGAGAGACACGAGATTTTACCCAGGTTCGACCCCTCATGGTGGAGGTAAAAGCCTACATCCTGCTTGATTGATATTGATGATGATGAAGATCTCGGTTACAAGGGTGGTGTTTCACTACCTCTATCTCAAGAGCTAAGACTTGTCTGTCTAAGACCTATCTATTGTGACCTGTAAAAACCTTCACCCTGTTGGGGTGCCTTGCCCCTCCTTATATAAGTTTAAGGGGTGGGTTACATGTAGAGTCAAAGTTGGATTAAGACTTAACCTATTCTGACTTCTCACCGTGGTCTTCTTAATGCCTTGGGCTTCTTAACACCTCGGGCTTCTTAACTCCAGGCGACTCATCTCTGAGACTCATCTCCGTGACTCCATGCATCTGCCGGGTCACAATCTATCTGCCAGGTTACAATCTGCCGGGTCACAATCTGTCTGTCGGGTTACAATCTGTTGGGTCACAATCTGTCTGCCGGGTTACAACCTGCCGTGCCACAATCTGTCTGCCGTGTTACAATCTGTCGGGTCACAATCTATCTGCCAGGTTACAATCTGTTGGGTCACAATCTATCTGCCGGGTCACAATCTGTCTGCCGGGTTACAATCTGCCGGGTCACAATCTGTCTGCCAGGTTACAATCTGCCGGGTCACAATCTGTGTGCTGGGTTACAATCCGCTTGGTTAGAAACTGTCTGCCGGCTTACAACTGTATGACAGGTTAGAAATTGTCTGCCTGGTCAGAACCTGCCGGGTTAAGTCCTAAAATGACTTAACATGGCTGCTTAAGTCCAAAGATGACTTAGTCATGAGCCGGGTTAAACCGCAGGTAATTCCCTCGACAGTCCGTGTGCGATGTCATTGCATACAGAACAACAATATATGTATTTATAACTTATAATTACTTGATTCCATAACCAAATTGAACATCCAATTACAAAGGTGGCTAGTACACACATGACATTTGCACACACCAAAGTATGTTCCAAAATGCCTAGAAAACTCAAATAATGTATAAAAAGACAAAATGAACCCTGAATAATTTCATATTTTTAGGACGACGCTCCTATAGTTGCATGTTGCCTCTGTAAAATAAATCAAGGCAGGAAGAGACAGTGTTGGGGATATAACTATTTGTGTAAACCACCCAGGAGGGGCCGGGTTACGTAAGACGATTCATCATCTAAAGCCCAGGATCAAGCTTGAAGATGCCGGTTCAATAAAGGGCCGCCCACAGGCGACTTAAGGCCTGTAGTGATAAACCGCCATAATGGCGTGGCTTGTATTATAAGGCAGGATTAACTAGTCACCGAGCCGGACGCTGTTTATGAGCCGGCCGGGACTCTGTAGGCCGCAGGGCGTCAACCCATGTATATAAGGGGACGACCCACCTTCGGCTTAGGGCAGGTAACATCCAATCGAGAGCCGGGCATAGCGTATCTCGCTCCCTGGTCATAGAAACCCTAGCAATACCAACCCAACTAGACGTAGGCTTTTACCTTCATTGTAAGGGGCCGAACTAGTATAAAAACTCTCTCGTGTCCCTTGTCCCATTAACCCCTTTGAGCTTCCTAGTTGCGATGGATCTACGTTTAAGTCCTTGCAAGAGGACATCTGCCGTGACAATTCCACAACAGTTGGCGCCCACCGTGGGGCCAGCGCACGGTGGATTAGAGTTCTTGAAGGGCAACTTCGAGGGGCTCAAGGGATACGCTGTGGGCCAGATGACCAAGAGTCGTCGCGGCAAGATCTACATCGACGACGAAGGTTGGGCCCCCTACACCGGCTCAATTGAGTACGGGTACCGGGTCCCCTTCAGCGGAATCCACATCTTCATCGGCCGGATTGGTGAGCCGGGCCCTGAGCCGGACAATTGCACCGACATCGTCGAAACGGCTTAGCACGTGAGACCCGCCCGGGCTCAACCCGCCATGAAGCGTTCTTTCGTGGGTTGTATCCACGGAGAGAAATTTTCTGAAAGGTCCGTAGATGGTGGTGAGATGGCCGTCCACTCCGATGGTGATTCGTCCACTGGTGAAACAGATTTGTTGTATCAACTGCAAGATGGCAGGCTTGGGGGCCGTTCCGATGGCAGCAGTATTCCGGACCCCTTTGAGCCGCCAAGAAGGGTAGGGATCTTCATGGCTGGTACTCAACCTGGCCAAAACTCTACGGCTGCGGCAGCAATAACGTTCGGGTCAGGAGAGGCCGGGGCAGGAGGCCCTGCGCGCCCGCCGGCTCAGGTGCTGATTGATCTCATGGACAAATTGACGGCCCTGTTGACCACCATAGTTATTCCTGCAAGTCAATATGAGGACGATGCAGAGGTGGCACATGTACGTGAGGAAATAGCCCGGGCCAAGGAGGCCTTAGCGTCCGAGGATACCAGGTTGACCGCAGAACGGGCGGCTTTGGATGCACGGGCCCAACAGCTCCAGTCAGAGGCTTTCCAGCTTACGATGAGCCTGAACGCATCTAACGAGGTGATGAGGAGGAGACACCAGAAAACTCAATCCCGTTTGCCTCCGGTTTATGATCCTCGGAACCTTTTCTCCACACCCGGAGCCGGCCCTAGTAACCCACCAGAGGCAAATCAATTCGTAACATCTGGAGCAGGGGGACCGGTTCAGCCTCGGGTGATGGCACCTCCTCATGTGAATATGGCCCGGCCCTGCTACGTACCGACACCACCGGGTCACTTTTCTAACCCCATGGAGAACCTGATCGCAGCATCGACACGTTTGGCGGCTCTCCCAGTGGACGGCGACGATCCAACAGCGGTGGAGACGCGAAGGATCAGAGAACTTGTCCAGATGGCTCTTGTCAGCAGGAGGCTTATTCCTGTAGTCGAGACATGATTCATTTGACTCCTCACCCAAGTCGGAGCCCAAGTTACAACAGACATATGGAGTCGGAGGCTTTGTCAAGCAACGCCCAGCGCCGTAACCAGCCTGGCGGTTATAATCCGGTGGAGGACAGGATACGTCAAGAGGACGAGCGGGCGGCTCAACTAGCGGCTCAACAGGTAGCTCACCAAACCTTCCCGGACTATCCAACGACTTCTGTTGAGGCAGGAGTGGCCACTAGAACCGGCGGTGTTCCTTGTTTAGTACCGGCTTTGCGTAATGTGCGTCTGCCCAAGGACTTCAAGGGACCCCGAAAGGTGCCAAATTATACGGCCGACTTACAGCCCGGGGCGTGGATCGAAAGCTATGAGATGGCCATGGAGCTGTTGGAGGTCAGTGACGCGGCAATGGCTAAGTACTTCACCATGATGTTGGATGGAACGGCCCGGACTTGGTTAAAGGGCCTGCCGCCTAATTCCATTGGCTCATGGGCGGAGTTAAAAGCCCGGTTCATTCAGAACTTCAAAGAGACCTGCAAGCAGTTCATTTCAATTGTGGACTTGACTAATTGTAAGCAAGAGGAGGATGAATCTACGACTCATCGGGTTAAGGAGATAATACATTCGTCTGACAAGATGGATGCCGGCTCTGCAGTCTTAATGTTGGAGAAAAATTGCCGATTTGAGCCGCTGAGACAGAAGCTGGGGCACCTCAAGCGTGATTGTAATGATATGGGTCAGTTGATGGCGGCTCTAGTCAAATATGCCGATTCTGATAGTTGTCGGTGTCAAAACCGGCGGATCTCGGGTAGGGGGTCCCGAACTGTGCGTCAAGGTCGGATGGTAACAGGAGACAGGGGACACTTTATTTTACCCAGGTTCGGGCCCTCTCGATGGAGGTAAAACCCTACTCCTGCTAGATTAATATTGATGATATGGGTAGTACAAGAGTGGATCTACCACGAGATCAAGGAGGCTAAACCCTAGAAGCTAGCCTATGGTATGATTGTGTATGATGATGGTTCGTCCTACGGACTACAACCCTCCGGTTTATATAGACACCGGATAGGGCTAGGGTTACACAGAGTCGGTTACATTGGTAGGAGATCTTGAATATCCGCACGCCTAGCTTGCCTTCCACGCCAAGGAAAGAATCTTCCGGACACGGGACGAAGTCTTCAATCTTGTATCTTCATAGTCCTGGAGTCCGGCTGAAGGTATAGTCCGGCTACCCGAACACCCCCTAATCCAGGACTCCCTCAGTAGCCCCCGAACCAGGCTTCAATGACGACGAGTCCGGCGCGCAAATTGTCTTCGTCATTGCAAGGCGGATTCCTCCTCCGAATCCTGTGTACCTGTACGAATAATGTTTGATTCTCGCAGCGCTCCTCGGCTTCTGTGCCCAATAATGACCATCTTCCACGTGTTGAACGAATGCGAAAAGCCTGGGGCGTTTTTACATTTGCACCCCTAGCCACACGAACAAGCCGCCTATTTAATGGGGTGGGGATTTAGATCCAAACCACATCTTCTCCTCTCGCGAGTTATCATCAGAGCGCCTTCCAGCAAAGGTCCATTCCAACATGGCCAGCCGTCGCAACTCCTCCCCTCGCCTCTCCGGTCCTAAACCCGGCGACTGGGAGAGTTGTACCATCCCGCACAGCGAGTTAGTGTCGCTGCAAGCCAATGGATTTCTTCCTCAGGCGTATATGGTCCCAGTCCGAGCCGGACTCGCCACCTATAATGGCGGAAAGCAGGCGGAGAGCACCCCTAATCCTTCTAAAGGAGAGCTGGTCTGCCTCGTCCCTTATTTATTAAGGGGACTGGGATTTCCGATTCATCCATTCCTCCGCGGGCTCCTGGAGTTCTATGGCCTCCAGTTGCACGATCTCACGCCCGGCTCCGTACTTCATATTGCGGGCTTCGTTGCTCTTTGCGAGCTATTTCTAGGCGTAGAGGCTCATTTCGCACTGTGGAAGAGTTTGTTCTGCTTGGTACCCCGTTCTCAAGAGGGGTCTATATATCAAGTAGGCGGAGCCGAAATATGGCGCATCGCCGGGACCGGATACTTATCCGGAACCCCAAAGAAGGCACCCGAGGGCTGGCCTTCAGAATGGTTTTACATAGATGACGTCCCGCTGCCGGACCCTATCCGGGTCGGCCTCCCTGAGTTCAGCAGGGCTCCCTTGAAGAAACGCTTAAGTTGGCATCCGCGGAGCTCTCAGAGAGAAAACAACAGAGACGTCCTTTATCTGATGGGCCGGATAAGACTGTTGGCTCATTCCGGACTAACCATGATTGGAGTCATGGCCGCATGCATTATGCGGGGGGTGCAGCCGCTGCAATATAGAGGCCACCCATGTAGGATTTCAACGGGGAGGATGACGCCACCCGTTACGGCCGTGAAGGACCTAACTCGGCTGCCGATCTAGTAAAGATTTTAACATCTTTATACAAGGGAGAAAAGGAGGATTTCCTCCGCATCAACCCGCGGGCCGGATTCTCTATGTACGAACCTCCAAGTTGGGTAAGTGAATAATTGCACTCGCCTGTTTGCCTCATTATTCCCATGATTAGACGTGTGGTCTGACAACTTTAACGCAGGAACTGCGACAGGAAGTGAAGGACATCGACAGCCGCCCTCCACAGCCCGAGGACCCAGAACGGTCCCACAATCCGGACTCCGAAGAGGATCCGGATATAACGGTGGAGCTTATCGACGGGATGTTCCATCAGTTAAGCAAGGATAATACCTTGATAGCCATTACGACTGATTACCCCGGGTTAATCCCGGCCTCCCAGGTGATAAAAAACGGAGCATTTTATTCTCTTAAGAGAGATTCCATTCTCATATATTTCAGCGCTTCAAATGGCAACCGTATTTTGCAGGGGAGATTTCCGAGGCGGGAGGCCGAACCCGCGGCGGCTGGCCAACAAGGAGCCGCCGGGCCCCTCGGGGTAAAAACAAATGTAGTCCGGGCTTAGATTCCGGCACAAAGGTATAACGTGCCCTCTGTTTCCCTGGTGTTATTCGGTCAAGGCATATTAACATTCGTACTGTTTCTAGGACGAAGAGGCCTCGCCGGACTATATCCGGAGAGGCCGCCAACCGCGCCTCCACCAACCAGGCTCCAGCGTCTGGTTCGGAAGCGGGGACGAACACCAGGCGCACATCGGACGCTCCTCCGACAGAGGATGCGGACCGGCTATCTGCCACTAATTCAGAAGTGGAGAGCGCCATGAACCATAGGCGTCGTCGGACAGTTTTACGTGACGCTTGTTTCTCTCGAGAGGCTTTAGATGCCTTTAATTCGGGAGATGCGTACCTTCGTGCCGCTCAAGATGGCTTAGCCAGAGCCACGGAGCAGTATGTGAAATATACGGGTGAGAAAATTTTGGTTAAATACATATATACCAGTAGCCCCCGAGACTTGAAACAGTTAAAGTAACTGATTTAAGGATCATATTCAGGTTCTTACAGAGGAGAACACCGTGCTGTCCCAGGAGCTGGAAAAGTGCAAGGCCCAACTAGAGGCCGCACTAGCCGCAACGGGGGAGCCCAAAGGGGCCCCGCAGGTACGATATACTTCGAAAGATTAGTATTATGCGGCTTGTTTGCAAATCTGACAGTTAATGTTGCAGATAAAGCCGGACTTGATCCGGAGAAGCAACAACTCTTACGCCAGTTAAAGGCTGGAGAGAGTATGTTGACAAGGGTGAGGCAAGAGAAGAATGATCTTTAGGATGCCAACACCAAGCTGGATGTTGAACTGAAAGACGTTCGTGGCCAGTTGTCGAACTCCACAAAGGAGAATCAGCGACTTCGACGCGGCATATTTAGTAAGTGCTTGAACGAACCCTTTGAAAAAAATGAGTTCGGCGAGGAAGTCGAGTAACAGAGTATTGTCTGTAGGTATGCTCACAGGTCGTCCTGCAGAGGAGATGCCCGGTTCAACGGGCGATCTTCTCCCCGAACTCCTGCAACTGCACGAGTGAATTCGGCAGGCGATGCAAGGCATTGCCCAAGCCTTATGGCCTGCCCATTCCACGCTCGAGGGCCTTGGAGAGCTTGCGGAGAAGCTGAAAGGAGCTAAGCAGCGCTTCCGGTTATGGAAGATATCAGCCTGCCGACAAGGCGCGCGGGAGGCCTGGGCCATGGTGAAGACCCGCTTTACGAAGTCGGACCCCAATCACATGGCTGAGGTCGGACCGGTGGGGCCTGACGGGAAGGAGATCCCTGTGAGCTTAGTGTATGGCCAGGTAGAGTTGGCCGCAAAGTATTCCCAGCAGGACTGTAAATTAGACAGCCTGTTAGATGGTATAGAGGAGGAATACGATCAGTCAAGATGACTATGTAATTTATAATTGACATGTGTAATGCCTTCTAGCCGGATTGTAGATCGTTTGTCGTTGCCGACCTTTTCGCTTCAACCTCGGGACCTGACGGTCCAGAGTGTGTCCGAATACCATAGCGGTTATATAAGAACCGGGGTATGCTTGGAGACCAGGCGTAGGGGTCATTAGTGCTTTATCAGACAAGTGCCCAACTAGTTATGTTACATTACATGGTTAGTAAGAAACATCTTCCAGTGAGAATAGTTCCGTTAAGGGTTCCTTTCGCTGGGGTGGTGTGCCCTAAAGTGCACGTCCGGACTGCAAATGCAGAAAATCATCTGGGGGCATGTATAAAATAAAAAAGGTACATCTTTAGTTCACCGACCGAATATTCCCTTAAGAACGCTAGCTTTCGGCTTCACCCAGTCTGAGATACACATCCGGCTTATCCGGCAGTAACAATCGCAGAGGTGCTCCCTTTACCGCCTAGCCGAACAATCGGGAACGTAGGGGTAAGCACAGGAGCCAGGCAACCCAGCTTGGCCAAAACTTAAGTCATATCGATGCATATAATGGCGAAGAAAAGGTGCATGCGGAAGTCTGACGCATGCGTTGGGTGTGAAACCCACATAAACAAGCTTCTGTTAGAGAAGCCCCCAGGTTTAAGGAGCGCGATAGTGCGTCACATAAGGAGCCTTTAAGGGCTAGAAAAGAAAAGAGTGGGAGACAAAGTAAAAACAAAAAGGTATAAATGTAAAAAGTGGACAGAGGAAGGAGACAAACACAGAGTCCGGCGCTAGGCATAGAATCTTCGGAGACGTGCGGCATTCCATGGGTTCGGCTCGAGTAGGTTGTCTGACGCATCTCGCAGGCGGTACGCTCCACCAGTTAGGACTTGGTTGATTATGAATGGACCTTCCCATTTGGGCTTGAGTTTGTTCTTTTTCTTATCCGGCAGGCGTAGAACTAGTTCACCAACATTGTAATTTTTGGCCCGTACTTCTCTGCTTTGATATCTTTGAGCTTGCTGTTGATAGAATGCGAAACGGGCTTTAGCCACGTCTCGCTCCTCCTCCAAGGCGTCTAGGTTGTCCTGCTGATCAAGCTCGACTTCTCTTTGTTCGTACATGCGCACTTGAGGTGAGTCATGAATTATGTCGCAGGGTAGAACCGCCTCAGCGCCGTACACCATAAAGAATGGTGTGAATCCGGTGGTACGATTTGGCGTGGTTCGTAGCCCCCAGAGTACGGAGTCGAGCTCCTCTACCCAGTGCATATTAGATTCCTTGAGGGAGCGCACTAGTCTGGGTTTGATGCCGATCATAATGAGACCGTTTGCACGTTCGACCTGACCGTTAGTTTGTGGGTGATAGACAGAAGCATAGTCGAGCTTAATGCCCATGTTTTTGCACCACAACTTCACTTCGTCAGAGGTGAAGTTTGAGCCGTTATCGGTGATAATGCTGTGGGGGACACCGTAACGGTGTACGACCCCGGATATGAAGTCTATCACAGGTCCGGATTCGGCCGTCTTGACAGGCTTGGCTTCTATCCATTTGGTGAATTTATCCACCATGACCAATAAGTATTTTTTCTTGTGGGTTCCGCCTTTAAGGGGTCCCACCATATCAAGCCCCCAGACCGCAAAAGGCCAAGTGATGGGGATAGTTCGGAGGGCGTTGGGTGGCATATGGCTTTGGTTGGCAAAGAGCTGGCAACCGACGCATCGTTTGACTAGGTCCTAGGCATCGGCCAATAGAAGCACGTACGGAAAGCCTTGCTTACAAGGGACCGAGCTGCGGCGTGGTGGCCACCGAGTCCGGCATGAATTTCAGCCAACAGACTCCGCCCTTCCTCTTCGGAGATACACCTTTGAAGGACTCCTGTAGTGCTTTTATTATATAGCTCTCCCTCGTGGACTTTATAGGCTTTAGATCGCCGCACTATGCAGCGTGCCTCATTTTGGTCCTCGGGGAGTTCTTGCCTAGTAAGGTAGGCTAGGAATGGTTCCGTCCACGGGGCGATGACCGCCATTATCACGTGGGCTGAGGGTGTAATTTCGGTGGCGGGGCCATCGATTATGTCTGATTGTTCGGCGCCGGGTTGTGCGGTTATGTCCGGGCTATTATCCGAGGGTTCCCCCTCCCATGTTACGGATGGTTTGAATAATCTCTCTAAGAAGATGTTGGGGGGACCGCATCTTGTTTTGCTCCGATGCGTGCCAGGACATCCGCTGCCTGATTATTTTCTCGGGCTATGTGGTGAAACTCCAGTCCCTCGAACCGAGCTGACATTTTTAGCACGGCGTTGCGATAAGCTGCCATCTTTGGGTCTTTGGCGTCGAAATCGCCATTTATTTGGGATATCACGAGGTTTGAATCCCCGCGCTCTTCCAGGCATTGAATGCCCATGGATACTGCCATCCGGAGACCATGTAGAAGGGCCTCGTATTCGGCTGCACTGTTGGAGTCCGTGTACATAATTTGGAGTACGTATTGGACTGTATCTCCTGTAGGGGACGTCAAAACAACGCCAGCCCCCAGTCCGGCCAACATTTTGGAGCCGTCGAAATGCATGATCCAGTTTGAATATGTGTCGTACTCTTTAGGGAGTTCGGCCTCTGTCCATTCGGCAACGAAGTCGGCTAGGACTTGTGATTTAATGGCTCGCCGTGATTTGTAGGTTATATCGAATGGGAGGAGCTCTATGGCCCATTTCGCTATCCGGCCCGTTGCATCGCGGTTGTTGATAATATTGTTGAGTGGTACTTCCGAGGCTACTGTTATAGAACACTCTTGAAAGTAGTGTCGTAGCTTCCGGGATGCCATAAACACCGCGTATGCGATCTTTTGGTAATGCGGGTACCGTGATTTGCATGGTGTGAGGACAGTGGACACATAGTAAACCGGCCTTTGAAGGGGTAGTTTGTGTTCGTCCGATATCCGTTCGACGACGAGTACTGCACTAACAACTTGATGAGTTGCGGCAATGTATAACAGCATGGGTTCGCCGGTGTTCGGCGCGGCCAGGACGGGGTTTGTTGCCAAGATGGCCTTTATTTCCTCGAGTCCGGTCGTGGCAGCGTCTGTCCACTCGAAGTGTTCGGTGCGCCCTAGGAGGCGGTAAAGGGGCAATGCCTTTTCTCCCAAGCGGGAGATGAAGCGGCTTAAGGCCGCCATGCATCCGGTGAGTTTCTGTATTTGTTTGAGGTCTTTTGGGACATCCAATTGTGACAGAGCTCGGATTTTAGCTGGATTTGCTTCAATTCCTCTACCGGATACAATGAAGCCCAGGAGCTTTCCGGCTGGGACGCCGAAAACACATTTTTCCGGGTTGAGCTTGATGTCGTATTTTCGGAGGTTGTCGAATGTAAGCCTCAAGTCGTCTACTAGAGATTCGACGTGTCTTGATTTAACGACCACATCGTCTACGTACGCCTCCACTGTTTTGCCGATCTGGTTTGCCAGACATGTTTGAATCATGCGCTGATATGTCGCGCCGGCGTTTTTTAGCCCAAAGGGCATTGTGTTGAAGCAGAATGGGCCGTATGGCGTGATGAATGCTGTTGCAGCTTGGTCGGATTCTGCCATCTTTATTTGATGGTAACCGGAGTATGCGTCGAGGAAACACAGGGAATCATGTCCTGCAGTGGCATCGATGATCTGATCAATTCGAGGGAGGGGAAACGGATTCTTTGGGAAGGCCTTATTAAGGTGTTTGAAGTCTACACACAGGTGCCAGGATTTGTCCTTCTTTGGTACCATTACCAGGTTTGCTAGCCAGTCCGGGTGTTTTATATCTCTGATGAATCCGGCCTCTGATAATTTGGCTAGCTCCTCTCCCATGGACTGTCTCTTTGGCTCGGAGAAACGCCGAAGGGCTTGTTTGACAGGTTTGAATCCTTTCTGGATATTTAAGCTGTGCTCGGCCAGCCTGCATGGGATTCCTGGCATATCTGAGGGGTGCCAAGCGAAAATGTCCCAGTTCTCTCGTAGGAACTCGCCAGTGCAGCGTCTACATCAGGGTTCAGTTGTGCCCTGATGGAGGCTGTTTTATTGGGGTCCATTGGGTGGACCTAGAATTTGACTATTTCATCCGCTGGTTTGAAGGATGTGGATTTGGATCTTTTATCGAGTATCACATCATCCCTGTTAACCGTGGATCGCAGCGCCGTCAGCTCTTCGGCTGCTAAGGCTTCAGATAGTGCCTCGAGGGCCAATGTGGCTGTCTTGTTTTCGGCGCGGAGTGCTATGTCCGGATCACTAGCGAGAGTGATAATTCCGTTTGGCCCAGGCATCTTAAGCTTCATGTACCCGTAATGGGGTATGGCTTGGAAAACTGTGAATGCCTCTCGTCCTAATATAGCGTGATATCCGCTTTTGAACGGGGCCACTTGGAACGTGATTTGTTCGGACCTGTAATTATCCGGCGTGCCGAATACCACATATAGTGTGATCTTTCTGGTGCAGCGCGCTTCCTGACTGGGGATTATTCCTCTAAAGGTTGTGCTGCTTCGCTCAATGCGGTTCCAGTCTATTTCCATCTTTTGGAGGGTTTCCTCGTAGATGAGGTTCAATCCGCTGCCTCCGTCCATAATTACCCTTGCGAGGCGACAACCGTCCACTATGGGACTGAGAACCAATGCGGCTGGTGCTCTGGCTGTTCGAAATTTAGGTTCGTCGCTCGCGTTGAAGGTATTAGCAGTATTGCTCCATGGATTTATTGTCGCTACTTGGTAGACTTCGGTGAGGCTGCGAAGTGTCCTTTTTCGCATGTTATTTGATGCGAACGTCTCGAAGATTGTGAGAACGGTATTGACTTCTCGGGCTGGTTTTCTTCAACCCCTGAAATTAGGAGATCCTCGCCAATTTTGGCCACCTGCCAGAGTATCCAACATGCCCTAAGGCTGTGTGTTGGGGTGGCGTCCTCTGCACTATGAATCTTGCAGGGTCCATCTAGCCACTTTTCTTGTACGGTTCCATGCCCCCTAGAGGGTTTTGATTTTTTATTTAATCCGGGCGCCCTACTGTAGTGCGCCCTCTTGATTCGGACGGGATTGTTATTCAAGGCCGGATTATCCCAAAATTTAATTTCAGTTTTCCAAGCACTTTCCATCGCACAGTATTTTTGTACTATGGACGCCAAGTCAGCAAAGCGCGTAATATTACGACGACTTACGGCGTTGAGTATCCCCTTGTCCGTGCAGTTACTGCAGAAGATTGAAATCGTGTCTCCCTCGTGGCAGTCCTTTATCCTGTTCATAAGCAGGAGGAATCTGGCCCAGTAATGATGTACTGTTTCTTTAGGCATCTGCCTGATTTGGGAGAGATCGCTTAAGATCGGGCGAGCGGAACTCGTTAAATCTGATACTTCGCCCGGTTTACTGTTCGGAAGCCGAACAACTTCCGGATTCTGAGACCCGGAGCCTTGGATGTTATCCGATTTGCCTGGTTCTAAGCCCAGGTCTGGAATTGCATCCTCCCCTCCGCGGATATCCGGCATGGAGGGTTCCGGAATTCGGACATAGCTGGTCCTTAAGATCGATGAAGGGTCGCCGCATTGTGTTTCCACCACAGCTACGTGGTGGGTGGCTTGGGGAGAGTTGATTTCCCTTAGATCGGGTTTAGGCCCAACCTGGTCGTAGTTTGTAGCGACTCCCAAGGCGGCGATGCAATCCAGGAGCTCGTTTACGGAAGAGAGCTCCACCGGATCTAGCTGCTCGGCTAATTCCGAGCTGACGCAGAGATTGCTTTCGATGACCCGAGAGGTCACCGTCGGCGCAACGGCCGAACGGGCGGTCATGAGAAAACCACCCAGCCGGAGGGTCTGGCCGATAGCCAAAGCTCTCTCAGTGACGGCGCCGTCTTTAAAGATGGGAAAAGGCATCCTTCCTGATCGCGACGGCACAGAGGAACTCTCAATGAAAGCACCAATGTCGGTGTCAAAACCGGCGGATCTCGGGTAGGGGGTCCCGAACTGTGCGTCAAGGTCGGATGGTAACAGGAGACAGGGGACACTTTATTTTACCCAGGTTCGGGCCCTCTCGATGGAGGTAAAACCCTACTCCTGCTACATTAATATTGATGATATGGGTAGTACAAGAGTGGATCTACCACGAGATCAAGGAGGCTAAACCCTAGAAGCTAGCCTATGATATGATTGTGTATGATGATGGTTCGTCCTACGGACTACAACCCTCCGGTTTATATAGACACCGGATAGGGCTAGGGTTACACAGAGTCGGTTACATTGGTAGGAGATCTTGAATATCCGCATGCCTAGCTTGCCTTCCACGCCAAGGAAAGAATCTTCCGGACACGGGACGAAGTCTTCAATCTTGTATCTTCATAGTCCTGGAGTCTGGCTGAAGGTATAGTCCGGCTACCCGAACACCCCCTAATCCAGGACTCCCTCAATAGTACCAAGGATCCCGCGTCTGATGAGGAAAAGACAGGGAAGGGAAAGAAGAACGACAATGGAAAGGGTTAGCAGCATAACCCGGCGAATCAAGGAGGCAGTAAGCGTAAGACCGATGGTAACCCGGAGTTTGTGGCCAATGCCAATGCACAGGGTAACAATCAGAGATGCAAGGGGAGGCCGCCCCCTCAGTCCGGCAGGTCAAGTCCATCTCTTGAGCAACTACTCAATGAACCCTGTCCGAGACACGGCACCCGGGAAAGGCCGGCCACTCACTTATGAAATGATTGCGCGATCATGAAGGCTTTCAATAATTCCAACACGTTCGACGGCAATCATGGGTCGGGCGGCGGCTCAGGTGCCGGAGGTTTTCATGGCCTGGGTGGCGGTTCAAATTCCGGTTTTCAGGGAAATCAAGGTGGCTATAATCAGCAGCAGTCTGGTCAGGGAGGTCAGCAGCAACAGCAGTCGGGTTATCAGAGCAATCCAAAGCAGCTGAATAGTGGACAGTATCATGTCTTCACCACTAGCTTATGCAAACGAGACCAGAAGCTTCATAAAAGGGCTGTGAACGCTGTTGAACCGGCGGTTCCCCGTTATTTAAGGTGGTCAGAGCAGCCTATTTTGTGGAGTAGGGAAGATCACGCTCCCCGGGTTGACAATCCGGGTCAATTGGCCTTGGTGGTAGCACCTCAGGTTGGTGGATATAAATTCAGTAAGGTACTCATGGACGGAGGGAGCAGCATCACACTACTAGGGAAAACCTTATACACAAAATGTTACCAGTAGCGCTTGTTAAAATGAGGCGCTACTGCTACTTAGCAGTAGCGCGTCTGGTAGAACGGCGCTACTGCTACCCGCTTAGCAGTAGCGCGACAGGAAAAGAACGCGCTACTACTATAATTGCCACACCGTTCCCGACGTGCTAGGTATAGTAGTAGCGCCCTTCTACGAACAGCGCTACTACTATGGATTTTAGCAGCAGCGCGTTTTGCCTCCCCACGCTACTGTTAAAGGTATTTTCACCTAAACCCCCGCGCGGCCTGATTACCTCTCCTCTGCTTCCTCCCCCAATTCTCCTCTACTATTCCTCGTCGCCTCCGCCTCGCTGCCATCTCCCCCGACCCCGCCTCGCCACCGTCTCCCCCGACCCCGCCTCGTCTCCGCCTCGCCGCCGTCTCCCCCGACCCCGCCTCGCCGCCGTCTCCCTCGACCCTGCCTCACCACCGTCTCCCTCGACCTGCCTCGCCGCCGTCTCCCCCAACCCTGCCTCGCCGCACCTCGGTGCCGCTGTCTCCCCCGACCCCATCTCTCTCCCCGCCCTCGTTAAGCACTCTCCCCTTCCGATCCCTCTTCTCTGCTTAGTATGAACCCTAGCTATTTAGTGCTAGTTAGTATGAACCCTAGGCTATTTTTAGTGCTAGTTAGTTAATTACTTTTATGGTAATTAGGGCAGTAGTTCCTAGGTACTAATTAGTTAGTAAGAACTAGGTACTAATTAGGTATTAGTTTATTTTTATTTATAGTAAGTTTATTTTTAGTAAGAACTAATTGAATTAATAGAACTCGTTAGTAAGAACTTGTTGCTATCTTTTAGTTAAAGCAATTTTTCTCGCATCGACGTGGACGATGCCTATCCCGCATCCTCGTTGTCGAGTCGGTGGAGGACGACACCTGCTTGACCAGATGGGCCATGTCCGGGACTGGGCTCCGCCAGGGTGGTACTGGGAGGCGCTACCTACGGGGGGGGGGGGGCGCAGGTTGGTGAGGAGCCAGCCTGTCGTTGACCCGAACCTTCTTTGGTGGTGGTCGCGTGGGCCAGTGACGGTCCAGAGGCTCGAGGACTCCGCGGAGGTGGTGCGTCACCGTGTTAGTGAGGAGGACGTGCACGTCCGTCGCTACTTGTTTGCGTTGGAGCACATGTTCTCTAATACCTGGCAGGTTCTCCACGGATCTCACTAGAGCTATGATCCCGTGATGGTTCCTTCTCTGTGGGTGTCCATCGCCCGCGCCAATACCCGTCGTGTGCTAGGGTTTTAGTTGTACTAGTGATGTTATATGTATGACACTATTCGGGTTGTATTAGTGATAATATTCGACGATGTACGGACGCATGAGATGATTTACTTTTGCTTATTGAATGCATGCTAATTTGAGTCCTATAAGATATTTATGTCTTTGATATTGTTTATTCAAAAATAGTTGACAACTAATTTGTATTGTCAGCTTATTTCGGTGCAAGCAAACATGTCCAGCGCTTGGTAGACATGACCTACTACTGTCCCGGGGCTGAACTAAACTACGAGGAGCTAAGTCATTATGTTTCATGGCTTGAGGATCTTGATACTGTCAAGACAAATTTTCTTCCTGCACTTACAAATGTTAGTACTGAAAACGTGCGACCAATAGTGTTCGTAATGAACTACGGTCACATCTATTTAGGAAGGATTGTAATATTTTTACTATTTGTCCTCAGTGCATCTTTTCCATACATTATTTGTGAAGCTAAACTTCATTGCTAAGTATGTTACCATACAATGTTCTTCAACAGGGACTCCCGATGAATGTTGTGCCTTATGGGATCGAGACTAAAGGTATCATGAGTATTATTAGCTTACGGCCAAGATATCCTACATGTTACTTTAGTGCATTCAAGATCAACGATGGATGCTTAATAGTGCAAGACTGGACCAAATATGTGATGGGGGAGCGCAGAGAAGTACTAGGGGGCAGCAAACAGATGTGCTACCCACAATTAGGAGACAGGTTCATCTGCATGCTCCAATTTGATCAAGGAGGAGAGCTACACATGTTTTATGTTATTTTACCTAAGAGAGAGCAGCAGGAGTGATTAGCTAGCTAGAAATGAGTTTGAGGATGATGATGTGCTACACTATTACTATGATGATAAAATAGCTAGTGTTGGTGGTAATGACTATGATGATTATTATTAGCTAGTGTTGGTGGTGATTAGCTAGCTAGAATGAGAGTTTGAAGATGATGATGTGTGCTACACTATGACTATGATGATTCAATAGCTAATGTTGGTGGTAATGACTATGATGATGATTAAATAGCTTGTGTTGGCGGATTAGATTCAAGTGGAGGCAACATGTGGTGCACATCAAAAGTACTACTAGTCCAAACTAGATCAAGTTTGGATTTGTATTATACTTTTGACATGCACCACATATTGCCTCCACTTGAAACTAATCCACCTTCATTTGACACACTGTTATGGACATAATGATGTAAACCTCATAACTGGTATTGTACCAATATTTGTACGACGGCGCATAAATACACTAAAAATAAAAAAATAAAAAAAGAATACTAGTAGCGATGGACAGAAAACGCGCTGCTAGTAGTTACATTAGCAGTAGCGTTGGATTCAACAAACAATGCAGCTACATGTCCTAGCAGTAGCACGTGCGAGCGCACGTTACTGCTAAGCAATAGCTGTAGCGCCTTATTAGTAGCGCGCCTACCCGCGCTACTAGTGAGCACAAAACCAGCGCTACTGCTAGGGTTTTCCCTAGTAGTGTCAACATCCTCTATTATGAGACCTTTCGGCTTATGGGGTTGACTGACAAAAATTTAAGGACATCCAACACTGTTTTCCATGGAGTGGTGCCTGGTAAGTCGGCATACCCGGTTGGTAAGATTGAGTTGGAGGTAGCCTTTGGAGATGAGTATGATTCTAGGGCTGAGAAACTAACTTTTGAGGTAGTCAAAATCCGGAGTCCATATCACGCTCTGTTTGGACGACCGGCTTACGCCAAATTCATGGCGCAGCCGTGTTATGTTTATTTGCAGCTCAAAATGCCGGGTCACAAGGGCACCATTACTGTGCATGGGAGTCGAAAGATAGCCCTGGAATGTGAGGAGGGGGATGCTGCTTATGCCGAGTCTGTTTGTGCAGCAGAAGAGCTGAAGTTTTATCAAGATAATGTGGACCCGGTGGATATGACATCTCTGAAGAAGCCAACCACAGAGCATGACCCGGCGATGAAGTTTAAGTTAGCTGATGAAACCAAGCTTGTTGATTTTACTCCAGGTGACTCATCTAAACAATTCAGCATTAGTGCCAATTTGGATCCTAAATAGGAAAGCGCGCTCATCGAGTTCATCCGTGAGAATCGGGACATATTTGCATGGAAACCTTCTGACATGCTGGGTGTACCGAGAGAACTCGCTGAGCACACTCTTAATATTGATCCGTAGTTTAAGCCGGTCAGGTAATTTCTGCGGCGGTTCAACGAAGAGAGACGGAAAGCTATTGGTGAGGAGGTGGCCCGGCTCTTAGCGGCCGGGTTTATTGTTGAAGTTTTTCACCCAGAGTGGTTGGCTAACCCGGTGCTTGTACTTAAAAAGAATGGCATCTGGCGGATGTGTGTGGATTACACGGACTTAAATAAGGCCTGTCCGGCTGATCCTTTTGCTCTTCCCCGTATTGATCAAATCATTGATGCTACGGCGGGTTGTGAGCGTTTGAGCTTCTTGTACGCTTACTCTGGTTATCATCAGATCAAAATGGCAGTTAAGGACCAGGAGAAGACGGCCTTCATCACTCTGTTTGGAGCTTTCTGCTACGTATCCATGCCGTTTGGGCTCAAGAGTGCCGAGGCAACCTATCAACGATGTGTACAGAACTGTCTCCACAATCAGATCGGGCGCAATGTTCACGCTTATGTGGATGATATAGTGGTTAAATCCAGAGAGAAGGAAACCTTGATAGATGATCTGAAGGAAACCTTTGACAATCTTCGGGTCTACAAAATGATGCTTAGCCTGGCCAAATGTGTGTTTGGCGTGCCAGCAGGCAAGCTATTGGGTTTTCTGGTCTCTAACAGAGGCATTGAAGCTAATACGGAGAAGATCAAGGCGATTACCTCTTTGGCTAAGTCGGCGTGCACCAATGATGTTCAGCGACTGGCGGGTCGTATTGCTGCTTTAAGCCGGTTCATAAGCCGGTTAGGTGAGAAGGCCATACCGCTGTATCAGATGATGAAGAAAACAGACACTTTTGTCTGGAGTGATGCTGCTGATGCTGCCTTTGAAGATTTAAAGAGACAGTTATCTGAGCCGCCGGTCCTTGCGGCTCCCATTGATAGAGAGCTATTGCTGTTATACGTGACCGCTAACTCACGTGTTGTTAGTGTTGCAATTGTGGTGGAGCGCAAGGAGGTTGGCAAGGAGCATCTGGTTCAACGACCGGTTTACTACATCAGTGAGGTGCTCATTGAGTCTAAGCGAAGATATCCACATTGGCAGAAGCTTGTTTACGGGGTGTTCATGGCGAGCCGGAAGCTTAAGCAATACTTCTAGGGTCACCCCATCACCGTGGTAAGCTCTGCTCCCTTGGGAGACATCATCCAGAATAGAGAGGCCACATGACGAGTCGCCAAGTGGGCCATTGAGCTTGGGCCTCATGGTTTGAAGTATGTGCCACGCACTGCTATTAAGTCTCAAGCCCTGGTGGACTTCATCAATGATTGGATAGAGCTGCAGGCACCTGAGGAGAAGCCGGATAACACATATTGGACTATTCACTTTGATGGATCCAGGCAGTTGGAAGGCTCGGGGGCTGGAGTCGTTTTAGCTTCCCCTCGAGGTGACAAATTTTGTTATGTGCTCCGGCTCATGTTTCCTTGTACCAACAATGCAGCTGAATATGAGGCCTTGCTCCATGGTCTTCGGATGGCCAAGGAGATGAATTTAAGCCGGGTAAGGTGCCTAGGTGACTCAGATCTGGTGGCTCAACAGGTGTGAGGCAAGTGGGACTCTAAGGATCCCCTCATGGCGGCTTATCACCGAGAAGTTGATGCTGTAGCTGGGTACTTCAAGGGTTATCAAGTGGAGCACATTGATCGAAGGAAGAATGAGGCGGTTGATGCTTTAAGCCGGCTGGGATCTCAGCGTAAGCCGGTACCGCCTAACACCTTTTTGGATGTTTTGCATAATCGTTCTGTCAAGTTACCCACAGAGGAAGACTTAGCTGTTCCAGACCCAGAAGCGCAACTGGTGGCGGCTCTTCACGTCATCCCGAATTGGACAGTGCCATATTTGGCTTACATGACCGGGGGAGAGTTGCCTGAGGATGAGACCTTGGCGAGACAAATCATCCGGCGGTCTAAATCCATGACAATTGTTCATGGTGAGTTGCATCATCGCAGTGTCACTGGGGCGTTTCAACATTGTGTGTCACCTGCGGAAGGTCAGGAAATACTTCGTGAGATCCATGAAGGTGATTGTGGTCATCATGCCGGCTCAAAATCTCTTGTGGCCAAGGCTTTCCGTCATGGTTTTTATTGGCTGACGGCTCATGCTGATGCGGAAGATCTGGTCAGTAAATGTGACGGTTGTCAAAAATTCTCACGACGAGCTCATGTGCTGGCTCAAGAATTGAGGATGATTCCAATTACTTGGCCGTTTGTAGTCTGGGGGCTTGATATGGTCGGGCCTTTCAAAAGGTCCAAGGATAAAAAGACACACCTCCTGGTGGCGGTTGATAAATTTACAAAGTGGGTTGAGGCAGAGCCGGTCAGTAAGTGTGATGCAGCCACGGCGGTTCAGTTCATGAAAAATGTGATCTTTCATTTTGGTTTTCCACACAACATCATAACTGACAATGGCACTAACCTCTCCAAAGGAGCTATGGAAGAGTTCTGTCAATGAGAACATATCCGGCTTGATGTTTCGGCGGTAGCTCATCCTCAATCCAATGGTCAAGCTGAAAGAGCCAATCAGGAGATCTTGAAAGGTATAAAACCCCGGCTCATGGTCCCCTTACAGCGGACACTGGGTTGTTGGGTGGAGGAATTACCCTCTATGATTTGGAGCACCAACACTACACCTAACAGATCTACGGGTTATACACCTTTCTTCATGGTTTACGGAGCAGAGGCGGTCCTGCCAAGTGACATCTGTCATGACTCGCCCCGAGTGTCGGCTTACGTTGAGGCTGATAATGAACAAGCTCGTCAGGATGCACTTGATTTGTTGGATGAGAAGCGAGATTTGGTCATAGCCCGCTCGGCGATTTACCAACAGGACCTGCGCCGTTATCACAGCTGCCGGGTTAGATCCAGAACCTTTCAGGAAGGTGACTTAGTGCTCTGGCTCATCCAGGATCAATCCGATATGCACAAGCTATCCCGCCCTTGGGAAGGACCCTTTGTGGTCAGCAAGAACCTGAACAACAGGTCATATTACCTCATCGATGTTCGAGAGCACAAAGACTCACATAAGTCGGAAGAGGAGACCCGCCGGCCGTGGAATATCTCTCATCTTCGGCCTTACTACAATTGAGCCACTGGCTCTCAGGATGTATATATTTTGAGATGTATATATTATGAAAAGCAATAAAGCAGGACCTCTGTCCTTTTCATCCTCAAAAGTTTACATGTCTTCCTTATTATGGTGTTGAAACAACCAACAGGGAGCAGATCATATTTGAATCCAGCTTTCCCTTTGGTATGGCTTATGATCATATCTGAATCTAGCCATGATCACTTGGGGGCTTCCTGTTCAAACATAGGTCATATTCGAACCAAAGAGAACATAGCTGTCGATACCCTCTTGATCAGCATACTGCCAAGCTCACTAGGGGGCTTCTTGATCGTATCCGAATCATAGCTCAACCCCTTTGAGTCTGACGTGGATCGTATTCGAATCAGCGTCATTAAACACCTTTCAAGGTCACTTGGGGGCTTCCTGTTCAAACATAGGTCGTATTCGAACCAAAGAGAACATAGTTGTCGATACCCTGTTGGTCGGCAACGCCAAAGCCACTGGGGGCTATATGATCGTATCCGAATCTTAGCTTAACTCCTTTGGAACGGTCTACTGATCGTATTCGAATCAGAATCCTTTGAATTTTGTCTATTTCTCATAACACTTTGCAATCACAATTGTTTGACTGTTTTGAGATCATTTTTTGAAAGCGTTTATGGGGTGATTTTTATTCCACCGGCTTAATCTTGATCAAATACAGTTGTTAGCACATAACAAACATCATATGTGCCGGGTTTTTCAGGATTGAGCTCTTACCCTCATTGTTCGGGTCATATAAACCGGCAGGGTAATCAAAGGATCACAGGTATGTTGTTACGATTATGTCTCAATGATATAATTGAGAACTGGCCTTTTTTATGATTTTTTGATTCGTACTCCAGGTTATCTGTAAAATATATGACCCGCCATGCGGTAAGCCGCCAAGGGACTTGCGTTTTGTTCTATATGCAGGGCAATTAAAGCAGCTTTTTAAGCATAAGGAAGCAGAAGATCAGTGCAACACAGAGGAATATAAGATGGCGGCTTAAACAGTGTTGAGCACCACACAATTGCGTGACGGCACGATAAAATTAAAGTGTTTTGCTACTCTATTACATGACTCCCCGAGTCCAGATAATAAAGCATTGTTTTTTAGCAAGACATAAAAATGAGTCGCCCGACGGTTTAGTCGTTTTGTTGGCCTGAAGCTTCCGGGTCATCCCTTTCCGCTCCTCCGTCTGCTGCCCTGTCCTGGAAGGTTGATGATGACCAATCAATGCCACTCAAAGCTTCAAATTCAGCCTCATCATCAATTAACCCGGCTGGATCGACTTCGGGGGCGAAGGTATGCTTACGAATTGGAGGGATCAAGCTGACTGCATCATAATGTGGCGTTGGGATTCTCTGATTCTGGCTATCGTAACCCGGCTGGTACTTGGTAAGGTCCGTGTCATTCCCAATCAGAGTGGCCACAGTGTTGGAAATATGCCCTAGAGGCAATAATAAATTAGTTATTATTATATTTCCTTGTTCATGATAATCGTTCATTATCCATGCTAGAATTGTATTGATAGGAAACTCAGATACATGTGTGGATACATAGACAACACCATGTCCCTAGTAAGCCTCTAGTTGACTAGCTCGTTGATCAATAGATGGTTACGGTTTCCTGACCATGGACATTGGATGTCGTTGATAACGGGATCACATCATTAGGAGAATCATGTGATGGACAAGACCCAATCCTAAGCCTAGCGCAAAGATCGTGTAGTTCGTATACTAAAGTTTTTCTAATGTCAAGTATCATTTCCTTATACCATGAGATTGTGCAACTCCCGGATACCGTAGGAATGCTTTGGGTGTACCAAATGTCACAACGTAACTGGGTGGCTATAAAGGTACACTACGGGTATCTCCGAAAGTGTCTATTGGGTTGGCGTGAATCGAGACTGGGATTTGTCACTCCGTGTAACGGAGAGGTATCTCTGGGCCCACTCGGTAGGACATCATCATAATGTTCACAATGTGACCAAGGAGTCGATCACAGGTTGATGTGTTACGGAACGAGTAAAGAGACTGTCGCGACCGGTTTTCCGGGCATTAATTTCTAGAAAATGGCCGTCGAGCTCATCAGCCCCAGGATTACTATTAGCTGATGAGGCATCAACTTGATACAGAAATTCCAAGCAGAAGGGCGCGAAAATATGTAGCACAAGACCATTGTGGCCTATGAGTACAATAATTGGTTTCGGGTGGTTGATGGCGGAAGCGATTTGTGGATCATCCGTGAATGGGCTCCATTTCCCACGGGAACAGCTGACCAGGTTAACTCCCATCTTCGCGAGGCTGCTAACACCGCTGCCTAGTTTCCGGGACTGTCGTCGCAACGCTCCTCTCCAAGCAGATATCTGGCCAAGACAATAGCCAGGGACAAGCCAGTGAGTACTTTGAATGAACTCGCAAACATTAAGAACACAGGTATAATATAGCCACAGAATATTCATGCCTCAACAATAGTCTATGATTACTATGATAACTATGGAATAAGGTTCATGATGCATGCGAGTATAATATTTAAGTAAATCATGGGTAAACAATCAAGTAAATGAAATAACAAAACATGCCACAGTCGGACGTCTGAGTGACGCCACATAAAGGGCTTTACAAGGAATACCACAGTCGGGCGTCTTAGCGACACCACTTACATGGCTTTAAAAGAAATGCCATAGTCGGGCGTCTTAGCGACACCACTTACAGGGCTTTAAAAGAATTGCCACAGTCGGGCGTCTTAGCGACACCACTTACAGGGCTTTAAAAGAAATGCCGCAGTCGGGCGTCTTAGCGACACCACTTACAGGGCTTTAAAAGAAATGCCACAGTCGGGCGTCTTAGCGACACCACTTACAGGGCTTTAAAAGAAATGCCACAGTCGGGCGTCTTAGCGACACCACTTACAGGGCTTCAAAAGAAATGCCACAGTCGGGCGTCTTAGCGACACCACTTACAGGGCTTTAAAAGAAATGCCACAGTCGGGCGTCTTAGCGACACCACTTACAGGGCTTTAAAAGAAATGCCACAGTCAGGCGTCTTAGCGACACCACTTATAGGGCTTTAAAAGAAATACGAGTGAATATCCAGGAGGTAGAACCATCCCAGGGATATTCGATAATACCAATGATAAAACGGGTTAGTCAATAATGATAGTAATAATCATAATTATCACAGGTCTCGAATCATGATCTCAGTTTTGTTTTAACAGTTTCTCCTCCGAAGACCGACACTAAGACCGAGACTAGACCCTTCCCAGACTGTAATCCTTAACCATGGACACGGCTATTCGAATAGATTTATCTCTGCAGAGGGTGTACTCTTTACCCACGAGTAACAGATTCCTTTAGTCCATTGGGACTAATTCCGTCTACGGTCTTTTAACGGAAAACACACTTGACTTGCACACACCAGTCTTAACTCACCGGTGTCTGGAATCACCCACGACACCTGTTAAGCAAACTCTAAGTGGGGAGGCTACAACCTTGCGTAGCATGGGATCAAACTTATATCGCGCGCTCTAAGGGGTGGCCTCCCCTCTCGGTCCCAACCGGAAACACCCATGCCCCAGGACCAGGTGGCCAGCCTACCGGTCACAACCGGTACCTTCCACCATGGCCTCTCTGTACGGTGTGTGCTAGAAAGGGGTTGACGACTTACTGGACCGTACCCTACCTGCGGCAGGGACAAGTGGTAGTACAAGGCAAGTATGGGGGTTACTGGAACAAGACTCGATCTGTGGCCGACTCAGGAGGTTTATGAGTTTCCTGCATGACATGGTTAACAAAGTTTATTTCAACCAATAAGTCAACACTCATTATACCTTACCATGCCATACCGGTTATAACCGTCCCGACGGAGACCGGCGACAAGCTCACGCCTACCCAAGGCAGAGGCTTTCCTGATTCCTTCTCCGGCATGCATGCAAGGCACATGCGGATGATTACCATCATAAGCATGTTCATTACTAACAGCAAGTAAAAATTAGCAATATGCATCCATGCAAAAGATCATCTCACATGAGATAACAATACCCCGAAATAAGTGGGTATTATAAACGTATCAATCATCACATCAACATATTATTCCGGGGTTCAGAATGCTTGCCTTCATGGTGTGGAAAGGCAAGGTGCACCTAAAGGCCTTTGAGAGATTTCCTTCTTCTCTCCAAAAATCCTATTTTAAAATAAACTTAAATTAACACACAATTCAAAGCAGTACAAAAAAGTTGTTTGGAAAATTTTCAAATAAATCTTAAAATAAACTAGACAGAATTTGAGAGATGTAGGAAAAAGAATTAATTCATTTGGAGTTATATTAAAAAAGATATAGTCAGTCAAAGTTCTGGTCAAAACTGATTTAAATTAAAACAGAAAAAGAAAAACGTTTTGAATAAACACGTACACGTCGAAAGAGTATTTTGGAAATGCGCTTCCACTTAACCCACGTGGACCCGCCTGGCCCACTGGTCAGGTTTGACCAGTCGCCCGCGTCTTCTCCCTCCTCTGCCCGAGCGGGGCGGGGCTCCGGCGATGCTCGCCGGCGAACGGCAGCACCGTTCGTGAAACCAAGGCCACCCGCAATCTCAGGGGATCGAGGCGGTTACTCCGGTGGTTGTTTTGGTCTCTAGGGTGGACGAAGCTGCTGGCGGCGAGCTTCGCGGCGGACGGAGGCCGTCGGACAAAGTGAAATTTCTCCCGCGATAGGTCCCGATCGAAATCGAGTAGTGGGAAAGGTTCACAAGAGGATGAGGGGGTTTCTCGTGAAGAGAAATGGGAGGGAGAGGCCCTGGTGGCGCTGGAAGGGCTGGGGCAAGGGCAGTGGTCGCGGTTGCCGGAGGTGGGGAAGATGACCTCCCCGGGCCGATTGGCTGCCAAAGGGGGTCCTAGGGGGATGGCTTGGAGTCGCCTGCGTGCGGAGACGGGCTCGGGGCTCCCTAAATAGGTGATCGGGGTCGGTTCCGCGGCGGTGGATGAGGATGCCGGCGAACCGCCTCTCTGTAGCTTGCAGGGCGTCGTGGCGGCGACGAACGCTAGCAGACACGCTTGCGGATGAGTTCGTGCTGTGCCAGGGGCCAGGTGGCGAGCCGGGGTGGCTTGGGCGGCGCCGACCGGGGCTGGAGCCACTGAGGACGCCGGCGTGCTGCCAAGAACGCACGGACGACGGCGCTGCAGCGTGCCAGGATGGTCGGGGTGGCGTGGCGACGCAAGGGGGGGGGGGGTACATGGCGGCTAGCTGCAGGTGGTCACGAGTCGGAACGGGTGCGGGGTGAGACGCGGCGGCTTGGGTGCACGTGCGTCCCAAACGCACGCTCTGCTCGCGCTCTAGGCGTGCACGGGACGTGCTCGACGAAATGCCAGTGCATGCTGTAGAGCTTGGGTGAGGCTGGCACTTAACAGACCCAGGCTAGGAGCAACTGGGAGTCTATTGGACATGTTAGTTCGATCAGTGGTGCAAGCTCACAGTACAATGCCAAATCCTATGTCAAAACAGATCATGCCCATAAGTTGTATGACAAAATGCCAAGGGCACTTAGGCATTTCTTGGAGTGGCCAATTTCTCCAGATCAGTGTCTCTTTAGATGTAAGAGAGAGTGGTGGGGTCATTTGGACAAAAGGAGAAACTTGGTAGTGCAAGTTTTGCTGAACTTCAATTTTGGACAGGAGATGGACGGCATCATTTCATGAACTAAAAATGATCCAATAAGTGTATGCTCCTCGACTTAGGGGTTTTGCAGGGGGAACTATAAGCAGGAGAAAGCACAAGGTCATTGGAGCAAAGATAAATGGGGTTGCAGTAGAAATCACAAGCCTGGACCAGAATAGAAAAGAGGTTGGTTCACTCAAATTTTTTAAAGAAGAACATTAGGTTGTTGCATAAAGTTGAATCACATGTTATTACCAACATCCCATAATTTTGGTGGAGGCTAGAAAGAATTATTTAAAAGGGTTGTAGTGCAAAATTGCAATCTGGACCAGAGAAGAAAATTGGGTGCACAACTCAGAATATTATATGAATAAAAGTTATTTTAGTATAATAGTGATTTAAAGACATCACATGACATCTCCAAATTTTGGTGGGAATAATGAGTGAATTTACCAAATGGTTGTAATGCAAAAGTGGCCATAAAACCTGAATAAATCCAATTTTCAAGAAAAGAAGATCAAGTAAATTAATTTTGTAATTAGTCCTGCTGATTAAAAAAATGTTTTCTTGAGAGGTTATACAAGTCAAATAACACATTTGAAAAGTTTTCTCTTTGGGAAAAACTCATCACAACAAGGAAGAAAGTGATTTAAAAAAACAAAATGGGGCTCAGAAATTCAAAGTTTTAATTCCTGGCAAATTTTTTAATTCATTAAAACAAGGCCAAAATTTTGGGGTGTCACAACACTACCCCCCTTAAGAAAAAATCTCATCCTCGAGATTTGTTAAAAGCTGTTTTAAGAAAATATTATGCCAAAAAAAAGTGGTTACAGTGAGGAGCAATAAGTGGTGTAAAACCACAGTGTGAATACTGGCGCTGCGTGGACAAAATCTATGGTTCCGGACAAAAACGAGAGATTTCTACACTGGATATATATTTAGAATAATTTCTAAATTTAAATATACGCTGGTCGTACCCGAGAGCACAGTGCTCTCTCTGGCTGACAGGTGGACCCGGGGCCCACAGTCAGCCTCTTCTTCTCCCTCTGGCTCTTCTTCTTCCTCTCTCCCACGCGCTTTCCCGCGCTTTCTCCACCGGCGACGTCTAGCGTGTAGGGCATCTAGGCCGTACCGCGGTAGTGCGCGGCGTGCTAGCTGCCGGTGCAGCGTGCACTCACCTCGCGGGCCAGTGCGCTATCGGCACTGCTCGCGGATTCGACTCTGAACACCGGCGATCGGGCGACGAGCGGCGTTGGTGGACTTCGCCCACCGTACACCGACCTCGAGCTATAAAACGGCCGAGGCGTTTTCTCTCTTCTTCCTCACACCTGGCCTTGCTTCTCCTCCTCCTCCTTCCTCCATTTCTGCTTACAAAAGCTCGGGTGAGGCTCTAATGGCGGAGGCGGTGCCGGACTGGTTCGCGATCCTGATATGCGGAGGGCTGGCGACACTGCTGGGGCTCTCCGTGCTCCTGTGTGCGATGATCTTCGATGATCGTCGCGATGCTGCTGCTCGGGTGTTGGCTCTCCGCGGCGGTGATGATCACGAGGAGTAGGTGGAGTGTGCCGGGTGCTAACTGATGTTAGGGGAGTGGTTAGCCAGATGTAACACCGTTGCAAAGTTTTGCAAACAGTGTATGTGTGTGTGTGTTCGAGTAATTGCGGTTGTGAGTCCGCGGCCGTCGTTGCTCTGTGTGAAATAAAATAATCCAAGTCGTGAGAAGGTGCAGATGTAGCGGCTCAGAGAAAAGAAATCTCACTCTAGGATTATTCGCGGAAGAAAACAGTAATGCAACAGAATCACTCATATTAATTGAAAATAAAGATTTACTGATTGCGCACCCTCGGTTACCACGCATAAGTTACATCACATAAATAAATGCTGCAATAATAAACGTAGCAGCGACGTCTATAATGCGAACGATAACTGGACGGGGTCCCGAGAAAATGTCTCTGGTACTGAGACACACTCTTCTTCTATCGGGGAAAGTGGATTGACCAGTCGATGCACGTGTCTCTCCTGGTCGGGGCTTAGTGTTCTGCCTATGGCGATCTGAGGATTTAAATCGGCAAGGCTCTGGAGATAACCCATAACGCGTTGGGTTAAACGCTCTTGCGCGATGACGTACTGGACAAGGTTGGCCAGAACTGGGTCTCTCTCAATTCGTCCACCGGGAAAAGATGTTACTCCTCCGGGCGCTGCACGGCTCGGGAAGTAGTAATACCCTCGTTCGCTGGCATAAGGTACCGCGAATTGAAGGCGAGCAAGCGCTTCGTATGCCGCAGCTTCCACGGCCATCTGTGGGGTTGGCATGGATTTCCCCACGAAGGAGACCTCTGTGGGGTCTTGGTTTGAGTTTACGGGAGGGATGTGTACTGCTGCCCAATATCTCGAGGTGGAAGAGGTGATTCTCGATTTGAACAGCTCGTACTGAGGTGGCTGGGTAGCGCCCATGGTACTGCAGGTAAAATCCCACAATATCTTGGCAAAACTACCCGTGGTTGCATCTGGGGTTCTCAGGTAAATGCTGGGGTTCGGCATGGCTAAAAAATGGTTGTGGGTGTGGTGCACTAGGTGAGAGGTGCTTGGCAAGGTCACGCGGTGGCCTCTTTATAGCACCGGAGCTGGGTCATTTTTACCGTGGTGAATGGTAAACAAAGTTTCCAGCTCTGCTCCAAGGGTCGGGGTCAAGCCACAGATTTACACATTTCACTAAAGTGATGTGTTACTGTGGGGGTTGTCGGGGAGATTTTTGGTAACTGCGCCAGGGATAGAAACCTTATGCTGCATACTGGCGTATCCAGGCAAGGCTACTATTAAAAAAAATAGAGGCACGACAAAAAGCAGCGTTCATTTCCAAGGTCTCACGATTACCAAGCGAGGGTACACTGAGACTCGATACGACTCGGGTGATTTAGTCTACCTCGTTCACATCCAGGCGGGCGTGCCTGGTGGATGTCGAGGCTTCTCCATGGGTCTCACCGTCGGAATTGGCTGGAGTGGGTTGAGGGGCTGCAGGCTCGGGGTAGCGATGATGACCACCTCGGGGATGGTTGGCCACAACCCCGTTGGAGTGAGTTCCCAATATGCGACGAAGCACTTCTGGGGTTATCGCAACACCTTGGCCGATGGCTGGGGCAGATCTCGGGGACTCGATCGGCTGTCCAAACAGCACGACTGGGTTGTCGGTGTTGGGCTCGTCCTCTTCTCTAGCCGGGGCTCGACGAACCAGCTCTCCACGAGCTACGATAAGATCAATAGTGACCTGTTCACACAATTCCTCTAGTGCACTTACGTAGCGCACTAGGTGCAACAATGCAGGATCTGTCTCGTGATCTCCGTTGGCAACTTGGGGTGGTCTACCATACCCTTCACGTCTGGGGTAGTAGTGGAACGAGCGACAGTTAACTCTGGGCGACAAGTGCCGGAGATGAACTATAGCTTCTCGAGCAGCTAGTTGGATGGCTTGTGGCTCAAAGGAAGTTGTTCTTCCGGTGATCCTGTAGGGGCGTTCGGGTGCTAGACCCCTTGTAACGCCCCCGATGTAACTTGCCACATTTGTAATCCAACTCTTGCCATTTCCGGCTATGTGTTATGATATTCCCTCCGTGGTTGGGTTCTCTCCGTTTTGCATTTTGGTCATGTCATGCTTTTCACATCATGTCATCATGTGCATCGCATTCGCATACGTGTTCGTCTCATAAATCCGAGCATCTTTCCCGTTGTCCGTTTTGCAATCCGGCGCTCCTATGTCCCCCGGAGTCCTCTTTTACCTTTTTCCGTGTGCGGGTATTAAACCGTCTCGGAGTGGACCGAGATTTGCCATGCGGCCTTGGTTTAACGCCACTAGACCGCCTGTCAAGTTTCGGGTCATTCGGAGGTCGTTTGGTACTCCAACGGTTAACCGGGTAACCGCATAGGCCTTCTTTGTTGCAGCCCAACTTCCCTCTCTAAGTGGCCCAAAACACACCTAAGGTTGTCCCATCGTCTCGGTCGTTAGATCGTGATCGTGTGGGCGAAAACCGCACTCCATTTGGAGCTCCCCAGCTCCTCCTAGCTATAAAAACGTCCTCCCCTTCCAAATCTGAGAGAGAGACACCCCTAACCCTAAATCTTCGGCTCGAAATCCGTGCCACCAGCCTCTCCGCCGCACTGTTCATCCGCCGCCGCCGCCTGGGCCAACCGGGGCACGCCACGTGGCACTCCGCCGCCAGCCGCCGTGCGCCGCCGCGCAGGCCCGCGCAGGCCCACGGCCGGCCCGCTCCGCCGCCGTCCGGGCCGCGCCCCCGCGCCCGCCTGCGCCAACCGTCGCCGCCTCCCGCCTCTGACCGCGCGCCGCCCCTCGTCGCCGAGTCCCCGCCGGTGCCGCCGCCGCCGCGTCCTTCGCCGCTCGCCGGAGCCCCCCCCCTCGCCGTCCCCGCGCCGCGGTGCCCGCTCGCCGGAGCTCCCGCGCCGCCCGGACCTCCCCATCGCCGGCGCCGCCTCCTCCGCCCCGATCCGGGCCGGATCCGGCGAGATCCGGCCGGAGAGGGCCCAGATCCGGCCGTCCTCTTCCTCCCCGGCGCCCTAGTCCGGTGAACCTCGGCGTCCGTGCCCGAGAGGTTGACTTCGCCCCCTCCAGATTTTGCTAAGTCCCCGAGATGCATCATTATCATGCCAATTTCAACATGCTATATCTTTGCATCCATGGCTCCATTTCATGCGTATGATATGTCAAAATGTTCGTCTCGAAGTCTAGTTCATTTTATTCCATTGCATCATATTCATTTGAAGTCATCTTGATGCCCTAAATGCTGTTAGAAGAGGGCTAGTTGATGTTAGTTGCTGGATCTTATCTAAACATGCACTTTTGCCATTTTTGCCATGATTGATGTGTGCATCCTATGAAGTTGAGTCCTACATGAGTTTTGTAATATGCCATGTTTCCTTTCCAGAGAATTTTGCCATGTATTTTTGTGATCTATGTGGTGACTAGCACAAGCATGCAAACTAGGTCACTTGATGTTGCTGATTTCAGAGACTTAGTGATTTCACTAAGTCCCTGACTGCTGTTATTGTCATGCCATGTATTCATGTTGTTTCTGAGAGATCTATGCATAATTTGAGCATGATCAGTAAGGGAGTTTTGAACTTGAGTATTTGATCTATCCATCCATGTCTTGTTTGCAATTATGGAGTGCCATAGTTTGAGTGCATCGAGCTCTACTTTTGCTTCAAAATGTTGCTGGCAGATTGTTTACGTGTTATTCGATTTTGCCAAGCTTGGTGTAGTTGATCCTTGCATGATATGAGGTTGTTCTTGCCATGTCTAGTTACTATGCCATGTCTTCTTGATGTATGTATGCTTGGTTAATCATGAAATGCTCTGTAGCGAGTGCATCGAGCTCACGAACTTGCCTAGTCGTTAACAGTTTTCTGCCATGTCCAGTTTTCTACTAAGTCTGAAACCTGTAACGAAACTTGCTTAATTGACATGGGTGTAATTATATTTTCTGGTCCTTTTTGGCTTATGGTCAGTAAGGGACTTTTGTCAAGTGCTTTGAGTAGATTCATGCCATGCCTTACTTTGCTATGTTCTGAACGTGTAGCATGTTGTTTCATTGCTCTGAACATGCCATCCTGATGTTAGTTTCTGCTTGTTGATATTTTCACTAAGTCTGAGAACTTGTTATCGTTTGCACTTTTGCCATGCTTGTTTGGACCTGTTATGATGTGATTAAGCCGTAGCTCAGTGTTCATCTTTTGTCGAGCATCTTGAGTAGATTACTGTCATATGCTTTTTTGCCATGTTTGGGTGCAGTAGCTTAATTATTTGTTGCTTGCTAAGTAGCATCATGCTGTTTATGGCAGTTTCGTGTCATTCTTGTATTGCTTGCCATTTGCAAACCGTGCATCCGATTCCGGTGATCTTTATATCGATTTCAACCGAAATCACCTCATCTATCCAGTGGAATGCTTGGTTTGCCAAGATTATGCCCTGTTCATCCTTGTCCTTCCGGAGCATGCATACGCATTGCATATCACCTCTCGCATATCATGCCATGTTTTGCATCATGTTGCTTGCGCATTGCATCGTGGTTGATTTTGGTTCCTTTGCTTGTTCTCTTGTCTTGGGTAGAGCCGGGAGACGAGTACGTGAACGAGGAACCTGTTGAGAACGCTTACGAGTACCAAGCTTTCGACAACTCTGAGAACCTTGCAGGCAAGATGACCATACCCTCGAAATCACTTCTATCTTTGCTTGCTAGATTGCTCGCTCTTTTGCTATGCCCATGCTGCGATACCTACCACTTGCTATATCATGCCTCCTATATTGCCTTGTCAGCCCCTAACCATCCATGTCCTAGCAAACCGTTGTTTGGCTATGTTACTGCTTTGCTCAGCCCCTCTTATAGCGTTGCTAGTTGCAGGTGAAGATGAAGTTTGTTCCTTGTTGGAACATGGACGTGTTGTTCCTTGTTGGAACATGTTTACTTGTTGGGATATCACAATACCTCTTATTTAATTAATGCATCTATATACTTGGTAAAGGGTGGAAGGCTCGGCCTTATGCCTGGTGTTTTGTTTCACTCTTGCCACCCTAGTTTCCGTCATACCGGTGTTATGTTCCCGGAGTTTGCGTTCCTTACACGGTTGGGTGATTTATGGGACCCCCTTGACAGTTCGCTTTGAATGAGACTTTTCCAGCAAGGCCCAACATTGGTTTTACCATTTGCCACCTAAGCCTTTTTCCCTTGGGTTCTGCAGACTCAAGGGTCATCTTTATTTTAAACCCCCGGGCCAGTTCTCCTTCGATTGCTGGTCCAAACTAGAGCCCTTTGCAGCGCCACCTCGGGGCAACTCGAGGGCTGGTTTTAGTTGTACGGAGTGTTCATCCGGATGTGCCCTGAGACCGAGATATGTGCAGCTCCTATCAGGATTTGTCGGCACAATCGGGCGGCTTTGCTGGACTTGTTTTATTGCTGTTGAAATGTCTTGTAGTCCGGGATTCCGAGATTGATCGGGTCTTCCCGGTAGAAGGAATATCCTTCGTTGACCGTGAGAGCTTATCATGGGCTAAGTTGGGACACCCCTGCAGGGTATTATCTTTCGAAAGCCGTGCCCGCGGTTATGAGGCAGATGGGAATTTGTTGATGTCCGGTTGTAGAAAACCCAAAGTTGACCTTAACTAAAACACATCAACCGCGTGTGTAACCGTGATGGTCTCTTCTCGGAGGGGTCCGGGAAGTGAACACGGTTGTTGGAGTTATGTCTGACGTAGGTTGTTTCAGGATCACTTCTTGATCACTTCTAGCTTCACGACCGTGCTTTGCCTTCTCTTCTCGCTCTCTTTTGCGCTGTAGCCACCATATGCTAGTCGCTTGCAGCAGCTCCACCTCACTAAACCCCTTTTCCCACCTAAGCTTAAAGAGTCTTGATCTCGCGGGTGTGAGATTGCTGAGTCCCCGTGACTCACAGATATTATCACCTCAGTTGCAGGTACCAACGATGTCAGTGCTGATGACGCGACCGAGCTCACTTGGGAGTTCGATGAGGAACGTGGCCGTTACTATGTTTCTTTTCCAGATGATCAGTAGTGGAGCCCAGTTGGGTGATCCGGGGATCTGTTTAGCTTTTGGGGTAGTCTTCTTTCATTTTGGTACCGTAGTCGGACCTTGAGTGTAATCTGTATGATGGATGTTATTTATGTACTTGTGTGAAGTGGCGATTGTAAGCCAACTATGTATCTTTCCCCTTTATTTATTACATGGATTGTGTGAAGATTACCTCACTTGCGACATTGCTTTCAATGCGGTTATGCCTCTAAGTCGTGCCTCGACACGTGGGAGATATAGCCGCATCGAGGGCGTTACAAGTTGGTAATCAGAGCCTTTCCCGACCTTAGGAGCCCCCACTGTTTGATCGTCTTTAGTGGCCGAGTTGTGTCTAGAAAAATGTTTTGAGTCATTTAGGAATTATATATCGGAGAGTTTAGGAATTCTTTTTACTTCCCAGTCCCTTCGACCTTTTGGTAAGGCATCCTGACGTAGAGTTTTGACTCTTCTCTTCTCAAATTTCACTAAATTTTTTTAGGATCACGCGGATATATTACAATCGTTCCGATGGTTTTATGATGACAACATTGTCTTGGTTGCCTCCTGACATTTAGGGGTTGTGGCAGTGTCCCGGGGAGTTGAGCTCCGAGGTGTTGTCGTCATAATCTTATCGTTGCGGTTTTGGAATACCTGAGTTTAGTACGCCGACATCGAAAATCTCTTTTGCACAGTTGTTGGTGAGATAACCCTGATAGCCTAGTACTGTGGCGAGTGCAGGGGTATTGCCATGACTTGTATAACGGATGTGTTTTCGAAGGTTGAGGTAGACGATTTCCGAAGGTTTCTTGGTTATGTGTTGAAGGATGGATACAGCTGGTTGTAGGATTTGCTAGTTTGGGTGAGATATTATGCTTCCCCTGTATCCCCAACACCTGATTGCATAACCAGAAAGTTTCAGGAGTTTATAAGTGGGAATTCTTGTAGCTCTAGTTTTTCTTCCGCAGATATTTGGTTAGTGATTGGGTAATCCTTACCAAGTATTTGTTCACTTCCGTACCTTGTTGATTTTATTCCATACCATGTTCTAAGTGGCTTCTCAGCTTTGGAAGTGTGATGTTTTACATTGGAATTCATTCGTTCATTCTTGTTCGGATGTTTATTGTGAAGACTATATGTTGCAATTTCGTTCCTTTGATTCAGCTTCAATATATCTCTGTCAAGATGCTAATGGATGTCACCCTCTTCAGGATGGCTCCACCAACGCGTCAGAATCCGGAACGCAATGAAGGGAATCAGGCTAACCCTCCGCCACCGCCTCCGCCTCCGGAAGCTTGGCAAGCCTTGATGACTGCCACAAATGCCAATGCTCAGATTCTGATTCAGCTCTTGCAAGATCGCAACCAAGGGCAAGCTAATCAAGAGAATCAAGGCCAAGGCAACAATCAGCCGCACTTTGCTTCACTGAACCAGTTCCTTGCTAATCAGCCAAAGACCTTCAGCTACTGTGTCGAGGCCACAGACGCTGATGATTGGCTCGTGGACATCTGCAAGCATTTCGAGTGCAGCAATGTGAGACCTGAGGACTTTGTCAAGTTTGCCTCTTTTCAACTCAAAGATCAAGCTGCTGAGTGGTTCCAGCAATACAAAGATTCCAGAGGAGGTCGTGTGATCACTTGGGATGATTTCCGTCGTGACTTCAAAGCACACCACATTCCAGAAAGTGTTGTTGAGAGTAAGCGTGAGGAATTCCGCAATCTCAAGCAAGGCACCATGTCTGTCTACCAATACAACACTCAGTTCCAGAAGCTCTCTCGTTTTGCAAGGCAAGACATTCCTGATGAGAAGAGTATGATCTACCAGTTCAGGCGTGGTCTCAGAGAAGATCTGCAACTTGCTCTCGTGCTTTTCGAGCCATTAAAGTATGATGAATTCTACAACATGGCGCTGAAACAAGAAGCTGCTCAGCTCAAGTGTGAGGCATCTAAGAAGAGAGTCAGAGACGCAGTCCAGTCTTCTTCTTCCTCACTTGTGGCAGCTAAGCAACAGAAGTTCTGGTTGCCTCCTCCTCCTCCGTTCCGTCAGCCTTATCAGCAGAAGAACTCAAGTGGCCGTGGATCTTCCCACCCACCCAACCCTGGTTATCAGAACAAGTCTCAGAATCAAGCTCCAAGGCTAAGTGCTCCTTACCATCGTCCGCTCTCAGAAGTGACTTGTAACAAATGTCAGCAGAAGGGTCACTATGCGAACAAGTGCTTCAACCAAAGGCGCCTTCCGCCTCCTCCTCCTGTGAAATCTTCCAGCAATGCAGTGGTCAAGCATAATTCCCAGCATGCCAAGGTGAACATGTTGAATGCAGCTCAAGCAGAGGAGTCTTCTGAAGTGATCATGGGTAATCTTCCTGTTAATGATATTCCTGCTAAAGTCTTATTTGACACTGGAGCATCGCTTTCTTTCATTTCAAGACCTTTTGTGGCTATGCATGATTTGGGTACTCAAGTTTTGCCGAGACCGTTGTCTATTGTGTCCCCGGGCAAGCAAATGACATCTAATGTTTGTGTCCCGGATGTTTATATCAAGATGGGCGACTACAAATTCTTGTCTAAACCAATTGTTCTTGGTGATTCTGATATTGATCTCATTCTCGGGATGGACTGGCTTTCTAAGCACAAGGCTCAGCTTGAGTGTGCTGCCAGGGAAATCAAATTGACTCACACTTCGAACGATGTGATCATCTATGCTTCTCGTGATGATACCATTCGGTTGTTTTCTCTCAATGAGAATGATGAATTGGAGGCTATCTCTCAGATTCCAGTCGTTTGTGAGTACCAAGATGTTTTTCCAGAAGAGCTTCCGGGTATGCCTCCCCGTCGGCCAGTTGAATTCGTTATTGATCTCGAGCCTGGCACAGAACCTGTTTGCAAGCGTCCTTACAAGCTTGGACCAGATGAGCTCAAGGAATTGAAGATTCAACTCGATAAACAAGAACGTCTGGGTCTGATCAGACCGAGTTCTTCTCCGTGGGGTTGTGGTGTTCTTTTTGTCAAGAAGAAGGATGGCACGGACCGACTTTGCGTCGATTACCGTCCATTGAACAAGAAGACTATCAAGAACAAGTACCCACTTCCCAACATCAATGAGCTATTTGAGCAACTCAAAGGTGCTAAGGTGTTCTCCAAGCTTGACCTTCGTATGGGTTATCATCAGATTCGCATTCGTGAAGAAGATATTCCCAAGACAGCATTCAGAACAAGCTTTGGTTCTTATGAATATACTGTCATGTCTTTCGGCCTCGTCAATGCTCCACCGTATTTCACTCGCTTGATGAATTTCATCTTCAACCCCTACATCAACGAATTTGTCTTGGTCTATCTCGATGATATTTTGGTCTTCTCCAAGAATAAGAAGGATCATGCCGAACATTTGCGGTTGGTACTCGACAAGCTCAGAGAGTATCAATTATATGCGAAGTTCTCCAAATGTGAATTCTGGCTTGATGAAGTTCTTTACCTTGGTCATATCATCTCTGCCAAGGGCATCGCTGTTAATCCAGAGAGGGTGTCTGTAGTTTTGAATTGGAATCCTCCTCAGAATGTCAAGCAGCTTCGCAGTTTTCTTGGACTTGCAAGCTATTGCAGAAGATTCGTTGAGAATTTCTCAAAGATTGCAAAGCCTCTTTCCAACCTCCTCCAGAAGCATGTGAAATATGTCTGGTCTCCTGAGTGTGACGTTGCTTTCAACACTCTCAAAGAGAAACTCGTCACTGCTCCAGTTCTGACTCCTCCTAATGAATCTAAGCCTTATGAAGTATTCTGTGATGCTTCTCTTCAGGGCCTCGGTGCTGTGTTAATGCAAGAGAAGAAGGTTGTTGCCTATACCTCTCGCCAGTTGAAGCCCAATGAAAGGAACTACCCCACTCACGATCTTGAGTTGGCGGCAGTTGTCCACGCACTAATAACATGGAGACATCTCCTGTTGGGAAGGAAAGTGGACATATTCACAGATCACAAGAGTCTCAAGTATATCTTCACTCAGCCTCATCTCAACCTCAGGCAAACTCGATGGGTCGAAATGATTCAAGAGTATAATCCGAGTATTGAATATACTCCAGGCAAGGCTAATGTGATTGCAGACGCTTTGAGCAGGAAGGCTTACTGCAACAGTTTAATCCTCAAGCCCTTTCAACCGGATCTTTGTGAAGCTTTCCGCAAGTTGAATCTCCAAGTTGTTCCTCAAGGTGTTCTTGCCAACCTCATCGTCTCTCCTACTTTGGAAGATCAAATTCGTGAGGCACAATTGTTGGATACCATGGTGAAGAAGGTGAAACATGGTATTGAAAAGAGCATCCCCAAATACAAGTGCTATCGAGTTGATGACAGAGATACTCTTTTCTTCGAGGACCGGATTGTGGTTCCAAAGGGTGATCTTCGTAAAGTCATTATGAATGAAGTGCACAACTCTCTCCTGTCTATTCATCCTGGAAGTTCGAAGATGTACCATGACCTCAAGCAGTCGTATTGGTGGACTCGAATGAAGCGTGAGATCGCTCAGTTCGTGAATGAGTGTGATGTCTGCAGAAGGGTGAAAGCAGAACACCAACGACCAGCTGGACTTCTCCAACCTCTTGCTATTCCAGAATGGAAGTTTGATCATATTGAAATGGACTTCGTGACTGGTTTTCCTAAGTCCAAGCGTGGAAATGATGCTATCTTCGTCGTCATCGACAAGCTCACCAAAGTGGCTCATTTTCTACCTATCAAAGAGTCTATCACAGCAGCGCAGCTGGCAGAGCTCTACACCTCCAGAATTGTCTCTTTGCACGGCATTCCGCAATTGATCTCTTCAGACCGTGGCAGCATCTTTACCTCCAAGTTTTGGGATTCTTTTCAGAAGGCCATGGGCACCAACATCCGCTTCAGCACAGCGTTCCACCCTCAGACTAGTGGACAAGTCGAGCGTGTCAACCAAATTCTTGAAGATATGCTCAGAGCCTGTGTTATCTCTTTCGGCATGAAGAGGGAGGATTGTCTTCCTTATGCTGAATTCTCTTACAACAACAGTTTTCAAGCCAGCTCGGGCAAAGCCCCATTCGAGATCCTCTATGGCAGAAAGTGTCGTACTCCTCTCAACTGGTCCGAAACCGGTGAACGTCAATTGCTCGGCAATGATTTGATCTCAGAAGCTGAGGCTATGTGCAAGGTGATTCGTGAGAACCTCAAAGCCGCGCAATCGCGCCAGAAGAGCTATTACGACAGCAAACACCGAGATGTGGCATTCGAGATCAGAGACCATGTTTACCTCCGCGTCTCTCCAATAAAAGGAACTCGTCGCTTCGGTATCAAGGGGAAACTTGCCCCGCGATACGTCGGTCCTTTCAAGATCATCGGCAAACGAGGCGATCTAGCCTACCAACTTGAGCTTCCCTCCAACTTTGCAAATGTGCACGATGTCTTCCACGTGTCACAGCTTCGCAAGTGCTTCAAGACGCCTGAGCGCACCATCAACTTCGAAGAGATTGATCTTCAAGAAGATTTGTCTTATCATGAGCATCCAGTTGCTATTCTTGAGACAACTGAGCGCAAGACTCGCAACAAGTCAATCGAATTCCTCAAAGTGAAATGGTCACATCATTCAGACCGAGAGGACACCTGGGAGCGTGAAGACCACCTATGTTCCGAGTATCCGGAGTTCTTTCAGTCCTAGATCTCGGGACGAGATCCTCTCGTAGTGGTGGTGTGTTGTAACGCCCCCGATGTAACTTGCCACATTTGTAATCCAACTCTTGCCATTTCCGGCTATGTGTTATGATATTCCCTCCGTGGTTGGGTTCTCTCCATTTTGCATTTTGGTCATGTCATGCTTTTCACATCATGTCATCATGTGCATCGCATTCGCATACGTGTTCGTCTCATAAATCCGAGCATCTTTCCCGTTGTCCGTTTTGCAATCCGGCGCTCCTATGTCCCCCGGAGTCCTCTTTTACCTTTTTCCGTGTGCGGGTATTAAACCGTCTCGGAGTGGACCGAGATTTGCCATGCGGCCTTGTTTTAACGCCACTAGACCGCCTGTCAAGTTTCGGGTCATTCGGAGGTCGTTTGGTACTCCAACGGTTAACCGGGTAACCGCATAGGCCTTCTTTGTTGCAGCCCAACTTCCCTCTCTAAGTGGCCCAAAACCCACCTAAGGTTGTCCCATCGTCTCGGTCGTTAGATCGTGATCGTGTGGGCGAAAACCGCACTCCATTTGGAGCTCCCCAGCTCCTCCTAGCTATAAAAACGTCCTCCCCTTCCAAATCTGAGAGAGAGACACCCCTAACCCTAAATCTTCGGCTCGAAATCCGTGCCACCAGCCTCTCCGCCGCACTATTCATCCGCCGCCGCCGCCCGGGCCAACCGGGGCACGCCACGTGGCACTCCGCCGCCAGCCGCCGCGCGCCGCCGCGCAGGCCCGCGCAGGCCCGCGCAGGCCCACGGCCGGCCCGCTCCGCCGCCGTCCGGGCCGCGCCCCCGCGCCCGCCTGCGCCAACCGTCGCCGCCTCCCGCCTCTGACCGCGCGCCGCCCCTCGTTGCCGAGTCCCCGCCGGTGCCGCCGCCGCCGCGTCCTTCGCCGCTCGCCGGAGCCCCCCCCCTCGCCGTCCCCGCGCCGCGGTGCCCGCTCGCCGGAGCTCCCGCGCCGCCCGGACCTCCCCATCGCCGGCGCCGCCTCCTCCGCCCCGATCCGGGCCGGATCCGGCGAGATCCGGCCGGAGAGGGCCCAGATCCGGCCGTCCTCTTCCTCCCCGGCGCCCTAGTCCGGTGAACCTCGGCGTCCGTGCCCGAGAGGTTGACTTCGCCCCCTCCAGATTTTGCTAAGTCCCCGAGATGCATCATTATCATGCCAATTTCAACATGCTATATCTTTGCATCCATGGCTCCATTTCATGCGTATGATATGTCAGAATGTTCGTATCGAAGTCTAGTTCATTTTGTTCCATTGCATCATATTCATTTGAAGTCATCTTGATGCCCTAAATGCTGTTAGAAGAGGGCTAGTTGATGTTAGTTGCTGGATCTTATCTGAACATGCACTTTTGTCATTTTTGCCATGATTGATGTGTGCATCCTATGAAGTTGAGTCCTACATGAGTTTTGTAATATGCCATGTTACCTTTCCAGAGAATTTTGCCATGTATTTTTGTGATCTATGTGGTGACTAGCACAAGCATGCAAACTAGGTCACTTGATGTTGCTGATTTCAGAGACTTAGTGATTTCACTAAGTCCCTGACTGCTGTTATTGTCATGCCATGTATTCATGTTGTTTCTGAGAGATCTATGCATAATTTGAGCATGATCAGTAAGGGAGTTTTGAACTTGAGTATTTGATCTATCCATCCGTGTCTTGTTTGCAATTATGGAGTGCCATAGTTTGAGTGCATCGAGCTCTACTTTTGCTTCAAAATGTTGCTGGCAGATTGTTTACGTGTTATTCGATTTTGCCAAGCTTGGTGTAGTTGATCCTTGCATGATATGAGGTTGTTATTGCCATGTCTAGTTACTATGCCATGTCTTCTTGATGTATGTATGCTTAGTTAATCATGAAATGATCTGTAGCGAGTTCATCGAGCTCACGAACTTGCCTAGTCGTTAACAGTTTTCTGCCATGTCCAGTTTTCTACTAAGTCTGAAACCTGTAACGAAACTTGCTTAATTGACATGGGTGTAATTATATTTTCTGGTCCTTTTTGGCTTATGGTCAGTAAGGGACTTTTGTCAAGTGCTTTGAGTAGATTCATGCCATGCCTTATTTTGCTATGTTCTGAACGTGTAGCATGTTGTTTCATTGCTCTGAACATGCCATCCTGATGTTAGTTTCTGCTTGTTGATATTTTCACCAAGTCTGAGAACTTGTTATCGTTTGCACTTTTGCCATGCTTGTTTGGACCTGTTATGATGTGATTAAGCCGTAGCTCAGTGTTCATCTTTTGTCGAGCATCTTGAGTAGATTACTGTCATATGCTTTGTTGCCATGTTTGGGTGCAGTAGCTTAATTATTTGTTGCTTGCTAAGTAGCATCATGCTGTTTATGGCAGTTTCGTGTCATTCTTGTATTGCTTGCCATTTGCAAACCGTGCATCCGATTCCGGTGATCTTTATATCGATTTCAACCGAAATCACCTCATCTATCCAGTGGAATGCTTGGTTTGCCAAGATTATGCCCTGTTCATCCTTGTCCTTCCGGAGCATGCATACGCATTGCATATCACCTCTCGCATATCATGCCATGTTTTGCATCATGTTGCTTGCGCATTGCATCGTGGTTGATTTTGGTTCCTTTGCTTGTTCTCTTGTCTTGGGTAGAGCCGGGAGACGAGTACGTGAACGAGGAACCTGTTGAGAACGCTTACGAGTACCAAGCTTTCGACAACTCTGAGAACCTTGCAGGCAAGATGACCATACCCTCGAAATCACTTCTATCTTTGCTTGCTAGATTGCTCGCTCTTTTGCTATGCCCATGCTGCGATACCTACCACTTGCTATATCATGCCTCCTATATTGCCTTGTCAGCCCCTAACCATCCATGTCCTAGCAAACCGTTGTTTGGCTATGTTACTGCTTTGCTCAGCCCCTCTTATAGCGTTGCTAGTTGCAGGTGAAGATGAAGTTTGTTCCTTGTTGGAACATGGACGTGTTGTTCCTTGTTGGAACATGTTTACTTGTTGGGATATCACAATACCTCTTATTTAATTAATGCATCTATATACTTGGTAAAGGGTGGAAGGCTCGGCCTTATGCCTGGTGTTTTGTTTCACTCTTGCCACCCTAGTTTCCGTCATACCGGTGTTATGTTCCCGGAGTTTGCGTTCCTTACACGGTTGGGTGATTTATGGGACCCCCTTGATAGTTCGCTTTGAATGAGACTTTTCCAGCAAGGCCCAACATTGGTTTTACCATTTGCCACCTAAGCCTTTTTCCCTTGGGTTCTGCAGACTCAAGGGTCATCTTTATTTTAAACCCCCGGGCCAGTTCTCCTTCGATTGCTGGTCCAAACTAGAGCCCTTTGCAGCGCCACCTCGGGGCAACTCGAGGGCTGGTTTTAGTTGTACGGAGTGTTCATCCGGATGTGCCCTGAGACCGAGATATGTGCAGCTCCTATCAGGATTTGTCGGCACAATCGGGCGGCTTTGCTGGACTTGTTTTATTGCTGTTGAAATGTCTTGTAGTCCGGGATTCCGAGATTGATCGGGTCTTCCCGGTAGAAGGAATATCCTTCGTTGACCGTGAGAGCTTATCATGGGCTAAGTTGGGACACCCCTGCAGGGTATTATCTTTCGAAAGCCGTGCCCGCGGTTATGAGGCAGATGGGAATTTGTTGATGTCCGGTTGTAGAAAACCCAAAGTTGACCTTAACTAAAACACATCAACCGCGTGTGTAACCGTGATGGTCTCTTCTCGGAGGGGTCCGGGAAGTGAACACGGTTGTTGGAGTTATGTCTGACGTAGGTTGTTTCAGGATCACTTCTTGATCACTTCTAGCTTCACGACCGTGCTTTGCCTTCTCTTCTCGCTCTCTTTTGCGCTGTAGCCACCATATGCTAGTCGCTTGCAGCAGCTCCACCTCACTAAACCCCTTTTCCCACCTAAGCTTAAATAGTCTTGATCTCGCGGGTGTGAGATTGCTGAGTCCCCGTGACTCACAGATATTATCACCTCAGTTGCAGGTACCAACGATGTCAGTGCTGATGACACGACCGAGCTCACTTGGGAGTTCGATGAGGAACGTGGCCGTTACTATGTTTCTTTTCCAGATGATCAGTAGTGGAGCCCAGTTGGGTGATCCGGGGATCTGTTTAGCTTTTGGGGTAGTCTTCTTTCATTTTGGTACCGTAGTCGGACCTTGAGTGTAATCTGTATGATGGATGTTATTTATGTACTTGTGTGAAGTGGCAATTGTAAGCCCACTATGTATCTTTCCCCTTTATTTATTACATGGATTGTGTGAAGATTACCTCACTTGCGACATTGCTTTCAATGCGGTTATGCCTCTAAGTCGTGCCTCGACACGTGGGAGATATAGCCGCATCGAGGGCGTTACACCCCTACCATAGATGTGTAAAGTGGCCTAGAATTGACGGCTTTCACCGCTCAAGGGTCCTTGGTACACAACATATTCTGGGGGCTCTTCTAATGCATAGGCACGACGGGTGAGGTTTGCGAGTATGGTCACAAAACCTCCAAGGTTGGTTGCTGTGGTCTCATTGTGCACGACAGGACCAGGTATTGTGGCTTGGTTTGGGGTAGCGGCTGTGCTGTGCTGGGTTGAGGCTAGCGTGCCCTTTTTATAGGAAAAGGGGACGGAGTCTTCCTTCGCACGCTTGCGAGAAAGAACCATTTAGGGGGCCGGTCACTGGCGCGTGATCGACGACTAGGTTGGTAGGTTGGGCACCGACTGCCAAAAGTGTCGGGTCACTGAGGGGCTATCTTGCATGAGAAGCTTGGCTGGGGGTTTGGTTAAGGCTCGGTGGGTTGGGTCTGTCTAAGATTATCGACCTGGCTAAGATAGGATTAGCCATTGGTCAGCCTGGCTCCGATACCAAGTCTGTCGCGACCGGTTTTCCGGGCATTAATTTCCAGAAAATGGCCGTCAAGCTCATCAGCCCCAGGATTACTGTTAGCTGATGAGGCATCAACTTGATATAGAAATTCCAAGCAGAAGGGCGCGAAAATATGTAGCACAAGACCATTGTGGCCTATGAGTACAATAATTGGTTTCTGGTGGTTGATGGCGGAAGCGATTTGTGGATCATCCGTGAATGGGGCTCCATTTCCCACGGGAACAGCTGACCAGGTTAACTCCCATCTTCGCGAGGCTGCTAACACCGTTGCCTAGTTTCCGGGACTGTCGTCGCAACGCTCCTCTCCAAGCAGATATCTGGCCAAGACAATAGCCAGGGTCAAAGCCAGTGAGTACTTTGAATGTACTCGCAAACATTAAGAACACAGGTATAATATAGCCACAGAATATTCATGCCTCAACAACAGTCTATAATTACTCTGATAACTATGGAATAAGGTTCATGATGCATGCGAGTATAATATTTAAGTAAATCATGGGTAAACAATCAAGTAAATGAAATAACAAAACATGCCACAGTCGGACGTCTGAGCGACGCCACATAAAGGGCTTTACAAGGAATACCACAGTCGGGCGTCTTAGCGACACCACTTACAGGGCTTTAAAAGAAATGCCACAGTCGGGCGTCTTAGCGACACCACTTACAGGGCTTTAAAAGAATTGCCACAGTCGGGCATCTTAGCGACACCACTTACAGGGCTTTAAAAGAAATGCCGTAGTCGGGCATCTTAGCGACACCACTTACAGGGCTTTAAAAGAAATGCCACAGTCGGGCGTCTTAGCGACACCACTTACAGGGCTTTAAAAGAAATGCCATAGTCGGGCGTCTTAGCGACACCACTTACAGGGCTTTAAAAGAAATGCCACAGTCAGGCGTCTTAGCGACACCACTTATAGGGCTTTAAAAGAAATACCAGTGAATATCCAGGAGGTAGAACCATCCCAGGGATATTCAATAATACCAATGATAAAACGGGTTAGTCAATAATGATAGTAATAATCATAATTATCACAGGTCTCGAATCGTGATCTCAGTTTTGTTTTAACAGTTTCTCCTTCGAAGACCGACACTAAGACCGACACTAGACCCTTCCCAGACTGTAATCCTTAACCATGGACACGGCTATTCGAATAGATTTATCTCTGTAGAGGGTGTACTCTTTACCCACGAGTAACGGATTCCTTTAGTCCATTGGGACTAATTCCGTCTACGGTCTTTTAATTGAAAACACACCTGACTTGCACACACCAGTCTTAACTCACCGGTGTCTGGAATCACCCACGACACCTGTTAAGCAAACTCTAAGCGGGGAGGCTACAACCTCACGTAGCATGGGATCAAACTTATATCGCGCGCTCTAAGGGGTGGCCTCCCCTCTCGGTCCCAACCGGAAACACCCATGCCCCCGGACCAGGTGGCCAGCCTACCGGTCACAACCGGTACCTTCCACCATGGCCTCTCTGTATGGTGTGTGCTAGAAAGGGGTTGACGACTTACTGAACCGTACCCTACCTGCGGCAGGGACAAGTGGTAGTACAAGGCAAGTATGGGGGTTACTGGAACAAGACTCGATCTATGGTCGACTCAGGAGGTTTATGAGTTTCCTGCATGACATGGTTAACAAAGTTTATTTCAACCAATAAGTCAACACTCATTATACCTTACCATGCCATACCGGTTATAACCGTCCCGACGGAGACCGGTGACAAGCTCACGCCTACCCAAGGCAGAGGCTTTCCCGATTCCTTCTCCGGCATGCATGTAAGGCACATGAGGATGATTACCATCATAAGCATGTTCATTACTAACAGCAAGGAAAAATTACCAATATGCATCCATGCAAAAGATCGTCTCACATGAGATAACAATACCCCGAAATAAGTGGGAATTATAAACGTATCAATCATCACATCAACATATTATTCCGGGGTTCAGAATGCTTTCCTTCATGGTGTGGAAAGGCAAGGTGCACCTGAAGGCCTTTGAGAGATTTCCTTCTTCTCTCCAAAAATCCTATTTTAAAATAAAAAAATTAACACACAATTCAAAGCATTACAAAAAATTTGTTTGGAAAATTTTCAAATAAATCTTAAAATAAACTAGACAGAATTTGAGAGATGTAGGAAAAAGAATTAATTCATTTGGAGTTATATTTAAAAAGATATAGTCAGTCAAAGTTCTGGTCAAAACTGATTTAAATTAAAACAGAAAAATAAAAACGTTTCGAATAAACACGTACACGTCGAAAGAGTATTTTGGAAATGCGCTTCCACTTAACCCACGTGGACCGGCGCTGGGTCACTGACGGTGGGCCCGCCTGGCCCACTGGTCAGGTTTGACCAGTCGCCCGCGTCTTCTCCCTCCTCTGCCCGAGCGGGGCGGGGCTCCGGCGACGCTCGCCGGCGAATGACGGCACCGTTCGGGAAACCAAGGCCACCAACGATCTCAGAGTTTTAATTCCTGGCAAAAATTTTAATTCATTAAAACAAGGCCAAAATTTTGGGGTGTCACAGAGACTTGCCGGTAACGAGATTGAACAAGGTATCGGATACCGACGATCGAATCTCGGGCAAGTACAATACCGCTAGACAAAGGGAATTGTATACGGGATTGATTGAATCCTCGACATCGTGGTTCATCCGATGAGATCATCATGGAACATGTGGTAGCCAACATTGGTATCCAGATCCCGCTGTTGGTTATTGGCCGGAGAGTTGTCTCGGTCATCTCTGCATGGTTCCCCAACCCGTAGGGTCTACACACTTAAGGTTCGGTGACGCTAGAGTTGTTATGGGAAATAGTATGTGGTTACCGAAGGTTGTTCGGAGTCCCGGATGAGATCCCGGACATGACGAGGAGCTCCGGAATGGTCCGGAGGTGAAGATCGGTATATTGGACGAAGGGTATTGGAGTCCGGAATTGTTCCGGGGGTACCAGGTGATGACCAGCGTGTCCGAAAGGGGTTTCGGAGGCCTCGGGAAGCGTTGGGGGGCCTTATGGGCCAAGGGGAGAGGGCACATCAGCCCACTAAGGGGCTGAGCACCCCTCCCACCCCATCTCACGTAACCAGGAGAGGTGGGGGCGCCACCCCTAGGGCAGCCGCCCCTCCCGGCTTGGGGGGCAAGTTTCCTAGGGGGTGGGGCGCCCAAACCCATCTAGGGTTTCCCCTGTGGCCGCCGCCCCTCCCCCTAGGGAACCCTAGGGCACCTCCCCCTCCTCCCTTCCCCCTATATATAGTGAGGGAGAGAGAGGGCAGCCGCACCCTTCCCCTGGCGCAGCCCTCTCCCTCCTCCAACACCTCGTCCTCCTCCGTAGTGCTTGGCGAAGCCCTGCCGGAGAACCACGAGCTCCATCACCACCATGCCGTCGTGCTGTCGGAGTTTTCCCTCAACTTCTCCTCTCCCCTTGCTAGATCAAGAAGGAGGAGACGTCCCCGGACTATACGTGTGTTGAACGCGGAGGTGCCGTCCGTTCGGCACTAGGATCATCGGTGATTTGGATCACGACGAGTACGACCCCATCAACCCCGTTCACTTGAACGCTTCCGCTTAGCGATCTACAAGGGTATGTAGATGCACTCCCCTCTTCCTCGTTGCTAGATGACTCCATAGATTGATCTTGGTGATGCGTAGAAAATTTTAAAATTCTGCTACGTTCCCCAACAGTGGCATCATGAGCTAGGACTATGCGTAGTTTCTATGCACGAGTAGAACACAAAGTAGTTGTGGGCGTCGATTTTGTCAATTTACTTGCCGTTACTAGTATTATCTTGACTCGGCGGCATCGTGGGATGAAGCGGCCCGGACCGACCTTACACGTACTCTTACGTGAGACAGGTTCCACCGACTGACATGCACTAGTTGCATAAGGTGGCTAGCGGGTGTCTGTCTCTCCCACTTTAGTCGGATCGGATTCGATGAAAAGGGTCCTTATGAAGGGTAAATAGAAATTGGCATATCACGTTGTGGTTTTGGCGTAGGTAAGAAATGTTCTTGCTAAGAAACCTATAGCAGCCACGTAAAAATTTGCAACAACAAGTAGAGGACGTCTAACTTGTTTTTGCAGCATATGCCGTGTGATGTGATATGGCCAAAAGGTTGTGATGAATGATATATGTGATGTATGAGATTGATCATGTTCTTGTAATAGGAATCACGACTTGCATGTCGATGAGTATGAAAACCGGCAGGAGCCATAGGAGTTGTCTTAATTTATTTATGACCTGCGTGTCAACATAAACGTCATGTAATTACTTTACTTTATTGCTAACCGTTAGCCATAGTAGTAGAAGTAATAGTTGGCGAGACAACTTCACGAAGACACGATGATGGAGACCATGATGATGGAGATCATGGTGTCATGCCGGTGACGATGATGATCATGGCGCCCCGAAGATGGAGATCAAAAGGAGCAAAATGATATTGGCCATATCATGTCACTATTTGATTGCATGTGATGTTTATCATGTTTTACATCTTATTTGCGTAGAACGACGGTAGCTTAAATAAGATGATCCCTCGCAATAATTTCAAGAAAGTGTTCCCCCTAACTGTGCACCGTTGCGAAGGTTCGTCATTTCGAAGCACCACGTGATGATCGGGTGTGATAGGTTCTAATGCTCGAATACAACGGGTGTAAGCCAGTTTACAAACGCAATACACTTAGGTTGACTTGACGAGCCTAGCATGTACAGACATGGCCTCGGAACACGAAAGACCGAAAGGTCGAACATGAGTCGTATAGAAGATACGATCAACATGAAGATGTTCACCGTTGATGACTAGTCCGTCTCACGTGATGATCGGACACGACCTAGTTGACTCGGATCATGTATCACTTAGATGACTAGAGGGATGTCTATCTGAGTTGGAGTTCATTAAATAATCAGATGAACTTAATTATCATGAACATAGTCAAAAGGACTTTGCAAATTATGTCGTAGCTTACGCTTTAGTTCTACTGTTTTAGATATGTTCCTAGAGAAAATTTAGTTGAAAGTTGATAGTAGCAATTATGCGGACTGGGTCCATAAACTGAGGATTATCCTCATTGCTGCGCAGAAGGTTTATATCCTTAATGCACCGCTCAGTGAGCTGAACCTCGAGCGTCGGTTGTGGATGTTGCGAACATCTGACATACACGTTTTGATGACTACATGATAGTTCAGTGCATAATGGTGAATGGTTTAGAATTGAGGCACCAAAGACGTTTTTGAAACATCGCAGAACATATGAGATGTTCCAAGGACTGAAATTGGGATTTCAGGCTAGTGCCCACGTCAAGAGGAATGAGACCTCTGACAAGTTTCTTAAGCCTGCAAACTAAGGAGAAAAGCTCAATCGTTGAGCATGTGCTCAGATTGTATGAGTACTACAATTGCTTGAATCGAGTGGGAGTTGATCTTCCAGATAAGATAGTGATGGTTCTCCAAAGTCACTGTCACCAAGATACTAGAGCTTCGTGATGAACTGTAACATATCAGGGATAGATATGATCCTTGAGCTATTCGCGACACCGCGAAAGTAGAAATCAAATAGGAGCATCAATTGTTGATGGTTAGTAAAACCACTAGTTTCAAGAAGGGCAAGGGCTAGAAGGGAAACTTCATGAATGGCAAACCAGTTGCCGCTCCAGTGAAGGAACCCAAAGTTGAACCCAAGCCCGAGACTAAGTGCTTCTGTAATAAGGGGAACGGTCACTAAAGCAGAACCACCCTAGATATTTGGTAGATAAGAAGGCTGGAAAGGTTGACAGAAGTATGTATTGGACATACATTATATTAAATGTGTACTTTACTAGTACTCCTAGTAGCAGCAGGGTATTAGATACCGGTTCGGTTGCTAAGTGTTAGTAACTCGAAATAAAAGGCTACAGAATAAACGGAGACTAGCCAAATGTGAGACGACGATATGTGTTGGAAGTGTTTCCAAGGTTGATGTGATCAAGCATCACACGCTCCGTCTACCATCGGGATTGGTGTTAAACCTAAATAATTGTTATTTGGTGTTTGCGTTGAGCGTAGACATGATTGGATTATGTTTATTGCAATACGGTTATTCATTTAAGGAGAATAATGGTTACTCTGTTTATTTGAATAATACCTTCTATGGTCTTGCACCTAAAATGAATGGTTTATTGAATCCCGATCGTAGTGATACACATGTTCATGCCAAAAGATATAAGATAGTAATGATAGTACCACATACTTGTGGCACTCCAATTTTAGTCATAATGATGTAAAACGCATGAAGAAGCTCCATGTTGATGGATCTTTGGACTCACTTGATTTTGAATCACTTGAGACATGCGAACCATGCCTATTGGTATATATACATGAAGAAACTCCATACTGATGGAAAGTTTGGGCTCACTTGATTTTGAATCACTTGAGACATGCAAATCATACTGCATGGGCAAGATGACTGAATGGCCTCATTTTCAGTAGGATGGAACAAGAAAGCAACTTGTTGGAAGTAATACATCTTGATGTGTGCAGTCCAATGAGTGCTGAGGCATGTAGTGGATATCGTTGTGTTCTTACTTCACACAGATGATTTGAGTAGATGCTGAGTATATTTACTTGATGAATCACGAGTCTGAATTATTGAAAGGTTCAAGTAATTTCAGGATGAAGTTGAAAGATCGTCGTGACAAGAGGATAAAATATATATGATATGATCATAGAGATGAATATCTGAATTACGAGTTTGGCACACAGTTAAGACATTGTGGAAATTGTTTCACAACTAATACTGCCTGGAACAACATAGTGTGATGGTGTGTCCGAACATCATAACTGCACCCTATTGGATATGGTGCATACCATGATGTCTCTTATCGAATTACCACTATAGTTTATGGGTTAGGCATTAGAGACAACCACATTCACTTTAATAGGGCACCACGCAATTCCGTTTGAGTCGACACCGTATGAACTATGGTTTAGAGAAACCTAAGCTGTCGTTTCTTAAAAGGGTTGGGGCTGCCACGCTTATGTGAAAAAGTTTTAGGCTGATAAGCTCGAACCCAAAGCGGATAAATGCATCTTCATAGGACACCCAAAACAGTTGGGTATACCTCTTGTCTTAGATCCGAAAGCAATAGGGATTGTTTCTAGAATCGGGTCCTTTCTCGAGGAAAGGTTTCTCTCGAAAGAATTGAGTGGGAGGATGGTGGAGACTTGATGAGGTTATTGAACCGTCGCTTCAACAAGTGTGTAGCAGGGCACAAAGAAGGTGTTCCTGTGGGACCTACACCAATTGAAGTGGAAGCTTATGATAGTGATCATGAAACTTCATATCAAGTCACTACCAAACCTCGTAGGACGACAAGGATGCGTACTACTTCAGAGTGGTACGTAATCCTGTCTTTGAAGTCATGTTGGTAGACAACAATGAACCTACGAGCTATGGAGAAGCGATGGTGGGCCTGGATTCCAAAAATGGCTCGAGGCCATAAAATCCGAGAGAGGATCCATATATGAAAACAAAGTGTAGACTTTGGAAGAACTACTTGATGGTCGTAATGCTGTTAGGTACATATGGATTTTAAAAGGAAGACGGACAATGATGGTAAGTATCACCATTAAGAAAGCTCAACTTGTCGTTAAGATGTTTTCCGACAAGTTCAAGGAGTTGACTACGATGAGACTTTCTCACTCGTAGCGATGCTAAGAGTCTGTTGGAATTATATTAGCAGGTACTGCATTATTTATGAAATCTTGCAGATAGGATGTCAAAATATTGTTTCCTTGACGATTTTCTTGAGGAAAGGTTGTATGTGATACAACTAGAAGGTTTTGTCAATCCTGAAAGATGCTAACAAGTATGCAAAGCTCCAGCAATCCTTCTAAGGACTAGAGTAAGCATCTCGGAGTTGGAATGTACACTTTGATGAGATGATCAAAGCTTTTAGGTTTATACAATGTTTTCTAGAAACTTGTATTTACAAGAAAGTGAGTGGGAGCACTACAACATTTCTGATAAGTATATGTGGATGACATATTGTTGATCCGAAATAATGTAGAATTTTTGGAAAGCATATAGGGTTATTTGAAAAGTGTTTTTCAATGGAAAACCTAGATTAAACTAATTGAACATTGAGCATCAAGATCTATAAGGATAGATAAAAAACGCTTAATGGTACTTTCAAATGAGCACATACCTTGACATGATCTTGAAGGTGTTCAAGATGGATCAGTCAAAGAAGGAGTTCTTGCTTGAGTTGTAAGGTATGAAGTTAAGACTTAAAGCTCGACCACGACAGAAGAAAGAGGAAGGACGAAGGTCGTCCCCTATGCTTTTGTCATAAGCTCTATACGGTATGCCATGCTCAGTACCGCACCTGATGTGTGTCTTGCCACGTGTCTGGCAAGAGGGTACAAAGGTGATCTAGGAGTGGATCACCAGATAGCGGTCAAAATTATCCTTAGAGGAATAAGGATATGTTTCTCGGTTATGGAGGTGATAAAGAGTTTGACGTAAAGAGTTACATCGATGCAAGCTTAACACCTATCCGGATAGCTCTGAGTAGAGTGAGCCGGATTCGTATAGTAGAACAGTTATTTGAAATGGCTCCAAATATAGCGTAGTAGCTGCATCTAAAAGATGACATACATATGGATCTGAATGTTATAGACCCGTTGACTAAAACCTCTCTCACAAGCATAACATGATCAAACCCAGAACTCATTGAGTGTTAATCACATGGTGATGTGAACTAGATTACTGACTCTAGTAAACTCTTTGGATGTTGGTCACATGGCGATGTGACATGTGAGTGTTAATCACATGGAGATGTGAACTAGATTATTGACTCTAGTGCAAGTGGGAGACTGTTGGAAATATGCCCTAGAGGCAATAATAAATTAGTTATTACTATATTTCCTTGTTCATGATAATCGTTCATTATCCATGCTAGAATTGTATTGATAGGAAACTCAGATACATGTGTGGATACATAGACAACACCATGTCCCTAGTAAGCCTCTAGTTGACTAGCTCGTTGATCAATAGATGGTTACGGTTTCCTGACCATGGACATTGGATGTCGTTGATAACGGGATCACATCATTAGGAGAATCATGTGATGGACAAGACCCAATCCTAAGCCTAGCGCAAAGATCGTGTAGTTCGTATGCTAAAGTTTTTCTAATGTCAAGTATCATTTCCTTAGACCATGAGATTGTGCAACTCCCGGATACCGTAGGAATGCTTTGGGTGTACCAAACGTCACAACGTAACTGGGTGGCTATAAAGGTACACTATGGGTATCTCCGAAAGTGTCTGTTGGGTTGGCACGAATCAAGACTGGGATTTGTCACTCCGTGTAACGGAGAGGTATCTCTGGGCCCACTCGGTAGGACATCATCATAATGTGCACAATGTGACCAAGGAGTTGATCACAGGATGATGTGTTACGGAACGAGTAAAGAGACTTGCCGGTAACGAGATTGAACAAGGTATCGGATACCGACGATCGAATCTCGGGCAAGTACAATACCGCTAGACAAAGGGAATTGTATACGGGATTGATTGAATCCTCGACATCGTGGTTCATCCGATGAGATCATCGTGGAACATGTGGGAGCCAACATGGGTATCCAGATCCCGCTATTGGTTATTGGCCGGAGAGTTGTCTCGGTCATGTCTGCATGGTTCCCGAACCCGTAGGGTCTACACACTTAAGGTTCGGTGATGCTAGAGTTGTTATGGGAAATAGTATGTGGTTACCGAAGGTTGTTCGGAGTCCCGGATGAGATCCCGGACATGAATAGGAGCTCCGGAATGGTCCGGAGGTGAAGATCGGTATATTGGACGAAGGGTATTAGAGTCCGGAATTGTTCCGGGGGTACCAGGTGATGACCAGCGTGTCCGAAAGGGGTTTCGGAGGCCCCAACAAGCGTTGGGGGGACTTATGGGCCAAGGGGAGAGGGCACATCAGCCCACTAAGGGGCTGAGCACCCCTCCCACCCCATCTCACGCAACCAGGAGAGGTGGGGGTGCCACCCCTAGGGCAGCCGCCCCTCCCGGCTTGGGGGGCAAGTTTCCTAGGGGGTGGGGGCGCCCAAACCCATCTAGGGTTTCCCCTGTGGCCGCTGCCCCTCCCCTAGGGAACCCTAGGACGCCTCCCCCTCCTCCCTTCCCCCTATATATAGTGAGGGAGAGAGAGGGCCGCCGCACCCTTCCCCTGGCGCAGCCCTCTCCCTCCTCCAACACCTCGTCCTCCTCCGTAGTGCTTGGCGAAGCCCTGCCGGAGAACCACGAGCTCCATCACCACCATGCCATCGTGCTGTCGGAGTTTTCCCTCAACTTCTCGTCTCCCCTCGCTAGATCAAGAAGGAGGAGACGTCCCCGGGCTATACGTGTGTTGAACGCGGAGGTGCCGTCCGTTCGGCACTAGGATCATCGGTGATTTGGATCACGACGAGTACGACCCCATCAACCCCGTTCACTTGAACGCTTCCGCTTAGCGATCTACAAGGGTATGTAGATGCACTCCCCGCTTCCTCGTTGCTAGATGACTCCATAGATTGATCTTGGTGATGCGTAGAAAATTTTAAAATTCTGCTACGTTCCCCAACACACAGGGCGTATTTCCCTCACGCAGGCGGTGAAGTCCTTCTGATCAAACGGGGTGCCATCCTCCCTCAGGCTTGGATACCCAAGGGCGATGTCGGCCGGGTCCAGCTATGGTAGCCACGCCTTGGCCCGGCTTAAGACGGCTATGGCTCCGGCTCTTGCAGAAGCACGTCTTAATTCTTGAACCCGTTGAGGTAGCACGGCAAGCCGCTTTAGTACATCCGCCAGGAGATTGGGAACCTCATTCGACAAAGCCATAACGACTAGAGCATGCTGTGACCCGATGTAGAGTTGTTCCACGAGTGTATACACCGCCTTCAACTTTATCAACATGCTCTGGTTCAGATTCGAACTCCTGGGGCCTACATTAACAAACATCAGGTGAGCCGGAGGTGACAATTGAGATACTTGTCGAAAAAAGATTTACAATATTTAACACTTGCAGAATAGCTTACCAAAGATTGCTGAGACCATCTAAGATATATGGCGTTTTAAGCCGGATAACTCGGCAGTTGTTTCTGCAAGAGCCTCCTCCGCTTTCTCCGCCCGGTTGATCAAGGAGACCTTTTCATCAGTCCAAGCTTTCTTATCTTCTTCAAAGCTCTTTTTCAATTTTTCTTGTTCAGATACACTGAACTCAAATTTGGAGTTGGCCTTTTGGATTTCAGTTTCTTGAGCTTCCAGGCGATTCTTCAAGTCAGGAATCTCTGATTCAAATTGACTCATGGTGGCCTGTATCAACGCCAGGTTACAGTCAGAATTATCATAATGCAACATTAAGTCCCAAGCACTTTGCAATCAAAGATACTTGACACTTGGGGGCTAATGTATGCTGAAGAACTCTATTTACTGCGGTGGTTCATGGAATTAAGTCCCAAGCATTTTGCAAGCAAAGATACTTGGCACTTGGGGGCTAATGCATATTGCAGTTCAAGTATTTTATTACGACATGGTAAGGACCAGTTCAAACATCTTGTTTTAAGCCGGCCTTCGGGTGCTACAGGATAAGCCGGGCTTCTGGCAAACATTACTAAGCTGATATTAAGTCTACATCATATTTCTTCATAAGCAATAGACTTGGGGGCTGGTATAGTAAGGATAAATAAAGAATAGCAACAAGAGTTGTACCTCAGATTTTTGGTGAATCCGTTTTACCATGTCAACCTCCAGGTCACGGCTGTTGTGCACTTGACTTATATAACCGGAGACAATTTCTCCAATACTCAGATGAGTATAGTCAGTGACATCCAGCTTGGCCTTACGGCGTTCCAGAAATTCCTCCTTGGCAGAGCATTTGGCTAGTACAGTGGGTCTTCCCGGCTCAATAAAAGCAGTCTTAATAATCTCAACGTCCGGGTCATTTGCCTTGGCCGGGCTAGGAATCTCCGGGTTTTCAGAGCCGTCAAGAGCTTGTTCGGCAGGCGGATCAGATGTAGGCGCTGGAATGTCGTGGGATGGTTCAGGCGGAGGCTCATGTGCAGAGGTATCAGGAGCAGCCGTTCCGAGCTCCGGTTCAGTTACGACCGGTTCTTCGGCCGGCTTATTTTTCTTGGCCCTCTTGCTGGGCTTCCCTCATACGCTGTGTGCAAATCAGAAGGGTTAGTACAAAAGCATGAGTAAGATAAGCATAAGATAAATAGGTTATCATTACCCTGGAGCAGTTTTGAAAGCCGGCATATTGGACTGCATTGATTCGCCAGAGGAAGTACGGGCAATTTCCTGTTCAAAGAAAGATTAGAAGATGATATGCAACCTGATTAAGAAGATAATAAGAGTAGGTAAGAGAAAAAACCTCGGCCCGGCGCTTCCGAGAAGGAGTATTGGGTAAACCGGAGGATAACTCATCGCCCCCGCTGGTCCGGGTTTGATGGCGGCTCTCATGCTGTTGTTGCTTCAAAAGAAAGTGAGGGTCCAAATGAGCTAAAGGGTGTGAAAACCTTACTTTCCGGGTTACTTGTCGGAATTTCGGTCTTGGCAAGGGTTGTGAGTCGGAGGAAATAGATATTACCTCTTCCTCAACTGCTTGGCTGTTTCCCATGTCATCCTGAAAGGAATTAATGTCAATAAGATAATGATAAAAGAGTCAGGGGAGTTAAGGATTACCTCTTCTTCATCATCAGAAGTATCGTCCAGTTTAAGTAAATCTGAAGCGCTTGGCTTCTTCTTCTTCTGGGTTCCTGCCTTGGCGGCTTCCCTCTCGGCTCTCTTGGTCGCTCTGGCCCATTTGGCAGCCTCATGGTCATACTGGACCTTCCAGAATTTGTCATTTGCCTGTGAATAATGAGAAAGGGTTATGAGTAAAAGCAAGGCATTCCACAATGAAAGTACAATTTTTTTAGGTTGATGACTTACTAGGGGAGCCGGATTATTCTTGCAGAACGGAAGTAAGCTGAAGGTGTTACTAACCATTGAGCCCTCTTTCAAAAGAGATTGGGTCATGGCTTCAACCATATGATCAGGTAAATCATTGGGACAATGACGCAGCAGGTCATCCTTTTCGCCTGAGTAAGTGCACATCAAGCCAGGGCGGCGGCTTAACGGAATCACCCGCCATGAGATCTAGACTCGGACCAAATCAATGCCATCTAAGCCGTTCCCCAAAAGAGCCTTGATTTTCTTTATGGTGGGAGCAAGCTGTAGACATTCAATGGCAGATAACTTATCCGGCAGTGGATGGTTGGATTCGAGGCGCAGAGCGCGAAAGCTAGGCAGTGGGTTCTCATTAGCTGGAGAAGCATCCTGGCAATAGAACCACGTCTGGTTCCAATCCATAGGGTGGCTTGGCGGCTCAGCGTATGGGAAAAGGCAGTCCCTCCGTCGCTGAATTGAGATACCACCAAGTTCCAGGCTGGGCCCATTGGCACGTTCATTTTGGCGGTTTAAGTAAAACAACTCTCTGAAAATTAATAGGTTGGGTTCTTCTCCAAGATACACCTCGCAAAATACTTGGAAGTTGCAAATGTTTGATATGGAGTTGGGCCCGATGTCTTGAGGTCTGAGGTCAAAAAAGTGCAAGACATCCCTGAAGAACTTTGAGCCGGGTGGAGAAAAGCCCTGGTTCATATGATCAGTAAAGATGACCACTTCCCCTTCTTTGGGTTGAGGTTTTTCCTCTGACGGATTAGGAGCACGATAGGACATGACTTCTTTTTTGGGCAGATAGCCAGTCTTCACGAAATCTGTCAAGGTGCTTTCAGTAACGATGGATTTGACCCAGTTGCACGTCACGGGTGCTTTGGGAGCCTTGGGTGCCATTATGCAGATGGAAGCCTATGACAAAATAAAAAAAATTCCGGCTCAATTTAACCCGGAGGAGAACATTTTAAAGTGTATTCAAGATGGCGGCTTGCGAAGGGGCCTAATGACATATGGCTAATTGTATCTGGTCATTTAAGCCGCCATGGGTATCAGAAGCAGTTAAGTTATTTTAAACCGCCAGGAGCAGGCAAGGCTGTCAATCAGTGTTGTCTTTTTAAACCGGCCATATGGATTGCCATGGTTAAACGGATCTAACAGATGCAGTTTTTTGACTAAGTATGGAACAAACAAGTTCCGCAGGTTGCAGCTATTATTTTGGATCAAACGTTCGTTTAGAAAAGAAAATATTCTAGAGCTAAAACTAGTACATATGAGTTCATAAGCTCGAATGAGGCCTCTATACAAGCGAAAGGGGATTTATTTACATTTAAGATGGGGGCGGAACAGCTACCGCATGAGTTTATACTCCCTAAAAGATCAAATCAGGCTGCGGTGGCAAAATCTATGAAGGGTTCATGATGAACAGCGACGAACACTGACGAACTTGAAAGTCCTAATGGGGATCTAAGATATGGAAGGGAAGGAACTTATGAATGCAGACTTGCTGCTGAGGTTCGCCGTCGATCTCTGGTCGGGTTCAGGTTGATGTAGCGGCCTGAGTTGGCGAAGACGAGATGCTCTGCGGCGGCGGCGGCGGAGCTCGAGCAGCAGAGGAGTCGCGAGAAGAAGAAGATGACAGAAGGGGGAGAATGGAAAAGACCTAGGGGTCGTGCCTATTTATAAGGGAGGACTGACTGAGAAAGCGCGAGAAACGAGGAGGGCAGGCGTGATTATCCAACTACTCCGATGCCTCGATTTTTGGAATGGACATTAAGACAAGGATCCGTTGGGATGTGAATTTAATGGAAGATGACGTCATGGCGGGTTATCAGGAATCCAGAAGATGACGTCATGGCGGGTTATGACTTTGGCGCAGACAGAAGACAGAGGGTTTTTTCTTAAGGCATTGAAGATTGACATGAACCGGTTCAAATCAATCTGGGGCCTAATGTTGGGGATATAACTATTTGTGTAAACCGCCCAGGAGGGGCCGGGTTACGTAAGACGATTCATCATCCGAAGCCCAGGATCAAGCTTGAAGATGCCGGTTCAATAAAGGACCTAAAGCCCACAGGCGACTTAAGGCCCGTAGTGATAAACCGCCATAATGGCGTGGCTTCTATTATAAGGTAGGATTAACTAGTCACCGAGCCGGACGCTGCTTATGAGCCGGCCGGGACTCTGTAGACCGCAGGGCGTCAACCCATTTATATAAGGGGACGACCCTCCGGCGGCTTAGGGCAGGTAACATCCAATCGAGAGCCGGGCATAGCGTATCTCGCTCCCTGGTCAACGAAACCCTAGCAATACCAACCCAACTAGATGTAGGCTTTTACCTTCATTGTAAGTGGCCGAACTAGTATAAAAACTCTCTCGTGTCCCTTGTCCCATTAACCCCTTTGAGCTTCCTAGTTGAGATGGCTCCACGTTTAAGTCCTTGCAAGAGGACATCTGCCGTGACAATTCCACGACAAACAGCGTATGCCGTTTCGTACACATAGGTGACAAGTTCCCTCTCAGAACCATGAGGCTTCTTGAGAGCTCCGGTTTGTAAGAAGTTTATACCAAAACTTGTTCAAAATTGGACTAATTTTTTACCATGACATGTTGGTGCCATGTCATAACACCATGCGAAGTTTCATGATTTTTAGGCGAGTTTTGGATTTACAATAATTTTAAAACCAGGTTTCCTTGGATAGGATTTTTCCTCGTGGGTCCGAAATGTCAGAATCCAAATCTGTCACTACCATGCAGCTTTTCTTATTAAGAATTACAATCCATTTGGTGTGCTAGCTAAAAGTAAGTTTGTGGGTGCTGGAGGGTGCTAAGAACTTGCGGGTTCTGTAGTGAACAATGATTTCAAGGATCCCGCGAGAGTGATGTTCTTTTCCTATGATGTGTTTTCTTTTAATATTTACATCTTAACTAAATAAATGACAAGCCATTGGCCCAACATGAAAAAAATATGTGTCAAAGCCGAGTTGAAAAGGGCAACAATATCTAACTCCAGCTTACAAACGGTACAAAAGCATGATGATTAATTGTTCATAAGGTTTACACAAAACCCAGATTGAACCAAAGTTTTGGGCAGTCACAATCAAATGGATCGGTCTGATCCATAAAATCAAGATCTCGGGAAAAAACTCTACTGGTCCATGATGACGACAAGTTGTTGTACATAGAAGTCGCGCACGTTCAAAGGCCATTTTTTCCACCTGAAACTTCTTTTTATGCTGTTCAACATGTCCACCCGTGAGTAAGTTTTTCTTAAAAAACTTAATCCTCACGGAAAAGAGTGCCCTCCCATTCAACATGAAGAATGTGACAAAGCTAGTGTTTGCATGCATGGTTGGATGCATATCCTTCTAGCCTTATTGTCGTCAAACGAATGTCATGAGATCTAAGAAAATACTTGTGCTTACACAACCATCGATTGGTTATACCTTTATCTCCAAGTGTTAGTACCTAAATAGACATGAAGATTGAAAACAGTTAATGTCTAAAATAGAGTATGTCGAAGGAGCGACAGCTGAATGGTTAATACTACTCCCTCCGTCCCAAAATTCTTGTCTTAGATTTGTCTAGATACAGATGTACCTAATACTAAAACGTGACTTGATACATTCGTATTTAGACAAATCTAAGATAAGAATTTTGGGACGGAGGGAGTAGTACATTATATATGGGCTTTCAATGTGCATGAAATCATCACCTTTATATACAAATTCTCCAGACATGGTAACCATCACAACAAGCTAATAATCGTGTTCAGATTAAGACACCACATACTGATATATAAGGTCTTGACAGAATCCATCACCACTAATAGGCCATCCATGGACAAGCTCTTCATTCAACACATATAGAACATAATATTAGCACCAAAAGTGTACTCGAAGATGATATTTAACTTATGCGCACAAATGAAAAATGCAAATTACAAAAGTGTACATGGATAATATACAATACCTGAATAATTGTGGAGCCAAACACAATCTTAAATGATTTAAACGGATCACGAATTGCACCCAAGGTATCCTGTTTAGGCGCAGAGACCACACTTATTTGCCAAGGTGCATAACAAGAATGAAGGAGCTAGCAACCTTTGAAGTAAAGGGGCATCTTCGATGATGAGCTCCTGCCCTTCAAAATGAATTCCAATGCATAAAAGGTGAGGCGACTTTATTTTGAGACAAGGGATATGGATTCCTATTCCAAAAACAAGCACCAAGCGATCCCGGGCAGGGCAGTGATGACCCACAAGTATAGGGGATGAATTGTATATCTTTTCGATAAGTAAGAGTGTCAAACCCAATGAGGAGCAGAAGGAAATGACAAGTAGTTTTCAGTAAGCTGTTGGTTGCAAGTGCTGAAATTGTAAGTAGCGAGTAGTTTGATAGCAAGATAATTTGTAACGAGCAAGTAACGATAATAGTAACAAGTAGGCAGCAAGGTAGCCCAATACTTTTGAGGCAAAGGACAGGACGAAACGGTCTCTTATGATAAGCAAAGCGTTCTTGAGGGTACACGGGAATTTCATCTAGTCACTTTCATCATGTTGGTTTGATTTGTGTTCGCTACTTTGATAATTTGATATGTGGATGGACCGGTGCTTATGTGCTGTTCTTACTTGAACAAACCTCCTACTTATGATTAACCCTCCCGCAAGCATCCTCAACTATGAGAAAAGTATTAAGAATAAATTCTAACCATAGCATTAAACTCTAGGATCCAATCGGTCCCTTACGGAATAGCGCATAAACTGGGGTTTAAGTTTCTGTCACTCTCGCAACCCACCATCTAATTGCTACTCCACAATGCATTCCCTTAGGCCCAAATATGGTGAAGTTTCATGTAGTCGACGTTCACATGACAACACTAAGGGAATAACAACATACATACTATCAAAATATCGAACACATACCAAGTTCACATGATTACTTGCAACATGATTTCTCCCGTGAACTCAAGAACAAAAGTAACTACTCACAAATGATAAACATGCTCATGATCAGAAGAGTATTAAATAACATCATGGATCTGAACGTATAATCTTCCACCAAATAAACAATATAGTAATCAACTACAAGATGTAATCAACACTACTAGTCACCCCCTAGCACCAATCTATAGTTCCGACAACAAGATTGAATACAAGAGATGAAATAGGGTTTCAGATGAGATGGTGTTGTTGAACATGTTGATGGAGATTGCCCTCCCCAAGATGGGAGAGTTTGTCACACCCTGATTTTCATGCCACAACACTTAAGCTAATAAGTCATGATAAAATGTGGTTTTACAAAAACTTTTGAGTGTTTTGGACCTTGCCTTGTCTGGATTTTGTCTGCTGTTTGCAAGTGCTCTAAAAAGCAAATAAATCCTCCAACTCCTATACTTCATCTCCTTGCTCCAAACTCTTGAACCAATGATCATGCCATGTATATAGGACATAAAAATAATTTTCTTACAAAAATAATTTGGCCAAATAGTATTTTCAAAAATTAGTTTTTCAAAAACCCCTGAATTGAGTTTTGCACTGCAAGAACTTAATTAAGGGCAGTAAAAATCTTTCCAAAAATATGTTTGACTCCTATTAGATATAGGATACCCATAAACCATAAAAATATAATTTTAAAAGTTATTTTCCTATTTTATTTAAAGGCTTTTTCTTAAGGCCAGAAATGGTCTTAAATAGGTTAAAATTATTTTAAAGCTTTAAAAATATTTGAGAAAAATTAGGGAGACTCAATGGACATATATTTTCCATATATATGAGTTTCAACACATGGTCATGATAAAAATATTGGACAAACCTCCCAAAACCATTTCTGCTCATTTCAAGGATTTGCAATATTTCTACAGGAAATATTTTCATAAAAATCCAAGAAAATTCTAACATGTCACATATGACATTTTTGATGATCTTGCCAAGTACCATGTCATGGAGAATGGTATAACCCCATGAAACTCTCTCAAAACCACTTCTTTCCCTTTTCAAGTTTGAACAACTTTGCATTGTCAAACATGTCCAAATGCTCTCAAACTTGGTGCACATTCTCAAATGGTGTAATAATGCATCTAGAACAAATGGCACAAGCTGGAGAGAATTTTATCTTGATCAAAGTACCCCAAAACCCTCTCTGACCAGAATCAAATTCGAACAAGTTGTTACTGCCAACTTTTTCTCCTTGACCCCAAGTTTTGTGAGCATGTTCAAATACTCAAATAATGACACTACACCTAGTGGTGCATCAAGGAGAATAGATTTGCATGACTAAATCTTGGTAAACCCATTTCTGTTGATTCCTAGGGTTCACAAAAGTTGGATTGGCAACTTTGCCCAAATAAGCTCAAATTTGGTGGCACACCCTATTTCTAAGTGTCATTCCATCCTGTTAAGTATCATGGCAATTGAAGTTCATTTTCTTTCCCAAACCAACATCAAACACCTTCTGCCATTTTTCAAAAAACACCATTTTGACCCCTTCCACTATTCTCCATGAGCTCAACTTTTTACCACAGCCTCTCCTAGACCCCTTCTACCTCCAGTAGAAATGGCTGCATCTCAGATCAATTATTTGGGGGTGAAACCCTCACTTTCTCTCTCTGGACAACCCATTTCCCTCTCTCTCTCAACCTCTCTCCTCTCCTACTGGCTGTCCAGGGCATCCAAGGCCCTCTCCCCTTTGTTTACTCCTCCCTAAACAACCTAGACACAAGTGGCCACGCCCTACAAGCCAAAGACATGCCCTGGCATGCAATTGGCATGCTCCAGAGCGCGCTACAGTGCACACCCGCACTGTAGCCGCCCCCTTCCAACCGCCCCCGGCCACCTAGGGCCTCCCCCTCGTGTCCCCCGAGGTCACCTCGACGTTCGCAGCACGCTACACTGTCGTCCCCCTCCTCTCTCTCCCTCTCCGGCTCTCCTCGCTTGCGGACAGAACGCCGCCCGAGCGCGCCAGTCGCTGGCCGCGGCGGGGACCCGCCATGCCGCATTCCCCGCTCCCTCTCTTCTCCCCCTAGGCGTAGTCCACCTCCACGAACTCCCTAGACTCGGTGCAGCACCTTCCCGAGGGCCGTAGCGACGAGCGCGAGCTCGCCGGTGCACGAGCCCACGGTGCACCATCGCCCCGCCATAAAAGGCCACCCCCGGGGCCCTCTCTGGCCTCCGTTCGCTCTCTCTCCCTCCCAGAGACCCCTGGACCAACCCACTCCCCTCCTCGCGCTCTCCATCCGCCACCATGGCTGGAGCCTTGCCTTCGGCCTCCGCCTAAATCCGCACCCATCTCTCCTCCTCCTTCCCTCTGGACCGCACTAGAGCGCCACCACCGTCACCGCGAGACCCTCCCGTGCTTCTCCCCCTCCTCCCCGTGGCTGTTTCGTCGAGCTGCATCACCACCGTCAGCCTCGTCCGCCGCGGTCGACGCCTTGCTCGACCTGGTGCCCCTGGGTGACCGTGCCACCCACGGTTGGACGCGGCTGGGTCCCCTGAGCACGCCGGTGGGCAGAGCATCGCCGGAGACGCCCTGTAGCGCCGGCAGCTGGCGTCGAACACCTCCTCTGTCGCCCTTCGCGCCCGCGCGGGAGGTTGAGGACGAACCTGCAGGCAGGGCCCACTCGCCAGTGGCCCAACCACCGGGCCACGCTGGCAAGTGGAGGCGGGTTCGACGTCCCCCGCGTCCCCGCAGCGAAGGCGCACTCCGCGTGGGCGCCTTCGACGTCGCCCTGCCACCCGCGCAGCTGGGCCGGCCCAATGCCTATCTCTCGCCCAGTGCGGAGAATAAGGGTATAGCCCTTTTCTTATTTTCTTTTCCCAGATAACTTGTAAAATCCATAGATTATTTATTCTAAGTCCAAATTTGATGCTTCTAATTTCTATAAGTTCATAAATTCCTGATCTATCACATGGTGCAATTTGCACATTTTTCCATAAAGATTTTCTTCACAAACATTTATCAAATCCCATATTTCCATTTCTGTCATAAACTTTAGAAAATCACAGAAGGCTCAAAATTGATCCAAATTCCATGATTCAAATTCCTAGGTGTTACTAAGTTCATAACTTAGTTTATGAACATTTTTATTAATACTTTCTGTGCCACATAAATTATTGAGCCATTTCTTCATATTTATCAACTTTGCAACTTCATAGGAAATTCATTTGAACTCCAAATCCAGTGAAACAAGTTCCTAGATGCTTCTAAAATCATCCTTTGTTAAATGGGTACCTTTGCTCATTTTTCAAAATAATTCTTCTGTGCACTTCTTGCAATTCCATAAACCCCTTGATTCCACCATATCAAAATGTTTAGAAATATCCATAGATCCACTTCCAATGAAATCACTTTGGTCATTCCTCATATGACCAGAGGTATCCTAGAAAAGTCCAACTCTCATTTTTAGAGCACTTTTATTTTCAGTCTTGTTGTGTTGCTTATTATGGTTGCTTTCAACGATAGTTGACGAAGTAGACAAAATGCTTGGGTTGGACCAGAGATATTTGAAGACATCGAAGACTTTGTTAAAATAGGCAAGCAGCCCTTTGACCATGATGAACCATTTTACATCATGATTGCATTTTCGTTGCTTCACTGAGTGCATGATATATTTTGAATGGCAACCTTGCTAGGCTTGCCTCCGTTGCATACTCCATTGATACTTGCATTGTTCATGACTCTACCACTACACCAAAATTTACATACTGTGAAGAAAACCCTCATGACAATGGTGGACAATGTCACCTATTAACGCAAATCGGTGATGATGAACGTCACTTAATTGCCTCAGTCTCTGAGCACGCCTGGCTGCCAATTTCTGTGATAGTTTGGTATTTCCATGACGGATTTGCCAGTGTCACCGAATACTACGAATGTGTGATGATCATTTTTTGTCATGTAACGTCTAGTAGTGGGACCTGCCATAGCTAGTTCAAGGGTTATTGGGAGGTAGCACCCATGCATCAGTTTTGGTAGTGGTACTCGCCATAATTTTTTAAAGGCTATTGAGCGTTGTAATTTTTTTGTTCTATCTGATATAAGTAGGTAGTAGCCATGCAAGACATATATTTATTATTTTTTATAAATTGAAAACCTTGTCTTGTTTTCTCTTTTTTCTGAGATGGTTATTTTGTTCTTTCTAATATAAATAGGTAGTGACTCAGCAAGAAACTTTAATCGGGCATTTGTGATATGATGTTGTTTATCTCAAAAATAGAAATGGAAATAAGAGAGTGAACTGGCAATGGAAAAAATATATATTTTTAACATAGCTATTTTGTTCTTATATCTGGAATAAATAGGTAGTGGCTGTGTTGAAAACTTCAATTGGGCGCTCATGAGCTAATGTTGTTTCGCTCTATCTAAAAGATGAAAATGGAAAGACAAGAGTAGATGGAAAATCCTATTTTATTCTTATATGTAAATAGGTAGTTGTTGTGCAAACAACTTGAATGGGGCACTCGTGAGGTGTTGTTGTTTCGCTCTATCTAAAAAAATTAAATGATTTATCTATATGGTGAACCATCCAATTCTACAACAAATACAAATGATCTTTTTGCCGTCGGATCCCGATCGAAATCAAACCGCCGGTTCCGTCGTGGTTGGGATCCATGCCGCAGTAATCCTTGTGGGCGAGAAAAACATATTTAAGACCATTGTATACAAGTTTCGGCATATTTACTTACAATTATCTAAAAAAACTACATGGAAAATACCAAATTATAACGTTTATATAAGATTTCCTTTTTTAATAATCATTTGATATTTATTTCGAATTAAATGAATTACATGGTATTAAAGTGGAAGATAAATCCTGAAAATAAATCATTCCTCGTGTACCCTGTGTCCCCACTCGTCTAGGACCCAGCCAAATTCCTCCTTTTTCACCCGCGAAGAGCCACCGCCACTGCCTACCCCGCATCTTTCTTCTGCCCCGATTCAACCGGCTATCTTCTCCCCAAGATTACAGCCCCGATTGGAACGACCGGCGGTGGCAGATCGGGGGAGGTCGCCCTATAGGCCGAGCTCGGATCCACCCAAACATCCTGCCCCGCGAGCACCCGGCCCTCTTCTCCCCCAACTGCAGCGACCCGTGACGCCAGATTGAAGGAGGCTGCCCCGTCGCCGAGGTTGGATCCACCGCATCAACCCGCCCAGCGAGCACCCGGCTCTCTTTTCCCCAGCGACCGGCGACTTCTCGGTGATTTCCTCATGCCGCCCTCCTCATCCAGCCACCCCTTGGCGTTCAATGATTAGGGTTCATGCATACTAGTACTACTCATCCCGCCCTTTTCTGCAATTAGGATTTGCCACATCCTGCGATGGTAAAAGGCTAAACCTCCTGCTAGATAACTTTACTTGATGTCCTATTGGTAGGTCTGTGTGCAAAACCGCAATAGTGACCATGGTTTTGCATTTGTTATATCCTGCTATTGTCAAAAGGGATGAACCTGAATATATGCTACTGTAGTACAGTTAGCAGTTATGGAAAAGTTTAGTTAGGTATCAGATGTGTGGCCTTAGCTGTGAGATTTCTTTTGCTGCCATGTGCTTGTATGGCTACTCTTGTATTCAGAAGAAAATTATATGTTAACCATCTGATGGTTGTACTCTGCTGTAATGAAAAAAACTAGATGTTCTTGATCGCTGTATGGTGTCATAATTAGATGAACATAAACACATGAACTAAAGTATGCAGCATATAAAAGGAGAACTAATTACAAGCAGGAAGCAACGCATCCTTGTATCCCTGTATCTACATGTCCGGATAAACTAGCTTCTTGATGCAACCACTTTATCTATGTTAAAACATGAAACTGAATTCTATGTTTGTGGTTCTGCTGTCCCATAAATAGTCCTTAACTAGTGTTGTCAAAACTGAATAAAGACTGAGACTGCACTTGATTTTGACTCCTTAAGGAGATGTATAGCTCTATATCAGTGTACTTTTGTCTCCAGTACTAGTTAAAAGAGAACTAAACTCAATCTTTGACATGCCTCTCCTAATTTAGCTACCCATGATGTTAAGCATCTGAAGCCCACAAGCATTTTCAGTATGCCCAGAACTTGATAAAAGCAGATACATGGTAAACTTCACTTTTTTTTACTATATTCTGACATACTAAGCTGGGTAAAATCAACCTGCTCCTACTTTACAAACATACAACACCATCCATCGAGCCTTAATTCTGAAATAGTAGTAAACTTTCTGGTATCTAAACTATGCCAGTAGCGCCGGTAATCATATATTTTTGCTGTTTTTATTCTGAACATTCCGGTCTTGTTTTTCTTGGCTTGTTGGCTGCTTCTCCTTGACTGTGACCCAGCTGCATCATGCATGTTTATTTCTTTGCTTGTTAAATCCCAATGCATGAGATCTTCATTTTCTATTTATACATTCTTACATTAACTTCTTGTTCGCACTGGTGCCTGCTTACGAGTTATGACTGTTTTACACAATCTAGTTTCTCTTTGTCTACCACCAATGCGAAGCCAACTTGTAACAACTAAATCAATCAGTTACGTTACAAGTACTCGTCCATCCATATGCTTACTCATAGTGCAAGCAAGAGTAAATGATTTCCGTTAATTTCACTTTAACACTTAGTTATACACGATATTAGTGCATCTCGTGCTTGCATCCTAACTTATCTACTTTATTATATTCATGTAAGCTCCAGGAAGGGGCTTTGAGAGATGAAGAGGAAGCCACTCTTGCTATGTCCAAGGCAATGGTAATATATCGTGTGGACTTACATCTTGAATAATGTGTACATTAGTGTGCATTCACTAGCTTTAATTAGGTCTTATGTTTCCACTTTCAGCAAAATTGTAAGAATTCCAAATACCTTACTTCTGGTCCTATGTCTATCGCATCTTGTTATTATATATGGAGTGGTAATGTTAGATTTTCATATATAGGAAAAAGACAAGTACAATAATCAGGAGCCAAGTCCCATTGAGTTTTCAAAGAGACCCATACTAACAGCATGAGCGAGCGACACATCTAGCTTATGTAAGATTTCTTCCTTTATTGTCTCTGACTTGAAATAGATTCTCATATTGATAGAGTGTATCCATCATATAAACTTTGCCTTACTTGAGGATCAATCTTTTCCTTTCTACAATAGAATGCAAGGGAAAAGAAAAGGGAACACAATTAGAAGTGGGCAACCAGTGTTTGATTCAACGATTGTGGCTGAAGTTCTAAATGAAGAAAACACCCATAGCACCTTCCTTTCCAGCATGAGTTATGCATCAAGATCCGGGAGATTTGGGAACTCTAATTCATCAGCAAGGATCTGAGTTCTAGAAGAAAGAATTGAGCAAAAGGATAGAGAGGCGAGAGATGCAAATGACATGTACTTGTCTTGTTTCTTGTTGTGTTCTTGTTGTTTCTTTTTTCATGCTTTTCTGCCCGTGCACAGTGCCCTCGTGATAGTGAGAAAATGAATACACAAATACTTGCGAATAAGACATTTGCCTTCAGTTCTTGTAACAAACTAAGGAGTGCTTTGCTGTTTATGTATGGTTTGATCCAAATCCAATAATCCAAAGTAACATAAAAAGAATAAATTCTTGTAATGAGAAATACATGGTTTGTTGTATGGTTTTTGCTGCTACAACATAAAGGCATGAGAATAAGATTGTAATGCATGGTTTCTAATCCTGAAATCTAGTATGATTTGTTGATTGGTTTATATGCTTGCTTTTTAGTAGAATGATATAGGTTGGTTGAGTTTGATCTAAAAAATTGTTGTCCAAGCATAGTTGCTTCTTGCCTAGGTTACTAACTTGATATCTTATCGGTGATGCTTGCTCCTTATCAGAATGATAAATGAAATTTATCTCTTACTTATGCATGTTTTTTTACCATTATAAGTTATTCTTCAGTTTACTTTTTCATTTGCCCATCCATATGTTTGCCTTCACATTTAATAATGTACCTCTCTATTTTACATTCACATTTTGATAGATTGTAATCTTCTTAGTGGTACTCTTACCTTTTTATCTTGTCTGTTTTCATCTCATCAAGATGCAACGTTGTTGTGTTTTGTCAATTTATAGGCACTGAGAGGAGTTAGTGGCAAGACTTGAAGCACAAGCAAGAGCATTTGAAGAGGTGCAGAGGAAGCAACACGAAGAATTGGAAGATGTTAAGAAGATCGAGCAAGAGAAGAATGAAGGCTGGCAAAAGAAACAACAAGAGACGGATAACCTGATTGGTTTTCTCTTAAGGGCTCAAGCAACTCAGCAAGCAACTTAGCAGTCCTAATCCAAACTTAATGGTGCATGAAGGCCATCCTTTTGCGATGGAAAGATAGTTGTTGAATCATACATCGCAATCATTAGGATAACACATATGGTCTTTACTTATCTAAATATTGCTTTTCAACTTGTCTATTGTTTTGTCAAACTCGTGAGTCAGTGTTAATTTTTACTATGAAACACAAGAGGATGAATTGGTTGAGATGATTAAATATATAATATCATAAATTTATGATGTGATTTAGATCTTAAATTATATTTATGTAATCTCATATGAATTAAATACTTATTGTCATATGCATTTGGATTATGGTGGATTTGATCATTTGTCACAATTTAAATTCAAAATAAATCAAATATATGTGGCGTCGTCTTCATCAATAATTAAAGAAATGATGCGAGCAGTCGGATAGTCTGCTCGGGTGTTGATGTGGCATGAATTTAGTGACGTTGCTACATCATTGAATATGGTACAATATGGCAATTTTTTTCGTAGCATGTGACATTAATCGACTGTCACAAAAATAACAACTTGATGATGTTCTAGAGAATGTCACTTAAGGTCCTATATCCAGTGACATTATTTTGCGCGCGCCGTCACTAGGAGTAATCTGTGACGGGGATTCCGTGACGATCCTTGTGACGCCCATAAAACGTCACTTAGGGGTAATTTGTGACGTTATTAGCTATTCGATGACATTTTATGTCTCGTCATAGTAGGCCCGATCTCTTGTAGTGTACCCTTGCTTAGAGTTGTGTTGGTGGGATGTAGAATTATGCTTTAAGTAGTTGGCTACACAAAGTGGGTCAAGGATATGCATGGTGATGGAGACAGTATTTTCAAAAGACTTTTCGAAAACCCCCATCGGGTGCCACTTATGCCTGGGGGAGATGATGAGTTGGGTAACCACTTGATGACGAAGTGGTGTACCGAGGCAAGTGTGTGTGTTGCTTTTCAAAACAGATTGGTTTAAGTTGCGACCGTTATTCCAACCTTACATGCGCAACCACTCTACCCTTGTATGGGAAAGGGCATTATTGATTACCTAGGCCGATACTAGCTTGGAGCCCGCATTACTAGTGACGGGAGAGTTGTTGGTGCGCTCTCTCGGGACGGGGTCGTGCCAGGTAGGGCGGCCATGACTGTTTTCACAGGGCACCGGATACACCGTTGTGTCCCCTCTCGGATGTTACGATCTCGAGTGAGTCTCGTATGATGTACATCATGAGGATAAGGAACAACGAGTGGACTCCTTGTTAGTGTCGTCTAGGGAAAGATAGTGATCGGGTGCTTACCCCGTGTACTTGAAGGTACCGCGGGTCGTGGATGACACGAGAGTTCCCCGGATCTTGTGGGCAAAGTGTGCAACCTCTGCAGAGTGTAAAACTATTCGAATAGCTGTGTCCACGGTCAAGGACAGTTGGGTAACCGCTCTTGGGCTGCGTCCACGTGTTTACAAGCCAGTGTGTGTGAGTGGGAAGAACTACTTGGGTCAAGTCAGAGGACTTGACATGATTGAGTTGGGTTGGTGCCCTCTCTATTTATGTTGATATCTGTAACCTGTCCTCATGGTTACTTGAATTCTCCTGATGCATGTATTACAAGTTGTTGAACATGTCATTGCACTCAAAACTATCTTTCCGCAAAAATTTACCTATATCATGCATTGTTGTACCTTGAACCAAAACATGGGTTGCTTGCGAGTACATTCAAAGTACTCATTGGCTTGCCACTGGTTATTTTATTGGCCAGGCATGAAAGAACATGGTATGCAGAAGAATAATGTGGCGACGAACATGCGAGCTAGGACGCTTCCCAGTCAGAATGCCTGTAGGGTTAAGGCAGATGGCATGGGTCCAAGTTATCAACGAAGATTTCCGCTGCAATGTTATACTGAAGACTTGACCATAATGGTCCTACTTGTGTAATACGGTATGTATGGATGTAAGACTCTTGTTATTCAGCTTCTGTGTGTTAAGTGAGCATTGATCTCTGGGATCACTGTACACATGCATTCGGTGATCACGACTTATGAGTCGGGGTCCCCACAGAGCTGGTATCAGAGCCATCCTGACTGTAGGAAGCCTTAGTTAGCATGGTCGTTAGTTAGGGTAAAACTCTTTCCAAAACTACTACTAGTTTTCAAAACTATCTATACTTCTCTTCCTTTCTCAGTTTTTCGAAAGCTAAGGTATACCTTCCTTATTGATCTCTTCCCCTTCAAAACCTTTGGTCGCTAGAACCCTTATGCCCCTGACCACTGGATTCCTTGTAATCCTCGTGGATAATCTAGAAGGAAGATGCCTTGCCAGTCATTCACCCACATCTCCTGAACATAAGATTGGCGACATCACAACAAGGCGATACCAACAGAAGATACATCCTCGAGGGATGAGGACCTGAAGGCCCAGGAGATGGTGACATCCTTGACACTGCCCCAAGATGATGCAACCTTAGCCTACGATGATCAGGGCATAGGATATGCAAGATCATGATATACATCGCTAATAGGGTAACCCTGTCACTACCGTTGTTGTATCGGCGACCACCAGTGGATGAGAACCTAGCCATTTGGTCCGCCTCACTATAGTGAGCAGGAAAACGGTTCTCTTCATCCCCCGCTCTCGGTGAGGATATTGTCAACAATGTGTTCGACGGATTGGACCTCTAGTATGCCTTGTTAATGTCATTGCATAAAGAATGGCCACCTGGAACCGCCGACACCTTAAAAAGGCAAAAGCGATCATCATGACTAAGAGGACAAGAGAAGACCAAGTCAATGCCAGCTATGAGGAGCCACCTTCACCCCATCATCTCATCAGGCGAGAAGTGTTGAAGATTCTTCAGGCCAACCCGGATCATTTCATCAACAACTACAAAAGACGTAGCGACACCTGAGGAAAAATCCAGAAGACTGCATGAGGCACGAAGTAAAGCACGACTACTTAGTCCGAGAACCCCTAGGGTAGGATGAGTCGTGTATCCCCTATGCGCAGTCGAGTCCATATGATGGTTCGAATAGAACCATGACTGTGTGTTGCTTGTTTTTATTTGTTTGTGTTTTAAGATAGGTCACAACTTTTGCCCTAGGCAACAATTACGTGACTATATCACCTGCCTTATTTTGTTGTTTGTGTTTGGCCCTTTTGGCACTTGTTTGTTTGCACCTGCACTATAGAACCCCCTTTAGGCATTCCCCTCCTCTATGCCACTTATCCCTCTCATCTCTCTCCTCAACTGAAGACCGGCAAGACAAGCTACACCAAGGATTCTACTTCGACAACCAACTAGCACTGAAGACTTTTTGTTGCAGCCTCCTCGACCAAGTGAAACCCCGTAAAGTTATGTTTAACCCTCCAGACTAGAAACCCATTTCCTAGACCCTTCGAGACTTCATGAGATACCCCAGCTCGAGTCCTTAACCATGTGCTTAACCCACAGAATTGCAAGAGAACCTGTTAAGCCTCCGTAACCTTGCTTATCACTGGGTTCATTACGGAACTAGTGGACATAGTGAATGAGCACATTATCATCCTAAGATAGCACCAAAACTGACGATGCCATAGGGAAGACCAATTTGAGGATATAGGAATAGAGGGCAAATGACTATATGAGTTTATATCTATGACTTGAGGAATTATATGAGACTATTTGGTGGATTATGAGGCTCTGATGTTGGTAGATGAACTTGGTGGGATCATGAGCATAGAGTAGCATAGCTTACCCCTGAGTAAATTGGATTTATAGGACCATTATGATCGCAAGCTGAAACTCCTGGAAGTGTAAGGATTTGACTTGATCAGATGATATTGATAGGAGACAGTTGATATTGCAATAATGACTTGGGGAAAGTGTAGAAATTCCCGTTGGACACGAGATTTGGATTTAAGTAGGTGATTCTAGATGAATATAGATGTTGAGTATGTCTACATGGTTCAGAGTAAATTGGATTTAGACTGATGATCTTGATCATGATACCATGTTTCTTGGAGGACAATAAACTAGGAGATTGGATTAATTGTCGGAGTTGATATAAGCTTGACCTTGGAGTTTACTTGACCATGATAATGGAAATTGGCGGACTTACTAAAGTAGAGACAACACTTTCAAGTATTTGGGGACTATAGGACATTAGAAGATTCGTGTGAGACACCGTAGACATTGGATTTGTAGAATTAATGGATTATATAGTGATTGATGGAAGTTAATGGGCTATTGGAGTTGATTCATAGGAAGGAAACAAGATCTTGGAGTGGCTTACGACGTGTTTCCTTGGGATAGAGATGCTTTATCTTAGACCTTGGAAGAATAGGCTGAGCCCTTGGATTGTCACGTTCAAGCTTAGCAGCTTGTATGTTCTACCCATGGATTTTTAGGGGTAGACATGCATGTGAGTTTGGGGATTGTAGATATATATGATTTTGTTAGACCTCCTCTCGAGTGTTATGAGGATATGAATAACATGAGTGATGATTGGAGTTGACCTATGCGGGATGATTCTTTCGGTGACATGATGTGATTGTTTGGAAGACTAGATAGGACGATTGGCATCTCAGAAACTATGCTTAAGGATAAGGTGACAAACGTTCGCTCGCACACTAGAATCCTTGAAACCCTTAAGCCCCACCAAGCCACGATATGGTCGGAATCACAATCATGGGATTTGGCTCTAGGACAAGGAAACCTTGGCCAATACCTAACCATGACCACCACCGATACCCCAACCTATACCCTATGTACCCCGTGGGCAAGTCTTCACGGAGTACTCGGACAAGTTAGTTGCCATCTTTCCTTGATGACATACTTGACTACCCGAAGACGGAAGAATAACCGTTCAGCTAGTTAGGGAACATCTGAAGACCGCCATGTCCAGGAGGAAGAACTACACCAACCACCATCGTCAAGAAGTAAACCTCCGCATAGAAGACCAGGCATATCTGCAAGCCACTTCTCTCAAAGGAATCAAGCATTTACGTGTCGAAGGGAAGCTCACACCAAGATTTATTGGCCCTCCCCAAGATCACTGCAAGACGAAGAATAGACGGCTACCAGCTAGAGTTATCACCTAAGTCACCTACTGTGCACAACGTTTTTCCACACGACACCACTCCGGAAACGTTTCCAACTTCCTAACTAGCCCGCTCTCGACAAGGACATCGACCACGAGCCATCGACCTCCAGACCAATATGACCTACGCGAAAGACCCCAGTTGCAATCTGGATCAAGCAGGACGACAAACACGAAGCCACGCCATCGAGTACTTCAAGGTCAATGGAGCACCAAACGGAAGCAGAAGTAGTATGAGGACGTGAAGACTACCCCAAATCCAAGTTTCCATATTCCTTCCCGCGCCTAGTCTGGGAATCTCGGGGACGAGATTCTTGTAAGGGGGGTAGGTATGTCACACCCTGATTTTCATGCCACAACACTTAAGCTAATAAGTCATGATAAAATGTGGTTTTACAAATTTTTTTTGAGTGTTTTGGACCTTGCCTTGTTTGGATTTTGTCTGCTGTTTGCAAGTGCTCTAAAAATCAAATAAGTCCTCCAACTCCTATACTTCATCTCCTTGCTCCAAACTCTTGAACCAATGATCATGCCATGTGTATAGGACATAAAAATAATTTCTTACAAAAATAATTTGGCCAAATAGTATTTTCAAAAATTAGTTTTTCAAAAACCCTTGAATTGAGTTCTGCACTGCAAGAACTTAATTAAGGGCAGTAAAAATCTTTCCAAAAATATGTTTGACTCCTATTAGATATAGGATACCCAGAAACCACAAAAATATAATTTTAAAAGTTATTTTCCTATTTTATTTAAAGGCTTTTTCTTAAGGCCAGAAATGGTCTTAAATAGGTTAAAATTATTTTAAGCTTTAAAAATATTTGAGAAAAATTAGGGAGACTCAATGGACATATATTTTCCATATATATGAGTTTCAACACATGGTCATGATCAAAATATTGGACAAAACCTCCCAAAACCATTTCTGCTCATTTCAAGGATTTGAAATATTTCTACAGGAAATATTTTCATAAAAATCCAAGAAAATTCTAACATGTCACATATGATATTTTTGATGATCTTGCCAAGTACCATGTCATGGAGAATGGTATAACCCCATGAAACTCTCTCAAAACCACTTCTGTCCTTTTTCAAGTTTGAACAACTTTGGATTGTCAAACATGTCCAAATACTCTCAAACTTGGTGCACATGCTCAAATGGTGTAATAATGCATCTAGACCAAATGGCACAAGTTGGAGAGAATTTTATCTTGATCAAAGTACCCCAAAACCCTCTCTAACCAGAATCAAATTTGAACAAGTTTGTACTGCCAACTTTTTCTCCTTGACCCCAACTTTTGTGAGCATGTTCAAATCCTCAAATAATGACACTACACCAAGGAGAATAGATTTGCATGACTAAATCTTGGTAAACCCATTTTTGTTGATTTCTAGGGTTCACAAAAGTTGCATTGGCAACTTTGCCCAAATAAGCTCAAATTTGGTGGCACATCCTATTTCTAAGTGTCATTCCATCCTGTTAAGTATCATGGCAATTGAAGTTCATTTTCTTGCCCAAACCAACATCAAACACCTTCTGCCATTTTTCCAAAAACACCATTTTCACCCCTTCCACTATTCTCCACGAGCTCAACTTTTTACCACAGCCTCTCCTAGACCCCTTCTACCACCAGTAGCAATGGCTGCATCTCAGATCAATTATTTGGGGGGTGAAACCCTCACTTTCTCTCTCTGGACAGCCCATTTCCCTCTCTCTCTCTCAACCTCTCTCCTCTCCTACTGGTTGTCCAGGGAATCCAAGGCCCTCTCCCCTTTGTTTACTCCTCCCTAAACAACCTAGACACAAGTGGACACGCCCTACAAGCCAAAGACATGCCCCGGCATGCAATTGGCGTGCTCCAGAGCGCGCTACAGTGCACACCTGCACTGTAGCCGCCCCCTTCCAACCGCCCCGGCCACCTGGGGCCTCCCCCTCGTGTCCCCCGAGGTCACCTCGACGTCCGCAGCACGCTACACTGTCGTCCCCCTCCTCTCTCTCCCTCTCCGGCTCTCCTCGCTTGCGGACAGAACGCCGCCCGAGCGCGCCAGTCGCTGGCCGCAGCGGGGACCCGCCATGCCGCATTCCCCGCTCCCTCTCTTCTCCCCCTAGGCGTAGTCCACCTCCACGAACTCCCTAGAATCGGTGCAGCACCTTCCCGAGGGCCGTAGCGACGAGCGCGAGCTCGTCGGCGCACAAGCCCACGGTGCACCATCGCCCCGCCATAAAAGGCCACCTCCGGGGCCCTCTCTGGCCTCCGTTCGCTCTCTCTCCCTCCCAGAGACCCCTGGACCAACCCACTCCCCTCCTCGCGCTCTCCATCCGCCACCATGGCCGGAGCCTTGCCGTCGGCCTCCGCCTAAATCCGCACCCATCTCTCCTCCTCCTTCCCTCTGGACCACACTAGAGCGCCACCACCGTCACCGCGAGACCCTCCCGTGCTTCTCCCCCTCCTCCCCGTGGCTGTTTCGTCGAGCTGCATCACCACCGTCAGCCTCGTCTGCCACGGTCGACGCCTTGCTCGACCCGGTGCCCCTGGGTGACCGTGCCAGCCACGGTTGGACGCGGCTGGGTCCCCTGAGCACGCCGGTGGGCAGAGCATCGCCGGAGACCCCCTGTAGCGCCGGCGGCCGGCATCGAACACCTCCTCTATCGCCCTTCGCGCCCGCGTGGGAGGTTGAGGACGAACCTGCAGGCGGGGCCCGCTCGCCAGTGGCCCAACCACCGGGCCACGCTGGCAAGTGGAGGCGGGTTCGACGTCCCCCGGGTCCCCGCAGCGAAGGCGCACTCCGCGTGGGCGCCTTCGACGTCGCCCTGCCACCCGCGCAGCTGGGCCGGCCCAATGCCTATCTCTCGCCCAATGCGGAGAATAAGGGTATAGCCCTTTTCTTATTTTCTTTTCCCAGATAACTTGTAAAATCCATAGATTATTTATTCTAAGTCCAAATTTGATGATTCTAATTTCTGTAAGTTCATAAATTCCTGATCTATCACATGGTGCAATTTGCACATTTTTCCATAAAGATTTTCTTCACAAACATTTATCAAATCCCATATTTCCATTTCTGTCATAAACTTTAGAAAATCACAGAAGGCTCAAAATTGATCCAAATTCCATGATTCAAATTCCTAGGTGTTACTAAGTTCATAACTTAGTTTATGAACATTTTTATTAATACTTTTTGTGCCACATAAATTATTGAGCCATTTCTTCATATTTATCAACTTTGCAAATTCGTAGGAAATTCATTTGAACTCCAAATCCAGTGAAACCAGTTCCTAAATGCTTCTAAAATCATCCTTTGTTAAATGGGTACCTTTGCTCATTTTTCAAAATAATTCTTCTGTGCACTTCTTGCAATTCCATAAACCCCTTGATTCCATCATATCAAAATGTTTAGAAATATCCATAGATCCACTTCCAATGAAATCACTTTGGTCATTCCTCATATGACCAGAGGTATCCTAAAAAAGTCCAACTCTCATTTTTAGAGCACTTTTATTTTCAGTCTTGTTGTGTTGCTTATTATGGTTGCTTTCAACGATAGTTGACGAAGTAGACGAAATGCTTGGAGTTGGACCAGAGATATTTGAAGACATCGAAGACTTTGTTAAAACAGGCAAGCAGCCCTTTGACCATGATGAACCATTTTGCATCATGATTACATTTTCGTTGCTTCACTGAGTGCATGATATATTTTGAATGGCAACCTTGCTAGGCTTTCCTCCGTTGCATACTCCATTGATACTTGCATTGTTCATGACTCTACCCTTGCTTAGAGTTGTGTTGGTGGGATGTAGAATTATGCTTTAAGTAGTTGGCTACGCAAAGTGGGTCAGGGATATGCATGGTGATGGAGACAGTATTTTCAAAAGACTTTTCGAAAACCCCCATCGGGTGCCACTTATGCCTGGGGGAGATGATGAGTTGGGTAACCACTTGATGACAAAGTGGTGTACCGAGGCAAGTGTGTGTGTTGTTTTTCAAAACGGATTGGTTTAAGTTGCGACCGTTATTCCAACCTTACATGCGCAACCACTCTACCCTTGTATGGGAAAGGGCATTATTGATTACCTAGGCCGATACTAGCTTGGAGCCCGCATTACTAGTGACGGGAGAGTTGTTGGTGCGCTCTCTCGGGACGGGGTCGTGCCAGGTAGGGCGGCCATGACTGTTTTCACAGGGCACCGGATACACCGTTGTGTCCCCTCTCGGATGTTACGATCTCGAGTGAGTCTCGTATGATGTACATCGTGAGGATAAGGAACAACGAGTGGACTCCTTGTTAGCGTCGTCTAGGGAAAGATGGTGATCGGGTGCTTACCCTGGGTACTTGAAGGTACCGCGGGTCGTGGATGACACGAGAGTTCCCCGGATCTTGTGGGCAAAGTGTGCAACCTCTGCAGAGTGTAAAACTATTCGAATAGCCGTGTCCACGGTCAAGGACAGTGGGGTAACCACTCTTAGGCTACGTCCACGTGTTTACAAGCCAGTGTGTGTGAGTGGGAAGAACTACTTGGGTCAAGTCAGAGGACTTGACATGATTGAGTTGGGTTGGTGCCCTCTCTATTTATGTTGATATCTGTAACCTGTCCTCATGGTTACTTGAATTCTCCTGATGCATGTCTTACAAGTTGTTGAACATGTCATTGCACTCAAAACTAGCTTTCCACAAAAAGTTACCTATATCATGCATTGTTGTACCTTGAACCAAAACATGGGTTGCTTGTGAGTACATTCAAAGTACTCATTGGCTTGCCACTGGTTATTTTATTGGCCAGGCATGAAAGAACATGGTATGCAGAAGAATAATGTGGCGACGAACATGCGAGCTAGGCGCTTCCCAGTCAGAATGCCTGTAGGGTTAAGGCAGATGGCATGGGTCCAAGTTATCAACGAAGATTTCCGCTGCAATGTTATACTGAAGACTTGACCAAAATGGTCCTACTTGTGTAATACGGTATGTATGGATGTAAGACTCTTGTTATTCACCTTCTGTGTGTTCAGTGAGCATTGACCTCTGGGATCACTGTACACGTGCATTCGGTGATCACGACTTATGAGTTGGGGTCCCCACAGAGTTGTTGGTGATGACGATGACGATGATTTCCCTCTACAGGAGGGAAGTTCCCCCGACAGAATTGCTCCACCGGAGGGCAAAAGTGCTCCTGCCCAAGTTCCGCCTCGAGACGGCGGCGCTCTATCCCAAAAGCCTTCTCCTTATTTTTCTAGGTCAAAATGACTTATATACCAAAAGATGGGCACCAGAGTTGGGCCGAGGAGGCCACAACCCACGAGGGCACGCCTGGGGGGCCTGGCGCGCCCAGGTGGGTTGTGCCCACCTGGTGGCCCCCCTCTGGTGTTTATTGGCTCCAATATTTCTTAAATAATCCATAAAAGATCCCCGTGAAGTTTCAGCTTATTTGGAGTTGTGCAGAATAGGTGGCTTGACGTAGCTTTTCCAGGTCCAGATTTCCAGCTGCCAGAATTCTCCCTCTTGGTATGTTCCTTGCAAATTATGAGAGAAAAGGCATTAGAATTACTCCAAAAAACATTATTATTGATAAAAACATTGTAAATAATAGTAAGAAAACATGATGCAAAATGGACGTATCAGGCAGCTAGAGTGGATGATGTTGTGTAGTGAGGCCTCCGACAGATCAACCAACATAAGCGCAAGTTTTTTTAGCAGTGGGAGTCAAAGAATTTGTAACAAATTGTCTGCTAGATGGCACTGGGTCAAGATGGCGGTGTGGAGAGAGGAGGAAAACCATGAGATGGACATCGGTGGTGAAGGCACAGATACATCGATTGGTGGTAACCTATTTCGTAGTAATGGTAGAACTCAAGATGCTGGAGTTTTTTTGAATTGGCGGATGTTAGCCAGGCGCCCACCATGCAAGTTATGTCTAGTACACTACTAGGAAAAGGCCTACTAATGTCACACCTAATTTGGCCATTAATGGCGCATTAGTGGTGCGCCATTAGTGCCACGCCATTAGTATATTTTACTAATGGCGCACCACTGGTGCGCCATTAGTATCTGGTATACTAATGGCGGACCTCAGATGCGCCATTAGTATATACAACAGTGCGCCATTAGTATGCCTCCCAGGCGGCCATGTATACCCAGGTGCTTTGGCATACTAATGGCGCACAACAACAAGCTATGCCATTAGTAACTTCGGCATACTAATGGCGCACTGTTTAATGATGCGCCATTAGTATCCTTTGGCATACTAATGGCGCACTGTGATGTGATGCGCCATTAGTATGAATATTAGGTTTTTTTTATTTTTTTATTTTCTGTTTTTTGCACAGGTTACAAAATGTATAATTGGACAAAATATAGACATCACACATCAACAACAGATTCATCGAATACAATAGAAGATTAGTCTCTGAATACAATTCATCATATTAGTCTCTGAATACAATTCATCATATTAGTCTCCGAACTGAAAAGACCGAACCAAGATAGAACATTATATTACAAGTCTCGAGACCGCGAGTAGCGAGTTTGTCTTCACATTACAAGTCGATATCGATCATCTAAACTACCATCACGTAGAAGAGAGTTGCGGTCATCACGATGAGCATCATCACGATGAAACTCGTCTTCATCCGGTTCCTCCAACGCTCCCTCCCCTCTCCCGCTAGATAGCGCACGTATCTAGATTCGGCCTCAGCCCTAGTGGTGTACCCTTTTTAACTGTTACCGCTGAATCGGTGAACCTGTCTCCGACACTCCTCCCAGTCGTCGTAGACTCCGGGAACCTTACCCTTGTACATGACATACGACGGCATCGCTATGCACTAGCCAAACGAAACGTTAGTACCAATTCACAGACAATACATAAGCAATATATAAGTATGCAACAGAACGAGCGGAAGAGAAAAGCAAGACATTAATAGCATCGATTACATCTAAGTTGAACGACTCTCGAAACCAAAGAGACATACTACCGGAAATACTTGGAAATACATGAAGGCACGAACAGGTAGAACCCGGCTGAGAAATACATGAAAGCAAAAAATTCCTCGATATCTATGGGTGCTCAAACGGTTGAAATAATCCAACTACAAAATTATTTGATGATTAATAACCTAGTACATGAAGGCACGAGCAGAACAATACTAGGTAGATGAAGAACATGTATACTGTCCCAATTAGTACTCCGCACACGATGAATTACAAACAAATAGAAGGAACCCAATTGCTATGAATACCATTGCATAGAGGAGTATCAAGTTCAAGCTAAAAATCGCAACTGCAGGGAAGGAAGAGGACAAACTCTGATGAACTCGCAGGAACCCTAATGGATCTAAAAGAAGAAGAAGGAGGAGAACTTACTTGGGCTGATGAACAGCGGTGGCGCGTGGATGAGATCTGGTCAAATTAGGCTGATGCAGCGGCCGTTGTGGAGGAGAGGCGGCGTCGAGGCGGCGGGGCAGCGGCGTCGAGGCGTCGAGGCGTCGAGGCGGCGTCGGGGCGGCGTCGAGGCGTCGAGGCAGCGTCGGGGCATCGAGGCGTCAAGGCGGCGTCGGGGCGGCGTCGAGGCGGCGGGGTAGCGGCGTCGGGAGAGGAGAGGGGAAGGGGATCGAGGGCGAGGGCGAGGGAGAGAGAGGGGATAGGTTTGGGCCCGGGAGGAAATATGGATGGGGGCGGCACAATACTAATGGCGCACCACCCCTTGGTGCGCCATAAGTACATCCATACTAATGGCGCACCTCACCCTGGTGCGCCATTAATATTTTTTTTATTTCTGCTCGAGCCAACAGGTTATCTTCCACCTGACCTGATCCACATCAAGTTCCCTCTACTAGCTCGACTGGTCAGCAGCCAGTTCTCACACCAGGAGGTCCTGGGTTCGATTCCCAGGCTCCACAATTTTTTTATGCATTTAAAATGCTGTTTGATACTTATTTGTGTTTAAATATGTTCAAACTTGTTTAAATCATGACAGTAATATTTTTTATAAGACAGTAATAATTTTTTAAAAAATATCATCAAACAGTAATGCCGGTGGAGCGGGGGAGGGTGCGGGGGGTGCGGGGGGTCGGCGGCGGCGGTTGAGTAGGGGAGGGGTGCGGGGGGTCAGCGGCGGCGGTTGAGTAGGGGAATCGAGGGTGCGGGGGATCGGCGGCGGCGGCCGGTGGACCGAGGGGTGCTCGGCGGCGAGGGGGACCGGATCTGGCGAGGTGGGATAGCGATCGAGATGGAGGGGGATCGAGATCGAGAGTCCATGAAATTTAAAAATATTCATGATAGTTCAAAAAGTGCCCATGAAATACAATCGAGAAATGAAGGCCACGATTTAAATACAATCGATCTTAGCTAGCTATCTGTTCACAATCTTCTTGCCCTTCTTTTTCGCAAATGGAGTTCTTCTGTGGAACGGACGTCCTTTAGGTAGGGTGGTCCTGCTTCTTCTTGTGGTGTATGCTGCTACTTCATCATCGTCGTCATGTTCGATCCTCGGGTCGCCGTACTTGTCGAAGTCTTGCTCATTGGCTACTCCATCCATTCCGATGATCTTCCTTTTGCCTCTCCTCACGACAACACGACTGGGCTTTGACGGGTCGGTAATGAAGAAGCATTGGTCAACTTGGGAAGCCAGTACCCATGGCTCATTTTTCGCGGTGACGTTTGCGCCCGCGGTCTTGGATTTGGCTTCGGGTATAACCATGGTAGCGATCGAGATGGAGGGGGATCGAGATCGAGTGTCCATGAAATTTAAAAATATTCATGATAGTTCAAAAAGTGCCCATGAAATACAATCGAGAAATGAAGGCCACGATTTAAATACAATCGATCTTAGCTAGCTATCTGTTCACAATCTTCTTGCCCTTCTTTTTCGCAAATGGAGTTCTTCTGTGGAACGGACGTCCTTTAGGTAGGGTGGTCCTGCTTCTTCTTGTGGTGTATGCTGCTACTTCATCATCGTCGTCATGTTCGATCCTCGGGTCGCCGTACTTGTCGAAGTCTTGCTCATTGGCTACTCCATCCATTCCGATGATCTTCCTTTTGCCTCTCCTCACGACAACACGACTGGGCTTTGACGGGTCGGTAATGAAGAAGCATTGGTCAACTTGGGAAGCCAGTACCCATGGCTCATTTTTCGCGGTGACGTTTGCGCCCGCGGTCTTGGATTTGGCTTCGGGTATAACCATGGTGGTGAAATACCGGTCTTCTTTTAGGACGCTCTTCGCCCATCTGACACAGAACATCGGGACCTTCTCTCCAGCGTAGCTCAGCTCCCAGATCTCCTCGATCCTTCCGTAGTATCTGTCCTTGTCATTACCGGTGTAGGATTCCATCGTTACCCTGGAGTTATGATAACCATCGCTCTTCATGTCCTTGGCCTCGGTGTAGAATGTGTAGCCGTTGATATCGTACGCCTCATAGGTCATCAGGTTGTGCTCGGCGCCCTGTGACAAGGCGAATATGAGTTGTTCTTCCGTGGAAGAATCCTCATGTAAAGGGTACGACAGAAGCTTCTGCTTGAACCAACGCGTGAAACATGAGTTGTGCTCTTTGATTATATCTCCGTCCGTCCTCTGTTGGCCTCGGTCATTGTACGTCTTCTCAATAAAGGTTTTGTGCTCTACCACCCAAGGATCGACCACGTCTATGTGTTGTAGCGCGACTAGGTTTGCTCTTTCAAAGTCGGCGAGTCGACCCTCGAAGTCGACATGCATTTCGCGGCGACCCTCACGGTGACCCCATCCAGCGAGCCTGCCGAGGTGCCTCTTGACGGGCAGACCAACGGGGTTCTCGATGCCTAGAAAATTCGCGCAGTAGGAGATGCACTCTTCGGCCAGAAAGCCCCTGGCTATGCTTCCCTCTAGACGTGACATGTTGCGAACGTATCCTTTGATGACACCATTCATCCTTTCGAACGGCATCATGTTGTGCAGGAACGTTGGCCCGAGTTGGATGATATCGTTCATGATATGGACCAGCAGATGCACCATAACATCGAAGAATGCGGGCGGGAAGTACATCTCAAGCTCGCATAGTATCACCACGATCTCTTCCTGTAGCCTTCTGAGTTGCCTCACGCCAACAGACTTCCGAGAGATGACGTCGAAAAAGTTGCATGGGCCAAATAGGGTTTCATGGACGTGCGCGTCCATGATCCCACGGATTGCAACTAGAAGTATCTGCGTCATCAGCACGTGACAGTCATGAGACTTCATCCCGCTGAACTTCTGCTTCGCTGGGTCTAGGTATCTGCTTATCTTCCCCGCGTAACCGTAAGGAAGTTTTACTCCTAGGAGGCAGGTGAAAAACTGCTCGATCTCCTCCTGACTTAGAGTGAAGCACGCAGGAGGGTAGTCATTTCCGGTCTTCTTGGCCTTTTTGCCTTTGCGACGACTTTCTGTGTCCTACTTCACCTCATCATCATCATCATCATCATCATCATCATCATCATCATCATCATCATCATCATCATCATCATCATCATCATCATCATCATCATTAGTGTGAAGCTCCTGCCTGATGCCCATTGATTTCAAGTCTGCCCTTGCTTTCGGCCCATCTTTGGTCCTCTCTGGCATGTTGAGCAGGGTACCAAGCAGAATCTCGCACACGTTCTTCGTGATATGCATGACATCAAGGCTGTGAGGCACACGGTGGATATTCCAGTACGGCAAGTCCCAGAAAACAGACCTCGTTTTCCATACCTTCAGCAGTGGCTCTGGCGCCTTTCGCTTCTTTCCCGGCTCTGGCGCCTTTTGCTTCTTTCCCGGCAGTGCGCAGTCTTTCCAATTTTTCAACACCTTGTCTATTTCCTCGCCGCTCCTCGTACACGGGCGTTTTCGGGGTTCGGTTTCACCATCGAACAGATCCTTGCGTTTCCTCCACGGGTCATCGTCGCAAAGCCACCTTCGATGTCCCATGAACACGGTTTTCGAAGACCCGGGGTCTCTATCTAGCTGGCGATACGTTGTGTCATCCATGCACCTTACGCATCTAGAAAATCCATGGACTACCTGCCCCGCGAGATATCAGTAACCGAGATAGTCGTGCACCGTCGTGAGCAGTGCGGCTCTCATAGGGAAATATTCTTTCTCTGCGGCGTCCCACGTATTGGCTGGCGTTTTCCACAGTGTGTCTAGCTCCTCCTTCAGCAGCCCCAGATACAGATTGATGTCGTTCCCTGGTTGTTTCGGTCCTTCAATTAGCATACTCATGTGAATGTACTTCCTCTTCATGCACAACCAAGGGGGAAGGTTGTACATCCACACAAACACAGGCCAGGTGCTATGTGTGCTTCTCTGGCTGCCAAACGGATTGACTCCATCGGTGCTCGCGCCCAGCACGATGTTCCTTGGATCATTCCCAAATTCTAGGTCTTCGAAGTTCAACGCTTGCCACTGGCTCACATCCTTAGGGTGACTCAGCATCTTGTCTTTTTTATCTATCTCCGGATCATTTGCGTCATCTTCTCGCTTCTTCTCCTCCCTATCCGCGTGCCAACGCAGGAGCTTTGCTACCTTAGGGTCCGCAAAATACCGCTGCAGACGAGGAGTGATCGGAAAGTACCACACCACTTTTCGAGGAGCTTTCTTCCTCTTCTTGTATCGAGTGATGCCGCACACCGGACATATGGTAGACTCCGCGTGCTCGTCCCGATAAATGATGCAATTGTTCATGCACACATGGCATTTCACGTGCGGTAAATCCAGAGGACACATGATTTTCTTCGCCTCCTCCAAACTGGTCGGGCACTTGTTCCCCTTGGGAAGACGTTCGTGCCAGAATGACATGTTCTCGTCGAAGCATGCGTCGGTCATTTTGTGTTTTACCTTCATCTCCAGAGCCATGAGCGTTACTTTCAGGCGGGTATCCTCGGGCCTGCATCCTTCATACAATGGAGTAACCGCGTCTAACTCAAGTTGATCCATCTTGGCTTTCTCTCGGGCGGCAGCTCTTGCGTTATCCATCTGCTTGAGAAGCAGCTCTTGAATATGAGGGTCCTGCACCCAGCCCATCGATGGTCCAGCGTCGTCTGCTCCGACGGCATCATCATCTTCATGATCATGCCCGTCGTCTGCTCCAGCATCTTCCTCATCATCATGTCCTGCATCTTCTACATGATGACTATGTACAGCATCACCGTCGTGATCATCTCCTGGGGATTCTTCGTCTTCTCGCCCGCCCGAGCCATGGTGGTTGTCTTGCTGCCCTTCCTCATTTCTTGCCCGGCCCCCATGGACGACTTCGTAGTCATCTTCATCACCTTGCCACCGATAGCCATCCATGAAACCACGCAAAAGCAGGTGGTCCCGCACCTGCCCGGAATCCGGGTCCGCAATAAGGCTCTTCAGCTTGCATCTTCGACACGGACATCTTATCTCCGTCTCGTTCTTTTGAAGCATCTCGTCCTTCGCGTAACTCAAAAACCTATTCACGATGCCTTCGGTCATCGTGCGGACCATGGTCGCCTGCGGGGTAGAGCAAAACGATATTTTAGAACCAAGAAAAAAATTTGGCATGACTTTCCCTAAAAATATGACCAAAAAGAATGCTTAATGCCAAAATTCTCGCCGAAACGGAAATGAATCAACATTCCGGCGAAATATTGGCAACTATCGCATTTCAAATACCGGTACACCTCCAAACACAAACACATATGCAACACCACAAACATATGCAACACCACGAACATACATAGATCTAGCTAGGCCATAAAAAGTGCATGTGCACATTGTTGTAGGGAGAACAACATAAATATAGCTTCCCCCCTTACTTACCTATCAAAACAAGGTAATTTAACCACTTAATTTGAATGAATCTATGGTGGAAATGAGGTGAAAAAGAGGAGGCACCCGAGACAACGAGGAGGTGGAGAGAATGAAGTGGGGAGAAAGTGAGTGTGGGTAGGAGAGGCTGTCCAAAATATCTTGTTGCTGCCCACTTACTAATGGCGCACAAACTCTAAATGCGCCATTAGTAATCCAGGTTACTAATGGTGCACCTTCTGGTGGTGCGCCATTAGTAGTTTTGCAAAAAAAAACATACTAATGGCGCACTGTTCCACAGTGTGCCATTACTAGTTTAAACTAGTAATGGCGCACGGTGGAACAGTGCGCCATTAGTAGTTTTGCAAAAAAAGGAATAAAAAATATAATAAAAAACACAACATTAGTGGCGCATTTTCCGACAGGTGCGCCATTACTAGTTACAACTAGTAATGGCGCACTGTGTTTGGATGCGCCATTAGTATGTTTGGACAGGCGCACTAGTTCAAATTTTTTTTGATACTAATGGCGCACCTTGGGCCAGGTGCGCCATTAGTAGTTTCAACTCTAATGGCGTATCAGAAGGTGGTGCACCATTAGTATATACTAATGGCGCACCGCTTGTCTGGTGCGCCATTAGTGTCAATCCCATCTATAGCCCTTTTTCTAGTAGTGGTAGGTAGCATTCCGGGATGCAGATGCATTGAACGGAGCCCTGGTGGGAGGAGATGATGGCTCCGGGGAGTTCCAAATCATCATCGATAGATAGCTGATGATAGTCGAGATTAAGAGGCACGGCGCGCCAGTGAGTATGCCACCGAGATGCGGGGACTTGTATGTGGTAGCCATCCTTGGTGGGGAGAAGGGAGATGATCTCCCCAAGGATGGCATCTGGGAGATGACTGATGTGGTCCGCCCGAGATTCTACGGGTTCCTCAGATCCAGGGGGCGTGGCCGCTTCTGCCCGCGCTGCTGGGTGTAGGATCTACAACCGGTGGCGCCTCTGGTTGGAGCCTCGTCGGTGTACATACCAATCTAAAAAATGGCAAAAACATACACGTAGGACATTCAAAATCAATACTCAAGATCTGGAAGAAAAAAGGCACAAACATATATGTAGGACATTCAAAATCAATTCTCAAGACCTGGCTACAATTTTTTAGCATGAATGCTAACCCTAGTCGGATTATTAGCAAAAATCATTTGTACAGAACAAACAATTAATCACTAACCCTAGACGGATACCATTGATACGTCTCCAACGTATCTATAATTTTTTATTGTTCCATGTTGTTATATTACCATTCTTGGATGCATGCTGGATAGCGGTCGATGTGTGGAGTAATAGTAGTAGATACAGGTAGGAGTCAGTCTACTTGACATGAACGTGATGCTTATATTCATAATCATTGCCTTGGATATCGTCATAACTTTGCCCTTTTCTATCAATTGCTCGACAGTAATTTGTTCAACCACTATGTTATTTTCTTTCAAGAGAGAAGCCTCTAGTGAAACCTATGCCCCCGGGTCTATTTTCCATCATATATTTTCAGATCTATAAACCAAAAAACCCAAAAATACCTTGCTGCAATTTATTTGTTTTTACTTTATTTTATGTTTTAGTAATCTTTTATATCTATCTCTATCAGATCTCATCCTTGCAAGTGACCGTGAAGGGATTGACAACCCTTTTATCGTGTTTGGGGCAAGGGATTGTCAACAACCTGAGTCACGGACCCGGCTTCGCAGTTGGCCCGAATCTCGGGGGCTACACCCAGTGGGCGCGCTAGCGCACCCCCACTGAAAGCACGCAGGCTGTACCTTGGGCCAGGCGGAGCGCCTCCTCCTTAGCGGCGAGCTGCGCCTTGACCACATGGTGCTTCTCCAGAAGCCGGTTGTGTGTGCCAACTCGTAGGCTATCCATATGCTGCAAGAGGCAGATATTATCAAAATCACAAAAGTGCATGTAAGACCCGACCAGGCTGCTTCACAACTGAAGAAATTTTACCATGACGGCGCGCTCCAAGTCCTGCGCCCGATCTAGCTCACCTTGGACGGAGGCCTGCAGACGACCCTTGCACCCCCGAAGCTTCTGGCGCACCGCATCCATCGCTGCTTCCTCTGGGGCGCGCGGTCCAAACGCAACCTGGCCGGATCCGACTCGGGGCTGCTGCGAACCGGCGGCAGGGCCGCTTCCTGGCACTCGCTTCGTGTTCACGGCGGCTTGCGGCGGCACGGTCGCCAAGGCATGCTCGCCCCTCCGCTGGCTCCTCCACGGCCAGCATCGATCCCGGTGCTCCAGCCGGTGTCACCTGTGGCACTACGCCCGGGGCGGCATCCTCCGCGCGTCCACCTCCTTCGGCCTCCACCCGCTCGGCTACGTCGCTCTGGGGTGGGGTGTCCACCACAATCTCCTCGACCTCCGGGGCGTTAGCGGCCGCCTCCACCCGCTCGTCTGGGTCGGGCCCTTCGTCTGTCTGGGGCTCAAAGATGGTGACGGTCGGTGCCGCGCCCTCCGCCATCTCTGGAAAAGCCGGGTCTGTGATGACCCTCCCCCTTGTGCCGGCGGCCCTCGCCCAAGCCTGGGTCGAGGCCGCTGCCAGCTCCCCCTCGGCCCTGTTTTTGTCCCGCCAGGCGAGATGCTCGGTGTCCTCCAGATCCAGGCCGAGGTCCTCCTCGGGAGAGTTCTCCACCCGGTCGATGGCGCTGCTTCGGGTCTTCCAGAAGACGACGTCCTGCCCGGATGCGGCTGCCGTGGCGGCTAGCGCCAGCTCTAGGGGCGTCCTGCGCGCCGCAAAGAAAACATAAGAAATATGCAACCAAGTGGCAAATAGAAACCATCAAGTGACACTAACCCAATCGCCGCCGGGAGCCGACCGGAGGGGCCCGACGCACTTTATTGGCGGCTACCATGCCGCGCGCCGATGGCGCCTCCGCCGCATGCTTGGGGGCCGGCTTCGGCGGCACCGAATCCTTCCCGTGCGGCCGGCGCGCCGCTGAGGGAGTCTTGGACTAAGGGGTCCTCGGGCGTTCGGCCTGTTAGCCATGGGCCGGACTGATGGGCTGTGAAGTTACAAAGACCGAAGACTCTACTCGTGTCCGGATGGGAAACTCCTTGGCGTGGAAGGCAAGCTTGGCGATCAAACATATAGATTCCCTTCTTTGTAACCGACCGTGTGTAACCCTAGATCCACCCGGTGTCTATAAAAACCGGAGGACTTAGTCCAGAGGGGATATATTCATTACCATAGTCATACAAGCTAGACCTCTAGGGTTTAGCCATTACGATCTCATGGTAGATCAACTCTTGTAATGCTCATATTCATCAAGATCAATCAAGCAGGAAGTAGGATATTACCTCCATAGAGAGGGCCCGAACCTGGGTAAACATCGTGCCCCCTGTCTCTTGTTACCATCGACCTTAGACGTACAGTTCGGGACCCCCTACCCGAGATCCGCCGGTTTTGACACCAACATTGGTGCTTTCATTGAGAGTTCCACTGTGCCGTCCTCAAAAGGTTTGACGGCCCCTTCAATCATCAACAATGACGCTATCCAAGGGAAACTTTCCTCCCCAGACAAATCTTTGTGTTCGGCGGCTTCACACTGTGGGCCAACTCGTTTGGCCATCTGGAGCAGATCGATAGCTACACCCCTGGCCATCAGGTCAGATTTGGGAGCTTGAACTACGTCGCGGACATTCATGGAGATTTGATCTTCGCCGGATTCGAGACCGCGGTGACCGCTCCTGGTCACCTCGATGAAAAGATAGCTCCTGTAACTGCTCTGGCCTCAGATCCGGAGCATACTGCGCCATCCAAGGACCGGAGGCTCAACCCCACCACAGAGGCCACAGATTCCCAGGTGTTGGAGCCGCACATGGACTTAACCTCACACGATATTTGTGTCATCGGAACTCCGGACTCGTCTCTGGTTATAAGCTCCGAACCATGTGAGTCCGCGGACGCCGAAGTTGATCGCTTATCGATCTTCGAGTTCAGCGCCGCTGACATCTTCCAGCACTCACCCTTGGGCGATGTGCTAAACTCATTAAGGAACCTGTCCTTGGCGGGGGACCCACAGCCGAACTATGTCCGGTTTGAACTAGGGGCTGACGATGGAGAATTTTGCTTCCCACCCGCCACCCACTTCATAGCCACGGTTGAGGATTTAACCGACACGCTTGATTACGGCTCCAAAGACATCGACGGTATGGACGACGATGCTGATGAGGAGCAAAACCAAAATCTGCCATTTACTGGACGCTGGATGACCACTTCTTTAAATGATGTGTACATGGTGGATACACCCAAAACAACCAACGACAATGACAAAGAAAATCCAGTTGAGAATAAACCTCCTGAGACACAGCAAAAACGCCGGCGTCCTCGGTGCCGCTCTAAGTCACGTCATTCAAAAGACAGCAATGCTGGCACCAGAGAAAATAATACTCCGGACGATGCCGAAAAAAATGAAAACCTTGCTGAGGTAACATCTGAATAGGAGGAGCAAGAAAATGGGCAAGCTAGTCCCGACGAACAGGCCAGGCCCAACGACTCGGAGGACGGTAGTTATCATCCGCTCTCCGAGGATGAGGAAAGCCTCGGCAACGAACATTTCATCATGCCTGAGGAACCTCTCGAGCAGGAGCACTTCAAGCGCCAGCTAATAGCCACCGCAAGGAGCCTGAATGAGAAGCAGCAGCAGCTTCAAGCTGACCAAGATCTGCTCGTTGACAGGTGGTCTGATGTTCTGGCAGTCGAAGAATACGACCTCAGATGCCCAACCAAGAGTTACCCGAAGCGAAGGTTGCTACCTCAGTTTGATGAAGAGGTGCGAGAGCCCATACCTCCCTCGCGTAATGCGGTCGATCGACCACTACGCGGTCGGGACAGTGCGGCAGACCAACCACCACGTGGTCGGGATAGAGTGGCAACTCAGGCCGAACAGCAGCCTGCCCCACCGCCACATAAAATTGAGACAAAACAGTTCGGGGTCATACATACGACCTCCGACAGACCCTGGATAGTAGAGCAGGATATACCCGATCGATTTATGGATCGCGAGGACGTTGCTCGACACATGATGGTGGCTACCTATTCGTACGTGACAAACCTAGTCACGCCTGAGCCGACAACCGCAGACGGACTCCATCAGAGCTACATCGTGATGCGGCCAGGTATATAGGCGCCGCACACCCTCTTTGCTTCACTGATGAAGTAATGGATCATGAATTCCCCGAAGGGTTCAAACCCATGAGTATTGAATCATACGACGGGACAACTGATCCCGCGGTATGGATCGAGGACTTTATCCTCCACATCCACATGGCACACGGAGATGACCTCCACGCTATCAAATACCTCCCACTAAAGCTTAAAGGACCAGCTCGGCACTGGTTAAATAGCCTGCCTGAAAATTCTATCGGCAGCTTGGAGGACTTGGAAGAAGCCTTCTTCGACAACTTCCAAGGTACATATGTCCGGCCACCAGACGCCGATGACTTAAGCCACATAGTTCAACAACCTGGAGAGTCAACCAGGAAATTCTGGACTAGGTTCCTAACCAAAAATAACCAGATCGTCGACTGTCCAGATGCCGAAGCCCTAGCGGCCTTTAAACATAGCATCCGCGACGAATAGCTCGCCGCCACCTTGGCCAAGAAAAGCCAAAATCTATGGCAGCCCTTACGGCGCTCATGACCTGCTTTTGCGCGGGTGAGGATAGTTGGTTGGCTCGTAGTAAAAACACAGCCAGCGAGGCAGGCCCCTCCGAGGTCAAAAACAGCAACGACAAGCTCCGATGTAACAGACACAAACGCTGAAGCAATGGTGATAATACTGACGACACAACAGTCAACGCCGGATTCAGCGGCTCCAAGTCTAGCCAGCGGAAGAAACCGTACAAAAGAAATAATCAGGGACCATCTAGCCTGGACCGCATACTCGATCGCCTGTGCCAGATACATGGCACCCTAGACAAACCAGCCAATCATACAAACAGAGATTGTTGGGTTTTTAAATAGGCCGGCAAATTAAACACCGAGAACAAGGAAAAGGGATCACAAAGCGAGGACGACGACGAGGAGCCTCGGCAACCAAACATAGGGGACAGAAGAAGTTTCCCCCCCAAGTCAAAACAGTGAACATGATATATGCTACATACATCCCCAAAAGGGAGCGCAATCGCACACTAAGGCACGTCTACGCGATAGAGCGAGTCGCCCCAAAATTCAATCCATGGTCATCATTCCCGATCACCTTTGATCGTCGTGATCATCCGACTAGTATCCGTCATGGCGGTTTAGCCACTCTAGTCCTCGACCCAATCATTGATGGATTTCACCTGACGCGCGTCCTTATGGACGGAGATAGCTGATGATGACATAGACCTGGGGTAGGGTCATAGGCCTGACCTATACGCCCTACCCAAGGTCACTGTCCTAGAAGCAAAGAAGCTCAAGAGACAACAGGGAGGACCCAACAATGGTGTCGAGTGCAACCCACTCGACCTACCAGCTACTCGGAGGCCCTTCCTTCCTGAGGTCACTCGACCACTTGACCATACAAGAATCCATTCGACTTATTAAAGACCAGGAGTCATCCAGAACAGCAACGGGCAAGCACTCACTCTGTAGTCTTTAAGGCCATTAAGGCATTTAAGGCTGGCGTTATCAATAACGCCTCATCTTTATGTACATTGAACTCTTAGTAACGGAGGATGGCCGGGGTCCTCGCGCACTCTATATAAGCCACCCCCTCTTCTGGCACAAGGGTTCGCACCCCCTGTAACACACACACACACACACACATAATCCAGTCGACCGCCTCCGGGCACCGAGACGTAGGGCTGTTACTTCCTCTGCGAAGGGCCTGAACTCTCAAAACTCGTGTGTACAACTTCGCCATAGCTAGGATCTTGCCTCCTCATACCTACCCCATTCTACTGTCAGTATTAGATCCACGACAGTTGGCGCCCACCGTAGGGCAGGTGTCTTAGCGACTTTTTGGTGGAGTTGCGATTTTTTCCGATTCTCGTCATCATGGTTTCCGCCGGTGGACTGGCTGAGGGCCGCGAGATCCGTCTCGGCGCGCTCGTTTTCGTTGCCGATGACTCCCCTTGGCTTCAGGAAGCTCCACTCGACGTCAAGGCGCTCCTCGTCCACGGCGTCCTTCTCCGGCAGCCGTCGACCCAGTATGGGTCGGCTCCTATGGTGTCCTTGCCCCCGCTGTTCGCCGGCGCAAGCGTTCCGGTCGGTCGCGCCTCCAGCGGTGGGTGAGATATGCGGTGGCCCATCAGTCAGCCACCCCACAAGTCACGGCAATCGAGCCCGACAAAACTCTCTACGGCCTGTTCGACTAGCTCCATCGAGACCGCATCCGAGTGCGACAGCAGCGATCCCGCGGCGGAAGTCTTGATGGTCAACGGACCACGCAGTCCTCCTGGCTTCCCCCGCGACGACGGTGGTGATGGCGGTGGCGATCCGTCGCGCGTTCATGAGGAGTACCGCCCTGAGCCTCTTTCTTCGCAGCAGAGGGAAGAGCTTCGCCGCCGCAATATGCATGCGCTTCACACTCCTATCGTTGGAGAAACCCCCGAGGCCCGGGCCTTGGAGGAGGCACGCCTGGCCCACTTGGCTGAGCGCACTCGACCGGAGAACCTGCAACATGCACTCGACGAGCGTGCTCGGCAGCGGATCCCTGAGTCCAGTCGACGACATCTTTTTCTGCCTCAACCTCAGGTATATCGCACTCCGATTCAAAATCTCACGGTAGCGGCCCGCATAGCAGAGTCAATTCAGCCTTCCCAGTCAGAGGCTGGCAGAGGTTTGATGCAGATCCGGCCTTGCTCTAGGCGGCCGGAGGGCAGAACACAACAATATCTCAGTCGCGGAATAGGATTCATAGCAGATCTGTGATGGCAGATACGGTTCAGTCGGCTCACATCCCAAGATCGGCCCTACGGCGTGAAGGACGTTGGCACAAGCAAGATCAGTATAGAAACCACGAGCAATATGATCACCGACTCGACCACGATGACTGTCGTCGAGTGCCCACGCCTCATCCGAGGAGTGGGTCATATGTGCCTCGGCAGCATGATGACAGACGCCCCCACAGCAGCGGGCGAAGAGTACCAGTCGACCCAAGGGAGCCGTGCTTTGATGCGAGATCTATTCTCGTTCAAGGTCTGGTTGACAGGAACAGAGCACACAGAGAAGGCCATGACAGAGACTACCCGACTGGCAGCACAGTGCACGTTTCAAGTCCCGAGTGTTTCAGCAGAGCCATCAGGGCCGCAGTGATTGCTCCCAACTTCAGGTTGGCGATTGGAGTCAGCAAGTTTACTGGTGAGTCTAAGCCTGACACTTGGCTTGAAGACTACCGAGTGGCTGTACAAATTGGTGGTGGCAATGATGAAGTGGCCATGAAGCACCTTCCTCTGATGTTGGAAGGCTCGGCCAGAGCATGGTTGAACCAGTTAGCACCTGGCAGTATATTCAGTTGGGAGGAACTCACCTGAGTGTTTGTTAGGACTTTTGAAGGTACTTGCAAACGACCAGCGGGGTTGACAGAATTGCAGCATTGTGTGCAAAAACCGAGTGAAACTCTCAGAGATTTCATTCAGAGGTGGACTACTTTGCATCACACAGTGGAAAATGTGTCTGAGCATCAAGCAGTTTGTGCCTTCAAGGAAGGCATTAAATATCGAGAGCTAGTCTTGAAATTCGGTCGGACAGGAGATATGTCCCTTACTCGGGTGATGGAGATAGCCACCCGGTACGCTAACAGAGAAGAAGAGGATTGACTCCGAAGTGGAAAGGGCAAACCAGTCGGATAGGACACCGGTGGAGGTACTTCCAATCGGTAACAAAAGCGTAAGGCCGAGCCAGCTGCTCCTGATGAGGCTTTAGTTGTGGCTCAAGGAAAGTTCAAGGGAAAGCCCAAAGGGCCCTGGAACCCCAAGAAAGTGAAAGGTCAAGCCAGAAATGATGTGTTGGATTTACCATGCCACATTCATACCAAGAAAGATGAAGAGGGTAATCTGATTTACCCTAAACACATCACTCGACAGTGTCGACTCCTGATCCAGCAGTTTCGAGAGAAACAACCCAATGAGAAGGAAAAGGAGTCAGACAAGGGTGAGGATAAGGAAGAGGATGATGATGGTTTTCCCAACGTCAACTCCACTCTGATGATTTTTGCTGATGTTGACAGCAAAAGTCGATTGAAAGTTATCAACAGAGAAGTGACATGGTTGCTCCGGCAACACCAAGTTATTTGAAGTGGTCCCAGACTGCCATCACATTCGACCAATCTAACCATCCAGCACGTATAGCCATCCCTGGGAGGCAAGCGTTGGTGGTCGACCCAGTTGTTGGAGGCACTCGACTGACTAAAGTGCTGATGGATGGTGGTAGCGGCCTGAATATCCTTTATGCTGAAACCTTGAAGGGAATGGGCATTCCGATGTCCAAGCTTAGTGAAAGTAATATGATTTTTCATGGCGTTATACCTGGCAAAAAGGCTGAATCACTCGGCCATATCGCCCTTGATGTGGTTTTCGGTGATTCCAAGAATTACCGCAAGGAAAAGTTGACATTTGAAGTAGTGGATTTCCAGAGTGCTTATCATGCTATTCTGGGTAGGCCTGCCTATGCACGTTTCATGGCTCGACCATGTTATGTGTACCTCAAATTGAAAATGCCTGGTCCCAGAAGAGTGATCACTATCACTGGCAATCGGCAGAAGGAAGAAGAGTGCTTCCAGAAGGGCTCAAAAGTCTCCGACGCACAAATGGCAGCAGTCGAAATGCAAGAATACCGGGAAAATGCAGATCCGAGTGATTTGCTGCGCTCCAAGAAGCCTGCCACAGATTCTGCATTTCACTCGACCGATCCTAATGCTGCTCCTACTCATATCTCAACATCACTTGACAGCAAATAGGAAGAAGCGCTCATCCAGTTCCTCTATGAGAACTAGGACATCTTTGCATGGAAACCTTCTGACATGCCGGGTGTACCCAGGTGACTGGCTGAGCATCGTTTTCGAGTCGACCCGAAAGTAAAACCAGTCAAGGAACATCTTTGACGGTCCACCATACAGAAGAGAAAAGCAATTGGTGAGGAAGTGGCTTGGCTCCTGGCAGTTGAGTTCATCCGAGGGATTTACCACTCCGAGTGGCTCTCCAACGTTGTCATGGTCCCCAAGAAGGACAACTCACTTCGCATGTGCATTGACTTCAAGCATATCAATCGGGCCTGCCCAAAAGATCATTTTCCTCTCCCTCGCATCGACCAGATCATCGACTCGACTACGGGGTGTGAGCGTCTGTCTTTTCTAGACGCCTATTCCGGGTACTATCAGACCCGACTGTATGGACCCGATGAGATAAAAACATCTTTCATCACTCCATTCGGGTGTTTTTGTTATGTCACCATGCCATTCGGTCTCAAGAACGCTGGAGACACATTCATGAGGATGATTCAGAAGTGTCTGCTCACTCAAATCAGTCGGAATGTGGAAGCATACATGGATGACATTGTGGTCAAGTCGCGTAAAGGTTCCGACCTGTTGGCTGACCTTACAGAAACCTTTGCCAACCTGAGAAGGTATGATATCAAGCTTAATCCGTCGAAGTGCACATTCGGAGTTCCCGGTGGAAAGTTACCCGGCTTCCTCGTTTCCGAATGAGGGATCAACGCGAACCCAGAGAAAGTTGGTGCCATACTCCGGATGAAGAGCCCTGTGCGTGTGCATGATGTCCAGAAGCTTACTGGTTGTTTGGCCGCCTTGAGTCGATTCATTTCTCGCCTCGGTGAAAAGGCATTGCCTCTTTACCAACTGATGAAGAAATCTGACAAGTTCGAGTGGACTCCTGAAGCTGATGCAGCGTTTGCAGAACTCAAAGCCCTGCTTTCCACCCAGCCGGTGCTCGCTGCCCCAATCAACAAAGAGCCTTTACTGCTTTATATTGCAGCCACTGGACAAGTTGTCAGTACAGTACTCACGGTCGAGCGGGAAGAAGAAGGAAAAGCCTATAAAGTTCAGCGCCCAGTATACTATATGCTTCTGAAGTTCTGACTCCATCCAAGCAAAGATATCCACATTATCAGAAGCTTGTTTATGGGATTTACATGACCATGAAGAAGGTTGCACACTATTTCTCTGATCACTCCATTACAGTCGTCAGCAACGCACCATTGTCAGAAATTCTGAACAACAGAGATGCAACTGGTCGAGTGGCAAAGTGGGAGATTGAAATCCTTCCCTTGGATATCAAGTTTGAGGCAAAGAAAGCTATCAAGTCCCAGGCAATAGCAGATTTCCTCGTCGAGTGGGTCGAACAGCAACTGCCGACTCAGATTCACTCAGAACATTAGACCATGTTCTTCGATGGATCTAAGATGCTGAATGGGTCTGGTGCTGGAGTAGTATTGGTATCCCCCGAGGTGACAGGCTCAACTATGTTCTCCAGATTCATTTTGATTCCTCCAACAATGAAGCTGAATATGAGGCACTTTTGTACGGGTTGTGTATGGCCATTTCACTCGGCGTCCGTCGCCTCATGGTCTACGGCGACTCGGACTTAGTGGTTAATCAAGTAATGAAGGAGTGGGACATTAGAAGCCCGGCTATGACTGGCTATTGTAATGCAGTGAGAAAGTTAGAGAAGAAGTTTGAGGGTTTAGAGCTCCATCACATACCCCGACTGAAAAATCAAGCAGCTGAAAATTCAAGATAGGTTCCAAGAGGGAAGCCATTCCCAGCAATGTGTTTTTGGAACATATTCATACACCTTCAGTTCAGGAAGATCCTTTCACTGAAGAGCCCCCACAACCAAAGAGTGCCACTGATCCGACTGAAGTCGAAGTCCCAGCTGTGGTCGACTTAATCATGGAGGTTTTGGTCATCACTCCCGACTGGACAGTGCCGTATGTTGCATACATTCTTAGGAAGGAACTCCCATAAGATGAAGAAGAGGCTCGACAGATCGTCCGTCGATCCAAAGCCTTTACGGTGATAAGAGGACAACTGTTCAGAGAAAGTGTAACTGGAGTCAGCCAGAAATGCATAAGACCAAAAGAAGGTTGAGTGATCCTCAACGACATCCACTCAGGGACTTGTGGTCACCATGCGTCCTCTCGGACCATTGTGGCCAAAGCATACCGAGCAGAGTTTTATTGGCCATGAGCAAATGAGATGGCGAAAGAAATAGTGGACAAATGTGAAGGTTGCCTGTTTTACTCGAACATGTCTCACAAACCTGCATCAGCCCTGAAGACCATTCCACTCATCTGGCCCTTTGCTGTTTGGGATTGAACATGGTCGGACCTCTGGGGACTGGCAGGAGCGGCTTCACTCATGTGCTCATGGCAGTCGACAAGTTCACCAAATGGATTGAAGCCAAGCCTATCAAAAATCTTGAAGCCAGTACTGCTGTCAGCTTCATCAGAGAATTAACATTCAGATATGGTGTTCCGCACAGCATCATCACCGACAATGGATCTAACTTCGATTCTGATGAGTTCCGAGCCTTCTGTGCTTCCCAAGGTACTCGAGTCGACTATGCTTCAGTCGCCCATCCCCAGTCGAATGGACAAGCAGAAAGAGCAAATGGATAGATTCTCAAAGGACTAAAACCCCGACTGATGCGTGATCTCAAGCATGCAGCAGGCGCCTGGGTCGATGAACTTCCATCAGTGCTTTGGGGATTGAGGACAACTCCAAATCGGCCGACTGGCTGAACTCCATTCTTCTTGGTCTATGGAGCTGAAGCTGTTCTGCCGAGTGACTTGCTTCACAATGCACCCCGAGTCGAGCTTTGCTCTGAAGATGAAGCGGAACAGGCTCGACAAGACGCAGTTGATCTCCTAGAAGAGGAAAGAGAGATGGCCCTAATTCGGTCGACCATTTGTCAGCAAGACCTGTGTCGATTCCATGCCAGAAACGTGAGGGGTCGAGTATTTCAAGAGGGAGACTTGGTTCTTCGAGTGGATCAGCTGAAACCACACAAGCTCGCTCCTGCTTGGGAAGGCCCCTTCATTGTCACCAGAGTGCTCCACAATGGAGTGTACCGTCTTTACAATGTCAAGCACAAGAAAGACGAGCCACGCGCTTGGAATGCGGAGCTGCTCCGCCCCTTTTACACTTAAAAGCACTCGGACTGGTGAGATGCAATAAGAAATACCCTCTAGTTTGATTATCAAAGACACAGTTTTACAGTCTCCTAAATGATTGTTGTTCCTTTTTTATATGTTCCAAAATCCCCCAGTGGGTGCCTTAGATACGAATCCGTTTCACCCAAGTTTAAAAAATCCCGTCGAGTGAAGAGCAGGCCTCTCACTCAGAGGCTTAGTTGCGAATCCGTTTCGCCTAAGTTTGAAAAATTCCTACCGTGTGGTGAGCAACCCTCACACTCGGGGGCTCAGCTGCAGTCCAGTACTCGCCTAAGTTTGAAAAATCCTACCGAGTGGTGAGCAAGCCTCTCACTCGGGGGCATAGCTGCAGTCCAGTACTCGCCTAAGTTTGAAAAATCCTACCGACTGGTGAGCAACCCTCACACTCGGGGGCTTAGCTGCAGTCCAGTACTCGCCTAAGTTTGAAAAATCCTACCGAGTGGTGAGCAACACTCTCACTCGGGGGCTTAGCTGCAGTCCAGTACTCGCCTAAGTTTGAAAAATCCTACCGACTGGTGAGCAACCCTCACACTCGGGGGCTTAGCTGCAGTCTAGTACTCGCCTAAGTTTGAAAAATCCTACCGAGTGGTGAGCAAGCCTCTCACTCGGGGGCTTAGCTACAGTCCAGTACTCGCCTAAGTTTGAAAAAGCCTACCGAGTGGTGAGCAACCCTCACACTCGGGGGCTTAGCTGCAGCCCAGTACTCGCCTAAGTTTGAAAAATCCTACCGAGTGGTGAGCAAGCCTCTCACTCGGGGGCTTAGCTGCAGTCCAGTGCTCGCCTAAGTTTGAAAAATCCTACCGAGTGGTGAGCAACCCTCACACTGGGAGGCTTAGCTGCAGTCCAGTACTCGCCAAAGTTTGAAAAATCCTACCGAGTGGTGAGCAACCCTCTCACTCGAGGGCTTAGCTGCAGTACAGTACTCGCCTAAGTTTGAAAAATCCTATCGAGTGGTGAGCAACCCTCACACTCGGGGGCTTAGCTGCAGTCCGGTACTCGCCTAAGTTTGAAAAATCCTACCGAGTGGTGAGCAACCCTCTCACTCGGGGGCTTAGCTGCAGTCTAGTATTCGCCTAAGTTTGAAAAATCCTACCGAGTGGTGAGAAAGCCTCTCACTCGGGGGCTTAGTTGCAGTGCAGTACTCGCCTAAGTTTGAAAAATCCTACCGAGTGGTGAGCAAGCCTCTCACTCGGGGGCTTAGCTGCAGTCCAGTGCTTGCCTAAGTTTGAAAAATCCTACCGAGTGGTGAGAAAGCCTCTCACTCGGGGGCTTAGCTGCAGTCCAGTACTCGCCTAAGTTTGAAACACATCCCTATCCACAAGGACGACGAGGTGTAGGTCGACTGCAACCTTCTCTTTGGAGCTGCACCACAAATACAACGTGCGCTCCATCCTCATCCGCAAGGACGACGAGGTGCAGGTCGACTGTAACCTTCTCTTCGGAGTTGCGCCACAAATACAACGTGCGCTCCATCCTCATCCGTAAGGACGACGAGGTGCAGGTTGACTGCAACCTTCTCTTCCGAGCTACACCACAAGTATAACGTGCACTCCATCCCTATCTGCAAGTTCCACTCAAAGGCAAACACAAGCATACGCAGAGATAAACCAAGTTCAGATAAATCCTAAGGTTTCGGTCCACGGATCAAAAGTACTCGAGCATCAAACCCGAAGAATTTTAACGATTACACGATCACTCGGCATTCCGAGGCAAATAAAGGTGGAGCACAATGATTTTTGGTCACTCGCCAGGAGAAGGACTGGCTGGATCGCAGAAACTGTCAAGATCTATGCTGTCTGCGATGCGAGTGGCGGCGTCAAGGAAAGTGTCCATGAAGGACTGGAAAGTGTGCCTTTTGGTGTTAGCAACCTTGAGCTCCGCCAGCTTGTTTTCTTTGACATCCTTACAGTGCACTCGAACCAATGACAGGGCGACATCAGCACCGCAATGAGCAGTTGATTTCTTCCATTCTTGCACTCGGTCAGGTATTTGATTTAGTCGAGCCATCAGAGACTCGAGGTCTTGAGACAGTTCCGCCTGAGGCCAGAGTTCAGCATCAACCCAAGTCATCGCCGCCTTCAGACGGGCAAGATAAGCAACTGCGTTGTCCATGTGGGATTCCAACCGCAGCACATTCATCGCGACGTCATCTTTGACTAGACAGTTTACAGGATCGAGATCCGTCTTGACCCGCCCAGTTTCTGCTTCAAAGTCCTGGCAAAGTTCTGCGCAGTCGAGTAAATAGTGAGTCGACAATATAGTAAGATCTATCAATCGACAACAACAAGTCAGTCGAACAACAATACGTGCTTAACTTGCATGACATCTTTTGTCCTACCCTCCCGTGGCAGCGGGGTCCTATTGGAAACTAAGGGATATTAAGGCCTCCTTTTAATAGAGAACCGGAACAAAGCATTAACACATAGTGAATACATGAACTCCTCAAACTATGGTCATCATCGGGAGTGGTCCCGATTATTGTCACTTCGGGGTTGCCGGATCATAACACATAGTAGGTGACTATAGACTTGCAAGATAGGATCTAGAACTCACATATATTCATGAAAACATAATAGGTTCAGATTTTAAATCATGGCACTCGGGCCCTAGTGACAAGCATTAAGCATAGCAAAGTCATAGCAACATCAATCTCAGAACATAGTGGATACTAGGGATCAAACCCTAACAAAACTAACTTGATTACATGATAAATCTCATCCAACCCATCACCGTCCAGCAAGCCTACGATGCAATTACTCACGCACGGCGGTGAGCATCATGAAATTGGTGATGGAGGATGGTTGATGATGATGACGGCGATGAATCCCCCTCTCCGAAGCCCCGAACGGACTCTAGATCAGCCCTCCCGAGAGAGATTAGGGCTTGGCGGCGGCTCCGTATCGTAAAACGCGATGAAACTTTCTCTCTGATTTTTTTCTCCTCGAAAGCCAATATATGGAGTTGGAGTTGGCGTCGGAGGGCCACCAGGGGGCCCACGAGGTAGGGGGGCGCGCCCAGCGGGGAGGGGCGCGCCACCACCCTCGTGGACAGGGTGTGGCCCCCCTGGTCTTCATCTTTGGCGAGGATTTTTTATTATTTATTCTAAGATATTCCGTGGAGTTTCAGGTCATCCCAAGAACTTTTGTTTTCTGCACATAAAACAACACCATGGCAATTCTGCTGAAAACAACGTCAGTCCGGGTTAGTTCCATTCAAATCATACAAGTTAGAGTCCAAAACAAGGGCAAAAGTGTTAGGAAAAGTAGATACGACGGAGACGTATCAACTCCCCCAAGCTTAAACCCTTGCTTGTCCCCAAGCAATTCAGTTGACAAACTGAAAGAGAAAAAGAAAAACTTTTACAAACTCTGTTTGCTCTTGTTGTTGTAAACATGAAAATCCAGCATTCAAGTTTCAACAATTATTATTAACTAACCATACTCACAATAACACGTAGGTCTCATAATTACTCATACCAATAGCATAATCAGCTAGCGAGCCATAATAATAAAACTCGAATGACAACACTTTCTCAAAATAATCATAACATGATATAACAAATGGTATCTCGCTAGCCCTTTCTGAGACCACAAAACATAAATGCAGAGCACCTTTAAAGATCAAGGACTGACTAAACATTTTAATTCATGGTAAAAGAGATCCAGTCAAGTCATACCCAATATAAACCAATCATAATGATTGCAAACGACAGTGTGCTCTCCAGCGGGTGCTTTTTAATAAGAAGGGTGATGACTCAACATAAAAGTAAATAGATAGGCCCTTCGCAGAGGGAAGCAGGGATTGGTAGAGGTGCCAGAGCTCGATTTTTGAAATAGAGATAAACAATATTTTGAGCGGCATACTTTCACTGTCAACATAACAACTATGAGATGCATGTATATTCCATACTACATGGATTATAGGCAGTTCCCAAACAGAATGGTAAAGGTTTATACTCCCCCTCCTCCACAAGCATCAATCCATGGCTTGCTCGTAACAACGAGTGGCTCCAACATTCAACGGGTCCCAGGGGGAGTTTTGTTTAATTATTTTGATTTGCTTTGATCTTTTTGGATCATGGGACTGGGCATCCCGATTACCGGCCCTTTCTCGTGAATGAGGAGTGGAGTCCACTCCTCTTGAGAATAACCCACCTAGCATGGAAGATATAGGCAGCCATAGTTGCACATGAGCTGCTCGAGCATACAAAACAGAATTTCATTGGAAGGTTTGGAGTTTGGCACATACAAATTTACTTGGAACGGCAGGTAGATACCGCATATAGGAAGGTATAGTGGACTCATATGGAACAACTTTGGGGTTTAAGGAGTTTGGATGCACAAGCAGTATTCCCGCTTAGTACAGGTGAAGGCTAGCAAAAGACTGGGAAGCGACCAACTGAGAGAGCGATAACAGTCGTAAACATGCATTAAAATTAATTCACACCGAATATAAGCATGAGTAGGATATTATCCACCATGAACATAAATATCATGAAGGCTATGTTGATTTGATTCAACTACATGCGTGAACATGTGCCAAGTCGAGTCACTCCATTCATTTAAAGGAGAATACCATCCTATCATACCACATCATAATCATCTCAATAGCATGTTGGCACGCAAGGTTAACCCTTATAACTCATAGCTAATCAAGCATGGCACAAGCAACTATAATCTCTAAATTTCATTGCAAATATGTTTACTTCATAATAGCTGAATCAGGAACAATGAATCATCATATTTACAAAAACAAGAGAGGTCGAGTTCATACCAGCTTTTCTCATCCCAATGAGTCCATCATATATCATCATTATTGCCTTTCACTTGCACGACCGAACGGTGTGTATAATAATAAGAGTGCACGTGCATTGGACTAAGCTGGAATCTGCAAGCATTCAACTCAAGAGAGAAGACAAGTAATATGGGCTCTAAGTTAAATAAACAATCATGCATATAAGAGCCACTAAGCATTTTCAACATAGTCTTCTCGACCCCCAAGGAAAGGAAAAGAAAAATAAAAACTATTTACACGGGAAAGCTCCCAACAAGCAAAAGAAGGACGGGAAATATTTTTGGGTTTTCTTTTTAATTCTACTACAAGCATGGAAAGTAGACTAACACGAACTTTTTTTGTTTTTCTTAAGGTTTATTAAACACACAAGAAGAAAGTAGGAAAAAGGAAAATAAACTAGCATGGATATTACAGTGAAAGAGTATGAGCACCGACATCTAGCAATGAGTGTGAACATGAATGTAATGTCGGTGGGAAATACATACTCCCCCAAGCTTAGGCTTTTGTCCTAAGTTGGTCTATTGCCAGGGATAACCTGGCTGATATCCGTAGATGAAGCTGGGGTCGTACTGCGATGCAGCGGCTACCGCCTGCTGAGCAGCAGCACAGCGTCGGGCTGCTTCCACTCCCCTCTCGTACTCATCTGCCTCCTCTCTGGTAATAATATATATTCCTCTCGCCTGAAAATCAAAGAAGGTAGGAGCAGGAAGAGCAACACGGACCACACGCCGTCTGTCAAAGATTAGTCGATACTGGTAAGGTGGTACAGTCCTCTCAATGAACTGGTGGGAAAACATAGGATCAAGATCTAAATAAGAAGTGGGCAACTCCACATCACCCTCACGAATGTCTACATCAAGAAAATTAGCTAAGCGGGTTGCATAAATTCCTCCAAAGAAATCTCTGTTACGTCTATTAAGATGCAACCTACGAGCTACAATGGCTCCCATATGATAAGCTTGGTCCCCTAACACAACACTTCTGAGAATGCTGAGATTAGGGGCACACATGTGACATGCTTCATCCTTAGCAGTTATACATCTACCAATGAAGAGAGCAAAATAATGTATAGCAGGAAAGTGAATGCTCCCTATAGTGGCCTGTGCTATATCTCTAGATTCCCCCACAGTTATTCTAGCAAGAAAATCTCTATATTCAGATTTAGGGGGATCCCTGATACTACCCCAAGATGGAAGTTTGCATGCACGAGTGAAATCCTCTAAGTCCATGGTATAAGACTTGTCATAAAGGTCAAACATGACTGAAGGAGAATTACGTGAAGATGAATAATCAAACCTCCCACAAATGAACTTGTGAGATAACGATACTTGGGGCATTTATCAGCTTCAAAGTCCTCAAGACCGGCATTACGCACATATGCATAAAATTCTTCTTTAATTCCCACTTGATTCATAAAATTTTCTGAAGGCCATTCACAGGGCCTCACGAGAGCGTCTCTTGGTGGTTCCTCGTCACCATCACGCATTGCAAGTCTGGGACCTTGCTTCCTTGAAGAACCACCTTGGAACATCCTCCTAAGCATATTGTTTTCTTTGAGAATAATTCTGAAATTTTTAGTAACTTCAAACAAAAGTGAACCAACTTCAATAAGATTAATAGCAACTACTCATACAAGTGCCTAGAGCATATATCAAGCATTAGAACTACTTGGAACCATATATATTTGACATGCAAGCTCAAGAACTTGGTCACCTATGCAGCACAAATTTGCAATGAATAAAGCACTAGAACAAAAACTAATTGGACCAATGGAGGAGTCACATACCAAGGAACAATCTCCCCAAGCAGTTTTGCGAGAGGTGCTTTGAGCAAGGAGATCAAAAATCGCAGCAAAAGTTGCTGGAACACGAGCTTGAGTTGGTTTTTTGGGTTTGTGCGAGACAGAGGAAGAAGATGGGTGCAGGAATAAGTGGAGGAGGGCCACCGTGGGCCCACGAGGCAGGGGGCGCCCAGGGGGGTAGGGCGCGCCCTCCACCCTCGTGACCAGGTGGCAGCTCCCCACGCGGTAATTTTTGCACTAAAAATCCTTAAATATTCCCAAAAAATCATATTAAATTGGCATGGCATTCTGAGGACTTTTATTTTCGGGATATTTTTATATTGCACGGATAAGTCAGGAAACAGATAGAAAAATACTATTTTACTTTATTTCTACTAAAGAACAGAAAATATAAAGAGGGTGCAGAAGGTTGTGCTTCTAGTTTCATCCATCTCATGCTCATCAAAAAGAATCCACTAACAAGGTTGATCAAGTCTTGTTAACAAACTCATTCCGATAATCATGGAACCGGAGAAATTTCGAATAACACTATGTTACCTCAACGGGGATATGGACATCCCCAACAATAAGTATATCATATTACTTTTTGACAGTAGGAAGAGGAAGTTCAAAACCTCCAAATATAATCGATGGAATTTTTCCAATAGAGTTGACACTATAAACTTGAGGTTGTTTCCTCGGAAAGTGCACCGTATGCTCACTACCATTAACATGAAAAGTGACATTGCCTTTGTTGCAATCAATAACATCCCCTGCAGTATTAAGGAAAGGTCTTCCAAGAATAATAGACATACTATCATCCTCGGGAATATCAAGAATAACAAAGTCCGTTAAAATAGTAACGTTTGCAACCACAACAGGTACATCCTCACAAATACCGACAGGTATAGCAGTTGATTTATCAGCCATTTGCAAAGATATTTCAGTAGGTGTCAACTTATTCAAGTCAAGTCTACGATATAAAGAGAGAGGCATAACTCTAACACCGGCTCCAAGATCACATAAAGCAGTTTTAACATAATTTCTTTTAATGGAGCATGGTATAGTAGGTACTCCTGGATCTCCATGTTTCTTTGGTATTCCACCCTTAAAAGTGTAATTAGCAAGCATGGTGGAAATTTTAGCCTCCGGTATCTTTCTTTTATTAGTAATGATATCCTTCATATACTTAGCATAAGGATTTGTTTTGAGCACATCAGTCAATCACATACGCTAAAAGATAGGTCTAATCATTTCAGCAAAGCGCTCAAAATCCTCAGCATCCTTTTTCTTGGATGGTTTCGGAGGAAAAGGCATGGGTTTCTGAACCCATGGTTCTCTTTCTTTACCATGTTTCCTAGCAACGAAGTCTCTTTTATCATAACGTTGATTCTTTGATTGTGGGTTATCAAGATCAACAGCAGGTTCAACTTCTACATCATTATCATTACTAGGTTGAGCATCATCATGAACATCATCATTAACATTTTCACTAGGTTCATGTTCATTACCAGATTGTGTTTCAGTATCAGACATAGAGATATCATTTGGATTATCAGGTGGTTCAGCAATAGGTTCACTAGAAGTTTGCACAGTTCTATCATTTTTCTTTTTCTTCCTTTTAGAAGAACTAGGTGCATCAATATTATTTCTTTGAGAATCTTGCTCGATTCTCTTAGGGTGGCCTTCAGGATACAAAGGTTCCTGAGTCATTCTACCAGTTCTAGTAGCCACTCTAACAGCATAATCATTTTTCTTACTATTCATTTCATCAAGCATTTCTTTTTGAGCTTTAAGTACTTGTTCTACTTGAGTGGTAACCATAGAAGCATGTTTGCTAACAAGTTTAAGTTCACCTCTAATATTATCTATCTACCAAAATAAGCATTAAAGTCATCTTGCTTAAACATAAAGTCATCAAACTCATCCAAGCACTGACTAGCAATTTTAGTAGGAGGGACTTCAACTTTATCATATCTATAGAGAGAATTTACCTTTACTACCTGTGTCGGGATATCGGGAGGTTCTTCAGTAAATAAGTAATTGAGATCATATACTTCTTCAACAGGCGGTAAATTAAGACCATGTATTTCTTCAATAGGAGGTAAATTCTTAACATCTTCAGCTTTAATACCTTTTTCTTTCATAGATTTCTTTGCCTCTTGCATATCTTCGGGACTGAGAAATAGAACACCTCTCTTCTTTGGAGTTGGTTTAGGAATAGGCTCAGTAATTGGCTTAGGAGCTGGCTCAGGAGTTGGCTCGGGAGGTGGCTCAGGAGGTGCCCAATTATTTTCATTTGCCAACATATTATTCAATAAAATTTCAGCGTCATCCGGTGTTCTTTCCCTGAAAAGAGAACCAGCACAACTATCCAGGTAATCTCTAGAAGCATCAATTAGTCCATTATAAAAGATATCAAATATTTCAGGTTTCTTAAGAGGATGATCAGGCAAAGCATTAAGTAACTTGAGAAGCCTCCCCCAAGCTTGTGGGAGACTCTCTTCTTCAATTTGCACAAAATTGTATATTTCCCTCAAAGCAGCTTGTTTCTTATGAGCAGGGAAATATTTAGCAGAGAAGTAATAAATCATATCCTGGGGACTTTGCACATAGGCAGGATCAAGAGAATTAAACCATTTCTTAGCATCACCCTTTAATGAGAACGGAAATATTTTGAGTATATAAAAGTGGCGCGATCTCAGATTATTAGTAAATAGGGCAGCTATTTCATCTAACTTACGAAGATGTGCCACAACAGTTTCAGATTCATAGCCATAAAAAGGATCAGATTCAACCAAAGTAATTATATCTGGATCAACAGTAATATCATAATAATCCTGATCAGGAACACAGATAGGTGAAGTAGCAAAAGCAGGGTCGGGTCTCATCCTACCTCTAAAAGATTCCTTACTCCACTTAATTAGTAACCTCTTACGTTCAGGTTTATCCAGACAAGCAAGAATAGCTTCACGAGATTCATTATTAAAAAGATAACCCTCAGGAATAACAGGCATAGGTTCATCATCACTAACATCATCGTGTTCAGGTTCACTAATTTCTCTTTCTCTAGACTTAGAAATTTGCTCATCTAGAAATTCACCAAGTGGCACAGTAGTATCAAGCATAGAAGTAGTTTCATCATAAGTATCATGCATAGCAGAAGTGGCATCATCAGTAACATGCGACATATCAGAATTCATAGCAGTAGTAGGTTTAGGTGTCGCTAGCTTACTCATAACAGAAGGTGAATCAAGTGCAGAGCTAGATGGCAGTTCCTTACCTCCCCTCATAGTTGAGGGATAAATTTTTGTCTTAGCGTCTTTCAAGTTCTTCATAATGTCCAGCAGATATAAATCCCAAGTGAATCAAAGAATAGAGCTATGTTCCCCGGCAACGGCGCCAGAAAAAGGTCTTGATAACACACAAGTATAGGGGATCGCAACAGTTTTCGAGGGTAGAGTATTCAACCCAAATTTGTTGATTCGACACAAGGGGAGCCAAAGAATATTCTCAAGTATTAGCAGCTGAGTTGTCAATTCAACCACACCTGGAAACTCAGTATCTGCAACAAAGTGTTTAGTAGCAAAGTAATATGATAGTGGTGATAATGGTAACAAAGTAAAGACATCAAAAGTAAAGTTTTTGGTATTTTTGTAGTGATTGTAATAGTAGCAACGGAAAAGTAAATAAGCGTAAACTAGTATATGGAAAACTCGTAGGCACCGGATCAATGATGGATAATTATGCCGGATGTGGTTCATCATGTAACAATCATAACATATGGTGACACAGAACTAGCTCCAGTTCAGCAATATAATGTAGGCATGTATTACGTAAATAGTCATACGTGCTTGTGGAAAAGAACTTGCATGACATCTTTTGTCCTACCCTCCCGTGGCAGCGGGGTCCTATTGGAAACTAAGGGATATTAAGGCCTCCTTTTAATAGAGAACCGGAACAAAGCATTAACACATAGTGAATACATGAACTCCTCAAACTATGGTCATCACCGGGAGTGGTCGCGATTATTGTCACTTCGGGGTTACCGGATCATAACACATAGTAGGTGACTATAGACTTGCAAGATACGATCTAGAACTCACATATATTCATGAAAACATAATAGGTTCAGATCTGAAATCATGGCACTCGGGCCCTAGTGACAAGCATTAAGCATAGCAAAGTCATAGCAACATCAATCTCAGAACATAGTGGATACTAGGGATCAAACCCTAACAAAACTAACTTGATTACATGATAAATCTCATCCAACCCATCACCGTCCAGCAAGCCTACGATGCAATTACTCACGCACGGCGGTGAGCATCATGAAATTGGTGATGGAGGATGGTTGATGATGACGACAGCGACGAATCCCCCTCTCCGGAGCCCCGAACGGATTCCAGATCAGCCCTCCCGAGAGAGATTAGGGCTTGGCGGAGGCTCCGTATCGTAAAACGCGATGAAAATTTCTCTCTGATTTTTTTCTCCTCGAAAGCCAATATATGGAGTTGGAGTTGGCGTCGGAGGGCCACCAGGGGGCCCACGAGGTAGGGGGCGCGCCTAGGGGGGAGGGGCACGCCCCCACCCTCATGGACAGGGTGTGGGCCCCCTGGTCTTCATCTTTGGCGAGGATTTTTTATTATTTATTCTAAGATATTCCATGGAGTTTCAGGTCATTCCGAGAACTTCTGTTTTCTGCACATAAAACAACACCATGGCAATTCTGCTAAAAACAGCGTCAGTCCGGGTTAGTTCCATTCAAATCATACAAGTTAGAGTCCAAAACAAGGGCAAAAGTATTTGGAAAAGTAGATACGACGAAGACGTATCACTCCACTTCGGGGAATTAAGCATTTTGGTGTTAGGGGAAAGTTAGCGCCACGTTTTGTAGGACCATACCGAGTTTTGGAGCGTATGGGAGAAGTGGCCTACAAGTTGGAATTTCCCGAAGGTTTGTCAGGAGTTCATGATGTGTTCCACATTTCTCAGTTGAAGAAGTGCCACGCGGAGATGGCTGACATACCTTTGAGAGATACAGTGCCCTTGGAAGCGATTCAGTTGGATACCGATTTGACCTATGAGGAGAAACCAGTTAAGATTCTCGAGTTTGCCAGCCGAGTCACCCGCAGGAAGGTGATCAAGTTTTGCAAAGTTCTGTGGAGCCACCACACCGAGGATGATGCCACCTGGGAGCGAGAGGAAGATTTGCAGAAAGACCACCCTCACCTATTTTCTAGCCAACCCGAATCTCGAGGGTGAGATTCATCTTAGGGGGGGTAGGTTTGTAACATCCCAAATTTTCAATTTGGAATGTTATACATTAGATCATCATGCATATCATATTTTATTTGCTTTTGGTTTTGATCCTAGAAATTCTACGCAACTCAAGGACCCACGGAAAGAGTTGGGGATTTTGTTATTTTCATATTTGAGTTTTCTCAAATTTTGAGAATTGGATCATTTGATTTTAATTATTTTATCTTTAATTATTTCTATTACACAAATATGAGAGAGGTAATAAAATGACTTTCCCAAAATAAAGAAATATTGAGGATTTAATAATAAAATCAAATAAGATTTTATTTCGGAGTTTTTCGCTATTTTATTTGAATTTCGGAGTTTTTCGCTGTTTTTTAAAATTGCTTTTAGGCTCCAAATAAATGTTCACTTTGTCCGGCTTGATTTTAGAAGTCAGGGAAAATTTATTTTGGGATTTTTGGTGTCCGTTTAGTATTTCTTTCGTTAGTTTTTCTGCGCGAAATTAATTTAAAAAATAGTCCGAACTGACCTTGGGCCGTAGCCGGCCAGGACTCCGACTGGCCGGGGCTTTATAAGCCGCCGCCTGGGACCCCGAGCCAGCCCACCAGCCCGCAGCCGCCCGCGCCCCAAATCCTAGCGCGCCGTCGCCGCCTCGTTCTGCGCGCCGCCGCCGCCCGCGCCGCCGCCCCGCCGCCTCGCCGGACTCGCCGCCCGAGATAGCCGCCGTCGCCGGCGGTTTTCCTCAAAAACCGCCCGGTTTTATTATTATTATTATTATTATTATTATTATTATTATTATTATTATTATTATTATTATTATTATTATTATTATTATTATTATTATTATTATTAACCGCAGATTATTTTTTTTAGATCCGTTTTTATTTAGATCGGTTTTTTTGGTTTAGTCTAATTAGCGAGCGTTTGCTCGTTTGTTCGTTTTAACGAACGTGTTCATCGTTTAGATCCAGATAACGAACGTTCATTCGTTAATCTGTTCGTTGTTTTTCTTTTTCTTGGATTTTCCGCGATTATTTCTTATCACGATTTCTGATCCGATTTTCGTTTTAGTATAACTTTTCGCTCGTTTATCGGAATCAGGCGATTCAAGCGCCTGGAGTTTCATCTCGAAACCCTCTTTGTTTAACCAACTTAAACAAGTTTTTGCTTCTGTAAAATTTGATTTAGGTCCAGATTAGTAAAACGAAGTTTTTTTCTTTCGCCGTTTGACTTTCGTTGCTTCGTTTGATTTGATTCTTTTTGCAAACTGGAGTTCTTAAGTTGAACTTTCTGGTTAGATCTCTTATTTGAGTTTTACCTGTGCATTAGATGAGTAGTTATTGTATGCTTGTTTGTTTGTTTGCGATAGAGTATTCGGAGTGCGCCGCCTGTTACTTCAAATCTCTAGGTTTCGCGGATCATCAGCAAGGCAAGTAACACTTTGATCATACTTTCCTATTACCCAGTTTTTATTGCATTAGATCAATCCTCAAACATTGCATGATTAGGATCTAATTAAATTGTGGGATGGGAAGTAGTTGAGGTAGTACCTATTACCTGTTTTATTTATCAAACCTTTGGGAGTTACTTCTACGTTTGCTTATTACGCCATGCTATGCTAGTAGACGTGGATTGGGTGAGTGATATCCATGACAGATGTGAGATTGTTAATTAATAGTTTATCTAAGATGGCAACTTAAACACACATCTGGGTGGATTGAGGTACCTGGGTATTCCAGGATTGCCTGTTGTTTTTTTATGGACCGCCACCCAGGCCCAAAGGGATCATGAGATTTTTCATACTAGAAACTTCCGTGTGCAGCCACAAGCTACTATGGGCTCTAGCATAGTTGATTAAGTCGTGCGAACTCTTACAGTGGTAGACTAGCAGATGTAGGGGAAAGTAGGTGTAACGGTCTACCCATTGTAAGGTGCTAGCGCTTCTGAAAGACTATGTCTCGGTCATCCGTCTCTCAAACACCATGTAGTGCGAGAAATCCAACGGAGGAGATCGAGTCTTGTGGGGAAAAGTGCGCAAACCTCTGCAGAGTGTATAAGCTAATCATGGTTAGCCGTGTCCCCGGCTATGGACGTTTTGAGTATCTAGTACTTGGATTATCATGTGAATCTCATCATGTTACTTTTAATTAATATTGTTGGGTTTTAATGATGATGCTTAATTGGGATTGAGGATGCTATCAACCATTCTCAATGTTTAACAACCACCATGATAGTTAAATAAAATTTATTCCTTTACAGTAGGGAAAATTGGCTTTACGCAAAACTGTAACCATAGAGCTTTTCCACCAGCCATATATGCATGTAGTATAGGTTTAATCATTCATTACTCTCTATGTGTTACATTGCCAGCATATTCCATGTGCTGACCCGTTTTCGGGCTGCAACGTTTCATGTTGCAGACTTTTCAGACGACGAGTAAGGTGCCTTAGGTCGTGGTTCTATACTCAGTGATGCCGTTGGAGTTGATGGACTCGCTTATCTTCCAAGCCTTCCGCTGTTATCGTTATTAGATGGCCTTAAGCCATATTTATTGTAATAAGCTCTCTTTTGAGACTTACGATGTAATAAGTGTGTGATTGCTACTCTGTTATAAATCCTTCAAGTACTGTGTGGTGTCAGCATTACTGATCCAGGGATGACACCTGAGCACAGAGATCAGACTAGTTGAGGTCTGGTCGCTACAACTCGGTGGAGGAGGCCTGCTTGGTCATACGGACCATGTCCGGGACTGGGCTCCGCCGGGCTAGTATTGGGAGGTGCTACCTTCCGGGGGGCGTAGGTTGGTGAGGAGCCAGCCCGTCGTTGACCCGAACCTTGTTTGGTGGCAGTCGCGTGGGCCAGTGACGGTGCCGAGGCTTCCGGACACCGGGGAGGTGGTACGTCACCATGTCAGCAAGGAGGACGAGCACGTCCATTGCTACATGGTTGCGTTGGAGGGCAGGTTCGACAATACCTGGCAGGTTCTTCAGGGATCTCACTGGAGCTATGATCTTGTGATGGTTCTTTCTCTTTGGGTGTTCACCGCCCGCGCCGATACCCGTCGAGCGCTACGGTTCTAGCTGTATTAGCGATGCTATATGTATGATACTATTCGAGTTGTATTAGTGATAATATTTGACGATGTACGGACACAAGAGATGATGTAGTTTTGCTTATGATTGAATGCATGCTAATTTGAATACTACTTCATTTTACGATTTGGTTTTGGTTATTGAATGCTCAAATTGGAAAACTACTTCTACTTTGAATGCTAAAATTGGATAGCACTATGCAAGGCATATGCATTTGATTAGTTGATAGCTTATAGGATTTTAGTTTTTCAGAAATCTAGGAGCCCCCTCCATCATCCCCGCCGTCGTCCCCGTCACCGACCCCCCTCTAACCTCGAGGTGAGACCAGCCAAATCTCCATGTCAATATGAGTCCTATAAGATATTTTGAATTTTTTGCTCATATTTTGAACCATTGAAATGTAATGGCCATCAAAGTTTGAATGCTCATATGATGTAGATAAAAACATGTATATTTCCGTTCCAGCAAATTTCAGGCGCTCGATATGTCCTTTTTTAGAAAGATAATTAAACAATATTTTGGGTTGACTTTAAGTCTGTCGAGTCTCCACCATATATGGGAGGACGAAGAATCCCGACTGTTGTCCTGGGGGTAGCTTCTCCTTCGTTCCCGTGTGCTAGACAATTTGGTGCAATGCACTAGGGAATGAAAGGAGGAGCTACCATCACCGGCGGTCGCAAATGTCAGAGAGGAATCAGTGAGGGAGAGTCTCCACCATATATGAGAGGACGAATAATCCCGACTGTTGTCGTCGGGGTAGCTTCTGCTTCGTTCCCGTGTGCTAGATAATTTGGTGTAATGCACTCGGGAATGAAAGGAGGAGCTACCATCACCGACGGTCGAATATATACACCACGTGAGCTGAGAGTTTTCAAGAAAAGACTCGACAGACCGGTAGTCAACCCGTGATGAATAATAATGTTCTAATTTAATTTTTATAGTACATATATTGAATTGTACAAGTTTAAAATTTGAATTATGAATGTACGAAATGTCGTGCTTGGACGATGAAAGTCTCCCGGGGGAGTGCGACTGGTGCCACGACGACCGAAGTCTGTGCGACAGGCCTCACCTGGACGAAGATCGGTGCTTCAGCATTAAGCTCGAGGAGACCTTGGATGTTCAAATGGTACGCAACAACGACAAGTTTTTTTCATAATTAAGCACGACTTCAACTATTTCAACGTGTAATTTTCATCTTTTACAATTCGACTAGCTTATCCCATGCCATGCAAGAAGCTATGTCTTGGAGAGGATGGGTTTTGAAGACCATGAAAGTATGGAAACAAAGAAAATTCACCTAAGGACCCATCATGATATGGATTTTGAAGTAAATCTGTATAATTCTGAGAGTGTAACCCATTTTGGTTGCAAAACCTGGGAAGCACTTTGCAAGATGTATGATTTTTATGAGGGTATGCTTGTCACCATGGATCTTGGTGATCCTGACATCGACCAAGACAATATGGACATTTGGGTCCTTGTTGATACGCTTCCAATTCTACCGCTATGTGAGTTTCTCAAACATAGTTATTAACTAATTTATATTGTTCATTTCAAAATAGTTGACAGCTTATTTCCATTGACAGCTTATTTTCATTGTTCAAACAATGTGCAGAACATGGTAGACAGAACCTACTACACCGATGGCTCTGAGTTAACTTATCAGGAGAAAAATCATTTGGTATCATTTTGTACTGATCTTGAGAATTACAATATCTATTATAAAACTCTTCCACATTATGGTCAATACGTGCCACTAGTGCACGTGTTGAACTACGGTAACATCCATGGATATGCCATGGTAAGATTTTTTAGTATTACGACATCCGTGCATCTTTTGCATAAATTCTTTTAAAACTTAACTACATTGCTAACTACGAAGTTATTACTATGTTTTTCAACATGAAATCCTGAATGATTGTGTGCCTCATCTGATGTATCAGAATGGTCGCCTTGATGTTTTGAACATACAGCCAAGTCATCCTACAAATCTCAACTATCCATACTGGATTTCTAAAAGAAGTGGAGACTTGAAATCAAAGAATGAAAAAAATGTATAGACAGCCGTAAGGAGGTTCTTGGAAGCAAAAGGAAGCGAAGCGTAAGAATTGGAGACAGGATGATCTCCATTCTCCATAATGGAGAGCCAGGGTCTATATTGTTTTATGCTATTTTACCTTAAAGATGGTATTTAGGTCCTACCTAATACTGATGATCATGTGCTAAGAACAATTAAGTAGGGTTGGTTTGATGACTATGAGGATGATGATCGTATGACTTGTTATTAATAACGAGTAGAAGTTGTATGATGATGATTAGTAGGACTTGTTATTATGACAATGCATGATGCGAGCATGAAGAGTTATTATATATCAGTGGGTGAAATGAACATGAATTGGATTGAAGTGAAGGCAACATGCATGTGGTGCATGTTGAAAGTAGTACTAATCCAAACTTAGGATTAGTATTACTTTCGACATGCACCACATGTTGCCTTCACTTCAATCTAAGCCATGTTTAGGCATAGCAGTAGCATTGGTAAACCAAGCACAGAGATAAGATAGGACACTTCTCTCTATTAGCTAGCTAACACCCTAATTTAATCCCCAAAACCCCCTAAACCACCCCCTTAAAAAACAAAAACCTCAGCTCCTGCCAGCTGCTGACGCGTGGATGCCTTTTGGTCCCGGTTGGTGCCACCAACCGGGACCAAAGGCCCTCCTGCTTGGGCTCGCTGCAGCGGCCACGTGGAGGCCCATCTGTCCTGGTTGGTGTAAGAACCGGGACTAAAGGTGTAAGGCTTTAGTACCGACCCTTTAGTCCCGATTCACCAACCGGGACAAATGGCCCTTTTTCTACTAGTGCGCCCTGCAGAACAGCTCCGCCGGAGCCCTAGATTGGTTTTGCCAGGTTCTGCCTTGAGACGGCGACGCTTAGTTCCGAAATCTTCCTTATGATTTTTTCCGGGCAAAAGACTTCATATACAGCCGGTCTATTCTGATAATATTATTAGAATAGTTATTCTGATAACACTTCCGCAGTGCACGCTGAATGCAAGTGCACGTCATTGTTTGAACCAAGTGTGCTGCAGTACTCACACGAGTGAACTTCGTGTCGAAAAAAAAGTGCACGCAGTGTTTTTCTGGTACTGTTTTCGCTCTAATTTTTTAACCGTTTATCGGAACGAGGCGTATGATATAACATTTAAAAGCTATTGATTAGGCGCAACTTCGCCATGTTGAACACTTTTCGAGATTCCTATCGGTTTAAGAGCAGTTTCAAAAATGGTGCAGCGGATGACGAGTGGCAGCGAGCGTATTTTCGTGATTTTTTATAAACCGCTCATCGGAATAAGGCAAATGATACGCTGTTGGAAAGATATCATCGAGGCGCATCTTTTTTGTATCTATTATTTTCTCTAATTCGTTGGTGTTTAAGAGCAGTTTCGAATTTACTAAATCACGGAATTTTGTTTTTTTTGAAATTTTTGCAATTTTTGGTACTGTTTTTGCTCTAGTTTTTGAACCATTTGTCGAAACAAGGTGTTTAATACATCGCTGGAAATCTACGGACAAGGCGCAACTTTCATATGTAGAAGTGGTATGAGATTCCTTATAGTTTTAAGTTAATTTTGAAAATCGTGCGGCGGACGACGAGTGACAGCGGCCGTTTTTCGCGAAATTTTTACAAATCGGTTGTTGAAATGATTCAAATGATATGCTGTTGGAAAGATATCGACAAGACGCAACTTTTTCATGTAGAACACTCTCTCTAATTCCTTACGGTTTAAGAGCGGTTTTAAATTTACCGAAATGCGGACACTCTGTTTTTCGCGACACCCAAATCGACGTGGGTACTTCATCCGACTGAAAACCGCACTGCATCGGACGAACAACCGCACTTCATCGGACAAACAAGTGCATTGCATGATTTCTTTTTTGTGAGACGCAAATTTTACTAAAAGAGGTGGAGTGCACTTCATGTCGAGTGTTGGTGAATCACAATACTATGAAAAGTGAACCTCGAGACTACCGTAAGCGAGCCGTATTGCATCAGACAGAAAACCGCATTTATGTAGACTAAAAACCGCACTTCATTGGACAGACAAGTGCACTGCATTATTTTCTTTTTTGTGGGACGTAAATTTTCTTTTTTGGTGGGATGTAAATTTTCGCAAACGAGGTGTAGTGCACTTCATGTCGAACGTTGGTGAACCGCAATACTATGAAAAGTGAACCACGTTCTTTTTGTTTTATCGTCTCCGTAACGTTTTTTATCAACGAGTATGCACTGCAGGGACGAGGTGAGTGTACTGCATCAATTGTTCTTTTCCAATTTTATTTTCTACTGCACACAAACAACAGAGTGAGCTGCATTAAAAAAATCAACTTTTTCAAGTTTGTTTTTTGCACTTGGCAACATAGTGAATCGCTCAGAGATAGAAGATCACTACAGCAATGAAACAATTGAGCTGCACTTATTTTTTCTCTTTTCTTCTATGCATGTTTTTGAGAGCCACAAACGAAACAAGGTGCATTAGAAAAAGAAGTGAACTTCTCATGGGAATTTATTTTTCTCTTTTTTTACAAAGTAAACTACTAATCACCCAAAAATGGACCACGCCATTTTTTCTCAAAGTACATAGCATGATAAAAAAATCCAGTTAGACAAAAGACTGCTCAGTACAGCCAAGCGAACATCTTCAGCCCAAAGCGACTTTACTTTTTTGTGATATGGTCTTCAACTTCTCTCAAAGTGCACTGCATTTGTTTGAATAATTTACACAAACAACAGAGGCAAAATTAACAAACTGCATATTCGCCATAGTGAGCTGCAATAAACAATTTGCAAAAAAGGCACGACGATGCTCGTCAGTGATGTGTGGCGGAGCGAACTGCATGAAGTCAAGGAATGTTCTGAACGCGCCCGCTGAGTGGGCTACAAGTAGAGATGGCGAGCGTCGGTGTACTACACGGCCCATGGTCAGAACTGCAACCACTGTCGATCGACACTTCATCAAGGACTTGTGGCCGAGCTGCACCTATCCATCACCGCGGACTGCACACACGCACACACCACACTTCACGGACATGTCGGCTGACCGTACGGAGGCGAGCTCACGCGAAGTAGCCCACACCACTACTGCACGACCGCACATTTGCAACTGAAGTACTGAACTATAGCCATCCATCCATCTCAGAAGGCAACAAACATGCATCCATCTGAGAACGCAGCAGCCATCCATCTCAGCCCGCCGCACGCAAGTGATCTGTAGAAGTGGTTTTTCCGAGCTTCACGCACATTGCACGCGAGGTGCAGACGCCCGAAAGCTGAGGCGGCCGGAGGAGGAGGTCGAGCACAAACCTAGGGGAGGGGGTTGTCATGCTGTTTTGTGAATCAGCCGAGCAACAATTGAGACCAGCCGAGCTGCACTAGATCCAACGCACTTTAAGTGCCGAATGCAATTAGCTGCAATTAGATGGAAACATCTGTCGAAACTGCACGCTGCTGGAATCCGAGCTGCCCCCGCAGGAGATGTTGGCTGCAGCAAGCTCTGCCCGTATCCAAACTGCGTGCGCACACACGAAAGCACACATACCCTCTACGACACGGAGGCTGCTGGATCACAAGATCATGAGAGCAAAAAATCACAAGAACTCTACTACACTGGACTTCATAGAAACGATAATAAAATCTGAAAAAATAAAAAATAAAATGCTCTGTTGCACCAGGGCACAAGGACTTCACCAAGGCAGATCAATTACCACCTACACACATGGAGTAAACCGCATCGGCGCGCCACTGGAACTGCACGGGGCGCAAAACTGCATGTCGCACACAAATTAAAGTTCATACCGGTGAACTACAGGCAGCGCTGTCGATCTCCAGCGGTTGTTGCTGCTGCAAAGCGCCGGTGGACGGCGGCGGCGCCCTAGAGGTCGAGGAATGAGCTGGCGCTGGAGTAGGTGGACGGCGTGGGATAGGGTGAGGACCCGGGCGAACTGCATGGACGCCATGGATTCCGGCGGATCTGGTGGTCGTCGGGGCAGAGGTCCTGCTACACCCACCTGTAGCCATGGGGGGAGAGGGGGGGGGGAGTCGCCTGCACAGCTAGCCGGCGAAGCAGGGGCTCGACAGGGGGAGGGAGGCCAGCCGTCGCGAGGCGGGTCGTGGCCATGGAGGGCGGCATCGCGGGGGGGGGGGGGGGGCGGGGTGGGCCGATGTCGCGGGGCAGTGCCAGAGTTGGGCGGCGTCGTGGGGTCGTGGCCATCGCGGGGTGGGGGGTGGGGCGCTATGGGGGCGGAGAGAGGCGGCGCTGGTCGGTCCTGGTCAAGGGCGGCGGCAGAAGGAGGTGGAGAAGTGGGGTGGGGTGGTTCGGTGGGGAGGGGGATAGCTCTGGTGAGGGTCGGGGCGGGAGATGGATCCTCTAACATCATGAACGAATGTCACGGAGCTACAGTGTAATCCCAGTGCAAAACGAAGAAGGGATGTCACACGCACTGTAGCAAAGACACTGCACGCAATTACTGTTCATAAAAATAAAATCTGAAATTAATTTTATTCCACCATAATTTTGTTTGTATGTAATTTTTGCAAATGTATACAATAGATTTGTAATTTGCAAATTAATTCAAGTCATTTTAGGCTTAATCATATGGATATGAAGAAGGGATGTTAGGGTACTGTAGCTTCCCTAACATCCCTTCGTGATGTTAGAGGATCTCGTTCCGTCGGGGCGGGTAGTGTAGTTCTTGCGTGTTATCAGAATAAGGCAGTAGTGTTATTAGAGTAAGGTCTTAAGGGTGTTATTAGAATAGACCCACCCTATATATATTGTGACGCCCCCGATTCAATCGTATACTAATCATGCACGCAAACGTGTACGATCAAGATCGGGGACTCACGGGAAGACATCACAACACAACTCTAAAAGTAAAATAAGTCATACAAGCATCATAATACAAGACAGGGGCCTGGAGGGCTCGAATACAAGTGCTTGATCATAGATGAGTCAGCTGAAGCAACAATATCTCAGTACACACATAAGTTAAACAAGTTGCCATAAGATGGCTAGTACAAACTGGGATACAGATCGAAAGACGCGCAGGCCTCCTGCCTGTGATCCTCCTAAACTACTCCTGGTCATCGTCAGCAGCCTACACGTAGTAGTGGGCACCTCCAGTGTAGAAGGAATCGTCGTCGACGGTGGCGTCAAGCTCCTGGGCTCCAGCATCTGGTTGCGACAACCAGGTAGAATGGAAAGGGGGAAAAGAGGGACAAAAGCAACCGTGAGTACTCATCCAAAGTACTCGCAAGCAACGATCTACACTGCATATGAATGGGTATCTATGTAAAGGGGCAATATCAATGGACTGAACTTCAGAATGCCAGAATAAGAGGGGGATAGCTAGTCCTATCGAAGACTACGCTTCTGGCAGCCTCCATCTTGCAGCATGTAGAAAAGAGTAGATGGCAAGTTCACCAAGTATCATCGCATAACATAATCCTAACCCAACGATCCCCTCCTCGTTGACCTGTGAGAGAGCAATCACCGGGTTGTATCTGGCACTTGGAAGGGTGTGTTTTATTAAGTATCCCGTTCTAGTTGTCATAAGCTCAAGGTACAACTCCAAGTCGTCCTGTTACCGAAGATCACGACTATTCGAATAGATAAACTTCCCTGCAGGGGTGCTCCACATTACCCAACATGCTCGATCCCCTTTGGCCGAATACACTTTCCTGGGTCATGCCCGGCCTCGGAAGATCAACACGTCGCAGCCCCACCTAGCCACAACAGAGAGGTTAGCATGCCGGTCTAAATCCTATGCGAACAGGGGTCTGGGCCCATCGCCCATTGCACACCTGCATGTTCCGAACGCGGCCGATGAGCAGACCTAGCAACCTCCATTACAAAGGAAGTTGCGTTACGCGGTCCAACCCGGCACGCGCCACTCAGTCGCTGATGTCAACAAGGCTTTGGCTGATACCACGACGTCGAGTGCCCATAACTATTCCCGCGTAGTTGGTTAGTGCGTATAGGCCAGTGGCCAGACCCAGATCAAATACCAAGTTCTCGTTAAGCGTGTTATTTTAAATATCTGCGAACGCCGACCAGGCCCACCTCTCTCCTAGGTGGCCTCAACCTGCCCTGTCGCTCCGCCATAAAGTAACAGTCGGGGGCCGTCGGGAACCTAGGCCCACCTCTACCGGGATGGAGCCACCTGCCCCTTCACCCCACATCTCTAAACAGTATCATAAGTAATGTAATAGTATAAAGTATATAGTATATGCCCATGATCACCTCCCGAAGTGATCATGGCCCAGTAGTATAACATGGCAGACGGACAAGAGTGTAGGGCCACTGATGGAACACTAGCATCCTATACTAAGCATTATCATATCAGGTATAGGTATCAACAATTATAGTAACAATGACAGGCTATGCAGCAGATAGGATTAACCGAAAACAGTAACATGCTACACTACTCTAATGCAAGCATCAGAGAGAAGGAATAGGCGATATCTGGTGATCAAGGGGGGGGGGGGCTTGCCTGATTGCCCTGGCAAGTAGGGGTCATCAACAACGTAGTCGATCGGGGCACCAGCAACGGCGTCAGTATTGTAGTCTACCAAAGAGAAGAGGGGGAAGAAACAATGAATACAATGCAAACAGATGTATATCGATGCATGACATGACAAGTAACTGTGCCAGGTGTGCCCTAACGCGGCAGGAGGTGATACCGACGAAGGAGGGGAAACATCCGGGAAAGTATCCCTGGTTTTTCGCGTTTTCGAACAGATGAACCAGAGGGGGAAAGTTGTGTGTTTGCTATGCTATGTATGTGTGGCGGATGAACGGACTACGTATCCATATTCGTCTCGTCGTTCTGAGAAACTTTCATGTAGAAAACATTTTCATCTGAGCTACGATTTATTTTCTATTAATTTTTAAAGTTTTAAATCATTTTCTAGAATTTATTTAATTAATTTAAATCAACATTATCCAGAATAGATGGGATGACGTCAGCATGACGTAGGCGTGACGTTAGCAGTCAACAATGTGGTTGACTGGAGTCTAACCTGACCTGTGGGTCCAGTGGGACCCACCTGTCATAGACTAAACAAGTTAATTAGGTTTTAATTAAGAAGGATTGATTATGTATAATTAAACTAGATTAATTAAGTTAATTAACTAATTAATTAGTTAATTAAATGATACTTTTTTTATTTATTTCTATATTTTTTTATATAAAAACGTTCCAGGGCGGGCCCCACGTGCCATAGGCATAGGGGCCTATCGGGCGCTCTTTAGCAAGTGTGGGCGCGGGGCTAACCGGGGCTTCGCCCCGGTGGTGCGGGTGCGTGCGCCAGGCGCGAGAGCGCGCGGCCAGTGGCGAAGGGGCCGGCGCGTGGCCCAACGCCGGCAACCGTGGCCGGAGCGGGGCAGCGCCGTGAGACCGGCCGAAGCGAAGGGGAGGGAAGGTGGCATGTGCTCGGGGCGCCAGAGGCCCGGTCAGAGGCGGCGATGCACGCGGGGGCTTGCGGGGAGCAGCGCAGCGGCGGGTGTTGCTGGGTCGCGCGGGCGGGGCTCCGCGGTTTGCGAGCGGGAGGCGGGGCAGGCGCAGGGCGCGACGAGGCGGTGAGCGGTCGACGGGGAGCAGCGGGCAGCGGCGGCCTCGGTCGCGAGCGGTGGCGGCAGGGGGCGTGGGCAGCGTCGGCGTTGCGAGCAGGAGCGGATGCGTGCGATGGACGTGCGTGCCGGGCGCGCAGCAGGGGGCAGGCGGAGCGTGCGGTGAGCGCGATAGCGGCGCTGTGGTAGGCTTGGTCGTTGCGAGGTCGCGATGCGGGCGACGAACGCTGAGCGCTGGAGGCTCGGGCGCGGTCTCGCGCGAGCGAGCGCGCGTGGGGAGAAGGAGAGGACAGAGCCTCACCGCGGTAGCGTGGTGACTAAGGCAACAGTGCGTGGGGAGGACGACGGGGACGATCGACGAAGATGGGGAGGCGGACTGGCGACGGGCGCGGTGATGAGGTGGCCGGTCGTGGAGGAGGATGAAGAGGCGGGGAGGCGTCGCCGGTGAGGTGACGACGATGACTGCGAGCGGCGGGCGCCGGCGTTGGGTGGCGGCGACATCGGGGCGGCCCCCTCCCGATCTAGATTGGTATCGGGCAGAGGGGGCAAGGGAGAGGGAGTTGGGGCGAGTGGGAGTAGTGGGGAGGAGTGCGGTTTGGGTTCGGGGGGAGTGGCCTTGTAGGCCAGAGAGAGTGAGGTGGGCCGTGGGCTGGCCTGGCAGCCTGCTGGGCCGGTTGACCTAGTGGGCGCGGGGGGGGGGGGGTCTTTCTTTTTATGTACTTTTTACTTTCCTTTTACCTTTCCTTTTTCATATTTTTCTTTTCTGTTTAAATTTTATTTCCCAAATTGTTTTAGTTTTGCAAAATATTCAATTAGCACCTAAAGTGGAAACATTAAATATACCACTGCCACAATAACTTTGGCACCTAGATAAAATAGTTAAGTATTTTATAAAATATAATGGGGGTATAATTAATCGTTTTTGCTGCCGTTTTAATCACATTGGGGTATTTCAATATTCTATAAAGATGTTGTTTCTCCACCAACATTATCCATGATTTATTTGTCACATTAAGAACATTTTAGATTTGACTTTCGAAAACTTTAATTGTTTGACTCGATTTTGAATATGAAATTTGATTCGTTTTAAACTAACGCAAGATTAACAACAGTAACTGCGGTGACGTGGCATCAATAACAGGGAATTACTGTAGCTTAAATATGCGGGCGTCACAATTCTCCTCCACTATAGGAAATCTCGTCCCGAGATTTAGGAGCGGGAGTAAGGGGGAAAGGGTTTGGTTAGGTAATTCTAACGAATCTCCTCGGTCGTGGTTGCTCTTCTCGAAGAGATCGATCAATTACATTGACGTCTTCACTACTCTGCTTCCAGCCATCATGATGAAGTCGTCATCCTTTCTTTGGAAATTTCATCGTACTTATGAAAGAATAAAGGGTGGGTATTCCGAGAGAACGGACCTCTGTAAGGTTGACTATCTGGTCGATAACATCGGGGAAGGGGGCGGAAAGTAACTCTCGAATTGAAACTTAAGAAATTATCGAGAGCAAAGTAAGAAGGTACAAAAATAGAAGTTTCAAGCGCATAGGCAATCGTTCGTTGCCTGAAACGAAGTGTTGAAGGGGTTTAGAGCAATGTGAATAAGCATTGCATCTGATACCAGTATAGATCACTAGGCAAGTGGCCCGTGAATTACATACAAAGTCAAGCGCGAGGAATAACTTTGACAACAAGGTGTACAGGAGAGTCAAAAGTAGGAAGGGCGTTGTCATCTTGCACGATCATGGTACAAGGCATGTCAGAGAAGAGGCTGTTCGTTATGTCGGCAACAACATCGGTACTAAGGGTGTGGGACGAAGAGAACCATTCTCTTGCTCGTTGAACGAGGCAGACCAATAGGCAAAGTTCTCGTTCATCAGTGGTTACCGGAATGTCATCAACTATAGTAACAGGGTCTTACCGACACGATTGTACACATAAGTGTTTACATAAGCAGAACAATATTACTGCTTAGATCATATAGCTCACCAAAAAGGTTAAACAAAACAATGGAAAGGAAAAGGTGATCATCAGATTAAATAGAACAATGGAAAGGAAAATGTGTTTAAACACATATTTCAGGGATATATCCTCCCCAAGGGCAAGCAGAGCATGATAACCATGAGGGATATAACGTAGAAAACCCTTTAGGAAAGGGGGGAGAAATTTCATGCCATTACCGATACAACGGTGTTTGGATAATTGATAAAGAAAATTTAGCATTGTGCTTCAAATGTTCTTATTGAAATTTGGAGTACCACAGACATGCTTCGAGATAGCATTGACATGGTCTTCAAGTAAGGGTCAGATTTTGGATACACAAAGGATCCATCAAGAAAAACTTATAGAATAAGTTTTACAATTTCATCATGGAAGAATGGATAACCTTTCTAACAAGGAAACTATAACGATAGGTCCTCCAGCCAGGTGTACAAGGCATGACATCACCTTACCGGGTCATATAACGACTAATGTTATAACTCTTGGAAATATGTCCCAACCATCATATCTGACCGAGATTCAGGTCTGATTGGTGTCAAAATACCTCGAACTCGGGATGCCTGAGAAGAAAAGGTGAAACACAAATTGACGAAATGACATGGTAAGATTCTCGGGGAATGAACTACGGGAGCAAGCTCCGAAACAAGAGTTCATCATTAAACCAAGGAGAGCATGAAGAGGTGGCTGATGAACTCGGCGACAATTAATCGAGATTTTCAAAAGATGGATTTCCACAAGTATGTGAGCAAGGAGATAACATTTGTCAGATCAAATGACATAATGAGGTATGCCCAAGGAAAACATACGCAATTAAACATTGGTTGAAAGGTGCACCCGAAATATGGGTTGGGTTGCATGACCAACATCGGAATGGCGATTGAGCAACCAAGACTCGAAATTGGAATTATTGTCCATTAACTCTGAAGCAATAGGGTTCTTGGAGATAATAAATTTGCACAACATAGTTCACTCAACACGAGGACCAAGAAAAGAATGGTGGCGAGAAGCATCACTGTATCAAGAATTCTTAAGAGGTGGTGAAATTCTCACGACATTCTTGACATAAAAGATGGTAATACTCCAAGGTAAAGAAGAACAAATGATGGGTAGGAAGGAACTCAAGGTATAACACCAAACACGAACAAGTTTGTGTTGGAGGGAAGGCAATAAAGTTGTCGATGATAACACAAATCATCAAGGGCAAGGATGGTCTTTCTCATCATGAATTCAATTGATATTCTAGAAGAGCTTAGAATGCTGATGATGATCACGACACAGTTGTCGAGAGATTTCATGAAGATGCAATCTATTGGCGATGACATGATGTCAAAGGAATGATGAAGCGAAAGGTTATTGGAACCATGGGTACGACACAAACTGGAAATCAAGTTCGTTGTTCAAGGATAAATGATATGACGAGGAAGATCGAGGTAAGATTAGCTCACCGTCAAAATTTGTGCTCCGGGAAGAAGGACGAGGTAGCACAGTTAAAATTAGCATAATCATGAAGTAACCGATCAGGCTAGGAGTGACGTGATGGAGTATTAAACATCTCAACAACAAGGTACTAGGAGTATTGAATCACAGTGTTGATTCGATTCACTAATCGGTGTTCCCGGTTGACGACAACCCAGAACCCGTGGAGTAACTATGACGGGGAAAGCTACTACTTCATCAGAAATTCATAACATGTAGTGCAATTGGGTGATATCCTCGAGATACCAGGGGGTAATACTCGAAGGTAGATCAAAATAGAGGTTGGGCAGGCGTACTGATCTGAGAAGGCAAGTATTTTACTCGCCGAGAAATGGGATCAAAGAAAGACAATATGGTCGAAACCATGATTGCAAAGGATCAATTCACCGATACCAAAGGATATTATATCAAGGAAATAGCTATTATTACAAGAAGCTCCTAGGATAGGATCTACATCGTGTCCATAGGCATGAACACAAAGGTTCAAGGTCTACTCCCACTTCCTCAATGCATAACCTTCATTCACCTCTCGTATTTAGAAATGACATTAGTTGTTGAAAGTTTTACCTGGTGCAATACCAGATGAGTATGACTCGTGAAATCTTTCGGGTTTCATTTGCGGATAAGGTGTTTCAATCTACGGGCTTTCCGATGCACCCCATGGATGACACGGGCTTCTTCACCATGGTAATTTCTTTTGGCCGGCATGTTTTTCGTTTGAATGAGGATTCAGTGGCAGCGACACTTGAGGCGGCCATCGGAGGTTTTGCCATTGAGTTTATGGTTTTTCCGATCAAGGATAAGGTTTTTGGTTTTCAAGTTTCTTGCAAGGCTATGGCTATGATCATTCTCAAGCTCCATTCATTCTCTTGTGATCATTTTAAATGTTTCGTTCATCTTTGGGGTAATGGTGGCCCAAATTGGGGCCATGAGTTCAAACTTTGGAAGTTGGAATGTGATGCTGAGTGGATCATTATTAGTCCTTCCAAATGTCGAGCTGCCCTTGGCATGTTGGCTATGCACTCCAAACCCCCAAAGTCTTCGGTAAGATCATATCATGCCCCTGCCAAGAAGCTTTCATTTTCAAAGATCCAGAATTATCCTGCTTGTCGTCGTTATCGTTATCCGGCCACACAAAATTGCATTCAAACTATTGAAGATGCGGGGTACACGCTTTCTGTGCATGAGAGGGTGGTCATCCATCCCCCGCCGCCGGCTGAACTCCGGTGGATGTCGACCACCCCCTCCATATCTTCTGGCACGGTTAGGGATCTTCTTCCAGCCACAGATCAGACACCGTCTATCTCGGGCGGGAATACTGGCTCTTTGAATGTGGATGTGTCATATCATGTTGGGCCGTCATCTACACGTGCCACGGTCAACGTTGAGCCGTTGTTATCTTCTGGGCCTTCTATTATTCCATCCTCTCAGCAAGCAGAAGAAGATTTTGATAACTTGGTATCGGGTATGGTGGATGAAATTTTAACGTGTCAGAAATGCTTCCAAAAGGGCCATTTTGCTGCGGCGTGCATGTCCAAGCTGCGTTGTACCTCTTATCTACGGGTGGGGCATGGTAAAAAAGATTGCAACAGGTTTGCATGGATCTTGGGTTTGGTTTGGCAACTGAAACCCTGTAACATTGCAACTTCCGAGGATCGCTCAGCTCCTACCGAGAATATCTCTCTAACACAACTTTTACCAAACTTGGACTCCTCTTTCACTTCCGCATTAACTCCTTCGCCCTATTCCATCAGTCCTGGTCCCAAAACACCTTCGACTGCGCCGCCTGAGACCCCTCCTCCACCGGAGTCCTCGCCGTCTGCTTCCAGCCCGGGTTGTGCCTCTCCGATGGCCAACTTCCCCCTTGACCCTTTGCTGTATGTGTCGGTGGGCCATCACATTGTGGACAGCGGTTATGCTCGTTTGCCTTGGACCTTTGTGATGCCACATATCCCAATTGTGCGCCGCCATGAGGAGTTCATGTTAGCTGAGGTAATGCCCATCCCTCCTCCCGATCAGATTGGTGCTGCTAAAGAGGAAGTTGTTCAGTGGCCGCAAGCTCATGGGGTTTTGGTGAGGTCTACTCAACCTTGGATTAGATCAGTGGGTCTTTTTGAGCTACAGGATGCTGCAGTCAAATTCTTGCTCCTTCAGATGCCACCCCAACCTCTTGGCAATGATCGTTTTGTTCGCTTTATGAGGCACAATGAGGGAATATCTTTTAGAGGTGTTCAGGGTTTCCGTCAGGGATTGCTCATGTTTTTGGGGATTCCGCTTGATCTTCGCAATGAAGAAGGTATTCGGGCAGCGGTCAACACCTTTGGAAAATTTCATCATTGGATTTGTCAGGATCCATACCTTGTGCATACTTTAGTCTTTGCGTCCTTTCCAGAGGATATTCTGGTGCCCATAGATGTGGTGTTCATGGATTATGCAGCCTGGGGTGGTGCCAGGGTGTATTGGACGGCGCCTCTGTATATTCTTGGGGCCAATTTTGCTTAACAGATGCCCCAAGATGAAGGCCGGATGCCCATCAATGGCAATCCTCATCCCCTGCCTAGTGTGCCCTTCCCGGAGATGCCACCTTTTATTCTGCCTCCATTCCCAGCTCTGGGGTGGAACGATGTGCCGCCACCTCCGCCTGAACCTGCACATAATGAGGTGCATGAGGACAACTGGGGAAACTGGGATGAGCCTGCTGCGGAACCTGCTGTTGAGGATCAAGAATCCATGGTGTTGAATGCCTCTGCTCAACCAAGTTCTGCTCAACCAAGCTCTGATGTGCAGCAACAGGTGTCCCCTGCACCTATCATTCTTCTTGATGGGGCTGAACCTATGAACCAAAATGATCTGATGGAGATTGCACCGGACCTGGAGGATGCTAGTTACTGGGCAATTGTGGTCTATCAACCTCCTTTCATTGAGGTTCAAGATTTGGATCAACCTGCGATTAAGGTCCCCTTTGGTCCCCCTCTGCCCCCTGAAATGATCTGTAGGCGATCGTTTTAAAACCTGCTGAATGCACCAGTTGTGTTTGAGGTGCCAAAATAATTGCTGCATAAACCTCTGTCGCCGGTCACTTTATCAAAGAGAAACTGGGATTTTGCTTTTCAGCAAGCTGATCCTCCCCTGTTGATGTGGCAGAAGCCGGAGCCTGCTCGACCTGTGGCTAGAGCTTTATTTGTGGATGATGCTGAGAGGGTTACGCCTGATGTTGTCCCTTCTCCCCCTGCGCGTGTAAAAACGAGGAGGCCTCACAAAACTCTGGCGCCAATGCCTCCCGTTAAAACCTCTATTCGAAGATGTACTAGAAGTTTGGCCTAGCGTGATGGGTTTAAGCCCACTTCCCATGAGCTGGTTCTGCAGGCCAATAAGAAGAAGCCCAAGGCCAAGCCCCTTTCTGCAGAGATGCCTGATGACCCTGCACATGGAGATATTCCTCCACCTACTACCATAAGTCATCTGCAAGTTATTGGCAAGGAGTTGGAGATTGATGCAACACTGCTCACTAAGGATGCACTTATGGTGGACCCTGCTGCTGCCACAAATCATGCCTTCAATGAATAGTGTGCTTTTCATATGTTGGGTTTTGCAAGCCCATAAATTTGCTTTATGCGTTTGGTTTTCATTTTCTGATCCTTGGCTATGTAATAATGTTGGTTCAGACCTTTATGTGCCTTTTGGGCATATGACATTGTGTGTCATGTGGTTTGGGGACTTGTTTATGATCTTTATTTTTGAATACTCAATGTAGAAGCTGGAATGTCCTGTGCTGGAATGTCAGGGGTTTAAACTCTGAGACTAGGCAAAGAGCTGTTAGACAAAAGATTGATGAAAGTCAATGTGCTATTGGTTGTCTGCAAGAAACTAAATGTGCTTCATTCGATTCCAGAACAATTAAAAGCTTTTGCCCTAAGAGATTTGACAGCTTTGCTATCTCTCCTTCTTTGGGGGCCTCTGGTGGAATTCTAGTTGTTTGGAACTCATCTATTTTTTATGGGACTTTATTGGAGGTCCAACAATTTGCAGTGGTGATTGAGTTTGTTTCTAAGCAAAACAATGAGAGGTGGACACTTGTGGTTGTTTATGGTACTTGTCAGGGGGAAGCTAGGGATAATTTTGTAACCTGGCTGTATCACCTGAATATTCCTGTGGATGAAAATTGGCTGCTACTGGGGGATTTTAATTTCATCCGTTCTTTGGATAATAGAAACCTACCTGGTGGTGATTTGAATGATATGTTCATCTTTAATGAGATTATTTGGCACTTAGGTCTTTTGGAATTGCCCATCAAAGGCAGATCCTACACTTGGTCCAATATGCAGGATACTCCACTGCTTGAGCAGCTAGACTGGTTCTTCACTTCTGTTGATTGGATATCTGATTATCCCATGACTGAGGTGCTACCTCTTGCTAAAACTGCATATGACCATGTGCCTTGTGTGGTTACAATCAAAACTTCTATTCCCATGTCTAATCTCTTTAGGTTTGAGAATTATTGGCTGGAGCTGGAAGGTTTGATGGATTGTGTTGATTCTTCATGGCAGAAACAATCTAGAAAGGGGCATATTACTGCTAGGATAGCTGACAAATTTAAGTCCATGAGAATGTGTCTCAAGAGATGGCAGAAGAACATTTCCAAACTGAAAACTCTTGTCTGTAAATGCAATAATGTTATTCTGCTTTTGGATGAGCTTGAGGAATATAGACCACTTTACAGACATGAATCCAATTTCAGGAAAGTGGTTAAAAACCATGTAGAGAAATTGCTCCACCTTCAATGTCTTTATTGCAAGAAAATATGTACTATCAGATACATAAAAGTGGGTGGTGAGAACACCAAGTTCTTTCATGCTATGGCTACTGAGAGGCATAGAAGAAATTATATTGCTAGCTTAAAATTGCCTGATGGTACTGTGGTGACTGATCACTCACAAATGGAGGGTATTATATGGAATTGTTTCAAAAACAGAATGGGTTCTTCCAAGGGAATTAACATGGGTTTTGACCTTTCTTCCCTCATTGAACCAGTTGAGGGTTTAGATATTCTCACTAAGCCTTTTGAGAAGGAGGAAATGGACAAGATTGGAAAGCATATGCTAGTTGATAAAGCTCCAGATCCAGATGGTTTTAATGGTCTCTTCTTCATAAGGTGCTGGCACATAATTTCTCAGGATTTTTATGAACTGGCCCAGGCTTTCTTTGATGGTACTGCTCATCTGGAAAATATCAATGACTCATATATCACTCTGGTGCCTAAGAAGCCCTCACCTAAAGAGGTGGGCGACTTCAGAACTATCTCTTTAACAGGAATGGGTCTTAAGTTCCTATCTAAGATGGCAGCCAATAGGTTTCAAGAGGTGATTATGCAGTGTGTTCACAAGAACCAGTATGGTTTCATAAAAAGTGGAACAATTTAGGATTGTATTGGGTGGACTTTTGAGTATTTACACCAGTGCCACCAGTCCAAGAGACCAATTGCAATTCTAAAATTGGATTTTGAGAAGGCTTTTGATTCCCTTGAGCATGAGGCAATAGTGCAAATATTGAGATATAAGGGCTTTAATGAGAAGTGGATTCTTTCGATGAAGCAGCTTTTGTCCACACGTACCTCATCTGTTCTGCTTAATGGAGTTCCTGGTAGGAAGTTCATATGTAAAAAGGGTGTCAGACAGGGTGATCCAGTCTCTCCCCTCCTTTTTGTCCTAGCTGCTGATCTCCTGCAGACTGCAATCAATGACATGTTCAGAAGGGGCATTCTTCATCTACCTATACCTTGTCATGACCAGGATTACCCTGTGATTCAGTATGCTGATGACACTTTGATTATCTTGCCTGCTGACACGGACCAACTTATAGCTCTGAAGGATATGCTCAAGGTCTTCTCTGTGTCGACTGGTCTTGATGTGAACTACCACAAATCCTTTATTATTCCCATCAATGTGGACACTGCTGTCATGAGTGAATTAGCTGTTGCATTTGGATGCCAGATTGGGAAAATGCCATTTACCTACCTTGGGTTACCAGTGGGAACTACAAGGCCTAAAATGGTTGATTTTATGCCATTGGTGGACTGCATGGAGAGGAGAATGACAACTAGCTCCTCTTTTTTAAATCAGGGGGAAAGACTGCAGTTTCTGAACTCTGCCTGGTCTTCTATGCCCATTTTTTTCCTTTGCAGTTTGGCTGTTCCTGCTGGAATTCTGAAGCAATTGGAGAGAATCCAGAGACAATGCCTCTGGAAAAAGAATAGGGGTGAGCCTGGCCCTTCACTTGCTTCTTGGGACCTTATTTGCAGACCAAAAAACAAGGGAGGCATTGGTATTCTTAATCTTGGTGTTCAGAATGTTGCACTTCTGCTCAAACATGCAAATAGCTTTCTTAATAAAAAGGATCTCCCATGGGTGTATTTAATTTGGGATTCCTACTATAATGGCAGAGTACCGCAAGGAACTTCTGATTGTGGCTCTTTCTGGTGGAAGGATATATGCAAGGTCATGCAAAACTTTAGGGAGTGTGCTTGGGTTCAGATTAATGAAGGGGACACCGCCCTCATGTCGTCAGACAACTGGCAGCTTGATGATCAGGTGTCTAGCCTTGAATTCAGATTTCCCAGGCTCTTTTCCTATGTTAAGGACCCCTGGATCACAGTTAAAGAGTTCTTGGACTCTCAGGACATGTTCCAGCACTTTAACCTTCCTTTGTCCAGCCAGGCTTTTGATGACCTGACCACTCTCCAGTCTTTGTTGGACGGCCACAATAGAGCTCCTGGGTCCAAGGATATTTGGTTTTGGAATGGCACTGCCAAGGGATACTCACCAAAGTTGTTTTACTCACACACTTTTGCATCAGAGTCCTTCAACCCTTTGACAGCTTGGATCTGGAAGTCCTCCTGTACAATGAAAATCAAAGTATTCGCTTGGATGCTTATTATGGACAGGTTGAACACTAAGGATTCAATAAATGGAGAAGTGCATTCATCCATGATATTAGCTTAATGCAATATAGAGTGAAAGCTTCCTATAAGGATGATCTCCTTAGATGGATCTCATTTCTGCCACCTTGAGGCCAATATTTTGTAATTTTAACTTGTTTCTTCTCCTTCTTCCCTTAGTTTAGTTTGATTACCTCTTGTAATCCCCCATAATACTTGTACTTGATCTCTCTTTATCAATAAAGTTTTGACATGCTGTGGGGGTTTCCCCTACAGTTCCCAGTCAAAAAAAATATCTTTTGAGTTCACACAGATTACGGAAGGCGCTGGTTCAACCCATCGGGGCATCTTATATACCACAAGCTTCAATAGTAAATAACACAAGCTCGATAGTAGAGCATGGTTGACAAAAGCAGAGGATACAATTTACCGAAGGCATTATGTATCAGGGAAAGAACTTCTCGAGGTTTTTGTATACGAAAGACACTGTCGGATGATATTTCAACAAAGGATCCGACGGTCCATGGCGAGCTGATGTGAGCATCGACACACAACGAGAGGAAGAAACACTGCGAAGGCATTGGATTATAGAAGCAACTGACTAATTCAAGGCTCAAATGCAAAGAAATTATGATGTCCAATTTGAAGGGTCAGAAGCAGACACTCTGATCAAAGATGGATAAGTTGAATAGACCAGAGGCACAATCAACGACAAATAGTTTCGTCGAGAACCAACTCATGTTCAAAATGACGTCTGAGATGGAAAGATAATTTAGAAGGATCAATTTATAATTGTGTGCATTCGCACACATGTTGAATCAATAGGATCAAAATGACCGTGTCAAAAGATACTAATGGATATTGCTAGACATATGGAGCATCCATAATGTAAGCATACAAGTATTTGCAGAGCTATAGTTTGAAGAGGATTCTCAAAAGGTCGGATACTATTTCAGAGTATCTTATGAAGCATACGAACAACTATGAACAGATACTCAAAATGTGGGAGGAATTACCGATAGGGGTATTCATGTGGTAAAGATCCATAAGGCAGTGGCTCAAGAGATTCTGAAAAGTCAAAGAATAATTCGATGCACCTTGTAATAACAAGAGCAGCTGGGAATGAAAGTAAGTAGGACAAGTGTAAGTATCTATCCATATGGATGTATCAGTGGTAGGGGACTGCAAAAGCGACGGGCACAGAGTCTCGAGAGAACATCAGGGAGTATCTTCGGAATCCTCTAGTGCAGCAGGCGATCATTTGTGATAAGGGCTCCCCGGGAGGAAGTAGTTACAAGAACCTAGAGACAGAGTTAGTAAATTCATCTTAACCCGAATAGAAGAGAGATCAGAGTCCTAGAATAGACCACGTGGAGGCCCATCTGTCCCGGTTGGTGTAAGAACCGGGACTAAAGGTGTAGGGCTTTAGTACCGACCCTTTAGTCCCGGTTCACCAACTGGGACAAATGGGCCTTACGAACCGGGACAAATGGCCCTTTTTCTACTAGTGGCCCCTGCAGAACAGCTCCGCCGGAGCCCTAGATTGGTTTTGCCAGGTTCTGCCTCGAGACGGCGACGCTTAGTCCCGAAATCTTCCTTATGATTTTTTCTGGGCAAAAGACTTCATATAGCCAAATATGGGCACCGAAGGCCTGCCAGGGGGCCCACGAGGCAGGGGGGTAGGGCGCGCCCCCACCCTCGTGGATGGTGGGTGGCCCCCCTCTGGTGCTTTCTTCGCCCAATATTTTTTATATATTCCAAAACTGACTTTCGTGTAGTTTCAGGACTTTTGGAGTTGTGCAGAATAGGTCTCTAATATTTGCTCCTTTGCCAGCCCAGAATTCCAGCTGCCGACATTCTCCATCTTCGTGTAAACTTTGTAAAATAAGAGAGAATAGCCATAACTATTGTGACATAATGTGTAATAACAGCCCATAATGCAATAAATATCAATATAAAAGCATGATGCAAAATGGACGTATCAACTCCCCCAAGCTTAGACCTCGCTTTTCCTCAAGCGGAATCCGATATGGAAAAATATGTCCACATGTTTAGAGATAGAGGTGTCGATAAAATAAAATACGGACATGAGGGCATCATGATCATTCTTATAACAGCAACATATATACAGCCGGTCTATTCTGATAATATTATCAGAATAGTTATTCTGGTAACACATCCACAGTGCACGCTCAATGCAAGTGCACGTCATTGTTTGAACCAAGTGTGCTGCAGTACTCACACGAGTGAACTTCGTGTCGAAAAAAACTGCACGCAGTGTTTTTCCGGTACTGTTTTCACTCTAATTTTTTAACCGTTTACCGGAACGAGGCGTATAATATACCGTTGAAAAGCTATTGATTAGGCGCAACTTTGCCATGTTGAACACTTTTCGAGATTCCTATCAGTTTAAGAGAAGTTTCAAAAATGGTGCGGCAGATGACGAGTGGCAGCAAGCGTATTTTTGTGATTTTTTCTAAACCGCTCATCGGAATAGGGAAAATGATGCGCCGTTGGAAAGATATCGTCGAGGAGCATCTTTTTTATATCTATTATTTTCTATAATTCGTTACGGTTTAAGAGCAGTTTCGAATTTACTAAATCACGGAATTCTGTTTTTTTTTATTTTTTGCAATTTTCGGTACTGTTTTAGCTCTATTTTTTTGAACCGTTTGTTGAAATGAGGCGTGTAATACGTCGTTGGAAAGCTATGTACAAGACGCAACTTTCATATGTAGAAATGGTTTGGAGATTCCTTACTGTTTTTAGTTAATTTTGAAAATTGTGCGGTGGACGACGAGTGGCAGCGACCGTTTTTCGCGAAATTTTTAGAAACCGTTTGTCAAAATGATTCAAATGATATGCCGTTGGAAAGATATCGACAAGACGCAACTTTTTCATGTAGACCACTCTCTCTAATTCCTTACGGTTTAAGAGCAGTTATAAATTTACCGAAAAGCGGATATTGTTTTTCGCGAGACCAAAATCATCTTGTGTACTTCATCGGACAGAAGAACGCACTGCTTCAAACAGAAAACCGCACTACAACAGGCAGTCTAGTGAACTTCATGATTTCTTTTTGTCGGACATAAATTTCTCGCAAAAGTTTTTGTTGTCTTTTTTTCAACTTTTTTTTTGAACGAGAGTGGACCGCAACACTCCCGAAAATGAACCACAATACTATGAAAAGTGAACCTTGAGACTACCGTAAACGGGTCGTACTGCATCAGATAGAAAACCGCACTTATTTAGACAAAAATCGCACTTCATTGGACAGACAAGTGCACTGCATGATTTCTTTTTTTTGGGACGTAAATTTTCCTAAACGAGGTGGAGTGCACTTCATGTCGACTGTTGGTGAACCACAATACTATGAAAAGTGAACCTTGAGACTACTGTAAATGGGTCGTACTGCATCAGACAGAAAACCACACTTATTTAGACTAAAAACTGCATTTTCATTGGATAGACAAGTGCACTGCATGATTTCTTTTTTGTGGGAGGTAAATATCCCAAACGAGGTGGAGTGCACTTCATGTCAAGCATTAGTGAACCGCAATACTATAAAAAGTGAACCTCAAGACTACCGTTAATGAGTCGTGACACTACCGAAAGTGATCCGCTTGAGTTTTTTCCAAACTTAGTATTTTCTACAAGCGTAGACAGAACAAGTGGACAGTATGGATTGAGCGAGTGAACCGCACTGCATCAAAAAGTGAACGACACTAATTTTCCACCCTAAACATTTGGGAGTAAGTGAATCACACTACAATGTTGACCAAATCGGAAACAACATATCACACGTACTGCTTCAAATCAAAAACCGCACTGCAATGTTGACCAAGTAACTGCACACAACAATATTTTTTGTAGGCACGGTTTTCGTTCTGTGATGGAAGTACTGAACTATGCCAAACTGCACGCTGTAACCAGAATGTGTGATATCACAATGAATTGGATCGTGTTTTTCCTTCGAAGTGTGTGCAGTGCACCTTTTCTATTTGTTGTTCCTAGTTTTCTTTTGCAATAAATAGTAAAACAAACCACAAGAAGACAAATAGTGAACCTCACTTTTGATTCTCTCCAATATAAAGCACAAAGAATTGAACCTCGATGGACACAAAAAATTGAACTACAACCCGCCATGGATAGCACTTCTTTTTCCCCTCCGGCCACACCCGTGCATTGCAAACCCCTGAAAAACTATATCATGCTGACGGCATGGACGTCGTTGTTCTCTCATACACTACCAGCCGAACTACAAAGTGAAGTGTTGCATACCGCATAGAGCACGCAAGCGAACCTCACAGGAGGTGATCCCCTGTCCCCAATTGCGAGGTTAGCTGCCAACTGCCTTGACCCCTTCCTGATCTGGCTAAGATGAGCTGCTCCCTCCGCATGGTGGCTCAAGGACCTTTCTCTCATCTGTCCGTGTTACTGCCATGACGAAAGAACCAGCAGCTTACAATCTCTTGGTTCCTGATAATTTGTAAAACAAAAAAGACTTCATCAAACTACAATAAATAGAATGGCACTGCACAGTTGAACGAACTCTCAAAAACAAACAGAGGACTTCACAATACACACAAACTTCATAATTTATCAAAAAAAAAACCCAGGACACTCCATTGGGGACAAACCAAACGAAGTGGGGTTTGGGCCTTTTTCAAATAACAAACTGCAGCCAAGAGCCTAGAAACTAAACGAACTGCGGACTCTTGAACGGAGGAGGCAGGTCGCTGGTTCTTGTCATTGGGAGGCCATGCGTGTCGGGAGAGCTGCTCGACGGAGACCCACCGGCGAGATTGTGAACCAAGGGTGGAGCCATTCCTTGTTTTTTGCAGTTCTCTCCTGAAAAAAAATCAAACGTTAAACGGATATAAACATTGAACCGAACTAGATAACACACAAAACCAAAACTAAATTGGATTGTGACAGTGGGAGAGGTGATGCAAAGAGGAGGATCCGGCAATGTGCTCCTCGGATCTTTGCTCGATCTGCGGTGGCGGTCATCCTAGACCACAGGCGGGCTCAATGTCGATGGGGCGACCGACCACCAGAGAGGAGGGAGGAAGCAGTGGGAGGGAGGCTGGGAGGACCGCAAGCGGTGGTGGTTGAGACGATGGAGTGGTCGCAGTTTGCAACCCTTCATGGATCCAGCGAGGGGTGGTGCGGGACTGGGCGTCGGGCGGCGGATCTCACCGACGCCGAGAGGGAGAGGAGGAGGGGGGAGGTAGAGGGGTCACGGGGGATGGCCAAAAGGCAGCATAGGGAGGGAGAGGATGCAGGTGCGGGCGGTGCTTCTAGATCGCTGGATCCAATGATCCCCTGACGAGGTTGATCTCGCCGGAACCTGCGGCGGTGGCGTCGCTGGGTTCTGAAGGGCACGGATCCGTCGACGGGGAGGGCAGCCCGGCGTGGGGCGCACGATTGTTAGCTGAGGAAGGCAAGGGTCCACTGGGGGATCCATGGCGCGCGGCGGTAGATGGCCGGCCCGGGGCGCGGCTAGGGCAGAGGTCGGTCGTGGGGGGGAGGAGTGGCAGGTGGGATGGTGGATCGGGGCACGGGTTGTTGGCCGTGAACCGGGGGAGGAAGAAGGTGGACGAGAGGAGAGAGTGGGGCCGTGGGAAGAGGTGGGCGGGGAAGAAGGTGGAGGTGGAGCAGCGTGGGGATCTGGCAGGGGAAGTGAGGTCGTGGGGAAGACGGTGGAGTACTAGTAGGTGTAGGCGAGTGTTTTTTCGACGGAGTGTTATCAGAATAATGCCGGTGTTGTTAGAATAAGGTCTTAAAAGGTGTTATTAGAATAGACCCACCCTATATATACACATATATATACATATATAGTGACGCCCCCGATTCAATCATACACTAATCATACACGCAAACGTTTACGATCAAGATCGGGGACTCACGGGAAGATATCAGATATCACAACACAACTCTAAAAGTAAAATAAGTCATACAAGCATCATAATAGAAGCCAGGGGACTCGAGGGCTCGAATGCAAGTGCTCGATCATAGATGAGTCAGCGGAAGCAGCAATATCTGAGTACAGACATAAGTTAAACAAGTTGGCATAAGATGGCTAGTACAAACTGGGATACAGATCGAAAGAGGCATAGGCCTCCTGCCTGGGATCCTCCTAAACTACTCCTGGTCGTCTTCAGTGTAGGCACCTCCAGTGTAGAAGGATTCATCGTCGACAGTGGTGTCAAGCTCCTGGGCTCCAGCATCTGGTTGCGACAACTAGGTTGAATGGAAAGGGGGAAAAGAGGGAGAAAAGCAACCGTGAGTACACATCCAAAGTACTCGCAAGCAAGGATCTACACTACATATGTATGGGTATCTGTGTAAAGGGGCAATATCGGTGGACTGAACTGCAGAATGCCAGAATAAGAGGGGGATAGCTAGTACTATCGAAGACTACGCTTCTGGCAGCCTCCATCTTGCAGCATGTAAAAGAGAGTAGATGGCAAGTTCACCAAGTATCATCGCATAAAATAATCCTAACCCAACGATCCTCTCCTCGTGGACCTGTGAGAGAGCAATCACCGGGTTGTATCTGGCACTTGGACGGGTGCATTTTATTAAGTATCCCGTTCTAGTTGTCATAAGGTCAAGGTACAACTCCAAGTTGTCCTGTTACCGAAGATCACGGCTATTCGAATAGATAAACTTCCTACCAGGGGTGCACCACATTACCCAACATGCTTGATCCCCTTTGTCCAGACACACTTTCCTGGGTCATGCCCGGCCTCGGAAAATCAACACGTCACAGCCCTACCTAGGCACAAGAGAGAGGTCAGCATGCCGGTCTAAATCCTATGCGCACAGGGGTCTGGGCCCATCGCCCATTGCACACCTGCATGTTGCGAACGCGGCCGGTGAGCAGACCTAGCAACCTCCATTACAAAGGAAGTTGTGTTACGCAGTCCAACCCGACGCGCGCCACTCAGTCGCTGACGTCAAGAAGGCTTTGGCTGATACCACGACGTCGAGTGCCCATAATTGTTCCCGCGTAGTTGGTTAGTGCTTTTAGGCCAGTGGCCAGACTCAGATCAAATACCAAGATCTCGTTAAGCATGTTATTTTAAATATCCGCGAACGCCGACCAGGGCCAGGCCCACCTCTCTCCTAGGTGTCCTCAACCTGCCCTGTCGCTCCGCCACAAAGTAACAGTCGGGGGCCGTCGGGAACCCAGGCCCACCTCTACCGGGATGGAGCCACCTGCCCCTTGATCCCCCATCTCCGAACAGTATCATAAGTAATGTAACAATATAAAGTATATAGTATATGCCCGTGATCACCTCCCGAAGTGATCACAGCCCAGTAGTATAGCATGGCAGACGGACAAGAGTGTGGGGCCACTGATGGAACACTAGCATCCTATACTAAGCATTAGGATAGCAGGTATAGGTATCAACAATTGTAGCAACAATGACATGCTATGCAGCAGATAGGATTAACCGAATATAGTAACATGCTACACTACTCTAATGCAAGCAGTAGAGAGAAGGAATATGCAATATCTGGTGATCAAGGGGGGGGGGTCTTGCCTGGTTGCTCTGCCAATTAGGGGTCGTCAACAACGTAGTCGATCGGGGCAGCAGCAGCGGCGTCAGTCTCGTAGACTACCGGAGAGAAGAGGGGGAAGAAACAATGAATACAATGCAAACAGATGCATATCGATGCATGACATGACAAGTAACGGTGCCAGGTGTGCCCTAATGCGGCAGGAGGTGATACAGGCGAAGGAGAGCAAACATCCAGGAAAGTATCCCTGGTGTTTCGTGTTTTCGGACAAATGAACCGGAGGTGGAAATTTGTGTGTTTTCTATGCTATGGATGTGTGGCGAACGAACGGGCTGCATATCCGGATTTGTCTCGTCGTTCTGAGCAACTTTCATGTAGAAAACATGTTCATCTGAGCTACGATTTATTTTCTATTATTTTTTAAATTTTAAATCATTTTCTAGAATTTATTTAATTAATTTAAATCAACATTATCCAGAATAGTATGGGATGACGTCAGCATGACGTAGGCGTGACGTCAGCATTCAACAGTGTGGTTGACTGGAGACTAACCTGACCTGTGGGTCTAGTGGGACCCACCTGTCATAGACTAAACATGTTAATTAGGTTTTAATTAAGCATGATTGATTATGTTTAATTAAACTAGTTTAATTAAGTTAAGTAACTAACTAATTAATTAATTAAATGATATTTTATTTATTTATTTAGTTTTATATTTTTTTTATAAAAACGTTCCAAGGCGGGCCCCACGTGCCATAGGCACAGGGGCCTATTGGGCGCTCCTTAGCAGGTGTGGGCGCGGGGCTAACCAGGGCTTCGCCCCAGTGGTGCGGGCGCGTGCGCCGGGCGCGAGAATGCACGGCTAGGGGCGAAGGGGCCGGCGCGTGGCCCAACGCCGGCGACCGTGGCTAGAGCGGGGCGGCTCGGTGAGACCGGCCGAAGCGAAGGGGAGGGGAGGTGGCATGTGCTCGGGGCGCTAGAGGCCCGGTCAGAGGCGGCGAAGCGCGCGGGGGCTTGTGGCGAGCAGTGCAGCGGCGGGCGTTGCTGGGCCGCGCGGGTGGGGCTTGTGGTTCGGGAGCGGGAGGCGGGAGGCAGACGCAGAGCGCGGCAAGGCGGTGAGCGGTCGACGGGGAGCAGCAGGTAGCGGCGATGGCAAGGGGGCGCGGGCAGCGTCGGCGTTGCGAGCAGGAGCGGAGGTGCGCGATGGACGCGCGCGCCGGGCACGCAGCAGGGGGCAGGCGGAGCGCGCGGTGAGCACGGCAGGGGCGCGGTGGCAAGCTTGGCCGGTGCGGGGTCGTGATGCGGGCGGCGAACGCTGAGTGCTGGAGGCTCGGGCGCGGTCTCGCGCGAGCGAGCGCGCGTGGGGGAGAAGGAGATGACAGAGCCTCACCGCGGTAGCGTGGGGACTAAGGCAACGGTGCGTGGGGAGGACGACGGGGACGATCGACGAAGATGGGGAGACGGACTGGTGACGGGCGCGACGATGAGGTGGCCGGTCGTGGAGGAGGATGAAGAGGTGGGGAGGCGTCGCCGATGAGGTGACGACGATGACTGCGAGCGGCGGGTGCCAGCGTTAGATGGCGGCTGTCGGCATTCCGTGAACGGGGGTCCCCAAACTTGCTTGCCTGCGGCCTGCGGCGTGGCTCAAAGGGGGCCTAGCACGGCCCATCTTCGTCAACACAAGACCCAAGACCCTCGCGAGGGGCCAAGCCTCGCGGGGCGGACGACAGGGAGCTTCCTCAGGCGTGGCCTCGTCAGGCTGGCTCACGAGGAGGCGGAGAGATCAAGGCGGGGTACCTCACGAGGTGCCCATGACGCAAGCCATGACGACCAAGGGTGCCAGGCGGGCGCCAGCCCGCGCAGTGTCCTCCTTTCCTCTTTGGTGCAAAGGGAGCAAGCGCAGGCGAGAGTATCAAGCAAAGGCACCCATTTCGGTGCAACGAGACCAAGACCAGTCCAAAGGCAGGGAAGAAGTCATTGTGGAGGCCGAGCTGGCGTCACCACTAGAGCCTTTGGCAGGCGAGGACCAACTTTAGTCAGGATAAGTGTACCAGATGTTCCCCTTCAAAATGGCCAACTGTTGGCGCCCTTCCCGCTCAATATTTGGGAGGACGCCCAGGGCCTTTGCCTATAAATAGGACTAGCCACCCACAGGGTAGAGGGATCGAGCAATCTAGAAAATTAGCAAGAAAAGCATAGGCAACAGAGAGAGAGAGAAAGAGAAGGGCGGCTGAACTCCTCCTAGCCGTTCATCGCCCCAGCCAAGAGCAGACCCTCGCGAGGCTGCTCTTCCTTGTATTGTTCATCATCATCAGCCCAAGAGGCAATCCACCACACCACAAACTAGAGTAGCGTATTACACCACAACGGTGGCCCGAACTAGTATAAACCTTGTGTCTCTTGTGCTGTTCTTTCAGTAGCTTAGATCTTTGTGAGGCGGAGAGGTAGAAGGCGTAATCTCCGCGCGCACCCCAGAGTTCGAACCTCAAGGGTCTGCCGGAAACAGAAATCCGACATTTGGCGCGCCAGGTAGGGGTGCGCCGGAATTCGTCCTCCACCGCTCCGTTCTCCTCCGACCATCGCGTCCATGTCTGACGCTCGTCGGGCCCGCGCCGAGCGCCGGGCCGCCCTTGCTTCCCGCGTCGCCCAGACGGCTCCCGTCGGCGGGCGCCCTCGCCGTTCCCCTTCACCCGCCGTCAACACCGCCACCGGCCCGGCGGGGAACGAGCAGCAAGCGTCGTCTCAGCATCCGTCCGTGCGGCGAGACGGCCGCACCGCTACACCAACACCCCCGGTCGTCGCGGCCCTCCTGGGCGGCTCGCAGGCGCCGCCTGCAAGTCACCACGTCAAGCCGTTCATCTGCCGGGTCAGGCGCCGTTTCCGCGCGGCAGGGGGCTCTCCTGGACCGGGCGGCACACAAGGCCGGCCCGACCTTCAGCTCGGAGGACCACCCCTCCAACTTGGCTTGCTCGGGCGCGCTCCCCATGCTATGCACCCCCACCATCTGCCAGGTGGCCGTCACCAGAACTCTCATCGATGGCGGCGCGGGCCTCAGCGTGCTTTCGGTTGAGGCCTTCGATCTCCTCCGCATACCCCTGGAACGACTACAACCCAGCCGGCCCTTCTCAGGCGTTGGGGGCGGATCATCCAGCTCCTTGGGACAAATCCGGCTCCCAGTAACCTTCGGCACCTACGACAACTTCCGCACGGAGATGGTCGACTTCGACATCGCCCCCATCGGCCTCCCCTACAACGCCATCCTCGGCTACCCAGCGCTGGCCCAGTTCATGGCCGCGACACACCCGGCGTACAACCTCATGAAGATGCCCGGGAGGAGCGGTGTCCTCACCGTGCACGGGGACATCGGGGACGCGCTGCGAGTACTCAAGCTCGCCTTCAAGACGGCGGCGTCGGCACAGCCCGCCGACTCAGGGACCCCCGAGCCCAAGGGGGCTGCACCCGCCAAGAAGAAGCAGTTGTTCACCCAAGACAAGGCAGAAACCAAGCAGATACCCGTCGATGAGGACGGGTCCACCAGTGCCACTTTCACCATAGGCGCCAACCTCGAGCCCGAGTAGGAGGAAGCCCTGGTCAGATTCCTATGCGCAAACAAGAAGGTATTCGCTTGGGAGCCTGACGAGTTGGCGGGGATCCCCAGGAGCGTAATCGAGCATCACCTCAACGTGTGCCCGAACGTGCGCCCCATGAAGCAGAAGGCAAGGCGGCAGTCCACAGAAAAGCAGGCCTTCATCGTCCAAGAGACCCGCAAGTTAGAAGCCGCTGGGGTCATTCGCGAGGTCCGATACCTGGATTGGTTGGCCAACCCTGTCGTTGTGCCCAAGAAGGGAGGGAAGGAACGCATGTGTGTCGACTTCACCAACCTCAACAAGGCATTCCCACAAGATCCGTTCCCGCTCCCCCATATCGAACAGATCAACGATTCCACCGCAGAGTGCGACCTGCTATGCTTCCCGCATGCCTTCCTAACCCCGTGCGGGGTGTACTGCTACACATGCATGCCATTTGGGCTGCGTAACGCAGGGGCGACCTTTCAGCGGCTGATGCACATCACCTTGGGCCCGCAGCTCGGGAGGAATGTCGAAGCTTACGTAGATGATATTGTGGTGAAGTCTCGGGAGGCCAAGACCCTGATAATGACCTGGAGGATACCTTCGCGAGCCTCGACGCAGTGAACCTGCGGCTCAACCCAGAAAAGTGTGTGTTCGGGGTCCCCTCAGGCAAGCTCTTGGGTTTCCTCGTATCCCATCGAGGCATCGAGGCTAACCCAGAGAAGGTCAAGGCGGTCGAGGACATGAGCCCGCCGAAGACCCTCAGAGAGATGCAGAAGCTCACTGGACGCGTGACCGCACTAGGGCGCTTCATCTCCAGACTGGGGGAGCGAGCGCTGCCTTTCTTCTAGCTAATGAATAAAAAGGGGCCCTTTGAATGGACTGAAGAGGCAGACAAGGTGTTTCAAGATCTCAAGAGATACCTGACCAGTCCCCCGGTCATGGTGGCCCCGCGTCCACAAGAGCCCCTGGTGCTCTACCTCGCCGCCACTCCCTACTCCGCCAGCGCAGCCCTGGTGGCGGTTAGGGAGGAGCGCCCAATCAGAACAACAACAGCAGCCCGAGACAAGGCAAGACAGGAGCGGGGAAGGCCCATAGAAACCGCTACCGCGGCCGAGGAGGATCGGCCACCGAAGAGTGCACCGAAGGCGGGAGAGGCCCCTCACCCGAATGATCAGCCTCCGGAGGCCTCATCACCTCGCGAGGTACAGTTGCCTCCGAAGGGCACCGCAAGCACTGACGCACCCAGCCTCGTTGAGCACCCAGTATACTTCGTCAGCACGGTGTTGCGGGACGCAAGTGCCCGGTACCCCATGCCTTAGAAGCTCCTCCTTGCGCTACTGGTGGCCTCGCGCAAGCTGCGGCACTACTTCCAGGGTCACCCCATCAAGGTCGTCTCGTCATATCCCTTGGAGAGAGTGCTCAGGAGCCCTAACTCAGCCGGAAGGGTCGCTGAGTGGAACATAGAACTGCAAGCGTTTTAGCTTGAATTCAGCACGACCAGGGTCATTAAGGGACCAGCATTAGCGGATTTCATAGCAGAATGGACAGAGGCACCAGGCCTCAAGGCCGACGAGGATCGGTCCCTCTCCCCGGGGAGCGAGGCGCCAGAAGGCTGGGTCATGTACTTCGATGGGGCATTCTCTTGGCACGGCGCAGGGGCTGGGGCGGTGCTGATGTCGCCCACTCAGGGCAAGCTCTACTACGCTGTACAACTCTGTTTCCAGCAAGGTGAAAAGGTCTCCAACAACATAGCGGAGTATGAAGGTTTGATAGCGGGCTTGAAGGCCGCAGCTGCCCTGGGGGTGAAGCGCCTCACCATCAAGGGCGATTCGCAGCTCCTTGTCAATTTCTCCAACAAGGTATACGAGCCGAAAGACGAGCACATGGAAGCCTACCTTGCGGAGGTTCGCAGGATGGAGAAGCAGTTCTGGGGGTTGGATCTGCAGCACGTGCCCCGTGGCACCAATCAGGAGGCCGACAACATCGCCAGACGGGCATCCCGGCGGTTACCTCAGGAACCTGGCGTCTTCGAGGAGAGGCTCTTCAAACCCTCGGCCCTGCCGTCATTGTCAAACAAAGTTCAGCCACGGGAGGAACTTCCCCAGCCACCTGCCTCGGGAGCTCCGGTCTGCGGCCCGGCCTCAGGAGCACGCCTGCTCCTGACGAAAGAACCTCAGGAGGGGTGCTGGATCACGGAGCTCCGGAGTTATTTAACACAAGGGACCCTGCCGGAGAAGGAGGAGGAAGCGGAGCGTGTGGCACGGCAGGCCACGGCGTACTGCATCAGGGATGGAGAGCTCTACCGGAAGCGACCAAATGATGTATCCCTGTGCTGTATCTCCAGGGAGCAAGGAAAGGAACTGCTGGAGGACATACACGGCGGAGATTGTGGACATCATTCATCATCACTGACCCTCGTTGGCAAGGCATTCCGCAGTGGCTTTTATTGGCCCACCGCACTCAACGACGCTGTCGAACTGGTGAAGGCTTGCGAGGCCTGCCAATTCCACGCCAAGCAGATCCATCAGCCGGCAGGAGGCCTGCAGACTATACCCCTTTCGTGGCCATTCGTAGTCTGGGGGCTGGACATCCTGGGCCCGTTCCCTCGGGCGCCAGGGGGCTACCGCTACCTCTACGTCGCCGTCGACAACATCACCAAGTGGGCAGAAGTAGAGGCCGTACGCACCATCCCCGCGGGTTCCGCGGTCAAGTTCATCAGGGGCATCGTGAGCCGGTTCGGAGTGCCGAACCACATCATCACAGACAACGGTTCGCAGTTCACCAGTAACCTCTTCAAAACATACTGTGCTAACCTTGGAACGCAGATATGCTACGCTTCGGTGGCGCACCCACGAAGCAACGGCCAGGCCGAACGAGCCAACGCGGAGGTCCTAAGGGGCCTCAAGACCAGGACATTCAAGAAGAAGCTGGAGGCCTGTGGTAGAGGTTGGTACGATGAGCTTCAGTCCATGCTGTGGTCCATCCGTACAACCGCGACCAAGCCGACTGGAGAGACCCCGTTCTTCCTGGTCTACGGGGCCGAAGCAGTCCTCCCTCACGAGGTCAGACGTCGCGCCGCACGGGTCCTGGCGTTCGACGAGGCGCAGCAGGACGCCATGCGGGGGATGGACCTCGTGCTGGCGGAGGAACGCCACCGAGAAGCCGCGCTACGGGCGGCGAGGTACCAACATGCGTTACGACGATATCACTGCCGCAACATCCGCCCCATAACTCTCGAGGTAGGAGACCTCGTGCTCAGGCGGGTTCTCTCCAGGGAGGGGCTACACAAGCTCTCTCCCATGTGGGAGGGCCCGTTCAAGGTTGTTCATGTTTCCAGGCCTGGATCCGTGCGCTTGGAGACTCAGGAGGGGGAGCCGATCTAGAATGCATGGAACATCCAGCACCTCAGGAGGTTCTACCCCTGAAAGGCCCGGAGCCTGTGAAGAAGGTGAACGCCTGTGAAGATCATCCTTTTTGGAAAAGGCCCAGAGCTTGTGAAGAAGGCGAACGCCTGTGAAGATCATCCTTTTTGGAAAAGGCCCAGAGTTTGTGAAGAAGGCGAATGCCTGTGAAGTTCATCCTTTTTGGAAAAGGCCCAGAGCCTGTGAAGAAGGCGAATGGCTGTGAAGATCGTCCTTTTTGCAAAAGGCCCAGAGCCTGTGAAGAAGGTGAATGCCTGTGAAGCTGTCGCGTTTTGGAAAAGGCCCGGAGCCTGTGGAGAGGGAAAATGCCCGTGAAGCTCGTTTCCCCTAAGAAAGGCCCGGAGCCTGTGAAGAAGGCCAATGCCTGTGAAGCTCGCCGCCCGTGACACTCTCACGTAATAATGAGTTGGGGCTGTACACACCCCGGAGTCTCAGGAGCGCCGGCCTCAGGCCCTGGGGCTCCCTCCCACGCCCAGTGGCAGCACTTAGCTCCGCGCTGGTGAGAAGACGTCGAAGACTAGATTAGGTGCCGGACGCGGCTTTTTCATTTGCTTTCCGCAGTTGGCTTGTTTGTTCGCATTCGAAGTCTTATTGAAACTATTGCCGTCGTTGGTTTGCAGTTCGTCGATTTTTTACTCTCCTGCTTCGATTTCTCTTATGCACGGCCTCGCGAGGGAGGGTAACCGAGCGCCCTCGCAAGTGTTCCTGTTCTAGTCATTCAAAGGTTTCGCGACCTGGGCCCATTACAGGAGCACCCCTCCAGTCTGTGCCCCACGGGCACCGCGACACGAACGCAGGGCCTGGGTCGGTCGCCCCCCACGGCTGGGGCCGGGAACTATCTACACGCGGACACATAGCCGAAAGGCACAATAATGGAAGCAAGGTAATGGTTAACAACAATAACCCAAACACGCCCCCGCGGGGCACCACGCTACTGTTTTGTTTTACGCAGGAAAAAGGAAAATAAGGGACAAGTCAGGCACGGCTCGCCTCACACCAGCCTGTTGAGGGGACTCGAGCTGCCTCCATGGCTCAGGCAGACTCCCTCTCGCGCTTCACCGGGGCGCGACGGCGGGCGGACGTGCTACCGCCTCCCAAGCAGGCGCGACGGCGTGGAGGCTGATTGCGGCCGCCACTAGAAAAGTCGCTTGAAGAAGAATTGATGAAGCTTGGGGAGCCTTGAGCGCCGCCAACCACGCGGGCGCTGTCCCCTCCATCATTGTCGGGGCTGGGTCCCCGGCCGCGGTCGTCGTCCTTAGCGCAGCACCCTGCGCGGCGACCATCTTCCCCAAACACCCTCACGTAGAGGGTGGCATCGCCGTCAAACTTGAAGTGCAGGATGCACCGACGCCCCAGGCCACGAGCGCGGGCGAACGCCTGCCAACCACGGGTCCAGGCTAGGCTCCCGGTTGCGGAGACCTCCAGCGAAGCCCATGAGGCCCGGCTGCAGCAGCCGTCCGCCTAGAGCCAGAGGCCGCCCAGGGCGCCGGCCGAGAGCTCACCGAGGAGGAAGCGAGGGAGTTGAAGCCGGGCGCTAGCCGGCTCCGTCGACCATACGTCGAACTCCAGCAGCGCCTCTGCAACGAGAAAGCGTGGCCTGGGGGAGCGCGCGACCGAAGCGAGCCCCCAGCCGCAGCAGCTCGCTCGTCACCACGCTGGAAACCATCTCCACGGCCGCGGGAAGCTGCCGTGGTGGCCACAGGATGCTTGCGAGGGCGCCCTCGGCCGCTCTTGGGCGGGGGAGAGGCAGGCTCAACCTGGCGGGCCTTCCCCTTCTCTGCAGCCGAGAATCTCCTCGACGGAGCCATGGAGAAGAAGGAGAAGCAAAGGGGGATGAACTGGAAAGGCATGCGCCGCCCCGTACTTATAGCCGGCGAAGGCCAACCATCGCCCCCCACATTCGCAGGTAATCATGACCCGATTTGCATGCAGGGACTTGTCCAATCCGCGCAGTTACCGAGGCATCGTGGGGAAGCGGAGACGCCCACGTCCCATCAACCGCCATGCGGCGCCTAAGGCCGCAGGCTGTTAGGGCCCGCGTCGCTTCTCCCTTGCCCTTTCGCCTCTCTGCACGACCAAGCCCGGGCGCGCCTTGGGCCCGGGGGCTACTGTCGGCGTTCTGGGAACGGGGGTCCCCAGACTTGCCTTCCTGCGGCCTACGGCGTGGCTCAAAGGTGGCCCAGCATGGCCCATCTTCATCAACACAAGACCCAAGACCCTCGCGAGGGGCCAAGCCTCGCGGGGCGGACGACGCGGAGCTTCCTCAGGCGCGGCCTCGTCAGGCTGGCTCACGAGGAGGCGGAGAGATCAAGGCGGGGTACCTCACCAGGTGCCCATGACGCAAGCCATGACGACCAAGGGTGCCAGGCGGGAGCCAGCCCGCGCAGTGTCCTCCTTTCCTCTTTGGTGCAAAGGGAGCAAGCGCGGGCGAGAGTATCAAGCAAAGGCACCCATTTCGGTGCAACGAGACCAAGACCGGTCCAAAGGCAGGGAAGAAGTCATTGTGGAGCCCGAGCTGGCGTCACCACCAGAGCTGTGACACTCCAAAAATTTTATTTGGGTTTTAACAAAAAAAAACCTTGCTGGTTTTTCTTTTGTGGTTAAGGCCTTTCAAAAATTTTCAGAAAAACAATCCTCTTAAAAATCTTTTTCTTTGGCTAGGATTGTTATTTCTGTCTTCTTCTTCAAACCTTGGGTTTGACCCTTTTTAAAACTTCTCCTCTGTTGGTTCTCTTCCCAAATTATTTTTGGAGTTCAATCTTTTCTTTTTGAAAAGAAAACTCTATGAAAAATTTGGGATCTTCTTTCTTTTGATAACCACCCATGATCTTGTATTTTTGTCCATGAGGTAAAACCACTCCAACACCTCCTCTCCTCCTTGATAACAACCCAAATTCCCTGTCCCAACTCATCCAAACAAGTTTTGGATTTTATTTTGATTATTTCATCTCTCAAATCTTTTCTGATCTCTAATTTGAACCTGACCCATTTACAAAGCAAGTACCTTGTAGAATTTGTATTTGGATGTCAAACCAACTCTACTGGCTAGTCCTTTGTACCCACAACACAGAACTATCTTGATCCACTCATCTCGTTTTCAAATTTTTCAACTTACACTCCCTGCAAGTTTGGACCAGATTTGCCAAATTTGGTGAAATTCATATCTACACTTATCCAAAAATTCCACCAAAAATCAGACAGCCTACTAGAGCAATGAGAAGCCACTCTACCAAAAATCAGCCCAAGGAAAAATTCCTACAAGCCAGAAACATTCTGTCGAACACCTTGCATGCACTGTTTCTGACACTTCCAGTCAAATTCAGTTTCAGTGTTGATCTTCGTCAGAGAAGTGCAGTCACATGCTCATAGTGCCTTTGGCACGTTGCTCGCCGCCTGGCTTGCTTGTCCGAAGCCCCGGACGCGCGCTTGGCAGCTTCCCGGCGTCGGTGGCGCCTTGGCCCGCCTGCGCCGGTGTGTCTTGCGGCGGCCGAACCGCCGTAGCGGCCGACAAGGGGCAGAACGGCGGCGCAACGCCGTTCAGCGCCGCCCAAGTTCCCTGGTGATGCCGCGTGGCCCCCTCCACGCCAGCGCATGCATGCAGCACAGCCGCCGTGGCGCGGCACGCACAGAGCGTGCTCTCTGCCGCCGACGGACCTGCGCTGCCCCATTCCGTCGAACTCCACCTCAGCAAGCAAAACCCGACGCCGTTGGCACCTAAACAGACTCAGTGGACCTCCACGACGGTGCTCAACTCCTAAACTCTCCCGACCAAGCACTGCACCGCCGTAATCCTTCGCCGAAAAACTCCGTTCACGGCCACCGCCTCGGATCGCCTATAAAAGGAGACCCCGAGTTCCCCCTCGAGCTCACACCACCTCTGCACTTAACCAACGCCCCGCAAGGCCACTAGGAGGGCCTCGAGGTGGTCTCCTCCCCCAACTCCGGCCACTCCGTTCCGCCTCGGCCTCCAGCTCGATTCACTGCGGTGAGGTCATCTCCGGCGCCCAAACTCCGTCAAGCACCTCCTCTAGCTACCAGATAGTTGACCCCCACCTCAATTTGACCATTGCAGCCCTCTGCGGCGAGCTTCACCCTCGTCCGAACCGCCGTCCGCCGGAGCAAGGGCCACCGTCGACACAGTGCACGCCGGCGACCACCACGACCACCACCCCACGCGGAACAACACCCTGAGCACGGAGGTAACCTCCGATCCCCCTGCCTCGCCGTGGATCGCCGCCGGCTATCGCCGCGGCTCTCTGGCGCCAAAAGCGCCGTCCAGTTTTCAAACCCGACGAGTGGGGCCACCCCGTCAGGTTCCTCTCTTTTTTTTCGAATCGTTTTCTGAAAGCGCATTCGGGCAAAATACGCTTTCTTCTCTGAGATGGCGTAATTGAGGTTGAAGCGTTTTCTGTTTTTATAAATAAAACCCTGGGAAGTTTCTGTTTCATTACAGATGGGTCCCTAGGCAAAAACCTTTATAACTTTTTAACAGAAGCATATTTTTTGAATGATTCTTTCTCTGTTCTCTTCAAAACTTTGTCTAGTTTTTTATCAGATTTATTTGAAAATTTCTTGGATTTATTTCTGTGCACCTCTTGGTATTTACGATAGTGCGTGTATCCTCTTTATACCGTAGATAACGACGGAGGTGACGGGACCGTAAACTTCACCGAGCTAGACTCCGACTACTCTGAACCAGGCAAGCATGTTTGAACTTTTGATATGATGAGTGTCTTGGCATGTTTTGCATTTAGTTAGTTTCATGGCATGTTGTGGAGCATACCGATGAACTGTTTATTATGCATTATTGGACAAGTAAGTCCGATGATCCACACGTCGTTGGACGTGAGTATGCAAGGCCATGTGTTGGCAAGAAGGTGGGTAAGATGGTAGTGTTGTAGCATGCCAGTCTTATGCCATGCAAGTTAACTTCAGTACCAACCCGTATCGGTTGGGTTCATATCCATTTCCCTTCCCTGTACTACCACATGTGTCTCGCAAGAGATATGGTTTAGTAAGTTGCAAACCGCTTTCCTGGTACACACCGAAAAGGAGAGGCCGGGATGATGGTTCCATGGCCCTGGATTAAAGCCAGTCATCCGGTCAGGGGGCATGGGTGTTTCCGGTTGGGACCGAGAGGGGGGCACCCCTTAGAGCCCGCATATATAAATTTGATACCATGCTATTCGAGATTGTGATCTCCCAGTCTCAAATTTTTTTCTTGGACGATGTCTAGGGTGATTCCTGGCATCGAGAGGTTGGATGGGTGAGTACTGGTCAGCTGTGTTTCCTTCCGAAATACCGTAAACGGAACTAGTCCTCGTGACTACGGAAATCCGTTAACTGTGGGAAATTTTTGTACAAACTCTGCAGAGTCATATATCTTCAAACTTTCCTATCCATATAAAAGATCCGTACTAATCTGACAAGTGCCAGTTTTGGTGACAGATTATCCGGTGGGACACATGAGCACTAAGACCGGTTACATGTTTATTCTTATGGATGGACTACCCGTTTATTTTTTAAGAGTTGAATATTTATGAATATTATTTCCTTGTCTTTTAAAGCCCTTTATGTGGTGTCGCTCAGACGCCCGACTGTGGCATTTCTTTTAAAGCCCTTTACGTGGTGTCGCTCAGACGCCCGACTGTGGCATTTCTTTTAAAGCCCTTTATGTGGTGTCGCTCAGACGCCCGACTGTGGCATTTCTTTTAAAGCCCTTTATGTGGTGTCGCTCAGACGCCCGACTGTGGCATTTCTTTTAAAGCCCTTTATGTGGTGTCGCTCAGACGCCCGACTGTGGCATTTCTTTTAAAGCCCTTTATGTGGTGTCGCTCAGACGCCCGACTGTGGCATTTCTTTTAAAGCCCTTTATGTGGTGTCGCTCAGACGCCCGACTGTGGCATTTCTTTTAAAGCCCTTTATGTGGTGTCGCTCAGACGCCCGACTGTGGAATTTCTTTTAAAGCCCTTTATGTGGTGTCGCTCAGACGCCCGACTGTGGCATTTCTGTGTATTTGATTATTCACCCTTCGAGGCGTCGCTTCAGACACCCGACCGGTTTTCTTTTATATTCCTGTTGGGATTTCAGGTGGACTACCGCCGATTCCCTTTTTATTTACCTTGCCTGCTAACATTTCAATTATGCCTTGGTGAATTAATCACGACTCATTCATGCATGCATTTGTTATATCTTACGTCTGAACTATCTTGCGAGTACTTTCAAAGTACTCACTGGCTTGTTGATTTGGCCAGATGCTGCCGAAGGTGATCTCATGGATGAAGAGTTCGATAGCGAGTCCGACGCCTAAAGGGATCCCAGTCAGTCTCGTGCGACCCTGGACTTGGTCACTATATCATAACCGCTTCCGCAACCCGAATAAATTCATCGAGCCTCACTCCGACGCTCGATGAGATGTTAGTTTGAGAGCCACTTTATCCACTCCCACTGTGTTACTCCACCACTATCCTATTTGCGAGTCAGTAGTATGCCACCACTCCCTTGTGCCATATTCGCCTTTATGTATAATTATTGGCGCGTTGTAATAAATTGTTGAGCATCCCCAGCTCAACCCTGTAATATATTTCATGCTACTGGCTTATTGTATAAAGTGTTTGTCTACCAGTGAGGAGGTATTATCTCAAACTGGATTTTAAGATTGGTTTCTCAATAAATATTTTTATTGGAAAACCGGTCGTTGACAAGCTTGGTACCAGAGCCAGGCTGACTGTAGGAAGCCACTAGGTGCGATCGCTAATTGGTTATTAGCATGTTCGAGCTAAACTGTATTTTTGCAACGGTAGTCATTTTTCTGACAGTCAGCATATATTTATGATCTGACCAATCAGAATTTTTGCCTACTTTTGTAGATGGCTGACAACAGCTGCGAGTCTCAGTCCTTCGCCAACGTACCCGATGGGTTCGTCAAGCTTCTATCCTTCATCGTTCAGGTCATGATGGGGCCATCTGTACGCCCAGTCGTCTCTCTCTACCAGCATAAAGTCAACGACAGTCTGACCATGCACCAGGCCTCGGTGCAATTCAGGGGAGGGCGTGGTGAGTTACGCCGCTTCCGGTTCGTGGGAAGAATGCCCATGGAGAAGCATGCTATCCAGATGGCAGCCCGCGAGTCGATAGCTTGCCTCAGGGATGTCCTTCCCGTGATGAAGGCTCGTCGCTACCGCTATCTTCCATGCCACATGCCTTACACCTGTCACTACGCATACTCCTGCCCCAGAGGAGAACGAGACGAGGCCTTCGAGATACTTATTGAGTATCTTCGGGCTCTGGAGGCCGCCTTCGACAACTTGGTGGACGACTTCGTGGCCGCCCGCATGGACTCAGTCCATGGCTGTGCTGCCAACAGGAGGGAGCTCCTGCCCACAGCACCGCCACTTAATTATGCCTCATCATCCGCATCTTATGCACCCGCTCGTCGCCTGCCTTCTACGGAGGAGTTCAACCAGGTCATTGCGCCCACTCCAGCACACACTGCATCGCCCCTCACGCTGACTCCTATTGGTGTTATTCCGCCCCTGGCACCCGCTCCTTCTGCTCGGCGCAGCACTACTCGTATGGAATCTATTAACGAGGAGGAAGTTGAGTCTCCAGCCTTGCTACGCCTCACCCTTGGCAGGGCCAAGGACATCATCAATATCTCCGACTAAGTACGCTTAGCCGTCGCGCGTTGTACCGCCATGTAAGATATGGGAAGTAGCCTGTTTGCGCATCATGTAGGAATCTGGAGAAGTGCACTAGCCTAAATAACATGTCAGGAATATGTACGCATATCCTGAGTGATGTATTGTATAATTATCACCCGCGTGTAAGATACGTAATGAGCAGTCTTTCTCCGTGCGCAAATTAAATGGTTCTCCCTAGTAATCTTGGCTATTTGGTTTCTTTGCCAACCTTATGCATTTATGGATTTATTTTTTCGTTTGCTTATGGGTTTTGCAAAATATATCCCCAGAGTGAAAAATGTCTCGTCCTTGGACTCGCTCCATGCCAGCTCCGCCAGAGGAAAATTATGGCACTCAAGCGGACAACAATTTTGCACAAGGGCAGTCGAACCAATATCATGAAAATCAACCAGGCAACAATTTCACTCAAGGTCAATCAAGTCAACAGGGCAGTGAGACGGCACTATCTCAAATGTGCCGCCTGTATGAAAAAAGTCATCAACAGCATCGGGAAATTATGAACCAAGTCATCAACATGAGAAATCACCATGGGCAGTATCCGCAGCATTCCAAGTTATCTGAGCTACAGAAGACGCGTCCCCCAACATTTTCTCATACTGATAAGCCTCTTGAGGCCGAAGACTGGCTTCGAGACGTGGAGAGGAAATTAAATATTGCACAATGTTCAGCCGCCGAAAAGGTACTTTATGCTCCACACTATCTCACGGGAGCAGCCGCATCTTGGTGGGAGAATTTCCTGCACATGCATTCCAACGAAAATGATATAACCTGGGATGATTTCAAAGAAGGCTTCCGTGGCGCACATATTCCTAAGAGTATCATGAAAATCAAGAAGAGAGAGTTCGATGACCTCAAACAACGGAACATGACGGTGTCAGATTACAACGGTCAGTTTACTCTGTTGTCTCGCTACGCGAATGAAGAGCGTATGACTGAAAGCAAGAAAATGGAGAAATTCCTTGACGGCCTAGCACCTGCACTTAAATGCCAACTGGTCGTACACACTTTCTCGGATTTTAAGACACTAGTGGACAAAGCCATTACTCTGGAAAATGAAAGGCGCAGTTTGGAAGATTTCCGCAAGAGAAAAAGTGACCAGACCAACCATGCTCGCAGTCATCGAAGCAAGGCAGATTTTCAAAAAGGTGGAACACACAAGTCTACATCCAACGCCTCGCGCCCAATCAAGAATTTCCATGCAAGGGACAAGGAGTTCACCTATCGCCCCGGCGTTACTTGTTACGCCTGTGGAGAAGAAGGACACTATGCCAAGCAGTGTCCCAAGCCTAGAAACTCAGCACCAAAGCCGAACAACGGCAGCAATAATTCAGCACCCAAGCAAAACAATTTCAATCCCAACAACAATCACAGGAAGGGTCGTCTGAACCACGTTACCAAAGAGGAGGCACAAAATGCTCCGGATATCGTACTCGGTACGTTTCCTGTCAACACAATACCTGCAATGGTTTTGTTTGATTCTAGAGCTTCTCATTCTTTTGTTTCGAAAAGTTTTGCTTTGCAAAATAATTTTTCGATACTCCCTTTGGAGAAATCCATGATCATCAAGTCCACTGGGATTCAGCAAGTTACTCAGAATTACTGTCAGGGTGTGATTATTGAATTCGAAGGGCTGAAGTTTCACGCAAATCTTATTGTGTTGGAAAATAAAGGACTGGATGTCATCCTTGGGATGGACTGGCTAACCACAAACAAAGGTTTCATTGACTGTTTCAACCGGACCGTAATCCTCACGCATCATCTCGGGAAGACGATAAGGGTGTCCGCCAAGGAAAGAGAAATACCCCGGCAACCGAGATTGAATAAGGTGGACGTTTCTGAGCTAAACAAGGTTCCAGTAGCATGTGAATTTCCAGACGTATTCCCCGAAGAGCTACCAGGCATGCCACCAGACTGAGAGATAGAATTCAACATTGAGCTAGCACCAGGAACCACCCCCATATACAAGAAACCATACAGAATGGCACCGTCCGAGTTGGTTGAACTGAAGAAATAAATAAAGGAATTGCTAGACAAAGGATACATTCGGGCCAGTTCCTCACCATGGGGATCACCGATTTTATTTGCCAAAAAGAAAGATGGAACGCTGAGATTGTGTATTGACTACCGAGCACTTAACATGGTCACAGTCAAGAACAAATACCCGATGCCAAGGATAAATGATTTATTCGATCAGCTCGCTCAGGCCAAGGTATTCTCAAAAATTGACTTAAGGTCAGGATACCATCAATTGAAGGTGCGAACAGAAGATATCCCCAAGACAGCCGTCACCTCCAGATATGGACTGTATGAGTTCACAGTAATGCCATTTGGGTTAACAAATGCCCCCGCATATTTTGTTCACCTCATGAACAAAGTATTTATGAAATTTATGGACAAGTTCGTTGTGGTATTCATCGACGATATTATGGTGTACTCCAAGACACCGGAAGAGCATGCTGAACATTTCAGAATGGTGCTAGGAGAACTCAGGAAACATCAATTATATGCCAAATTCAGCAAGTGCGAATTTTGGCTAAGGCAAGTAGGCTTTCTAGGCCACGTGCTGACCCAAGACGGTATTGCCGTGGACCCGGAGAAAGTAAAGGCCGTACTTGGCTGGAAGTCACCAGCTAGTGTAACAGACATACGAAGTTTCTTGGGAATGGCAGGATATTACCGCAGATCTATTGAAGGATTCTCCACCATAGCCAAACCTATGACACAGTTACTCAAGAAGGAAAAGAAGTTTGAATGGACAGAAGCCTGCGAGAAAAGTTTCCAAGAGCTAAAGCGAAAATTAACAACAGCACCGGTATTAGTCGTGCCGGACATACACAAGAATTTTGAAGTATATTGTGACGCGTCTAGGAAGGGTCTCGGATGCGTGTTGATGCAAGAAGGCAAGGTTGTCGCATACGCTTCAAGGAAACTTCGCAAGCATGAGGAAAATTATCCCACTCATGACTTAGAAATGGCAGCCGTCATTCATGCACTTAAGGAATGGAGGCATTTCCTACTTGGAAATCGATGTGAAATATATACGGACCATAAAAGTCTCAAATATATTTTCACGCAGCCAGAACTAAATTTACGGCAACGACGCTGGTTGGAATTGGTAAAAGATTATGATGTTGGGATCCACTACCATCCAGGTAAAGCAAATGTAGTGGCCGATGCTCTCAGTCAGAACCCCAGCTCCGACGAAAGCAGTCATCAGGGCTTGAGACCCGAATTCCAACAAGAATTCGCCAAACTCAACTTATTGATGGTAGCAAAAGGCACCATAGCAAATTTGGAGATACGCCCTGACCTTGTGGAGAAAATTAAAGAAGCTCAGTACGGTCACCCCAGCATAGAAGGTATAAAAAGAAAGGTGAGTATGGGCAAGGCCTCGGAATTCGTCATAGACGATGGAGGGATATTATGGTACGGAGAAAGACTCTGCGTACCAAACATAGAAGATCTCAAACAGCAAATTTTGGCTGAAGCCCACACCGCCCCATATTCAATCCACCCTGGAGGGACCAAAATGTATAAAGATATTCAAGAAAGATTTTGGTGGCACGGTATGAAGAGGGACATCGCTACCTTCATTGCATGTTGCGACTCATGTCAATGCATAAAAGCTGAACATCAGAGACCAGCCGGACTACTGCAACCAAACAAAATACCTGAGTGGAAATGGGACGAAATAGGGATGGATTTCATTGTCGGACTACCTCGGTCACGACACGGGAATGATGCTATATGGGTCATCACCGACAGGTTAACCAAGGTGGCACATTTTATTCCAGTAAGAACAACCCACACCACTCAGAAGCTTGCTAAGATTTACCTCTCCCGCATAGTCTGTCTACACGGTGTCCCAAGGACTATAATATCCGACAGGGGCACTCAGTTCGTTTCGAGATTTTGGGATCACTTACAACAGGCACTGGGAACTCATCTAGCCTTCAGTACAGCTTACCACCCCCAGACAGATGGGCAAACAGAACGCATAAACCAAATTTTAGAAGACATACTAAGAGCATGTGTCCTCACATATGGAACCAGTTGGGAAGAAAGTCTGCCATACGCCGAGTTCGCATACAACAATAGTTACCAGGCCAGCCCGCAAATGGCACCATTTGAGGCTCTATACGGACGGAGATGTCGCACCCCGTTAAATTGGTCAGAGACCGGAGACAGCCTTATCTTTGGACCAAACATGCTCAGAGAGGCCGAGGAAAAGGTCAAGTTAATCAGGGATTGACTCAAGACCGCCCAAAGCCGATAGAAGAGTTATTACGACCAGAAGCATCATGGGGTCAGCTTCGAACCCGGAGAGTTTGTGTACCTACGAGTATCCCCTATGAGAGGACTACAACGATTCAAGATTAAGGGGAAGCTAGCACCAAGATTCATCGGACCAATCTGTATATTGGCACGAAGAGGCACGGTAGCCTACCAGCTAGACTTACCTAAGGAACTATCAGATATCCACAACGTATTCCACGCTTCACAGTTAAGAAAGTGTGTGAGCAACCCAGAAAAACAAGTATCCCATAAGAACCTTGACGTGCAGCAAGACCTCACTTATCGGGAACGTCCCATAAAAATCTTAGAGGAGTCTGAAAGGAGGACCCGACAAAAGACCATTAAATTTTTCAGAGTTCAGTGGAGCAATCACGCACACAGCGAAGCAACTTGGGAAAAGAGAGGATTTTCTGAGAGCAGAGCATCCGCACTTATTTAAGGGACAGCTGAAATCTCGGGGACGAGATTTTTCCTAAGGGGGTAGGTGTTGTGACACTCCAAAAATTTTATTTGGGTTTTAACAAAAAAAAACCTTGCTGGTTTTTCTTTTGTGGTTGAGGCCTTTCAAAAATTTTCAAAAAAACAATCCTCTTAAAAATCTTTTTCTTTGGCTAGGATTGTTATTTCTGTCTTCTTCTTCAAACCTTGGGTTTGACCCTTTTTAAAACTTCTCCTCTGTTGGTTCTCTTCTCAAATTATTTTTGGAGTTCAATCTTTTCTTTTTGAAAAGAAAACTCTATGAAAAATTTGGGATCTTCTTTCTTTTGATAACCACCCATGATCTTGTATTTTTGTCCATGAGGTAAAACCACTCCAACACCTCCTCTCCTCCTTGATAACAACCCAAATTCCCTGTCCCAACTCATCCAAACAAGTTTTGGGTTTTATTTTCATTATTTCATCTCTCAAATCTTTTCTGATCTCTAATTTGAACCTGACCCATTTACAAAGCAAGTACCTTGTAGAATTTGTATTTGGATGTCAAACCAACTCTACTGGCTAGTCCTTTGTACCCACAACACAGAACTATCTTGATCCACTCATCTCCTTTTCAAAATTTTCAACTTACACTCCCTGCAAGTTTGGACCAGATTTGCCAAATTTGGTGAAATTCATATCTACACTTATCCAAAAATTCCACCAAAAATCAGACAGCCTACTAGATCAATGAGAAGCTACTCTACCAAAAATCAGCCCAAGGAAAAATTCCTACAAGCCACAAACATTCTGTCGAACACCTTGCATGCACTGTTTCAGACACTTTCAGTCAAATTCAGTTTCAGTGTCGATCTTCGTCAGAGAAGTGCAGTCACATGCTCACAGTGCCTTTGGCACGTTGCTCGCCGCCTGGCTTGCTTGTCCGAAGCCCCGCACGCGCGCTTGGCAGCTTCCCGACGTCGGTGGCGCCCTGGCCCGCCTGCGCCGGCGTGTCTTGCGGCGGCCGAACCGCCGTAGCGGCCGACAGGGGGCAGAACGGCGGCGCAACGCCGTTCAGCGCCGCCCAAGCTCCCTGGTGATGCCGCGTGGCCCTCTCCACGCCAGCGCACGCATACAGCACAGCCGCCGTGGCGCGGCACACACAGAGCGTTCTCTCTGCCGCCGACGGACCCGCGCCGCCTCGTTCCGTCGAACTCCACCTCAGCAAGCAAAACCCGACGCCGTTGGCACCTAAACAGACTCAGTGGACCTCCACGACGGCGCTCAACTCCTAAACTCTCCCGACCAAGCACTGCACCGCCGTAATCCTTCGCCGGAAAACTCCATTCACGGCCACCGCCTCGGATCGCCTATAAAAGGAGACCCCGAGTTCCCCCTCGAGCTCACACCACGTCTGCACTTCACCAACGCCCCGCTAGGCCACTAGGAGGGCCTCGAGGAGGTCTCCTCCCCCAACTCCGGCCACTCCGTTCCGCCTCGGCCTCCAGCTCGATTCACTGCGGTGAGGTCATCTCCGGCGCCCAAACTCCGTCAAGCACCTCCTCTAGCTACCAGATACTTGACCCCCACCTCAATTTGACCATTGCAGCCCTCTCCGGCGAGCTTCACCCTCGTCCGAACCGCCGTCCGCCGGAGCAAGGGCCACCGTCGACACAGTGCTCGCCGGCGACCACCACGACCACCACCCAACGCGGAACAACACCCTGAGCACGAAGGTAACCTCCGATCCCCCTGCCTCGCCGTGGATCGCCGCCGGCGATCGCCGCGGCTGTCTGGCGCCAAAAGCGCCGTCCAGTTTTCAAACCCGACGGGTGGGGCCACCCCGTCAGGTTCCTCTTTTTTTTTCGAATCGTTTTCTAAAAGCGCATTCGGGCAAAATACGCTTTCTTCTCTGAGATGGCGTAATTGAGGCTGAAGCGTTTTCTGTTTTTATAAATAAAACCCTGGGAAGTTTCTGTTTCATTACAGATGGGTCCCTGGGCAAAAACCTTTATAACTTTTTAACAGAAGCATATTTTTTGAATGATTCTTTTTCTGTTCTCTTCAAAACTTTGTCTAGGTTTTTTATCAGATTTATTTGAAAATTTCTTGGATTTATTTCTGTGCACCTCTTGGTATTTACGATAGTGCGTGTATCCTCTTTATACCGTAGATAACGACGGAGGTGACGGGACCGTAAACTTCACCGAGCTAGACTCCGACTACTCTGAACCAGGCAAGCATGTTTGAACTTTTGATATGATGAGTGTCTTGGCATGTTTTGCATTTAGTTAGTTTCATGGCATGTTGTGGAGCATACCGATGAACTGTTTATTATGCATTATCGGACAAGTAAGTCCGATGATCCACACGTCGTTGGACGTGAGTTTGCACGGCCATGTGTTGGCAAGAAGGTGGGTAAGATGGTAGTGTTGTAGCATGCCAGTCTTATGCCATGCAAGGTGACTTCAGTACCAACACGTATCGGTTGGGTTCATATCCATTTCCCTTCCCTGTACTACCACATGTGTCTCGCAAGAGATATGGTTTAGTAAGTTGCAAACCGCTTCCCAGGTACACACCAAAAAGGAGAGGCCGGGATGATGGTTCCATGGCCCTGGATTAAAGCCAGTCATCTGGTCAGGGGGCATGGGTGTTTCCGGTTGGGACCAAGAGGGGGGCACCCCTTAGAGCGCGCGTATATAAATTTGATCCCATGCTATTCGAGATTGTGATCTCCCCGTCTCAAAAGTTTTTCTTGGACGATGTCTAGGGTGATTCCTGGCATCGAGAGTTTGGATGGGTGTGTACTGGTCAGCTGTGTTTCCTTCCGAAATACCGTAAACGGAACTAGTCCTCGTGACTACGGAAATCCGTTAACTGTGGGAAATTTTTGTACAAACTTTGCAGAGTCATATATCTTCAAACTTTCCTATCCATATACAAGATCCGTACTAATCTGACAAGTACCAGTTTTGGTGATAGATTATCCGGTGGGACACATGAGCACTAAGGCCGGTTACATGTTTATTCTTATGGATGGACTAACCCGTTTATTTTTAAGAGTTGAATATTTATGAATATTATTTCCTTGTCTTTTAAAGCCCTTTATGTGGTGTCGCTCAGACGCCCGACTGTGGCATTTCTTTTAAAGCCCTTTATGTGGTGTCGCTCAGACGCCCGACTGTGGCATTTCTTTTAAAGCCCTTTATGTGGTGTCGCTCAGACGCCCGACTGTGGCATTTCTTTTAAAGCCCTTTATGTGGTGTCGCTCAGACGCCCGACTGTGGCATTTCTTTTAAAGCCCTTTATGTGGTGTCGCTCAGACGCCCGACTGTGGCATTTCTTTTAAAGCCCTTTATGTGGTGTCGCTCAGACGCCCGACTGTGGCATTTCTGTGTATTTGATTATTCACCCTTTGAGGCGTCGCTTCAGACACCCGACCGGTTTTCTTTTATATTCCTGTTGGGATTTCGGGTGGACTACTGCCGATTCCCTTTTTATTTACCTTGCCTGCTAACATTTCAATTATGCCTTGGTGAATTAATCATGACTCATTCATGCATGCATTTGTTATATCTTATGTCCGAATTGTCTTGCGAGTACTTTCAAAGTACTCACTGGCTTGTTGATTTGGCCAGATGCTGACGAAGGTGATCTCATGGATGAAGAGTTCGATAGCGAGTCCGACGCCTAAAGGGATCCCAGTCAGTCTCGTGCGACCCTGGACTTGGTCACTATATCATAACCGCTTCCGCAACCCGAATAAATTCATCGAGCCTCACTCCGACGCTCGATGAGATGTTAGTTTGAGAGCCACTTTATCCACTCCCACTGTGTTACTCCACCACTACCCTATCTGCGAGTCAGTAGTATGCCACCACTCCCTTGTGCCATTTTCGCCCTTATGTATAATTATTGGCGCGTTGTAATAAATTGTTGAGCATCCCCAACTCAACCCTGTAATATATTTCATCCTACTGGCTTATTGTATAAAGTGTTTGTCTACCAGTGAGGAGGTATTATCTCAAACTGGATTTTAAGATTGGTTTCTCAATAAATATTTTTATTGGAAAACCGGTCATGACAAGAGCCTTTGGCAGGCGAGGACCAACTTTAGTCAGGATAAGTGTACCAGATGTTCCCCTTCAAAATGGCCAACTGTTGGCGCCCTTCCCGCTCAATATTTGGGAGGAGGCCCAGGGCCTTTGCCTATAAATAGGACTAGCCACCCACATGGTAGAGGGATCGAGCAATCTAGAAAATCAGCTAGAAAAGCATAGGCAACAGAGAGAGAGAGAGAGAAGGGCGGCTGAACTCCTCCTAGCAGTTCATCGCCCCAACCAAGAGCAGACCCTCGCGAGGCTGTTCTTCCTTGTATTGTTCATCATCATCAGCCCAAGAGGCAATCCACCACACCACAAACTAGAGTAGGGTATTACACCACAATGGTGGCCCGAACTAGTATAAACCTTGTGTCTCTTGTGCTGTTCTTTCAGTAGCTTAGATCTTTGCGAGGCGGAGAGGTAGAAGGTGTAATCTCCGCGCGCACCCCAGAGTTTGAACCTCAAGGGTCTGCCGGAACCCGAAATCCGACAGCGGTGACGTCGGGGCGGCCCCCTCCCGATCCAGATCGGGATCGGGCAGAGGGGGCAAGGGAGAGCGAGTGGGGGCGAGTGGGAGTAGTGGGGAGGAGTGCGGTTAGGGTTCGGGGGCGGGGGGGAGTGGCCTTGTAGGCCAGAGAGAGTGGGGTGGGCCGTGGGCCTGCTCGGGCGGTTTGCCTAGTGGGCGGGGGGGCGGGGATTTTCTTTTTATTTACTTTTTACTTTCCTTTTACCTTTCCTTTTACATATTTTTCTTTTCTGTTTAAAATTTATTTCCCAAATTGTTTTAGTTTTGCAAAATATTCAATTAGCACCTAAAATGGAAACATTAAATATACCACTGCCACAATAACTTTGGCACCTAGATAAAATAGTTAAGTATTTTATAAAATATAATGGAGGTATAATTAATTGTTTTTGCTACCGTTTTAATCACATTGGGGTATTTAAATATTCTATAAAGATGATGTTTCTCCACCAACATTATCCATGATTCATTTGTCACATTAAGAACATTTTAGATTTGACTTTTGAAACCTTTAATTGTTTGACTCGGTTTTGAATTTGAATTTTGATTCGTTTTAAACTAACGCGATATTAACAACAGTAACTGCGGTGACGTGGCATCATTAACAGGGAATTACTGTAGCTTAAATATCCGGGCGTCACATATATACTGTCATATGATTTCTTAATGCGGTGACGTGGCATCATTAACAAGTAACAATCTATTCACAATGTCAAGTATGAATCAGAAACTTCATTGAAAACTAACAAACTATAATCTCGGTCATTTAAGCAATTCCAATTTATCATAACATCGGAAAGAGTCAATATAAGAGCTTTTCAGCAAGTCGACATACCCAACTATCATTTAGTCTTTCACAATTGCTAACACTCACACAATACTTATGTGTATGGGGTTTTAATCGGACACAGAAAAAGATATGGGCTTATAGTGTTGCCTCCCAACCTTTTACCTCAAGGGTAATGTCAACAATGATAGTACATGATAACTTACATCCAATTGGATATATATATCAGGATCTTTCCAACACAATGTGCTTGCCAAAGGATAAAGTGTAAAAAGGAAAGGTGAAGATCACCGCGACTCTTGCATAAGACATAAAGCAAAAATAAAAGATAGGCCCTTCGCATAGGGAAGCAGAGGTTGTCATGTGCTTTTATGGTTGGATGCACAAAATCTTAATGCGAAAGAATGTCACTTTATATTGCCACTTGTGATATGGACCTTTATTATGCATTCCATCGCTTTTATTTCTTCCATATCACAAGGTTGTATAAGGCTTATTTTCTCCACACTAATAGATCATACATATTTAGAGAGCAATTTTTATTTAATTGAATGATCTTACTCAATCCATAAGTAGTATGGTGGATACTCATGGCAAAACTGGGTTTAAGGATATTCGGAAGCACAAGTAGTATCTCTACTTGGTGCAAGGAATTTGGCTAGCATGAGGGGCAAAGGCAAGCCCAACATGATGGATGATCCATGACAATATACTTTATTTCGGATATAAGAAAACACAACCCATTACGTTGTCTTCCTTGTTCGACATCAACTTTTAGCATGTCATATTTTCATGAGTGCTCACAATCATAAAAGATGTCCAAGATAGTATATTTATATGTAAAACCTCTCTTTTCTTATTACTTCCTATTAATTGCAACGGTGACCAAAACTATGTTTGTCAACTCTCAACAACTTTTACTCATCATACTCTTTTATATGTGAAGTCATTACTCTCCATAAGATCAATATGATCTCTTTAATTCCTTTTTATTCTTTCTCTTCTCTTTTATTTTTATTCACTCAAGATCATAGCAAGATAATCAAGCCCTTGACTGAAAACTAATCTTTAATATATATAGCTCATGGACTCGATTACATAGAAGGATCATAAAGCAAAACTCAAAAATAAATCATACTTAAACTTTATTCTACTAGATCAAGATATTACCAAAAGGATCAAACTAAGAAAAAGGGTAAAGATAGGAGTGTGATGGTGATACGATACCGGGGCACCTCCCCCAAGCTTGGTAGTTGTCAAGGGGAGTGCCCATACCCATGTGTTTATGTGTCTTTCTTCGGAGGTGGTGACGTGATATTCTTGGCAATGATGCCCCTCAGGATACAATTCTCTTCCTCGAGCTTATTGACTTGCTGCTTGAGGTCCATTATTTCCTTACGGAGCTTGCCCGTGATGGCTAAAGCTCCCTTCACCCATGGATGTTGCATAGCTGCGGGAGAACAAGTAACACTCTTTTCCATATTTTCATAAGAAAGAAATCTAACATTGGAAGGGAAGACCAAGTTTGGAATAGCTGAGCTCTATAGTTCCCCCATCGTAAATCCGACTCGGAAACGACAAGTAACTTCTTGATCCTCTTCCATGGCATCTATCACTTCCAAGTCGGCCTCCATCTCTTCCTCCGTTGATGGCCCAAAGTGGTCAGCATCACTGTTTGCTCCTGGTCCCGGTGTCGGATGAGACACCCGGCTCTCCCCAACTGACTCTTGGGAAGACATCTTGCTCTAATCTGCGGCAGAAACAGCTCGAAACAAAAATAGAGGATATTTGCGTGGTATACTGGTCAAAACCTTCGGGATATTATATGATGAATTTTTACCGAACAAAAGAAGCATCATGCAAGAAAACGGAGTCGTGGATGCCTTGTATCCTCTTCAGACTAGTTCTTATTTTCCTATTTTCTGAAATATTCCAAAGTGGAGAAAAAATGCTATTAGAACTGTTTTGGAGTCGGTTTACTTACCGTACCACATACCTATTCCTTTTCGTAGTCTGAAACGTTATGGAAAGTGTTCCTTATGTATTCCTTCGGGGTTACAGTTTCAATAACATTAGTTTCAACATTTATTGGATTACCTGAGATATAATGTTTGACTCTTTGACTGTTCACCACCTTTGGATTTGTGCCATCGAAGTTGTTGATTTTTATGGCACCGGAACGATAGACCTCCTCGATAACGTAAGGACTTTCCCATTTAGGGAGAAGTTTTCCTGCAAAAAACCATAAATGAGAGTTGCATAGCAAAACATAATCACCTACATTAAACTCATGCTTTTGTATCCTTTTGTCATGCCATCTTTTAACTTTTTCTTTAAACAATTTGGCATTCTCATAGGCCTGGGTTCTCCATTCATCAAGTGAGCTAATGTTAAATAGCCTCTTCTCATCGGCAAGTTTGAAATCATAATTGAGCTCCTTAATGGCCCAATATGCCTTATGTTCTAGTTCGAGAGGTAAGTGACATGCTTTTCCATAACCCATTTTGTATGGAGACATACCCATAGGATTTTTATATGCAGTTCTATAGCCCATAATACATCATCAAGTTTCTTGGACCAATTCTTTCTAGATCTATTAGTAGTCTTTTGTAAAATTAATTTAATCTCTCTATTACTTAGTTCTACTTGACCACTAGATTGTGGATGGTATGGAGATGCAATTATATGATTAACGTCATACTTAGCAAGCATTTTACGAAAAGCACCATGAATAAAATGTGAACCACCATCAGTCATTAAGTATCTAGGGACACCAAACCTCGGGACAATAACTTCTTTAAGCATCTTAATAGAGGTGTTATGATCAACACTATTAGTTGGAATAGCTTCTACCCACTTAGTAACGTAATCAACAACAACTAAAATATGTGTATACCCATTAGAGGAAGGAAATGGTCTCATATAATCATAGTCCCAAACATCAAATGGTTCGATAACAAGTGAATAGTTCATAGGCATTTCTTGATGTCTACTAATATTACCATTTCTTTGATATTCATCACAAGACAAGACAAACTTACGGGCGTCCTTGAAAAGAGTAGGCTAATAAAAACCGGATTGCAATACCTTATGTGCAGTTCTATCTCCAGCGTGGTGTCCTCTATAAGCCTCGGAGTGACACTTGCGTAGGATCTGTTCCTGTTCATGCTCAGTTACACAATGTCTAATAACACCATCTACTCCTTCCTTATAAAGGTGTGGGTCATCCCAGAAGTAATGTCTTAAATCATAGAATTTTTTTTTTCTTTTGCTGGTATATGAAACTAGGTGGTATAAATTTAGCAACAATGTAATTAGCATAATCAGCATACCATGGAGCAGTACGAGAAGCATCTATGACAGCTAGTTGTTCATCAGGAAAGCTATCATCAATAGGTAGTGGGTCATCAATAACATTCTCTAACCTAGATAAGTTGTCTGCAACGGGGTTCTCAGCTCCCTTTCTATCAATAATATGCAAATCAAATTCTTGTAGTAAGAGAACACATCTAATAAGTCTTGGTTTAGCATCTTTCTTTTCCATAAGATATTTAATAGCAGCATGATCAGTGTGAACAGTTACTTTAGAATCAACAATATAAGGTTTGAACTTATCACAAGCAAATACAACTGCTAAAAATTCTTTTTCAGTAGTAGCATAATTACTCTGGGCACCGTCTAGAATTTTACTAGCATATTGAATAACATTTAATTTCTTATGAACCCTTCTTCCTAGAACAGCACCTACAGCATAATCACTAGCATCACACATAATTTCGAAGGGTAAAGTCCAATCAGGAGGGTGGACAATAGGTGCAGAAATCAAGGCTTTCTTAAGTATTTCAAATGGTTCTACACAATCATCATCAAAGACAAAAGGAACATCTTTTTGTAAGAGATTAGTCAGAGGCCTAGAAATTTTTGAGAAGTCCTTCATGAACCTCCTATAAAAATCAGCATGACCAAGGAAACTTCTTATACCTTTAATGTCCTTGGGACACGAGATCTTTTCAATAGCATCAACTTTACCTTTATCAACTTCAATACCTCTTTCAAAAATTTTGTGCCCCAAGACTGTTGGGGAACGTAGCAGAAATTCCAAATTTTCCTACGTGTCACCAAGATCTATCTATGGAGAAACCAGCATAGAGGGGAAAGAGAGTGCATCTACATACCCTTTTAGATCGCTAAGCAGAAGCGTTCAAGTGAATGGGGTTGATGGAGTCGTACTCGTCGTGATACAAATCACCGATGACCAAGTGCCGAACGGACGACACCTCCGCGTTCAACACACGTACAGCCCGGTGACGTCTCCCATGCCTTGATCCAGCAAGGAGAGAGGGAAAGGTTGAGGAAGACTCCATCCAGCAGCAGCACAACGGCGTGGTGGTGGTGGAGGAGCGTGGAAATCCTGCAGGGCTTCGCCAAGCACCGCGGGAGAGGAGGAGGGAGAGGAGCAGGGCTGTGCCAAGAGAGAGATTGAATCGCGTGTTTTGGGCAGCCCCTAGGCCTCATATATATAGGGGAAGGGGAGGAGGGTGCGCCCCCTCTAGGGTTCCCACCCCTAGAGGGGCGGCAGCCCTAGATGGGTCTTGGGGTGGCGGCCAAGTGGGGAAGGGGAGAGGGAGGCGCACCAGTATGGGCCTTAGGGCCCATCTACCCTAGGGTTTGCCCCCTTCTCCTCTCCCTTGCGCCTTGGGCCCTTGTGGGGGGGGGGGGGCGCACCAGCCCACTTGGGGCTGGTCCCCTCCCACACTTGGCCCATGCATCCCTCCGGGGCTTATGGCCCCACTTGATGGACCCCTGGACACCTCCGGTGGTCCCGGTACACTACCTGTGATGCCTAGAACACTTCCGGTGGCCAAAACCATACTTCCTATATATAAATCTTTACCTCCGGACCATTCCGGAACTCCTCGTGACGTCCGGGATCTCATCCGGGACTCCGAACAACATTCGGTAACCACATACGAACTTCCTTTATAACCCTAGCGTCATCGAACCTTAAGTGTGTAGACCCTACGGGTTCGGGAACCATGCAGACGTGAACGAGATGTTCTCCAGTCAATAACCAACAGCGGGATCTGGATACCTATGTTGGTTCCCACATGTTCCACGATGATCTCATCGGATGAACCACGATGTCGAGGATTCGATCAATCCCGTATACAATTCCCTTTGTCTATCGGTACGATACTTGCCTGAGATTCGATCGTCGGTATCACGATACCTTGTTCAATCTCGTTACCGGCAAGTCTCTTTTACTCATTCCGCAACACATCATCCCGTGATCAACTCCTTGATCACATTGTGCACATTATGATGATGTCCTACCGAGTGGGCCCAAAGATACCTCTCCGTCACACGGAGTGACAAATCCCAGTCTCGATTCATGCCAACCCAACAGACACTTTCGGAGATACCCGTAGTGCACCTTTATCGCCACCCAGTTACGTTGTGACGTTTGGCACACCCAAAGTATTCCTACGGTATCCGGGAGTTGCACGATCTCATGGTCTAAGGAAATGATACTTGACATTAGAAAAGCTTTAGCATACGAACTACACGATCTTGTGCTAGGCTTAGGATTGGGTCGTGTCCATCACATCATTCTTCTAATGATGTGATCCCGTTATCAATGACATCCAATGTCCATGGTCAGGAAACCGTAACCATCTATTGATCAACGAGCTAGTCAACTAGAGGCTTACTAGGGACATGGTGTTGTCTATGTATCCACACATGTATCTGAGTTTCCTATCAATACAATTCTAGCATGGATAATAAACGATTATCATGAACAAGGAAATATAATAATAACCTATTTATTATTGCCTCTAGGGCATATTTCCAACAGTGTCCCACTTGCACTAGAGTCAATAATCTAGTTCACATCGCCATGTGATTAACACTCACAGAGTTCTGGGTTTGATCATGTTATGCTTGTGAGAGACGTTATAGTCAACGGGTCTGAACCTTTCAGATCCGTGTGTGCTTTACAAATATCTATGTCATCTCCTAGATGCAGTTACCATGCTCTATTTGGAGCTATTCCAAATAACTGTTCTACTATACGAATTCAATTTACTACTCAGAATAATCTGGATTAGTGTCAAAGTTTGCATCGGCGTAACCCTTTACGACGAACTATTTTTCCACCTCCATAATCGAGAAAATTCCTTAGTCCACTAGTTACTAAGGATAACCTTGACCGTTGTCCTGTGGTCCATTTCTACATCACACTTGTACCCCTTGACTGACTCATGGTTTGGCACACTTCAGGTGCGGTACACAACATAGCATACTTTAGAGCCTACGACTAAAGCATAGGGGACGACCTTCGTCCTTTCTCTCTATTCTGCCCTGGTCATGTCTTGAGTCTTGCTCAATACTCACACCTTGTAACACAGCCGAGAACTCCTTCTTTGCTGATCTATTTTGAACTCCTTCAAAATCTTGTCATGGTATGTGTTCGTTTGAAAGTACTATTAAGCGATTTTGATCTATCCTTATAGATCTTGATGCTCAATGTTCAAGTAGCTTAATCCAGGTTTTCCATTGAAAAACACTTTTCAAATAACCCTATATGCTTTCCAGAAATTCTGCATCATTTCTGATCAACAATATGTCAACAACATATACTCATCAGAAATTCTATAGTGCTCCCACTCACTTCTTTGGAAATACAAGTTTCTCATAAACTTTGTATAAACCCAAAATCTTTGATTATCTCATCAAAGTGTACATTCCAACTCCGAGATGCTTACTCCAGTCCTTAGAAGGATTACTGGGGCTTTGCATACTTGTTAGCATCTTTCAGGATCGACAAAATCTTCTGGTTGTATCACATACAACCTTTCCTCAAGAACAAGGAAACAATATTTTGACATCCTATCTGCAAGATTTCATAAATAATGCAGTACCTGCTAATTCCAACAGACTCTTAGCATCGCTACGAGTGAGAAAGTCTCATCGTAGTCAACTCCTTGAACTTGTCGGGAAACATCTTAATGACAAGTCGAGCTTTCGTAATGGTGACATTTACCATCATTGTCCGTCTTCCTTTTAAAATCCATCTGTACTCAACAGCCTCACGACCATCGAGCCGTTCTGCCAAAGTCTACACTTTGTTTTCATACATGTATCCTCCCTCGGATTTTATGGCCTCGAGCCATTCATCGGAATCCGGGCCCACCATCGCTTCTCCATAGCTCGTAGGTTCATTGTTGTCTAGCAACATGACTTCCAAGACGGGATTATGTACCACTCTGAAGTAGTACGCATCCTTGTCATCCTACGAGGTTTGGGAGTGACTTGATCCGAAGTCTCATGATCACTATCATAAGTTTCCACTTCAATTGGTGTAGGTGCCATAGGAACAACTCCTGTGCCCTGCTACACACTAGTTGAAGTGACGGTTCAACAACCTCATCAAGTCTCCACCATCCTCCCACTCAATTCTTTCGAGAGAAACATTTCCTCGAGAAAGGACCCGATTTGAGAAACAATCCCTATTGCTTTCAGATCTGAGACAGGAGGTATACCCAACTGTTTTTGGGTGTCCTATGAAGATGCAGTTATCCGCTTTGGGTTCGAGCTTATCAGCCTGAAACTTTTTCATATAAGCGTTGCAGCCCCAAACTTTTATGAAATGACAGCTTAGGTTTCTCTAAACCATAGTTCATACGGTGTCATCTCATCGGAATTACGTGGTTCCCTATTTAAAGTGAGTGCGGTTGTCTCTAATGGCTAACCCATGAACGATAGTGGCAATTCGATAAGAGACATCATGATACGCACCATATCCAATAGGGTGCAACTATGATGTTTGGACACACCATCACACTATGGTGTTCCAGGCGGTATTAGTTGTGAAACAATTTCCACAGTGCCAAACTCGTAACTCAGATATTCATTTCTATGATCATATCATAGACCTTTTATCCTCTTATCACGAAGATCTTCAACTTTATTCTGAAATTACTTGAACCATTCAATAATTCAGACTTGTGTTTCATCAAGTAAATATACTCAGTATCTACTCAAATCATCTCTGAAGTTAGAGCATAACGATATCCGCTGCGTGCCTCAGCACTCATTGGACTGCACACATCAAAATGTGTTACTTCCAACAAGTTGCTTTCTTGTTCCATTTTACTGAAACCGAAGCTTTCAGTCATCTTGCCCATGTGGTATGATTTGCATGTCTCAAGCGATTCAAAATCAAGTGAGTCCAAACGGTCCATCTACATGGAGTTTCTTCATGCGTGTATACCAATATGACTTACATGGCAGTGCCACAAGTAGGTGGTACTATCATTACTATCTTATATCTTTTGGCATGAACATGTGTATCACTACGATCGAGATTCAATAAACCATTCATTTTAGGTGCAAGAACATTGAAGGTATTATTCAAATAAATAGAGTAACCATTATTCTCCTTAAATGAATAACCGTATTGCGATAGACATAATCCAATCATATCTATGCTCAACGCAAACACCAAATAACAATTATTTAGGTTTAACACCAATCTCGATGGTAGAGGGAGCGTGCGATGCTTGATCACATCAACCTTGGAAACACTTCCAACACATCTCGTCAGCTCACCTTTAGCTAGTCTCCGTTTATTCCGTAGCTTTTATTTCGAGTTACTAACACTTAGCAACCGAACCGGTATCTAATACCCTGATGCTACTAGGAGTACTAGTAAAGTACACATTCACATAATGTATATCCAATATACTTCTATCGACAGCCTTGTCATCTACCAAGTATCTAAGGTAATTCTGCTCCAGTGGTTGTTCCCCTTATTACAGAAGCACTCAGTCTCGGGTTTGGGTTTAACCTTGGGTTTCTCCACTAGAGCAGCAGCTGATTTGCCGTTTCATGAAGTATCCCTTCTTGCCCTTGCCCTTCTTGAAACTAGTGGTTTCACTAACCATCAACAATTGATGCTCCTTCTTGATTTCTACTTTCGCGGTGTCAAACATCGCGAATATTTCAAGGATCATCATATCTATCCCTGATATGTTACAGTTCACCACGAAGCTCTAGTAGCTTGGTGGCAATAACTTTGGAAAAACATCACTATCTTATCTGGAAGATTAACTCCCACTCGATTCAAGTGATTGTTGTACTCAGACATTCTGAGCACAAGCTCAACGATTGAGCTTTTCTCCCTTAGTTTGCAGGCCAAGAAAATCGTCGGAGGTCTTATACCTCTTGACGTGGGCACGAACCTGAAATCCCAATTTCAGCCCTCGAAACATCTCATATGTTCCGCGATATTTCAAAAATGTCTTCGGTGCCTCAATTCTAAACCATTTAACATTACCGAACTATCACGTAGTTATCTAAACGTGTATGTCCGATGTTCGCAACATCCACGAATGACGTTTGGGGTTCAGCACAATGAGCGGTGCATTAAGGACATAAGCCTTCTACTGTCCGCATAATTGCTACTGTCAACTTTCAACTATATTTTCTCTAGGATCATAGCTAAAACAGTAGAACTAAAGCGCGAGCTTACGACATAATTTGCAAAGATCTTTTGACTATGTTCAGGATAATTAAGTTCATCTTATGAACTCCCACTCAGATAGACATCTCTCTAGTCATCCAAGTGATTACATGATCCGAGTCAACTAGGCCGTGTCCGATCATCACGTGAGACGGACTAGTCATCATCGGTGAACATCTTCATGTTGATCGTATCTACCATACGACTCAAGCTCGACCTTTCGGTCTCTTGTGTTCCGAGGCCATGTCTGTACATGCTAGGCTCGTCAAGTCAACCTAAGTGTTTCGCGTGTGTAAATCTGGCTTACACCCGTTGTATGTGAACGTAAGAATCTATCACACCCGATCATCACGTGGTGCTTCGAAACGACGAACTTTCGCAACGGTGCACAGTTAGGGGGAACACTTTCTTGAAATTTTAATGAGGGATCATCTTATTTACTACCGTCGTTCTAAGCAAATAAGATGTATAAACATGATAAACATCACATGCAATCAAATAGTGACATGATATGGCCAATATCATATTGCTCCTTTTGATCTCCATCTTCGGGGCTCCATGATCATCATCTTCACCGGCATGACACCATGATCTCCATCATCATGATCTCCATCATTGTGTCTTCATGAAGTTGTCTCGCCAACAATTACTTCTACTACTATAGCTAACGGTTAGCAATAAAGTAAAGTAATTACATGGCGTTGTTCAATGACACGCAGGTCATACAATAAATAAAGACAACTCCTATGGCTCCTGCCGGTTGTCATACTCATAGACATGCAAGTCGTGATTCCTATTACAAGAACATGATCAATCTCATACATCACATATCGTTCATCACATCCTTTTGGCCATATCACATCACATGGCATACCCTGCAAAAACAAGTTAGACGTCCTCTAATTGTTGTTTGCATGTTTTACGTGGCTGCTATGGGTTTCTAGCAAGAACGTTTCTTACCTACGCAAAACCACAACGTGATATGTCAATTGCTATTTACCCTTCATAAGGACCCTTTTCATCGAATCCGATCCGACTAAAGTGGGAGAGACTGGCACCCGCTAGCCACCTTATGCAACTAGTGCATGTCAGTCGGTGGAACCTGTCTCACGTAAGTGTACGTGTAAGGTCGGTCCGGGCCGCTTCATCCCACAATGCCGCCGAATCAAGATTGGACTAGTAACGGTAAGCATATTGAACAAAATCAACGCCCACAACTACTTTGTGTTCTACTCGTGCAAAGAATCTACGCAATAGACCTAGCTCATGATGCCACTGTAGGGGAACGTAGCAGAAATTCAAAATTTTCCTACGTGTCACCAAGATCTATCTATGGAGAAACCAGCAACGAGGGGAAAGAGAGTGCATCTACATACCCTTGTAGATCGCTAAGCGGAAGCGTTCAAGTGAACGGGGTTGATGGAGTCGTACTCGTCGTGATCCAAATCACCGATGACCAAGTGCCGAACGGACGGCACCTCCGCGTTCAAGACACGTACAGCCCACGTCTCCCATGCCTTGATCCAGCAAGGAGAGAGGGAGAGGTTGAGGAAGACTCCATCCAGCAGCAGCACAACGGCGTGGTGGTGGTGGAGGAGGGTGGCAATCCTGCAGGGCTTCGCCAAGCACCCACTACTAGAAAAAGGGCTACTAATGGCGCACCTAATTTGGCCATTAATGGCGCATTAGTGGTGCGCCATTAGTAGCACGCCATTAGTAATACTTACTAATGGCGCACCACTGGTGCGCCATTAGTATAGGACATGGTGCGCCATTAGTATGCCTCCCAGGGCCATGTATAGCCAGGTGCTTTGGTATACTAATGGCGCACCACAGGGTGATGCGCCATTAGTAACCTCGGCATACTAATGGCGCACTGCTTAATGATGCGCCATTAGTATCATCTGGAATACTATTGGCGCACTGTTATGTGATGCACCATTAGTATGAATATTAGGTTTTTTTTATTTTTTAGTTTTCTGTTTTTTTTGCACAGGTTACAAAATGTATAATTGGACAAAATATAAACAGCACACATCAACAACAGATTCATCGAATACAATAGAAGATTAGTCTCTGAATACATTTCATCATATTAGTCTCCAAATACAATTCATCACATTAGTCTCTGAATTGAAAAGACCGAACAAAGATAGAACATTATATTACAAGTCTCGAGACCGCGAGTAGCGAGTTTGTCTTCACATTACAAGTCGATATCGATCATCTAAACTACCATCACATAGAAGAGAGCTGCGGTCATCACGATGAGCATCATCACGATGAAACTCGTCTTCATCCGGTTCCTCCAACGCTCCCTCCCCTCTCGTGCTAGATAGCGGGCGTATCTAGATTCGGCCTCGGCCCTAGTGGTGTACCCTTTGTAACTGTTTCCGCTGAATCGGTGAACCTGTCTCTGACACTCCTCCCAGTTGTCGTAGACTCCGGGAACCTTACCCTTGTACACGACATACGACGGCATCGCTATGCACTAGCGAAACGAAACGTTAGTACCAATTCACAGACAATACATAAGCAATATATAAGTATGCAACAGAACGATTGGAAGAGAAAAGCAAGACATTAATAGCATCAATTACATCTAAGTTGAACGACTCTCGAAACCAAAGAGACATACTACAAGTTCATTAAAGTTTAATTACAACATGAGCCAATCGATGTTTCAGAACTAGACACATCATCACTGCTTTCGACTCGACTCAAGGGACCGGAGCGTGGATGAAGCCGCCGTCTATCGTGGGAGTCATGAAATTACGGGCGTTGTCAGCCTGCATTTGTAGCATTCCGTCTATCTCACTGTTGGACGGTTGATTTCTGAGGTAGAACTGCCCCGAGGTACGAAGGACATCTTGATGGATGATTTCCGCAAACTCCGACTGGATGCGAAAGAATTCTTGTCTGATGTCCGCATCCTGGATTGCCGACACGCTCGCGGCCCAATCTTTGAGTTTACTCGGTAGCAGAAGTTGATGATGGTCCCGTACGATCGCCCGCATGTGATGGATGGCGTAGTAGGCACCCTTCTGACCGCCAGGCGGCTGCTTGACGCAGCAGAACGTCGTATTGTGGGAGAACACGTGCTTGCCGTACTTACGAATAGGCCTGTTGAAGGTGCCTCCAGATTGGGCGTAGCCGGGAGAACATCATCAAGAACCTTCTTGACATTTGTGTAGTCTACGTTCGACTGACGGTCCGGGTCGAAATACGTGGCCATGGAATATTTGGGGCTTAGGAGGATGAGCGTGCAATGTATGTCACTGCAGAAAACACGGAATGTTAAAAGAAAAACGATCGAAATCTAAGAATTCGTATGTTACGGGGCGGTTGAGGGGAGGACTTACTCGGGAAAGTAAGGCACGAGGAAGTTATCCTTATCTGGGTTTGCCAGAATGACGCCTTCGAGGTAAGAACTTGCGACTTGCCGGTCCCCAGCGCTGCCCAAGATCTTGGCACGCATGTAGAAGGGGTCGACTATCACGATGTCCGGGGTCTTGTCGCGAATGATCCGCATCTCCATACTCAGCGAAAATAGCCGAACGAAGGTGTAGTGCAGCGGATGAAGGTTCAACATAGCGTGGATGTCATCAAACCGCAGGACGATCGTACCCCCGATGTAGTTATCCACAAAGCCCTTGCCCTCTGGCACCTTGGCCACGAAAACCGGGTATGACACATCCTTCTCTCTGAGACGCCGCTTCTCCAAAGAAAGAACACTGTCATGCAGACTCCGCATAGCACCGGCTGCAACATCGAGCATATTTCTCGGTAGCATCGGCCTACCCGCCACATGCACCCTCCTCATTAAATCCTCAGGTGAAGGTGGCCCGTCCTGAGCACGGATCGTACTCGGTGCCGGCTGGCCCGCACCCTTGTTAGTCTTTCTTTTGCGTGCCTTCTTCTTCTCCTGTAATGGGACCGAGTTCTGCTCACAGACCGCCTTCTTGAGTGTGTTGGGGCTGATAATATTTCGCACCTCGCCTATCTGAGGCTCGGTGAAGTCGGCAGCTGGAGGCGTCTCTTGAGAGCTGAACGGCAGACGACGCCTGTTGCAACTTGGCTTCTCCGTGGTACCAGCTAGATCGCGCACGTCTTTTGTTGGGTTGGGTTCTTGAGAAGGAGGCCCCATGAAGTCGCCCTCGTACCCATGATCGGCAAAGTACCGATCGACGTTGGCAAATGTATCGTCGTCGTCGTTCTGATCCTGTGCCATATGCATGTTTGGATCCAGTGGCATAGGGATGTCCGGCACCGTTGCGGCGGTCTTGCCATGGGGCCGACTTGGCGCCGGCACGACTGGCGGTGTTGTCTTTGGGGTGGTGTCCCCCGCCCCCAAACGAATCTGGCTCTTCGGCCAAAGCAGGGGCCAGCTTAGGCAGGCGCTGAGGGTCATCACGTCATCATCGTCGGCCCCGACGGGTCGAATCGGAGGTAACAACTCGTCGCAGCCTGGCAGGACCCGAACCAGTTGAACCCTAAACAAGTTGGGTGGCATCTGGGTACCGTGGAACAAGGGGTTGCCCGATTGAACGATTTTGCCCTTGGCGACATCGACCAACTCATTGTTCACGAAGTGCAGGAGAGTGCACGGAACGTCGGCGGCGCCCTGCGAAAACATGTAGGGTGTCAGGGATGCCCAGTCAAAGGCAAGGAGATGAAGTCCTCGGCCGAGAGAGGCTTAATTAGTTACCGTGATGATGGCGTCGAGCTCGGCTAATGTCGAGGCACCGCCAAAGGCGGGCGTGCAGTTGACGGAGGGGCCGCTTGCTGCAGAGGTGCCGGCCGGCGTACACCCGGGTGCATTAAGCTCCCGTGCCGGCGTTGGAGACACCAATGGCCCCGCCATCGCGTTCTGCGAGTTGCTGGCCGTGAAGCTAGGAATCGGGGGCGGCCCCTGTTGGCCGCCCGCAATCCACGCACTCAACCCCTGGATCAAGGTAGGCACAATGGCGGTGATCGTCGCTCCGAGTTGTTGTTGCACTTGCTCTTGGACAATCTCCGGAATCCGCGCCACCTGTGCCTTGAGTTCTTGAACCTCGCGCGCCTGGCTTTCCGAGCTGGTCTTTTTCTCCTTTCGTCCACCAGTGTTATAGTATGACCCCCATTTTGTCGACAAGCCTTTGCCGGCCACACGACCAGCTGACGTCGTCTTACTGAGCTTATCCTTGTTCTTCATTACATTCAACGCCCTATTTAGAGTGGTGTCCCAAGGGTTGCTCTTAGTCGACCCCGCGCTACTGCTTTCAGTCGCCTGCGGAAGGAATGTGAACCATTTAGAAATTTGGCTTCATTAATTAGAATGCAACCATATGGAGCTAATTACGCGGGGGTGTACTCCTTACCAGAACAAGCTCAAGCGCCCTGGTCTTCGGATCCGTGGTAAGCTCCTTTGTTTTCGGGTCCTTCTTGTACCGGGCCCTGACATAGTTCCTGGTCTGCTTGTCACCGTATTTATCGAAGAGGGGCGGTAGGCCTTGCTCGGCACGGTCCGCCTCCTCCTTGTCCCATATAGGCTCCGCCACTCTATAACCGCCGGGACAGAGTGTGTGTTCCCCTAAGTTCAGCTCCCGCATTTCTTTCCCCCACTGACATGATTGGGAGTGTGCGGTGCTCGAGCAATTGATCTTGAAGTCGTTGTAGTCATCTTCGATGATCGAAGGATTTTTCTCCTTGATCTTCTCATAACTCTCACCTTTCTCGATCATTCTCTTCACATTGCTTTTCCAAGTAGACAAGGCCTTGCTCATCTTCGTGAGGGCAGCATTGTTCACTTTATTCCCTTTGAGGCTTGTGTTTTCAAATTCAGCGGGGAACTTGTATCGTTCGTGCAGCTTCGTGAAGAGGAGGTTGCGCAAATTCCCTCGGTCAGGATGCCTCAGGTTCTCGGTGTTGATCGAGACGGTGCTCCGGAGAATGCACCCGAGCTGAAGCGAGTACCCCTTGACTATTCGTGCGGGCGTCGTTGGATTCCCGTCGGAGTCCACTTCAGTAACTTCCTCCTTGAGGGTGCGGAGCACGGTCGGGCGCCGGTCCTTCCGTTGCCTCTTCTGGCTGCCATCTGTGCGTGCGCCGCCATCATCAGTGGTGGCATCCTCGGCGGCACCATCAGTGGTGGCATCAGTGGGGTCATCCTCGACGGCACCATCAGTGGTCTCAGGATCGGTGGGGAAGGCGGTGTCCTCATACAAGTGAGGTTGTTCCTCCATCTCCTGGGACAGCTCCCAGAATGCCTTGCCGCCCGAACCCCCGGCCTCATCGTTGTGGGCCATGTTTCTCTCTAAATAGAAACAAAGTTTGGTCAAAAAGTTGGTTATTATCAAGGAACAAGATCATGGTCTCATCATTTAGGGTTTGTCGACACCGAGGCATCCTAAAATCTAAGCTTTTATCATTGAGGGTTTTTCGACGCCGAGGCACCCTAAAAGCCTAAGCTTTCATCATTTTGGTTTTTATCAACACCGAGGCACCCTAAAAGCCATGCATTAGTCACAAGTACGCCGGGGCACTTGATCCTACTTAATTAACTACTAAGATACCTCGGCCCATGCATTAGTCACAAGTACCCCATATGTCCTATTTTTAGCAAAGTCATGCTAAAATTCATGGAAAATTTCAGCATGACCTTTGCTGAAAATAGGACATATGGAGTACCCGAATTTGCCGGAACGGAAGTTAATCAACATTCCGGCAAACTCAAGGGCCTCTTGGGGTACCTGCAAAACCATTATCCCAGGTGGACAAGGCAATGTGCTACTTGCTTAAATATCATTTGGCCAACTATCTGAAACGTTCGTGCACACTTGTCCAATCCTTCCAGAGCAGTAAGAGCATTATGCATATATAAGTAACATTTCCAGGGTCTCACTACTTCACAACAATTTAATTATTGTCAAATGTTAATCACAAACCAAAACACCAACTATCATATGACTTCAGAATCATATTAGTTACAATTATCAAATCACAAACATGCAGATGAAGGAGTAAGTGAATCGCCATTAAACCCCGCCACTCCAGTGTAAACCACAACTAGCCAATTCAAACCCTGGTTCTCACAAAATGGAAAAAAAGCCCTAATTTTTCTAACTACTACCCTATTCAGCTTTGAGACACAAACAATTAAGATCCTATGTAGTAAGAGACCAGCTAAACTAGCATGCCACTACTACTCACTGGATTGGAAATTCAGTCACAACTGCTACATTTTCAGCTTCGATACACCAACTGTTAACATCCTACCAGGTCTCATTCAGTAACCGTAACATCCTAGCAAGAATACCAGCAGCCGAACAATGCTCCCAGGTAAAAGCCATTCATGCTTCTGTTTAAAAGTTAACAGATGACCAAATTGGGCCAGTTGTGTTGCTACCTAACTGAAGATTGGACCATGAAGTAGGGGATACATGTGTGCATGATGATGCAACATTTTCTGATTAAATGCAGTATAAACTGACTTTTAGACTGATTTTCCATCAAAATTGAAAATAGTTACACTAAGTTTCAAAATAGAAAAATACACTTCTCAGTTTTACAAACTAAAAATTAAGAGAAGAGCCGATAATTTGACTCAAACTTGTTACACCATAATTACCAAACTACTGCCTGCCGATATGTTTCGTATATCTACCTCATTGCACCCACTGTAGATGTAGCACTTGTAGACTGTTAAGCCAGTAATAGCAGGAGCTTATTTTAGCTGGGTAATTGCGGATTCAGTTGCGCAGATTGCTGAAGAAAAATCTATAGACATCTGGCACTATCATATTAATACTCAAATAAATATTAGATGATAAGGCTTTCTAATCCGTCATATACAAACAATCTGATAACTACTAAACATGAGAATAATATGGATGCGGTACAATAGTCAGAAAATGATACTTGATGCAGATGGATGCAGATAACATAAGCAGCAGAAATTAGTGCCAGGTAAGAGAACACACAATGGTATGAATCCATATAAAATGACAGTGGTAAAAAAAATGCAAATTACCAGGTAAGAGATCACATCCTGGTGCATATGTGGGGTTTTTTACTTAGAAAATACAAAACTTCTATTATTGTTTTTATTTTTAACCAGAGCCTAACCACCTCTACAGTTTACAAACTGATTCAGATAATCAGTAATCAGGCATGGAAAATTATTTTAGCCATGATCCCTGAGGATTAGAGCCTCCACAAGTCAGAGAAAATTAGCTCAAATAGACCAGCAACTGAATACTGGGGCTTTAAGTTATTGAACTGAATACTCGGGCTTCAAGAAATGTAAGCTCATGCTTCTAAAATGGGGAATATCAGGCTATGAAATAAATTTGGAGGTGCGCAGGACCAAAATTATATTTGTTCGTTAAATGGGACAACTTTAAACATGTTTTTCTGCATTCTGTATAGGTTTCAATGTAGTATTAGTAGTTTTTAAAAATTCAGGTTCAGGCAGATAAAAAACCACACGATCACATGACCAATGTTGGGACTATTTGCAGAGTATGGAGAAACTAGTGCAGTCGACATTTGTCAATGTTTCGGGTGCTGTATCAAGTCATAGCGAGCATGTTCAGAGAAGCATAGAGAAAGTAGACAGGATTCATGGATGGACTTGCTCGTGCAAATTGTTTCAAGTTCCATGCATCACTACAGCATAATAACCCAACAAGGGGAGGAGGGGGATGGGGCAGCTCACCTGGCTTGGCGTCGAGGGAGAGGAGGAGCCGCTCTGCTTGCTTGGCGTCGAAGGGGAGGAGGAGCCGCTCTGCTTGTGCCTGGCGTCGAGGGGGAGGAGAAGCCCCTCTGCTTGCCTGGCGTCGAGGGGGAGGAGGAGCCCCTCTGCTTGCCTGGCATCGAGGGGGAGAGGCATGGTCAGATCCACAACCGCAATGCAGGAAGAGGGGGAGAGGAGGACGGGGAGCTCATGGGGGCAGTGGGGCGCGGGGAGGATGTCGGGGATGACGACGACGCAGGGGAGGAGGCGACGAGGACCGGGTGGTGGTGGTGCTCCGGCGACGGTGGTGTGGACGGGGCGGCGTCCGGTGTCGGGGCGGCGTCGAGGGCGGCAGGGCGATGGCGTCCAACGAGGTACGACGGGGAGAGCGGCGCCGACGTCGGGGCCTCAGGCGGCGGTGGTTGGAGACGGGCGACAGGGACGACGGGGCGCCGGCGATGGGCGCAGGGGCAAGGCGGCGGGACGGCGTCGAGGCGGTGGGGCGGCGGCGTCGGGAGAGGAGATGGGAAGGGGATCGAGGGCGAGGGCGAGGGCGAGGGAGAGGGGATAGGTGTGGGCCCAGGAGGAAGTATGGATGGGGGCGGCACAATACTAATGGCGCACCACACCTCGGTGCGCCATAAGTACATCCATACTAATGGCGCACCTCACCCTGGTGCGCCATTAGTATTTTTTTTTCTGCTCGAGCCAACAGGTTATCTCCCACCTAACCTGATCCACATCAAGTTCCCTCTACTAGCTCGACTGGTCAGCAGCCAGTTCTCACACCAGGAGGTCCTGGGTTCGATTCCTAGGCTCCACAAATTTTTTTATGCATTTAAAATGTTGTTTGATACTTACTTGTGTTTAAATATGTTCAAACTTGTTTAAACCATAACAGTAATATTTTTTATAAGACAGTAATATTTTTTTAAAAAATATCATCAAACAGTAATGCCGGTGGAGCGGGGGAGGGTGCGGGGGGTGCGGGGGGTCGGCGGCGGCGGTTGAGTAGGGGAGGGGTGCGGGGGGTCGGCGGCGGCGGTTGAGTAGGGGAATCGAGGGTGCGGGGGGTCGGCGGCGGCGGCCGGTGGACCGGGGGGTGCTCGGCGGTGAGTGGGACCGGATCTGGCGAGGTGGGATAGCGATCGAGATGGAGGGGGATCGAGATCGAGTGTCCATGAAATTTAAAAATATTCATGATAGTTCAAAAAGTGCCCATGAAATACAATCAAGAAATGAAGGCTATGATTTAATTAAATACAATCTTCTTGCCCTTCTTTTTCGCAAATGGAGTTCTTCTGTGGAACGGACGTCCTTTAGGTAGGGTGGTCCTGCTTCTTCTTGTGGTGTATGCTGCTACTTCATCATCATCGTCATGTTCGATCCTCGGGTCGTCGTACTTGTCGAAGTCTTGCTCATTGGCTACTCCATCCATTCCGATGATCTTCCTTTTGCCTCTCCTCACGACAACACGACTGGTCTTTGACGGGTCGGTAATGAAGAAGCATTGGTCCACTTGGGAAGCCAGTACCCATGGCTCATTTTTCGCGGTGACGTTTGCGCCCGCGGTCTTGGATTTGGCTTCGGGTATAACCATGGTGGTGAAATACCGGTCTTCTTTTAGGACGCTCTTGGCCCATCTGACACGGAACATCGGGACCTTCTCTCCAGCGTAGCTCAGCTCCCAGATATCCTCGATCCTTCCGTAGTATCTGTCCTTGTCGTTACCGGTGTAGGATTCCGTTGTTACCCCGGAGTTCTGATAACCATCGCTCTTCATGTCCTTGGCCTCGGTGTAGAATGTGTAGCCGTTGATATCGTACGCCTCATAGGTCATCAGGTTGTGCTCGGCGCCCTGTGACAAGGCGAATATGAGTTGTTCTTCCGTGGAAGAATCCTCATGTAAAGGGTACGACAGAAGCTTCTGCTTGAACTAACGTGTGAAACATGAGTTGTGCTCTTTGAGTATATCTCCGTCCGTCCTCTGTTGGCCTCGGTCATTGTACGTCTTCTTAATAAAGGTTTTGTGCTCTACCACCCAAGGATCGACCACGTCTATGTGTTGTAGCGCGACTAGGTTTGCTCTTTCAAAGTCGGCGAGTCGACCCTCGAAGTCGACATGCATTTCACGGCGACCCTCACGGTGACCCCATCCAGCGAGCCTGCCGAGGTGCCTGTTGACGGGCAGACCAACGGGGTTCTCGATGCCTAGATAATTCGTGCAGTACGAGATGCACTCTTCGGTCAGAAAGCCCCTGGCTATGCTTCCCTCTGGACGTGACATGTTGCGAACGTATCCTTTGATGACACCATTCATCCTTTCGAACGGCATCATGCTGTGCAAGAACATCGACCCGAGTTGGATGATATCCTCCACTATATGGACCAGCAGATGCACCATAACGTCGAAGAATGCGGGCGGGAAGTACATCTCAAGCTCACATAGTATCACCACGATCTCTTCCTGTAGCCTTCTGAGTTGCCTCACGCCAATCGACTTCCGAGAGATGACGTCGAAGAAGTTGCATAGGACAAATAGCGTTTCACGGACGTGCGCGTCCATGATCCCACGGATTGCAACTGGAAGTATCTGCGTCATCAGCACGTGACAGTCGTGAGACTTCATCCCGCTGAACTTCTGCTTCGCTGGGTCTAGGTATCTGCTTATCTTCCCCGCGTAACCGTAAGGAAGTTTTACTCCTAGGAGGCAGGTGAAAAACTGCTCGATCTCCTCCTGACTTAGAGTGAAGCACGCGGGAGGGTAGTCATTTCCGGTCTTCTTGGCCTTTTTGCCTTTGAGACGACTTTCTGTGTCCTGCTTCGCCTCATCATCATCATCATCATCATCATAATCATATATAGCGTGAAGCTCCTGCTTGATGCCCATTGATTTCAAGTCTGCCCTTGCTTTCAGCCCATCTTTGGTCCTCTCTGGCATGTTGAGCAGGGTACCAAGCAGACTCTCACACACGTTCTTCGTGATATGCATGACATCAAGGCTGTGAGGCACACGGTGGATCTTCCAGTACGGCAAGTCCCAGAAAACAGACCTCGTTTTCCATACCTTCAGCAGCGGCTCTGGCGCCTTTCGCTTTTTTCCCGGCTCTGGCGCCTTTTGCTTCTTTCCCGGCAGTGGGCAGTCTTTCCAATTTTTCAACAACATGTCTATTTCCTCGCCGCTCGTCGTACACGGGCGTTTTCGGGGTTCGGTTTCACCATCGAACAGATCCTTGCGTTTCCTCCACGGGTCATCGTCGCGAAACCACCTTCGATGTCCCATGAACACTGTTTTCGAAGACCCGGGATCTCTATCTAGCTGGCGATACGTTGTGTCATCCATGCACCGTACGCATCTAGAAAATCCGTGGACTACCTGCCCCGCGAGATATCCGTAACCGAGATAGTCGTGCACCGTCGTGAGTAGTGCGGCTCTCATAGGGAAATATTCTTTCTCTGCGGCGTCCCACGTATTGGCTGGCGTTTTCCACAGCGTGTCTAGCTCCTCCTTCAGCAGCCCCAGATACAGATTGATGTCGTTCCCTGGTTGTTTCGGCCCTTCAATTAGCATACTCATGTGAATGTACTTCCTCTTCATGCACAACCAGGGGGGAAGGTTGTACATCCACACAAACACAGGCCAGGTGCTATGTGTGCTTCTCTGGCTGTCAAACGGATTGACTCCATCGGTGCTCGCGCCCAGCACGATGTTCCTTGGATCCTTCCCAAATTCTGGGTATTCAAAATTCAACGCTTGCCACTGGCTCGCATCCTTAGGGTGACTCAGCATCTTGTCTTTTTTATCTATCTCCGGATCATTTGCATCATCTTCTCGCTTCTTCTCCTCCCTATCCGCGTGCCAACGCAGGAGCTTTGCTACCTTAGGATCCGCGAAATACCGCTGCAGACGAGGAGTGAACGGAAAGTACCACACCACTTTTCGAGGAGCTTTCTTCCTCTTCTTGTATCGAGTGACGCCGCACACCGGACATATGGTAGACTCCGCGTGCTTGTCCCGATAAATGATGCAATTGTTCATGCAGACATGGTATTTCACGTGCGGTAGATCCAGAGGACACACGATTTTCTTCGCCTCCTCCAAACTGGTCGGGCACTTGTTCCCCTTTGGAAGACGTTCGTGCCAGAATGACATGTTCTCGTCGAAGCATGCGTCGGTCATTTTGTGTTTTACCTTCATCTCCAGAGCCATGAGCGTTACTTTCAGGCGGGTATCCTCGGGCCTGCATCCTTCATACAATGGAGTAACCGCGTCTAACTCAAGTTGATCCACCTTGGCTTTCTCTTGGGCGGCGGCTCTTGCGTTATACGTCTGCTTGAGAAGCAGCTCTTGAATATAAGGGTCCTGCACCCAGCCCATCGATGGTCCACCGTTGTATGCTCCGCCGGCATCATCATCTTCATGATCATGCCCGTCGTCTGCTCCAGCGCCATCTTCCTCATCATCATGTCCTGCATCTTCTACATGATGACTGTGTACAGCATCACCGTCGTGATCATCTCCTGGGGATTCTTCGCCTTCTCGCCCGCCCGAGCCGCGGTGGTTGCCTTGCTGCCCTTCCTCATTTCTTGCCCGGCCCCCATGGACGACTTCGTAGTCATCTTCATCACCTTGCCACCGATAGCCATCCATGAAACCACGCAAAAGCAGGTGGTCCCGCACCTGCCCGGAATCCGGGTCCGCAATAAGGCTCTCCAGCTTGCATCTTCGACACGGACATCTTATCTCCGTCTCATTCTTTTGAAGCATCTCGGCCTTCGCGGACCTCAAAAACCTATTCACGATGACTTCGGTCATCGTGCGAACCATGGTTGCCTGCGGGGTAGAGCAAAACGATATTTTAGAACCAAGAAAAAATTTGGCATGACCTTCCCTAAAAATAGGACCAAAAAGAATGCTTAATGCCAAAATTATCGCCGAAACGGAAATGAATCAACATTCCGGCAAAATATTGGCAACTATCGCATTTCAAATACCGGTACACCTCCAAACACAAACACATATACAACACCACAAACATATGCAACACCACGAACATACATAGATCTAGCTAGGCCATAAAAAGTGCATGTGCAAATTGTTGTAGGGAGAACAACATAAATATAGCTTCCCCCCTTACTTACCTATCAAAACAAGGTAATTTAACCACTTAATTTCAATGAATCTATGGTGGAAATGAGGTGAAAAAGAGGAGGCACCCGAGACAAGGAGAAGGTGGAGAGAATGGAGTGGGGAGAAAGTGACTGTGGGTAGGAGAGGCTGCCCAAAATATCTTGTTGCTGACCACTTACTAATGGCGCACCAGTAGTAAATGCGCCATTAGTAATCCAGGTTACTAATGGCGCACCTCTATCTGATGCGCCATTAGTAGTTTTGCGAAAAAAAAGAAAAAAAATCATACTAATGGCGCACTGTCCAACGGTGCGCCATTAGTAGTTTGAACTAGTAATGGCGCACGGCGGGACAGTGCGCCATTAGTAGTTTTCCAACAAAAGGAATAAAAATTGTAATTAAAAAAACACCATTAGTGGCGCACTCTGGTACTAGTGCGCCATTACTAGTTACAACTAGTAATGGCGCACCGTGCCAGGATGCGCCATTAGTGTGTTTGGACAGACGCGCTAGTTCAAAAAAAATTTAGGATACTAATGGCGCACCCTAGGCAAGGTGCGCCATTAGTACTTTCAACACTAATGGCGTACCAGACTATGGTGCGCCATTAGTATATACTAATGGCGCACCACCTGCCTGGTGCGCCATTAGTGTCAATCCCACCTATAGCCTTTTTTCTAGTAGTGACCGCGGGAGAGGAGGAGGGAGAGGAGCAGGGCTGTGCCAAGAGAGAGATTGAATCGCGTGTTTTGGGCAGCCCCTAGGCCTCATATATATAGGGGAAGGGGAGGAGGGTGCACCCCCTCTAGGGTTCCCACCCCTAGAGGGGCGGCAGCCCTAGATGGGTCTTGGGGTGGCGGCCAAGAGGGGAAGGGGAGAGGGAGGCGCACCAGTATGGGCCTTAGGGCCCATCTGCCCTAGGGTTTGCCCCCTTCTCCTCTCCCTTGCGCCTTGGGCCCTTGTGGGGGGGCGCACCAGCCCACTTGGGGCTGGTCCCCTCCCACACTTGGCCCATGCAGCCCTCCGGGGCTTGTGGCCCCACTTGGTGGACCCCCGGACACCTCCGGTGGTCCCGGTACACTACCTGTGATGCCTAGAACACTTCCGGTGGCCAAAACCATACTTCCTATATATAAATCTTTACCTCCGGACCATTCCGGAACTCCTCGTGACGTCCGGGATCTCATCCGGGACTCCGAATAACATTCGGTAACCACATACGAACTTCCTTTATAACCCTAGCGTCATCGAACCTTAAGTGTGTAGACCCTACGGGTTCGGGAACCATGCAGACATGACCGAGATGTTCTCCAGTCAATAACCAACAGCGGGATCTGGATACCCATGTTGGTTCCCACATGTTCCACGATGATCTCATTGGATGAACCACGATGTCGAGGATTCGATCAATCCCGTATACAATTCCCTTTGTCTATCGGTACGATACTTGCCTGAGATTCGATCGTCGGTATCATGATACCTTGTTCAATCTCGTTACCGGCAAGTCTCTTTTACTCGTTCCGCAACACATCATCCCGTGATCAACTCCTTGATCACATTGTGCACATTATGATGATGTCCTACCGAGTGGGCCCAGAGATACCTCTCCGTCACACGGAGTGACAAATCCCAGTCTCGATTCATGCCAACCCAACAGACACTTTCGGAGATACCTGTAGTGCACCTTTATCGCCACCCAGTTACGTTGTGACGTTTGGCACACCCAAAGTATTCCTACGGTATCCGGGAGTTGCACAATCTCATGGTCTAAGGAAATGATACTTGACATTAGAAAAGCTTTAGCATACGAACTACACGATCTTGTGCTAGGCTTAGGATTGGGTCGTGTCCATCACATCATTCTTCTAATGATGTGATCCCGTTATCATTGACATCCAATGTCCATGGTCAGGAAACCGTAACCATCTATTGATCAACGAGCTAGTCAACTAGAGGCTTACTAGGGACATGGTGTTGTCTATGTATCCACACATGTATCTGAGTTTCCTATCAATACAATTCTAGCATGGATAATAAACGATTATTATGAACAAGGAAATATAATAATAACCTATTTATTATTGCCTCTAGGGCATATTTCCAACAAAGACAATACCTTCATTAACCATAAAGTTGCACTTCTCCCAATTCAGGGAAAGATTAGTGTCGGTGTCAAAACCGGCGGATCTCGGGTAGGGGGTCCCAAACTGTGCGTCTAGGCGGATGGTAACAGGAGACAAGGGACATGAAGTTTTACCCAGGTTCGGGCCCTCTTGATGGAGGTAAAACCCTACGTCCTGCTCGATTAATATTGATGATATGGGTAGTACAAGAGTAGATCTACCACGAGATCAAGGAGGCTAAACCCTAGAAGCTAGCCTATGGTATGATTGTTGTATGTTGCGTGTTGTCCTACGGACTAAAACCCTCCGGTTTATATAGACACCGGAGAGGGTTAGGGTTACACAAAGTCGGTTACAATGGTAGGAGATCTAAATATCCACATCGCCAAGCTTGCCTTCCACGCCAAGGAAAGTCCCTTCCGGCCACGGGACAGAGTCTTCAATCTTGTATCTTCATAGTCTAGGAGTCCGGCTGAAGGTATAGTCCGGCCATCCGGACACCCCCTAATCCAGGACTCCCTCAGTAGCCCCTGAACCAGGCTTCAATGACGACGAGTCTGGCACGCAGATTGTCTTCGGCATTGCAAGGCGGGTTCCTCCTCCAAGTACTTCATAGAAGATTTTAAACACTAAGGATAGTGTCCGGCTCTGCAAAATAAGTTTCCACATATTGCCATAGAGAGAATAATATTAACACAAATCTAATCTGCTGACGTATTCCGTAGCGTGACATCACGCTACGGCCAAGTCCTTTATTCGAATCGTTTTTACTTCCCCACCTCAGCGCGTTTTGCGAGGCGGTTTCCATGGCATGTCTTGTCAAAGCAGAGATCGTGCCCCTTATTTACGGGATTCTCATCAATATGGACGTGGGTAACCCAACCGCGCCATTTATCACGGCGCTTGGGAGGGAAGCGAGTTTTACCAGGCTGGTGGGGACGCATAGCCGCATCCGCCCATATAATGGGATAAGGATCCACCTTTTTACCTACGCCTTCTTCCTTCTTTGCCTATCCATCTTCCGCGCACTTGAGCTCCAGCGCCCAAGCCCGCACATCCCACCTCAACCTTCTCCAGCCATGTCCGGAGCGGGAGGCAAGTGGATGGTCTCCTCCGTTACGGAGGGCCATATCAAAAAGCTGAGGAAGGCCGGGTACTTGTCTAAAGACATCGCGCACCGGCTTACAGAAAAGGGGCAGCTTCTCCCCAACCCAAGGCACCATGAGAGGGTAGTATTCCTTCCCCACTTCCTCCGCGGGCTGGGTTTTCCACTCCACCCATTCGTCCCGGGGCTCATGTTCTACTACGGCCTGGATTTCCACGATCTGGCCCCGAACTTCGTCCTCAACATATCGGCGTTTATCGTCGTGTGCGAGGCTTTCCTCTGCATCCGCCCCCATTTCGGCCTATGGCTCAAGACTTTCAACGTCAAGCCAAAGGTGGTGCGAGGCAACCAGGCGGAGTGCGGAGGCGCCATGGCGGGCAAGATGGCCAACGTCCTATGGCTCGAGGGCGCCTTCGTGGAGACCTTGAAGGGGTGGCAATCAGGGTGGTTTTACATCACCGAGCCGCGCGATCCAGAATGGATCGCCGCCCCTGAGTTCCGGTCCGGACCCCCCATCCGGCTCACGTCCTGGAAAGAGACGGGCCTGTCATGGGGCTACCAAGACGAGGTGACCGGACTGCAAAAATGCATCCAAACCCTGGTGAACAAGCAGCTCAAGCTTGTCAATGTAGTCCAGGTTATGCTCGTGCGCCGGATCCTCCCGTGTCAACAACGGGATTTCAATCTATGGGAGTTCGACACGGCGCAGCACCCAACCCTTAGCAGGCTTTTCGACACGACGTACGAAGAAGTCTGGAAGGTGCTAACCAAAGGCGCCGAGGCTCCCGCATCTGCCTCCGAGGACCACGGATTCAGCTCGCAGCGTCATGCTGGTGAGGTAAGCTATTCTCACCTTTTATAGGATGCTAGTTTTTCATAGTTTGACTCTAGGTGGGATCTAAACTCCCTTTCCTTTGACAGGATTGGCAGGTGAAGTCCGGACAGATCGACTGTCTGGCCCCTTTGCCCGAAGACCAGCCAATGCTCGCTTAGCGAAGCTGTTGGTTCCAGCACCTTATGTGGTGCTGAAGAAGAAGGCCAAGAAGAAGAAGGCCACGGGGACTCGAAAGAGTTCCCGGCATATGGTGGTGTCGGACCCGTCGTCCGACGAATCCGAGACGCACTCCTCCCGTGAAGACGAGGACGAAGAAGAAACCTCTCCCCCTCCAGCGGGGGGAGGAAAGAAGAGGAAGGCCGCCCCAATAGGGGAGGCCGAAGGTGTCGGATCACGGGCTCCGGCAGACCCTTAAGGTTTGAACTCTGGGGTGCGCGCGGAGATTGTGCCCACTACCTCTCCGTCCCGCGAAGATCTAACTACTGCAAGAACAACACAAAAGACACAGAGTTTATACTAGTTCGGGCCACCATTGTGGTGTAATACCCTACTCTAGTTTGTGGTGGGTGGATTGCCTCTTGGGATGATGATGAAGAATAGTACAAGGAAGAACAACCTCGCGAGGGTCTGTTCTTGGCTAGGGGATGAACTGCCTCGCCCTTTTTTCTCTCTCTCTACTTGCTCTACTGATTTCTCAGTACCCGATCCGATCATCTCTCTACCCTGGGGGTGGCTAGTCCTATTTATTGGCAAAGGCCCTGGGCCTCCTCCCAAATATTTGAGCGGGAAGGGCGCCAACAATTGGCCAATTCGAAGGGGAACATCTGGTACACTTATCCTGACTAAAGTTGGTCTTCGCGTGCCAAAGGCCCTGCGGTGACGCCTTCCTGGGCTCCATGGTGACCTCCTTCCCACCGTTGGACTGGTCTTGGTCTCGTTGGACCGAAATGGGTGCCTTTGCTTGATCCTCTCACCTGCGCTTGCCCCCTTTGCACCAAAGAGGAAAGGGAGACACTGCGCGGGCTGGCTCCCGCCTGGCACCCTTGGTCGTCATGGCTTGCGTCATGGGCACCTCGTGAGGTACCCCGCCTTGATCTCTCCGCCTCCTCGCGAGCCAGCCTGAGGAGGCCGTGGTTGAGGAAGCACCGTGTCGTCCGCCTCGCGAGGCTTGGTCCCTCGCGAGGGTCTTGAGTCTTGTGTTGATGAAGCTGGGCCACGCTGGGCCCCCATTTGAGCCACGCCGTAGGCTGCAGCCAGGCAAGTCTGGGGACCCCCGTTCCCAGAACGCCGACAGCAGCCCCCGGGCCCAAGGCGCGCATGGACTTGGCCGTGCCGAGAGGCGAAAGGGCAAGGGCGAAGCACCGCGGGCCCTAACAGCCTGCGGCCTTGGGCGCCGCGTGGCGGTTGATTGGACATGGGCGTCTCCACTTCCCCATGACGCCTTGGTGACCGCACGGATTTGACAAGTCCCTGCATGCAAATCGTGTCATGATTACCTGTGATCGTGGAGGCCGATGGTTGGCCTTCGTCGGCTATATGTACGGCACCGGGCGTGCCCTTCCAGTCCATCTCTCCTTGCTTCCTCCTCTGCCTCTGTTCTTGCTCTGTCTTGGCATGATGGCTGCGGAGAAGGGAAAGGCCATCCGGGTCGGTCCTGCCTCTCCCCCGCCCAAGCGTGGCTGTGGGCGCCCTCGGAAGCACCCAGTGGCCGCCCCGGTAGCGTCTGATGGCCATGGGGGCGGCTCCCCGCGTGGTGGTGTTCGAGCCGCTGTGGCCGGGGGACACGTCTGGGGCACGCGCTCCCCCAGGGCGCGCTTCCGCGCTGCGCAGGTGCTGCCGGAGTTCGTCGTTTGGTCGGCCGAGCCTGCTAGTGCCCGGCTCCAACTCCCTCGCTTCCTCCTTGGCGAACTCCCGGCCGGAGCTCCAGGGGGCCTCTGGCTCCAGGCGGAAGGCTGCTGCAGTAGGTCCTCATGGGCCGCGCTGGAGGTCTCCGCCAGTGGGGGCTTGGTTCTAACCCGCGGTTGGCAGGCATTTGCCCGCGCCCGCGGCCTGGGGCGCCGGTGCAGCCTGCATTTCAGGTTTGATGGCGATGCTACCCTCTATGTGAGGGTGTTTGGGGAAGACGGTCGCCGCGCGAGGTGTTGCCCCGAGGAGGACGACCGCGGTTGGGGGCCTCGCCCGGACGGTGATGGGGGAGACAGCGCCCGCGCGGATGGCGGCGGCCGCGACTCGCCAAGCTTCGTCGACTCTTCCTCGAGCGACTCCTCCAGCGGCGGCCGCAGTCAGCCCCCACGCCGTCGGGCCTGCTTGGGAGACGGAGGTTCGTCCGCCCGCCCTCGCGCCCCGGTGAAGTGCGAGAGGGAGTCTGCCTGAGGTCCAGAGGTGGTCAGGGTCGCCTCCGCAGGCTGTCGTCAGGGGGGCCGCGCCGGGCTCGTCCTCTCTTTTCCTTTTGTTCCCTGTATAAGACAAAGTAGCTGCGTGGAGCCCCGTTGGGGGCGTGTTAAGAATTATTACCATTTTAGCGTTGGCCTTATTTGCGTGCTTCTTAACTACACGCCTGCGCGTAAATAGTTTTCAACCCCTGCCGGGGGGCGACCGACCCAGGCCCTATGTGTGCGCGTCGCGGTGCCCGAGGGGCACGGACTAGAGGGGTGCTCCTGTGGCGTGCCTGGGCCATTGCAAAACTTCCCGCGGCTAGAGCAGAAACGCTCGCGAGGTCGTGTGAATCATCCCTCGCGAGGTCGTTTACGAGAGAAATCAAAGCGAGGAGCGAAAATCGGCGAACCACAAATTAACGATGGCGATAACTTCAATAAGACTTCAAATGCGAATAAACACGTCAAATGCGGAAAGCAAATAGAAAAGCCGCGTCCGGCACCTAGTCTAGTCTTCGACGTCTTCTCACCAGCGCGGAGCTAAGTGCTGCCACTGGGCGTGGGAGGGAGCCCCAGGGCCTGAGGCTGGCGCTCCTGAGACTCCGGGGCGTGTACAACCCCACTCATTATTACGTGAGAGTGTCACGGGGCAGCGAGCTTCACAGGCATTGGCCTTCTTCACAGCTTCCGGGCCTTTCTCCTCAGGGGAAATGAGCTTCACAGGCACTCGCCTTCTTCACAGCCTCTGGGCCTTTTCCAAAAAGAGATGATCTTCACAGGCGTTTGCCTTCTTCACAGGCTCAGGGCCTTTTCCAAAAAGAGATGATCTTCACAGGCGTTTGCCTTCTTCACAGGCTCAGGGCCTTTTCCAAAAAGAGATGATCTTCATAGGCGTTTGCCTTCTTCACAGGCTCAGGGCCTTTTCCAAAAAGAGATGATCTTCACAGGCGTTTGCCTTCTTCACAGGCTCAGGGCCTTTTCCAAAAAGAGATGATCTTCACAGGCGTTTGCCTTCTTCACAGGCTCAGGGCCTTTTCCAAAAAGAGATGATCTTCATAGGCGTTTTCCTTCTTCACAGGCTCAGGGCCTTTTCCAAAAAGAGATGATCTTCACAGGCGTTTGCCTTCTTCACAGGCTCAGGGCCTTTTCCAAAAAGAGATGATCTTCACAGGCGTTTGCCTTCTTCACAGGCTCAGGGCCTTTTAGGGGTTGAACCTCCGGAGGTGCTGGATGTTCCATGCGTTCTGGATCGGCTCCCCCTCTTGAGTATCCAAGTGCACGGAGCCTGGTCTGGAAACATGAACAACTTTGAACGGGCCCTCCCACATGGGGAGAGCTTGTGCAGCCCCTCCCTGGAGAGGACCCGCCTGAGTACGAGGTCTCGTACCTCGAGGGTCCTGGGGCGGATGTTGCGGCAGTGATATCGTCGTAGCGCCTGTTGATACCTCGCCGCCCGCAGCGCGGCTTCCCGGCGGCGTTCCTCCCCCAGCACAAGGTCCATCCCCCGCATGGCGTCCTGCTGCGCCTCATCGAATGCCAGGACCCGCGCGGAGCGACGCCTGACCTTGTGAGGGAGGACTACTTCGGCTCCATAGACCAGGAAGAACGGGGTCTCCCCGGTAGGCTTGGTCGCGGTTGTGCGGATGGACCACAGCACTGATTGGAGCTCGTCGTACCAACCCCTGCTGCAGGCCTCCAGCTTCTTCTTGAATGTTCTGGTCTTGAGGCCTCTCAGGACCTCCGCGTTGGCTCGTTCGGCCTGTTCATTGCTTCGCGTGTGTGCCACCGAAGCGTAGCAAATCTGCGTTCCAAGGTTAGCACAATATGTTTTGAAGAGATTACTGGTGAACTGCGAACCGTTGTCAATGATGATGCGGTTCGGCACCCCAAACCGGCTCACAATACCCCTGATGAACTTGACCGCAGAACCCGCGGGGATGGTACGGATGGCCTCCACTTCTGCCCACTTGGTGAACTTGTCGATGGCGACGTAGAGGTAACGGTAGCCCCCTGGCGCCCGAGGGAACGGGCCCAGAATATCCAACCCCCAAACTGCGAATGGCCACGAGAGGGGTATAGTCTGCAGGCCTCCCGCTGGTTGATGGATCTGCTTGCAATGGAACTGGCAGGCTTCACAAGCCTTTACCAATTCGACTGCGTCGTTGAGCGCGGTGGGACAATAGAACCCACTACGGAATGCCTTGCCGACGAGGGTCCGTGATGATGAGTGGTGCCCGCAGTATCCACCATGTATGTCCTTCAGCAGTTCCTTTCCTTGCTCTCTGGAGATGCAGCGCAGAGATACATCGTTTGGACGCTTCCGGTAGAGTTCCCCGTCTCTGATGCAGTATGCCGTGGCCTGCCGCACCACACGTTCTGCTTCCTCCTCCTTCTCTGGTAGGGCCCCTTGTGTTAGATAACTCCTGAGCTCTGTGATTCAGCACTCCTCCTGAGGTTCCATCGTCAGGAGCAGGCGTGCTCCTGAGGTCGGCCCACAGGCCGGGGCTCCCGAGGCTGGCGGCTGAGGGAGCTCCTCTCGAGGCTGAGTCGTGTTTGATAACGTCGGCTGCGCTGAAGGTTTGAAGAGCCGTTCTTCAAAGACACCGGGCTCCTGCGGCAGCCGCCTGGATGCCCGGCCGGCTATGTCGTCAGCTTCCTGGTTGCTGCCACGGGGTACGTGCTTCAGCTCCAGCCCCCAGAACTGCTTTTCCATCCTACGGACCTCCGCTAGGTAGGCCTCCATATGCTCGTCCTTTGGCTCGTACACCTTGTTGGAGAAGTTGACTAGGAGCTGCGAATCGCCCTTGACGGTGAGGCGCTTCACCCCCAGGGCCACTGCGGCCTTCAACCCGGCTATCAGTCCCTCATATTCTGCTATGTTGTTGGAGACCTTTTCTCCTTGCTGGAAACAGAGTTGTACGGCATAGTAGAGCTTATCCTGAGTGGGTGATATCAGTACCGCACCGGCCCCCGCGCCGTGCCTGGAGAAATGCCCCATCAAAGTACATGACCCAGCCTTCCGGCGCCCCACTCCCTTGGGAGAGGGACCGATCCTCGTCGTCCTTGAGGCCTGGTGCCTCTGTCCATTCCGCCACAAAATCCGCCAAGGCTGCTCCTTTGATGACCCTAGTGGTGCTGAACTCGAGCTGGAATGCCTCCAGCTCTATGTTCCACTCGGCGACCCTCCCGGCTGAGTTCGGGCTCCTGAGCACTCTCTCCTGGGGGTACGACGAGACGACTTTGATTGGATGCGCTTGGAAGTAGTGACGCATCTTGCGCGAGGCTACTAGCATCATGAGGAGGAGCTTCTGAAGCATTGGGTATCGTGCCCTCGCGTCCCGTAGCACCGTGCTGACGAAGTAGACCAGGTGCTCAACAGGGCTGAGAGCATCTTGGGTCGCGGCGCCCTCGGGGGGTGAGGGCACCTCACGAGATGTTGTGACCTCAGGAGGTAGACCATCCGGGCATGCAGCCTCTCCTGTCTCTGGTGTGTTCCTCGGCAGCTGACCCTCCTCATCTGTAGTTTCGGCTTCCTCGAGCTTCCCTAGCTCTTGTTTTGCCTTGCCTCGGGCTGCCGCTGCGGTGTTGACCTGGCGCTCTTCCCTAACCGCCACCAGGGCTGCGCTGGCAGAGTAAGGAGTGGCGGCGAGGTAAAGCAGCAGCGGCTCTTGAGGGCGTGGAGCCACCATGACTGGGGGACTGGTTAGGTACCTCTTGAGATCGTGAAACGCCTTATCCGCCTCTTCAGTCCATTCAAAGGGCCCCTTTTTCTTCATCAGCTGAAAGAAAGGCAGCGCTCGCTCCCCTAATTTGGAGATGAAGCGCCCTAGTGCGGTCACACGCCCAGTAAGCTTCTGCATTTCTCTGAGGGTCTTCGGCGGACTCATGTCCTCGACCGCCTTGACCTTCTCGGGGTTGGCCTCGATGCCGTGATGAGATATGAGGAATCCCAAGAGCTTGCCCGAGGGGACACCAAACACACATTTCTCCGGGTTGAGCCGTAGGTTTACTGCGTCGAGGCTCGGAAAGGTTTCCTCCAGATCTTGTATCAGGGTCTTGGCCTCTCGTGATTTCACCACAATGTCATCAACGTATGCTTCGACGTTCTTTCCGAGCTGCGGACCCAAGGTGATGTGCATCAGCCACTAAAAGGTTGCCCCCGCGTTACGCAGCCCATATGGCATGCATGTATAGCAGTATACCCCGCACGGGGTCAGGAAGGCGGTCTTCTCAACGTCTTCTACCGCCATCTTGATCTGGTGATATCCGGAGAAGGCATCCAGGAAGCACAGCAGGTCGCACTCGGCGGTGGAATCGACAATCTAGTCGATGCGGGGGAGCGGAAACGGATCTTGCGGGCATGCCTTGTTGAGGTTGGTGAAGTCGACACACATGCGTTCCTTCCGCCCTTTCTTGGGCACAACGACAGGGTTGGCCAGCCAATCTGGGTACCGGACCTCGCGAATGACCCCAGCGGCTTCTAACTTGCGGGTCTCTTGGACGATGAAGGCCTGCTTCTCTGCGGACTGCCGCCTGGCCTTCTGCTTCACGGGGCGCACATTCGGGCACACATTGAGCTGATGCTCGATGACGTCCCTGGGGATCCCTGCCAACTGATCGGGCTCCCAAGCAAACACTTTCTTATTTGCACGCAGGAACTTGACCAGGGCCTCCTCCTGCTCAGGCTCCAGGTTGGCGCCAATGGTGAAAGTGGCGCTAGAGGACCCGTCCTCATCGACGGGTATTTGCTTGGTTTCTGCCTTGTCCTGGGTGAACAACGGCTTCTTCTTGGTGGGCGCAGCCCCCTTGGGCTCTGGGGTCCCCGCGCCGATGGGCTGCGCCGATGCCACCGTCTTGAAGGAGAGCTTGAGCGCTCGCAGGGCGTCCCCGGTGTCTCCGTGCACGGTGAGGGTACTGCTGCTCCGGGCCATCTTCATGAGGTTGTACGCCGGGTGCGTAGTGGCCATGAACTGAGCCAGTGCTGGGTAGCCGAGGATGGCATTGTAAAGGAGGCCGATGGGGGCGATGTCGAAGTCGACCATCTCCGTGCGGAAGTTGTCGTAGGTGCCGAAGGTTACTGGGAGCCGGATCTGTCCCAAGGAGTCGGACGACCCGCCCCCGATGCCCGAGAAAGGTCGGCTGGGTTGCAGCCGCTCCCAGGGTATGCAGAGGAGGTTGAAGGCCTCCACCGAAAGCACGCTGAGGCCCGCACCGCCGTCGATGAGGGTCCTGGTGACGGCTACCTGGCAGATGCTGGGGGTGCACAACAGGGGGAGCGCGCCCGAGCCGGCCGAGTTAGCGGGGTGGTCCTCTGAGCTGAAGGTCAGACCAGACCCGCGCGCCACCCAGCCCCGGGGAGCCCCCTGCCGTGCGGAAGCGGCGCTAATCTGGCGGGCAAACGGCTTGACGTGGCGGCTCGTGGGTGGCCCCTGCGAGCCGCCCAGGAGAGCCGCAACGACCGGAAGCGTCGATGTCGCGGTGCGGTCACCCTGTCGCATAGGCAGACGCTGGGGTGGTGCTTGCTGCTCGCCTCCCGCCGGGTCGGTGGTGGTGTTGACGGCGGGCGGCGCGGGACGGCGAGGACGCCCACCAGCGAAGGCCGCCGGCGTGACGCGAGCTTGATGAGCGCCGTACATGGACGCGGCAGCTGAAGGAGGACGAAGTGGTGGAAAGCCGATTCCGGCGCACCCCTACCTGGCGCGCCAAATGTCGGATCACGGGTTCCGGCAGACCCTTAAGGTTTGAACTCTGGGGTGCGCGCGGAGATCGTGCCCACTACCTCTCCGTCCCGCAAAGATCTAACTACTGCAAGAACAACACAAAACACACAGAGTTTATACTAGTTCGGGCCACCATTGTGGTGTAATACCCTACTCTAGTTTGTGGTGGGTGGATTCCCTCTTGGGTTGATGATGAAGAACAGTACAAGGAAGAACAGCCTCGCGAGGGTCTGTTCTTGGCTAGGGGATGAACTGCCTCGCCATTTTTTCTCTCTCTCTACTTGCTCTACTGATTTCTCAATACCCGATCCGATCATCTCTCTACCCTGGGGGTGGCTAGTCCTATTTATTGGCAAAGGCCCTGGGCCTCCTCCCAAATATTTGAGCGGGAAGGGCGCCAACAGTTGGCCAATTCGAAGGGGAACATCTGGTACACTTATCCTGACTAAAGTTGGTCTTCGCCTGCCAAAGGCCCTGCGGTGACGCCTTCCTGGGCTCCATGGTGACCTCCTTCCCACCGTTGGACTGGTCTTGGTCTCGTTGCACCGAAATGGGTGCCTTTGCTTGATCCTCTCGCCTGCGCTTGCCCCCTTTGCACCAAAGAGGAAAGGGAGACGCTGCGCGGGCTGGCGCCCGCCTGGCACCCTTGGTCATCATGGCTTACGTCATGGGCACCTCGTGAGGTACCCCGCCTTGATCTCTCCGCCTCCTCGCGAGCCAGCCTGAGGAGGCCGTGCTTGAGGAAGCACCGTGTCGTCTGCCTCGCGAGGGTCTTGAGTCTTGTGTTGATGAAGCTGGGCCATGCTGGGCCCCCTTTTGAGCCACGCCGCAGGCCGCAGGCAGGCAAGTCTGGGGACCCCCGTTCCCAGAACGCCGACAGAAGGGTCGAAGAAGAGGAAGACCCCTCCTCCGGACTACTCCACCGACGCCAACGAGGGCGAAGAGGAGTGGCCGCACAGGGCCAAGCGCCCGGCGGGATCGTAAGTATTCGGATACCAGAGTAACTCATGATATTCCTTTGTTGCACAGCTTTCCCTAATGTCGAATATAATCATGCAGCCCGCCCAAGGACGGGCTCGACGAGTCGTCGAGTGGCTCCCTGGATTCATTGGACGTGAATTCAGTTCCGCCCGCTGCCTCTCCCCACGCCACGGACGACGCCGAAGTGGCGTCGCAACAAGTTGCGGGCCAAGAGGAGGTGATCCTGGAACAGCCGCGAGGTGACCTCCTGGACTCCGGGAGTAAAGGGGACAAGACCCCCCTAGGGCTCCAAGTCCGGCTTTGTGCCGTACGCCGCGCCGGAATCCTCAACGGTTCCGGACTGCGGCAGGCGACCTCCTTCTAAGAGGAGCAAGCCTACTAAGCCGGCGGCCTCCGTCCAACCGGAGGCGCCGGACAATCTATTGGAGGTGCTTAAGGGCGCCTCCATCGACGAGGAGCACCGTACTATCATGAGTACGGTGATCTAGAAGGTTCAGCCCGCCAAAAGCGGGCTGACTGAAGCTTGTGCTAGCCTTCTAACAGGCTTCGAGGTAAGTAAAAAATATGTAAAGATATTACAACATAGACAGTAACCCCTGATGCTTTGTTTGGCGTTCGGAGAGAAAAGCCGAATAGAGGATCTAATAAATTTCGCAGGAGTCTAACAAAAAAGAGTCAATATGCGTATGCAGGCTTCGCTGCTAGCCACCGCCGCACTGACTGCGGAGGTGAGTGCCCTGAAGCAGGGCCTCGAGCGGTCCGAGCAAGAGCTTGGCCTTGCCAAGCGGCAGCTCGAGGAGAAGGAAGGTAAGATATACCTTATAGAAAAATATATAAAAAAGATGCAATTGCAAAAAATGACAGGATTATGTTGCTTATTGTAGGGGCCACAACTGAGGTCACGACCCTCAAGCAGGCGTTGTCCGAGGCCGAAAAGAGAGCGGCCATGAAGCGTACTGAGCGAGAGAAATTTGAGTCGCAGGTCGGCGAGGCGCGGCAAGAGCTTCAGGCTCTCATGAAAAAACATGAGAGTTTGGAGCTTGACTCGAAGACGCAAGCGTCCGAGCTCGCGGCGGCCATCGAGACTGCCAAGTCTGCCAAGGCCGAATCCCAGAAGGCCCTCCAGGAGTTGGATGCGGTGACAAAGATAGCGGCTGGTAAGGCATTATTTATGCAAAGCAAACATACAAAAGTAAGCTACGTGTTACTTACCCGAATCCGGAGCTCTCCACGAGCGTTCGCAGATCTTCCCCGGAGTGTATCCGATGCCGCCGCGTTCTACCGAACCGAGGAGGGCAGCTTGACGGAGAAGGTGTTCTGCTCTCAGTATGCTGAGGCTGGACACCCTATGCCCTTGAGCGACCAGCTAAAGCAGCTGGTCAAGCTCCACAAGGTGGCCGAACAGGCCATGAAGGGCTTCATAGTTCAGCTGTGGCCTGGAGAGGCCCTCCCTGGGAGCTACTTCGGACTAGTGCGGCGGCTGGTGGAGGCTTGTCCAAGGCTCGAGGTTATCAAGCATTCCGTCTGCATCGAAGGTGCCCGGAGGGCCCTTGCCCGTGCTAAGGTGCACTGGGGCAAGCTGGACGGTGAGAAGCTTGTGAAGGACGGGCCACCGCCGGGGAAAGAGCATCGCAAACCCGAGAACTATTATAAGGATGTACTGAAGGGTGCCCGCCTTATGGCGGATGAATGTACCAGGGATGTAATTTTTTAGTAAACTCGCTCGTATTGTCCTGTGCGCTGAAAACTTGTTCATATGCACTAAGCAATGCTTTTTGAATTTAAAATATTACTTTCTGTGCGGCCGTTTATCAAAAAATTGGCCAGTCGTCGGCTTCTGCCCCCATGCCACTGGTGCTGGGGTGTTCGGGATAAACCTGAGCGCTCTTTTTCCCATGATTGGGTCCTTCGAGGGAGGTTCTCAGCACAACGAACAAGGCAATCGGACAATAATGCGTGAACACTCTCACTTAGCCATAGAACTCTATAATTTTACATTTCGGCGAAGCCCCTAGTATTCGGAAGACCGAGTTCGGGGCGTTATCCACGCCTTGGCCGGACAAAGCCGGCTCCTCGGTCTAAGCAGAATAAGTCTTTAGGGACTCAAAAAACCTCTCGAACAGCGACCGGTCTCGCGCCTCATCATGACAGTCAGTTTCAGCTTTCTCTGTTGGGGAACGTTGCAGAAAATTAAAAAAATTTCTACGGTTTCACCAAGATCCATCTATGAGATCATCTAAGCAACGAGTCATGGGAGAGAGATTGCATCTACATACCACTTTGTAGATCGCGAGCGGAAGCGTTCAACGAACGGGGATGAGGTAGTCGTACACGACGTGATCCAAATTACCGGAGATCCTAGCACCGAACGGACGGCACCTCCGCGTTCAACACACGTACGGTCAGCGTAACGTCTCCTTCTTCTTGATCCAGCAAGGCAAAGGAGAGGTTGGGGAAGATGGCTCCAGCAGCAGCACGACGGCGTGGTGATGGTGGAGCTGCAGTACTCCAGCAGGGCTTCGCCAAGCTCTACGGAGGAGGAGGAGGTGTTGGAGAGGGAGAGGGAGGCGCCAAGAGCAAGGGTGCGGCTGCCCCCTCCCCTCCCCTCATATATATAGCCCCCTAGGGGGGCGCCGGCCCTAAGAGATGCAATCTCCTAGGGGGGCGCCGGCCCTAGGAGATGCAATCTCCTAGGGGGGCGGCGGCCAAGGGGTGGGGGGCTTGCCCCCCAAGCAAGGGGGCGCCCCCCTTTAGGGTTTCCCCCACCCTAGGCGCGCATGGGCCATGGGGAAGTGGCGCCCCAGCCGACTTTGGGCTGGATCCTTTCCTACTTCAGCCCATGGGGCCCTCCGGGGCAGGTGGCCCCACCCGGTGGACCCCCGGGACCCTCCGGTGGTCCCGGTACAATAGCGATAACCCCGAAACTTGTCCCGATGGCCAAAACAGCACTTCCTATATATTATTCTTTACCTCCGGACCATTCCGAAACTCCTCGTGACGTCCGGGATCTCATCCGGGACTCCGAACAACATTCGGGTTACTGCATATACATATCTTCACAACCCTAGCGTCACCGAACCATAAGTGTGTAGACCCTACGGGTTCGGGAGACATGCAGACATGACCGAGACGGCTCTCGGGCAATAACCAACAGCGGGATCTGGATACCCATGTTGGCTCCCACATGCTCCACGATGATCTCATCGGATGAACCACGATGTCGAGGATTCAATTAATCCCGTATACGATTCCCTTTGTCAATCGGTATTTTACTTGCCCGAGATTCGATCGTCGGTATCCCAATACCTCGTTCAATCTCGTTACCGGCAAGTCACTTTACTCATACCGTAATGCATGATCCCGTGATCAAACACTTTGATCACATTGAGCTCATTATGATGATGCATTACTGAGTGGGCCCGGTGATACCTCTCCGTCAAGCGGGGTGACAAATCCCAGTCTTGATCCGTGTCAACCCAACAGACACTTTCGGAGATACCCATAGTATACCTTTATAGTCACCCAGTTACGTTGTGACGTTTGGCACACCCAAAGCACTCCTACGGTATCCGGGAGTTACACGATCTCATGGTCTAAGGAAAGGATACTTGACACTGGAAAACTCTAGCAAACGAACTATGCGATCTTATGCTATGTTTAGGATTGGGTCTCGTCCATCACATCATTCTCCTAATGATGTGATCTCATTATCATTGACATCCAATGCCCATAGTCAGGAAACCATGACTATCTATTTATCAACGAGCTAGTCAACTAGAGGCTTACTAGGGACATGTTGTTGTCTGTTATTCACACATGTATTACGATTTCCGGATAACACCATTATAGCACGAATAAAGACAATTATCATGAATAAGGAAATATAATAATAATGCTTTTATTATTACCTCTAGGGCATATTTCCAACAGTCTCCCACTTGCACTAGAGTCAATAATCTAGTTACATCGAACACCCATAGAGTTCTGGTGCTGATCATGTTTTGCCTTAGGGAGAGGTTTAGTCAACGGATCTGCGACATTCAGATCTATGTGCACTTTACAAATTTCTATGTCTCCATCTTGAACATTTTCACGAATGGAGTTGAAGCGACGCTTGATGTGCCTGGTCTTCTTGTGAAACCTGGGCTCCTTGGCAAGTGCAATAGCTCCAGTGTTGTCACAGAAGAGTTTGATTGGCCCCGACGCATTGGGTATGACTCCGAGGTCGGTGATGAACTCCTTCACCCAAATTGCTTCATGTGCTGCCTCCGAGGCTGCCATGTACTCCGCTTCACATGTAGATCCCGCCACGACGCTCTGCTTGCAACTGCACCAGCTTACTGCCCCACCATTCAAAATATACACGTATCCGGTTTGTGACTTAGAGTCATCCAGATCTGTGTCGAAGCTAGCGTCGACGTAACCCTTTACGACGAGCTCTTCGTCACCTCCATAAACGAGAAACATTTCCTTAGTCCTTTTCAGGTACTTCAGGATATTCTTGACCGCTGTCCAGTGTTCCTTGCCGGGATTACTTTGGTACCTTCCTACCAAACTTACGGCAAGGTTTACATCAGGTCTGGTACACAGCATGGCATACATAATACAACCTATAGCTGAGGCATAGGGGATGACACTCATCTCTTCCATATCTTCTGCCGTGGTCGGACATTGAGCTGAGCTCAATTTCACACCTTGTAACACAGGTAAGAACCCCTTCTTAGATTGATCCATATTGAACTTCTTCAATATCTTATCAAGGTATGTGCTTTGTGAAAGACCTATGAGGCGTCTTGATCTATCTCTATAGATCTTGATGCCTAATATATAAGCAGCTTCTCCAAGGTCCTTCATTGAAAAACTCTTATTCAAGTAGGCCTTAATGCTGTCCAAGAGTTCTATATCATTTCCCATCAAAAGTATGTCATCTACATATAGTATGAGAAATGCTACAGAGCTCCCACTCACTTTCTTGTAAACGCGGGCTTCTCCATAAGTCTGCGTAAACCCAAATGCTTTGATCATCTCATCAAAGCGAATGTTCCAACTCCGAGATGCTTGCACCAGCCCATAAATCGAGCGTTGGAGCTTGCACACCTTGTCAGCATTCTTAGGATCGACAAAACCTTCCGGCTGCATCATATACAATTCTTCCTTAAGGAAACCATTAAGGAATGCCGTTTTGACGTCCATTTGCCATATTTCATAATCGTAGAATGCGGCAATTGCTAACATGATTCGGACGGACTTCAGCTTCGCTACCGGTGAGAAAGTCTCATCATAGTCAATTCCTTGAACTTGTCGATAACCCTTAGCGACAAGCCGAGCTTTATAGATGGTCACATTACCATTCGCGTCTGTCTTCTTCTTAAAGATCCATTTATTTTCTATGGCTCGCCGCTCAACGGGCAAGTCAGTCAAAGTCCATACTTCGTTTTCATACATGGATCCTATCTCGGATTTCATGGCTTCTAGCCATTTGTTGGAATCCGGGCCCGCCATTGCTTCCTCATAGTTCGAAGGTTCACCGTTATCTAACAACATGATTTCCAAGACAGGGTTGCCGTACCACTCTGGTGCGGAACGTGTCCTTGTGGACCTTCGAATTTCAGTAGGAGCTTGATCAGAAGTATCTTGATCATCATCATTAATTTCCTCTCTAGTCGGTGCAGGCACCTCAGAAACGTTTTCTTGAGTTGCTCCATTTTCCGGTTCAAGAGGTAACACTTCATCAAGTTCTACTTTCCTCCCACTTACTTCTTTCGAGAGAAACTCCTTCTCTAGAAAGGATCCATTCTTGGCAACAAAGATCTTGCCTTCGGATCTGAGGTAGAAGGTATACCCAATAGTTTCTTTAGGGTATCCGATGAAGACGCATTTTTCCGACTTGGGTTCGAGATTTTCAGGTTGAAGTTTCTTGACATAAGCATCGCATCCCCAAACTTTTAGAAATGACAGCTTAGGTTTCTTCCCAAACCATAATTCATACGGTGTCGTCTCAACGGGTTTCGACGAAGCCCTATTCAAAGTGAATGCCGCAGTCTCTAAAGCATAGCCCCAAAAAGATAGCGGTAAATCGGTAAGAGACATCATAGATCGCACCATATCTAATAGAGTGTGATTACGACGTTCGGACACACCATTACGCTGAGGTGTTCCAGGCGGCATGAGTTGTGAAACTGTTCCACATTTTCTTAAGTATGTGCCAAATTCGTGACTCAAGTATTCTCCTCCACGATCTGATCGTAGAAACTTGATCTTTCTATCACGTTGATTTTCAACCTCACTCCGAAATTCCTTGAACTTTTCAAAGGTCTCAGACTTGTGTTTCATTAAGTAGATATACCCATATCTACTCAAGTCATCAGTGAGGGTGAGAACATAACGATAGCCACCGCGAGCCACAACACTCATTGGACCGCACACATCGGTATGTATGATTTCCAATAAGTTGGTTGCTCGCTCCATTGTTCCTGAGAACGGAGTCTTGGTCATTTTACCCATGAGGCATGGTTCGCACGTGTCAAATGATTCATAATCAAGAGACTCTAAAAGTCCATCTGCATGGAGCTTCTTCATGCGTTTGACACCTATGTGACCAAGGCGGCAGTGCCACAAATATGTGGGACTATTGTTATCAACTTTAACTCTTTTGGTATTCACACTATGAATATGTGTATCATCACGTATGAGATTCATTAAGAATAAACCATTAACCATCGGAGCATGACCATAAAACATATCTCTCATATAAATAGAACAACCATTATTCTCGGATTTAAATGAGTAGCCATCTCGAATTAAACGAGATCCAGACACAATGTTCATGCTCAAACTTGGCACTAAATAACAATTATTGAGGTTTAAAACTAATCCCGTAGGTAAATGTAGAGGTAGCGTGCCGACGGCGATCACATCGACCTTGGAACCATTCCCGACGCGCATCGTCACCTCGTCCTTCGCCAGTCTCCGTTTATTCCGCAGCTCCTGCTTTGAGATACAAATGTGAGCAACTGCACCGGTATCAAATACCCAAGAGCTACTACGAGTACTGGTAAGGTACACATCAATTACATGTATATCACATATACCTTTTGTTTTGCCGGCCTTCTTGTCCGCTAAGTATTTGGGGCAGTTCCGCTTCCAGTGACCACTTCCCTTGCAATAAAAACACTCAGTCTCGGGCTTGGGTCCATTCTTTGGCTTCTTCTCGGCAACTTGCTTACCGGGCGCGGCAACTTCCTTGCCGTCCTTCTTGAAGTTCTTTTTACCCTTGCCCTTCTTGAACTTAGTGGTTTTAGTCACCATCAACACTTGATGTTCCTTCTTGATTTCTACCTCTGCTGATTTCAGCATAGCATATACCTCAGGAATGGTCTTTACCATCCCCTGCATGTTGTAGTTCATCACAAAGCTCTTGTAGCTAGGTGGAAGCGACTGGAGGATTCTGTCAATGACCGCTTCATCCGGGAGATTAACTTCCAGTTGAGTCAAGCGGTTGTGCAACCCAGACATCTTGAGTATGTGTTCACTGACAGAGCTATTTTCCTCCATCTTACAGCTAAAGAATTTGTCAGAGACTTCATATCTCTCGACCCAGGCATGAGCTTGGAAAACCATTTTCAGCTCTTCGAACATCTCATATGCTCCATGTCTCTCAAAACGCTTTTGGAGCCCCGGCTCTAAGCTGTAAAGCATGCCGCACTGAACGAGGGAATAATCATCGGAACGTGACTGCCAAGCGTTCATAACGTCTTGTTCTGCAGGGAGGACAGGTGCGTCACCCAGCGGTGCTCGTAGGACATAATCTTTCTTGGCAGCTATGAGGATGATCCTCAGGTTCCGGACCCAGTCCGTATAGTTGCTGCCATCGTCTTTCAGCTTGGTTTTCTCTAGGAACGCGTTGAAGTTTAGGACTACGTTGGCCATTTGATCTACAAGACATATTGTAAATATTTTAGACTAAGTTCATGATAATAAAGTTCATCTTAATCAAATTATTTAATGAACTCCCACTTAGATAGACATCCCTCTTCTAGTCATCTAAGTATTACATGATCCAAGTCAACTAGGCCGTGTCCGATCATCACGTGAGAAGGACTAGTCAACATTGGTGAACATCTTCATGTTGATCGTATCTTCTATACGACTCATGCTCGACCTTTCGGTATTTTGTGTTCCGAGGCCATGTCTGTACATGCTAGGCTCGTCAAGTCAACCTAAGTGTTTGCATGTGTAAATCTGTCTTACACCCGTTGTATGTGAACGTTAGAATCTGTCGCACCCGATCATCACGTGGTGCTTCGAAACAATGAACTGTCGCAATGGTGCACAGTTAGGGGGAACACTTCTTGAAATTATTATGAGGGATCATCTTATTTACTACCGTCGTTCTAAGTAAACAAGATGCAAAACATGATAAACATCACATGCAATCAAATAATAAACGTGACATGATATGGCCAATATCACATAGCTCCTTTGATCTCCATCTTGGGGCTCCATGATCATCTTGTCACCGGCTTGACACCATGATCTCCATCATCATGATCTCCATCATCGTGTCTCCATGAAGTTGCTCGCCAACTATTACTTCTACTACTATGGCTAACACGTTTAGCAATAAAGTAAAGTAATTTACATGGCGTTTCTCAATGACACGTAGGTCATACAAAAAATAAAGACAACGCCTATGGCTCCTGCCGGTTGTCATACTCATCGACATGCAAGTCGTGATTCTTATTACAATAGCATGAACATCTCATACATCACATATAGATCATTCATCATTCATCACAACTTTGGCCATATCATATCACAAAGCACTTGCTGCAAAAACAAGTTAGACGTCCTCTAATTGTTGTTGCAAGTTTTACGTGGCTGAATTAGGGTTCTAGCAAGAACGTTTTCTTACCTACGTGAAAGCCACAACGTGATTTGTCAACTTCTATTTACCCTTCATAAGGACCCTTTTCATCGAATCCGCTCCAACTAAAGTGGGAGAGACAGACACCCGCCAGCCACCTTATGCAACTAGTGCATGTTAGTCGGTGGAACCGGTCTCACGTAAGCGTACGTGTAAGGTTGGTCCGGGCCGCTTCATCCCACAATACCGCTGAAGCAAGATAAGACTAGTAGCGGCAAGAAAGTTGACAACATCTACGCCCACAACAAATTGTGTTCTACTCGTGCAATAGAGAACTACGCATAGACCTAGCTCATGATGCCACTGTTTGGGGAACGTTGCAGAAAATTAAAAAAAATTCTACGGTTTCACCAAGATCCATCTATGAGTTCATCTAAGCAACGAGCCATGGGAGAGAGATTGCATCTACATACCACTTTGTAGATCGCGAGCGGAAGCGTTCAACGAACGGGGATGAGGTAGTCGTACACGAAGTGATCCAAATCACCGGAGATCCTAGCACCGAACGGACGGCACCTCCGCGTTCAACACACGTACGGTCAGCGTAACGTCTCCTTCTTCTTGATCCAGCAAGGCAAAGGAGAGGTTGGGGAAGATGGCTCCAGCAGCAGCACGACGGCGTGGTGATGGTGGAGCTGCAGTACTCCAGCAGGGCTTCGCCGAGCTCTACGGAGGAGGAGGAGGTGTTGGAGAGGGAGAGGGAGGCGCCAAGAGCAAGGGTGCGGCTGCCCCCTCCCCTCCCCTCATATATATAGCCCCCTAGGGGGGCGCCAGCCCTAGGAGATGCAATCTCCTAGGGGGGGGGGCGGCGGCCAAGGGGTGGGGGGCTTGCCCCCCAAGCAAGGGGGCGCCCCCCTTTAGGGTTTCCCCCACCCTAGGCGCGCATGGTCCCTGGGGAAGTGGCGCCCCAGCCCACTTTGGGCTGGATCCTTTCCTACTTCAGCCCATGGGCCCCTCCGGGGCAGGTGGACCCACCCGGTGGACCCCCGGGACCCTCCGGTGGTCCCGGTACGATATCGATAACCCCGAAACTTGTCCCGATGGCCAAAACAACAATTCCTATATATAACTCTTTACCTCCGGACCATTCCGAAACTCCTCGTGACGTCCGGGATCTCATCCGGGACTCCGAAGAACATTCGGGTTACTGCATATACATATCTTCACAACCCTAGCGTCACCGAACCTTAAGTGTGTAGACCCTACGGGTTCGGGAGACATGCAGACATGACCGAGACGGCTCTCGGGCAATAACCAACAGCGGGATCTGGATACCCATGTTGGCTCCCACATGCTCCACGATGATCTCATCGGATGAACCACGATGTCGAGGATTCAATTAATCCCGTATACGATTCCCTTTGTCAATCGGTATTTTACTTGCCCGAGATTCGATCGTCGGTATCCCAATACCTCGTTCAATCTCGTTACCGGCAAGTCACTTTACTCGTACCGTAATGCATGATCCCGTGATCAAACACTTTGATCACATTGAGCTCATTATGATGATGCATTACTGAGTGGGCCCGGTGATACCTCTCCGTCAAGCGGAGTGACAAATCCCAGTCTCGATCCGTGTCAACCCAACAGACACTTTCGGAGATACCCGTAGTATACCTTTATAGTCACCTAGTTACGTTGTGACGTTTGGCACACCCAAAGCACTCCTACGGTATCCGGGAGTTACACGATCTCATGGTCTAAGGAAAGGATACTTGACACTGGAAAACTCTAGCAAACGAACTATGCGATCTTATGCTATGTTTAGGATTGGGTCTCGTCCATCACATCATTCTCCTAATGATGTGATCTCGTTATCATTGACATCCAATGCCCATAGTCAGGAAACCATGACTATCTATTGATCAACGAGCTAGTCAACTAGAGGCTTACTAGGGACATGTTGTTGTCTGTTATTCACACATGTATTACGATTTCCGGATAACACAATTATAGCACGAATAAAGACAATTATCATGAATAAGGAAATATAATAATAATGCTTTTATTATTGCCTCTAGGGCATATTTCCAACATTCTCTACTGAGGTGCTCAGCCCAGCTCAACTGTGGCACAATCGCAGTAGTTCTCCTAGTGCTACCTTAGCCGATATAGCGGAACGTAAGGCACCAAAACATAGGAGCTGGGCAAACCAAACTATTGACCCAAATCATGATTCGGAGCCGATGCATATAATGCTATAAGTTCTGGGTGCCGCACTTGTTAAAGTGTTCGGACTTCTCACACCATATTGAGGGGTACTGAAGCCCCTGGCGTATTTGCCGTACCATAGTGTACGGGTGCAACATGTCATTAATAAACATATATATATAAAAGAGAGTAATGCAAAAAATAGACAAAAGCTATGCATTGTTTATAGAAAGGCTGCGATCGAAGCAGAACGACACAAATAGTGCGATAAGCAAAAAGTTGGACTATTTAACATGTCCTGTCCAGGGGCAGACCGCGGAATTATATGCAAAACAGGTATGCTGCTCGTAATAGAGACCACCTGGAAGTTCCATAATGCGGCATGGCTTGTCTGCTTTCCTGGATCTTGCATCGTTTGTGCAGCAGTTGGATTGCCGAACAGGTCGTCCGAAGTAAGGAATCCTGAAAGTAAGAGAAAAATAAAAAGGAATTCGGCAGCCCCTAGTATGGTTGAAGCCGTGTTTTGGGCGTGCCGTGATGGTGCCCCTCCCCCTGTGCCCATGGTATTTCAAGAGCGTAGTTATGTACGCGAAGCACTGGTTTTGCTGTTTCGCGAGGGCTGGGGTTGGGGCCACATTGCTACGCCTGCTCAGAACATGCCAGGCGGTCTTGTTGTAGGTTACTCCGGGCGTGCTTGACAGTGTCCGGCCTTTTAAAGGCCGGACTGGAGAACTGCCTAGAGAGGCTGCTTTGAACTTCCGCTGCGAGGGCCGCCGTGTGCTCCTCCATTCAGAGGGAGCGTTCGGTGTTTCCATTGACCGTGATTACTCCTCGAGGGCCTAGCATCTTGAGATTGAGGTATGCGTAGTGCGGTACCGCATTGAACTTTGCAAATGCGGTTCGCCCGAGCAGTGCGTGATAGCCGCTGTGGAAGGGGACTATGTCGAAGATTAACTCCTCGCTTCGGAAATTATCCGGAGATCCGAAGACCACTTCAAGTGTGACTGAGCATGTATAGTTGGCCTCTACACCTGGTATGACGCCTTTAAAGGTCGTTTTGGTGGGCTTAATCCTCGAGGGATCTATGCCCATTTTCCGCACTGTATCCTGGTAAAGCAGGTTCAGGCTGCTGCCACCGTCCATAAGGACTCTTGTGAGATGAAATCCGTCAATAATTGGGTCTAAAACCAATGCGGCGAACCCGCCATGTCGGATGCTAGTGGGGTGGTAACTTCGATCAAAAGTGATCAGGCAGGAGGACCATGGGTTGAACTTTGGGGCGACTAGCTCCATCGCGTATATGTCCCGTAACGCACGCTTCCGCTCCCTTTTGGGGATGTGGGTTGCGCATATCATGTTCACCGTCCGCACTTGTGGGGGAAAACCCTTCTGTCCACTGTTGTTCGGCAGCCTGGGCTCCTCCTCTTCGTCGCTACGCAGCCTCTTGTCTCTATTTTCGGCATTTAACTTGCCTGCCTGCTTGAACACCCAACAATCCCTGTTGGTGTGGTTGGCTGGCTTTTCGGGGGTGCCATGTATCTGGCACAAGCGGTCGAGTATTCTGTCCAAACTGGACGGGCCCTGAGTATTTCTGTTGAATGGCTTTTTCCGCTGACCGGATTTGTAGCCTCTGAATTCGGCATTGACTGCTGTATCCTCATTGCTGTCGCTGTTAACGCGGTGCTTTTGCTTGTTCCGACGCGACCTGCCACTTTTGTCCTTGGTGTCCGAATTACCAAGGTTCTTGGTGCTGCGAGCTAGCTAGCTGTCTTCTCCCGCGCAAAAGCGAGTCATGAGTGTCGTGAGGGCTGCCATAGATTTCGGCTTTTCCTGTCCAAGGTGCCGGGAAAGCCAATCGTCACGGACATTATGCTTGAAGGCTGCTAGGGCCTCTGCGTCCGGACAGTCGATGATTTGATTTTTCTTTGTTAGGAACCGTGTCCAGAATTTCCTGGCTGATTCCTCTGGCTGCTGAATTATGTGGCTGAGGTCATCGGCGTCTGGTGGTCGCACATAAGTGCCCTGGAAGTTGTCGAGGAATGCAGCTTCCAGTTCCTCCCAAGAACCAATTGATTCTGCTGGCAAGCTGTTAAGCCAATGCCGGGCTAGTCCCTTAAGTTTGAGTGGGAGGTATTTGATGGCGTGTAGATCATCGCCGCGGGCCATGTGGATATGAAGGAGGTAGTCCTCGATCCATACCGCAGGATCTGTTGTGCCGTCATATGATTCGATGTTCACAGGTTTGAAACCCTTAGGGATTTTATGATCCATTACTTCATCTGTGAAGCATAGCGGCTGCGCGGCGCCTCTGTATTGGGCTATATCACGACGTAGCTCGAACGAGCTTTGTCTATTGTGTTCGGCCCGGCCGGATTTATTATATCCGGAGTGACGATCCTCGTCACGTGCCGTGGGGCGCCCACGCGATCCGTAGATCGATCTTGTCTGCCTTGCCTTATCCTCCAGTATCTCTTGCAAGTCGATCTGGTGCATTTTCCCGTGGCTTAGTATGTTTTGAGCAGCGCCGGGGCACGACTTGAATAGAGGGCCGAGAGGCCTCTCTGTCACGGGCACGAGGTGGTCGGTCGGCCATGTCATGTGCTGGTGATGTAGGTTTAGGTGCTTCCTCCTCTAATCGGGGTAGAAGCCTGTGCTTTGGGTAACTCTTGGAGGGGCGTTCGAGTTCATACTCTTCGGCAGCAAGGACTTCAGTCCATCTGTCGGCTAGCAAATCTTGATCAGCTCTAAGCTATTGCTGCTTTTTCTTGAGGCTGCTTGCCGTGGCCATAAGCCAGCGCTTAAAACGCTCTTGTTCGACAGGATCCTCTGGCACGACGAATGCGTCATCGTCGAGGCTTGCCTCGTCTTCGGAGGGAGGCATATAATTATCATCCTCGACCTCTTTGTCTGCCGCTCTCTCATGAGGGCTGGCTTCTCCGTCCTCCTGTGCCGAATCTTGCTGGAGGGGGTGTTCTGTAATGCCCCAAGACCGACACTCCAGTTGCCTTCCTTGTTTTGCAAGTCAGCTGTGTTATTTATTTATTTGTTTGTTGCATTCATCATTGCATCATTCGCATTGCATCGGCACTCCATTGCTGTCATGTTTTAAAACTTGCATCTGCTCGTAGTTGCCGCTTCTTCCTTTGTGTCTGTTGACCTGTCATATCAACCGGACCGCTCTCTTCTCTCTCTACTCTGGCCTTCCGTCAAACCCCTCGTGCGCGTCCGAAACGTGCCCCCGAACCCGACCCGCTCAGTCGTCACTGTTGCGTTCAGATCATCCCCAAACATCTATAAAACATCTCCGTTTTCTTATTTGGGCTGCCTAACCTATTTATTTCCGACCGCCCGATTGCGATCGGACGGACCGAATTAACCCCTATCCTAATCCCCTTACTGTATAAATAGCCACCTAACCCTAGATTCTAGGGCTTGCCCCATCCACCCTCCTCTTCGCCGCCACTAGCTCCACCTGGTCTCCCCCTTCCTCGGGATCCCTCCCGATCCATTCACCCAACCAGATCGCACCGACCGCCTCCCTCGTTTTCAGCATAGAACCAACCCCAGGCCCCCTCGATCCACTCCTCGCCCAAGCCCCGAGCTCCTCCTCGTCCCCGTGTTCGCCCCGGAGCCTAGCAGGACGGCCGCCGCCGACCTCCTCCGTTCCGTCCCGAACCTGCAGCTAGCAAGATGAGCGCCCACCCCTCCCTCCGTTCTTCTCCTTCCTCTGGATTCTCCCTCTCAATCCTCTGTCTGTTCTGTTGCCGTGGACAGGAGCTCATCGCCGCGCTGATCAGTCTCCACCGGCGTTCAAAGTTCCCTTGGAGCCCGGATCTGGCACCCCGGCCCCGGATTCGCTCCTCCTCCGCCTGGTTCCAGCAAGCACAGGCGTCCTGCCGTTCTCCTTCGACCCCGGAGCTCCCGCAAGCCATCCCCGACGCCGGTCCTCATCTGCAGCACCCCAGCCTCGCGCGCCTCCTGCACTTCTCCCGCACGAACCCGGCGAGGCCCTCCTCGTGCCTGTACGTGCACGACCGCCACGAACAGAGGATCTCCACGCCGTGAACGACGGCCTCCTGAACCTGCTGATGCCCAAGTCCCATCGCGCCGCGCCTGTCCAGCCTATGCTTCGAGTAGAGGAGGATGATGCCTCGTTCAACGCCCGTTGACCGCGCGAGCATCGTCAGCGCCTCCCTCCACGTTCGATCCAGCCAAGGCCCTGCTCCGCCCAGCCGCGGCCATCTTCTTCCCGGAGGTCCGACGCCGCAAGTCCCTCTGCTGCCTGCTTCCTCTCGTCAGAGACGAACGAGCGCTCGCCCGCGTGCATTGACCGCGCCTGCATGGACCATGAGGCCTCGATCGCCTCCAGCCAAGCCTCCAAGGCCCAGCGCTCCCTGCCCAGCCTCCTCATCACCGACTGGGCTAAGCCCATGGTGAGCCTCAAGTTCTTGTAGCCCAGTCCGCTAGAGATGTGGCCTAGTTCCTATTTTTTTTTCAGTCTGCGAATTTAGCATTATCCAGTGATTTACTGTTTTGCAGGAAACCCCTCATATTCATGCATTGAATAACTCCACAACCGTGCATCGGATTAAAATGAACTATATGTGAAAATTGCTTAGAATTCTATCTAGTTTCATAATATCCAACTTTCATGCATGTTTAAAATGTTTAAACTTGCTGTTTGCATTAATTTGCCTAAATGCCATGTTAAAATGATTTATTTCATAACTAAATAACCGTAACTCCGAATTTAATAAACTTTATATGTAAATGGGGTAGAAAAATGCCTAGTTTAACATGGTGCACTGTATTTTGCTGTTTAACAATATTAAAATTGTGTTTAGAGCAGAACAGTACCAAATCAAAAGTATGCACATGAGGATTTTCCGGAATCGTTGTTTGTTATTTCCGGCCTCATTTAAACTTGCCTAGATAGGTAGTATTCATTTGCTTCACCCTCTTGCCATGTTTAACAACATTTAATATTGTTGAGTACCTAAACGAGATCGAACCAATTAACTTGAATGTGGTGTTTCGTCAATATGCAACTCGTTGCATATTGAGCTCCACTTAATTTGTAGTGTTGTTTGTGCACTTTGCCATGCCATGCATATTTAAACCGGACATGCATCACACTTGTTTGTGCATCATGCCATGTGTATGTGGTGGTTGTTTACTATGTTGTTTGCTTCTTTCCGGGTTGCTTCTCTCGTTAGCTTCGGTTTCGTTCCGGAGTTGTGAGGATTCGTTCGACTACGTCCGTTTGTCTTCTTCATGGACTCGTTCTTCTTCCTTGCGGGATTTCAGGCAACATGACCATACCCTCGAAATCACTTCTATCTTTGCTTGCTAGTTGCTCGCTCTTTTGCTATGCCTATGCTGCGATACCTACCACTTGCTTATCATGCCTCCCATATTGTTAAACCAAGCCTCTAACCCACCTTGTCCTAGCAAACCATTGTTTGGCTATGTTACCGCTTTGCTCAGCCCCTCTTATAGCGTTGTTAGCTGCAGGTGAAGAATGGAGCTTGTTCCTTGTTGGAACATGGATATTTTGTTGGGATATCACAATATCTCTTATTTAATTAATGCATCTATATACTTGGTAAAGGGTGGAAGGCTCGGCCTTATGCCTGGTGTTTTGTTCCACTCTTGCCGTCCTAGTTTCCGTCATATCGGTATTATGTTCCTGGATTTTGCGTCCCTAACGCGGTTGGGTGATTTATGGGACCCCCTTGACAGTTCGCTTTGAATAAGACTCCTCCAGCAAGGCCCAACCTTGGTTTTACCATTTGCCTCACCACCACCTATACCTTTCCCTTGGGTCGGCAAACCCGAGGGTCATCTTTATTTTAGCCCCCCCGGGCCAGTGCTTCTCTAAGTGCTGGTCCAAACCAAGCAATGTCCGGTGCCCCCTGGGCAATCAGGGTCTATGCCAACCCGACGTCTGGCTCATCCGGTGTGCCCTGAGACCGAGATATGTGCAGCTCCTATCAGGATTTGTCGGCACATCCGGGCGGCTTTGCTGGTCTTGTTTTATTACTGTCGAAATGTCTTGTAGCCGGGATTCCGAGACTGATCGGGTCTTCCCGGGGAGAAGGAATATCCTTCGTTGATCGCGAGAGCTTATAATGGGCTAAGTTGGGACACCCCTGCAGGGTTTGAACTTTTGAAAGCCGTGCCCACAGTTATGTGGCAGATGGGAATTTGTTAATGTCCGGTTGTAGAAAACCTGAAGTTGATCTTAATTAAAATACACCAACCGCGTGTGTAACCGTGATGGTCTCTTCTCGGCGGAGTCCGGGAAGTGAACAAGGTGTTGGAGTTATGCTTGACGTAGGTTGTTCTAGGATCACTTCTTGATCATAGTTGTTCGACCGTGCTTTTGCCTTCTCTTCTCGCTCTCATTTGCGTATGTTAGACACTAGATATGCTAGTCGCTTGCTGCAGCTCCACCTCACTACCTTGTCCTACCTTTAAGCTTAAATAGTCTTGATCTCGCGGGTGTGAGATTGCTGAGTCCCCGTGACTCACAGATACTTCCAAAACCAGTTTGCAGATGCCGATGAAACCGTGTAGGTGACGCACCTGAGCTCAAGGAGGAGATCGATGAAGATCTTGTTCATTGTGCTGTTTCGTTTCAGTTGATCAGTAGTGGAGCCCAATTGGGACGATCGGGGATCTGTGTAGCATTTGGGGTAGTCTTCTTTTATTTTGGTTCTGTAGTCGGACCTTGATTGTATCTGTATGATGTAATGCTTTACTCATGTATTGTGTGAAGTGGCGATTGTAAGCCAACTATGTATCTCTTTCCCTTATGTATTACATGGGTTGTGTGAAGATTACCTCACTTGCGACATTGCTTTCAATGCGGTTATGCCTCTAAGTCGTGCTTCGACACGTGGGAGATATAGCCGCATCGAGGGCGTTACAAGTTGGTATAAGAGCCATCCCCGACTTAGGAGCCCCCTGCTTGATCGAATCGCTGGCGTTGTTGAGTCTAGAAAAATGTTTTGAGTCTTAGGATTATATTTATCGGAGAGTAGGATTCTTTTTACTCCCCAGTCCCATCGTCGCTCTGGTGAGGCCTCCTGACGTAGAGTTTTGACTCTCCTCTCCTAAAATTTCACAAATTTTTTTTTAGGATCACGCGGGTATCTTAGAATCGTTCTGATGGTTTTGTGACGAGAACATTGTTCTCGGTGCCTCCTGACATTTAGGGGTTGTGGCAGTGTCCCAGGGAGTTGAGCTCCGAGGTGTTGTCGTCACAATTTTATCGTTGCAGTTCTGGAATACCTGAGTTTCGCCGACATCAAAAATTTCTTTTGTACAGTTGTTGGTGAGATAACCCTGATAGCCCAGTACTGAGGCGAGTTCGGGAGTATTGCCATAACTTGTATAACGGATGCTTTTCGAAGGTTGAGGTACACGATTTCCGAAGGTTTCTTGGTTATGTGTTGAAGGATGGATACAGCTGGATCTAGGTATTGTTAGTTTGGGTGATATATTTTGTGTCCCCTGTATCCCCAACACCTGATTGCATAACTAGAAAGTTTCGGGAGTTTATAGGTAGGAATTCAAGTAGCTCCTAGAATATCTTTCCGACAGATGCATGATATGGGATTGGGTAAATCTCTATCATATGTATTTGTTCCGGCTTATTCTACAAGCCAAATCCTTTGTTTTGTTTTGGTTTGTGGTAGTCGAATTGCTTCGAAGTCAAGTGTTGATTCCATACCTTTTCTCTAAACGGTGTTCTCATATTTCTACGGGATTGTTTATCCTTTCAATCATCGAGGTTGCCATGTTAATTCTTTTCAACCGGCGTGATTCTCTTCAAGTTAACCCGATCCTTTCAATTTGTGCAAGACCAATTCTTGGTTTTCTCAACGGTGTTCGTTTCATCCGACCCAAGTTGCCTTTGTTTTCCCACCCTCCCACCCTTTTTCTTCAAGGACTCAGATTTCTCAATCAAGTATCCTTTTTATTGATGGAAGTTTCTTCATTCTTTCCTTCAATGTTCTTATCCGGTGATTATCATGAAGATGGTCAGGAGTTTCAAGTTCATCATTCGTCATTCTTTTCTTCTCCGGTGGTTCCAATTTAAGCTTTATCGATCATATCTTTTCCTCGTTTCTAATGTTTTCTCGTACCGGTGCACCTCTTAATCATTCACCTCTCGCTATTCATTTGTTCCGGAGTGATGAAGATATCTCAGAAGATTCAAGTTTCCATTCTCAATTCACTCAAGTTCTTTTGAGGATGTTATCTCATTCAAGCCATTTAAATCAACCGGTGTGTTCTCCCTTTCAAGTAATCGTTCAACGGTGTTTCTTTTGAGTGGGCCCTAACCCACAGGTCTTTTCCCAGGATCTTACCTCACTCTTCTAATTTTTCCGGATTTATTCCCAAATTCATTTCAAAGTGTGATGTAAGAATGTATTCCATCAGTCATATGTCTTTCTCCAAGATCTTTCAAATTCTTTTCATCATTGGTTCAACCTTTCCAATTCTTATTCCGGAGTGCCTCAACAATTCATGGTGGTGTTTCTCGTCATCATTCTCAACATTTGAAGACCGAAGAAGAGTTTCTCTTAAATCTTGCCCCATTCTTGTCAAGATTCATTGTTCTAGCTTGTTGCCATCCTCTCATAATTGTTTTCGATTGTGAGAATAATTTTCACCCATCCGGAGCATTTCAGGAGTCTTTTCAGTTTGATTCTCCGAAGGCCATCATTTCAGAAGAATTATTCATTCTTAGCTTCGTCTATCGTTCTCCAAATCTTACCGGTGCATCTTTCAATATTCTCTAATCAGTTCATGATGTCTTCGTTCTCATGTATCTAAATCCTAGCAAGCATCTTCGTTCATTTGCTAATTCTTCCCGGTGTTTCCTTATCTTTTCTTTGTTCATTTTCAATTTTTATGGTGTTTCGTTCAACATTCCTCTTCCGTTGTTATCATACCAATTCATTCATTCTTTCCAATCCTACCGGTGGTTCGTTGAAGACCTTCTCAAGTTTGCGCTATATCTCTCTTAATCCTTTTTACGAGAATAAGTAGTATGCCAAATCCATTGCTTGTCATCAATTTAAATTGGTGAAGGATAAGCATAATGTAATTCTTATTCTTGTTTCATCGAGTAAATTCTATTCCTTATTCCGGAGGTTCATCAAAAAAAATTCTTGCTTTCAATTGCTCATCATTCTTTTCGGAGTTCCAAGTTTTCTCGGTTACATCATCGCGAAGCTCCATCTAAATCATTGCAAGGTTCCACCTTGTGTTTTTTTTCAACTTCTCGTGTCTTTCTATCATCCTTTTATTACCGGAGTTCTTCATGGAGGCTCTACATAGTGGTTCATCAAGGATTCTTTTCATTCTTCAATTGTTCCTCAAGTTTTCTCTTGAAGTTAGGATCAGCCAAGCGTTACTCTAAAAATAAACATGGTGCTCAATACATGTTTTGTTTTGTGGAGTCCAAGCATTCTTCATCTTGCATTCTGAAGTGCATTCTTTCTACCTTATCTTTGAGATGGCGTTATATCACTCTTGACAATTTTCATTCATGTTTCGTGATTCATATGTTGTCAAGAATGAGGTATTTTAAATCCATCAATCTCTTTGTTGGAGTTATCTTGGGATATATTTCACCTAAAGCCTTCCATTGGGAATGTTGCTATTTGTGGTGCTTATCAATGTTCCAAGTTATCTCTCTATCATATCGGTGAAGAAGTTTTTCATCTCTTTGGTGCTCTCAAGCAATCAATTGTTTTCCGTAGTGGCATGTATTCACCTCTAAGCTTTGAGTTGTTTCCATAAGCCCACAACAAGCTTATCCTTACCATTGTTGTTTTTCAAACAACTCCGTTCCATACTACTTCGTAAGGATGCTCTTTCAAATTAATTTATTGTAGGAGATGTTGGTTTCATTCTTCATTCTATTCATTCCAACTATCTAACTATCATGCATTGTTTTCGGAGTCATTGCGATGTTGCTCTTTTCATCCATCACCTCGTTTTGTAAAGATCATGCTCTTTTTCGTGCTTATCCATTTAACCGGAGTGTTGTGTCTATCATTCCTCTTTAAACCGGAGTCTCATCCAAGTGCTTTCATTTTGCCAAGTTCAAATTCTATTCCTCCATTTCCAACCGGAGTGTTGTATCATCTCTTCAATATCGTATCATCTTATCAAGCTTTCATCTCTTTTCTACCGGAGTGCTGCCCGAATTTGTTACTCCTTGTTCCTTGTCCAAGGGAGTGTTTTCATTTCGTTCATCTCCATGGTATTCTTTCTTTCAATTTGTTCAACCTCTCAAGGTTCATTGTTTCACTCGTTTGTTGTAGAAGCAACTTTGTTTTACCTCTTCCTCTTTTGCTTTTCTCCGGTGCCATCCCTAGATCTCGGGACGAGATCCCCCTGTAGTGGTGGAGTGTTGTAACGCCCCAAGACTGACACTCCAGTTGCCTTCCTTGTTTTGCGAGTCAGATGTGTTATTTATTTATTTGTTTGTTGCATTCATCATTGCATCATTCGCATTGCATCGGCACTCCGTTGCTGTCATGTTTTAAAACTTGCATCTCCTCGTAGTTGCCGCTTCTTCCTTTGTGTCTGTTGACCTGTCATATCAATCGGACCGCTCTCTTCTCTCTCTACTCTGGCCTTCCGTCAAACCCCTCGTGCGCGTCCAAAACGTGCCCCCGAACCCGACCCGCTTAGTCGTCACTGTTGCGTTCAGATCATCCCCAAACATCTATAAAACATCTCCGTTTTCTTATTCGGGCTGCCTAACCTATTTATTTCCGACCGCCCGATTGCGATCGGACAGACCGAATTAACCCCTATCCTAATCCCCTTACTGTATAAATAGACGCCTAACCCTAGATTCTAGGGCTTGCCCCATCCACCCTCCTCTTCGCCGCCACTAGCTCCACCTGGTCTCCCCTTTCCTCGGGATCCCTCCCGATCCATTCACCCAACCAGATCGCACCGACCGCCTCCCTCGTTTTCAGCATAGAACCAACCCCAGGCCCCCTCGATCCACTCCTCGCCCAAGCCCCGAGCTCCTCCTCGTCCCCGTGTTCGCCCCGGAGCCTAGCAGGACGGCCGCCGCCGACCTCCTCCGTTCCGTCCCGAACCTGCAGCTAGCAAGATGAGCGCCCACCCCTCCCTTCGTTCTTCTCCTTCCTCTGGATTCTCCCACTCAATCCTCTGTCTGTTCTGTTGCCACGGACAGGAGCTCGTCGCCGCGCTGATCTGTCTCCACCGGCGTTCGAAGTTCCCTTGGAGCCCGGATCTGGCACCCCGGCCCCGGATTCGCTCCTCCTCCACCCGGTTCCAGCAAGCACCGGCGTCCTGCCGTTCTCCTTCGACGCCGGAGCTCCCGCAAGCCATCCCCGACGCCAGTCCTCATCTGCAGCACCCCAGCCTCGCGCGCCTCCTGCACTTCTCCCGGACGAACCCGGCGAGGCCCTCCTCGTGCCTATATGTGCACGACCGCCACGAACAAAGGATCTCCACGCCGTGGACGACGGCCTCCTGAACCTGCTGATGCCTAAGTCCCATCGCGCCGCGCCTGTCCAGCCTCTGCTTCGAGCAGAGGAGCATGATGCCTCGTTCAACGCCCGTTGACCGCGCGAGCATCGTCAGCGCCTCCCTCCATGTTCGATCCAGCCAAGGCCCAGCTCCGCCCAGCCGCGGCCATCTTATTCCCGGAGGTCCGACGCCGCAAGTCCCGCTGCCGCCTGCTTCCTCTCGTCAGAGACGAACGAGCGCTCGCCCGCGTGCGTTGACCGCGCCCGCGTGGACCATGAGGCCTCGATCGCCTCCAGCCAATCCTCCAAGGCCCAGCGCTCCCTGCCCGGCCTCCTCCTCACCGACTGGGCTAAGCCCATGGTGAGCCTCAAGTTCCTGTAGCCCAGTCCGCTTGAGATGTGGCCTAGTTCCTGTTTTTTTTTTCAGTCTGCGAATTTAGCATTATCCAGTGATTTACTGTTTTGCAGAAAAACCCTCATATTCATGCATTGAATAACTCCACAACCGTGCATCGGATTAAAATGAACTATATATGAAAATTGCTTAGAATTCTATCTAGTTTCATAATATACAACTTTCATGCATGTTTAAAATGTTTAAACTTGCTGTTTGCATTAATTTGCTTAAATGCCATGTTAAAATGATTTATTTCATAACTAAATAACCGTAACTCCGAATTTAATAAACTTTATATGTAAATGGGGTAGAAAAATGCCTAGTTTAACATGGTGCACTTTATTTTGCTGTTTAACAATATTAAAATTGTGTTTAGAGCAGAACAATACCAAATCAAAAGTATGCACATGAGGATTTTCCGGAATCGTTGTTTGTTATTTCCGGCCTCATTTAAACTTGCCTAGATAGGTAGTATTCATTTGCTTCACCCTCTTGCCATGTTTAACAACATTTAATATTGTTGAGTACCTAAACGAGATTGAACCAATTAACTGGAATGTGGTGTTTCGTCAATATGCAACTCGTTGCATATTGAGCTCCACTTAATTTGTAGTGTTGTTTGTGCACTTTGCCATGCCATGCATATTTAAACCAGACATGCATCACACTTGTTTGTGCATCATGCCATGTGTATGTGGTGGTTGTTTACTATGTTGTTTGCTTGTTTCCGGGTTGCTTCTCTCGTTAGCTTCGGTTTCGTTCCGGAGTTGTGAGGATTCGTTCGACTACGTCCGTTTGTCTTCTTCATGGACTCGTTCTTCTTCCTTGCGGGATTTCAGGCAAGATGACCATACCCTCGAAATCACTTCTATCTTTGCTTGCTAGTTGCTCGCTCTTTTGCTTTGCCTATGCCGCGATTCCTACCACTTGCTTATCATGCCTCCCATATTGTTAAACCAAGCCTCTAACCCACCTTGTCCTAGCAAACCATTGTTTGGCTATGTTACCGCTTTGCTCAGCCCCTCTTATAGCGTTGTTAGCTGCAGGTGAAGAATGGAGCTTGTTCCTTGTTGGAACATGGATAATTTGTTGGGATATCACAATATCTCTTATTTAATTAATGCATCTATATACTTGGTAAAGGGTGGAAGGCTCGGCCTTATGCCTGATGTTTTGTTCCACTCTTGCCGTCCTAGTTTCCGTCATATCGATATTATGTTCCCTGATTTTGCGTCCCTAACGCGGTTGGGTGATTTATGGGACCCCCTTGACAGTTCGCTTTGAATAAGACTCCTCCAGCAAGGCCCAACCTTGGTTTTACCATTTGCCTCACCACCACCTATACCTTTCCCTTGGGTCGGCCAACCCGAGGGTCATCTTTATTTTAGCCCCCCCGGGCCAGTGCTTCTCTAACTGCTGGTCCAAACCGAGCGATGTCCGGCGCCCCCTGGGCAATCAGGGTCTATGCCAACCCGACGCCTGGCTCATCCGGTGTGCCCTGAGACCGAGATATGTGCAGCTCCTATCAGGATTTGTCGGCGCATCCGGGCGGCTTTGCTGGTCTTGTTTTATTACTGTCGAAATGTCTTGTAGCCGGGATTCCGAGACTGATCTGGTCTTCCCGGGGAGAAGGAATATCCTTCGTTGATCGCGAGAGCTTATAATGGGCTAAGTTGGGACACCCCTGCAGGGTTTGAACTTTCGAAAGCCGTGCCCGCAGTTATGTGGCAGATGGGAATTTGTTAATGTCCGGTTGTAGAAAACCTGAAGTTGATCTTAATTAAAATACACCAACCGCGTGTGTAACCGTGATGGTCTCTTCTCAGCGGAGTCCGGGAAGTGAACACGGTGTTGGAGTTATGCTTGACGTAGGTTGTTCTAGGATCACTTCTTGATCATAGTTGTTCGACCGTGCCTTTGCCTTCTCTTCTCGCTCTCATTTGCGTATGTTAGACACTAGATATGCTAGTCGCTTGCTGCAGCTCCACCTCACTACCTTGTCCTACCTTTAAGCTTAAATAGTCTTGATCTCGCGGGTGTGAGATTGCTGAGTCCCCGTGACTCACAGATACTTCCAAAACCAGTTTGCAGATGCCGATGAAACCGTGCAGGTGACGCACCCGAGCTCAAGGAGGATCTCGATGAAGATCTTGTTCATTGTGCTGTTTCGTTTCAGTTGATCAGTAGTGGAGCCCAGTTGGGACAATCGGGGATCTGTGTAGCAGTTGGGGTAGTCTTCTTTTATTTTGGTTCTGTAGTCGGACCTTGATTGTATATGTATGATGTAATGCTTTACTCATGTATTGTGTGAAGTGGCGATTGTAAGCCAACTATGTATCTCTTTCCCTTATGTATTACATGGGTTGTGTGAAGATTACCTCACTTGCGACATTGCTTTCAATGCGGTTATGCCTCTAAGTCGTGCTTCGACACATGGGAGATATAGCCGCATCGAGGGTGTTACATGTTCTTCGGCGCTCTCCGGAGTATTATTATCTCCCGTGCCGGAATCACCGTTTTTACTTTGGCGGGATTTAGAGCGGCGCTGCTGACACCGGTGCTTGGGCTGTTTCTTGGAGGGGTCATCCTCCGCTATTCCATCGCCTTCCTTTCGGGTGTCCACCATGTATATGTCATACGATGAGGTGGCCCTCCAGTGCCCTATAGGCGCTGGTTCTTGATCGTCTCCTGCATCGGCGTCCATACCGTCGATGTCTTCGGAGTCGAAATCGAGCATGTCGGTTAAATCATTGACAGTGGCTACAAAGTGGGTGGTGGGTGGGCTTTGAATTTCTTCATCGTCCGTATCCCATCCTTCCTGACCGTAGTCCGGCTAGGGCTCTCCTGATAAAGAGAGAGACTTCAGTGACTTCGTAATATCGCCAAAGGGCGAGTGCTGAAAGACGTCCGCAGTGGTGAACTCCATGATCGGCGCCCAATTGGATTCGATCGGCAGGGGCGCGGAGGGCTCGGAGTCCGGAGAGGAGTCCGGCCCCTCGGAGTCACGGGTCTTGCAGAGTGCGGGGCTGGTATTCGGCTCGATCGCCTTTGGGATCACAGCCCCCGAGGCGGCATCCAACCGCTCATCCTCGATCGGTGCAACCGGCTCCGAATTAAGGGTCGGAACCGATGCGTGTGCGGCCTCCAGGGCACTGTTCGACGGCAGAGCTAGATCATGCTCACCGAGACAGTGCGGCGTGCTCGGTTGTGGCTCGAATCCGTTGAAGATCAAGTCCCCGCGGATGTCAGCCGTGTAGTTTAAGCTTCCAAACCTGACCTGATGGCCAGGGGCGTAGCTTTCGATTTGCTCCAGGTGGCCAAGTGAATTGGCCCGCAGTGCGAAGCCGCCGAAGACGAAGATCTGTCCGAGGAGAAAAGTCTCACCCTGGACTGCATCGCTGTTGATGATCGTAGGAGCCATCGGGCCTAAAAGCGACGACACAGAGGAACTCTCAATGAAAGCACCAATGTTGGTGTCAAAACCGACGGATCTCAGGTAGGGGGTCCCGAACTGTGCGTCTAGGCGGATGGTGACAGGAGACAAGGGACACGAAGTTTTACCCAGGTTCGGGCCGTCTTGATGGAGGTAAAACCCTACGTCCTGCTCGATTAATATTGATGATATGGGCAGTACAAGAGTAGATCTACCACAAGATCAAGGAGGCTAAACCCTAGAAGCTAGCCTATGGTATGATTGTTGTATGTTGCGTGTTGTCCTACGGACTAAAACCCTCCGGTTTATATAGACACCAGAGAGGGTTAGGGTTACACAAAGTCGGTTACAATGGTAGGAGTTCTAAATATCCGCATCGCCAAGCTTGCCTTCCACGCGAAGGAAAGTCCCTTCCGGACACGGGACGGAGTCTTCAATCTTGTATCTTCATAGTCCAGGAGTCTGGCTGAAGGTATAGTCCGGCCATCCGGACACCCCCTAATCCAGGACTCCCTCAATTAGTTTCTTCACATCTCTGCAAAATTCGATCAAGGTTTCTTAAGCAATCATCAAAAGAATTTCCGTAAACGGAAAAATCATCCATGAAAACCTCAACAATCTTTTCACAAAAGTCAGAGAATATAGCAGTCATACATCTTTGAAAGGTAGCAGGTGCATTGCATAAACCAAAAGGCATACGTCTATTAGCAAAGGTACCGAAAGGGCAAGTAAAAGTGGTCTTTTCTTGATCCTCTTTTGACACAGGTATTTGAGAGAAACCGGAATAACCGTCTAGAAAGAAAAAATGCGTATGTTTGGATAATCTTTCTAGCATTTGATCAATAAAAGGTAAAGGGTAATGATCCTTTTTAGTAGCTTTATTTAGTTTGCGGAAATCAATTACTATTCTATAACATGTAACAATTCTTTGTGGGATCAATTCATCTTTATCATTAGGAACAACAGTAATACCTCCCTACTTAGGGACATAATGGATAGGACTTACCCACTGACTATCAGCAACGGGATATATTATACCTGCCTCCATAAGCTTTAGAATTTCTTTTCTTACCACTTCTTTCATCTTAGGATTTAACCGTCGTTGGTGATCAACAATCGGTTTAGTGTCTTTCTCATATTTTATTTTGTGCTGGCATAGAGTGGGACTAATGCCCTTAAGATCATCAAGAGTATATCCAATAGCAGCACGGTGCTTCTTCAGAGTTTTCAATAATTTCTCTTCTTCCTGCTCTGAAAGGTTAGCACTAATAATGACAGGATATATCTTCTTTTCATCAAGATAAGCATATTTAAGAGTATCAGCTAATGGTTTATGCTCAAACACGGGATCACCCTTGGGTGGAGGAGGATCCCCTAGAATTTCAACAGGCAAGTTGTGTTTCAAAATTAGTCCCTGTTTGGAGAATACTTCATCTATTTCCCTTCTTTCATTCATAAATATATCATTTTCATGGTCTAGTAAATATTGTTCTAAAGGATCATTCGAAGGCACGACAATAGAAGCAAGACCAATAATTTCATCTTTACTAGGCAATTCTTTATCATGGGGATGTGTACGAAATTTAGCAAAATTGAAATCATGAGACATATCCCCTAAACCAATAGTAACAACATCCTTTTTGCAATCTATCTTAGCATTAATAGTATTCAAGAAGGTTCTACCAAATATAATGGGACAAAAGTTATCTTGTGGAGAAGCAAGAACAAGAAAATCAGTAGGATATTTAACTTTCCCACACAAGACTTCAACATCTCTAACAATCCCAATCGGTGAAATAGTATCTCTATTGGCAAGTTTAATGGTGACATCAGTTTCTTCTAACTCCGCAGGTGCAATATCATGCATAATTTCTTCGTATAAAGAATGAGGTATTGCACTTGCACTAGCACCCATATCACATAAGCCATGATAACAATGATCTCCTATTTTAACAGAAATAATTGGCATGCCTACAATAGGTCTATGTTTATTTTTAGTATCGGGTCTAGCAATTCTAGCAGCTTCATCACAGAAGTAAATAACATGCCCATCAATATTATCGACCAAGAGATCTTTAACCATAGCAATACTAGGTTCATCTTTAATTTTCTCAAAGGGTGTAGGTGTTCTAATATTACTTTTGTTGACCACAGTTGAAGCTTTAGCATGATCCGTTATTCTAACAGGGAAAGGTGGTTTCTCAACATAAGCGGTAGGAACAATAGGATCAACATTATAAGTGATAGTGTTTTCTTCAACTTTAATAAATTCAACTACTTTTACTTCAATGGGAGGATGATATTTAAACCACTTATCCTTAGGAAGATCAGCATGAGTATTAAATGATTCATAGAAAGAAGCTACTATCTCAGAGTCAAGTCCATATTTAGTGCTAAATTCACGAAAAACATCGGTATCCATAAAAGATTTAACACAATCAAACTTAGGTGTTATACCTGACTCCTTAGCTTTGTCGAGTTCCCAATCTTCAGAGTTGCGTTTAGTTATTTCCAATAAATCCCATCTGAATTCAATAGTCTTCATCATAAAAGAACCGGTATAAGAAGTATGGAGCATGGAGCAATTATTGAGAGAAAGTCGAGCATAAAAATATTGAATAATAATTTCTCTTGAGAGCTCATGATTGCGGCATGAATATAACATTGATTTAAGCCTCCCCCAAGCTTGAGCGATGCTTTCTCCTTCGCGAGGCCAAAAATTATATATATATATAATTACGATCACGATGAACCAGATGCATAGGATAAAACTTCTGATGAAATTCCAATTTCAATCATTTGTAGTCGCAAGATCCAATATCATCACATAACCTAAACCTTGTCAATCCCTTTCCCTTCAAAGATAAAGGGAATACCTTCTTCTTGATAACATCCTTGGGCATACCTGCAAGCTTAAATAATCCACAAACTTCATCCACATAGATTAGGTGCAAATCGGGATGTAATGTTCCATCTCCTGTAAAAGGATTAGCTAGCAGTTTCTCTATCATACCGGAAGGAATTTCAAAGTGAACATTTTCAGTAGGTTCAGTAAGTTGAGGAGCAACTCTTTGCTCTACTGGTCGGGGTGAAGATACCCCGAACAAGCCCCTCAAAGGATTACTTTCCATAGTATGTAGTGACCCGACCTTAGACGGTCAAGTCTCTGTGCATAAGTGTCATCCCTGGATCAGTAATGCTGCCACACACAGTACTCGAAGGATTTATAATAGAGTAGCAATCACACACTTATTACATCGAAAGTCTCCAAAGAGAACTTATTACAATAAATATGGCTTAAGGCCATCTAAATAAGATAACAGCAGAAGACTTGGAAGATAAAGTGAGTCCATCAACTCCAATGGCATAGCTGAGTGCACGACAATGGCCTAGCGAACCTTACTCTTCATCTGAAAAAGTCTGCAACATGATACGTTGCAGCCCGAAAACGGGTCAGCACATGGAATATGCTGGCATAATAACACAGTAGAGCAATGAATAGAATAATGCTATCACTACATGCATATATGGCTGGTGGAGGATCTATGGTTCAGGTGTTTTTGCGAAAAGCCAATTTCTTCCTAAAATAAAAGAAGACCTCCATCTACGAAAAGAGGGTCTAATATTCCTGAAAACCCTATCATTCCTAACATTCCAGATGTTCCAGCATGCCAGGAAAACCACTTCAGAGAAGAAAGGCTTCGCAAAATCCCTTCTAGCATGACAAGCAATGGCAATCATATCATCTCCAGCCATCTAGTTGATTTGAAGATAATTCCAAACCCTACAACTGAAGTTACATTGAAAAAATAAGTGATCTCTATCCTCCTTGGTGTGTGTGGGACAGAGTACACTGAGGTTTGATCTAGCTGGCATTTTGGTTTCCCGCCCAGGCCGGGAGGCTGCGATCCGGCTTCTGGAAGCCAGCACACAGTGGGTGTTGCCGGGACCTGGCTGCCGCAAGCTTCACCAACACAGTCGCTTCCTCGAGGGGGGGGGGGGGTGAAATTGCAAAGGCCCTCCCGCTTAGAGCCAGCGTGCCTTCACAACTTCATGGACTACTTTGGGGGGATGGCCCTGGGCAGGCACGGAACCCGGATCCTTTTCAAAAACATCGAGGCAAGCAAATTCCCTCAATCCGGCTCGCCTCTAGCCGGCTACGCAGCGCGACCCAGTCAGGTGCCATGACCTGGCCGGCCAACTGGCGCATGCCATCCGTCCGCGAGAAGTCAACCCATGACGACACGTAAGCATGGCCACAGTGTGCCCCCCTTTGCGCTAGCCCTGGCGGGCGCAGCTGCCTTCTCGAACAAGCCACCGCCCGGGGTGGGTAGTGTCTCGAAGGCGCAACTCTGTAGCAAGGCGGCACTACCGTCCCACGACGTATGGCGAGGCATGCCACAGTACCCAGCAGCCGGCCATACCCGCGCTCGGTGGCCCCGGTACGGCCCGCACCCGATGGACCCGACGAGACCCACACCCGCTAGACCGGGCGGCCCCCACTGTTGGCTCTTAGACATTGACACCAGGGGCCCACGCCGATGTAAATTTACCATTGTAACCCCAGGGGGCCAGCCTATAAGACCCCCCGGTGCCCGTCCATGTAGAGGGCCGGTCGATCAATTCTTAGCACACACACACATCCACCCATACAGAGGAGAAGCATCACATGCATTGGCCTGTCTTCCTCCCCTCGAACAGCTCCAGGAGAAAGCCTCTATCCACTTCATATAAACCATACTCGGTAGGACTAGGGGTGTTATCTCTCCGGAGAGCCCCGAACCTGGGTACGTCTCGTGTCTCACACTTGCACGTGCCAACCTCGCCTCTGGTGCCCACCGGTGCCCTTGTGCATGTCCCCTCTTTTAGCCATCCCATGGCATCTGCCGTGAGATCACGAGTACTATCCGGCAGTACACTACAAGTCGTGAGCCTCGGCATTGGATTGATCATTTTGTGAGTCATATATGCCACATCAAAGTCGTGAATTGGTTATTTAATACATTACACATCCCTTCCATACATACATGTTTGGGCCACATGCATGCATTGGTGGTCCTCAGACACTCCCTTGTGCGGTTATCGGTGATGTGCCCATTTGTTAGCCCGTGAAGGTTATCAGTGTCCACCGACAACGAGAGGCATTTGAACAAAGGTGGATTCATCTTGGCCTGTGTTACGGTGTGGATCAGGGTGAGATTCCATATCAAAGTTCGGGCACGTGCGTACACATGAGTCCCTCCCACCGGCTCAAAGTGAGGGGGCTACGCGTCGTGAACCTCTATATAGTGAGTTTCCAGTTTGCAAAGCTTGTGCTACATCAAAGTTGTGCATTGGGTATTCAAACATCACACAACACCTCTTTGGGTTATCCTATGACACTCACTCATGTCTGACGCTCTCGGTGGGCCCGTGAGGTCGTCGTCAATTAGTTGAACCTACAGGAGAGAGAGATTAATTTGACCAACAAGGATGGTTCATTTTTGGTTTGTGTTATGTATGTACGGTAGGAGTATGTAGTACACATCAAAGAGGGGGGCAACATATACTAATGCTTCATGAACCTCACTCCATGTGGGGACTTTCCGGTTCTTGAGATAGATTGCCATGCCCAAGATGCGACCCTATCCTAAAGTAACTCGAAGGTCCCACCAAGGATAGAAGCACATCTTGAAGACGCTTTTGCAAGGTGGATATTATTACATAAACATTACATAATAATGGGGATACAACCAAGACATACAATGCCACATGAATACAACAATACCTCATATACAAGATCAACATTCGACTACGGATGAAACAAAAACAGAAACTCAAACAATATCCACCCTGCTAGACCAGGCTGCCGACCAGGAACCTAACCCAAGATCGACAAAGAAGAAGAACTCCAACACAAGTAAACATCGCTCTCGCGTCATGATCATCGCATAACCTGTACCTGCAACTGTTGGTGTAGTAAACTGTGAGCCACGAGGACTCAGCAATCCCATTACCATGGGTATCAAGACTAGCAAAGCTTAAAGGGTAAGGAAGGGGTCAAGTGGTGAGGTTGCAGCAGCGACTAAGCATGTATGGTGGCTAACTTACGAAACAAGAGCGAGAAGAGGAGCTGAACAAGCAAACGTCAACTAATAATGATCAAGAAGTGATCCTGAACTCCTACTTACTTCAAACATAACCCAGAAACCGTGTTCTCCTCTCGAACAACGCCGAAAAGAGACAATCACGGTTACACACACGGTTGGTGTATTTTAGAAGAGTTTACTTCAAGTTTACTACAACCGGATATTAACAAATTCCCATCTGCCACATAACCGCGGGCACGGCTTTCGGAAGTTCAAACCCTGCAGGGGTGTCCTAACTTTGCCCATCACAAGCTCTCACGGTCAACGAAGGATATTCCTTGTCCAGGGAAGACCCGATCAGTCTCGGAATCCCGGTTACAAGACATTTCGACAATGGTAAAACAAGACCAGCAAGACCGCCCAATGCGCCGACATCCCGATAGGAGCTGCACATATCTCGTTCTCAGGGAAACAACGGATGAGCAATCCGTACAACTAAAACCAGCCCTCAAGCTTCCCCGAGGTGGTGCTGCAAGGGGCTCTAGTTCGGACCAACACTTAGAGAAGCATTGGCCCCGGGGGGGGGGGGGCTAAATAAAGATGACCCTCGAGAGCGCGACTCCTAAGGGAAAAGTAGATGGTGGTGAGGCAAATGGTAAAACCAAGGTTGGGCCTAGTTGGAGGAGTTTTATTCAAAGCGAACTGTCAAGAGGGTCCCATAAATCACCCAACCGCGTGAGGGACGCAAAATCAAGGAACATAACACTGGTATGACGGAAACTAGGGCGGCAAGAGTGGAACAAAACACCAGGCATAAGGCCGAGCCTTCCATCCTTTACCAAGTATATAGATGCATTAATAATATAAGAGATATTGTGATATCCCAACATAAACATAAACCAACATGGAGCAATCTTCATCTTCACCTGCAACTAGCAACGCTATAAGAGGGGCTGAGCAAAAGTGGTAACATAGCCAAGCAACGGTTTGCTAGGAATGGTGACAAAGGTTAGAGGTTCATGGAAATTTGGGAGGCTTGATAAGCGAGTGGTAGGTAACGCAACATAGCGATAGAACGAAGCAACTAGCATAGCAATGGTAGTAGTGAGATCCAAGGTGACGGTCAACTTGCCTGAAATCCTGCAAGGAAGAAGAACGAGTCCATGAAGAAGATGAAGCCACGAAGACGAACCAAGCGTAGACGAACGAATCCTCACGATCGCAACGAAACGGGAACTATCGAGAAGAAGCACACAACATGGTAAACACACCACACATGAACAAGGCATGATGCTCAACCAAGTATGACGCATGACAAGGCTACATGAAGCTACTCATGGCAAGAGATGATGCATACAAGGGCAACACATCAAAGCAAGTTTAAATGAGGCCGAAAACAACATATAACAATTCCGGTAAGTCCCCATATGCAAATTTCGAAATTGGTCCAGATCTGAATAAACCTTATGTTCAAGTTGTTAAACAGCAAGTTAAGATGCACCACAAAGATCTACGCGAAATTCTAGTCAAATTACATATAAAGTTCATTTCATTCGGAGCTACGGCAAAGAAGATATGAGCAAAACAAGTTTAACATGGCATTGGTCCAAAATGCATTCAAACATTAAGAACACAACTCAAAACATGGATGCAACAAGGTAACATGAAACTACATGCAAAACTAAGCAAGTATTATATAGAGCACACTCAAAACGGAGCAACGGTTCAACACATACACATGAAACAAGTATAAAACAGCAACTAGGCAACTAGCTAGCATCAAAACGACATGCTACACCACCATAATATGAAAACAAAAGGCATGGGCATGATGTAAAGGTAAAGGATTACAAAACATGAACACCGAGCTATCTCCATAAACTACAAGAACATGCTCAAAAGGACATGGCAAGATTGCAAATAATAACAGGTTCACAAACTTGGCAGAATTCACAGGACATGGCAGAAATAACATCAGGTTACAATGTTTAGTGCTATCAAACAACATGCTACAGGAACTTATCATGGCAAAAAAAGGCATGGCATGAATCTACAAATTGCATAGAACAAAATTCCCTTAGTAATCATGAGCCAAAAAGACACAGGAGATATGATGGCGCCCATGTAAACATAGCAAGTTTCATAAATAGATTCAGACTTGGCAGGAAAACAGAGCATGACATAAACAGATTTATGAAGGCATCTTTGCGAGCTCAAATCACTCATCACAAAGCATTGCATGACAAGAAAAGCATACCTATAGCAAGATGACATGTTCATGATGTTAAGCATAGCAATAGCAAGTTTATAGCATGAAAGGATCAACAATAACAACCTTGGCAAAATTTGATTAACATGTAAACAATCTACCAGGAACATTTTATGACAAAAGTAGAGTAATATTAAGACATGCTAGGGCACTCCATAAATGCAAACAGGGGCATGGATGGATTCAACATAACATGTATAACAAAACATCCTTACTGAACATACTCAAAATAGGCATGGATCTCACTGTAGCAACATGAATACATGGCATGAAAATAACAGCAGAACAAAGACTTGGCAAAATCCTAAGTCACTGAAATCCGCAACATCACGAAGCCTAGTTTGTATGCTTGTGCTAGTCACCACATAGATCACAAAAATACATGTCAAGCACCACTGTAAGGATGGCATGGCATAGATCAAAACACATGTAGAGCTCATAACCATATGATGCACGCAACAAATGTGACAAAAATGACAAATCAACATAATCTGATAAGTAGCAGCTGTAAACATCACATAGCAGTCTTGCAACGATGATTAGGGTATCAAGATGAACTCAAACAAGCACGGCGCAATGGAAACAAACTAAGATCATCTCACAATAAACATTCCTATATAGCATGCATGCAAAACGGAGCTACGGTCATTGAGATATGGCACGACGAACATGGCACCAGAATGTAGGAAATCAGGGACTTGGAGAAAAATCTCACCCCGGGAAAAGTGGATCTCGCGGATCGGGACGGAGCGGTGCGATGCGGCCGTTTGGATCGGGGTTCGTCACGGTCCAGGGCTGGGGCCATGCAGATCGAGGGAAGGACGTCAACGCCGGCGATGGCATCTGATGGCGGAGGTGGAGGAGCAGGGGCGCTGGGGTTCGCCGGAGGGCGCGGAAGACGAGGGACGACCGAGCGGCGCTGACGCGGACGCCGAGGTGCGTGCGAGGAGGAGCGGGAGACGGGCAGCGCGACGCCGGAGCGAGGCGGCGGAGCGGCGGGCGGTGGCGGCCACGGGCTCGGGCGGGCTTCCCAGGCGCCGATCTGGGTCCTGGCGGGCCCGCGGCGAAGTGGAGCGCGGGGAGGACTCGTGGCGCCCTGCGATTGGTGGAGGGAGGCAGCTGCGGCTGACTTGGTAGCGGTGCTGGTTGGCGTTTGGGGCGGGGACAGCACCAAGTGGCAGAGGAGGAGAGGGCCGGCGCGGAAATTGAGGAGGGGAGGTTGGTGGAGGCCAAAAATGGCATGATGGGGTCTATATATATAGCAATTTTAGGCTAGGGTTTGGTCTAGGGGGGTCTTCGGACCCTCCGATCGCGATCGGGCGGTTCCAGATGCGAGGAGAGGTAGGCTGGGCCTAGGTGGGCTGCGAAGAGGAGTTGGGCTGCCAGAGAGAAGAGAGAGAGAGGCCTGGCGACAGTTTCGGAGAACGAAACGTCCGGCGAAAATACTGGCAGTGGTGCCGCTACAGGATTGACGGTCGGGCTATCAAACAAGCTCCGAATGCGACGAAACTTGACAGGCGCTCTGTATACACTATAATAAGACCGCACACCAAGTTTCCTCCCATTCCGAGAACATTTTAATACCACTCACGAAACGAGGTCTGAGAGGGGCCACGGGCGCGTGCGAGACTGTCGGATCGTGAAACGGACAACGGGGAAAAAGACCGGATGCAAGTTTTGGAAACACGAGGATGCAATGCGGATGATGACATGACAAAATGCGACACGCAAGAAAATGACATGTCAATGACGACGAATAAACGGAAGACACCTGGCGCAACGAATCCGGGGCGTTACACAGATGTCGCATCAAAGTTGTGCATTGGTATTCAAACATCACACAACACCATGCAGGTGGTTGTATCCCTATAGGAACTCAGTCGCGTGCGGTGCTTCCATCTGTGGGCCTGTGAGGTTGTCCTCCATCACTTTGACCCAACGAGAGAGAGGTTAATTTGACCATCAAGGATAATTATTTTAGGTTTGTGCTATGGTACGAGTATATACCACGCGTCAAACGGGGGGCAGCACATACCATGCATCATGAAATTCGCTCTCTATGGGGAATTTTAGGTTTCCGAGGTAGGTGCCACATCAAAGTTGTCCATTGCGTATTCAAACATCACACAAGAACCTCTTTGGGCCACATGCAAATGGTGGTTGTCCTATATAGGACGGTCACTCGCACATACGTTTTACTCCCGCGGGCCCGTGAGGTCGTCGTCCATCACTTTGACCCAACGAGAGAGGTTAGTTTGACGAACAAGGAGGATTAATTATTTTCGGGCTATCTTACGGTAGGAGTATATAGTACGCTTCGAAAGGGGGATAGGACCAGCATATACTAGGCATCATGAACCTTGCTCCGTGTGGGGACTTTACGGATTTCAAGGCAGATGCCACATCAAAGTTGTGCATTAGGTATTCAAAACATCACAATCACACACCTCCATACATATGTTTGGCACACATGCAGGCGATGGTGATTGTCCTCTAGCACTCGCTCACGCGGTTATCAGCGATGCTTCCATCTGTGGGCCTGCTTGGTCCATCACTTTGACCGACAGCGAGAGAGGTTAATTTGACTTAGGAGGGGATTGATTTTTTATTTATCTCACGGTATAGGTCATGATGTGAGATTACATAATAGCACATGTCTACACATGAATCCATCCCGCTGGATTAAAGTGGGGGTGGGGGGGGGGGGCGAGCACACGACACGTCATGAACCTCTTGCTCTGTGCGGGGACTGTGCGATTTTCAAAGCATGCACCACATCAATGTTGTGCATTGGGTATTCAAACATGTGCATGCATCACACACCTGCATAAATTTGTTTGGGACACATGCATGCAATGGTTGTCTTTGGACAATCTCACTAGCTTGGTTATCGGTGGCAAGCCTATATATTAGTGGGCCCACGTTGACGTCCATCATTTCGACCGACAACAAGAAAGGTTACCAGGGTGGATTCTTCTTCTTTGGTTCATGTTTCTGTATAGTAGGTCAATCATGGTGAGATTCCAGACCTAATTATGTTTGAGCGCATGCTACGCGTCGTGAAGCCTCGCTCAGTGTGGGGATTTTACGGTTCCAAAGCATGGTGCCACATCAAAGTTGCGCATTGGGTATTCAAACACCACACACCACTTCCATATACATATGTTTGGGACACATGCACACAGTGGTTTTGTCTTCAGGCACTACCTCGCGTGGTTATAGGCGACAAGCTAGCCCATTTTTGCAGGGCAGTGTGGACGCCCATCACTTTAACCAACAACGAGAGAGGTTATACGACCAAGTTGGATTCTGCTTTGTCCATGTAATAGTACGTCTTGGTGAGATGCCCTTGTCGGTGTCAAAACCGGCGGATCTCGGGTAGGGGGTCTCAAACTGTCCGTCTAAGGTCGATGCTAACAGGAGACGGGGGACACAATGTTTACCCAGGTTCGGGCCCTCTCTATGGAGGTAATACCCTACTTCCTTCTTGATTGATCTTGATGAATATGAGTATTACAAGAGATGATCTACCACGAGATCGAGATGGCTAAACCCTAAAGGCCTAGCCTGTATGACTACGGTAATGAGTATCTCTCCCTACGGACTAAGTCCTCCGGTTTATATAGACACTGGGAGGATCTAGGGTTACACAAGGTCGGTTACAAAGAAAGGAATCTACATATTCGGTCGCCAAGCTTGCCTTCCACACCAAGGAGAGTCCCATCCGGACACGGGTGCAGTCTTCGGCCTTCGTATGCTCACATCCCATCAGTCCGGCCCATGGCTAACATGCCAGACGCCCGAGGACCCCTTAGTCTAGGACTCACTCAGTAGCCCCCGAACCAGGCTTCAATGACGAGTTGGTCGGCGCACAGATTGTCTTCGGCATTGCAAGGCGGGTTCCTCCTCCGACGATTTTCAAGTAATGTATGCGGGTTTTAATTCAAGGCCGCACCCCTCGGCTTCTGTGCATCGATGACTTCAGCTTCCATGTGTCGGGCGAATGCGGGCGGTCAGGGTATTTTTACAAATAACACCCCGGCCATGCAAGAAAGAGCGTCTATTTAAAGAGATTGGGTCTCAGATCCATTCGGCACCACACGGAGAAAATCCTCAGAGATTGCTAGGAAAGATCATTCCAACATGGCTAGCATTCCCCGCTCCTCCTCCCGTACTGACCCAGAGAAAGGCAAGTGGGAGAGGTGCTCCGTATCCCATGGTCAGCTGGAGAAGCTACAAACGCAGGGGGTTTCTCCCTCCTGCAGATCTGGTCCCTGTTTGAGCAGGGTTGGCTTCCTTCAATGGCAAAACCTAGGCGGAGGATTTACCCAATCCATCTGCGGGGAACGAGTGTGTTTCGTCCACTATTTGCTAAGGGGCGTGGGATTTCCAATTCACCCATTCCTCCGAGGGCTTCTGGAATATTATGGCCTCCAGCTGCACAACTTTACCCCAGCCTCCATCCTCCATATCGCAGGTTATGTCGCTTTATGCAAACTATTCTTGGGTATTGAGGCCCATTTCGAACTGTGGAGAAAGTTGTTCTGCCTTGTCCCGCGTAACCACGAAGGATCAATATTTGAAGTGGGCGGAGCCGAAATATGGCACATTGCCGAGACCGGATACCTATCCGGCACGCCGAAGAAGGGGTCTGGAGAGTGGAGCTCTGAGTGGTTTTATATCAAAGACGTCGTACTTCCAGATCCAGTTCATAGGGGTCTCCCCTAGTTTACAAGTGTTCCTCTGAAGAAACGCCACAGCTGACATCTGAGGGAGTCCTAGACTAACGGGTCCTCGGGCGTCCGGCCTGTTATCCATGGGTCGGACTGATGGGCTGTGAAGACATGAAGGCCGAAGACTGTACCCGTGTCCGGATTGGACAATCGTTGGCGGGGAAGGCAAGCTTGGCGACCAGCCGTGAAGATTCCTTCTTATGTAACCGATTCTATGTAACCCTAGATCCCTCTGGTGTCTATATAAACCGGAGGGCGTGGTCTGGATAGCGGATACTCACTACCATAGTCAAACGGTCTAGACTTTTAGGGTTTAGCCATTACGATCTCGTGGTAGATCAACTCTTGTAATACTCATATTCAACAAGATCAGTCAAGCAGGAAGTAGGGTATTACCTCCATAGAGAGGGCCCAAACCTGGGTAATCATCATGTCCCCTATCTCCTGTAACCATCGGTTCTAGACGCACAATTTGGGACCCCCTACCCGAGATCCACCGGTTTTGACACTGTCGGATTTTGGGTTCTGGCAGACCCTTAAGGTCGGAACACTGGGGTGCACGCGGAGATCTCTCCCCTACCGATCTACGTCCGATCTCCTCGAGCGATCTAAGCTGGAAACGATGAACAACACAAGGGACACAAGATTTATAATGGTTCGGGCCACCGTTGTGGTGTAATACCCTACTCCAGTGTGCGGTGTGGTGGATTGCCTCAAGGGTTGATGATGAATAGTACAAGGGAAGAACAGCCTCGCGAGAGGTGTTCTTGAGCTGGTGCGGGGTGTTCTACTTGGTCCCTCTCCCCCTTTCTCTAGATTGGATGCCTCTACTCTGTGGTGGCTAGCTCTATTTATAGAGGCCCTGGGCCTCTCCCCAAATAATGAGCGGGAAGGGCACCAACAATTGGCCATTTTGAAGGGGAACATCTAGCACAAGTTATCCTGACCAAAGGTGGTCTTCGGCTGCCAAAAGCACTGGTGATGACGCCATCTTGGGCTCCACGGTGACTACCGTCCTGCCGTCCGGCCGGTCTTGGTCTCGTTGCAACGGTGTCGGGTGGTAGGTGCGACATATGCCAACGGGTGGCTTATCATTGTGGGAGCCAGTAAGACATCGCCGGTGCCTGGAAGCGGGATAAGGCGAAGACATGCACACCGGCGAATCTTACCCAGCTTCAGGGCTCTCCGTGGAGATAACACCCCTACTGCTGCTCTGCGGGGTCTCCGCATGATCACTCGATGAACAAGTAGCTACAAGCTGCTCCTTGAGCTATTTGGTGAGAGGAAGAAGAAGGACAAGGCTAGCTCTACTCCTCTCTCTATGTGGTCTCTAAACCTAGATGAGATCAACCCTTTGCATGGGTGCCCCGGGGGGTTTATATAGGCCTACTCCCCGGGGGTACAATGGTAATCCGGCTGGGCGCGGGCCCTAGCCGTCAGTGTCTACGCTTGCCGGCTTCTGCGCCGGCTGCTGGGGCCCGCCGGCTGGTGGGCCCCGCCGGCCGCAGGCTTCTTGGTCGACAGGCAGGCCCTACTGCCTAGGGCCCTGTCGGTGGCTGGTTACTGTTGCCTCAATCCTGATGATGAGGGCTTTATCGAGGTAAGCGTAGCTACAGTGTCGCCGCCTGGAGGGCGATCACTGTAGCCTCACGTCGTCTTGTCTCCTTAATGGGGCGCCTCCTTCGAGGAAGGGGGCAAGCCGGCTTAGGGAAGCCGGCCATGTCTTGGGCCGACTGGAGGAGGCCTGGCCGCCTTCGGGTGTCTCTCTGCCTGAAGGGGCCCACCTCCCATGGGCCGCGCTGACAGCCTGCCGTGGATGGCGCTATAGTCATCATGGCAACAGTGCTGCGCCGGACGGGTTAGGGCTACCCCGTACGGCGCACTGTGCCAGGCGTGCTCCGGGTTTCGGGGGTGGCAGGCTTTACCATAGCCACGCCCCGTCCCATCGCCGTTATGTGGATGCGGGCTTCGAGGGTATGATCTTGACCGCGTTGTGGGAGCCGGCCCTCCCGCGGCTTACTTCATGAGGGTTAAGGCAGCTTCCTATCTTATGGAACCGGCAGCTGGGAGCCGGCTCTGCTTATGCGCACCGCTTTGGGAGGGCACCGTGGCCTCTCCAACGGGAACGTGGGCCGACTTGCGCGCTGACCGCGCGCCTCCCCGCGGGCCACGTGGCAAAAAAGTCCTGCCATGGCGCGTGCGTGACGGGACGTCGCCGTAGGCCCGGGCCCGCCACTCCTGGCCTTGGCCCAGGCGCGGATCTTCTGCGGCCCAGGATGGGCTGTTGGCCTTCCCGCGGCGGTTTTGCCACGCCATCGAGGCGCAGTTATAGCGGGACATGGGGGAGTGGGCGCAGTTAATCCCACATCCCCCACACCATGCCTCCTCGGCTTCGCCACGCGGGGCTATAAGTAGGGGGAGGAGAGGGAGCGGCAAGGGCTCACACGCTCTCCGTCACTCCAACCTTTCTCCCTTTCCTTCCTTATTCTCTCCGCCACCGCAGCGCCTCATCGTCGCACCGCGGCCGTCGGGTCTTCGGTTCACGGTTGCTTCGCCGCAGCGGGGTCGCGCGCTCCTCCTCCGCCGCCGCACTTGCTCTTCGCTGCATCGTCCTAATGGCGTTGTTGAGCTCGTGGGACGGCTCCAACGTCCTTGACGAGCACATCGAGTTCCTCCGCCGGACGCGGCGTCTGCCCGGCGAGAACTACGTGCGGGTCCAGCACGCGCCGGAGAGGGAGATCTCGCCGGTGCCGGAGGAGGGCGAACGGGTGGTCTTTCGATCGCACTTCCTGCGCGGCTTCCTTGACTTCTACCACCTTCAGCCGCATCATCTCACGCCCAACACGGTGATGCTCCTGTCGGCCTTCGTCACCCTCTGCAAGGGCTTCCTTGGCGTTCTCGCCACCCTGGAGCTTTGGGGGGAGTTCTTCCAACGCAATCTTGGCACCGTCGTCGCGGGCGTGCCCGCCCCACGCGGAGCTTTCATCGCTATGAGGCGGACGGGCGAGAACAATCCGTTCCCGTCCATCCCGCTGATCCAGTCGGTGAAGCTCTGGCAGAAATCCTACTTCTATGTGAGGAACGTCGCCCCGCAAGGCGACTTTGTCAACCTGCCGGCTTACGTAGCCGGCCCGCCGGCTTCGAGGCCGCCCGCGTGGTGCTTCCGGGCCAGGACGCTGTCTCAGGCCGGGAACGCCGCCGTCGCCTGACTCCGGGTGATGGCGCAGTAGGAGGGCCTAGTCGGAGCCGACCTCGTGGCCGCTTTCGTGGAGCGCCGGGTCATTCCGCTCCAAGGCCGGCCGCACATGATCTGCCAGATGAGCGACCGCTTCGACCCATGCCGGCTCAGCACCAGGGAGATGCCCCATGCCGAGGTGTCCTACCTGGTAAACTACATCGCCAACTCCATGCTCCCCGAGGATTGGCGGTACGGCAAGGAGCCGTACTCTCGCGCCACCCCTTCGCCTGCCGTAAGTCTTTCTTCTTTCCTTTTCTTTCCCTTTTGTAGTCGGCCTCATGGTGGCTGGCTTCTGATTAGCCGGCTTGTCTCCTGCAGAATCCCCTTCTTCCGTCGATGGCCGGGGCCGCAGGGGCAGAGCGCCAGTTCCTCCCCGACCGTATGGTGGATGACGTTGACGATCCGGATCTTGGAGCGGCCGCCATGGAAGATGCTGCCGTGGGGGAAGGCGGTGATGCAGGCGGCATGGGGATCGGAGCCGGCCTCGAGGACTGGGCGGACGATGACGAGGTCGAAGTCGTCCCGCACCACCAGCCGGCGCCTGATCATCAAGGCACGGGTTCCTCTGCCGCGCCGACCGCCCGTGGCGGCGCGCCGAAGCGTCGGGCCGTGTCGACCTACTTCGTCAGCTGGCCGAAGAAGGCCAGGGGCACCGCCGCGGCAACCAAGCGAGATGAAGCGGCCGCGAGGGCGGCCCGCTTCTAGAAGGTGGTGAGGCATCCACGGGTGGTTTCGGCATAAGTGCCATACGTTTTGTATTTTTGTCGTGTTCTTCGATTGAAGTTCTTCTAAGTCGTTTCTTGGTTGATCAGCCAGGGCGCCGCTTTCCCTCGAGCTGGGTCCTGCCGGCTCCGTGATTGGATCAACCGAAGGGTCTTCAAGCTCCCGCCGCGTGGATCCCCGCGCCGACCTCATGGAGGCTACGGAGCGGAACGCGAGCGAGGCGCGGGAGGAGCAGGAAGCGTCGGAGCGAAGGGCCGCCTAGGCGGCGAAGGAGCAGGCCGACGTGGCGGCCAAGGCCCAGGCGGAGGCGGCGGCCGTGGAGAGGGAGGCGGAGGCCTCGCGCAACCAGCCTCCGCAGCTCGTCGTTCCCCTCCGCAGCGCGGCTCCCGACGTCCCCGTGCCTCCGTCAGAGGAAGCCAACCGCGGCCTGTCGGAGGCGGAGCGGAGGGAGGATGATGTGATTGTCTTGGAGGAGGTGCCGCGGACGATGCTGACTGGGGCGGGCCAGAGCGGCCAGCACGCTACGGCACCGGAGCAGCCGGCTGGGAGCGAGCCGGTAGCAGGAGCCGGCCTGGTGGTGCAACCCTTATCACGCCGGCGCGCGGGGGAAGCTACTCCCGTGCCGAAGCCGGACAAGGCCGCGAGCGCCAGCCGGACGGCGGAGGCCCTGGAGGCGGCCAGCTCCAGCACGTCCGAGTGGGCGCCCAGCTGGGGGATGGGCGAGCTGAGCGCATCGGCCCAGGAGGTCTGGAGCCGGCTTCAGGCTCATGCCACCGCGCTGCAGCAATATACACGCGATTTCCTTGCGACGCGGGCCATCGTCTGGTTGAGTCTTCTGGCCTTGGTTGTTTTGCTTCTTTGATTTCTTCTGTGGGGGCGCGTCAGCGCACCCACTGGGTGTAGTCCCCGAGTTCCGAGTCGGCTGCTGAGCAGGCGGCTTGGAACTTACTAGGTCCTGACAATTATCTTATTCCTGCATCCTGTCTGATCTTCCAAGAGTAACATAACCGGAGTGCTTCCGCCTTTGACTCCCAGACTCAGGAGCTGTGCCAGAAGAGCGAGGATCTGACCAACAGCCAGAGTGCATGCTCTGTTTTGTAATTATCCTGTGGGGGCGCGTCAGCGCATCCACTGGGTGTAGTCCCCCAGATCCGGGCCGACTGCTGAGCAGTCGGGTCGGATCTTCCCCAACGACTTCTTCCTTATTGTTTCTTCCTTTGTCTTCATGCTTTCATGGGCCAATGCCGACTTGGGGGAGCAGCTCGGTGGGGCCCAGACCACCCTTCGCGCCAAGGAGGCCGAGTTCAACGCCCTAGTCATGGAGCGCGACAGCCTGGCCAAGAAGTTGGCCGACTAGGAGGAGAGCCACAAGGCGGCCCTGAAGGAGGCGCAGGACAGCGAGGCCTCCCTCAAAGCTGAGTTCGAGACCGAAACGGCGGGCTGGGCTGAGGCGAAGCAAGCGCTGAGCGTGGGTTACGGCCGGATCGAGGATCTGATCGACGGTAAGCCACCTTCCTCACTCCTTTCTCGCCCTTGCCCTTTGGTTCGTCTTATGATTTGTCCTGCTTCTTTGTTCTTTGCGCAGACTACTTCCCTGGCTACTCCGTCATTGCCACCCAGACCATCGAGGCCCACCGCGAGGCACGTCGGCAGGCGGGGGTTGAGATCGCGGCGGTTGAAGCCGGCACACCGCATGCTCGCCTCCAGTGCGTTGGGGCGCAAGTGCTGGCCGCCCTTTGGCCAGGCGAAACAATTCCCTGCACCCCGAGCCAGACTGCCGACTGGCTGGAGATGGCAGTTGGCCGCTTTGAGGCCTGGAAGGCCTCCGCTGCATGATCTGGTGCCAGGCGGGCGTTGGAGTTCGTCCGGGCCTGGTACCCTGGGCTGAACTTGGAATAGCTGAGGACTTGGCGGGAGGAGGCCGACGAAGAGCTGGTGCAGGTGCGGCCGGCTATCATCCAGCGCGCTTCGGCTCTTGCCGAGTTTACCGACACCAGCGTCTTCGCTCCTGAGGTGGACGACAACGGCGTCGCCCAGCCAAAGGAGTGGTTCGGGCTGAACCCGGTGGATGGTGAGGACTCGGCGAAGGAGATCGCCTCCAGCGATGAAGGCGAAGACGAGGAAGGGGAGGAAGGCGAAGACGTCGAGCCGGCCGGTGAAGCAACCAGCCAGCCTCAGCATGACCGTGCCTCCAGCAACGAGGCGCGTGCTGGCGCGCCCTCTGCGGGAGGCGGTGATCATGCCGAGGTTCACCAGCCGTCCACTCCTCCAGCCGGCACTGCCGTCTCAACCGACCTGCCCGACTCGCCAGTCGTTCCCTTGGCTTGATCTGCCGTCCTTGCTTTTCCTGCTTGTTCCTCTTTGAACAATTTTTATTAAGATTGCGCAGTTCCACCCACTAGGGGTGTATTCAAACTATGTTGAATGCTGGCCTTTTCAAGGCCTTTTGTGTAAATATAATCATGCATGTGTTTGGCTTCCATTCTCGTGTGCCTTTTATCCTTAGGCTGTTTCCTTTGCCGCCTTCCCCTGATTGCCGCCTTCCCAGCCGGTAGCTGCTCTGCAGTCTGTGGCTAAGGAAGGACTCGGCTATCTTGTTGGGGAAGGCAAGTACTCGAGCTTTCTTAGATTGTAGCGAAGTGAATGGAAGCCGGCCGGCCGGCTACTCTTGTAGTCGGTAGGTGGTAGGAAAAAGCCGCCTTTTGTTATATTAGTCCGTTAGTCCCTAGCCGTTTTTCGTGTGGGCGTCCTTTCCTGCCTTTGGCTCTTGCCAGCCGGACAGCCGATTCTTCGTACTGCGACTTTTGGCAAGAGAGGGCTTAGGTGCCGGCACACTACTTGTGTGACCGCGGGTAGGACTTCTAATATAATCTCAAGGCGGCCAGTCCCCGGGCCGACTAGTCGGACCCGGTGCCGGACGAAAGAAGTGAATGTAATGACATAATCATAACCATGATACTTTTCATTCATAGATAAAAGATGGCAGGCCACTCCGGAAAGAAAACATCCATAATGAAGCCGGCAGCTAGAAGCCGGGCTATCTCTTCTCCTACAATCCTTCTCTTCTCCTCCGAGAGTCGGCGGAGGGGTTGTTTGACTGGTTTTGCACCTTCTCGGACGTGTAGTTTGTGCTCGGCGAAATCCTTCGGAACACCCGGCATGTCCTTGGGGGACCACGCAAAGATGTCCCGATTCTCACGGAGGAAATCGGCGAGCTCGCCTTCCTATTTGCTGTTCAGGTTTGCCCCAATGACGGCAAACCTCTCTGGGTGCTCGGGGTCAAGAGGTATCTTCTTTGTCTCCTTGGCCGGCTGGAAGGAACCTTGGGCATCATATTCTTTGGGAGCGGGGGACAGGGCCGGCTACTTGCCGGCCATGGCCACGACTCGGTCCAACATCTTCTTCTCTTCGGCAATCACGAGGGGCTCGGCCAGCCGGCTGCTGGCCGCTGCGCACTCGGAGGATTTCTTGTAATCGCCGGCTATGGTGATGATGCCCTTGGTACTCGGCATCTTCATCTTGAGGTAAGCATAATGGGGAACAGCCATGAACTTGGCCAAGGCAGGTCGGCCAAGCAGTGCATGGTAAGGGCTCTCTAGGTCCACCACCTCAAACCAGATGGCCTCCCTACGGAAATGATCCTTGTCCCCAAAGAGGACATCAATCTTGATCTTGCCAATGGGGGCACAGGACAGGCCGGGTACGATGCCGTGAAACACAGTCCGGGTAGGCATGAGCTGCTTCGTCTTGACGTTAAGCTTCTCCAGGGTGTCACGATACAGGATGTTGATGCTGCTCCCGCCGTCTATCAGCACGCGGGAGAAACGGGCGGCGCGTCTGTCCGTTGCAAGGGTGGCATCCAAAACCAACGCATAAGAGCCGGGAGACGGCAGCACCTCTGGGTGGTCGGCCCGGCTCCAGCTGATAGGCTTCTCTGACCAGTGCATGTGCTCGGAGGGATTGGCAGCAGCCGCATTGACTTCCTGGTGCTCTCGGCGTCTGCTGCGCCGATCTTCAGGCTGGCTTGTAAAGACGACGTAGGCGGCTTGCTCGTCGGGGAACTCATCGTGCACCGCTCCGACTGCTGGCCGAGCGACCGGCTGCTGCGGAGCCGGAGGTGGCGGACCAGTAGGTGGAGGCGGCGCGAGCCCTTCGCCTTTGAAGATTCGGGTGAGCCAGTGGCACTTCCGGGTTGTGTGGTTGGACGGCTTCGCGCCGCTGTGGAACTTGCATGGGGCATCGAGGGTTTGCTCGTAGGAGAAGGCCGGCTGCCAAGCCGGCCTGCCACCTTTCTACTTCTTGGGTGTGGGCCGACCTTCGGGCTGCTCGCCCTCGATCGTGGCCACCTGCCGGCTGGTGGAAGGCGGAATCGGGCCCTTGCGTTTGTGGTCGTTTTGGTACGGGCGTCGGTCGGAGTCCCCAGCCGGCGTCTTGGGCGCCGGGTTGAGTACCTTCCCGGACGCGTCAACCCGAAGTTCGGTCTTCATTGAGGAGTCGGCGGTGGCATACTTGTCCGATATAACCAGAAGCTCGTCGAGGGTAGTCGGCTTGTCGCAGAGGAGCTTGTGCTTGAGGAGGGTGCCTTCTCGGCATCAGGCTGTGAAGTACTCTATGGCTTGCACCTCGTGCACTCCATCGCAAGAGTTGCGGAGCTCGGCCCAATGCGTGAGGTAGTCGTGAGTGGACTCGGCGGGGCCTTGCACGCACAAGGAGAGCTGTCTCGGCTTGGGAGCCCGCTTGTACGTGCTGGTGAAGTTGCGGACGAAGGCTTCTGTGAAATCTAGCCAGCTGTTGACGCTGTATGGCTTGAGGCTGTTGAGCCAGGTCAGCGCCGTGCCTTGCAGCATGAGGGGGCACGTACTTCACGGCAATGCGCCTGTTGCCGTTCGCGATGCGTACTGCGGTGGAGTAGTCGATCAACCAATCTTCCGGCTTCACGGAGCCGTTGTACTTGGGCGTATCTCTTGGGAGCGAGAACCCTTTGGGGAAGGGCTCGTCGCGGATGCGCGGGCCAAAGCAAGGCGGGCCGACATCGTCTTCTTCTTCCAGGGCCAGGGATCGCGCTAGGCGGTCGATCCGATGGCGGGCGTCATTCTCGCCGACTCCTTCGCGGCGATCTAGTCGGCCACTGAGAGTCGGATGCGTGACAGGCGGTGGGGTGGGGTACCTCTCCCCACGAGGCGGAGGCGGGTTGCCCAGCCGCTCCACGGCTCTAGGGCGGCCTTCTGCGTCTCGCTCGATGGAGATCCGGGTTCGGCTTCGGCTGGCAGCCGACTCTTTCTCGTATCGCGCGCGGGTTTTACCCGCAGTCGGCGTCCGGGACGTCGCGCCGTGCTCTCGGCGCGGGGGAGGGCTTTCCGTGCGGGCATCGGCATTGTGCCGCTGTGCGGCTGCATTGATCAGCTGCTGGATGCGTCTGACCATGTGCGGGAGCTCTTCGGCCCCCAGTCCGTCCAGCTCGTCTACGGCCGCCTGGGCGGCGCACAGGTTCTCGAGTGGGGTGGCGTAGACTGGGCGGTCGACTCCAAGCATGTCGGCGATGGCAGCACCGCGCTGTCTGACGATGCCGGCTCAGCTTGGCCCGCCAGGAGGTGGCGTGCCGAAGGTGGCGCGGTCGACTTCGCACTGGTGGGCCTCGGTGAGGCGTCTCATGGAAGCTAACTTCCGGCCCTCCGCGTGGAGGGCGAGGCGGCGAGCCTCCAATGCCTCGGCGTCGGCGTCAGCCGGGAGAGGGACGGACAAGTCGTGGTTCGCCGCATGCGGGGCGTCGTGGGCGTTCTTGCCAGAAGCGCCGCCGTGGCTGATGACCATCACCTCGGCGGTGGCAACGTCACAGTCGTCGGCTCGGGGAAGCGGGTCGTCATAGATCACGACGTTGGTGGGGAAGGCGTCGAACGTGGCCGTGTCGGAATCGATAGGCATTGGATCGGTGGAGCCAACGGACTCCTGGTCCACAGCAGGCTCGCTGGAGACGTGGAGCTGTCCGAGGAGGCCGACGAGATGGTCGGTGCCCGCGTCGGAGGCGGGCTCGTCGGAGATGAGGGCCTCGACAAGGGGATCGGCGAGGTTGCTCGCTGCGCAGGCATGGGTGACGCCTTGCAGCGCGTCGTGGCAAGCGCCATCGGGCGTGTCGGGCTGGCTACGCTCGCTGGGGAGGAAGAGGGTTCCCGTCCAGAGCAGGTCTTCGGGCGACGGTGCACATGGCCCCACGGTGGGCGCCAAATGTCGGGTGGTAGGTGCGACATATGCCAACGGGTGGCTTATCATTGTGGGAGACAGTAAGACGTCACCGGTGCCTGGAAGCGGGATAAGGCGAAGACATGCACGCCGGCGAATCTTACCCAGCTTCGGGGCTCTCCTTGGAGATAACACCCCTACTGCTGCTCTGCGGGGTCTCCGCATGATCACTCGATGAACAAGTAGCTACAAGCTGCTCCTTGAGCTGTTTGGCAAGAGGAAGAAGAAGGGCAAGGCTAGCTCTACTCCTCTCTCTATGTGGTCTCTAAAACTAGATGAGATCAACCCTTTGCATGGGTGCCCCGGGGTGTTTATATAGGCCTACCCCCCGAGGGTACAATGGTAATCCTGCTGGGCGCGGGCCCTAGCCATCAGTGTCTACGCTTGCCGGCTTCTGCGCCGGCTGCTGGGGCCCGCCAGCCGCAATCTTCTTGGTCGACAGGCAGGCCCTGCTGCCTAGGGCCCTGTCGGTGGCTGGTTACTGTTGCCTCAATCCTGATGATGAGGGCTTTATCGAGGTAAGCGTGGCTATAGTGCCGCCGCCTGGCGGGCGATCACTATACCCTCACGTCGTCTTGTCTCCTTAATAGGACGCCTCCTTCGAGGAAGGGGGCAAGCCGGCTTAGGGAAGCCAGCCATGTCTTGGGCCGACTGGAGGAGGCCTGGCCGCCTTCGGGTGTCTCTCTGCCTGAAGGGGCCCACCTCCCATGGGCCGCGCTGATAGCCTGCCGTGGATGGCGCCATAGTCATCAAGGCAACAGTGCTGCGCCGGACGGGTCAGGGCTACCCCGTACGGTGCACTGTGCCAGGCGTGCTCCGGGTTTCGGGGGTGGTAGGCTTTACTGTAGCCATGCCCCGTCCCATCGCCGTTATGTGGATGCGGGCTTCGAGGGTACGATCTTGACCGCGTTGTGGGAGCCGGCTTCTTGGAGTCGGCCTTCTCGTGGCCGGCTTCTTGGAGCCGGCCTTCCCGTGGCTTTCTTCATGAGGGTTAAGGCTGGGCCGCCTTTCGACAGCCGGCCTGAGAGGCAGCCGGCAGGGGGAAGGCGGCCCCACGTCTTGGGTCCTTGGAGGCCGGATCGGCTCGTAATTTTTTCTGAAGTGCCAGGGGGAGCCGGCTAGGCTACTCGTGGTCATTTACCCCGACAACCGGAATGGTAACCTTTGCCTGATGTCTTGGCCTGTGCTTGCCCCCTTTGTACTGAAAGGGAAACAAGAACACTGCGCAGGTCGGTGCCCGCCTGGCGCCCGCCTGGTCTCGATCGTCATGGCTTGCGTCACGGGCTCCTTGCGAGGTACCCCTGCCTTGATCTCTCCGTCTCCTTGCGAGCCTTCCTGATGAGGCTGTCTTTGAGGAAGCTTCCCGTCGTCCGTCCCACGAGGCTTGGCCCCTTGCGAGGGTCTTGAGCTTGAGCTGATGAAGATGGGCCGTGCTGGGCCCCCACTTGAGCCACGACGCAGGCCACACGCAGTCAAGTCTGGGGACCCCCATTCCCAGAATGCCGACAGTAGCCCCCGGGCCCAAGGCGCGTGCGGGCTTGGCTTAGCAGAGAAGCGAAGGGGCAAGCGTGAAGCGCCGCGTGGCGGTTGATTGGACGTGGGCGACTGCGCTTCCCACGACACCTTGTTACGCGCCCGGCTAAGCGAACCCGTAGTTGCACACACTTGTTCCTCCTTTCCGCTGCTCGCTCGCCTCCTACCTTTCCTTCTTCTTCGAGCTCCAACCTCCGCCGCCAATCCGGCTCGAGTTCTTCCCTCTCTCCACCGCCATGGCACCGACGAAGAAAGGAAAGAAGCCCGCGCCTTCGCCCTGCACACCTCCGGCGGTGGCCCCCACCGTTGATCGGTTGATCATACTCAATCGAGAAGCTTTGGACAAGGTCCGCTCCTCCCTTGCCTCCATCTTCAACGAGTGTGGTAGGACCTCGGTTTGGCCTGCATCCCATGCCTCTCTTGTTAGAATTGCCACGGAGGTCCGATTCTTCACCGATGCCCTATGGGCAAGTCTGGTTCCCCCCTTTTCCGCCTTCTTCAATGCGGTGCTTTCCCATTATCAGATCCGCATGATGCACCTCGGGCCGGAGTCCATTACCCTTCTGGCCGTCTTTGCTCTTGTTTGCGAGGGGTTGATAGGCATTCCTCCTTCCATTGCCCTACTGCGCCACTTCTTTTCTGTGCGCCTGAGCGACCCCACTCAAAGCTCAGGGTGTGTGAGCTTCTTCTCCATGCTAGAGACGGCCGATTCAGGGATCGACTTCGGCCTTCCTCCTCCTTAGGCCAGGTTCAGAGAGCGGTGGCTGTATGTGGACGTCGGAGTGCCCAACCCTCTGCTCTCGCACCCGACCTCGCCTGCCGTTCCCCATTCGGGTTAGGACCATGAGGTGCTCGCGAGCCCCCGGCTCGCCTTCGTCTGGCGCCGCTTCCAGAGTTTGAGGGCGCTCAATGTTACAGCGCCCAAGGTGGTGAGGGAGTTCCTCCAATGTCGCATTGCTCCTCTTCGGCGCCACTCTCACCGGATGTGGGACTTTGCGGGTCATAGAGACCGCATGCGGATTCAGAGGAGGACTTGGCGCCTGAGGTGTTGTGGATGGTGCTCAGGGTCTTGACTGGCGATCCTGCCCCAGGCAACTTAAGGAGTGGTGGTGTCCTCTTGTATCTTTGCTGCGGCATGGTCGATTTTGTGCGGCAAATGCCCAACTTCGATGAGTGGGGGTTGCGCCCGGCAGGCCTCACGGTGCCCCGCGAGAACCTAGCCGCCGTGGTTGCTCCCCCTGTCACCCACAGTGATCCCTCCTCAGGCGATAGAGCGGGGAGACAAAAACCGGCAGGAGCTGAGGTGACTGACGTTGAGGTGCCGACGCCACGAGAAGGCTTGAAGGCGGCGTCTCCCGAGGCCCGCCCTGGAGTGGCGGCAGGCGCGGAGTTGCGGCCTACGGCGCTTGAGGCTGGGGCTCCCGAGGCCCCAGCCGTTCCTCACGAGGCGACGCCTGACGGCGTCCCCCTGGCGGACTCCTCCGGCGCTGATCATCTCGACGCTCCTTCCGTGCCACCGGCCGACCCCGGCGCCGCGCGCTTAGGTCGGTTCCGCATAGACTTCAAGGACCTCCATAAGAGGAAGGAGGCCTTGGGTGGCGACCGCCCTTGCCGCTTGTTGAAGCGCAGGAAGTACTTCGCCATGGAGGAGTAAGTCTTCTCCTTTCTCTGCTCATTGGCTTTGCTATCCCTGTGACTGATTGTGGCCTTTCAGGCCCTGCCCTGCCAAATTCGCTGAGTCGGCCCGGGAGACAACTCCCGAAGCTTCGTCTTCTCTGACGATCTTGGGCTCGCCGAGCTCGAGCGGCTCCCCTGCCGCTGGACCGGTCGGTGGAGTGGTCCGTTCCATAGGGAACCTCCAGCCCACACGCCCGCTGTCCCTTCTTCACGAGTCCTTCTGGGGCACGTCCGGCTTGCCCTGCGTTCCTCCTCTGATCATAGATGGTGGATTGCTGAAGGCTGTCTTTGGCTCCTCCTCCGTGGGTGGACCGACGCCAGGACGGACCCTTAGAGAGGTCCATTCGGCGATGGCCGGAGCGCCAGCACCCAGCCCCACGCCGGGAGGGGGCTTGCCGCCTCGGGGCCCTCCGCATGCTCCGGCGGAAGAGGGTTATGCGGAAGATGTGATCACGCGCGCTCGGGAGCGTCGCGCCCTTCACGTAGAGTTCCTCCAGGGGGCAGCGGATGCGGCGAACCGGATCGGGGCTGAGCTTTCTACTGAGCATGTGCGCCTTGAGGCCGAAGGTTTGCGCCTCGCTGAGGAGAGGCGCAAGCTGAAGGTTGCCATCGCCCTCGCGAGTCACCAACGTGATCTTGACAACGCGAAGGCTGAAGCGTCACTGGCGGCTCCGCTGGAGGCCTGCTCCCAGGCCATCGAGGAGGCTCGGGAGGCAGACTGACGGCGCAAAGATGCGGAGGAGCGCGTACGCGAGCTCCAAACCTGGAGCAACTCCATGGAGCAGCAAGTAGAACTGCGCCAGGCGGCCCTTGGGTCGATGCAGGAGGCCGCCGTCGACCGGGCGCAGCTCCAGAAATGCGAGGAGGCGCTGACGCTGGAGGCCGCCGAGCGCAACCTTGACCTTGAGCAGTTGGAGACGAGGGAGCACCTGGCGGCCCAGGCGGAGGACGATGTTGCCGCGCGCGAAGCCCGGGTCCAGGAAGAGGTCGACCGCCGTGTGGCGGGAGCTCGCTCGGCCCTCGAGCGTGAATACGAAGCGAGGTTGGTGCTGATCGGGGCCGAGGCTGAGAGCGGGACCGCGGCCATCAAGGCCAAACTGGTTGAAGCGACGCGGCGCGCGGACTCCTCCGCAACCGCCCTTGGCGCAGCACAGGCGGAGCTGTCCTCTTCTCCAACAGAGGGTTGATGACGCCGAGGCCATCGTGCAGCAGAACGAGGACGAGATCCGTCAGCGGAGGGTTCTGGAGCACGAGCATGCTCCCATGCTTCAAACGCTCAGGGAAAGGGCCAAGTCAGCTTTGGGTGACATTTGCGAGGCTACCGCTAAGGAGCCGCATGAGGCCAGCTACGCCGGCAACCTTCGATTCTTCACCGACGTGGTGACGCTTCTGGAGAACCACTCCGAGAGGGCCCGTTGGCTTGTTGAAGAGAGGGGCCGAGCCTTGCTTAGCCGCTCCTTCTCCCGTGTCTTTAGCTATCTGCAGGGAAGGGACCCCCACTTCGACTTCGATGCTGCCATCGCACCAGTGCCCATAGCTGTCCGGGGTGACCTGGCGCAATGGGTGGAGAACAAGGTGGACGCCCTTGTTAGGGCCTTTGCCTCTGATGATGATGGTGTTATCGTGGCCGCTGATGAAGGCGGCGTTGTGGACGAGCCAGGCGCTGATGGAGATGCCGGCGGTGGCGACGACGATGTCAGCGATGCCAGTGACGCTTCCAAGGATGCCCCGGGTGACGCGGTGAGTGATATGTCCGACTAACCGTATGTCACTGCTGCTTATCCTGCACGAAGAAGACTCGGGCTCGGCCCTGAAGAATGTAAGAGCATTTTGGGAGGGGAGGCTCCTCATTTAAAGATACGTGATCAGTACCCTGGTAAACATAACGTTGCATGTGAGCTTAGCAGCTAGCCTGGTGATGGCTCAGCTGATTCGTTTACGTTTCGACCCTGACGAGTCCTGAGCGGGCTTGCGGGGAGCCGCTATGCCTCGGGTGTCTTCTGATTAACCTGTTGATCTTGCGGTGAGAACCTCCGGAGAGGGTGTGATGATAGCGGTCAAGGCTGTAGACATGCCTGACCCGGCCCGGCTCGCGAGGGGCTCGCGAGGGGGGAGGGGGCAGGTGACGCTAACTTGGGACGTAAAGCCGAAACCAGAACACGAGAGATTGCTCGAACGAGACTAAACACCCCTCCCCCAAACACACGCAAGTCTCGAGCTCAAATCCAACTTAAATCCAAATTGAAGAACTTTGTCAACAAGGAAGAAGCAAAAAAGCAAAAGGCCGCGTCCAATACCTAGTCTAGTCTTCGACGTCTACTCACCAGTGCGGATCTAAGTGCTGCCACTGGGCGTGGGCGGGAGCCCCCGAGGCCCGAGGGCGGCTCTCCGGAGACTCCGGGGCATGTACAGCCCCACTCATTATTACGTGAGAGTGTCACGGGGCGGCGAGCTTCACAGGCACTGGGCCTTCTTCACAGGTACCAGCCTTGCTTCATATCGCCAGACGAGGGCCCCGCCTTGCGCCTCACTCTGCCGCCATTGACGGCGACCGGAAACCAAGGACGACACCAATGGGGTAGAGCGGTCGCCAGCGGTTCCCCCGACGACCACGGGTCCTCTGCCGGGGGCAGGCCCTGGGGCACCTCCCCGACAGAGGGCCTACATCCTGAGAACGCCTTGCTCCGACTGCCGCGGGGGAGAGCCCGGATCTCGACCCCTCTCCTGTAGCCCCCTGCGTCCTCCTCCTGATGGATAGGAGGCTGCAGCATTGGGGCAGCCATCTGCTACAGTGACCTATACCTCCTGTGACCCATGGTTAGCATAAGCTTGCTCCTGAGGGATGAGTGGTACCCGATAGTTGCTCTTGGTGCGGTTGTCGAGGCTCTCTTGGGGTTCCTGAAAGAGCTCGGCTTCCGGCGCCTCCTCGTCCCAGCTTGTCCCAAGGAATGAGTCGTGATCTTCTTCTAGTGCGCGCCCTGATCCACCATGCGGGGCACGTAAGCTTCTGGGGCCACCACCTCGTGGACCTCGCCGTAGCTCCCCGCATGCCACGTAGTCTGGCTTGGAGCGCCGTCTTGGAGGTGATGGCACGGCGGTCCGCCGGAGCCGAAGGCCACGACGTGCACCACTTCGCCGACCTGAGGAGGGGTCGGCGCGACTTGCCGCCCAGTGCTGACGGAGGTGTTGGCGCTTGTAACACCTCGGATGTAACTTGCCATAATTGTAACTCCAACTCTTGCCATTTTCGGCTATGTGATATGATATTCCCTCTATGGTTGGGTTTTCCCGTCATTTTGCATTTTGTTCATGTGCATCGCATTTGCATACGTGTTCGTCTCATGAATCCAAGCATTTTCCCCGTTGTCCGTTTTGCAATCCGGCGCTCCTATGTTCCCTAGCGTCCCCTTTTACCTTTTTCCGTGAGCGGGTATTAATCCTCCTCGGAATGGACCGAGGGTTGTCAAGCGGCCTTGGTATAGCACCGATAGACCACCTGTCAAGTTTCGGGTCATTCGGAGGTCGTTTGATACTCCAACGGTTAACCGGGTAACCGTAAAGGCCTCGTGTGTGTTGCAGCCCAAAACCCCTCCAAAACAGCCCAATAACCCATCTAAGACACTCCCATGTCCATCTCCGTTCGATCACGATCGCGTGGCCGAAAACCGCACTCCATTTGGAGCCTCCTAGCTCCTCCTACCTATAAATATACCTCCCCCTCCTCCATTTTCGGGTCCAAAACCTACCCTAACCCTAGTCCAATCACCCCCGCCGCCACCGGACGTGTACGGTTCGGGCCGGACACCCGCGCCGCCGCAGCCCGGCGAATCGACGCGCGCCACGTGGCCGTCCGCCGCCTCCCGCGCCGCCGGCCCGCCCGGCCCCAAGGCCGGCCCTCCCGGCCCGCGCGCCGCCCGGCCGCCTCGCCCACGCCCGCTCCCGTCGCTCCCGCCTCCTCCCACGCCTCCCCGCGCCCTGCCGCGCCGCCACCGCCGTCGACCGCCGCCGCGCCGCGCCGCCCGTGCCGCCGCCGCCGACCGCGGCCGGAGCCGCCTCCGCGCCTCCCCGGTCCTCCTCCGCCCTCCACCGCCGTCGCCGGCGCCGGATCCGGCCGGATCCGGCCCGGATCCGCCTCGCCGCCGCCTCCCCGCGCCTCCTCGGCCCCAACTCCGGTGAGCTGCCCCGGCCCCGCCTCGTTATCCGCGCCCGAGGGTTGATTCCTCCTCCCCCCGAAATCTTCTAAGTCCTTTGCTGTCATATATTTTGTTGCCTATTCATCGTGCCATAACTTTGCACCCGTGGCTCCGTTTTGGGCGTATAATATGTCAAATTGTTCGACTCGATGAGTACATCATTTCATTCCATTGCATCATTTTAGTTTGAGGTCATCTTGATGCCCGAAATTCCGTTGGAAGAGGGCTATGTGATGTTAGTTTCAGATCTGTTGCAGAACATGCACTTTTGTCATTTTTGCCATGATTGATGTGTGCATCCTATGTAGTAGAGTCCTACATGAGTTTTGTAATATGCCATGTTATCTTTCCATAGGTTTATGCCAATTATTTTTGTGACCTCTGTGGTGACTAGCACAAGCATGCAAACTAGGGTACTTAATGTTGCTAATTTCAGAGACTTGGTATTTTCACAAAGTCCCTGCCTGCTGTTATTTTTATGCCATGTGTTCATGTTGTTTCAGAGAGATCTATGCCTCTTTTGAGCATGATCAGTAAGAGTTTTTTGAGAATATCGATTTTCTCTATCCATCCGTGCCTTTGTTTGTATTTATGGAGTGCCATAGTTTGAGCCAATCAAGCTCTACTTTTGCTATAAAATGTTGCTGGCAGATTGTTTACAAGTTATTCGATTTTGCCAAGCTTGTTGTAGTTGATCCTTGCATGCTATGATGTTGTTCTTGCCATGTCTAGCTTCTATGCCATGTCTTCTTGATGTATGTATGCTTAGTTTATCATGCAATGCTCCGTAGTGAGTGCATCGAGGTCACGAATATGCCTACTTGTTATCTGTTTTTGACATGTCTAGTTTTTCTGCTAAGTCTGAAACCTGTAACGAAAGTTGCTTAATTGACATGGGTGTTATTATATTTTCTCATCCTTTTTGGCTTATGGTCAGTAAGGGATTTTTGTTAAGTGCTTTGAGTAAATTCCTCCCATGCCTTATTTTGCTATGTCCTATTCTTGTAGCATGCCGTTTGCTTGCTCTAAACATGTCATCCTGATGTTAATTTCTGGCATGTTATTTTCACGAAGTCTGTGAACCTGTTATCTTTCGCTCTTTTGCCATGCTTGTTTGAACCTGTTGTGGTGTGATTTAGCCATAGATCAGTGTTCATCTTTTGTCCAGCACTTTGAGTAGTTCACTTTCATATGCTTTTTTGATAGGTTTGAGTGTAGTAGCTTAATTTCTTGTTGCTTGCTAAGTAGCATCATGCTGTTAATGGCAGAATCTTGTCATTCTTGTTTTGCTTGTCATTTGCAACCCGTGCATCCGATTCCGGTGATCTTTATATCGATTTCAACCTAAATCACCTCACCTATCCAGTGGCATACTTGGTTTGCCAAGATTATGCCTTGTTCATCTTTTTCCTTCTGAAGCACGCATATGCATTGCATATCCCATCTCGCATATCATGCCATGTTTTGCATCTTGTTGCTTGCGCATTGCATCATGATTGATGTTGTCCCCTTTGCTTGTGTTATTGCTTTGGGTAGAGCCAGGAGACGAGTACATGAATGAGGAACCTGTTGAGAACGTTTTCGAGGACCAAGCTTTCGACAACTCTGAGAACCTTGCAGGCAAGATAACCATACCCTCGAAATCACTTCTATCTTTGCTTGCTAGATGCTCGCTCTTTTGCTATGCCTATGCTGCGATACCTACCACTTGCTATATCATGCCACCCATATTGCCATGTCAGCCTCTAACCATCCATGTCCTAGCAAACCGTTGATTGGCTATGTTATCGCTTTGCTCAGCCCCTCTTATAGCGTTGTTAGCTGCAGGTGAAGATGAAGTTTGTTCCTTGTTGGAACATGGACTTGTTGTTCCTTGTTGGAACATGTTTACTTGTTGGGATATCACAATACCTCTTATTTAATTAATGCATCTATATACTTGGTAAAGGGTGGAAGGCTCGGCCTTATGCCCGGTGTTTTGTTCCACTCTTGCCACCCTAGTTTCTGTCATACCAGTGTTATGTTCCTTGATTTTGCGTTCCTTACACGGTTGGGTGATTTATGGGACCCCCTTGACAGTTCGCTTTGAATAAGACTCTTCCAGCAAGGCCCAACATTGGTTTTACCATTTGCTACCTAAGCCTTTTTCCCTCGGGTTTCGCGAGCCCGAGGGTCATCTTTATTTTAACCCCCCCGGGCCAGTTCTCCTTCGATTGCTGGTACAAACTAGAGCCACTTGCGGTGCCGTCCCTAGGCAACTTGGGGTATCTTCGGTTGCCGTACGTAGTGTTCATCCGGATGTGCCCTGAGACCGAGATATGTGCAGCTCCTATCAGGATTTGTCGGCACAATCGGGCGGCTTTGCTGGACTTGTTTTATTACTATTGAGATGTCTTGTAGTCCGGGATTCCGAGACTGATCGGGTCTTCCCGGTAGAAGGAATATCCTTCGTTGAACGTGAGAGCTTATAATGGGCTAAGTTGGGACACCCCTGCAGGGTATTATCTTTCGAAAGCCGTGCCCGCGTTTATGAGGCAGATGGGAATTTGTTGATGTCCGGTTGTAGAAAACCCGAAGTTGACCTTAACTAAAACACATCAACCGCGTGTGTAACCATGATGGTCTCTTCTCGGCGGGGTCCGGGAAGTGAACACGGTGTTGGAGTAATGTTTGACGTAGGTTGTTCTAGGATCACTTCTTGATCACTTCTAGCTTCACGACCGTGCTTTGCTTCTCTTCTCGCTCTCTTTTGCGTTGTAGTCACCATATATGCTAGTCGCTTGCTGCAGCTCCACCTCACAACCCTTTCCTACCTATAAGCTTAAATAGTCTTGATCTCGCGGGTGTGAGATTACTGAGTCCCCGTGACTCACAGATTCTACCAATACAGTTGCAGGTGCCAACGATGCCAGTGCAGATGACGCGACCGAGCTCACGTGGGAGTTCGACGAGGAACGTGGCCGTTACTATGTGTCTTTTCCTGATGAGCAGTAGTGGAGCCCGGTTGGGGATGATTCGGTGATCTGTGTAGCTTTTGGGGTAGTCTTCTTTCATTTTGGTACCGTAGTCGGACCTTGAGTGTAATTTGTTTAATGGATGTTTATTTATTTATTGTGTGAAGTGGCGACTGTAAGCCAACTATGTTACTCTTTCCCTTATGTATTACATGGGTTGTGTGAAGATTACCTTACTTGCGACATTGCTTTCAATGCGGTTATGCCTCTAAGTCGTGCCTCGACACGTGGGGGATATAGCCGCATCGAGGGCGTTACAAGTTGGTAATCAGAGCCTTCCCCGACCTTAGGAGCCCCCACTGATTGATCGTTTTTAGCGGCCGAGTTGTGTCTAGAAAAATGTTTTGAGTCATCTAGGAATTATATATCGGAGAGTTTAGGAATTCTTTTTACTTCCCAGTCTCCTCATCGCTCTGGTAAGGCATCCTGACATAGAGTTTTGACTCTTCTCTTCTCAAATTTCACTAAAAAAATTTAGGATCATGCGGGTATCTTAAAATCGTTCCGATGGTTTTATGATGACAACATTGTCTTGGTTGCCTCCCGTCAGCAGGGGTTTTAGTGGAGGTGTCCCGGGGAGTTGAGCTCCGAGGTGTTGGCGTCGTAATTTTATCGTTACAGTTCTGGAATACCTGAGTTTAGTACGCCGACATCGAAAATCTTTTTTGTACAGTTGTTGGTGAGATAACCCTGATAGCCCAGTACTGAGGCGAGTGCGGGAGTATTGCCATGACTCGTATAACGGATGCTTTTCGAAGGTTGAGGTAGACGATTTCCGAGGATTTCTTGGTTATGTGTTGAAGGATGGATACAGCTGGATCTAGGTATTGTTAGTTTGGGTGATATATTTTGTGTCCCCTGTATCCCCAACACCTGATTGCATAACCAGAAAGTTTCGGGAGTTTATAAGTGGGAATTCATGTAGCTCTAGTATTTCTTCCCGCAGATATTTGGTTCGTGATTGGGTAATCCTTACCAAGTATTTGTTCACATCCGTACCTTGTTGATTTTATTCCATACCTTTTTCTAAGTGGCTTCTCAGCTTATGGAAGTGTGATGCTTTACTTTGGAATTCATTCGTCCATTCTTGTTCGAATGTTTATTGTGAAGTCTATATGTTGCAATTTCGATCCTTTGATTCAGCATGAATATATCCTTTTCAAGATGCTAATGGATGTCACCCTCTTCAGGATGGCTCCGCCAATGCATCAGAATCCGGAATGCAATGAAGGAAGTCAGGCTAACCCTCCGCCACCACCTCCGCCTCCGGAGGCATGGCAAGCCTTGATGACTGCCACAAATGCCAACGCTCAGATTCTGATTCAGCTCTTGCAAGATCGCAACCAAGGGCAAGGTAATCTAGGGAATCAAGGCCAAGGCAACAATCAGCCGCACTTCGCTTCACTCAATCAGTTCCTTACGAATCAGCCAAAGACCTTCAGCTACTGTGTCGAGGCCACAGACGCCGATGATTGGCTCGTGGATATCAGCAAGCATTTCGAGTGCAGCAATGTCAGACCTGAGGACTTTGTCAAGTTTGCCTCTTTTCAACTCAAGGATCAAGCTGCTGAATGGTTCCAGCAATACAAAGATTCCAGAGGAGGTCGTGTGATTACCTGGGATGATTTCCGCCGTGACTTCAAAGCTCACCACATTCCAGAAAGTGTTGTTGAGAGTAAGCGTGAGGAATTCCGCAATATCAAGCAAGGCAACATGTCCGTGTATCAATACAACACTCAGTTCCAGAAGCTCTCTCGTTTTGCGAGGCAAGACATCCCTGATGAGAAGAGTATGATCTACCAGTTCAGGCGTGGTCTCAGAGAAGATCTGCAACTTGCTCTCGTGCTTTTCGAACAGTTAAAGTATGATGAATTCTACAACATGGCGCTGAAACAAGAAGCTGCTCAGCTCAAGTGTGAGGCATCTAAGAAGAGAGTCAGAGACGCAGTTCAGTCTTCTTCTTCCTCACTTGTGGCAGCTAAGCAACAGAAGTTCTGGTTGCCTCCTCCTCCTCCGTTCCGTCAGCCTTATCAGCAGAAGAACTCAGGTGGTCGTGGATCTTCCCACCCACCCAACCCTGGCTATCAGAACAAGTCTCAGAACCAAGCTCCAAGGCCAAGTGCTCCTTACCATCGTCTGCTCTCAGAGGTGACTTGTAACAAATGTCATCAAAAGGGTCACTATGCGAACAAGTGCTTCAACCAAAGGCGCCTTCCGCCTCCTCCTCCTGTGAGATCTTCTAACAATGCAGTGGTCAAGCATAATCCTAAGCATGCCAAGGTGAACATGATGAATGCAGCTCAAGCGGAGGATTCTTCAGATGTCATAATGGGTAATCTCTCAGTTAATGATATTCCTGCGAAAGTCTTATTTGATACTGGTGCATCGCTTTCTTTCATTTCGAGACCTTTTGTTGCCAAGCATGAGTTTGGGACGGAAAAGATTCCTATTCCGTTGAAGATTGTGTCCCCGGGCAAGCAAATGACATCTAATGTTTGTGTCCCGGATGTTTCTATCAAGATGGGCGACTATAGATTCTTGTCTAAACCAATTGTTCTTGGTGACTCTGATATTGATCTTATTCTCGGGATGGACTGGTTCTATAAGCACAAGGCTCAGCTTGATTGTGCTGCCAGGGAAATAAAATTGACTAACTCTTCTGACGATGTGATCATCTATGCCGCTCGTGATGATACCATTCGGTTGTTTTCTCTCAATGAGAATGGTGAATTGGATGTTATCTGTCAAATTCCAGTCGTTTGTGAGTACCAAGATGTCTTTCCAGAAGAGCTCCTGGGTATGCCTCCCCGCCGGCCAGTTGAATTCGTTATTGATCTTGAGCCTGGCACGGAACTCGTTTGCAAGCGTCCTTACAAGCTTGGACCAGATGAGCTGAAGGAATTGAAGAAACAACTCGATAAACAAGAGCGTCTGGGTTTGATCAGACCGAGTTCTTCTCCTTGGGGTTGTGGTGTTCTTTTTGTCCACAAAAAGGATGGCATGGACCGACTTTGCGTCGATTACCGTCCATTGAACAAGAAGACAATCAAGAACAAGTACCCACTTCCCAACATCAATGAGCTATTCGAGCAACTTAGAGGTGCTAAAGTGTTCTCCAAGCTTGACCTTTGTATGGGGTATCATCAGATTCGCATTCGTGAAGAAGATATTCCCAAGACAACATTCAGAACAAGCTTTGGTTCTTATGAATATACTGTCATGTCTTTCGGCCTTGTCAATGCTCCTCCAGCATTCACTCGCTTGATGAATTTCATCTTCAACCCTACATCAACGAATTTGTCTTGGTCTATCTCGATGATACTTTGGTCTTCTCCAAGAATAAGAAGGATCATGCCAAACATTTGCGATTGGTGCTCGACAAGATCAGAGAGTATAAATTATATGCGAAGTTCTCTAAATGTGAATTTTGGCTTGATGAAGTTCTTTATCTTGGCCATATCATCTCTGCCAAGGGCATCGCTGTGAATCCTGAGAAGGTGTCTGCAGTTGTGAATTGGGAACCTCCTCAGAATGTCAAGCAGCTTCGCAATTTTCTTGGACTTGCAAGCTATTGCCGAAGATTCGTTGAGAATTTCTCAAAGATTGCAAAGCCTCTTTCCAACCTCCTCCAGAAGCATGTGAAGTATGTCTGGTCTCCTGAGTGTGACGTTGCTTTCAACACTCTCAAAGAGAAACTCGTCACTGCTCCAGTTTTGACTCCTCCTGACGAAGTCAAGCCTTATGAAGTTTTCTGTGATGCTTCTCTTCAAGGCCTCGGTGCCGTCTTAATGCAAGAGAAGAAGGTTGTAGCCTATACCTCTCGTCAGTTGAAGCCCAACGAAAAGAACTACCCCACTCACGATCTTGAGTTGGCGGCAGTGGTCCACGCTCTAATAACATGGAGACATCTCCTGTTGGGAAGGAAAGTGGACATTTTCACCGATCACAAGAGTCTCAAGTACATTTTCACTCAGCCCAACCTCAACGTCAGGCAAACTCGATGGGTCGAAATGATTCAAGAGTATAATCCGAGTATTGAGTATACTCCAGGCAAGGCTAATGTGATTGCAAACGCTTTGAGCAGGAAGGCTTATTGCAACAGCTTAATCCTCAAGCCCTTTCAACCGGATCTTTGTGAAGCTTTCCGCAAGTTGAATCTCCAAGTTGTCCCTCAAGGTTTTCTTGTCAACCTCATCGTCTCTCCTACTTTGGAAGATCTAATTCGTGAGGCACAATTGTTGGATACCATGGTGAAGAAGGTGAAACGTGGTATTGACAAGGGCATATCCAAATTCAAGTGCTATCGAGTTGATGACAGAGATACTCTTTTCTTCGAGGACCGGATCGTGGTTCCAAAGGGTGATCTTCGTAAAGTCATTATGAACAAGGCGCACAACTCTCCTATCAATTCATCCTGGAAGTACGAAGATGTACCATGACCTCAAGCAGTCGTATTGGTGGACTCGAACGAAGCGAGAGATTGCTCAATTCATGAATGAATGTGATGTCTGTCGAAGGGTGAAAGCAGAACACCAACGACCAGCTGGTCTCCTCCAACCTCTTGCTATTCCAGAATGGAATTTTGATCATATCGAAATGGACTTCGTGACTGGATTTCCCAAGTCCAAGCATGGAAATGATGCTATCTTCGTCGTCATCGACAAGCTCACCAAAGTGGCTCATTTTCTTCCTATGAAAGAGTCTATCACAGCAGCACAGCTGGCAGAGCTCTACACCTCCAGAATTGTCTCCTTGCATGGCATTCCACAATTGATCTCTTCAGACCGTGGCATCATCTTTACCTCCAAGTTTTGGGATTCTTTCCAGAAGGCCATGGGCACCAATATTCGCTTTAGCACAGCTTTCCACCCTCAAACTAGTGGACAAGTCGAGCGTGTCAACCAATTCTTGAAGATATGCTCAGGGCTTGTGTTATCTCTTTCGGCATGAAGTGGGAGGATTGTCTTCCTTACGCTGAGTTCTCTTACAACAACAACTTTCAAGCCAGCTCGGGCAAAGCCCCATTCGAGATCCTCTATGGCAGAAAGTGTCATACTCCTCTCAATTGGTCTGAGACGGGCGAACGCCAACTGCTTGGCAACGATTTGATCTCAGAGGCTGAGGCAATTTGCAAGGTCATTCGTGAGAACCTCAAAGCCACGCAATCGCGCCAGAAGAGCTATTACGATAGCAAACATCGTGATTTGGCATTCGAGATCAGAGACCATGTCTACCTCCGCGTCTCTCCAATGAAAGGAACTCGTCGCTTTGGTATCAAGGGGAAACTTGCCCCTAGATACGTGGGCCCTTTCAAGATCATCGGCAAACGAGGCGATCTCGCCTATCAACTTGAGCTTCCCTCCAACTTTGCAAATGTGCACGATGTCTTCCATGTGTCACAGCTTCGCAAGTGCTTCAAGACACCTGAGCGCACCATCAACTTCGAAGAGATTGATCTTCAAGAAGATTTGTCCTATGATGAGCATCCCGTTGCTATTCTTGAAGAAACTGAGCGCAAGACTCGCAACAAGTCAATCAAATTCCTGAAAGTGAAATGGTCACACCATTCAGACCGAGAAGCCACCTGGGAGCGCAAGGACCACCTCCGTTCGGAGTATCCGGAGTTCTTTATGTCCTAGATCTCGGGACGAGATCCTCTCGTAGTGGTGGAGTGTTGTAACACCCCGGATGTAACTTGCCATAATTGTAACTCCAACTCTTGCCATTTTCGGCTATGTGATATGATATTCCCTCCGTGGTTGGGGTTTTCCGTCATTTTGCATTTTGTTCATGTGCATCGCATTTGCATACGTGTTCGTCTCATGAATCCGAGCATTTTCCCTGTTGTCCGTTTTGCAATCCGGCGCTCCTATGTTCCCCGGCGTCCCCTTTTACCTTTTTCCGTGAGCGGGTATTAAACCTCCTCGGAATGGACCGAGGGTTGTCAAGCGGCCTTGGTATAGCACCGGTAGACCGCCTGTCAAGTTTCGGGTCATTCGGAGGTCCTTTGATACTCCAACGGTTAACCGGGTAACCGTAAAGGCCTCGTGTTTGTTGCAGCCCAAAACCCCTACAAAACAGCCAAATAACCCATCTAAGACACCCCCATGTCCATCGCCGTTCGATCACGATCGCGTGGCCGAAAACCGCACTCCATTTGGAGCCTCTGAGCTCCTCCTACCTATAAATATACCTCCCCCTCCTCCATTTTCGGGTCCAAAACCTACCCTAACCCTAGTCCAATAACCCCCGCCGCCACCGGACGTGTCCGGTTCGGGCCGGACACCCGCGCCGCCGCAGCCCGGCGAATCGGCGCGCGCCACGTGGCCGTCCGCCGCCTCCCGCGTCGCCGGCCCGCCCGGGCCCGAGGCCGGCCCTCCCGGCCCGCGCGCCGCCCGGCGCCGCCCGGCCACCTCGCCCGCGCCCGCTCCCGTCGCTCCCGCCGCCTCCCGCGCCTCCCCGCGCCCTGCCGCTCCACCACCGCCGTCGACCGCCGCCGCGCCGCGCCGCCGCCGCCGACCGCGGCCGGAGCCGCCTCCGCGCCTCGCCGGTCCTCCTCCGCCCTCCATCTCCGTCGCCGGCGCCGGATCCGGCCGGATCCGGCCCAGATCCGCCTCGCCACCGCCTCCCCGCGCCTCCTCGGCCCCAACTCCGGCGAGCTGCCCCGGCCCCGCCTCGTTATCCGCGCCCGAGGGTTGATTCCTCCTCCGCCCGAAATCTTCCAAGTCCTTTGCTGTCATATATTTTGTTTCCTGTTTATCATGCCATAACTTTGCACCCGTGGCTCCGTTTTGGGCGTATAATATGTCAAATTGTTCGAATCGATGAGTACATCATTTCATTCCATTGCATCATTTTCATTTGAGGTCATCTTGATGCCCGAAATGCTGTTGGAAGAGGGCTATGTGATGTTAGTTTCAGATCTGTTGCAGAATATGCACTTTTGTCATTTTTGCCATGATTGATGTATGCATCCTATGAAGTTGAGTCCTACATGAGTTTTGTAATATGCCATGTTATCTTTCCAGAGGTTTATGCCATGTATTTTTGTGACCTATGTGGTGACTAGCACAAGCATGCAAACTAGGGTACTTAATGTTGCTGATTTCAGAGACAGTATTTTCAGTCCCTGCCTGCTATTATTTTTATGCCATGTGTTCATGTTGTTTGAGAGAGATCTATGCCTCTTTTGAGCATGATCAGTAAGAGTGTTTCGAGCATATGGATTTGATCTATCCATCCATGCCTTTGTTTGTATTTATGGAGTGCCATAGCTTGGGCCAATCGAGCTCTACTTTTGCTATAAAATGTTGCTGGCAGATTGTTTACAAGTTATTCGATTTTGCCAAGCTTGTTGTAGTTGATCCTTGCATGCTATGATGTTGTTCTTGCCATGTCTAGCTTCTATGCCATGTCTTCTTGATGGATGTATGCTTATTTTATCATGCAATGCTCCGTAGTGAGTGCATCGAGCTCACGAACATGCCTACTTGTTATCTGTTTTTGACATGTCTAGTTTTTCTGCGAAGTCTGAAACGTGTAACGGAAGTTGCTTAATTGACATGGGTGTTATTATATTTTCTCATCCTTTTTGGCTTATGGTCAGTAAGGGATTTTTGTTAAGTGCTTTGAGTAGATTCATGACGTGCCTTATTTTGCTATGTCCTGTTCTTGTAGCATGCAGTTTGCTTGCTCTAAACATGTCATCCTGATGTTAATTTCTGGCATGTTATTTTCGCGAAGTCTGTGAACCTGTTATCTTTCGCTCTTTCGCCATGCTTGTTTGAACCTGTTGTGGTGTGATTTAGCCGTAGCTCAGTGTTCATCTTTTGTCAAGCATCTTGAGTAGTTCACTTTCATATGCTTTGTTGATATGTTTGGGTGTAGTGGCTTAATTTCTTGTTGCTTGCTAAGTAGCATCATGCTGTTAATGGCAGATTTTTGTCATTCTTGTTTTGCTTGTCATTTGCAACCCATGCATCCGATTCCGGTGATCTTTATATCGATTTCAACCAAAATCACCTCACCTATCCAGTGGAATACTTGGTTTGCCAAGATTATTCCTTGTTCATCTTTTTCCTTCCGAAGCACGCATATGCATTGCATATCCCATCTCGCATATCATGCCATGTTTTGCATCTTGTTGCTTGCGCATTGCATCGTGATTGATGTTGTCCCCTTTGCTTGTGTTGTTGCTTTGGGTAGAGCCGGGAGACGAGTACGTGAACGAGGAACCTGTTGAGAACGTTTTCGAGGACCAAGCTTTCGACAACTCTGAGAACCTTGCAGGCAAGATGACCATACCCTCGAAATCACTTCTATCTTTGCTTGCTAGATGCTCGCTCTTTTGCTATGCCTATGCTGCGATACCTACCACTTGTTATATCATGCCACCCATATTGCCTTGTCAGCCTCTAACCATCCATGTCCTAGCAAACCATTGATTGGCTATGTTACCGCTTTGCTCAGCCCCTCTTATAGCGTTGTTAGATGCAGGTGAAGATGAAGTTTGTTCCTTGTTGGAACATGGACTTGTTGTTCCTTGTTGGAACATGTTTACTTGTTGGGATATCACAATGCCTCTTATTTAATTAATGCATCTATATACTTGGTAAAGGGTGGAAGGCTCGGCCTTATGCCTGGTGTTTTGTTCCACTCTTGCCACCCTAGTTTCCGTCATACCGGTGTTATGTTCCTTGATTTTGCGTTCCTTACAAGGTTGGGTGATTTATGGGACCCCCTTGACAGTTCGCTTTGAATAAGACTCTTCCAGCAAGGCCCAACATTGGTTTTACCATTTGCCACCTAAGCCTTTTCCCCCCGGGTTTTTGCGAACCCGAGGGTCATCTTTATTTTAACCCCCCGGGCCAGTTCTCCTTCGATTGCTGGTCCAAACTAGAGCCACTTGCTGTGCCGCCCCTAGGCAACTTGGGGTATCTTCGGTTGCCGTACGTAGTGTTCATCTGGATGTGCCCTGAGACCGAGATTTGTGCAGCTCCTATCAGGATTTGTCGGCACAATCGGGCGGCTTTGCTGGACTTGTTTTATTACTGTCGAGATGTCTTGTAGTCCGGGATTCCGAGACTGATCGGGTCTTCCCGGTAGAAGGAATATCCTTCGTTGACCGTGAGAGCTTATAATGGGCTAAGTTGGGACACCCCTGCAGGGTATTATCTTTCGAAAGCCGTGCCCGCGGTTATGAGGCAGATGTGAATTTATTGATGTCCGGTTGTAGAAAACCCGAAGTTGACCTTAACTAAAACACATCAACCGCGTGTGTAACCGTGATGGTCTCTTCTCGGCGGGGTCCGGGAAGTGAACACGGTGTTGGAGTAATGTTTGACATAGGTTGTTCTAGGATCACTTCTTGATCACTTCTAGCTTCACGACCGTGCTTTGCTTCTCTTCTCGCTCTCTTTTGCGTTGTAGTCACCATATATGCTAGTCGCTTGCTGCAGCTCCACCTCACAACCCTTTCCTACCTATAAGCTTAAATAGTCTTGATCTCGCGGGTGTGAGATTGTTGATTCCCCGTGACTCACAGATTCTACCAATACAGTTACAGGTGCCAACGATGCCAGTGCAGATGACGCGACCGAGCTCACGTGGGAGTTCGACGAGGAACGTGGCCGTTACTATGTGTCTTTTCCTGATGAGCAGTAGTGGAGCCCGGTTGGGGATGATTCGGGGATCTGTGTAGCTTTTGGGGTAGTCTTCTTTCATTTTGGTACCGTAGTCGGACCTTGAGTGTAATTTGTTTAATGGATGTTTATTTATGTATTGTGTGAAGTGGCGACTGTAAGCCAACTATGTTACTCTTTCCCTTATGTATTACATGGGTTGTGTGAAGATTACCTCACTTGCGACATTGCTTTCAATGCGGTTATGCCTCTAAGTCGTGCCTCGACACGTGGGAGATATAGCCGCATCGAGGGCGTTACATCGCTGGACTGGCCCGGGAGTCTGCTTGAAGTTGCATGAGTGCGCGTAATGCCGCCGTACGGTCCGCCCTAGATCTGGGGCGGCAGCTGGACGCAGAAAGGGGGTGCTCCTGAGGCGGCTGCGTCCAGGAGCTCGGCCACTCGCTCCAACAACACGTCGCGACCGCCCTCTAGCAACCGGCACCGTAGCAGCTCTTGGGCCACCTTGAGCGCGGCCCTGGAGTTCGCCTGCTCCCGTCGGCTGTACAGTGTTGTGGCCGCGGCGTGGTTTGAGGCCCTTGCTGCGGCTCGCGCCTGTCGTGGTGTGAGGGCGGGCGGCGTCTGGCCACGTCGCCCGTGCCCCGCAGCACCCTGCGGAGCGCGGGCTGCCTGAGGCGCAAGGTTGAGGTCGCCCTGAGCCGGCGATATGGCGTGGGCGGGCCACGCCGCCCAGCGGTCGGCGTTGGCAGCCGGGTCACTTGACATCTGAACAGCGAGGCGATGGAACGCGATGCAGAGGGAGAAGGATTCCGGCGCACCCCTACCTAGCGCGCCAAATGTCGGATTTCGGGTTCCGGCAGACCCTTAAGGTTCGAACACTGGGTGCGCACGGAGATCTCTCCCCTACCGATCTACGTCCGATCTCCTCGAGCGATCTAAGCTGGAAACGATGAACAACACAAGGGACACGAGATTTATATCGGTTCGGGCCACCGTTGTGGTGTAATACCCTACTCCAGTGTGTGGTGTGGTGGATTGCCTCAAGGGCTGATGATGAACAGTACAAGGGAAGAACAGCCTCGCGAGAGGTGTTCTTGAGCTGGTGCGGGGTGTTCTACTTGGTCTCTCTCCCCTTTCTCTAGATTGGATGCCTCTACTCTGTGGTGGCTAGCTCTATTTATAGAGGCCCTGGGCCTCTCCCCAAATAATGAGCGGAAAGGACGCCAACAATTGGCCATTTGAAGGGGAACATCTAGTACAAGTTATCCTGACCAAAGGTGGTCTTCGGCTGCCAAAAGCACTGGTGATGACGCCGTCTTGGGCTCCACGGTGACCTCCGTCCTGCCTTCCGGCTGGTCTTGGTCTCGTTGCACCAGAATGGTAACCTTTGCCTGATGCCTTGGCCTGTGCTTGCCCCCTTTGCACCGAAAGGGAAACAAGGACACTGCGCCGGCCGGCGCCCGCCTGGTCTCGATCGACATGGCTTGCATCACGGGCTCCTCGCGAGGTACCCCTGCCTTGATCTCTCCACCTCCTCGCGAGCCTGCCTGATGAGGCTGCCTCTGAGGAAGCTTCCCATCGTCCGCCCCACGAGGGTCTTGAGCTTGAGATGATGAAGATGGGCCGTGCTGGGCCCCCACTTGAGCCACGCCGCAGGCCGCAGGCAGGCAAGTCTGGGGACCCCCGTACCCAGAACGCCGACAGACACCGACATTGGTGCTTTGATTGAGAGTTCCACTGTGCCGTCGACGAAAGGTTTGATGGCCCCTTCAATTGTCCATAGTAACGCTGTCCAAGGAGAGACCTTCCTCCCCGGACAGATTTTCGTATTCGGTGGCTTCGTACTACGGGCCAACTCGCTTGGCCATCTGGAGCAGATCGATAGCTACGCCCCTGGCCATCAGGTCATATTTGGAAGCTTGAACTACGTCGCGGATATCCGTGGAGACTTAATATTCAATGGATTTGAGACCGCGGCGATCGCTCCCCCTCGCTCCGATAACATGACTTAAATCTGTCATCGGACTAGATTCAGGAGATGGTTACTGTAACTGCCACGACCCTTTATCCGAAGCAGATTGCACCATCCGAAGTCACAGAGTCCACGGCGTTGGAGCCGCACACACACTCAGCACCAGGGGATATCTGCGTCAACGGAACTCTGGACTCGTTTCCGACTATAAATTCTGAACCACATACGCCTGCAGACACCGAGCTGGATCGGTCATCGATCTTCAAGTTCAGCGCCGTAGACATCTTCCAACTCTCGCCCCTCAGCGATGTGCTAAACTCATTAAAAAGCCTATCCCTGGTGGGGGACTCACACCCGAATTATGTCCGGTTCGAGCTAGAGGCTGATAATGGGGAATTTCGCTTACCACCCACCACCCACTTTATAGCCAGTGTTGAGGACTTAACTGACAGGCCTGATTATGGCTCTGAAGACATCGACGGCATAGACGACGATGCCGATAAGGAGCAAGGCCAAGACCCGCCAGTCAGCAGACGCGGGACGGCCACCCATTCGTACGACGTGTACATGGTCGATACTCTTAAAAAAGCTCACGACGATGACAAAGGAGATCCAGTTGAGAATAAACCTCCTGAGACACAGTCTAAGCACCGGCGCCCTAAACACCGCTCCAAGTCACATAGCAGCAACACTGTCACCGGAGAAAATTGTACTTCGGACAACGCCGAAAACAATGAAGACCCTGTTGGAGCAAGATCCGAATAGGAGGAACAGAAAAACAGGCAAGGCAGCCCCGATGAACAGGCCCTGCCCAGCGACAATTCGGAGGACGACAACTACCTTCCGCTCTCCGAAGATGAGGTAAGCCTCGGCGACGAAGACTTCATCGTACCTGAAGAGCCCCTCGAGCAGTTGCGCTTCAAACGCAGGCTAATAGCTACTTCAAGGAGCCTAAAAAAGAAGCAGCAGCAGCTTCAAGCTGACCAAGACCTACTCAACCATAGATGGACCAAAGTCCTGGTCGCCGAAGAATACGACCTTAGCGTCTTAGCCAAAAGCTACCCAAAGCATAGATTGCTACATCAATTCGACGACGCGGCGTTGGAGCCCGTACCATCATCAAACAATGCGGCTGGTCGCCGACAACTCTGTCCGGATAAAGACGCAACTCAAGCCGTACACCAGACCGCCCCACCTCGCCGTAAAGGCAAGAATAACGCAGCCCATGATTGTCCAGACGACCTGCAGTGGGACTTGGACAGTAGAGCAGGACATGCAAGACCGATCTACGGATCGCGAAGGCATGCCTCGACACGCGACGATGGCTACCTATTCGTACATGACAAACATAGCGACGCCCGAGCCGAAAAAGCAAATGGACTCCTGCAGAGTTACGTCGAAGTGTGGCCCAACATAGAGGCGCTGCACACCCACTTTGCTTCATCGATGAAGTAATGGATCACGAATTCCCCGAAGGATTCAAACCGTCAATATCGAATCATATGACAGAACAACCGATCCCGCGGTATGGATAGAAGATTTTATCCTCCACATCCATATGGCCCGTGGGGATGACCTCCATGCCATTAAACACCTCCCACTAAAGCTAAAAGGGCCAGCTCGGCACTGGTTAAACAACTTGCCTGAAAATTCCATAGGCAGCTGGGAGGACCTGGAAGAGGCATTCCTCGTAACTTCCGAGAAACATATGTCTGGCCACCGGATGCCGATCACCTAAGTCACATTGTCCAGTAGCCCAGAGAGTCAGCCAGGGAGCTCTGGACTCGGTTCTTAGTCAAAAAGAACCAAATCGTCGACTGTCCGAATGCGGAAGCCTTTGCGGCTTTGAGACACAGTGTCCGGGACGAATGGCTTGCATGCCACCTCGGCCAAGAAGGACCTAAATCCATGACAGCCCTCACTGCTCTGATGACTTGCTTTTGCGTGGGAGAAGACAGCTGGCTCGCTCGTAGAAGCAACAACACCAATGACCCGGGCACTTCCGAAATACGAGATAGCAACGACAAGCCACGACGTAGCAAATACAACAGCCGCAATGATAATGAAAGATCACGCCACACAGCGGTCAACGCCGGATTCAACAATCCCAAGCCCGGCCAACGGAAGAAGCTATTCAAGGCAAAACGAGACGAACCATCCAACCTAGACAGGATATTGGAGCGACCCTGCCAGATTCACGGCAACTCCAATAAACCAGCTAATCATACTAACAGAAACTGCTGGGTTTTTAAACAGGCCGGCAAGTTCTACGCCGAACACAAGGGGAGGAGGCCACCAGGACACAGGGATGACAGAGAGGTTCACCAACAAAATACCGGGGGTCAGAAGCAATTTCCACCCGAGGATCAACTACTCCCGGAGCGAAAATAGCAGTCCGGCTTCCGCCGCCCACCTCATACGACTGCAAAATTTGTGCCGCGCATACATCATTACGCACTGAAAATACCATGGGCATTGGCGGAAGCACACTACGGACAAGCCTGCAAGCATCCCTGTAACATTTTTATCCATTTTATTTTTATTTCTTCCTTCACTATCTCTTAGAAACAGGTGACGAACAGGACAAACATCTGAAACTGGCTCTATCGGAGTTCGCATCCGCACACTCACCTAAGGGGCTATCTCCATCAAGGATTCCCCCCGCCGAGCACTGGCGGCGCAGACGTGCGATAGGAGGTCCAAAATAACTTTTTGTAGACCGCACTCTCTATTTCGAGCCTGTACTATGCCTGTTCCTCCGCCTCTGACCCCGAGCATGTCAAATAGCCGGGAGGATGGCTTTTATATATAAAATAAATAATCATTGGCATATGGCTCAGCTCCAAGTATCCGAATTAATCATCCATGTTGTTTCACCACTAAATACGGCTCGGTATGGGAATAAATGAGTTGCCAGCAAAAGCCCGAACAGCTCTACAGTGTCGCAAGTTTGGCCTTATATGCATCAGCTCCGGATCATTGTCTTGGGTCAATAGTTGGGTTTCCCGGCTCCTGTGCTTGCTACCCTACGTTCCACTCTATCGGCTGGGTAGTAAAGGGAGAACTACTGCGATTGTGCTTCCGGTTCATCTGGTCAAGCACCTCAGTAGAGAAAGCCGAAAATTGACTGTCATGATATGGCAAGAGCTGGTCAACCACTTGGCGACTTCTTGGAATCTTTAGCGATTTTCCGTGTCACACGAAGGATCTTTTTCAGATCAAATATGTAAGGCACCATATGCCGCATGCATACCAGGGGCTATGTCATAGTCCCACCATAAAACTCCTATGGCTAAGTAAAAGTGTTAACGCCTGGTTCGCCGCATTATCACCTCCCTCATGGACCAAGACGTTGGATAAAGAGTGATTAAATGCATTTCCGAACACCCCCGTACTTCCTACGAGGGGGCTGAAGCCAACGACTGGAAAACTTTCAAATTATATTAAAACGGCCGCACAGGAGGAATTCAAGCTTTCGAGCAAAACATAAAAATAGATTAACTATAAAATTGTCTTTTACAATTCTCATACACGTCACTCGAATATTATGTCTTTCGAGCACTGACCCTCTATCAAGCGGGCGGCCTCTAGGACGTCTTCAAAATAATGCTCCAGTTCCGGACGGTCCTTGCCTTTGGGTGGACTCTTCGTCGCAACATCGATGGCCTTCATCTTCCCCCAGAACGTCTTGACTTGGGCAAAAGCCATCCGTGCACCCTCAATGCACATTGACCGCTCCACAGCGTCGATATGCGGCACCGCGTCAACAAGCCTCTGCACCAAACCGAAATAGCTATTCGGAACAGGCTCGGTTGGCCACAACCGGATTATGACATCCTTCATGGCAGTGCCGGATATCCTATGAAGTTCGGCCCATTGGGACACCTGTTCATTGAGGAACAGAGGGCGCTTTGATGCGCCAAACTGCGACCAAAAAAGCTTCTTCGTTGCATACCCATCTCGCGCTTGGTAATACTACGCCGCATCGGAAGAACTCTTCGGCAAGTCCAATAACTCATCCGGAGAACTCCACACTTGGTTAAGCTGAGCATAGTTTGGGTCACCGAACTTAGTTTGCAGCAGAAAGGGCTTTCCATCCCCAATCTCCCTAGCCTGCCGAACCTCCTCACGGGCTGCTCTGGATTCCGATCGCGCTTCCCTCGCCTCTTGTAAGGCCTTGTCTAGTTCATCCGTTAAAGCTTTATTCTCCTTCTCCATAAATTCACAGCGGCCAGTGGCATCTTCCCGTTCGAGGGCCACCGTGGATATCTTCTCCTCGTCTTGGCGCCGTGCAGCTTGTTCGGCTTTTATCTCAGCCGATGCCTTTTCGGCAGCAGCATTTCTACGCCGGGCCTGCTCCTTGTCACGGTCCAGCTCTGCTCGAAGAACTTCAACGGTGGCAGCACCATCTGCAGCCACACATATTCCAGCATACAGATTTTAGTATCATGCTCATACCACAACAATGTATGGGGATTGCCCCGAATACATACCTTGCAACTCGTCAAGACGCATATTGATTAATGCAAGATCATCCCCTGCCACATCAAGCTTTCGCTGCAGCTCGGCAATTTCCATAGTCCGGGAAGTGGCCAAGGGGGAAGCAGCATGTGTTCGAGTTCATGAGGTTAGTCCTCAAACGATCCTTTTCGATCCTCTATTTGCTTCCTAGTGGAAGACAACCCGAGTCTCAGGGGCTACTACCTATACACAGGAGCATCTTTGCAAATGAAACATAGCTGAAAACATTATGTCACAAACCTCGAAGCCCTTCAGTAGGCTCATGAAGGCTTCATTTAATCTGCTCTTCACGGACAAAATCTTCTCAATCACTATACCCATCAAGGTACGATGTTCACCTGAGACAGATGCTTTCCACAACATGTCCCGCAATATATCCGGAGTCTCTGGGTATCTGGAAGCCGCTCTAGGAGCACAACCATCCTTTGAAGGAATCTGTTCACCCGTCTCCAGAATCACTGTCGGCTGCGAGCCAGACAGTGCGGGGCCTTTGTTATCATCAGCCCCAGAATCCTGGATGGTCGGAGATCCACCTTCGGGTACTGCCTCTTTTGTCCCCTGCGTAACTTGTTGATTAAGAGAGACCCTCCGCGATGACACTTCAGAGTCATCCGCCTTATTGGGCGAGGAGGTTGGAGGAGGCGCCTCACTCTCCATCATCTCTGGGAGGAGACTTCCTGAAGAAGAGGATAGCCCAGAAAAACTCTGTGCTGAGATGTAAAAATGCATGAACGCGTTACGTATATCTTCAGTAACAGCAACGAAGCGGGACGCTATCAAAGTACTCCGGATTCACTTACGGTTTGGCCGAGGGCTTGTCCCCTTATTGGAGTTGTTCAACGGTGTCGCTTTCCAAACCCAAGCCGCTCGACGGTGGCATCTTGCCCTTCTTGGAAGACCGCCCCTCCCAATCTTCGGAGGCGGCCCTTTTCCTCCTGCTCGGAGAAGGGATACTGGGTCCTCTTCCATGTCTGTGTTCAAGCGAGGAAAGGTCGATTTCTCCGGACTCAGTGTCCGACTCACCTCCGGAACCAAGGTCATCTTGGGTCTTCTCACTCTCCTCTTTACCCTCCCTTACCGGCGCATGGTATGGTTTCGAGGCCAGCATCCTTGTGAGCACAGGAGTAGCTGAGTCTTCGGGAAGGGGAGCCGGACACCTAATCCATTCCACCTTCTTTATCCAGCCCTGAAAAAGGATGATTCTATCAGTATCTTGCCACTGGGTATCTGATTATGAGGTATCCGGCAAACGGGTACTTACCGGGGTATCCGGATGGTTACAGTCTAGGCCGACATCCACGGTGGTGTCCGGCCATTGCCTTCATTTCCCGAAGAATAATCTCCATATTCCATCGTGCGTAGTGCCGAAGAAGTGTTGAAGAGTCCACGACCCTTCTGGATTGAACTCCAATAGGTGAACAGGCTATCGCTGGCACGGCAGGGTCCGACGAACTAGCATTACTTGAACGACGTTGACGATATTGATGTCCCTCTCAATGAGGCTTCGGATGCGACTTTGCAGAGTTCGCACCTCGTTCGTTGATCCCCAGTCTAACCCCTTATTAATCCATGATGCAAGCTTAATTGGGGGGCTGGATCGAAATGCAAGCGCAACTCCCCACTTGGAGCCACGGGGCTCGGTGATATAGACCCACCCCTGCTGCCATAAATCGGAAGATTTGGCGAAGGATCCTTTCAGCCAAACAGCGCTAGCAAGCTTGCTCACAGTAGCACCACCGCACTCAGCTTGCTCCCCCTCTATCACCTGCGGCTTCACATCGAAGGTCTTGAGCCACAAGCCGAAGTGCGGAGGAGTTCGGAGGAAGGCTTCGCACGTGACGCTAAATGCCGAGATAAGAAGAATAGAGTCCGGGGCCAGATCGTGAAAATCTAGCCCGTAATAGAACATGAGCCCTCGGACGAAGGGGTTAAGTGCAAAACCTAACCCGCGGACGAAGTGGGACACGAACACGACCCTCTCGCCGGATCTGGGGGTGGGAATAACCTGCCCCTCGGCAGGAAGCCGATGATGGATTTCTGCGGTCAGGTACCTCGCTGCCCGAAGCTTCGCAATATCTCCCTCCATGACAGAAGAAGCTACCCACCGGCCTTGACGGGTGGAACCAGACATGATTGGGGCATGTGGCAACCGAAACCCGGGTGTTGGAACTCGGGGTAGCAGGGGTTGAGGAAGAAGAAAGCGTGAAAGAAAAAGACGGGTCTGTACCCCTATATAAAGGCTGCGAATATCAAACGTCTCCTCCTAGGCCTAAGAAACTTGCCTGTTTCCAAGGAGTTGTACCCAAGCGACTGTTGGGTTACCCACGTCTGGGTTGACTGGAATCCCTTAGAGGGGAGACACGATCTCCGCTTGGATAATACATGCCAATAAAACCATGTCTTGAGACATGGGACGACGGGCCAACTAAGATGGTTCGAAAATAATGGCCGAGCAGGCGTGATGTCATATTACCAAAAAAGTTGTCAGCGGATTGAACTCGTGAAATATTATATCCTCTGGAGTTGTGTATACAAGTCCGGAAACAATCATTACATCTGAAGACTATCTTGGAGTTCGGAAAAAAGGGAACCCGCCTTGCAATGCCGAATACAATCTGCATGCCGGACTCCTCATCATTGAATCTAGGTTCAGGGGCTACTGAGGGAGTCCTGGACTAAGGGGTCCTCGGGTGTCCGGCCTGTTATCCATGGGCCGGACTGATGGGCTGTGAAGACATGAAGGCCGAGGACTGTACCCGTGTCCGAATTGGACTCTCCTTAGCGTGGAAGGCAAGCTTGGCGACCAGCCGTGAAGATTCCTTCTTATGTAACCGACTCTATGGAACCCTAGATCTCTCCGTTGTCTATATAAACCGGAGGGCGTGGTCCGGATAGCGGATACTCATTACCATAGTCATACGGGCTAGACTTCTAGGGTTTAGCCATTACGATCTCGTGGTAGATCAACTCTTGTAATACTCATATTCATCAAGATCAATCAAGTAGGAAGTAGAGAGGGCCCGAACCTGGGTAAACATCGTGTCCCCTGTCTCCTATAACGATCGATTCTAGACGCATAGTTCGGGACCCCCTAACCGAGATCGCCGGTTTTGACACCGACAGCGTCCCCGGAGCCTCGCGGAGGAAGATAGTGCGGAGGTTCGCTAACTCCTGGGCAAGATCAGGACGCTCGCCTAGTTCGGATATACGATTGTCGAAGTAATGGCGACCTCCATAGTGCGGGGGGTCCAGCCACTCCAATACGGTGGACTTCCCATGTGGAACTACAATGGGGAATATGACGCCTCCCGCTGCGGCAGGAATGTCCGGACACCCCTGCCGCCCTAGCCAAAATATTGGTCGAACTGTTCCAGGGTGAGGAAGAGGAGTTCCTGTGCATCACACACAGAGAAGGATATTCCATGTACAACCCTCCTAGCTGCTGGGTAAGCCCCCAACTCTTCTCCTCTACTCATTCCACTCCCTAAGCCTCGCTCAATGAATATTAACCCATCCATTTGTAACAACACTGGCGAAAGATTTCCGAGGGGCTTCACAGCCCCGCCCCGCAGCCTGAGGGCCACAAGCGGGACCTTGACCCTGGATTCGAAGAGGATCCGGATATATTCGTGGTGCTCAAGAATGGCGTGTTTTACCAGGCGGGCTATAACAGCACCGAAGTGGCCATCATCGCCGATTACCCTGGACTTCTCCCTGCTTGGCACGTAAGTAGTCAGGAGACATCTCCCCAAAAAGGGTTCCCTCGTTCCGCCTCACCCACCGCACTGTCTCGTGCTTCGAAGGGGAGGCGTTCGACATACCGTGCTACTCCAGGAGCGACTCCGAAAAGAGCGGCTCCCGCACATGGCAAGCCTTCGAAGAGCAAGGCAAACGAAGACACGGTCGGGCCCTCGTCAAAGACGTATGGGTTTGCAAATATGTTTTTTAATAGTCGCATCCAACTGTGACTTTCATGTTCGTCCCGTATCAGGAAAAGAGTCTGCCGGACTGTGTCCGGGGGTTTGGTCAGTAATACTCCCAGCAGCCGGGATCCAGCCCCAGGCGAGGGGACGGGGGCCGATATGGGAGTGACGCCGGACTATCCTTCGACCGAGGGCTCGGAAAATATGTCCGTCACCAATTCGGAAGTGGAGAGTGCCATGAATCATCGGCGCTGGAGGGCCATTTTACGAGACCCCCGCTTTTCGGAAGAGGCGTTTAATGCCTTCAGCTGGTTGATGCATACATCTGAGCTGCTCGAGATGGGCTTAGTAGAGCCACAAAGCATCATTTAAAAGATGTGCGTGTAATTTTACTGTGTCTCAGTATGATAACCGTATGCTAGTAGCCCACGAGACTTAAAGTAGTTGGAACAACTGATTTGAGGATCGCTGCATAATCAGGTTCTGTCGAAGAAGAACGACGTGCTAGCCCAAGAGCTAGAAAAGTGCCGGACGTAGTTAAACGCGGTGACCGCCCAACTGGTAAAATCCAAGGCGGCGTCTTCTGGTAATATTTCCCTCCATCAAGAAACAGTTATTGTATAGCGACCGTGTTAACATTGCGGCTTTATCTCATAATAGGATCATTGGATCAACTGGAGGAAAAAGAGTTGAAAAGACTGCATGCCGCAGGTGAACGGGTTTTGACCCGTGTCAGACAGGAGAAAAACAAACTCCAAGATGCAAACACCCAGCTGGGCGAAGAGCTGAAGGATGTGCGGGCCTAGCTAGCCGACTCTATGAAGGAGAACAAAAATCTGCAAGGCGGCATATTCAGCATGTGGCCGAATTTACCTTATAACAGTTTGGAGGTAAAAGTAGCTGATATAGCTGTGATTGTAGGTATGTTGACGGGCCGTCCCGAAGAGGAGGTGTCCGGATCATCAAGTGATCTTCTGCAAGGGCTGTCGCAGTTGAACGAGCAAGCTCGACAGGCAATGCGGACTATAGCCAAGGCCTTATGGCCATCCGCCTCCCCTCCAGGGAGTATGGAAAGCTTGTAGAGTTGTTCAAGGGAGTGCGGCGGCGTATCCGACTATGGAAGATATTTGCCTGCCGAGAGGGTGCGCGATAGGATTGGGCCATGGTAAAAATGCGGTATACCAAGTTGGATCCGAATCACATGGCCCGGGTCGGACCGCTAGGGTCAAATGGGGAAAAAATTCCTGTTAGTTTAGTATATGACCAACTAGAGGTGGCTTCTAGATATTCCCAACAGGATTGTAAATTAGACCGCTTGTTGGACGGTATAGAGGAGGAAGTTTTTAAGTCCTAAGTGACTATGTACTTTCCTTCTAGTTGGATTGTAAAACGATTGTCATGGCCGACCTTTTCGCTTCGACCTCTTGACCCGAAGGTGCGAAGTGTTCACGAATACCTGAGCGACAAAATAAACCAGGGTATGCATGGAAACCAGGCGTAGGGGTCATAGTTGCTTGAACAGACAAGTTGTATCCGGCTAGTTATGTTATATTACATTAAAATTGTAAGAAACATCTTCCAGAGAGAATAGTTCCGTTAAGGGTTGCTTTCCCTGGGTGTGCATGCATCTATGTGCATGTCCGGACTGTGATGAAAAAATCATAGTGTGTATAGCTTCTGGGGGTTCACAATGGAATGAGTGCAAAAACATCTTTAGTTCACCGACCGAATATTCCCTTAAGAATGCTAGCTTTCGGCCTAACCCAGTCTGAGGTACACATCCGGATGACCCGGCAGTAACAATCGCAGAGGTGCTCCCTTTATGCCCTAGCCGAACTAACGGGAACGTAGGGCATAAGCACAGGAGCCAAGCAACCCTGCTTGGCCAAAACTTAAGTCATATTGATGCATATAATGGCAAAGAAAAGGTACATATGGGAAAAAAACGCATATGTGATGAGCTTGATGCTCGGAAACTAGTAGTAGCAAGCTTCTGTCCAAGAAGCCCCGAGGTATAATAGATGTACATACTTGAAGATGTATGCATCGAGGGTGCACGGTCTAACCGCATGAAAGCTTTTAAAGCTAAAGAGAAAAAAACAAAAAGAGAGAAAAAATGATGAAAATGATAAGGGGAAGGAGACGAAATAAGAGTTCGGCTCTAGGCATAGAATCTTCGGAGTCTGGCTGCGTTCCAGTGGTTCGGCTCTAGTCGATTGTCTGACGCATCACGCAAGCGGTATGCCCCTTCGGTGAGAACTTCGTCGATGATGAAGGGACCCTCCCACTTGGGCTTGAGTTTTTCCTTTTTCTTCTCCGGCAGGCGTAGAACGAGTTCACTGATGTTGTAAGTTTTGGCCCGCATTTCTCTGCTTTGATACCTGCGAGCTTGCTGTTGATAAAATGCAGAACGGGCTTTTGTGACGTCGCGCTCCTCCTCTAGGGCATCTAAGTTGTCCTGCCGATCGATCTCGGCCTCTCTTTCTTCGTACATGCGCACTCGAGGTGAGTCATGAATAATGTCGCAGGGTAGTATTGCCTCTGCGTCGTATACCATGAAAAAGGTGTGTATTCGGTAGTGCGATTGGGCGTGGTTCGCAACCGCCAGAGTACGGAGTCGAACTCCTCAAGCCAGTGCTTGTCTGATTCCTTCAAAGACCGCACTAGTGTAGGCTTAATGCCGCTCATAATGAGATCATTGGCTCTTTCGACTTGACCATTTGTCTGTGGGTGATAGACAGAGGCGTAATCAAGCTTGATGCCCAGATTGGCGCACCAGGTTTTCACGTCGTCGGCTGTGAAGTCGGAGCCGTTATTGGTGATGATATTGTGCGGAACACCATAATGGTGTACAACACCAGATATGAATTCTGTCACCGGCCCGGATTCGGCTTTTTGAACTGGTTTGGCCTCTATTCACTTAGTGAATTTATCCACCATGACCAGCAAATATTTTTTCTTGTGGATTCCTCCTTTAAGGGGTCCAACCATATCCAGTCCCCAGACCGCAAATGGCCAAGTGATGGGGATTGTTTGTAGGGCAGTGGGGGGCATATGGCTTTGGTTGGCGAAGAGTCGGCATCCGACGCAACATTGGACAAGGTCCTGTGCATCTGCTCGGGCCGTCGGCCAATAAAACCCTGTAGAGAAGGCCTTGCTAACAAGGGCCCGAGCTGCGGTGTGGTAACCACCAAGACCGGCGTGAATCTCAGCCAGGAGCTGCCGCCCCTCCTCCTCGGAGATACATGTTTGAAGGACTCCGGTAGCGCTTTTCTTACAGAGTTCTTAGTCGAGAACCTTATAGGCCTTCGAACGCCGGACAATGCGACGGGCCTCATTCTGATCCTAAGGAAGTTCCTTCCTATTAAGGTAGGCCAAGAAGGGTTTAGTCCATGGGGAAATGACTGCCATAATGAGATGGGCCAACGGTGTTATTTCGATGGTTGAGCCGCCGTTGATATCTGTTTGTTCCGAATCTGGAGTTGTCTTCGGATCCGGACTAGTGTTGACGCTTTCCCCCTGCCACACCACAGATGGCTTAGAAAGTCTTTCCAGAAAGATATTAGGTGGGACGGGGTCACGCTTGGCGCCAATACGAGCGAGAACGTCCGCCGCTTGATTACTCTCTCGGGCCACGTGATAGGACTCGAGCCCCTCGAACTGAGCTGACATTTTAGGACGGCATTACGATAAGCTGCCATCTTTGGATCCTTGGCATCGAAATCTCCATTTATTTGAGATATTGCCAGGTTTGAGTCCCCGCGCACCTCCAGGCGTTGTATGCCCAAGGAGACAGCCATCCGGAGACCATGCAATAAGGCCTTGTATTCGGCTGCGTTGTTGGAATCTGTGTATAGTATTTGGAGTACGTACAGAATGACGTCTCCAGTAGGGGACGTTAAACCGACGCCCGCTTCTAGCCCTGCCAGCATTTTGGAGCCATCGAAATTCATAACCCAATTGGAATATGTGTCGTACTCTTTAGGGAATTCGGCCTCTGTCCATTCGGTGACGAAGTCAGCCAGTACTTGGGATTTAATAGCTCGACGTGGCTTGTATGTAATATCAAATGGAAGGAGCTCACTGCCGCATTTGGCGATCCAGCCCATGGCATCGCGGTTGTTTATAACTAGTCATCAACCCGTGCTCCTGCACGGGCTAGGATTTTTTTATAAGTTTACTATTGTATACATAGAATATAATATTGTACGTAGAAAGTTTAATATTGTACAAATTTTCATAGTGTATAACATATTTTATTTTCCAACTATAAATATACTTAGAACATTGTTGATCACCTTATAATTTTTAAAATTTTCTATTATGCATTATGCCACAACAGAGTGTGGTGACACCACTATTTATATTTAACAGCTCCTAATTTTGTAATTAGTATATACATTGAAAATGTGTTTTGTAATACCTAACTTTAGCACAGATTATCAATTTTGACTTCTTGAAATATATTCTTGTATTTTCTTATTACATATATTTGCCAGATAGATTTAGAACTTTTTTGAAACTTTGATTTTTAATATTTTCTTGAAATACTGTGTGCATGTCACATACATATTCGGAAGTATATGTAAGTGTGATTTAAGTGCATGTGCGATTGGTATACTGCTTGCTTTAAGTTTTTTAAAGTAACCTGTAAAATTCTAGAAGCTCGCCTTTTTGTATTCTCAAATTTCCTCTAAATTATTGGATGCCCACCTGTAGATTCTAAAATTTTGTTACTACATTTTTGGAAAATTGATCCTTCTGACATCCCAACTGAGTCATCTGGAAAATTAATGGCACTGTTTTTCGTTGGGTTCTACTAAATTATATTTCTTTACTTAGTTAACTACTCTCACTTCTTAAGCATTTGTTTCGAAATATCTTAAATACAAAAAATAATCTATATGCCCTCACTTCTGAAACTAACGGATTTCTGATGCACATGCACAGTTAGAAATTCATTTTTTTGAAATATATATTAGGATTTTTATTATATGTGTTTGCCAGATAGATTTAGAAGATTTTTGGCACTGACATGTTTAATAATTTCATAATACAACGTGTGCATGTCACATACATATTCTGGAGTATATATGTAAGTGTGATTTAAGTACATGTGTGATTGGTACAGTACACGCATATAAGCGTTGTGGTAGTGTACGTGGTGATTTTTTGATGAGAAACAATAGTCCACATACTTACATGCATGTACGCACAACATGCTTACCTTAGTGCCTCACAAATGCATAGCTAACTTCATCAATATGCTTTGTAGAAAAAAATAATTGTTGGAAGATCACAATAAGGTTTCCCTTCCCTTTTATGTCTGCAATTTTTTTTAAGTGAAGAAGGGAGAGACCAAGAGGAGCACGTCTCAGCTTTCCTTTCCTTTATTTAAGGAAACGGAGAGATATGCCTGCAATTTTTTTCATCAATGAATAAGGGAGAGACCAAAGGGAGGACGACTGGCATAGGGGAGGACAACATTCTCTTGCTGGACTTCAAAGTTGAGGGCGCTATGGAGAAGAACGGCCATAGGGATCTCTCGAGGAAACTTCTAATGGCGAACAAATCTTGAAGGAGATATTTTATCTCGCCAGGAAACTTTAGTGGGCAGATGAATATTTTTTCCCTATATTACACATGCAACATTTTGGTAAAATTACATGTATAGGACACCAGGCGAGGATTCCCTGTAATATTTTTAATCCGACGAAGATGTTTTTTAATGTTAAGAGGCCAGCTCTATGACGTAACTTATTTTCCTTTTATACTATCGGTGGAGTTTTATGGGTGGAGACTTACTTTGTTTTTTGGCTAACAGTGAACGTGGCAGATGTTTTTTTGTGTTAATAAGGGGCCTTCTCAGGAGGAATTAAGATCGAGGGAGGAAGGACACTACGGGGGATTGGTTATTTGTTTTTTGCTGATGAAGATGCGTTAACATGGGACAGTAGTTTTTTTGTTCTTTGAATAGAACGTGGAGCAGGAGTTGAGGACTCCTTGAGGCATGTTAACGTGGGACAGTAGTTTTTTTTATAGAACGTGGGACAGGAGATGAGGACTCCTTGAGGCATGCATCCAACGGTGGTAGATAATTAATTCAAAGATCAGACGGCTAATTTTCTTAGTTTCCGAGGATTAACGTGAAGCCTCATATGGTGTTTTTTTTATAGAACGTGGGACATGAGATGAGGACTCCTTGAGGCATGCATCCAACGGTGGTAGATAATTAATTCAAAGATCAGGCGGCTAATTTTCTTAGTTTCTGAGGATTAACGTGAAGCCTCATATGGTGCCTCCGATTAGTAAATATAAGATATAAGATATAAGATGTCGTTGAGTGGTACTTCGGAAGCCACCGTGATCGAACACTCCTGGAAGTAGTGTTGGAGCTTTCGGGATGCCATGAAGACCGCGTATGCTATCTTTTGATAATGGGGGTACCGGGATTTGCATGGTGTAAGGACAGTGGATACATAGTATACTGGCTTTTGAAGCAGGCATTTTTGTTCGTCCTGTTCTCTTTCAACAACGAGCACGGCGCTCACCACCTGATGTGTTGCCGATATGTATAATAACATGGGTTCGCTGACGTTTGGCACAGCTAGGATTGGGTTGCCCGCTAGAATGGTTTTTATTTCCTCCAGTCCGGCTGTTGCCGCGTCCGTCCACTCGAAACGATCGGTTTGCCGTAGAAGGCGATAGAGTGGCAGTGCTTTTTCTCCCAATCTGGAGATAAAGCGGCTTAGAGCTGCCACGCAACCCGCGAGTTTTTGGACTTGTTTGAAGTTCGTTGGCGTGGCCAGTTGAGACAGAGCCTGAATTTTGGCCGGATTTGCTTCAATTCCTCTATTGGAAACGATGAAGCCCAACTGTTTTCCAGCGGGGACGCCGAAAACACACTTTTCCGGATTGAGCTTAATGTCATACGCGCAGAGGTTTTCGAATGTGAGACGTAAATCGTCTATTAGTGTTTCGACGTGCCTAGTTTTGATGACGACATCGTCCACATAAGCTTCAACTGTCTTGCCGATCTGTTTTTCCAGGCACGCTTGAATCATGTGTTGGTATGTGGTGCCAGCGTTCTTAAGCCCGAAGGGCAAGGTGTTGAAGCAGAATGGCCCATATGAGATAATAAATGCCGTTGCAGCTTGATCGGACTCCTTCATTTTGATTTGATGGTATCCGGAATATTCATCGAGGAAACACAGTGAGTCGTGTCCTATGGTAGCATCGATGATTTGATCAATGTGGGGAGGGGGAAGGGATTCTTAGGGCAAGCCTTACTGAGGTCTTTAAATTCGACGCACATGCGCCAGGATTTGTCCTTCTTTGGTACCATCACCAGGTTTGCCAGCCAATCCGGATGTTTTATTTCTCTAATGAATCCGGCCTTAATTAGCTTGGCTAACTCCTCCCCCATAGCCTGGCGTTTGGGTTCGGAAAAGCGCCGCAGTGCTTGTTTGACTAGTTTATATCCTTTTAATATATTGAGACTATGTTCGGCCAGCTTGCGTGGGATTCCAGGCATATCACAAGGGTTCCAGGCGAAGATATCCCAGTTTTCGCGAAGGAAATCTCGTAATGCGGCGTCGACTGTTGGGTCTAGTTGTGCTCCAATAGATGTTGTGTTCTTGGGGTCCGTTGGGTGGACCTGGAATTTGACTATTTCTTCTGCCGGTTTGAAGGAGGTGGATTTGGAGTGCAGTGCGGTTAATTCTTCGGCCACAAGGGCTTCAGATAATGCCTCAAGGGCCAGGGATGCGGTTTTGTTTTCGGGGCGGAGTGCTATGTCCGGATCACTGACAAGAGTGATTATGCCATTTGGACCGGCCATTTTGAGCTTCATGTACCCGTAATGAGGTATAGCTTGGAAGTGTGTAAAAGGATCTTGCCCCAAGAGGGCGCGGTATCCGTAGCAGAAAGGAGCCACTTGGAAGGTGATTTCTTCAGACCGATAATTCTCCGGCGTGCCGAATACCACGTCAAGTGTGATTTTCCCGCACACCGCGCCTTCCGACTGGGAATGATTCCTCAGAAAGTCGTGCTGCTTTGCTCGATGCGGCTTCTGTTTATTTCCATCTTGTGGAGTGTATCCTCATATATGAGGTTTAGTCCGCTACCACCGTCCATGAGGACCTTGGTGAGTCGAAAGCCGTCCATAATGGGACTAAGGACTAATTGAAAGTGCAACTATCCCTGGGTGGTTTTGGTAATTCCTAATAACATATAGCTCATTGAGCTAATGCTATTTCAAGATAAACATTTCAGGAAAGCTCAATGACTGGCATGGCATGGGTGAGAAAAGTGGACCCCTCAAAATGCTAAGGACAAAGGATTGGCTCAAGCTCAAAGCTCAGGACTCTACATTTTCCATTTTAAGTGATCCAATATCACATTGAGTCCATAGGAAAAGCTAATACTATCAAGAGGGGGTGAGGTGTTGCTTAATGACTTTCTTGCTCAAAGTGCATAGTGATATGCTCCAAAAACCGTTAACTACTTTCTCACATCCACATATGTCTCAAACCAAAAGTCAAACTCGGCCCCACCGAAACTTTCTATCCGGCGCCACCGAGTTCAGTTGACATAGCCACTGCCAGAAACCCTAGTCTTTTCGGTCTTACCAATAGGGATCTCGGTCTCACCGAGATGGGATTGTAATCTCTCTGTTTCTCTTCGTAACGTTTCGGTCAAACCGAGATGAGCAATCGGTCCCACCGAGATTGCAATGCAAACTTTCTGTTTCCCTTTCGTAACGTTTTGGTCTAACCGGGATGAGCGAATCGGTCCCACCGAGTTTGCCTGGCCAACTCTATGTTTGTCTATTACCAAAATCGGTCTCACCGAGATTACGTTATGCCCTAACCCTAACGAAATCGGTTTCACTGAGTTGACGTGTCGGTCCCACCGAAAATCCTAACGGTCACATTATGAATCAAATCGGTCCGATCGAGTTTCAGGATTCGGTCCCACTGAGTTTGGTAAATTGTTTGTAACAGTTAGATTTTGTGTGAAGGCTATATATACCCCTCCACCCACTCTTCATTCGTGGAGAGAGCCATCAGAACATGCCTACACTTCCAACATATATTTTCTGAGAGAGAACCACCTACACTTGTGTTGAGGTCAAGATATTCCATTCCAACCACATAAATCTTGATCTCTAGCCTTCGCCAAGTTGCTTTCCACTCAAATCATCTTTCCACCAAATCAAATCCTATGAGAGGGAGTTGAGTGTTGGGGAGACTATCATTTGAAGCACTAGAGCAAGGAGTTCATCATCAACACACCATTTGTTACTTCTTGGATAGTGGTGTCTCCTAGATTGGCTAGGTGTCACTTGGGAGCCTCCGTCAAGATTGTGGAATTGAACCAAGGAGTTTGTCAGGGCAAGGAGATCGCCTACTTCGTGAAGATCTACCCGAGTGAGGCAAGTCCTTCGTGGGAGACCGCCATGGTGGGATAGACAAGGTTGCTTATTCGTGGACCCTTCGTGGGTGGATCCCTCTGTGGACTCGCGCAACCGTTACCCTTCGTGGATTGAAGTCTCCATCAACGTGGATGTATGATAGCACCACCTATCGGAATCACGGATAAAAAATCTCTGTGTCAACATTGCGTTTACTCCCTCAAACTGCTCCCTTTACCTTCATATGCAATTGTGTTACATTCTGCTGCTATACTCTTAGAATTGCATGTGTAGGTTGATTGCTTGACTTGTTGCTAAAATCTGCCAAGAACTAAAATTGGGAAAATCTTAGATTTTTATTTGGTCAAGTAGTCTAATCACCCCCCCCCCTCTAGACACACTTTCGATCCTACAAGTGGTATCAGAGCTTTGGTCTCCATTTTCTTTGATTTCCATAGCTTTTAGTGGTCATAGCCTTGGTTTCACAACCTAGGAGAGTATGGCGTCTAGCGAGGGAAATTACCACCATAGAGGTCCTTACTTTGATTGTACAAATTTTGCTAGTTGGAAGCATAAGATGAAAATGCATATTCTTGGACATAACCCGACCGTTTGGGCTATTGTGTGTATTGGCTTGCAAGGTGAATTCTTTGATGGGAGAGAACCAAACCGTGAAGCTACCGCGAAAGAGTTGAAGATGCTGCAATACAATGCTCAAGCTTGTGATATTCTCTTCAACAGATTGTGCCCTGAAGAATTCAACAAAATCAGTCGTCTTGAGAATGCAAAGGAAATTTGGGGTACTTTGATTGATATGCATGAAGGTACCGACTCCGTCAAGGAATCCAAATTGGATGTGCTTCAAAGTCAACTTGACAAGTTCAAAATGAAGGATGGTGAAGGTGTCGCTGAAATGTACTCTAGGCTTGCTCTCATCACAAATGAGATTGTCGGCTTAGGAATTGAAGAGATGATCGATAAATTCATCATCAAGAAGATCCTAAGAGCCTTGGATGGAAAATATGATACCGTGTGCACATTGATCCAAATGATGCCCAATTACAAAGATCTCAAGCCAACGGAAGTCATTGGAGGAATTGTTGCTCATGAGATGTCACTCAAGGATAAGGAAGAGCTCCACAACAAGTCAAGTGGTGGTTACAAAGCCTCATGTGAAGCTCCCACATCATCAAGTGAGAACCAAACCTTCAATAAAGAATTGATCCTAATGGCGAAGAACTTCAACAAGTTCTACAAAAGTAGAAGCAAGGAAAGAATTTCCAAGTCAAGGTCCTACAATGACAAAAGATCTTCTAGTCGTGAGCAAAATTCCAACAATTGTGGAAGACCCGGACACTATTCCAATGAGTGTACGGCTCCCTACAAAAGAAGAGAAGATTCTCCGAAAAGAAGGAGTAGAAGAGAAAAATCACCACCAAGAGAAAGAAGGAGTACAGATGATCGTTATGAACGAAGACCCTCTTGGAGAAGCAAGGATTCGGAAAGGAAGGATAAGTCATCAAGGAGCTACACAAAAAGAAGACATCAAGCTCATGTTGTTGAATGGGTATCCGGCTCCGACTCCGACAATCACTCCGACTCCGAATATACTCAAGATGAAGGTGTTGCCAGACTAGCACTTGTGACAACCAACTCCTACGACATATTTGAATCACCAAATAAAGGAATTGGGAGATGCTTCATGGCTAAAGGTCCAAAGGTAACACACCCCGAGTATGTTGATTTCAATGGTGATGAAGATGATTTGCTAGGAGATGATGATTTACTTGTTGACAACTCTAGTTATGAAAACTATGATGAATTTTCTATTAATCATGCTAATCAAGATAAAACGAATGATGATGATAAGAAGGAGATTGAGAGTCTAACCAAAGAACTAAACACTCTTAAGTTAGCTCATGAAACTACCTTGGAAGATCATTGAGGACTTTTAAAGACTCATGAGAAGCTACGCTTTGAAAAGCTCAACCTTGAGCAAGAGCATGCGTTTTTAAAGGCAATCAATGATGATCTTCGCAAGAAAAGTTCTTCTTACATTACCAAGCGTTTACTGTTGTCTACTTACATGCCACAAGTTAAATCTAACAACAAGAACAAGAAACATTCTTCATTTAGTAGTAACAAAAATCATGCTAAATCCAACGTTGTTGCTTCTAGTAGTTCTCTTGATTGCACTAATGATTCTCTTAGCCAAGTTACACTTGAGCAAGAAAATAGCTTATTGAAGGGAATCATAGAGAAGGGTGTTTACAAGAGCCTTGTCGGAAGTAAGAAATTTGAGGAAATTGTACGCTAGCAAGGAAGGCACCGGAAGAATCAAGGTGTTGGTTTTGAACGAAAGTTCAATGCCAATGGAGTTGAGTGGGAAGAAGATCAATACCCCAAGACGAAGTTTGTTCCTCAACAAGAGAAGTATGATCCTACTTATTTCCAAGGAACACAAGCTCAAGATGACCTTCTGTTGGGGAACGTAGTAGAAATTCAAAATTTTCCTACGTGTCACCAAGATCTATCTATGGAGAAACCAGCAACGAGGGGAAGGGGAGTGCATCTACATACCCTTGTAGATCGCTAAGCGGAAGCGTTCAAGTGAACGGGGTTGATGGAGTCGTACTCGTCGTGATCCAAATCACCGATGACCAAGTGCCGAACGGACGGCACCTCCGCGTTCAACACACGTACAGCCCGGTGACGTCTCCCATGCCTTGATCCAGCAAGGAGAGAGGGAGAGGTTGAGGAAGACTCCGTCCAGCAGCAGCACAACGGCGTGGTGGTGATGGAGGAGCGCGGAATTCTAGCATGGCTTCGCCAAGCACTACGAGAGACGAGGAGGGAGAGAGGTAGGGCTGCGCCTTGGGAGAGTTCATCTCGTGTCTTGGGCAGCCCCAAAACCTCCACTATATATAGGGGCAAGGGGGAAGGGGAGGCGCCCTAGGGTTTCCCCTAGGGGGGCGGCGGCCAGGGCAGATGGGATCTCCCCTTTGGGTGACTTGGCCCCCAAGCCAGGAGGTAGGAACCCTAGATGGGGCGCCCCAAACCCCCTGGTCACGTGGGAATAGGTGAGGGGGGCGCACAGCCCCTTAGTGGGCTGGTTTGCCCCCTTCCCTTGGCCCATGAAGCCCCCCAACACTTGCCGGGGCTCCCGAAACACCTTTCGGTCATGCTGGTCATCACCCGGTACCTCCTGAACACTCCCGGGCTCCAAAACCCTTCGTCCAATATATCAATCTTTACGTCCGGACCATTCCGGAACTCCTCGTAACGTCCGGGATCTCATCCGAGACTCCGAACAACATTCGGTAACCGCGTACATACTTTCCCTATAACCCTAGCGTCATCGAACCTTAAGTGTGTAGACCCTACGGGTTCGGGAATCATGCAGACATGACCGAGACACCTCTCCGGCCAATAACCAACAGCAGGATCTGGATACCCATGTTGGCTCCCACATGTTCCATGATGATCTCATTGGATGAACCACGATGTCAAGGATTCAGTCAATCCCGTATACAATTCCCTTTGTCTAGTGGTATTGTACTTGCCCGAGATTCGATCGTCGGTATCCCGATACCTTGTTCAATCTCGTTACCGGCAAGTCTCTTTACTCGTTCCATAACACATCATTTCGTAATCAACTCCTTGATCACATTGTGCACATTATGATGATGTCCTACCGAGTGGGCCCAGAGATACCTCTCCGTCACACGGAGTGACAAATCCCAGTCTCGATTCGTGCCAACCCAACAGACACTTTCGGAGATGCCTGTAGTGTACCTTTATAGCCACCCAGTTACGTTGTGACGTTTGGCACACCCAAAGCATTCCTACGGTATCCGGGAGTTGCACAACCTCATGGTCTAAGGAAATGATACTTGACATTAGAAAAGCTTTAGCATACGAACTACACAATCTTTGTGCTAGGCTTAGGATTGGGTCTTGTCCATCACATCATTCTTCTAATGATGTGACCCCGTTATCAATGACATCCAATGTCCATGGTCAGGAAACCGTAACCATCTATTGATCAACGAGCTAGTTAACTAGAGGCTTACTAGGGACATGGTGTTGTCTATGTATCCACACATGTATCTGAGTTTCTTATCAATACAATTCTAGCATGGATAATAAACGATTTATCATGAATAAGGAAATATAATAATAACCTATTTATTATTGCCTCTAGGGCATATTTCCAACAGCCTCCCACTTGCACTAGAGTCAATAATCTAGTTCACATCGCCATGTGATTAACATTCACAGGTCACATCGCCATGTGACCAACATCCAAAGAGTTTACTAGAGTTCATAATCTAGTTCACATCACTATGTGATTAACACTCAATGAGTTCTGGGTTTGATCATGTTGCTTGTGAGAGAGGTTTTAGTCAACGGGTCTGCAACATTCAGATTCGTATGTACTTCGCAAATCTCAACGCTATATTTGGAGCCATTTCAAATAACTGTTCTACATGGAGCTATTCTAAATTGTTGCTCCATTATACGTATCCGGCATCTGTACTCAAAGCTATCCGGATAGGTGTTAAGCTTGCATCAACGTAACTCTTTACGTCGAACTCTTTATCACCTCCATAACCGAGAAACATATCCTTATTCCTCTAAGGATAATCTTGACCGCTATCTGGTGATCTACTCCTAGATCACCTTTGTACCCTCTAGCCAGACATGTGGCAAGGCACATGTCAGGTGCGGTACACAGCATAGCATACTATGGATCCTATGTCTAAGCATAGGGGACGACCTTCGTCCTTTCTCTCTGTTCTGTCGTGGTCGAGCTTTAAGTCTTAACTTCGTACCTTACAACTCAGGCAAGAACTTCCTTCTTTGACTGATCCATCTTGAACACCTTCAAGATCATGTCAAGGTATGTGCTCATTTGAAAGTACCATTAAGCGTTTTGATCTATCCCTATAGATCTTGATGCTCAATGTTTAAGCAGCCTAATCCAGGTTTTCCATTGAAAAACACTTTTCAAATAACCCTATATGCTTTCCAGAAATTCTACATTATTTCTGATCATCAATATGTCAACAACATATACTCATCAGAAATTCTATAGTGCTCCCACTCACTTCTTTGGAAATACAAGTTTCTCATAAACTTTGTATAAACCCAAAATCTTTGATCATCTCATCAAAGTGTACATTCCAACTCCAAGATGCTTACTCTAGTCCTTAGAAGGATTGCTGGAGCTTTGCATACTTGTTAGCATCTTTCAGGATCGACAAAATCTTCTGGTTGTATCACATACAACCTTTCCTCAAGAACAAGGAAACAATATTTTGACATCCCATCTGCAAGATTTCATAAATAATGCAGTACCTGCTAATTCCAACATACTCTTAGCATCGCTACGATTGAGTAAGTCTCATCGTAGTCAACTCCTTGAACTTGTCGGGAAACACCTTAACGACAAGTCGAGCTTTCTCAATGGTGACACTTACCATCATTGTTTGTCTTCCTTTTAAAATCCATATGTACCCAACAGCCTTACGACTATCAAGTAGTTCTTTCAAAGTCTACACTTTGTTTTCATACATGGATCCTCTCTCGGATTTTATGGCCTCGAGCCATTTTTTCGGAATCCGGGCCCACCATCGCTTCTCCATAGCTCATAGGTTCATCGTTGTCCAACAACGTGACCTTTTAAGACAGGGTTACCACTTAGAAGTTGTACACACCCTTGTCAACCTATGAGGTTCGATAGTAACTTGATCTGAAGCTCCATGCTCATCATTAGCTTTCTCTTCAACTGAGGCAGGGGCCACAGAAACATTTTTCCTGTGCTTGCGCTACTCTCTGCCTGAAGTGAAGGTTCAACAACCTTATCAAGTTCTATCTTCCTCCCACTCAATTCTTTCGAGAGAAACTTTTCCTCGAGAAAGGACCCGATTCTAGAAACAATCCCTATTGCTTTCAGATCTGAATTAGGAGGTATACCCAACTGTTTTGGGTGTCCTATTAAGATGCATTTTATCCGCTTTGGGTTCGATCTTATCAACCTGAAACTTTTTCACATAAGCGTCGCAGCCCCAAACTTTTAAGAAATGACAACTCAGGTTTCTCCAAACCATAGTTCAAACGGTTTCGTCTCAACGGAATTACGTGGTTGTCGGGGGATATCTGGCCTCCACGAGCACCTATGGGGACGGAGCCCCTTGTCGGTTCGGCGGGGGGCGGAGGTTGCACAAAGAGCAGATCGAGGCGACACACACACACAACGATTTTACCCAGCTTCGGGTCGCATGGATGCGTAAAACCCTACTGCTGCATGTCTGGTTGATTGGAGTTCTTGCTCTGGAGCGCAAGAAGCTACAGTAAGTTGGAGCTGGATGTAGACGAGGGTCTACTGGGTATCCTCTCTCTCTCTCTTCGTCTAGGGTTTTCTCTCCTCCCTTCCGGGTCCGATCCCCTCCTACGTGCGCATGGGCCTCCTTTTATATGTTAAGGGGTTTCCCACAGGTAGCGACGCAAGTGAGGGTAAAAATGGCAAGGAACTGTGCGAACAGTGGCCGCACAGTGCTATCGCACCTAACTCTAACGGCGGGGGACAAAGGCATTAAATGCCCGTCTGGATCGCCTGAACAGTGCCGAGGCGGACCGTTAGGGGCGCCTCCGCTTGCCACGGGGGCGACTCCGCCAACGTCGCATGCCACGCGCGCGCCCCAGGCTGCGCGGCACCCCGCCACGTGTCTCTGGGGAAGCTCCAGAGTGACGCGTGGGCAGGTGAGCTGGAGCGCATGCCTGAGGTGGTGGTTTGCCGCGGCAAGTGGCTTGCCGCGATGGTTGTCTTGCCGCACCTGAGAGCTTGCCGCTCGTCAGGCCTTGCCGAGGCGCGCGGAGCGTCGCAGCGGGCTTCTCTTGGGGTGCCTTGGCTTGGCCGTCCCGGCGAGCTCCTCCCGCCGGGGTCTTGGTGCTTCGGCTTAGTCGTCCCGGCAAGCTCCTCTTGCCGGGGCCTTGTCGCCTTGGCCCAGCAAGCTCCTCTTGCCGGACCTCACCTTCTCGCCCCCGGCAAGCTCCTCTTGTCGGGGTTGGGTCTTCTCGGCTCGATCACTTGGCCTTCGTCCGGCCCAGAAAGGGCCGTGGAGACTCTTGTCGCTCCCCTGGCAAGCCTTGCCGCGGGACGCTACTACTGCCCGTGCACAAGTTCGGGGTACTAAGGTACCCCTACTTTAGTACACCGACAGTGGTGCCCTATTAAAGTGAGTGCGGTTGTCTCTAATGCCTAACCCATGAACGATAGTGGTAATTCGATAAGAGACATCATGGTACGCACCATATCCAATAGGGTGCAACTATGATGTTCGGACACACCATCACACTATGGTGTTCCAGGAGGTATTAGTTGTGAAACAATTTCCACAGTGCCAAACTCGTAACTCAGATATTCATTTCTATGATCATATCATAGACATTTTATCCTCTTATCACGAAGATCTTCAACTTCATTCTGAAATTACTTGAACCATTCAATAATTCAGACTTGTGTTTCATCAAGTAAATATACTCAGTATCTACTCAAATCATCTGTGAAGTAAGAGCATAACGATATCCACTGCGTGCCTCAGCACTCATTGGACTGCACACATCAAAATGTGTTACTTCCAACAAGTTGCTTTCTTGTTCCATTTTACTGAAACCGAAGCTTTCAGTCATCTTGCCCATGTGGTATGATTTGCATATCTCAAGTGATTCAAAATCAAGTGAGTACAAACGGTCCATCTGCATGGAGTTTCTTCATGCGTATATACCAATAGACATGGTTCACATCACTCAATCCTTTTTCAAAAATGAGTGAGTCCAAAGATCCATCAACATGGAGCTTCTTGATGCGTTTTATACCAATATGACTTACATGGCAGTGCCACAAGTACGTGGTACTATCATTACTATCTTATATCTTTTGGCATGAACATGTGTATCACTATGAGCGAGATTCAATAAACCATTCATTTTAGGTGCAAGACCATTGAAGGTATTATTCAAATAAATAGAGTAACCATTATTCTCCTTAAATGAATAACCGTATTGTGATAGACATAATCCAATCAGGTCTATGCTCAACGCAAACACCAAATAACAATTATTTAGGTTTAACACCAATCTCGATGGTAGAGGGAGCGTGCGATGCTTGATCACATCAACCTTGGAAACACTTCCAACACATCTCGTCAGCTCACCTTTAGCTAGTCTCCATTTATTCCGTAGCTTTTATTTTGAGTTACTAACACTTAGCAACCGAACCGGTATCTAATACCCTGATGCTACTAGGAGTACTAGTAAAGTACACATTCACATAATGTATATCCAATATACTTCTATCGACAGCCTTCTCATCTACCAAGTATCTAGGGTAATTCTGCTCCAGTGGCTGTTCCCCTTATTACAGAAGCACTCAGTCTCGGGTTTGGGTTCAAACTTGGGTTTCTCCACTAGAGCAGCAGCTGATTTGCTGTTTCATGAAGTATCCCTTCTTGCCTTTGCCCTTCTTGAAACTAGTGGTTTCACTAACCATCAACAATTGATGCTCCTTCTTGATTTCTACTTTCGCGGTGTCAAACATCGCGAATATTTCAAGGATCATCATATCTATCCCTGATATGTTATAGTTCATTACGAAGCTCTAGCAGCTTGGTGGCAATGACTTTGGAGAAACATCACTATCTTATCTGGAAGATCAACTCCCACTCGATTCAAGTGATTGTTGTACTCAGACAATCTGAGCACAAGCTCAACGATTGAGCTTTTCTCCCTTAGTTTGCAGGCCAAGAAAATCGTCGGAGGTCTTATACCTCTTGACGTGGGCACGAGCCTGAAATCCCAATTTCAGCCCTCGAAACATCTCATATGTTCCGCGACATTTCAAAAATGTCTTCGGTGCCTCAATTCTAAACCATTTATCATTACCGAACTATCATGTAGTCATCAAAACGTGTATATCAGATGTTCGCAACATCCACAGACCACATTCGAGGTGCAGCACACCGAGTGATGCATTAAGGACATAAGCCTTGTACTGTCCGCATAATTGCTACTTTCAACTTTCAACTATATTTTCTCTAGGAACGTATCTAACTCAGTAGAACCAAAGTGCGAGCTTACGACATAATTTGCAAAGATCTTTTGACTATGTTCAGGATAATTAAATTCATCTTATGAACTCCCACTCAGATAGACATCCCTCTAGTCATCTAAGTGATTACATGATCCGAGTCAACTAGGCCGTGTCCGATCATCACGTGAGACGGACTAGTCATCATCGGTGAACATCTTTATGTTGATCGTATCTACCATACGACTCATGCTCGACCTTTCGGTCTCTTGTGTTCCGAGGCCATGTCTGTACATGCTAGGCTCGTCAAGTCAACCTAAGTGTTTCGCGTGTGTAAATCTGTCTTACACCCGTTGTATGTGAACGTAAGAATCTATCATACCCGATCATCACGTGGTGCTTCGAAACGACGAACTTTCGCAACGGTGCACAGTTAGGGGGAACACTTTCTTGAAATTTTAGTGAGGGATCATCTTATTTACTACCGTCGTTCTAAGCAAATAAGATGCAAAAACATGATAAACATCATATGCAATCAAATAGTGACATGATATGGCCATCATCACTTTGCTCCTTTTGATCTCCATCTTCGGGGCTCCATGATCATCATCATCATCGGCATGACACCATGATCTCCATCATCATGATCTCCATCATCGTGTCTTCATGAAGTTGTCTCGCCAACTATTACTTCTACTACTACAGCTAACGGGTAGCAGTATAGTAATTACATGACGTTTACGTTTGACACGCAGGTCATAAATAAATTAAGACAACTCCTATGGCTCCTGCCGGTTGTCATATTCATCGACATGCAAGTCGTGATTCCTATTACAAGAACATGATCATCTCATACATCACATATATCATTCATCACATCCTTTTGGCCATATCACATCACATGGCATACCCTGCAAAAACAAGTTAGACGTCCTCTAATTGTTGCTTGCATGTTTTACGTGGCTGCTATGAGTTTCTAGCAAGAACGATTCTTACCTATGCAAAACCACAACGTGATATGTCAATTGCTATTTACCCTTCATAAGGACCCTTTTCATCGAATCCGATCCGACTAAAGTGGGAGAGACTGGCACCCGCTAGCCACCTTATGCAACTAGTGCATGTCAGTCGGTGGAACCTGTCTCACGTAAGTGTACGTGTAAGGTCGGTCCGGGCCGCTTCATCCCACAATGCCGCCGAATCAAGATTGGACTAGTAACGGTAAGCATATTGAACAAAATCAACGCCCACAACTACTTTGTGTTCTACTCATGCAAAGAATCTACGCAATAGACCTAGCTCATGATGCCACTTTTGGGGAACGTAGCAGAAATTCAAAATTTTCCTACGTGTCACCAAGATCTATCTATGGAGAAACCAGCAACGAGGGGAAGGAGAGTGCATCTACATAGCCATGTAGATCGCTAAGCGGAAGCGTTCAAGTGAACGGGGTTGATGGAGTCGTACTCGTCGTGATCCAAATCACCGATGACCAAGTGACGAACGGACGGCACCTCCGCGTTCAACACACGTACAGCCCTGTGATGTCTCCCATGCCTTGATCCAGCAAGGAGAGAGGTAGAGGTTGAGGAAGACTCCGTCCAGCAGCAGCACAACGGCGTGGTGGTGATGGAGGAGCGCGAAATTCTACCAGGGCTTCGCCAAGCACTACGAGAGACGAGGAGGGAGAGAGGTAGGGCTGCGCCTTGGGAGAGTTCATCTCGTGTCTTGGGCAGCCCCAAAACCTCCACTATATATAGGGGAAAGGGGGAGGGGGAGGCGCCCTAGGGTTTCCCCTAGGGGGGGCGGCGGCCAGGGCAGATGGGATCTCCCCTTTGGGTGACTTGGCCCCCAAGCCAGGAGGTAGGAACCCTAGATGGGGCGCCCCAAACCCCCTGGTCACGTGGGAATAGGTGAGGGGGCGCACAGCCCCTTAGTGGGCTTGTTTTCCCCCTTCCCTTGGCCCATGAAGCCCCCAACACTTGCCGGGGCTCCCGAAACACCTTTCGGTCATGCTGGTCATCACCCGGTACCTCCTGAACACTCCCGGGCTACAAAACCCTTCGTCCAATATATCAATCTTTACCTCCGGACCATTCCGGAACTACTCGTAACGTCCGGGATCTCATCCGGGACTCAGAGCAACATTCGGTAACCGCGTACATACTTTCCCTATAACCCTAGCGTCATCGAACCTTAAGTGTGTCGACCCTACGGGTTCGGGAATCATGCAGACATGACCGAGACACCTCTCCGGCCAATAACCAACAGCGGGATCTGGATACCCATGTTGGCTCCCACATGTTCCACGATGATCTCATTGGATGAACCACGATGTCAAGGATTCAGTCAATCCCGTATACAATTCCCTTTGTCTAGTGGTATTGTACTTGCCCGAGATTCGATCGTCGGTATCCCGATACCTTGTTCAATCTCGTTACCGGCAAGTCTCTTTACTTGTTCCGTAACACATCATTTTGTAATCAACTCCTTGATCACATTGTGCACATTATGATGATGTCCTACCGAGTGGGCCCAGAGATACCTCTCCGTCACACGGAGTGACAAATCCCAATCTCGATTCATGCCAACCCAACAGACACTTTCGGAGATGCCTGTAGTGTACCTTTATAGCCACACAGTTACGTTGTGACGTTTGGCACACCCAAAGCATTCCTACGGTATCCGGGAGTTGCACAACCTCATGGTCTAAGGAAATGATACTTGACATTAGAAAAGCTTTAGCATACGAACTACACAATCTTTGTGCTAGGCTTAGGATTGGGTCTTGTCCATCACATCATTCTTCTAATGATGTGATCCCGTTATCAATGACATCCAATGTCCATGGTCAGGAAACCGTAACCATCTATTGATCAACGAGCTAGTTAACTAGAGGCTTACTAGGGACATGGTGTTGTCTATGTATCCACACATGTATCTGAGTTTCCTATCAATACAATTCTAGCATGGATAATAAACGATTTATCATGAACAAGGAAATATAATAATAACCTATTTATTATTGCCTCTAGGGCATATTTCCAACACCTTCCACCCCAAGACCACAAGCAAAAAGGCAAGGACAAGCTTCAAGAGGAAATTGATGCATTTGAAGAAGCACCTAAGGCCTTGGTGAAGTGGGTTCCCAAGACTACATCAAGTTCTACTTCATCAAGTACAACTACAACTCCAAGGATTCCCATCAAGATGGTGTGGATCCCGAAGAAGAAGAACTAGAGAATCTTGAGGGTGACTCCGCCAACATACTTCACTCTTATCATTTTGGCAAGGACAAGTGCAAACAACTTCCATATCTTGCACTAGTTCAAGGAGTCACAAACCCTCTTGTTGGTAAGACAAGGGACAAGGTAACCTAATGCATTCATAGACAACATCTTGTGTACGCATCCCTCTATGTCTATGGATATCCTTGCTTGTTCCTTGTGGGACTAACACGTGTAGGTATTGAAAGTGCAAATCACTCCAATGGATTGCTCCGAATGATCTACATCAACTTTGAGCATCCACATCTTCAACACCTACATGAAGTCATCATCGACAAAACCCAAGGTTAGTTCATCCCTCTTAGGGGGGATATCACATCTAGGGGAGCTTTACTCTAAGAATTGAGCTAAAGCAACTCTAATGGTGTGAGCACAACAATGCTTTATGTAAAAGTGGTAACCCCACTTGTGCTTAAACGATGAGTATGACCTATGATCAAATGTTCTTATTTGACTCCTAAGTCAATATACTCATATATAGATGACCTAGTCATCGCCAATTGCTTGATAGATGCTAGAGTGTTTGTGCATGCTTTGTCACATATTTCATTTACCATTTTAATTGTCTGAGCATGTTGTATGCATATTTTTCTCATTCGAGGACATCCATTTGTTGCTTTGATTGTTTGGCTCTTTCTCTTTTGCCAAATGGATGGACAAGAATGCCTAAGAACTCCCTCTAGCTATCTATTCTTTCCTTGTCTCAAACTCTATTCATGCTACATCACAAATTTGATCAAGTTAGATTCGAACCACTCTGTGTGAGGAGCACTCAGAGTCCCCGATTCGTCATAGACTTAAACTTCCAAAACCTCTTTGTGCATTTCGGTCTGACTGATTCATCCTTTTCAGTCCTACCGAGATCACTTAGTTGATCTAGGTTTTCAATCTCGGTGCAACCGATTAGAACCTTTCGGTCACACCGAGTTGCAGTAACTGCTTGCAGTTTTGCATCTCGGTGCCACCGAGTTGTTCCACTTGGTCACACTGACAGGGTCAGGTTATATATACTGACGGGTCAAATTTTGGAAATTTTTCTGAAACCCTTCACCCGCCCGTAACCTGCTCTGCCTCTTTGGGTCTCCGGATCATCTTCACACCGCCAGCGACCTCCCGCCGCTGGTCTCCGCCGCCGTCAACGGCAATCTGCTCCGCCGTTGCTGCCGTAGCAAACACTCGCCGCTCTAGGGTAAGTGTTCGATCCCTTGTGCTGACTTTTTCACTCTGATTCCTAGCACAAGGACAATGCCCATGTTTCTTGCCACGATTGAGATTGATCCATCCAGCTAAAACTTCCTTAGGTCTAGACTGATTCAAAAATTTTAGGGTTAGCTCTCCGTGGACCTCATGTTGCACCGACCGAACTGTAGAAATCGGTCTCACCAATTTGGTCTTGGCCATTGCACATGCGCTTTTTGGTCTGACCGAGTTCAAGATTCTATGAAACCCTAGCAATCTCGGTGCCACCGAACGGTGACTCGGCCCTACCGAGTTCACTAGTTTAGGTTCCAAGTGTTGCTTTGGTATCATCGAGTTTGTCAATTAGGTAGCTCCGAGATCACTTCTGTAGAGAACTAAACTAAGATTTTTGACTCAATTACTTTGCAAAACCTCAGTACTTTGTGATGCTCATCTACTCTACCTCGTCTACAACCTATTCACAGGGTCAGCTAACAGTTTGCCTGAAGATGTTTGATCAAAGTGACAGTTAGAACAAGTTAGAGGAACAGGTTCAGTTGAGTGAGGGCACTAGTCCCTTTGACAGCTATGATGAGGGTAGCAGGAGCACCTAGTAACTTGCCCAAGGCAGCTACTAGAACAAGGAAGAAGAAAACCTCAGATTCTGAAGATGAGGATTATGTGGCTGTTGACGATGAGGTTACTTCAAGAAAGAAGGTGCTGAAGAAGGAGTATAGCACTACTGCTGCAACAAATCCTGGAATGCAAACAAAGGTTCCAGCAAGAAGAGTTCCAATGTCAAAAGCCAGAGCCTCAACTGCTGAAGCTTCCAAGCCAAACAAAGTTGCCACAAGTGAAACTATGAAGTTCACCATTGAGTTAGATGATGGTGAAGCAGCAGGTGATGGTAAGAAGAAGAGGAGGGCAAGAACCACAACTACCAGAGTTCTTGGCAAGCCCTTAATGAAGAGAGACTCTGAAGGAGAAGAGGACGAACAAGAGAATGCTACACCAGCACCCAAAGCTCAGAAGCTTATGGGAGATGCAATCAGATCAGGGGCTGCTCCATCTAAGCCCAAAGCTGCTCCTAAGGCTGTTGCTCCAGCTCAAAAGCCCCCAAAACCCAAGAGAAGCACCAAGAACATTCCTACTGAGGAGAAGAACAAGGCCCCAGTGCCTGAAGCTGCTGCTGAAGAAGATGATGATTCACATGTTTTGAGAAAGCTAAAACCCAAGATCCCTGACCACAATGATGCACATCCTGTCGTGGATTTGTCACAGCAGATGTCCTAGCGAAAGGACTTAGTCGTGGAGCCATCGCAACGGGTTAACTTGAAGGGGTTAAAACGGACGCAAGGACACAGTGTTATACTAGTTCGGCCCCTTCGATGAAGGTAAAAGCCTACGTCTAGTTGTGATGGGATTGATGTGTTTCGAGGGCTAGGGAGCGATAAGCTTCGCCTAAACCTTGAGTTGTTGTTCTCTGTCCTTTAAACCGCCGTCGGGTCGTCCCCTTATATACACGGGTGACGCCCGTCGGTCTACAAAGTCCCAACCTCCGGTTCATAAACGTGCCCGGGTTGGTCTCTCTATTCCTAACTTACAATGCAAGTTTACCTCAGGCCGGTTTACGGCCATAAACCTTTAAACCGATTATAGGCCTTGGGTCCTTCTATTTCTCCTTGGGCTTTAACATCTTGGGTCCATTGACGGAGCTAACCCGGGCCCTGTAGGCCGGTTTACCCCAAATAGCAATATCCCCAACATTAGTCCCCAGATTGATTTGAACAGGTTCATGTCAATCCTTAATAAGAATTTCTGTCTTCAAATGTCTTCCAGTAACTGTTAAACTGCCGTTTCGTCGTCTCCTCTTGCTGTGGTAAACCGATATGACGTCAGCGCAAAGTTACCGTCTCTTTTTGCTAATCCGCAATAATCAAGGCGACGGCTGGGCTCCCGAAATCACCGGCTCCTAGATTCGCGCTCCTGGCACGCGCGCCACGCCTTATAAATAGGACTTGAAGGCCATCTTCCTTTCCTCCCTTTCGTCCCCTTCTTCGTCTTCCTCGCGACTCAGGCTTCGGAGCTCCGCCGCCGCCGTCAGCTACTGCATCAACTCAGGCCGCTGCATCAACCTGACCGGACCAGAGTACCGCGGCGACCCTCCGCATCCGTTTGGATCCCGGTAAGGCTCCTGTTCTTCTTGCTTTAGATCTGTTCTAGGGTTCGTCATCCTGCCACTGTTCCTTGTTCATCTTCATAGCAAGCTTTTGTGAACAGATTATGATACTTATATTGTGATTTGTAGTCACTCTCAGTATTCGCCATAAATCTGTACTCATCTCCTTAGATCCCACTCATTTCCCTCCTTGTCGAACTTATGCTGTTCTGCTGCGAGCCAAACCTCATATTTTTACTTCTTTTTTGCCCTAGCTGTAGATCCATTGTTTTGAAAGAATCCGTACGGGATCTGTTTCTGCTTTCATATTCACAACTGTTAGATCTGGTCGGTTTAACTTTTAGCAGAGCGAACAACCCAAACTATATATCCATTAGTCCCCGTGATGAACCGCCAGATGATATCATTGTAGATAACTCCGTTCTATATAAGAGCATCTTCGGTTTACAATCACACCTGTTCTCAAACCGGAATACCTTTGTCTTGTAGATTTCCTCATGGCCAAACAGGTATACGAATGCAACTGGGTTCCCTCTCGCATCACCGAGACCCAATTAAACAACTTAGTTCTGACTGGCGCCTTGAGTAGCAAAAATGCCATCCATTGGAGGGTTCCAGGGAATGAATGTCCTCCTACCCCACGGGAAGGAGAAGTGGTGGTGTTTGCGGATCACCTGGCCCGGGGCTTTAATCCACCCGGTTCAAAATTTTATCGGGACGTCCTGGCTAATTTTAAGTTGCGCCCACAAGATGTTGGTCCAAACTCAGTCACGAATATCTGCCATTTTCAAGTGCTTTGTGAGGTGTACTTCCAGGAGGAACCTACTGTAGAGCTGTTTCGAGACTGTTTTCATTTGAACCGACGTATTGAATTCACCGATGGCCCTAATATGGAACTGGGTGGTATGGCGATTCAAAAGAGGAAAGAAGTGACTTATCCTCACGCCAAGCTGCATAGCCATCCGCAAGAATGGAATCACACTTGGTTCTATTGCAAAGATACTTCCCCTGCTGAAGAAAATCCTCTGCCTGGCTTCCGTCCAGAGAGACTTAGCAATACACACCCCTTCCCCCAAAGGCTAACCGCCAAAGAGAGGAGTAAGTATGCCCCTCAGCTGTCCAAGCTCAGAGCCTTCATGGCTAACGGTTTAACGGGGGTAGATCTTGCCCGTTGCTGGATTTCATGGAGCATCCTGCCCCTTAGTATCCGCTCCGGTTTAATGTGCCAATACACGGGCCGGGTTAATGATCCTTTGAGGCACTGCAACATTCAGCTGACGGAAGACGAAGTTACTGAAGCTGTGAAAAAGATGCTGAATGAACCGGAATATGTTTGCGCCCGAACTGGCCTACTTCCCTTTTGTGCTACAAATAAACCACCTGCTGTAAGCATCTCACCTCTGTTTGTTATAGAATTTATGATCTCCTTATATGTACACTGTTAACTCCAGTCCTTTCTGAAACAGGGAGATGATCCGTTTTGGGGCAAGAAGCTTCAAGAGCCGACAGAAAAGGTAACCCGACCCAAAACAAGGGTGAAGAAGCCCGCTCAGAAGAAAAGGAACACCGCTTCCTCTACCCCGGATTTAGATGAGGATGATGTGCGTAATCCGGACCTTGAGGTAGACCTTGTTCAGTTGGCTTACTTTTTATACGTCTTATTGATGATGATATTTGTCAGGACGACGCTGAAGCGAGTAATGCTGAAGGCCCAGAGGTAACTATTCTTTCTTCTGACATAGTTCCTTTGCCTTTGAAAAAACCTCGCCAAGCAAACCGGAAAGTTAAATTTTCTCATCCTCTTGCTTACTTGGATCCCAAATTTCTTGTGAAGACCCAGCAACACGAAGCTCGTCGCACCACCCGGCATAGTGGCCAGGTAGTTACCTCCGCCGGTTTACCGAACAGCCCGGTTCGGAAACGCCGCTCAGAGGTCTCCGATTTATGCGCTAGCTTTCCTCCTAAAGCAGGTTTAATTCGTCAGCCTCTTAATCCATCTGACTCCGATTATCAGGTCACTTCCCATTCCTCTTCTGGTGAATCTTCAGCCACTCAACTGCCACCGCTAAAGACAGTTATTGGGTAAGTTGGACCGATCACAACATATTTCCATGTGGGTTTCTTAATCCATCTTACACCGTTCTTTCAATCTTTGGGTCTTTCCCAGGGCTAAACCTAGACCGAGCAAGAAGGCTCGTCTGGATAATCCGGCCGAAGGAACTGCCACTCCTGAACCGGAGAAAACTCCTGGTGCTGATGCTCTAGTTCGTGAAGACATTCAGAATTATCTACCTCCACAAGATGACGCCTATGCTGAAGAAAGGCCTACCAATCCTGCCAGCCGTACCGATCAGCCTGCCAGTCCTGTTCGGGTTGAGGAATCCATCCACCCTTCTGGAACTGTTGACAAACCGATAGTGCCAATGCAGAGCAGTGATTCCAAAGATGATGATGTTGTGATTACCGGCATTGGTCGCTCTGAACCGGGGAACTCTGCTACTCTGGCCAAGCATATTGCCAAGGAAGAAATCTCGGCCATAAAGGGCAAATGGGACGTTGATTCCTCCACGTATGCCGCTTTAAGCGCCCAAGATCTTTATTCTGGGTACCTGAACCGACTGTACACCAGTCGTGATTATGAAGCTGGCATGATTAGGATGATGAAGGAGAAACTTGAGGTAACTCTCTTGTGCTTCATTCTACTGCAACTTAGCTTCTCAATTTTTTCCAAACCGAGATGGTAATCCGAATCATGCTGCCTTGACAACTAAGGTCCGGTTTAAAAACCCAGGGCTTCAACATAGGTCGTAACCAGAAAACATCATCAAATAACCATTAGCCCCCAAGTGCCAAGTTTAAATACTTGTATTAATCCTGGGACTTTTGTAATGTAAAACATGCGTTAAGATCAAGTACGCATTAGCCCCCAAGTATCGAGCACATAACTTGCTTGTGTGGTTGATACTTCCAAACCGTGCAATATTTTCTGAACACTGCTGATGACCTGCTGCAGGGGGATCTGAAGACCAAAGAGAAACAAGTCTCGGACCTTCAGGAAATCCTAAAAACCCAGCAGGCTGAAACTGCCAAAGCGAAGGAAGAATTGACCAATGCCTTAACCGTTATGGAACAGCTGAAAGAAACCCGCAAAAAGGAACAAGCTGATTGGGCTACTGAAAAAGTTCTTTTGATTAAAAGGGCTGAAAATGCCGAAGCTGCTCTCAAACCGGTGGTTGATGAATTATCCACCGTAAAGCGACAAATACACTCCATGACCTCTGCCGTCTTTGGTAAATTTCTTTTGATGCCCTTCCTCCACCTTGCACTTTGTCTGCTATATCCTATGTCCGGTTTGTAATCCATCTTGAAACACTGCAGGCACACGTATTGGACACTTGGGTTCTGATGTGCGGATGAAACTCAAAGCTGCTTATACCTTGATTGAACAGTTGTATACCGGAGCACAGAGAGCTATCACCACTGCATCGCATAACAACCCCGCACCGTCTCTGATTCAAGACACGTTAAAAAGGTTATCCATGCTTCCTGCCCGGATTGAAGAGTGAAAAAGATCAGCTGCTCGAACCGGAGCCATCACTGCCTTGATCCGGGCCAAAGCGTGGGTACCAGACTTTGATCCTGTCGAAGCGGCACAAGGATATTCCATCTTGAAAGAAGACGGTTCAGACTTCGGCGAAAATGACTTGAGGGCGATAAACCGGGCGGTGCGCCCCCTAGCTTGTCAATTGGCTGAAGAAGCAGATCTGACACATTATCAGGCCCAATATGATAACCAGAACAAGCGAGTAGCTGCCCCGATCCCTGAAGCGGAAAACCTTATTCCTCCAATCCGTAAGCATACCTGCGCCCCTGACATTGAACCATCTTTGCTGATTCATGAAGAAGCTGTCTTTCAAGCGTTAATGGGAATCGACTGGACCACTGCTGATTTCCAGCCGATGGGTAGCCATGAGAAGGCCGAAGAGGCGCAATATGATCCACAACCTTCGAACCGAGGCGGCGAACAGGCGTAATCAAAGCTCCGGTTCACCTTAATCGGTGACGTTAATCCGTCAAAAAACAATATATTCAGGCACTACGCTGCCTTGTAATAAGATAGTTAATACCTCTGTGTTTGAATGCGCCTTTGTGCACGGGTACTGATGCCCTTGCCATTGACTTTTTCCAACTTGTGTTTCCTGTCTTTACTGGGTACAAAGGACGGTCTTTCGACCATATGAACCGTGCTGCGCCTTGCCAAACCGTGCAACTTGCCTCCGGGTTAAAAAACGGACCAGGCTGTGTCAGCTGAATCGGTTTAAAAGTATTTGTCGTTCCGAAGAACAAAAAACACCACAAGAAGGAAGATAACAAAAAACCAAATACGAGAGGAAACGCAATAGTAAAACGTATGCAAATGGTGGTTGCTATGAACCGTTCAGAAGGCGTTACCATCGTCAAGACAAAAAAAACCAAGCCCCCAAGAGGTGTAGCTACGGTTTAAGCCGACTAGGTTCCTAACTGAATCGTGGCAAATATGCCGGTCAAATGGCGTTGCATTGGTTCGAATTCGACCAAGCCCCCAAGTGACTCAGTGGCCTAGGGCCGATCAAGTGGCATTGCGTTGGTTCGGACACGACCAAGCCCCCAAATGACTTATTGGCTGTTTAAAAGCCGATCAGAAGGCATTACCATCATCAAGACATGACCGAGCTCCCATAAGGTGTAACTACGGTTCAAGTCGATTAGGTCCCCAACTGACTTAGTGGCAAATGTGCCAGCCAGAAGGCATTACCGTCGTCAAGACATGACCAAGCTCCCCGGAGGTGTAGCTATGGTTCAGGTCGACTAGGTCCCCAACTGACTTTGTTGATCTCCTGTGAAACGATCTCAAGGGGTAAACCGGAGGTTGCCCTAAAGCGAATCAACTCCGTGTAACCACGCATGATGTGAAGAAAAACAGAGACCCCGCTTTACTCGAGGCTCCGGTTCATTATATTGATCATAATATATACATGGTCATGATATGTACATAAACAGAGCCCAAGGCTCATGTATAGTAAGGCAGAAGATGAGCTATGTTCCATGGCCTGCTGGTCTCCTCCTCTGATGTGCGTGAATCTTTGCGCTCTCGAATATCAATCAGGTAGTATGACCCATTATTCAGATTCTTGCTGACCACAAAACCTCAAATACTTTCTCAAATCCACATATGTCCCAAACCAAAAGTCAAACTCGCCCCCACTGAAACTTTCTATCTGGCGCCACCGAGTTCAGTTGACACAGCCATTGCCAGAAACCCTAGTCTTTTCGGTCTCACCGATAGGGATGTCAGTCTCACTGAGATGGGATTGTAATCTCTCTATTTCGCTTTGTAACGTTTCGGTCAAACCGAGATGATCAATCGGTCCCACCGAGACTGCAATGCAAACTCTTTGTTTCCCTTTTGTAACGTTTCAGTCTAACCGAGATGAGCGAATCGGTTCCACCGAATTTGCCTAACCAACTCTTTGTTTGTCTATTTCCAAAATCGGTCTCACTGAATTTGTGTAATCGGTCTCACCAAGATTACATTATGCCCTAACCCTAACGAAATCGTTCTCACCGAGTTGACGTGTCGGTCCCACCGAAAATCCTAACGGTCACATTATGAATCTAATCGGTCCGACCGAGTTTCACGATTCGGTCCCACCAAGTTTGGTAGATGGTGTGTAACGGTTAGATTTTGTGTGGAGGCTATATATACCCCTCCGCCCACTCTTCATTTGTGGAGAGAGCCATCAGAACATGCCTAAACTTCCAACATACATTTTTTGAGAGAGAACCACCTACACTTGTGTTGAGGTCAAGATATTCCATTCCAACCACATAAATCTTGATCTCTAGCCTTCCCCAAGTTGCTTTCCACTCAAATCATCTTTCCACCAAATCCAATCCTATGAGAGAGAGTTGAGTGTTGGGGAGACTATCATTTGAAGCACAAGAGCAAGGAGTTCATCATCAACACACCATTTGTTACTTCTTGGAGAGTGGTGTCTCCTAGATTGGCTAGGTGTCACTTGGGAGCCTCCGTCAAGATTGTGGAGTTGAACCAAGGAGTTTGTAAGGGCAAGGAGATCGCCTACTTTGTGAAGATTTACCCGAGTGAGGCAAGTCCTTCGTGGGCGACAGCCATGGTGGGATAGACAAGGTTGCTTCTTCATGGACCCTTCGTGGGTGGAGCCCTCATTGGACTCGCGTAACCGTTACCCTTCATGGGTTGAAGTCTCCATCAACGTGGATGTACGATAGCACCACCTATCGGAACCACGGATAAAAAATCTCCGTGTGACATTGTGTTTGCTCCATCAAACTCCTCCCTTTACCTTCATATGCAATTGTGTTACATTCCTCTACTATACACTTAGAATTGCATGTGTAGGTTGATTGCTTGACTTGTGGTAAGTTGCTAAAATCTGCCAAGAACTAAAATTGGGAAAAGGTTAGATTTTTATTTGGTCAATTAGTCTAATCACCCCCCTCTAGACATACTTTCGATCCTACACTAATGCGGCTGGTGCTCGGACTGTCTTGTATTTTGGTTCGTCACTGGCATTAAAGGTTATAGCCATGTCGTTCCAAGGGTTTATCGCTGCGATTTGATAGACTTTGGCGAGGTCGTGGAGTGCCCTTTTACGCTTATTGTTTGAAGCGAATGTCTCAAAGACCATCAATACTCTGGGGTCGTCGTCTTCTGGAGGGTGTTGCTCTAGGGTGTTTTTGGAAAGGATGTCCTCGCCGCTCTTGGCTACCTGCTAGAGTATCCAACATGCTCTAATGCTGTGGGTTGGTATGGTGTCCGGTGTTGTCTGTATTTTGCATGGGCCATCGAGCCATCCCTCCAGAATGGCTCCGTGCCGCGTAATGGGTTTATATTTCTTGGCTATTGGACTGGGTGTGTGACGGGGATGCGCCCTTTTCGCCTGGACCAGCGGTTGAGTTGGGACCGATGGCTCCCAACAAGCTGCCTGATCTGTCCAGGCGCTTTCCATTGCATTGTACTTCTGTATGATAGTTGCCAAGTCAGTGAAGTGTAGTATGCGGCGGCGATTAATAGCGTTGAGGATTCCTTCGTTCGTGCAATTGACGCAGAACGCTGACATTGCGTCCTCGTCGCGGCAATCTTTGACCTTGTCCTGGACAAGGAGGAATCTGGCCCAGAAGTGGTGGACCGTTTCCTGAGACTGTTGTTGTGTGCTCATGAGAGCGCTTATGTCTAGGTGGGTTGGTGGAACTGGATCCGGACCCTGACCCGATCAATGATCAGGAGTCTGAAGGTTTTCCAGACTTAACAGTCCGGGCTCTGGGGTATCTTCTGGTTGCTTATGCCCGCCGTCCGATCCTATGTTCGGAAGGCCGGTCACCTCCTTTTGCTGGAGGGTATCCGGCTCTGCAGGGTCAGCGATCTGGACATAGTCCGTCTTTAGTATGGGGAAAGAGTCGCCGTCTTGCTCCTCGACTACCGCTATCTGGTGGGTGACGGTGGACATTTGATTTCTCTTTGGTCGGGTTTAAGCCCAATCCGATCGTAATCTTTGGTGATTCCCAGGGCGACGATGCAATCAAGGAGCTCGTTTAAAGACGAAAACTCCACCGGATCCATCTGCTTGGATTGTTTGGAGTCGATACGAAGGGGATTTTCGATGGCCCGAGAGGTCATCATCGGCTTAACGGCTGAATGGGTGGTCATGGTAAAGCCGCCCAGCCGGAGGGTTTAGCCTGGCGCCAGTTCTTCTCCGGCGGTGATATTGTCTTTTAGGACGAGGCGAGTCATCGATCCTATCGTCGACGGCACAGTGGAACTCTCAATGAAAGCACCAATGTCGGTGTCCTAACCGGCGGACGTCGGGTAGGGGGTCCCGAACTGTGCGTCTAAGGATGATGGTAACAGGAGACGGGGGACACGATGTTTACCTAGGTTTGGGCCCTCTCTATGGAGGTAATACCCTACTTCCTACTTGATTGATCTGGATGTTTACACGTGGTAGATCAACTCTTGTAATACTCATATTCATCAAGATCAATCAAGCAGGAAGTAGGGTATTACCTCCATAGAGAGGGCCCGAGCCTTGGTAAACATCGTGTCCCTGTTCTCCTGTTACCATTGATCCTAGACGCACAGTTCGGGACCCCCTACCCTAGATCCACCGGTTTTGACACCGACATTGGTGCTTTCATTGAGAGTTCCACTGTGCCATCGACAAAAGGTTTGATGGCCCCTTCAATTGTCGATAACGACACTGTCCAAGGAGGAACCTTCCTCCCCGGACAGATTTTTGTGTTCGGCGGGTTCGTTCTGCGGGCCAACTCGCTTGGCCATCTGGAGCAGGTCGACAGTTATGCCCCTGGCCATCAGGTCAAATTTGGAAGCTTGATCTATGTCGCGGGTATCCATGGAGACTTTATCTTCAATGGATTCAAGACTACGGCGATCGCTCCCCATCGCTACGATGAACATGACTTAAATCTGTCACCGGTTCGCATCCAGGAGATGGTTCCTGTTGCTGCAACGGCCTTAGATCCGGAGCAGATCATATCATCCAAGGCCACAGAGTCTGCGGCGTTGGAGCCGCTCACGGATTCAATACCCTACAATATCTGCGTCAACGGAATTCCGGACTCATTTTCGGCTATAAATGCCGAACCACGTATGCCTGCGGACACCGAGTTGGATCGGCTATCGATCTTCGAGTTCAGCGCCGCAGACATCTTTCAACACTCGCCCTTGGGTGATATGCTAAATTATTTAAAAACCTGTCCTTGGCAGGGGACTCCCCGCCAAACTATGTTCAGTTCGAACTAGGGGCTGATGGAGAGTTTTGCTTCCCACCCGGCACCCACTTCATAGCTACTGTCGAAAACTAAACCAACGTGCTTAACTGGGGCTCCGAGGACATCAACAGCTTGGACGGCGATGACGACAAGGAGCAAGAAAACAGGCAAGCCAGCCCCGACGAACCGGCCATGCCCACCGACAAATTGGAGGATGAGAACTTCCTTCCACTCTCCGAAGACGAGGTAAGCCTCGGCAACGAAGACTTCATCGTTCCCAAAGGACCCCTCGAGCAGGAGCGTTTCAAGCACAAGCTAATAGCTACAACAAGGAGCCTGAAAAAGAAGCAGCAACAGCTTCAAGCTAACCAAGACTTGCTCAATAGTAGATGGACCAAAGTCCTGGCCGCCGAATAATACGGCCTTAGTGGCCCAGCCAAAAGCTACCCAAAGCATAGATCGCTACCTCAGTTTGATAACGAGGCATTGGAGCCCATACCATTATCACACCATGCGGCAGGTCGATGACAATCTGGTCCAGATAAAGGGGCGACTCAAGCCAAAATCCAGACCGCCCTACCTCGCCGTAAAGGCAAGAATAACACAACTCGTGGTTGTACAGACGACCTTCGAAAGGACTTGAACAGTAGAGCAGGACACGCAAGATTGATCTACGGATCGCGATGGCATGTCCCGACGCATGACGACGGCTACCTATTCAGACGTGACAAACCTAGCCACGCCCGACCCGAAAACAACAAATGGACTCCTTCGGAGTCACGTCGCATTGTGGCACAATATAGAGGCGCCGCACACCCTCTTTGCTTCATCGATGAAGTAATGGATCATGAATTCCCCGAGGGAATCAAACCCGTCAATATTGAACCATACGACGGAACAACTGATCCCTCGGTATGGGTAGAAGATTTTATTCTCCACATCCATATGGCCCATGGAGATGACCTCCACGCCATTAAATACCTCCCACTAATGCTAAAAGGGCCAGGTCGGCACTGGTTAAATAGCCTGCCTGAAAATTCCATAGGCAACTGGGAGGACTTGGAAGAAGCTTTCCTTGGCAACTTCCAAGGAGCATATGTCCGGCCACTAGATGCTGATGACCTAAGCCACATTGTCCAGCAGCCCGGAGAGTCAGCCAGGGAGCTCTAGTCTTGGTTCTTAGTCAAAAAGAACCAAATCATCGACTGTCCGGATGCGGAAGCCCTTGCGGCCTTCAGACACAACGTCCGGGACGAGTGGTTGACACGCCACCTCGGCCAAGAAGGACCTAAATCCATGACAGCCCTCACTACTCTGATGACCCGCTTTTGCGTGGGAGAAGACAACTGGCTTGCTCACAGAAGCAACAGCGCCAGCAACCCGGGCACTTCCGAAATCTGAGACGGCAACGGCAAGCCACGACGAAGCAAATACAATAGTCGTAATGATAACAAAAGATCACGCGACACAGCGGTCAACGCCGCATTTAGCAATCCCAAGCCCGGTCAGCGGAAGAAGCCATTCAAGGCAAATCGCGATGAACCGTCCAACCTGGACAGGATATTGGCTTGACCCTGCCAGATTCATGGCCACCTCGAAAAACTAGAAAATCATACTAACAGAAACTGTTGGGTCCTTAAGCAGGCCGACAAGCTCAAGGCCGAACACATGGGAAGGAGGCAGCCAGGCGACAGGGATGACAGAAAGGTTCACCAATGAAGCATCGGGGGTAATAAGCAATCTCCACCGTAGGACCAACTACTCTCAGAACGGAAATAGCAACCCGACTTTCACCGCCCACCTCGTACACCTACAAAATATGTACCGCGCATACATCATTATGCACTCAAGATACCATGGGCATTGGCGGAAGCACAATACGGACAACCCTGCAAACACCCCCACTAACATTTTTTATTTATTTTCCTTTTTATTTTTTCTTCCTTCGCTATCCTTTGAAAACATGTGATGGACAGGATAAACGGCGGGAACTGGCTCTATCAAAGCCCGGATCCATAAACTCTCCTAATGGGCTATTTCCATCAAGGATTCCCCCCACCGAGGACGGGCGGCGCAGACATGCGACAGGATGTCCAAAATAAATTTTTGTAGACCGCACTCTCTATTTCTCGAGCCTGTACTATCCCTGTTCCTCCTCCTCCAACCCCGAGCATGTTAAATAGCCGAGAGGATGGCTTTTTATATATATCATACGTAATCATTGGCATACCGCTCAGTTCCCAGTAAAACATATCCGAACTAATCATCCGTGTTGTCTCGCCACAGAATATACCCTGGCTTAACCTACCAGGGGCCCGGTATGGGAACAAATGAGTTGCCAGCAAAAGCCCGAACAGCTCTACAGCGCACTTCGGCGTCGCAAGTTTGGCCTTATAGGCATCAGCTCCGAATCATTGTCTTGGGTCAATAGTTGGGTTACCCGGCTCCTGTGCTTGCTACCCTACGTTCCGCTCTATCGGCTAGGGTAGTAAAGGGAGAACTACTGCGATTATGCCTTGGTCTAAGTCGGATGAGCACCTCAGTAGAGAAAGCCGAAAACTGACTATCATGATGCGGCGAGAGCTGGTCAATCACTTGACGACTTTTTGGAATCTTTAGCGATTCTCCGTGTAACACGAGGGATCTTTTTCTATATCAAACATGTAAGGCACCCTAGGCCGCGTACATACCAGGGGCTATGTCGTAGTCCCACCATAAAACTCCTATGGCTAAGTGAAAGTGTTAACGCCCTATAGTCTGATTGCCTGGTTCGCCACATTATCACCTCCTTCATGGACCAAGACGTTGGATAAAGAGTGACTAAATGCTTTCCCGAACACCGCCGTACTTCCTACGAGGGGGCTGAAGCCGACGACTGGAAAACTTTCAGATTACATTAAACCGGCCGCACAAGGGGAATTCAAGCTTTCAAGAAAAATATAGAAATAGATTAACTATAAAATTGTCTTTTACAATTCCCATACAGCTCACTCGAACATTATGTCTTTCGAGCACTGACCCTCTATCAAGCGGGCAGCCTCTAGGACATCTTCAAAATAATGTTGCGGTTCCAGACGGTCCTTGCCTTTGGGTGGACTCTTCGTCACAACATCGATGGCCCTCATCTTCCCCCAGAACGTCTTGACTCGGGCGAAGGCCATCTGTGCACCCTCAATGCACGTCGACCGCTTCACAGCGTCGATACACGACACCGCGTCAACAAGCCTATGCACCAAATTGAAATAGCTATTCAGAGTAGGCTCGGTTGGCCACAACCGGATTACAACATCCTTCATGGCAGCGCCGGATATCCTATGAAGTTCAGCCCATTGGGACATCTGTTCATTGAGCAGCAGAGGGTGCTTTTGACGCGCCAAACTGCGACTTTTGTAGACATAGACCTAGGGTAGGGTAATAGGCCTGACCTATATGCCCTACCTAGAGTCTTGTCCTAAATACTAAGAAGTTCAAGAATCAGAAGCAGAGGACCAGCAAAGGTGTCGATTGAGGTCCACTCGACCTATGAATCACTCGACGACCTCTCTTACCCAGGTCACTCGACCATCAAACCACTCGACATACCAGAAGACCTAAAGCCGCTCTGCGCAGCAACGATCAAGCATTCATATCATCAGCCACATCAGTAAGATAAAACAGGAGATGACAAGGTGCAAACGTGGGCTGCTTCACCACACACTAGATTATAGATCCACAAAAACAAGCATACATATAGGGAGTATTCAGTAATGTGCATGGTATGAATAAGGAATTTGGTTTTACAAGTAAAACTTAGAACTTACAGTTCTTACGAACATGCATTTTGGTAGAAACAGCAAACTAAACAGTAGTAAATGATAGGGAGTATGAGCAAATTAAACAGCAGTTGAGGATAAAGGCTTTAGAAGGACTGACTTACATTAACAGCTAACACCGGCTTTATAATGGCCTTCTCCATGTCAAGGGAAGGATAACTCAAGAATTTCAGCGCAGAATCTTCTTCATAAGCATTGCATGTACTCTACATTTTGTAGAGAGTAATTATAGATATGATAATACTGGAAGGGATAGAGGATAATGAAGATAAGATGCAGATTGATGCTACATAATCAACTACCAATCCCTGGAAGTACAAGCGTTACAGGACAAAATGTACTGACAAGAGCAATGGGCTACACATATGCACTGGCATTGTCTGAGTATTCTACTTGTTGGTAATATTAAATGGTGGGCGAGGGAGATAAGATGTAGAATGCTACAAAATGAACCAATCCCTCTTCCCGTAATACAAGAGTGTTTTGAACACTGGTGTACTGTACAAAACGTTCTTATATTATGGGACGGATGGAGTAGCTGTTAATATAAGTACAGTGATAGACCACGTTCAGTCCTTACAAGAGGACTGCAGAGCTAAACCTCTTCAAAAGCATTGGGTTGATTCTAAATTTATTTAAGAGTCCATATGGATCTTATAATGTCCACCAAATGGACGATTACAAGGCTAACATGTGCACTGATGCTACATAATCAAACAGCTATGAAAGTAAGTATGGTCATACAGGGCAAGAGGTACTCACAAGAGCAATGCAGTGTGTAGTATAGTTGCGAGATTCTGTGGTCCCTTGAGAACGAATGTTCTTCTGCTAGCAGTTTTCATAAAAGTGAGACATTAAGGCAAATGCAGAAATGTAGTTCAAATTGTGATGGGATATCATAGACAGTACCTTCCACTACAGCCGAGACCAATGTGTAACAAGATTATTCCAGTCACCGTCGGATAAATGTAGCTCCGAAGACTTTACAGAAATTTCGTTCAGAGGCTTGCCATTGAAATGCGCTTGCCTTAGGTAGGAACGATACTTCATCAACGAGTGCTTGAAAAGCACAACCAACCCTTGCTCGTCATCACAATCCGGTTTGCTCCTCGCCTATTTAAAAGAATGAAATCTTGTGTCTTCTGTCAGCAGAAACATATGGAGTAATGACCATGAATAACATTAGTACATTACTTACGCGTAAGTTGCGGAGGAAGACTGGAAATTGTTTTGTGTCTGCGGTATAATGTTTCCATGAAGGAAAGATGCGCACAAAGTTCCTGACAACAACATAAGCTTCGTATTCTAAACTGGGAAGAAATGGAACAGGGGTCCTATGTGCTGCAATTGGGGCTCTCTCTGGTTCGAAAAGGGATTTGGCAACTGGATTTGGTGTACTCTTTGCTGGAATGGGGGTTTTGCATCGTACAGCTGGTGCTATGTCAACTGGCATAATCATACTGTTTGCTGCAGTTGGGGTCTGCTGAGTTGGGGCATCAGAAATGACCAGTGTAGTAGGGCTAGAGTCTGCTAGAGTTTGGGTATTTTGTGGGTCGGGTGATATTGCAACTACACCTAATGGGCTATTTGATTTATCAGGTGCCACTGCCTTTTCTAAATACTTTGCTTGTGCTCCTCCACGGCCAGCATTCGCCCTCTTCCTTTTGAACGTCTGAGACACAAGAACAGCATTTGAATGGATAAATATGGTACGATGCCAGATTTAATATGTACTGAAAATGGATAGGCTGGGCGTATTCACATACACGATGTGTAAACTAAGCTAATGGCAGTTCAACAAAGTAGAAGCAATGCAAAGCATCAGTTGCACGATATGTGCGAGCAATGTAACCTTGGAAAGTTAGAGCAAGTACTTTGATGGGTGAATAAGATAGGGCATATTCCTATGACTCCTCCACTAGGGAGCTACATTGACTTAGGTCTCCCTCTAGCTCAGAATCACTGTTAGGATCATATTTTGAGCATGAATCTGTAGGTGGAGACCGTTTGCATTGCATTGCATCCAGACTTGATTTCATTCCCTTAATGCCAAGTTTGACAGCCATGGCATTGTTCTGCTTTATTCTTTTCATGCGCGCAAGATCATAATCATTATGATGCTGTTCAGAATCTGAGATTCATGAAAACATAAAAAGTAGTCAGATTATCTATGGAATGCATTGCGGATTCAACTCGGAGAGTGTCTCCCTATAAACCCCTGCATATGCAAAGTTCACCTCCCCAACCGTGCTGACCAGACCACACACAGAAATATAAACCCCTTATGTCTCTATAACAGGCAGGCACACATTTCAAAACTGAAGTAGGAACACTAGAATCATATGAAATTCGTATTTGAACAAATAAACTAAGCAATTATGAGTGGCGTAATGTTTAGATTCAAGGGTGGAGTGTTGGTAGTGCGACACAAAGCAAGTAGGCGGATTGTATTCCATGTAAAATATCGAAACCTATGTAAAAGCTGGAAATGACACTTTCTTTGTATACAATGCAGTGTTCGTTACCCACACATGATGGAAGAGATCACATAGAGAAATACTATTCACTCATGTCTACGGTTCCAGTATTTAGAAACTGGGTGGTCCACCCTAAAAGAATATTGACAACAAATATGACAAGGCAAGCATAGATGTAGTGAATCAATCATTTACTTGTGAGCTTACTAGGACAAGTATGCAGAATTGTAACTGCAATAAGAGACCATCCAAAATCTGAATGAATAAGTTTGTCTAGCACTTATTGTTTGCAACTAATCGATGTGAATAATTGGATATTATATCGAATGAGTAAGAAAGACAAGTAAAATTGTCAACAAACCTGGCATGCAGTAGTAATCTGGGTCAATGTCATTACGACCAACAATCCAAAATGACTAGTTTCTGTTCCGAGGGCCGGAATTTTGAAAACCCTGTGAACTTTAGAAGTACTACAGATTACCGAAATACATATGAACCATTAAGTGTAGGTAGCACTGAGCACACAACAAACCCTAATGACAGTCCTGCCTAATGAGTAATTAATCAATTAGAAAATGGGTGATGAGGAGTGGCTGCTGAGTGTTGAGGACGTATCTCAGGATAAATCGGGTTGGCTTGGTGGGTGCTGCATGCCTGAGCCCTGAACGGACTGGGAAGGTAGGCACGGTGGCGCGCCCGGGCAGCGGTGACGCTGTTGGGAGAGCGGCTCCTGGCCTCCTGTTAGTACGACGTCTCCTCCTAGAGTCATGCCATCCGGGGACGGCAAGTCGCTGGCGAGGCAGGCGGCTGGGGGCGAGTAGAGATCGGAAGCACGCAGCAGAATAGAGGGGAATCGGGGCCTGTGACGACCCAAAATCCCAGTGTGGGCCGGCCCACCATGGGCACCCTGTAGAGATACACACCCGAGCGGCGAACATGCATTTTCGAAACTAATTTAGGAACATTTAGCTGACCAATTAAACAACTCTGTTTTAATAATATCAGATTCGTATTTGAACAACTAAGCTTGTTTAGCTTGATGGGTGGAGCAGTGTTATTATGACACGAAGCACGTATTCTGATCGTATAGTGATCATAAAAGGGGGAAACTCTAAGCATATTTTTATATCAAAAGAGGGTTTCCCCTCTGATTTCTATTAAAGAAACCACCATGGAACCAACATGATCAATTAAACCCTAAGCATGATCAATTAAACCGTATTATGGTTGTGCCATGGCAGATTTGAAGCTGCAAACCGGAGAAATGATATTTAGCATCCATTGTTTGCTTCGAACTAAGAACTAAATTATAAGGGCTGAAAAGAAAGTAGAGTAACCAAGTTAAATCTATTTTCTGGTTGAGATCAAAAAGTTGAGGAGATATGAAGTACCACCTCTCTTGCGGCGCCCTGTAGGCATCGGGGGATGCGATGGCTGTCGGTGGCGTTGAAGCAGATCTGCGATGGTAGACGGGTGCATCAGGGGATAACTCCCATTGCGGTGGAAGAGAAGGTCGTGTGAGCGGCCCCAGCAAAGAGGACGACGGCGCCGATGAAGCGAGAGGACGCGATGCAAGGCTATTGCACTAGTAGAAAACCGGCCTTTTGTCCCGGTTCGTAAGGGCCTTTAGTCCCGGTTCCCGAACCGGGACTAAAGGGTCGTTACTAATACCCTCACCCTTTAGTCCCGGTTCAAACCAGAACCGGGACAGATGGGCCTCCACGTGGCCTGCGCGCCGAGCCCAGGCAGGAGGGCCTTTGGTCCCGGTTGGTGGCACCAACCGGGACCAATAGACCTCCACGCGTCAGCATTTCTGTGGCTGGGATTTTTGTTTTTTTTAAGGGAGGGGGGTTGGGGGTTTTGGGGGGTTAATTTAGGTATTTCATATATTGTGTTAGATAGCTAATTAATAGAGAGAAGTGTCCTCTCTTATGTCCATGCTTGGTCGACGCTACGTACTATATATACATACGTATAGAGAGGACTAGGCACGCTACCTAGCTAGTAAGAAAACGAAGGAAACAGAAGATCGTCATGCTCATATATGCATACAGAGAGAAGTGATATCGACCACCTCTCCTTCTCTGAGAGATTGGTCGAACAACAAGTCCTCGTATATCTATCGTCCGACACTACCGGCTACGTATATACAATAATTATCTTTTACAAATATAATCTCTTAAAATATGGACGCCTGGTCCACATAGTATTCTCCATGTTCAGCGATCACGTGGTCAAGAAAGAATGCCGCCAATTCCTCTTGAATTGCTCGCATGCGATCTGGTTCTAGGAGTTCATCCCGCTGCCGAAACATCTAATTTGAAGAAGGGGGTCAATACATATATATATATATATATGAATGAATGAAACTCTACACAAATGATGGTAATAAACAAAAGTTGTGAATATTATTTCTTACGCACTTCAAATTGTTTTTCAGAGTACCCGCCCCGCTCACAGGTCGTGTGGCGGATGGACTCGCAGACGTAGTATCCACAGAAATCATTCCCTTGTTCCTGCCACAACCACTTTACAAGAAATAGAGGTAAATCAAACTGATAAGCAAGAATGCCAAATGGTATTGATGAAACTAGCGCTTGAATCAATAGCTAGGAGACGCGCGGAACATGGTACTATAGTACTTACTTTCGGGTATCTAAATTGCAGCTCCTTCAGGAGTCCCGGGGATTTTGTGCTGAATTTTCTCCAAACACTGCCAGACAAAAGAAAACAATTACTTGATATCACGAAATGAACAAATTTGCTGATATGGTGGATAATGATCGATTTAACTTACTTCTTTAGGATTTTAGTCATGTCCGCATACTCCTCGGGATCTTTTCGTCTCGAGTCCAAGACAGTTACTACTCCCTTCTCAAGCCTAATCTCCAGGAGAATATAGTGGAAACTGCGCACGCATGCATAACTCATCAATTACAGTACTATACCTGGACTAATATATAAGGGAAACCAAATATGCACAAGACAACACTCACTTGAAGTTGTAAGGAAAGAGTATTATATCTTTGTGTTCATTTATTTCGAATGATCGTAGCAAGTTGGCCTTGGTTTCTGCGGCATGATCTTTAACCCGAACTGCATCTATGAGATTTGTGTTAATGAACCCAATATCACCGATTTGTCTTTTCTTCAATTCGGCGATCTTCAATCTGCACAATATAGTGAGGATAATTATAAATACATGCAATGAAAGAGCTGAGCTATATAGAGAGACTTAATGACAGAAGTAGTAGTACTTACAGACAGTAGCAAGTGACCGTTGTTTTATCGAGGGCCAATTGATTGAAGAACTGATAGAAATCCTCAAATGGAACATGCAACAGTCCAATTCCAATGAGGTCATGCTCTGGTTTAACTCTCACATACAAAGTACTCCTCCCTCCTGACTCTCTGCAGGTTTTCATGTACCAATCTTGCAATCTTCGCATCATCGTTGTTAGAGATCTTTCATCTTCGACGAGAGGCTTCCCGTACTCGTATCTTTGTATTTGCACGTCCAGGAAACCATAATCTACATCGTCGGGCAGGTAATCGTCAGGATTGTTATAACCGGGCGCCATCCTCGGATCGACTCTAGGCACCTTGAGCGGGGGGCACGATTGCTTTGCTTGTTCGCCGAGCTGGGCAATTTGTTTCCCAGCTGCTCGTCGTTCTTCCAGCCTTTGATCACTAACTGTACTTCCCGACCGCGACGCTTCGGCCCATGTCTTTGCAATAATGCGCTCATAGTTGCCTTTCGGCGGAGACTTGGGTGGTTTTGCCAGGGCAGCCAGAGTGCGCTTCACTTTCACCCGATCTAGCTTCTCCTTCGGAGGTGGATTTCTCTTTGCTTTCAACCCTTCAAACCAGTCATCCACCTGGGTTTGCGCGATCCTGTCGTTCTCCTCCAGGGTCCTCTCGTATGGTAACTTCTCTGGAGTCTTCAGAGAAGGACCAAATCTGTATTTCCTCCCGCCTCTGGCTGTACTTCTAGACGCCGGCAGAGCAGACAGAGCGGCAGTCTTCTTGACTTGCTTACGAGGCGGAGGAGAAGGACTACGACGCGCCGGAGCAGCTGCCGGAGCGGCGGCGGGTCTCTTCCGCCCTTGCTGACGAGGCGGAGAAGGAGGAGGCTGGCTGCTCGGGCGCGCCGGCGCAGGCGGAGGAGGCGGAGTGCCGCCACGCGCCGGAGAAGGAGCCGGCCGAGGGCCCTGGTCGTCACTCGCCGGAGGAGGAGGCGGTGGAGGAGGCGGAGTGCCCTGACTCGCCGGAGGAGGAGGAGGAGGTGGAGGCGTCCAGTTCGGAAGGTTGATGAGCTCTTTCCGCCATAGGCATGGAGTCTTTAGAGCAGAACCCAGCCGAGTCTCCCCTTCTCCGGTAGGGCGGTCAAGCGGGAGGTCCTCAAATCCCTCCGTTATTTCATCCACCATCACCTTAGCATATCCTTCTGGAATCGGCTGGCAGTGAAAAGTTGCGCCGGGTTCATTAGGATAAATAGAGCCAACAGCCGCCTTTACCTTCATATTCATCCACTACGTCATAAGGTGGCAATTTTGAGCCTCCGTGATAGCATCCACGGGATAGCTGGCAGGAGCCGTCAAGACAAGCTCTGGCTGAAGCAGCTCGGTGGAAGCCACGCTGCTTCTCCGCTGAGATGGCGGGGTAGCTTCAGGGGAAGCTTCGGCAGTTCTGTTGCTGCGATTTGCTTCTCGTTCCTCTATCCCGAGTACCCTTGCTTTAAGCGTCTGCAGTTTGTACTGTTGCACTTGCTTCCTCCTTTCCTGGCTTTTGTAACCGCCTGCGTCCGGAAACCCAGCCTTCCATGGAATGGAGCCTGGCGTGCCTCGTGTCCGTCCAGGGTGCTCAGGATTCCCGAGGGCTTTTGTGAGCTCGTCGTTCTCTCTGTCTGGAAGGAACGTCCCTTCCTGCGCTGCTTTGATATAGTACCGAAGCTTCTTCAAGGGAATGTCAAGTTGCTCGTCCGTCCAAATGCACTTCCCTGTTACAGGGTCCAAGGTTCCGCCAGCCCCGAAGAACCAAGTCCGGCAACGGTCTGGCCAGCTCATTGTCTCTGGTTCGATCCCTTTTTGAACCAGATCATTCTCAGCCTTGGCCCACTTAGGTCGGGCTACCAGGTAGCCACCTGACCCCGTGCGATGGTGATGCTTCTTCTTCGCAGCATTTTTCTTGTTTGTCTCCGACATCTTCTTACTCTTTTCCGATGTCTTGTGGGCCACAAATGCAGGCCAGTCATCTCTGATCTTCTCATATATGCCCTTGAATTCTGGTGTCTCTTTTTTCTCGACAAACCTATTCAACTCTTTTTTCCACCTCCTGAATAGGTCTGCCATCCTCTTAAGAGCAAAAGACTTGATTAATTCCTCTTTAACTGGCTTCTCCGGATCATCCTCTGGCGGTAGCGTGAAATTTGTCTTCAGCTCATTCCAAAGATCATGTTTCTGCATATCATTGACGTAAGACACCTCAGGGTCTTCATTAGCCGGCTTCAACCATTGTTGGATGCTGATCGGGATCTTGTCCCTAACCAGAACCCCGCACTGAGCAACAAATGCCTTCTTTGTTCGGATGGGTTCAGTAGGTTGGCCGTCGGGCGCGATTGCTATGATCTCAAACCTTTCATCCGACCTCAACTTTCTCTTCGGGCCTCGTCTCTTTACCTCAGTTGTGCTCGATCCGGAGGGCTAGAAAAAAGAACAAAGACTTAATTAATATGTGTACATACCAAAACAATGAATGCATCAATTAGCTAGTCAGCACAGGCTTAACTAATATATATACCTGGCCGGACTCGGTTCGGTCACCGGAGCCGTCATCATGGTCTCCTTCTTGCACCAGCATTGGGTCACCGGAGCAGTCCTCACGTTCTTCTTCTTGCACCAGCATTAGGTCACCAGAGCCAGCTTCTTCACCCTCTTCTTCCAGAGTACCATCGGTGTCATTAAGATACAACGAGACGGCAACACTTCCTTCTGCGATTATGTCCCTCAACATCGCTTCTTTTGCTTCATCTCGGGTGGTGTACATAGTTTCTACAAATATTTACAACATGGCAATTATTATTCAAACATGACAGATGGATATATTAGTGGCAAACGTAGAACTAGCTAGCTAATCATAGTAAGGAATCATATATATTAATTAGTGGCCTCGACGCTGCTTCTCTAGGGTTTGGGGTGGCCTCGACAACGCTTCAAGGGTTTGGGGTGGCTATCGGGGAGGTTGCCTAGTGTTAAAGGATTCAACAAAACCATGTCTTCATCATTAGGCGAAAGTAACAGGTGCATGATGGTACGAAGCTCTCCAAAGTTATTTTGGAAAGGAGTCTCAGATAGGATAATTCGGTTTTTGGTACAAAGTTCAGCAAGAACCCTCGTTCACAATAAAAAAAGAGGAAGAATAAGAAAAAAAAAGAGGAGAAGAAAAAGAGGGTCGCCGAACGGTAGAGGAAACCCTAAATAGCAAGTATCGTGGGTGTGAGATACAAGTGGCCGTCGGTGTCGGACACTACATCCACGTCCCACAAGTGACGTGGGCGTCGAAGCCCGCGTCACTTGTGGGACGTGGATGTTGTGTCCGACACCGACGGCCACATGTATCTCACACCGACGATACTTGCTATTTAATTAGGGTTTCCTCTACCGCTCGGCGACCCTCGTTCACGATAAAAAAAGAGGAAGAAGAAGAAAAAAAAAGAGGAGAAGAAAAAAAAAGAGGAGAAGAAAGAATAGAGGAGAAGAACTCCTCTATTCTTTCTTCTCCTCTTTTTTTCTTCTTCTTCCTCTTCTTTTTAATCGGAAACGAGGGTCGTCGAGGGTCGCCGAACGGTAGAGGAAACCCTAAATAGCAAGTATCGTGGGTGTGAGATACAAGTGGCCGTCGGTGTCGGACACTACATCCACGTCCCACAAGTGACGTGGGCGTCGAAGCCCGCGTCACTTGTGGGACGTGGATGTAGTGTCCGACACCGACGGCCACATGTATCTCACACCGACGATACTTGCTATTTAATTAGGGTTTCCTCTACCGCTCGGCGAGCCTCGTTCACGATAAAAAAAGAGGAAGAAGAAGAAAAAAAAGAGGAGAAGAAAAAAAAAGAGGAGAAGAAAGAATAGAGGAGAAGAACTCCTCTATTCTTTCTTCTCCTCTTTTTTTCTTCTTCTTCCTCTTCTTTTTTTATCCTCTTCTTCCTGTCATGTTCGACGACCCTCGTTCCCGATAAAAAAAAAGAGGAAGAAGAAGAAAAAAAAGAGGAGAAGAAAGAAAAGAGGAGAAGAACTCCTCTATTCTTTCTTCTCCTCTTTTTTTCTTCTTCCTCATCTTCTTTTTTATCCTCTTATTCCTCTTCTTCCTCTACTTCCTCTTCCTCTTCTTCTACTAAAAATTAAGAAGAAGAAGAAAAAAAGGAGAAAAAAAAAGGAGAAGAAGCTCCTCTATTCCTTCTTCTTCTCATCTTTTTTTTCTTCTTATTCCTCTTCTTCCTCTCCTCGTCTTCTCCTTCTTCTTCTCCTTCTTTCTCTACTTATTTTCCTTTTCTTATTTTACTTTTTCTTCTCCACTAACATAAAATGCACTAACCTAAAATGCAACAAACATAAAATGCACTAAATCGATCAACTAACCTAAAATCAGTGATAAAATGCACTAACCTAAAATCGATATCTACTAACAACTTAAAAAATAATACATATATGAAAAAATGCACATATGAAAAAAAACATCATCATATCTAAAAATCTATCTTTTGCATGTATACATCAACATATATATACACTAACCTAAGATGCACACAAATGCTATCGGAGAGGGGGTATATCGACCCCCTCATGTATCCACATACATACATATATACATACATATATACTTGCATATATGTAAAATTTTTGCATATATAAAGTTTCTCTAAAATCTAACTTTTGAATATATGAACATATATACACAGAGAACATATGCATATATACAAATTTTTATAATAATGCAAAAAATAAGAGAAAAGGGCGCCGGCGGCCGGACCGAAGGCGGCACCGTGTGGTCGGGGCAACGACGACGGGGTTGGGGAAGGCGCGGCGACGGCGACGGCGACGGCGACGGGGTCAGGGAAGGGGCAGCGCGCGCGGCGACGGCGACGGGGTCGGGGAACGGGCGGCGCACACGGCGACGGCGACAGGGTCGGGGAAGGGGCGGCGCGCGCGGCGACGGCGACGGGATCAGGGAACGGGTGGCACGCGCGGCGACGGCGACGGGGTCGGGGCAGGGGCGGCGCGCGCGGCGACGGCGATGATGTCGTGGCCGGCAGGGGCGGTGGGCGCGGCGATGGTGTCGGGGCAGTGGCTCGGCGGTGGCGATGGCGAGGTGGACCAGCCTAACGGCGTCGGGGCAGGGCTCGGCAGCGACGGCGACGAGGAGCAGAAGGCGTCGGGGCGAGAAGAAACATATTGATTTGGTCGAAAACTGCTAAGTGCTGCTTATATAGCAAGAGCATTGGTCCCGGTTCGTGAAACCAACTGGGACTAATGCCCCTCTTTAGTCCCGGTTGGTGCCACCAACCGGGACCAAAGGCTTATTTTCAGCAGCCCAAAGGGCGGGAAGCGGCGGCCTTTGGTCCCGGTTGGTGGCACCAACCGGGACTAAAGAGGGGGCATTGGTCCCGGTTGGTGCTACGAACCGGGACCAATGCCCCCTTTGGTCCCGGTTCGTCCCTCCAACCGGGACCAACGGCCTGTGCTGCCCCGAGCCCAAATGTTTAGTCCCACCTCGCTAGTTGAGAGGGAGGCGCACCTGTTTATAAGGTTCGGTGCGCCATCCCTCTCGAGCTCCTCTCTAAAGCAGGCTTTCGGGCCTAACACTGCAATCTGTGCCTGTGGGCCTACTAGGCCTCCCTCGGGCCTGAATCCTGGCCCATGGTAGGGTTTCTAGTCGTATTCAGGCCGTGGGGCCCAGTAGGTGGCATTTTTTTGTTTTTTTGTTTCTACTTAAAACTAAATACTTATAGTTTTGTAGTGATTTCTTTTTTATTTTAGGTCACAAAAATTATAAACTTTCTGTTAGTGCCATTAGTTTTAAAATTTGAATAGTTTAACTTTGAATTTTTTAAAATTTGTGTGAATCACTAGTTTATGAATAACTTTACTATAAAAAATTCCTGCTATTTAATATTACTGTGTTTTATCATTATTCGTCTTGCTTTATTTTTTATTCTTTTAGCTTTAAAATTTTTTAGTTTTAGAAAAATTATAAACTTTTAAACTTTCTTGCTTTATAGTTTTAGAAAAATTATAAAATTTTATTAGTGCCATTAGTTTTCAAATTTGAAAACACTTTTTTAGCTTTTTTGTTTTCTTTGTTGCTTTATTTTTTAATTCTTTTTGCTTTTAGGTCAGCAAAATTATGAACTTTCTGTTAGTGCTATTAGTTTTCAAATTTGAATAGTTAAAATTTGAATTCTTTGAAATTTGTGTGAATCACAAGTTTGTGATTAACTTTAATAAAAAAAATAACGTAGATGCACCTACTTGTCTGTTTTCAAATGAACTCTAAAATACTTGGCATAACATACTCGTCTGTTACAAATTTGGCATGATATCATCATAATAGTTGCGGGAGAAAGTCTTCACTTTTTCTTCGCTTGTGTCATTTGCTTATTGCGTCGTAACCATGGATAATCTTCAGCGTTTATCAGGATGCTTGGGTCAGCCTTGACATTGAAGGGAGGAATTTCATGAAACCTTTCATAATCTTCATACATGTCTATCTTGCCATCCACTCCCAGGATATCCCTTTTTCCTGAAAGAACTATGTGGCGCTTTGGCTCATCGTATGATGTATCCGTTTCCTTATTTTTTCTTTTTCTCGGTCTGGTAGACATGTCCTTCACATAGATAACCTGTGCCACATCATTAGCTAGGACGAACGGTTCATCAGTGTACCCAAGATTTTTCAGATCCACTGTTGTCATTCCGTACTGTGGGTCTACATGTACCCCGCCTCCTGACAGATTGACCCATTTGCACTTAAACAAAGGGACCTTAAAATCTTGTCCGTAGTCAAGTTCCCATATGTCCACTATGTAACCATAATATGTGTCTTTTCCCTTCTCGGTTGTTGCATCAAAGCGGACACCGCTGTTTTGGTTGGTGCTCTTCTGATCTTGGTCAATCGTGTAAAATGTATTCCCATTTATCTCGTATCCTTTGTAAATCAATACAGTCAAAGATGGTCCCCTGGACAACAAGTACAACTCATCACAAACAGTGTTGTCACCTCTGAGACGTGCTTCCAACCAACTGCTGAAAGTCCTGATGTGTTCACATGTAATCCAGTCGTCGCACTGCTCCGAGTGTTTGGAGCGCAGACTGTTCTTGTGTTCATCGACATACGGGGTCACCAAGGTAGAGTTCTGTAGAACTGTGTAGTGTGCTTGAGACCAAGAATGCCCGTCCCTGCATATTATTGAGTCCGCTCCTAGCGTGCCTTTTCCAGTCAGTCTCCCCTCATACTGTGATTTAGGGAGACCTATCTTCTTAAGGCCAGGAATGAAGTCAACACAAAACCCGATGACATCCTCTGTTTGATGGCCCATGGAGATGCTTCCTTCTGGCCTAGCGCGGTTACGGACATATTTCTTTAGGACTCCCATGAACCTCTCGAAGGGGAACATATTGTGTAGAAATACGGGCCCCAGAACGACAATCTCGTCGACTAGATGAACTAGGACATGCGTCATGATATTGAAGAAGGATGGTGGGAACACCAGCTCGAAACTGACAAGACATTGCGCCACATCACTCCTTAGCCTTGGTATCATTTCTGGATCGATCACCTTCTGAGAGATTGCATTGAGAAATGCACATAGCTTCACAATGGCTAATCGGACGTTTTCCGGTAGAAGCCCCCTCAATGCAACCGGAAGCAGTTGCGTCATAATCACGTGGCAGTCATGAGACTTTATGTTCTGGAACTTTTTCTCTGGAATATTTATTATTCCCTTTATATTCGACGAGAAGCCAGTCGGGACCTTCATACTGAGCAGGCATTCAAAGAAGATTTCTTTCTCATCTTTCGTAAGAGCATAGCTGGCAGGACCTTCATACTGCTTGGGAGGCATGCCGTCTTTTTGGTGCAAACGTTGGAGGTCCTCCCGTGCCTCGGGTGTATCTTTTGTCTTTCCATACACGCCAAAGAAGCCTAGCAGGTTCACGCAAAGGTTCTTCGTCACGTGCATCACGTCGATTGAAGAGCGGACCTCTAGGTCTTTCCAGTAGGGTAGGTCCCAAAATATAGATTTCTTCTTCCACATGGGTGCGTGTCCCTCGGCGTCATTCGGAACAGCTAGTGCGCCGGCACCCTTTCCAAAGATTACGTGTAAATCATTGACCATAGCAAGTACGTGACCACCGGTACGCATGGCGGGCTTCTTCCGGTGATCTGCCTCGCCTTTAAAATGCTTGCCTTTCTTTCGACATTGATGGTTGATCGGAAGAAATCGACGATGGCCTAGGTACACATTCTTCCTGCATTTGTCCAGGTATATACTTTCAGTGTCATCTAAACAGTGTGTGCATGCGTGGTATCCTTTGTTTGTCTGTCCTGAAAGGTTACTGAGAGCGGGCCAATCATTGATGGTCACGAACAGCAACGCCTTTAGGTTAAATTCCTCCTGTCCGTGCTCATTCCACGTACGTACACCATTTCCACTCCACAGCTGTAAAAGTTCTTCAACTAATGGCCTTAGGTACACATCAATGTCATTGCCGGGTTGCTTAGGGCCTTGGATGAGAATTGGCATCATAATGAACTTCCGCTTCATGCACATCCAAGGAGGAAGGTTATACATACATAGAGTGACCGGCCAGGTGCTGTGACTGTTGCTCTGCTCCCCGAAAGGATTAATGCCATCCGCGCTTAAAGCAAACCATACGTTCCTTGGGTCCTTTGCAAACTCATCCCAGTACTTTCTCACAATTTTTCTCCACTTCGACCCGTCAGCGGGTGCTCTCAACTTCCTGTCTTTATTACGGTCCTCACTGTGCCATCGCATCGACTTGGCATGCTCTCCGTTTCTGAACAGACGTTTCAACCGTGGTATTATAGGAGCATACCACATCACCTTTGCAGGAACCCTCTTCCTGCGGGGATCGCCGTGAACATCACCAGGGTCATCTCGCCTGATCTTATACCGCAATGCACCGCATACCGAGCATGCGTTCAGATACTTGTATGCACCGTGGTATAGGATGCAGTCATTAGGGCATGCATGTATCTTCTCCACCTCCAGTCCTAGAGGGCATACGACCTTCTTTGCTGCGTATGTACTATCGGGCAATTCGTTATCCTTTGGAAGCTTCTTCTTCAATATTTTCAGTAGCTTCTCAAATCCTTTGTCAGGCACAACATTCTCTGCCTTCCACTGCAGCAATTCCAGTACGGTACCGAGCTTTGTGTTGCCATATTCACAATTGGGGTACAACCCTTTTTTGTGATCCTCTAACATGTGATCGAACTTCAGCTTCTCCTTTTGACTTTCGCATTGCGTCATTGCATCGACAATGACCCGGCGGAGATCACCACCATCGTGCACATCGTCTGGTTCCTCTTGATCTTCAGCACCTTCACCCGTTGCAGCATCATTGGGCACATCATTTGGTTCCTCTTGATCTTCACCAGCTCCCCCTGTTGCAGCATCACGGTATTCAGGGGGCACGTAGTTGTCATCGTACTCTTCTTCGTCGTCGTCTTCCATCATAACCCCTATTTCTTCGTGCCTCGTCCAAACATTATAGTGTGGCATGAAACCCTTGTAAAGCAAGTGGGTGTGAAGGATTTTCCGGTCAGAGTAAGACTTCGTATTCCCACAATCAGGGCATGGACAACACATAAAACCATTCTGCTTGTTTGCCTCAGCCGCATCGAGAAACTCATGCACACCCTTAATGTACTCGGAGGTGTGTCTGTCACCGTACATCCATTGCCGGTTCATCTGCGTGCATTATATATAATTAAGTGTCCAAATTAATAGAAGTTCATCATCACATTAAAACCAAAGTACATACATAGTTCTCATCTAACAACATATAGCTCTCCAGAGCATCTAATTAATTAAACCATACATTAATTAAAATAAAGGCGATCATAATCGCAACCAAGGTAACAATTGATCCAACGGCATAATGATACCAAGCCTTGGTATGAATGGCATATTTTCTAATCTTTCTAATCTTCAAGCGCATTGCATTCATCTTGATCTTGTGATCATCGACGACATCCGCAACATGCAACTCCAATATCATCTTCTCCTCCTCAATTTTTTTTATTTTTTCCTTCAAGAAATTGTTTTCTTCTTCAACTAAATTTAACCTCTCGACAATAGGGTCGGTTGGAATTTCCGGTTCACATACATCCTAGATAAATAAAATCTATGTCACGTTGGTCCGCATAATTATCATAAACAATAAATGAACCAATAGTTATAAAGATTAATATATATACCACATCCGAATCATAGACAGGACGAGGGCCGATGGGGGCGGATACCAAAACCATCGCACTATATAAGATGCAATAATAAAAGTAAGAAAATGATACAAGTATCTATCTAAACATACAAGTAAGAATATTTTTCCTTTCAGAAAGAAGATAAGAGCAAGAGGCTCACCACGGTGGTGTCGGTGATGAGATCGGCGCGGGTGATCGACGGCGGTGAAGACAGGGGTGGGGTGTGACGGACCGCTAAATCTAGACCAATCTCGAGGAAAATGGAGCTTTGAGGTCGAGCTTCGAGAGGAGAAAGCTTAACTAGTGTGGCTCGGGCATTTCATCGAACACCTCATGTGCATAGGAGGTGAGCTAGAGCACCACAAGCCCCTCCTCTCGCCGGCCCAGAAAAACAGAGCACTCAGTGCTCTGCTCCGGCGCGAGGGGTATATATATAGGCGGCACCACTGGTCCCGGTTCGTGGCATGAACCGGGACTAAATGAGAGCCTTTGGTCCCGGTTCAGGCCACCAACCGGGACCAATGGTGGTGGGCCAGGAGCGAGGCCCATTGGTCCCGGTTCGTCCCACCAACCGGGACCAAAAGGTCTAGACGAACCGGGACCAACGGCCCACGTGGCCCGGCCGGCCCCCTGGGCTCACGAACAGGGTCCAATGCCCCCATTGGTCCCGGTTCTAGATTGAACCGGGACTAATGGTCTAACCCACCCTGGACCGTTGCCCCCTTTTCTACTAGTGTTGGTCCGTCGCCGTAGATGAGAAACGTCAATCTCTAGCAGTGGACGATGTGGTCTTGGTAGGCGCTCCGGCATGGTGGAGGACGGTGGCGATGGATGTGGTGGAGGACGGCGGTGATGGATGGGGTGGCGGACGGAGGCTGGTATGGGGATGGCGTGTTCTAGCGCGGACGGTGTATGAATGGGAAAATGGAGGGAGAGGTACGGGGAACCATGTTTTTGGGACGCGCCAGTCTAAAATATGGGAAAGTTACGAACATAGCCCCCGTTTAAAATTTGGACGTCTCATCGGTTGGGGATAGGACGGTAATCTCGCATCTCGCCAATATTTGCCCAGAGCGATTTCGGGCGAGGAGAGGGTGGTTGGCGCCCATGGTTGGCACCCACGGTGTATGAACGGGGCTGACAGGTAGGGCGGTTGTGTCACGTCTGAGTGAAGTTACAAACCTGCCCCTATTGAAAATATTTGCCTACATCGATTTCGGCTGAGTCGAGTTTGTTTTGCCGCCCACCGTGTATGAATGGGTAATGGATGGAGAAACAGAGGTCTTTCGGACGAGCTTGAATCAAATGAGTTTTGCCGCCCATGCTTGAAGCCCACCGTGTCGGAATGGGCTCAGAGGCGGTCGTGTCACGTCTAATTGAAGTTACTAACCTACCCCTATTTAGAGGAGTGGAAATCGGGCCGATGGATTGTTCGTGTAATGGGTAGATAGTAATTTCCATCTCCCAAACACTTGGCTTCGGGCAGCCGACATGGGAGTGGACATTTTGCTGCTTCTTTCGAATTTTGGGACAATAAGCATCCATGTTTACCCTGGCAACTAAATTCGAATCCATTTTGTATTCCTATATGAATCTTTATAAATCATTCTATGTGTTTTTATATATCTTCAAAAGGACGAAAAAGATGTATTCCACTGTCATATATGAATACGGTTTACAAATGCCGATACTCAAATTCAGAAACTAGAATCCAGTTTAAGGTGAATTCAAATATTTGGAACACTTCATGTCCAACTCAAATGTCACACGCAACATAATGTGTACTCCCATTTAGATATGTACACAAGCGATGTATCAAGATTCAAATACCAAGTCAATCAACCAAGAATGTACTGAACTAACAGACATATAAACACTTATAGAGTATATGGATCAATAATATCAACTAACATACATAAGCCAGGCCGCTGTGCTTTTTTTTGGCTACAACAACATCCTTTTTGAAGGAAATATGCCCTAGAGGCAATAATAAAGTTATTATTTATTTCCTTACATGTCATGATAAATGTTTATTATTCATGCTAGAATTGTATTAACTGGAAACATAATACATGTGTGAATACATAGACAAACAGAGTGTCACTAGTATGCCTCTACTTGACTAGCTCATTAATCAAAGATGGTTATGTTTCCTAGCCATGAACAAAGAGTTGTTATTTGATTAACGAGATCACATCATTAGTTGAATGATCTGATTGACATGACCCATTACATTGGCATAGCACCCGATCGTTTAGTATGTTGCTATTGCTTTTATCCATGACTTATACATGTTCCTTCAACTATGAGAATATGCAACTCCCATTTACCGTAGGGACACTTTGTGTGCTACCAAACGTCACAACGTAACTGGGTGATTATAAATGTGCTCTACAAGTGTCTCCGAAGGTACATGTTGAGTTGGCATATTTCGAGATTAGGATTTGTCACTCCGATTGTCGGAGAGGTATCTCAGGGCCTTCTCGGTAATGCACATCACATAAAGCCTTGCAAGCATTGCAACCAATGAGTTAGTTGCGAGATGATGTATTACAGAACGAGAAAAGAGACTTGCCGGTAACGAGATTGAACTAGGTATTGGATACCGACGATCGAATCTCGGGCAAGTAACATACCGATGACAAAGGGAACAACGTATGTTGTTATGCGGTCTGACCGATAAAGATCTTCGTAGAATATGTAGGAGCCAATATGGGCATCCAGGTCCCGCTATTGGTTATTGACCGGAAACGTTTCTCGGTCATGTCTACATTGTTCTCGAACCGTAGGGTCCGCACGCTTAACGTTACGATGACAGTTATTATGAGTTTATGCATTTTGATGTACCGAAGGAGTTCGGAGTCCCGGATGTGATCACGGACGTGACGAGGAGTCTCGAAATGGTCGAGAAATAAAGAATTATATATTGGAAGCCTATGTTTGGACATCGGATGCATTCCAGGTGAAAACAGGATTTTACCGGAATACCGGGAGGGTTACCGGAACCCCCCGGGAGCATAATGGGCCAACATGGGCCTTGGAGGAAAGGTGAGAGGGCAGCCCTAGGGGCTGCGCGCCTCCCCCCCTTCCCTAGTCCTATTAGGACTAGGAGAAGTGGGGCGCCCCCTCTCTCTCTCTCTCCCCCTTGGAGCAATCCTAGTCCAACTAGGATTGGGGGGGGGGGGGGGAATCCTACTCCCAGAGGGAGTAGGACTCTCCTGGCGCACCAAACCTGGCCGGCCAGCCCCTCCCCCTTGGATCCTTTATATACGGGGGCAGGGGGCACCCCAAAGACACACAAGTTGATCTACGGATCGTTCCTTAGCCGTGTGCGGTGCCCCCCTTCCACCAAATTCCACCTCGATTATATCGTTGCAGTGCTTAGGCGAAGCCCTGCGCCGGTAACACATCAAGATCGTCACCACGCCGTCGTGCTGACGGAACTCTTCCTCGACGCTTTGCTGGATCGGAGCCCGGGGAACGTCATCGAGCTGAACGTGTGCCAAGAACTCGGAGGTGCCGGAGTAACGGTGCTGTGATCGGTTGGATCGCGAGGAGAACGTACGACTACTTCCTCTACGAATGACAACTTCCTCTACGTTGTGTCAACGCTTCCGCTTCGGTCTACGAGGGTACGTAGACAAACACTCTCCCCTCTCGTTGCTATGCATCACCATGATCTTGCGTGTGCGTAGGAAAATTTTTGAATTTACTGCGTTCCCCAACAGTGGCATCCGAGCCTAGGTTTTATGGTTGATGTTATTTGCACGAGTAGAACACAAGTGAGTTGTGGACGATACAAGTCATACTGCCTACCAGCATGTCATACTTTGGTTCAGCGGTATTGTTGGATGAGACGATCCGGACCAACCTTACGCGTACGCTTACGCGAGACCGGTTCCCTCGACGTGCTTTGCACAGAGATGGCTTGCGGAAGACTGTCTCTCCAACTTTAGTTGAACCGAGTGTGGCTACGCCCGGTCCTTGAGAAGGTTAAAACGGAGTCTATTTGACAAACTATCGTTGTGGTTTTGATGCGTAGGTAAGATGAGTTCTTGCTTAAAGCCCGTAGCAGCCACGTAAAACTTGCAACAACAAAGTAGAGGACGTCTAACTTGTTTTTGCAGGGCATGTTGTGATGTGATATGGTCAAGACGTGATGCTAAATTTTATTGTATGAGATGATCATGTTTTGTAACCGAGTTATCGGCAACTGGCAGGAGCCATATGGTTGTCGCTTTATTGTATGCAATGCAATCGCGATGTAATGCTTTACTTTATTGCTAAACGGTAGTGATAGTCGTAGAAGCATAAGATTAGCGAGACGACAACGATGCTGCGATGAAGATCAAGGTGTCGCGCCGGTGACGATGGTGATCATGACGGTGCTTCGAAGATGAAGATCACAAGCACAAGATGATGATGGCCATATCATATCACTTATATTGATTGCATGTGATGTTTATCCTTTTATGCATCTTATCTTGCTTTGATTGACGGTAGCATTATAAGATGATCTCTCACTAAATTATCAAGAAGTGTTCTCCCTGAGTATGCACCGTTGCGAAAGTTCTTCGTGCTGAGACACCACGTGATGATCGGGTGTGATAGGCTCTACGTTCAAATACAACGGGTGCAAAACAGTTGCACACGCGGAATACTCAGGTTTAACTTGACGAGCCTAGCATATACAGATATGGCCTCGGAACACGGAGACCGAAAGGTCGAGCGTGAATCATATAGTAGATATGATCAACATAGTGATGTTCACCATTGAAACTACTCCATCTCACGTGATGATCGGACATGGTTTAGTTGATTTGGATCACGTGATCACTTAGAGGATTAGAGAGATGTCTATCTAAGTGGGAGTTCTTAAGTAATATGATTAATTGAACTTAAATTTATCATGAACTTAGTCCTGGTAGTATTAGCATATCTATGTTGTAGATCAATAGCTCGCGTTGTTGCTTCCCTATGTTTATTTTGATATGTTCCTAGAGAAAATTGTGTTGAAAAATGTTAGTAGCAATGATGCGGATTGGATCCGTGATCTGAGGTTTATCCTCATTGCTGCACAGAAGAATTATGTCCTTGATGCACCGCTAGGTGACGGACCTATTGCAGGAGCAGATGCAGACATTATGAACGTTTTGCTGGCTCAATATGATGACTACTTAATAGTATAGTGCACCATGCTTAACTGCTTAGAATCGGGACTTCAAAGACGTTTTGAACGTCATGGAGCATATGAGATGTTCCAGGAGTTGAAGTTAATATTTCAAGCAAATACCCGAGTTGAGAGATATGAAGTCTCCAACAAGTTCTATAGCTAAAAGATGGAGGAGAATCGCTCAACTAGTGAGCATGTGCTCAGATTGTCTGGGTACTACAATCGCTTGAATCAAGTGGGAGTTAATCTTCCAGATAAGATAGTGATTGACAGAATTCTCTAGTCACCATCACCAAGTTAGTAGAACTTCGTGATGAACTATAATATGCAAGGGATAACGGAAAATATTCCCAAGCTCTTCGCGATGCTAAAATCAGCGAAGGTAGAAATCAAAGAAAAACATCAAGTGTTGATGGTTGACAAGATCACTAGTTTCAATAAAAGGGCAAAAGGAAAGAAGGGGAACTTCAAGAAGAACGGCAAGCAAGTTGCTGCTCAAGTGAAGAAACCCAAGTATGGTCCTAAGCCTGAGACTAAGTGCTTCTACTGCAAAGGGACTGGTCACTGGAAGCGGAACTACCCCAAGTGATTGACGGATAAGAAGGATGGCAAAGTGAACATAAGTATATTTGATATACATGTTATTGATATGTACTTTACTAGTGTTCATAGCAACCCCTCAGTATTTGGTACTAGTTCAAGTTGCTAAGATTAGTAACTCGAAACGGGAGTTGCAGAATGAACAAAGACTAGTTAAAGGGCAAGGTGACGATGTGTGTTGGAAGTGGTTCCAAGATTGATATGATCATCATCACACACTCCCTATACTTTCGGGATTAGTGTTGAAACTAAATAAGTGTTATTTGGTGTTTGCGTTGAGCATGAATATGATTTGATCATGTTTATTGCAATACGGCTATTCATTTAAGTAAGAGAATAAATTGTTGTTCTGTTTACATGAATAAAACCTTCTATGGTTATACACACCAACGAAATGGTTTGTTGGATCTCGATCATAGTGATACACATATTCATAATATTGAAGCCAAAAGATGCGAAGTTAATAATGATAGTGCAACTTATTTGTGGCACTGCAGTTTAGGTCATATTGGTGTAAAGCGCATGAAGAAACTCCATGCTGATGGGATTTTGGAATCACTTGATTATGAATCACTTGATGCTTGCGAACCATGCCTCTTGGGCAAGATGACTAAAACGACGTTCTCCGGAACAATGGAGCAAGCAACAGATTTGTTGGAAATCATACATACTGATGTATATGGTCCGATGAATATTAAGGCTCGCGACAAGTATCATTATTTTCTAACCTTCACAGATGATTTGAGCAGATATGGGTATATCTACTTGATGAAACATAAGTCTGAAACATTTGAAAAGTTCAAAGAATTTTAGAGTGAAGTGAAAATCATCGTGACAAGAAAATAAGGTTTCTACGATTTGATCGCGGAGACAAATATTTGAGTTACGAGTTTGGTCTTCAATTAAAACAATGTGGAATAGTTTCACAAATTCATGCCACCTGGAACACCACAGCATAATGGTGTGTCCGAACGTCGTAACCGTACTTTATTGGATATAGTACAATCTATGATGTTTCTTACCGATTTACCAATATCGTTTTGGGATCATGCATTAGAGACAGCTGCATTCACGTTAAAAGGGGCACCATCTAAATCCGTTGGGACGACACCGTATGAACTATGGTTTAACAATAAACCTAAGCTGTCGTTTCTTAAAGTTTGGGGCTGCGATGCTTATGTGAAAAAGCTTCAACCTGATAAGCTCGAACCCAAATCGGAGAAATGTGTCTTCATAGGATATCCAAAGGAAACTGTTGGATACACCTTCTATCACAGATCCGAAGGCAAGACTTTTGTTGCTAAGTTCGGAAACTTTCTAGAGAAAGAGTTTCTTTCGAAAGAAGTGAGTGGGAGGAAAGTAGAAAACTTGATAAGGTAATTGTACCTTCTCCCTTATTGGAAAGCAGTTCATCACAGAAATCTGTTCTTGTGACTACTACACCAATTAGTAAGGAAGCTAATGATGATGATCATGTAACTTCAAGATCAAGTTACTACCGAATCTCGTAAGTAAACTAGAGTGAAATCCGCACCAGAGTGGTACGGTAATCCTGTTCTGGAAGTCATGTTACTAGACCATGATGAACTTGTGAACTATGAGGAAGCGATGATGAGCCCAGATTCCGCGAAATGGTTAGAGGCCATGAAATCTGAGATATGATCCATGTATGAGAACAAAGTATGGACTTTGATGGATTTGCCCGATGATCGGCAAGCCAAAGAAAATAAATGGATCTTGAAGAGGAAGACGGACACTGATAGTAGTGTTACTATCTACAAAGCTAGAATTGTCGCAAAAGGTTTTCGACAAGTTCAAGGTGTTGACTACGATGAGAGTTTCTCACTCGTATCTATGCTTAAGTCTGTCCGAATCATGTTAGCAATTGCCGCATTTTATGAAATCCGGCAAATGGATAAACAAAACTACATTCCTTAATGGATTTATTAAAGAAGAGTTGTATACGATGCAACTAGAAGGTTTTGTCGATCCTAAAGGTGTTAACAGAATATGCAAGCTCCAGCGATCCATCTATGGACTGGTGCAAGCATCTCGGAGTTGGAATATACGCTTTGATAAGTTGATCAAAGCATATAGTTTTATACAGACTTGCAGTGAAGCCTGTATTTACAAGAAAGTGAGTGGGAGCACTACAGCATTTCTGATAAGTATATGTAAATGACATATTATTGATCGGAAATAATGTAGAATTATTCTGTAAAGCATAAAGGAGTATTTGAAATGTGTTTTTCGAAGAAGGACCTCGGTGAAGCTGCTTACATATTGAAGCATCAAGATCTATAGAGATAGATCAAGACGCTTGATAAGTTTTTCAATAAGTACATACCTTGAAAAGATTTTGAAGTAGTTCAAAATGGAACAGTCAAAGAAAGAGTTCTTGCCTGTATTACAAGTTGTGAAATTGAGTAAGACTCAAAACCCGACCACGGCAGAAGATAGAAAGAGAATGAAAGTCATTCCCTATGCCTCAGCCATAGGTTCTATAAAGTATGCCATGCTGTGTACCAGATCTATTGCATACCCTACCACTGAGTTTGGCAAGGGAGTACAATAGTGATCTAGGAGTAGATCACTGGACGGCGGTCAAAATTATCCTTAGTGGAATAAGGATATGTTTCTCGATTATGGAGGTGACAAAAAGGGTTCGTCGTAAAAGGTTACGTCGATGCAAGTTTTGACACTAATCTAGATGACTCTAAGTCTCAATCTAGATACATATTGAAAGTGGGAGCAATTAGCTAAAGTAGCTCCGTGCAGAGCATTGTAGACATAGAAAATTGCAAAATACATAACGGATCTGAATGTGGCAGACCCGTTGACTAAACTTCTCTCACAAGCAAAAGTCACACTATAGTACTCTTTGGGTGTTAATCACATAGCAATGTGAACTAGATTACTGAATCTAGTAAACCCTTTGGGTGTTGGTCACATATCGATGTGAACTATTGCTATTAAATCACATGGCGATGTGAACTAGATTATTGACTCTAGTGCAAGTGGGAGACTGAAGGAAATATGCCCTAGAGGCAATAATAAAGTTATTATTTATTTCCTTACATGTCATGATAAATGTTTATTATTCATGCTAGAATTGTATTAACTGGAAACATAATACATGTGTGAATACATAGACAAACAGAGTGTCACTAGTATGCCTCTACTTGACTAGCTCATTAATCAAAGATGGTTATGTTTCCTAGCCATGAACAAAGAGTTGTTATTTGATTAACGAGATCACATCATTAGTTGAATGATCTGATTGACATGACCCATTACATTGGCATAGCACCCGATCGTTTAGTATGTTGCTATTGCTTTTATCCATGACTTATACATGTTCCTTCAACTATGAGAATATGCAACTCCCATTTACCGTAGGGACACTTTGTGTGCTACCAAACGTCACAACGTAACTGGGTGATTATAAAGGTGCTCTACAAGTGTCTCCGAAGGTACATGTTGAGTTGGCATATTTCGAGATTAGGATTTGTCACTCCGATTGTCGGAGAGGTATCTCAGGGCCTTCTCGGTAATGCACATCACATAAAGCCTTGCAAGCATTGCAACCAATGAGTTAGTTGCGAGATGATGTATTACAGAACGAGAAAAGAGACTTGCCGGTAACGAGATTGAACTAGGTATTGGATACCGACGATCGAATCTCGGGCAAGTAACATACCGATGACAAAGGGAACAACGTATGTTGTTATGCGGTCTGACCGATAAAGATCTTCGTAGAATATGTAGGAGCCAATATGGGCATCCAGGTCCCGCTATTGGTTATTGACCAGAAACGTGTCTCGTTCATGTCTACATTGTTCTCGAACCGTAGGGTCCGCACGCTTAACGTTACGATGACAGTTATTATGAGTTTATGCATTTTGATGTACCGAAGGAGTTCGGAGTCCCGGATGTGATCACGGACGTGACGAGGAGTCTCGAAATGATCGAGACATAAAGAATTATATATTGGAAGCCTATGTTTGGACATCGGATGCATTCCAGGTGAAAACAGGATTTTACCGGAATACCGGGAGGGTTACCGGAACCCCCCGGGAGCATAATGGGCCAACATGGGCCTTGGAGGAAAGGTGAGAGGGCAGCCCTAGGGGCTGCGCGCCTCCCCCCCTTCCCTAGTCCTATTAGGACTAGGAGAAGTGGGGCGCCCCCTCTCTCTCTCTCTCCCCCTTGGAGCAATCCTAGTCCAACTAGGATTGGGGGGGGGGGAATCCTACTCCCAGAGGGAGTAGGACTCTCCTGGCGCACCAAACCTGGCCGGCCAGCCCCTCCCCCTTGGATCCTTTATATACGGGGGCAGGGGGCACCCCAAAGACACACAAGTTGATCTACGGATCGTTCCTTAGCCGTGTGCGGTGCCCCCCTTCCACCAAATTCCACCTCGATTATATCGTTGCAGTGCTTAGGCGAAGCCCTGCGCCGGTAACACATCAAGATCGTCACCACGCCGTCGTGCTGACAGAACTCTTCCTCGACGCTTTGCTGGATCGGAGCCCGGGGAACGTCATCGAGCTGAACGTGTGCCAAGAACTCGGAGGTGCCGGAGTAACGGTGCTGTGATCGGTTGGATCGCGAGGAGAACGTACGACTACTTCCTCTACGAACGACTACTTCCTCTACGTTGTGTCAACGCTTCCGCTTCGGTCTACGAGGGTACGTAGACAAACACTCTCCCCTCTCGTTGCTATGCATCACCATGATCTTGCGTGTGCGTAGGAAAATTTTTGAATTTACTGCGTTCCCCAACACTTTTTTTAGCCAGCATCTTGGCCCTTTCCGATGCGTGCCACTTATGGTGTATCTATACTACTACTACTGCTGAATGCACATTCAGCCCGATTGGCATATTTGTAGGTCTCGCACAGCAATCCAAATGAAATGTCTCCGAGTCTTATCAATTAATACAGACTTGTGCTCAAATAAAATTACAAACCAAAAAACAAAAAAAACAATTATTACATGATCTCTAAAACAAATGGTTTGATTGATTACATGAACAGACAACACAAAGGTTATTCAACTATGGAAAGAACATTTCACCTATGATTTACCAAGTAGGAATTTAATTTCCTTTTTTCCTTCAGGACCTTAACAATCTGGTCAGTCTCATCTTGCTTCGTTTTGAAATCCACCAAATATTTAATGGTTGTCTTGAGTACTACTTGTGATTGCGCTGTTTGCTTCCTCAACATGTCAACTTCATCTCTAAGTGGAGAAGCACAATCTCTTTCTACCACTAGTTTAGCCTCTAGAGCATCATCAATTGGCAATTCATAATGCACGATTGGGCCGGTGCCACTACTGTGGGATGATGCAACGTCCATGGGGACCTCGCTCTTTGATTTGGGCTAACCTGTTTTGCCATTAAAGTTCTGATTTGATTCAGAAAAGCTGAAGTTAGCAAAACATCTCAACTGGGAGTTATAACAACAAACCAGTTAAACAAACAAGGAATTAAAGAGTTTCAATTGGATGCAGAAAATTAGTTATTGACATCATTGTAACCCGTTGTTGCAGCAGCAAAGCAGTTAAACAAACAAGTAGATATTTAAGTTAAGGAAAACAGGCAAGTCTTAACAGTAAGTATCAAACACATAGATAGGCGCAGTCTACAATATGATTAATAGGCTGTGCCATTATGTAATCATTAGCAAACTAAATTAAGCCAAGCAACGTAATTGAACAATTTTGCAATAAGTGGCTAACTAAAATTCTGAGAAGCAGGTAATTGAACTTATGCTAGTTCTTTGTACATGCACACTGCAACTTCTTTTTCGCTTACAAGGTTGTACGAAGGAGTCCATGGCATCAATTGCTTCGATATGCAGTCCCAATACTTCTTTCTTCCCACACTGCATGAGTAAGTCGAATGGTTAGTCTGGTAAGATGGTACGTCCTTGATATGTTATATGAGGACGTGTAGTCAGACTAGTTGTAGCCAAACACATCACACTGGTTTTTACTGTATATTTGATGCGATTACTTTTGGCATATCGAGATCTAAGCAATCTACAACAGGATGAAAAGACTGGCATCCTTCACATTATTGGCGAACTCAGTTCATAGAAACCGGAAATTCAACCATTTTGTGTGTAAATCAAAAGCGCCACTGGAATATTTTTCACTATCCAATCATACACGCAAAAAGGGGCGACGCCACCAAAGGGGCTGGTATGGGCGGCCGCCTCAGGTGGCTGGAAAGCGTGCACCTAGTTTGAGTCGTCTAGGTTGGCCCACGCTAGTTTTGTTCGTCCCAACGCACGAGCAGGCAATGTAAAAATGAAGAAAAATGTTTCAACTTGGATGGGCTAATAACATAAGTGCTAGGCAGGCCCTATAGTAGGCTCGCGACCCAAACAAGCGCCTCCCATATCGATCGACAGCAGGAAAAATCGCAATTCATTCGCTGCAGCCTCCAGTCTGGTTCGCTCCTAACCTAGCCCCCGCTGGACAGACCGGCACAACACTTCCTCGGGCCCTCGTTGGAGGGCGGTCGCCGGGCTTCAAGCGAACGGAAGGACAAGAATATGAAGATCTAACCCTGGGTGTAGCCTGCGTGGGAGGCAGCGGCGGTAGCACGGGCAGGGCATCGAGCTTGCGCAAACGGACAGTCGCAGCTTGCAAGAGTAGCATGTGCAACGAGCAAGTACATCACATCCCTGATTATATCTAATTCAACTCTTCAATTTCTGGCCAATAGTTAAACCTGACGGTGTTGTAAAACTTCTTGTATGTAGGGAATCTATGAGAAAATGAAACCAATTTCTACTTATTTTATAACTCCCCCAATCAATAATGAACTGACTGAATCTGATGTATCTAATCAAGTTTCCGGTGCAAACATACAAGCTCATGTTGTTCTTGAGCCTGAAGTGTCTAATGAACAGATTGCTAATGAAGGATTTGATGCAAACATTTTACATGCTCCTGGTGATGAACATATAGTGTCTAATGAGGGATCTAATGCAAGCATTTTGCAAGCTCATTGAAGGATTTAGTGTCTAATGATGGTCTACTATGTTGAGAGAGACAGAGATTTGCAGGCATTGATGACAAGCAAATTATAGTGCATTTTAATAGCTTGAGGAAACGTTGAGGCCATCTACCAGAAAGTCCCCGTATCATGACAACATAGCATAAATACTTTTCTAATCTGTTGTTTGAAACTATTGGCATACTTGTGCGGGATAGATATATTGATATGCAGTTTGCACACTGGTTATACGTGCAATTATACTTCGATATTTTCAGCCAGAGAACGAATAATTCAAGCAGGTACAGACCATGTTTGTAGACCTTGTACACCATGTTGTATTTTGTGTTTTTGGTGCTTGCATCATTAAGTGTTTATAATCTGAACTACTTTGGATCATTAGCTGGTTTTCAAAGTGCATGTAGCTTCACATTTCTCAAGTTATGTTGATTTCCGGAGTGCAAGTGCCTTCGTATTTTTTAAGTTAAATATTCGCCCCTGGTAACTTGAATTCGTGGAGCAGCCACAGTACACAAATCATACACGAATGCCAGTACGAATTAAATGAAATGCAGGGACTTACACTAGCTCATTGTACAGGCTCACTGCAGCTCTGCTTGCGCTTGGGATGTTCCATGTACAAGTCCATGTTACCACTTGCTTGGATGTGCAGGCCTTGTGCTCCTTGCATCCACCTCTGCATTTTTGACACGGTGAATGGTGGATCAAATAAGAGGAATCGAACTTGATGTTGTACCAGAGGACAGATACTTACAAGGTTATACGGGTGTGCAGGATGTGTACCAGATCCCGTAGCGCCGTCATGCTTTGCTAAAAAATGGATTTGCTTGTTTCAGATGATATCTCCAGAAGAAATAAGAGTTAAAGTCAGAGTTGCATAGGCGTGTAAGCTAAGAGAGCAGTGAAATGATATCCAAACTTCATCGGAACAGTGCACAAGGGAGTGATGTGTGGATACCTAGTTAGGGCCGGCATTTGGGCATGCTCGCCTAGCTAGAGTGCGGGTCACTTCAGATCCGTTGAGGTTGATGCGCTGGCGTTGGTTGGCCGCGCACGGATGCAGATCTTGAGTGGCAGCGGAGCGCTACGATGCGGTGGACGAGACCGTTGGTGAAGCCCCAATGGCCTCGGGGGGCGGAGGTGCGACGATGTGCTCGGTGAAGTAGCCCCGGTGAGCTGGGAGACGGCGTCGGTGAAGCGCACCTGATTCAGTGGAAATCGGTGTCTGTGAGGCACGTCAGTTGCGGCGGCCGACGTTGTCGGTGGACCACCCGGTGCGGTGGACAAGGGCGTAGATGAGGTAGCTCCGGTGCGGTGGTGAAGCGCGACCGTCGTCTTCGTCGTCGTCATCCGGCACAGAGGTGGGGAACGGTGGGGAAAGAGACGAGATGAGGGGCGACTCGAGGGTTGGCGACGAATTAGGGATTTGAGCAATGTGGGTGCGGAAGGGGACGGTGGAGAAGAGAGATTTTGCAGGGCTGGAATTGGGGCCGCCAGATATTTCAAACCGAAATGTGCAAGCGCAAACTTATATTGTCGTCATCCTTTTTTTGGGGGGGAGGGGGTGGGTGGTTGGGTGCTACGCGTCCATCCGACACACGCGACCACCCCGACAGGACTATGCTTTGGTGCCTTAAGGAAACCGCCTTTGTGTCCATGACATGTGGGCCCAAAAGGTGGCTGGCCCACATGTCAGTGACCCAAAGGCAGTTGCCTTTAAGGCACCGAAGCAGCGTCCACCCCGAGACGACCCTGGTCTTCCTGGTGCGCCTACATTTGAGAATGCAAATGAATCTTCTTTCATTTGCAAATGAATCTGTATGTATTACCATGCCCGTGTTTTCCTTGCAATAATTAGTCATTCGAAATGAGATACTCCATCCGTTCACTTTTGTAAGTCGTTTCAGACAACTTAAAATGAACTGTTTTGCACATTGTCTGAAATGTCTTCAAGGTCTTATAAAAGTGAACAGAGGGAGTACTATAAATTAATTAATGAGGAGTTATTTGAAAAAAAACGAAACGGTACCCATGCTAACGTGGATTAGAGTGTGTCTCACATAATTAGTTATTTGAATTAGAGTGTGTGTCACGTAATTAGTTATTCGAATTAGAGTGTGTGTCATGTAGCGATCTCCAATTCTAACGTGGATTTCGTATTCCATTGTATCCACGCTACTTTTTTAATACAAATTCATATGTATATGATGAACACCATGGTAGTGACAAAACTTTTGGATGGATTCAAACATATGACCTACAAAATAGCACAACAAACTGAGTCAATGTCAACTTTTTGAAACTTAGTATGGCACGAATTCGAAATAATTACCCATATGCCTAGTCCTCGGTTCAAATCTGACAATGTACACCGAATTGAAACATCGATATTAAGTCTCGTACTATGTACATTCAAATGTTGTTTTTAGCCCCCTCCCCCCCCCCCCCCCCGCACAAACGCTACATGCTTCCTATATCGGTCAATCTTCCTCTCCTAACCACCTTAGGAAGCTATCGGTTTCCAACACACGTTCATTCTTTCTCTCCATGTTTCGACCTCTAAGTCTCTCAAATACACAACCCCTTTTTCCACTCTGTTACCAAATGTATTTACCTCAAACACCCGCCATTGCACCCCATGCCGAGCTCTCTCTCTCCCCCTCTCCCTCTCACCCTCTCGCGCTAAATACATGCATTGCCTATCTAGCCCCCCAACCTCTCGTGCGCACGCACGCACGTTGTATATCTAGGTCACTCCCTCGAGACTGTCTCACTCTTTCTTCTGCACGGTGGGCCACGCTCGCTCAATCTCTCTCTCTCTCTCTCTCTCTCTCTCTCTCTCTCTCTCTCTCTCTCTCTCTCTTTATTTGAGTCTTGTTTAACCTCATTTTATTTCACACACAAATGATATATCTCCCTGTTCAGGCCTCGATCGACACACTCTATACTCTCTCATGCAGATTGTCTATCTAGGTCAGTCAATCCAAGCCGCCGCCACTCTTTCGACCTCATGGTGGGCCACGCTCACTCAATATCTCTCTCTCTCTCTCTCTCTCTCTCCGTATGTCTCGATTGACCTCGATCTTTCCCGGACAAAAACGATATATCACCATGTTTGAGCCCAATTTGACCTATTCACATTGTATACTCTCTCACGCACATCGTCTATCTAGGTCACTCTCTCCAACCCGTCTCACTCTTTCGATCGCACGGCGACCCTATGTGATCAGTTGACCTTGCTTCCTCCCACGCACAAAATATATCCACGCGTCTGTGTATGGATCATCTCTCAAGCTCTATCTTACAGCCCTCACCCTTGCCAAAAAGCTCAGTCGGACAATATCTCTCCAGAGCATATATATTTGTTCAATGAATGCCGGACTACACTCACTTTGTCTCTCTATCTATATGTCTCTCGATTGACCTCGCTTTCTCACACCGTATCTTCCATGCGTTGAAGCTACTACCTCTCCATCCCTCGCAAAGCCAGAGCTATTTACATTGCGAGGGGCACTCCAACCTTGGATTAATTTGTGTAGGCATTTATTCCGGTCGGTTTAGATTATATTGTCGGAGCATTCGGCCCACAACTACTCCAAACACCGTTGCAACCCATGCAACTCCCCTAGTTGATTTCCCTCTGGCTCGGTCATCACTGTCTCACACGTGCTTTCTCGCCTTCAACGTCGCACCATGGTATTATTGAAAAAAGTATGTTGTTCTCTTTAATTATTATCAATAAGCTACAAAACTACACACTGATAGTCCACTTGGAATGGAACAAATTTCGACCCACAAATTAAAGTGCTACAACTACACACCAAGGGTCCCACATGTCATGAAACAAATTTGGACCCATATACCAATTAAAAAATAAAGGATGAGGATCGAACATGCGACCGGGCCTTCAAGCCGCACGTCAATAGGCAACATACGTAGAATAGCAATGTTTGTTGTACCCCCTTTGTTCACATAATGTTTTTATATTACCACAACCTAATTAATGGATAACATGTAATATTATTTTTAGTACTATTCGCCTTTACTTACTGGTGGGTTCCATGTGTGCTCTCTCTCTCCTCCCCTTCTGTGTTTAGACGCACGGGCAAACAGGAAGAACTCGCGGGCGATGTTGCCTTTGACCATATCTGGACGCGTTCACAAGTCAGGACACCAGTTTCACGTACTAGCAGCACTAGTCAGTGTGTACGTGCAATGCACGTTAATTGGAAAGTATATTAAGTGCACGCGGATATTAACTACTAGGATATTATTTGCGTGTTGTCATGTGATTAGCACTATTTTTGGCATGAAATTAACTGCACGCTAAACGTGTTGAGCGCTCGACATTGAAACAGTCTAGGTCGTTGGATGACAAGGAATACATGTGGCTTGATGATGTTTTATATATAATTTGACACGGCTCTAGCAGAACATTCAATCGATCAAACCATACATTTCGTTCAGTCTGACTCTGACTTTAAATTATACGACAATCGATATAAAATAAACGGAAATGATAAACGTTCGGATTTTAAGCATGGCAATCCGAACGTTTTTCATGGCAAAGTTAGATTACGCAGCGGCGGCGGTGGCGTCTCGCGGTGGGAAGCGACTCCTCTGCCGTGCTCTGTGTGTCGTCGGGCCACTGACCGACGGCGACGGCGGCGTCTTGCGCCGTTGTGGGCGTACTCCTGGACGTTGGCCTAGCTTCAAGGAAGGCAAAAATATTCTGGACTTCGGAGCGAGTCAACTGGCGGGAGGAGGCGACTGGCGTTGGTGCAAGGAAGCGGTCGACGGAGGCCATCCATGCCGCTGAGGGGGGCACTGGCACCCATGCAGGGACATGCGTTGTCAACGGCGCGGCAGAGACATTCATGTGCACGGGCACCAGCATGGGCGCGCACGTCAGTGCACGCGCATGCGCATGTGTTGGCAGGTGCACGGGCGCGTGAAAGTCGGCGGGGACCTCGTGGAACCCCGTGGGATCAAGCTCGGCGACAATGTGTGGCTCCCAGCCCATCAATGGCACATGGATGGGCGCTGGCACAGTCGCGGCGACGGGAGCCGGAACGGGAGCGGGGACAGGCGCGACATCTTCCCACAAGGCCAGTTCAAGCTCGTCCCAAAGCGCCTTATGTTCTTGAGACTCCGACTGGGTGTCTTCCTCAAGAAACTGGAACACTAAGGGCAAACCATCATGATGCGGCATGGCATACATTTAGGTTAGGCTAGTTGGAGGTAGACGACAGGAGAATCGGAGAGGAAGAGAGAGGATTGTAGCGATGCCAGGTAGTGCGGGGTTGATTTTAAACTACGGCGCCGGCGACATTAAAGGTGGGAGCAGTTGGGACGACGGTGGGCAGTGGAGCCTTGGCAAAGGGCTCGCCTTCCGGTGAGCCTGCACAGTGGTCTGCTCGCACGCCTCCCTGACAGCCGGCGCAGCGGTCTGCTCGCATGCCTCCAGTCGACTCACACGCTTGCTCGGACGGCACCTGCCGATGAGAAGCGGGGACTCGTGGCGGCACGTAAACGCCCATGGTTTCAATAGTGAAAGCGTTCGCCTTAACGTGACAGGTCTTTGTTCCAAAATACATTGGCTCTTCATTTGTGCAACTTGTCATAAGCAGCTTGTCTCAAATTGAAGAAAAAACTTACGAAGTAATATTTGTGCCATATCACGTGACCATGCTTAGTTTCAAGAATTTATGGTCACTTTAGGATTTTCTGAAATTTAAGATCCAGGATTCGAAACAATATCATAACCTGCATCATGCAATAAATTTTCAAGCCGTATATTTGTCCTGCTGTATTTCTTAAGAAAGGATTTGGTCAAACATTTCGCTTAGTTAGACTTGAGACAAGTTATATATGTAGAGTAAAAGGATAATCCCTCAAGTACTAGGCACGAACAAACGGGCTCAATTCTGTGCTCATCCTGGTGTAGTAGTAGTAGTACTTGGCAATGAAGTTGACGGGTGACCTTGACGAGCAGTGACCAAGGGAATTGAACCGTGCTCGGCACGGTAGTCTAGTTACTAAAGCATCCCTCCGTTGTTCATCAGTAGTCATTATGGACCGGGGACATGAGGGGAATTTCCTAGGGCTGGAATTCTGGCTGCCAGATTTTTCGACTTGAAACGTCGAGGCTCGACTGGTTGGGGTTGCCTAATGTGCGTACCACGCACGCCACCGAAGGACACGAGCCCGGTTTTTTTTAGGATCAACACGAGCCAAGGTCTGGCTGGTATGCCGTTGAGTCCTACCATTCGAGAATATGAAAGGAACCTTTTAAATTGCCGAACGAATATATGTGTATTATAATACCCGTATTTTCCTTGAAACTACTAATCTCAATGTGGTAATTGATTTATGATGAGTTGTTGAATTAGAGTGAGTTTGTGACATAGTGATCTTAACGTGGATTTCACATTTCATGGTATCCCTACTATGTTTTCCAATGCAAATTCAAATCTAAAAGATGAACAATATGGAGGTGAGAAAACTTTGTATGTATCAAGCATATGACCACACACACACACACACACACAGAGAGACACACACGCACGAACACAACAACAATCCAATAAGTATAGTGCATCTATTTTTCCAAACCATGCATGTATGACATGAATTCAAAAATACTCCTTCTATTCCTAAATATTAGTCTTTTAGAGAGTTCAACAAGTGACTACGTACATATGGAGCAAAATGAGTGAATCTAGACTCTAAAATATGTCTATATACATCTGTATGTGCCAGTCCATTTGAAGCCTCTAAAAAGACTAATATTTAGGAACGAAGGGAGTAAAATGTAAGAAATCCATGGTCCTCAGTTCAATATTTAAAATGAACATGAAAATGATACATGAATATTAAGCCTAGTACTACAGTACATGCAAATGTTGTGTTTAGGCGGAGCTATGATTGTCGGGGGTCAACCCCTCGACCTTAGATAAAATTGTGGAGCTATGTTTAGGGTTGTTTAGATTATATTGTCCCCACCCTCCCAACCACCGATTTGTTTTGCACCCCCACCCCTCCTCCCTAGGAGAATATCATGTGCCCCCATACCTTAGATGCTATATGCCGATACGAGTTGCTTGGAGCTTGTAGATCTGAGATATAGCAGCTCACATGATGTGTCTTAATATTTTTGCAGGAAACCATGATGAGTTTGGGAATTGCACACAATTTGTACAAAAACTACTTAGATGCCCTTTGATCCCACATCCAACGACCTCGAAGCTCGTATCGCCGTAGCATCTAAGATGAAGGAGGACATCATATTCTCCTATATGTAAGAATATCATGTGCTACCACACCTTAGATGATTTGGTGATACAAGCTCTTCGGAGGCGTTGGATTTGTGACCCAACACCTCCTCGGTGGTTCGAATGTTTTTTTGCAGAAAAGCCCCAAAAGAGTTCGCCCACTGCTTACAAGCACAAAGACTGCTCAGATGCCATTGGATCTCAGATCAAACGACCTCCAAGCTCGAATCACCATAGCATCCAAGCTGCTATAGCACCTTATGTTTTCTCGCACGGGAGAGTATGAGGTGCTCCCGCACCGTAGATTCTATGGTGATACGAGTTCACTGAGATCTAACGGCCCACAATAGGAGGTTTGAATGTTTTTGCAATATACGGGTGATAGAGTTTGGGAAATGCGCAAAAAGTACATGTACTACGCATGTGCCATCTGATCACTGATCATACGACCTAGAAGCTCATATCACCGTAGCAGGTAATTAAGCTACGGGGAGCACCTAATATGAGCACCGGGGAGCCGTTGGATCGAAGATGCAACGGCACACACGAGGCCTGAATGTTTTATTTGCAAAAAAATCTTTGGAGAGTTCGGAAATTGCGCATAATTACAAAGACTACTCCCAAGCCATTGGATCTCACGTCCAACAGTGTAAAGACTCGTATCACCATAGTATCTAAGCTGCGGGGTGGATGTGATATTTTATGCCGCTATCATTTTTGTTCGTAAACTTGCAAAATACGTGTAACTCGTGCCGTTACTTGTCTAACCATGCAAAGTGTTTGTTAAAAAAACCATCCTACACTCAAATATCGGAACAACACATAGGGGTCCCACTTGTGATTAATCAAATTTGGACCAAAAACTAACAAATTTGAAAGATGAGATTCGAACTGGCAACCTGGACTACAAAGCGTAAGTCGATAGCCTGAAAAAATGAACGGTTGTTGGCTTTGTCCCATAACTTGATTTTATACAGTACTTGCGTTGAGTAGAGTAGAGGGACTGCCTCGTCAACACGTGCATGACCGTTGTCTCACTTACTGGTGGGTCCAAGGTCTGCGATCTCAATCTCTCTTCTCTCCATCGTCTAACCTTTGCACGGGCTCACACGAAGAGTGGCGCTAGCTTGCTGTGGTGTTATTACAACTAAAAAAAGCTTGGAAAATAGAAGAATCGCCTAGAACAAGAGACGTTGTGGCTGGTCGAGACGGAGCTAACCACATCTATCCTCCGTGCCACGTTTGCATGATGAAGCTGTGTGGCTAGTGGGGTGTTTTCGACCGACTGGCTGGGTCCCGAGGTCGAACCATAGGTACTACGTCTGATACAGTATATTTTTACATGCACATTTTTCCTCCGTGCCGAGACGTGGCACACCTTACCACGCGGTTTCAGGGTCCTCCCAGGTGGTGCACGCATATATTCTTCCTGACGTGGGACGCCCTACCGCGCGTTTTCTGGGTCCTCCTCGGTCGTAGCGCCGAAGCAAGTAAATGAGTCATCAAATCACGAAAGACCACCTTTCCCGCCGAGTACATCAGTGAAGCACGGTGGCTAGCTAGTTGGGCTAGTTCGACCGATTAGCTAGGCCGCCACCACATTTGTTTTTTCACCCCTTTTTTATCTACTTGCCGGCAGGTAAATTTAAATATCCACCGTGGCGTTGCTCTGGTGTTTGGGCGCGGCAGGATTTTTAATTTTTTGATTGACGGGAGCAGGCGCGACAGGATTTTTAATTTTTTGATTGACGGGAGCAGGCGCGGCAGCAATTAGTCACGATGACTCCGCCTGTAAAACCCCGCTGCTCCCTGATGTGAGAAGTCGTCGACTGGTGTTTTACCGTGGTGAAAACCAAAAGATTCCTGCTCCCTTCGCCTTCCGATAGATTGCATTGCATTTCAGCCATTTCGCCCCCTTTGCTTCCTCTCCCCATTGCTTCTACCTGGTGCCATGGCGGCGCAGCAGATCACGGAGTCTGAGGTGAGGCTCCTGACACAGGAGCTCCATGCCAAGGATGCGGAGCTCAGGGCCAAGGACGTGGAGCTCCGTGAGCTCAAGGAGGAGAGGAGTGCCATGCTCCTCCGTCATGTGCGGGAGTTCACGGAGCTTCAAAAGCGGCAGGCATCCACCACAAAGATGCTCGAGGCGTCAGTGGCGTTGCTGCAGAAAGCGAGAGATACAATAGGCCGTCAGGGGAGCCGGCTCGAGCGCGAGCGGGCCGATCGTGACGAGGTCCAGGATCGCCTCAGCCACTTGGTGAACCAAGTTGCTACGCACATGTTGCGGCGGTGCGGTGCCTACCGTCGTGCCAGCGCGACGATGTCGACCGTCGGGCTAAACCCGTTCGACCACCCGGTCAACTTCAACGAGCTGTGGCTTCCTGACCTGGTCTCCTTCTTCACCTATATCTCCGAGGAGCTGAGCTGTCTCCGCGCGATGGTGGGGGCTGAGTTGGACAAGGAGGGGTTGCAGGCTGTCGTCGCTGTTGCTGGGCGAATCCTTTTAGGGCTCCGTCACCGGAATCCATTCGTGCCATTGGACGCCGTCTTTGATGAGCTGGCTCCTGTCAACCGGGAGCGGGCTCTGCGGGCAGTTGCACCCTGCATCACAATTGTCGTGCGCCTCGAGAAGCATAGGGACTTCGGTGGTGTTTAGGCGCCCTCTACATGGGCGTGTCCATGTCTCGGCGCAACATGACCGTTGGATCTAACTTAGACGGTGCAGATCAGTCACTATAGCACAAAGCGTGTGGGTGTGTTTGGTTGCATTCTCATCTCAATATAGTTGTTTCCTCTTCGCGTATTTTTGTCAACCTACTAGTGTGGACTCATGCACCCTTCATGCACTCTGCCAAACACCCAAAATTGGGTCGAGAAGGGAACTTTTGCTCCCATCCCGTGCACCCTTCATACACCCCGCCTAACACTATTCGTGCTTCATATGGTTCATGTTTCGTGGAGTATAGTAGCACCATACTCTCCGTACGATGTGGACCTAGTTCTGTTAACATTGATCTCACTATTCATTCTCGACCGGACAGTCGAAAAAGTGGTACTATGTTACATATAGGAGTAGTTGACATGCGCACAACATCATTTGTTATCGTCATATCTTACTACACTAGCAACAAGATTGTGTAGTACTGAGTTTCAAAAAAAAGATTGTGTAGTACTGACGTATGAATCACTGCACATGCCTAGTAGTAGGAGCACTATGTATGTACAAGTGGCTGCCGTGTTTCGCACTCCTCCGTCGTAAGAGTGGAAACGCTTGCTGTAATCATTTTTTTCTTCAAAAAAACAGTGGACACGCTCTACCATGTGGATCCTCCTCCAGCCATGCACTAAATTACTCACTTTCGCCGACGTGTGGGACAGCCAGCACATGTGTCCACCAGCCATGCACTAAATTACTCCGTAGTAGAGTGACGGTAGACTACCCCGATCGAACCGCCGCAGTAATGCCCAATGAGCCGTCAAATCACAAAACCCCCTCCTTTCCAGCAGTAAGTTGGACGAACGAAGCAACCATCATTTCACTCTTCTCTCTCAGCTTCCTCTCTTGAAGAAAACCCCCACTCGCTTCACTTCTCCCTCATCTCGTTCCTCCTTTCACTCTTCTCTCTTAGCTTCCTCTCTTGGATGGACGCCGGAGCACTGGCCGACGTGATGTCTATGGCTCTGGCCAAAACCGTCGAGGCTCATGGTACGAAGAAGCGCAAGCACCCCGTCGAGACTACCCCAGACAAGCTCAAAGCCATTGCCCTGTCCAAGCCCCCCTCTTCGGGATCCCTCATTAAGCAAGTCCAGGTAATGTCTCTTGTTGACGATCTTTTTCTCGATCTTGATCGTGTTTTTTAATCTAACACACAGTACTAGTACAACTTTCTGGGTGATCTTGCATGTGATTTTAGTGTGCCAAATGACGGTTCTAAATTCCTCTTTTAACCAAACCATGCGAGAGGTTGACACTGATTTCTTATAGATTACATTCAACTACTCCCTCTGTCCCAAATTTCTTGTCTTAGAATTGTCTAGATACGGATGTATCTAATACTAAAATGTGACTTGATACATCCGTATCTAGACAAATCTAAGACAAGAATTTTGGGACGGAGGGAGTACTTTATGAACATCAATGCTACCTTTTAAGAGGGTATATTTGCCTCAGTAACTTTTGTTATGGATATTGCATGTAATCCCTCTGCTCTCATGCCTTTGAAGACATGTTCTAGTGTCTTTGTTCACTCATTTCTGTGCGTATATGTAGTCATATATGGAATATAATATCGAAAATCATCTTATATTTCTGAACGGAGGTAGTAATAAAATATGGTTTCTGTTTGAATTAGAACCAAGTTCGTAGTGGAGATGAAGTTCTCAAAGTCATGTCGTGTGAACTGGAAGACCTGATGATGAATTCTACTGCTGAACTATCCAGCTGTTGTGTCCTTGTCACCACGTGTCCTGAACTAGTGTCTTCCTGTAGCATTGTTGTCAGGCATGTTCTCGAGGCTGTACTTGACCACAACAATTTCCTGGCTGTGCCTTCGATTACGAAGGGTGTGGTTCTTTTAAAGCTTCCCAACAAATCTGATGCGGCCTATCTTCATCATCATGTTTATGAGTGGAAAGACCACTCTGTTAGGTTCTCCAAGATTGACAACATGGTGATGGTGCATGTAGACATCTCACACAAAGTCCATGGCCTAGTCAGTTATGCGGGTTCATCCCGTAGGTCGGTGGCAAGAAATAGTCTGCAGAGTTTAGTTAGTGCAACTTTGCTTGTCTGTAGTAAGTACTATTGTTCAGTAGTTGATTTGTGTTTGTGAACCATGTATTGTTTATTAGTACTGCCGCTTTTGGTGTGTGGTCAGTCCTGAGAACGGTCTATGTTAATGTCTGTCCACTCAATTCAGTCTGTATATTTTGAAGTATCCAGATCATATTTTTTGTGAGGACGGTGTATCAATTATGGTTACACTCCAATATCTGTATGCATTCCAGGGTTTATCGCACCCACCAGGATTTCCAGTCCCATGGATGTTCGGTCCATACGATTTGTCACGACCTTTGGACTGTCCTGCTTGTGGCAGTAGGCAGGGCCCCTACATGCCACCCTTAGTTGGACGATCAATCTTCTGTTTAGTACTTCAACATAGTCATTTCCTGGTAAGGATTCACTCGTGTCACATCAAGTAAATCTTATTGATTTACCGTCTACATCTTATTGATTTAATGTCATGTTTTCTTTCTTTTCCTGCAATTTTACGATGCAGGTTTTGCCATGTAACATTCATCGTAGAATAAACCGTTTGGTTTGCTCTACGATGGCTATTTTTGCAGGTTTCACTTCTTATGTCGTGTCAGTAATGAAGGCACTGTCCATCATTTATATTACTGGAAAAAAATGGATTAGTCTGTTGTCTGAGTACAAGCTGAATCCCTATGATGAACTACAGTTTGGTTTAACAAAAACACCACAATTAGTCCTTCTCGTGTTTAAAAGAAATGAAGAAAAAAACTGGATCACGGTCACGGATCCTAGTCAAGTTAGAAAGCTGATCATAGCAGACCAGACACGATCGCCGCTGTCTCACACAGATCGAGCACCGGCAGTTGCTCTAGCACTGACAGCGGCAACAGCTCAGTCTGATCCAGCTGAGGATTGGGCACCGACCGTGTCAGCGGATCAGTCTGATCTACCGGAGGACCGGGCATCGACACCGACACCTGCTCCGACACCGGCACCAGCTCTACAAGGAGCACCATCTCCGGCAGCAGCAGCGGCTTCGGCACCTGCACCGGCCTGTGCACTTCATATACCAAAGTCCTTACAAAAACCGACATGTCCACCTTCTTGGTAAGCATTGGCCGCCCAAGTGCTTCGTTCTTTTTTCTTTCCATGTTGTTTCACATGATTCACTGTGTTGATCTAACTATTTGGGTATGTCTTCTTGTTTGCAAACAGAGAATTCCTAGAGCAACGAGGGAGTCGTTCAACAATTCGAGCGATCGCGGCCAAGTTTCTCTTACCATGCGCAGCCTTGGTGTGAATGAACCTGCTCAATATACCGTAAGTACAAAGGATGGTCGCATGATGATTGATGCTAAAGGATGGTCAAGGTTCGAATCTAAATCATATCTTGCGGTAGGGGATGATGTCAAAATCAAACTTTCTCGACAAGGAGAGCTGGTCCAAATCAACTTTGAAATTCTTCAGTAGCAGCACGCAACTGCCGAACTGATCTATCCTCTGAGATATTTTTCTGTAATAATCTGGCATGGTAAAACAAGTGTCCTGTGTGTATAAGTAGTACGACAGTATTATTTATCACATGGTATATTGTTGATAGAATTGCAACTCTGATTGCTGGTTAGGAACTCTTGTTTGATTTCATTCCAACAGCTGTCGTGCTTTATTCAATTTTGTGTATTCGCCTTGCAACAGCATCTAAAACCAGCGCCGTACCGATTGCTTGCCATGTGAAAAGCGCTGAGGTAGAACACATGGCCCCCCAAACATGCAGGGTCGGCCTGCGGCCCAAAGTCCAGAACCGTGAGCCTATCTGAGTATTATATTCTCAGCTGAACCCCCATAAGGCCCATGTGTTGCAGAGGGAGTATATTTCTCGGCAAGGTGAGCCTGTGATATAAAAGATTTGTATATTTCTTTAAAGAGGGAGTATCTCTCTGTCACAAAATATATTTATGTGTAACTAGTTACTCCTGTCTTTCTACTTCCTTTCGCTAATATGTGGGGCAACCGGCAACGGGGTCCACGTGCCATATGCACAAATTAGAGTGCACAACTTCACGGTAGACACACCCCGGTTGTAGCGCCGCAGTAATGCCCAATGAGCCGTCAAATCACAACCCCCCTTTCGAGCTTTAGCAGTAAGCTGGACGGATGAAGCGGCAATATTTCACTCGGCCTGAATCCCCTTCTCCCTCGTCTGCTTGTTCAGAGAAAACCCCCTCTCGGCGATTGCATAGGGTTTTCTCATGGAGAACCAGGTACGAATTCTTCATCCATCCCCGATAAATCCAAGTCCCTTGGTCGCAGGTAATCCTAGGATGGCAGCCGCCGCCGTTGATGCATTTTTCTTTTTACTGAATCTAGTGTGTTTCATTTGCAGTGCCCAAAGTGCGAGTACCCTACAGGTTTCTGCGCCCTCGGCGAGACGCCACACTTGTTCCTTCTCATCCTAACATAGCATTTTGAAACGCGCACAGTATGTTCCTAGAATCCTCTTTTCTATCCGGGAGGGTGGGGTTTTTTGAACATGCTGTGTTCTCATATTATTTTTCCTGGAGTGTATTATTTGCTCTACTGGAACACATGTACTCAAGATGCTCGGCCTTGCCATAACTTAATACACTAGTTTAATGGTCACAGTGAACACAAGCCATGGATATAAGTTCCGAGTTGGTTCATGAACCAAGAAGATCGCTGCTTTTTTTATGGCCGAACTTGGATAAACTTTCTCAAGTGTTACAGACTAAAAGTTGGCGCACGAATGTTTATGGAAATAGCACAACCTGGTCTCATCTTCACTGCGATCTTCCACCCCGGCGTCGTTCCAATTGTTCATCCATGTTAGTTTTGTATCTGGTTCTTGCTTGTTGCCTCGATTACTTCTTAACCCACCTATTCTGTCTAACTAATCACAATTTAACTTTAGAAGTAGCAACGAATCTCTCACGAAGATGCTACTTCTAAATAATATTTTCTTATAATTGGTGGAACGTGTAGGTTTTTTCAGAGTTAAGCAGTTTGCTCGTTTGTTACTCTGTAATAACTTGGCTATTACTAATGGCACTGAAGTTGACTGGATCGACATCCACAAGTTCCTACACTTTATTGATCGTCTTGAGGTCCTTGTGGGGCGTGTCAATGGTGGATGGCCACGTGGGATATGTGTGCCACTGCTACACTCGTTGAACAGGTCCAACTGTGTTGAGAAACTTATGGTACGAGCTATTTTCTGTTATATATATTGTTCATAAACTATTGCTTATACACAGTTTTACAGTTGTGATCTTCTTGAAACAGGAACTGCTGAGTTCTATTGTTCCTATACAGATGCCTGACCATGGTCGGGTCAGACTTGCGCTTGGTCACAACATGATGTTTATGTCGACCTACTCAATTCCCCTTGGAGGCGAAAATATACTTTTTAGTGGGTGGTCTCAAATAATGAAGGCCCCTCCATCTTGGAGAATAGGACAGAAGATTATGTTCATGCTTTTCCATGGCTCGAAAGCGAATATCCTGTTTTATTGACCATGTTGCAAGATGAAGCCGCTTTCAGAAGGTTGTGGATGCGCGGGGTGGCGCCTGGGCCTTGTCCTGGGGCTTGGCGGCCTCACCCTTGGTTAACTGTAGGCAAAGTAGCACTATTCGAGGCATGCTTTGTACGGTTGAACCTGTATAAGTACTCATACTGCTTTCAGCTTTGGTTGTTAAGTGCCCCTGCTGGTTTCATTTAAGGTTGTTAAGTACTCCTGCTGCTTTTACAGTATGTCGTGTTTGTTCAGTCCTGTCTTCCTCCAGCCACCAAAACCAAACTAGCGCCAGCGGGGCCGCCTGCTTCCGCCTCCCAAGGCTGGCCTCGCCTCAGCGCACGCATCACTGCCCCACCGTCTCCTAAATCGTTAACGCCGACGTCCTCCGCGCGCTTTGGTGCGCTCGCCGCGGCGCCGCCCACTCGGGTTGTCAACATGGTCAACAAACAACAGGAATCGGCAGAAGTACGTGGACAGGATGACAGTAGGGGCCCACCACGTCAGCGTATGGAAAAAATAAAATGCTTCCTCCTAGTGTTTTCCTGACATCTGGGACCCACGACATTGTTAGCGTATATAGTCAATAGACAAGAGAACAACACAAGATCGGCTGACACCTGGGACGTAGCTACTCGAGCAGTATTTTTTTTGGTTGGTATTGTTGAGACGGAGCAGGGTTTGAACTGGGTTGTGGCCCGTCTAGCCCAGGCTTATATTTTATGTTCACCATGTGACCAGCCCAGCTATTTTTTCTTTGTGAAAATGAGCCCGGTTTATTTTTTCTGAAGAATACCCAATCCAGGCCTACTTATTTTTCTACGCCCTGATGGGCTGCAACACTTTCAAGACGCCTGCAAATCTTGAGAGTAATATGAAATGGGTTGTAAATATAAAAACAGATGACAAATTGGCAATTACTTTATAATTTCTGAATTTTTTCACATTTTCAGATTCCTATTTCACTGGGCATTAACCTAATTTAAATATATCTTCAAAGTAATTTAAATCTGGCTCGACATTTCGGTATTAAAAATAGTTTGGAACCCATAGAAATATGTGAAATTGGCCCAGGCCAACAAAAAAACGACTGCAATAAATTGCATAAGAAGTTGACATGAGCTATATATAAATTATTAAAAAAGAGGGAGTGGTCTGACTTGTGGGCCTATTTAGTTGACGCGTATGCAAGATTTTTTAGTTATTATATATGTCAACAAACGATTCTAGCAGACGTAACTGTTGGATGTCAATCCAACGGTCGTCGTGTTTCTTCAATCTCTGATCTTCTTGCTCCAGCCGCCAAAGCAGTGCCGGCGGGACTGCCTAATCCCACCTCCCATGGTCGGTTGTGCTACCGCGCAGGCCTCCCGCCCCTACTACTCCCACCGCTGGCCAGGGCATCCCTCTAATCACCCACATCCCCTGTTATTCTACGGTGACGGCAGCCTCACACCACAGCCGAACCGGTGAACCCGCGTACTCCTCTCTGCGCGGGCTTCCACTGCCGCGTCTTCCCGGCTCCGCGTCGTCCCCTTCCTAGGCCTCGCCGTCGTCTACCGCCGTGGTGCTCTCGGCGCAGCGTGGTCAACGTGGTCAACGACCGACTTCCATTGGAAGAGTACTGTACGTGGAGAGGCTGACAGCTAGGTCCACGGCAGCCGCAAAGAAGTGCCTCCTTATTACGCGGAAAATAATTATTCCTCCACCTAACAGCAGGGACCCACCGGACGGGCCACCGGTATTTCGCGAAAAAAACGTTTCCCCCTGACTGCTGGGACCCACAGGACGGGCCACCGTATTTCGCGAAAAAATGTTCCCCCCGCTGTCAGCTCGGACCCATCGGAAGTGCCTCCTTATTACGCACAAAAAAATGAATACCCCCCTGCTAGCTGGGACCCACCTTAGTGGGAGGCTAACTTGTGGGCCTACTAAGTTGACTGGGATGGAGGCCTTTGTCAACTTTAGTCAATATATGAACGATTCTAGCTCCAGTGACCGTACGATGTCCATCCAATGGCCGTAGTGCTTCTTCAACCTCTGGTCTTCTTGCTCCAGCCGCCCAAAGCAGCGTCGGTCATGTCGCCTGCTCCTGCCACCCGTGGCCAGCTGTGATGCCGCAGAGGCCTCACCGCCCCTACTACTCCCACCGCTGGCCAGGCCATCCCTCTACGCACCCACACCCCCTGTTATTCTGCGGCAACGACAGCCTCACACCGCAGCCGAACGAGTGAACCCTCATACTCCTCTACGCGTGGGCATCCACAGCCGCGTCTTCCCCGGCTCCGCGTCGTCCCCTTCCTAGGCCTCGCCGTCGTCCACCGCCCTGGTGGTCTCGGCGCGGCGTGGTCAACGTGGTCAAGGAATGGCTTCCATCGGGCGTGGACTGTACATGGAGAGGCTGACAGCTGGGTCCGCGGCCACAGCAAGAAAGTGCCTCCTTATTATGCGCAAAATAATTTTCCTCCACCTTACAGCGGGGACCCACCGGATTGGCCACCGTATTTCGCGAAAAAACATTTCCCCCTGACTGCTGGGACCCACCAGCTACATCTTCGCACGCAAGGAAGTGCATATGAAAAAAACGATTCGCCCCCCTGACTGCTAGGACCCACCAGCTACATCTTCGCACGCAAGGAAGTGCGTCTGAAAAAAAAACGATTCGCCCCCTGACTGCTGGGACCCACCAGCTACATCATCGCACGCAAGGAAGTGCGTCCGGGCGAAAAAAAAACAAAATAATTCCCCCCTAACTGCTGGGACCCAGCAGCTACACCTTCGCACGCAAGGAAGTGCGTCCTGGCAAAAAAAAACAAAACGATTCACCCCCCTGACTACTGGGACCCACCAGCTACATCTTTGCAGGCAAGGAAGTGCCTGACAGTCGGGACCCACCTTGTCGAAGCGTACGTAGCATTGTCATTCTGGTCGCGAACGTGTACGTACATATATACTGGTCGATGTAGAGGCGCGCACGTGTCGTAGTAGAGGCGCGTACGTGTCGTAGTAGAGGCGTGCACGTAGCATGTACACGTACGTACAGCGACCAGGGTGCAAGAAAGAAAATACGGCCACATACGAACATATGGGCAGGGTCTCGAACGCCTACTCGCGCATACGTACGGCCAGGGCTCGTGTACATGGCTGGGTTGGAACGGAGAAACAACGTCGTCGTCGTGTTCATGGGGAGGCAACGGAATGCGTCGTGTTCATGGGGAGGCAAAGAAATGCGTCGTGTTCATGGGGAGGCAATGGAATGCGTCGTGTTCATCGGGAGGCAACGGAACGCGTGGGAGCCAACCGGCTGGGTCGGAACGGAATGCATGGTCATGTTCATTGGGAGGGCTTGGACGGAACAGGCGATGGAAACAAGGCCTGGCGTACCACAAAACGGAGGAAACGACCTTGTGTTTAACCGGCCACGTTTGAAACAGGATCCTGTTCATCGGGGGGGTCTGGCGTACTGCAAAACGGAGGAAACGGACCTTCTACGGTTGAAACGGGGGTCCTGTTGATCGGGAGGGTGTGGCGTACCGCAAAACGGAGGAAACGGACTTGTGTTGGAGCGCTACGGTCGAAATGGTGGTCCTGTTGATCGGGAGGGGTGTGGCGTACAGCAAAACGGACGAAACAGACTTGTGTTGGAGCGCTATGGTCGAAACGGGGGTCCTGTTGATCGGGAGGGGTGTGGCGTACCGCAAAACGGGACTCCACGGGATACTGTTCATCTCCACCGACGACCTCCTCCAGCCTCCACGGGCTACCGTCGACCTCGTCCAGCCTCCTCGGGCTCCTGTTCATCCAGCCTCCACCACGTGCTACTCCACCGGCTACTGTTCAACACCCCTCCACGGGCACCCCTCCACCGTCTACTGTTCATCCAGACCTCCACACCACGGGGTCCTCTTCAACCACCCCTCCACAGGCACCCCTCCACCGTCTACTGTTCATCCAGCCCTCCACACCACGGGGTCCTGTTCATCCAGAGGCAACGCCACCGCTCACTGTTCATCCAACCCCCCTCTCTTCAGCATCAGTTAGCAGCAGTAGCGAAGGAACCGCTCGATCGGGTTCAGTTAACAGCCATCGATCGTTCGCTCGGGTTTAGTAACGCGTAGCCTGCAGTGCAATCGCTCGGGTTAAGTTAGAGCCCAACGCCTCGCTCGGGTTCAGTTAGAGCCAACGCCTCGCACACACACGCGTATGTGTACGAGAGAAATGCGCATCGCTCGGCCCCGACCTCCCACCGTAACCGGGAACTCCCCGAAATTTTCCTCCCCCTCGCTTCTACCACGGTTTTTTCCGTCATGGACGACCCAAAGAATGTCATGCAGCTGCGTCTCCAGCCCGCCCAGGATGAAAAGCCCATTTTTGTCATGATTTTTTGTCATAGAAGTAGGAGCCCACCACATCTATGATGATATCGGGTTTTGTCACAATTATCGTCATAGAAGTGTCATATGTATGATAGAAAAAAAATTCGTTCGGCCCAAAATGTCACGGATGTGTCTTTTTTGTAGTCCCGCACCAGCGACCATCCCCGTAGCATTGACGAGCCTGTCACCGAGCACTATCCCAGAGCTAGAAGCCGCGGGCATCAGCGAGGTCGCCGCGGACCCGCGCGAGCTCATGTACATGCCAGCACCCGTGCCCGTGCGCGTCCCTGCACCCACCACGGCACCGGTCCTCGTGTGTTTACCTACAACCGCCGCGCCCGTGCCCCCCCCTCAGCATGATGGGACGCCGCCGTTGACCACTACCTCGCATCACCGCGAGTTGATCCTCTGAAAGTGCAACTATCCCTAGGTGGTTTTGGTAATTCATAACAACATATAGCTCATTGAGCTAATGCTATTCCAAGACAATTATTTCAGGAAAGCTCAATGATTGGCATGGCATGGATGGTGAAAGTGGAACCCTCAAAATGCTAAGGACAAAGGATTGGCTCAAGCTCAAAATCTCAAGACTCTTCATTTTACATTTTAGTGATCCAAGATCACATTGAGTCCATAGGAAAAGCCAATACCATCAAGGAGGGATGAGGTGTTGATTAATGAGCTCTTTGCCTTATGTGCTTAATGATATGCTCCAAAATACTCAACTACCTTCCCATATCCACAAATGACCTAAACCCTAAGCCAAATTCGGTCATACCGATTCTTTATATCCGGCGCCATCGAGTTTCATATGTCATAAGCCACTGCCAAAACCCTAGCAAATCGGTTCTACCGATAGGGATCTCGGTCTCACCGAGATGGGATTGCAACCTCTCTGTTTCCTTTTCGTAACTTTTCGGTCTCACCAAAAGAGCGGATCGGTCCCACCGAGATTGCAATGCAAACTCTCTGTTTCCCTTTTGTAACTTTTCGGTCTCACCGAAAGAGCAAATCGGTCCCACCGAGTTTGCCTGACCAACTCTCTGGTTAGCTAATTACCTAATCGGTCTCACCGAGTTTGTGTAATCGGTCTCACCGAGATTACGTTATGCCCAAACCCTAACCATATCGGTCCTACCGAGATGCAGGTCAGTCCCACCGAAAAACTCTAACGGTCACTAGGTTTACCTTTTCGGTCCGACCGAGTTTGTTAATTCGGTCCCACCGAAATTGGTAAATTGTGTGTAACGGTTGGATTTTAAGTGGAGGCTATATATACCCTTCCACCTCCTCTTCATTCGTGGAGAGAGCCATCAGAACACATCTACACTTCCAACTCATATGTTCTAAGAGAGAACCACCTACTCATGTGTTGAGACCAAGATATTCCATTCCTACCATATGAATCTTGATCTCTAGCCTTTCCCAAGTTGCTTTCCACTCAAATCTTCTTTCCACCAAATCCAAATCCTGTGAGAGAGAGTTGAGTGTTGGGGAGACTATCATTTGAAGCACAAGAGCAAGGAGTTCATCATCAACACACCATTTGTTACTTCTTGGAGAGTGTTGTCTCCTAGATTGGCTAGGTGTCACTTGGGAGCCTCCGACAAGATTGTGGAGTTGAACCAAGAAGTTTGTAAGGGCAAGGAGATCGCCTACTTCGTGAAGATCTACCGCTAGTGAGGCAAGTCCTTCGTGGGCGATGGCCATGGTGGGATAGACAAGGTTGCTTCTTCGTGGACCCTTCGTGGGTGGAGCCCTCCGTGGACTCGCGCAACCGTTACCCTTCGTGGGTTGAAGTCTCCACTAACGTGGATGTAGGATAGCACCACCTATCCGAACCACGGGAAAAACATCCGTGTCTCCAGTTGCATGCTTTACTTTCCGCTGCCTATATACTCTTTGCATTCTTGCTTGAATTGTGTGATGATTGCTTGACTTGTCCTAACATTGCTAAAATCTGCCAAGAACTAAAATTGGGAAAAGGTTAAGTTTTTATTTGGTCAAGTAGTCTAATCATCCCCCCTCTAGACATACTTCCGATCCTACAAGTGGTATCAGAGCTTTGGTCTCCATTTGCTTTGATTCCCATAGCTTTTGGTGGTCATAGCCTTGGTTTCACAACCTAGGAGAGTATGGCGTCTAGTGAGAGAAATTATCACCGTAGGGGTCCTTACTTTAATGGTACTAACTTTGCTAGTTGGAAGCATAAAATGAAAATGCATATTCTTGGACATAACCCTGCCGTTTGGGCTATTGTGTGTGTTGGTTTGCAAGGTGACTTCTTCGAAGGGAAAGAACCAAACCGTGAAGCTACCGCGGATGAGTTGAAGATGCTAAAATACAACGCTCAAGCTTGTGATATTCTCTTCAACGAATTGTGCCCCGAAGAATTCAACAAAATCAGCCGTCTTGAGAATGCGAAGGAAATTTGGGATACTTTGATTGATATGCACGAAGGTACCGACTCCGTCAAGGAATCCAAATTGGATGTGCTTCAAAGTCAACTTGACAAGTTCAAAATGAAGGATGGTGAAGGTGTCGCTGAAATGTACTCTAGGCTTGCTCTCATCACAAATGAGATTGCCAGTTTAGGGAGTGAAGAGATGACCGACAGATTCATCATCAAGAAGATCCTAAGAGCCTTGGATGGAAAATATGATACCGTGTGTACATTGATTCAAATGATGCCCAATTACAAAAATCTCAAGCCAACGGAAGTCATTGGAAAAATTGTTGCTCATGAGATGTCGCTCAAGGACAAAGAGGAACTTCACAACAAATCAAGTGGTGCTTACAAAGCCTCGTGTGAAGCCCCCACATCATCAAGTGAGAAACAAAACTTCAATGAAGAATTGAGCTTAATGGTGAAAAACTTCAACAAGTTCTACAAGAGTAGAAGCAAAGATAGAAGCTCCAAGTCAAGGTCCTACAATGACAAAAGATCTTCTAGTCGAGAGCGAAACTGCTACAATTGTGGAAGACCCGGACACTATTCCAATGAGTGTACGGCTCCCTACAAAAGAAGAGAAGATTCTCCAAAAAAAGAAGCAAAAGAGAGGAATCACCATCACGAGAGAGAAGGAGTAGAGATGATTGTTATGAACGAAGACACTCACAGAGAAGCAAGGATTTGGAAAGGAAGGAAAAATCATCAAGGAGCTACACAAAACGAAGACATCAAGCTCATGTTGGTGAATGGGTATCCGACTCCGACTCCGACAACCACTGCGAGAGAAGTTATCACTCCGACTCCGAATATACTCAAGATGAAGGTGTTGCCGGATTAGCACTCGTGTCAACCAACTCCTACTACATATTTGATTCACCTGATGAAGGAATTGGAATATGCTTCATGGCCAAAGGTCCTAAGGTAACTCACCCTGAGTATGTTGATTTTAATAGTGATGAAGATGACTTGTTAGGCGATGATGATTTACTTGTTGACAACTCTAGTGATGAATCCTATGATGAAACGTCAATTAATCATGCTAAAACGAATGACAATGATAAGGAGAAAATTGAGGCTCTAACTAAAGAACTAAACACTCTTAAGTTAGCTCATGAAACTATCTTCGAAGATCATCGAGAACTTTTAAGGGCTCATGAGAAGTTACGCTTTGAAAAGCTCAATCTTGAGCAAGAGCATGAGCTTTTAAAGGCAATCAATGATGATCTTCGCAAGAAAAGTTCTTCTTACATTGCCAAACATTTACTCTTATCCACTTACATGCCTCAAGTCAAGTCTAGTAACAAGAACAAGAAAGATTCTTCCTCTAGTAGTAACAACGATCATGTTAAATCCAATATTGTTGCTTCTAGTAGTTCTCTTGATTCCACTAATGATTCTCTTAGCCAAGTTACACTTGAGCAAGAAAATAGCATATTGAAGGAAATCATAGAGAAAGGTGTGTACAAAAGCCTTGCCGGAAGTAAGCAATTCGAGGAGATTGTACGCAAGCAAGGAAGGCACCGGAAGAATCAAGGTGTAGGTTTTGAACGAAAGTTGAATGCCAATGGAGTTGAGAGGGAAGAAGATCAATACCCCAAGGCAAAGTTTGTTCCTCAACAGGAGAAGTATGATCCAACTTCTTTCAAGGGGACACAAACTCAAGATGATCTTCCACCACAAGACTACAAGCAAAAAGGCAAGGACAAGCTTCAAGAGGAAATATATGCATTTGAAGAAGCTCCTAAGACCTTAGTCAAGTGGATTCCCAAGACTACTTCAAGTTCCACTTCATCAAGTACGACTACAACTCCAAGGATTCCCATCAAGATGGTGTGGATCCAAAAGAAGAAGAACTAGAGAGTTCTTGAGGGTGACTCCGCCAACATACTCCACTCTTATCATTTTGGCAAGAACAAGTGCAATCAACTTCCACATCTTGCACTAGTTCAAGGAGTCACAAACCCTCATGTTGGTAAGTCAAGGGACAAGGTAACCTAAAAGCTTTCATAGACATCATCTTGCATGTGCATCACTCTATGTCTATGGATATACTTGCTTGTTCCTCGTGGGACTAACCCATGTAGGTATTGAAAGTGCAATTCACTCAAAAGGATAGCTTCAAGTGATCTACATCAACATTGAGCATCCACATCTTCAACATCTACATGAAGTCATCATCGACAAAACCCAAGGTTAGTTCATCCCTCTTAGGGGGGATATCACATCAGGGGGAGCTTTACTCTAAGACTTGAGCTAAAGCAACTCTAATGATGTGAACACAACAATGCTTTATGTAAAAGTGGTAACCCCACTTGAGCTTAAACGATGAGTATGACCTATGATCAAATGTTCTCATTTGACTCCTAAGTCAATATACTCATATATAGATGACCTAGTCATCGCCAATTGCTTGATAGATGCTAGAATTGGTTGTGCATGCTTTGTCACATATTTCTATTGCCATTTTATTGTGTGAGCATGCTGGTTGCATATTTTACTCATTCGAGGACATCCACTTGTTGTTTTGAATGTTTGGCTTTATCTGTTCTTTTGCCAAGTGGATGGACAAGAATGCCTAAGAACCTCCTCTAGCTATCTATGCTTTTCTCGTCTCAAACTCTATTCATGCTACATCACAAAATTGATCAAGTCAAATTCGAACCACTCTGTGTGAGGAGCACTCGGAGTCCCCGATTCGTCATAGACTTAAACTTCCAAAACCTCTTTGTGATTCTCGGTCTGACCGATACCCCACTTTCGGTCCTACCAAGATCATCAAGTTGATCTATGTTTTCGATCTCGGTGCAACCGATTTGAACTATTCGGTCACACCGAGTTGCAATAACTGTATACAGTTTTGCATCTCTGTGCCACCGAGTTGTTCCACTCAGTCACACCGACAGGGTCGGGCTATATATTGACACGGGCAAAAATTTGGAAATTTCTCCGAACCCCTTCGCCCGCGCCATAGCTCGCTCTGCCGACGTGGTCTCCGGATCATCTTCTCGCCGCCAGCAGCCTCCAGTCGCTGGTCCCCGTCGCCGTCAACGGAAATCACCTCCGCCGTTGCCGCCGTAGCGACTCTCCACCGAACTAGGGTACGGACTCGATCTTTGTGCTATTCCCCAATCTGATTCCTAGCACATTGTGATCATAATGATTCTTGCCATGTTTGATAACCTTCTATCCAGTCAAAGAACTCATAGATTAGGTTTGATTCGAAAATTTTAGGGTTAGGTTTCCGCTGAAACCATCCCGGACCCACCGAGTTGAAAAACTCGGTCCCACCGATTTGGCTTATGCCATTGCACAAGTGAAACTCGGTCTGACCGAGTGTAACTAATCGGTGTGACCGATTTTTGAACTTTGTGAAACCCTAGCAGTCTCGGTGCCACCGAACTATGACTCGGTCTGACCGACATCACTAGTTTAGGTTCCAAATACTGCTTCGGTATCACCGAGTTTAGAAATCGGTAGATCCGAAATGCTTTCTGTGGGAAACTAAAACTAAGTTTTTGAATCATTCTTTTGCAAAAATCTCTACATTTTGTGATGCTCATCTATTCTACCTCATCTATAAACTATTCATAGGGTCAGCAGTCAGCAGTCAGCTTGTCAATCATGTCAGACCAGAGTGACAGTCAGAATCAGTCAGAGCAGCTTGTGCATATGAGTGAGGGCACTAGTCCCTCAAGTTCCTCAGATGATGGCAGCAGGAGCACCCCTAGCAATCTGCTAAAGGCTGCCACCAGACAGAGAAAGAAGAGAACTTCAGATTCAGAACATGAAGATTATGTGGCAGAGGAGGAGGCAACCTCCAAGAGAGTAGTGCTGAAGAAAGAATATGGCTCAACTGCAGCCACCAAACCAAGAATGCACAAGAAAGCACCTGCTAGAAGAGTTCCTACCTCCAAGCCTAGGAAGGCTGTACCTGAGGAAACAATAAAGTTCACTATGGAATCTGAAGGAGAAGATATTGGCCAGGGCAAGAAGAAGAAGAGAGCTAGAACTACTACTGCCAGAGTTATTGGCAAGCCCACTATGAGGAAACATTCTTCTGATGAAGAAGAAGAGGAAGAGGAAGGTGCTGCACCAGCACCCAAGGCACCCAAGCTGATGGGTGATGTTATAAGATCAGGGGCAGCTGCATCCAAGCCCAAGGAAGCCCCCAAGACAGCTCCAAAGCAAAAACCCAAGAGGAATACAAGAAATATTCCAGCTGCTGAGAAGAATAAGGCCCCGGTGCCTGACACTGCTGAAGAAGAGGAAGGACAAGTTTTGAGGAAATTGAAGCCCAAGATCCCAGACCACAATGATGCTCATCCTGTGGCTGAGGATATGAATATCAGGAGAGACTCTGGATTGAGAAAATGGAGAGCAGAAGATCCCTATGCTACTAGGAGAAGGACTGCTGTAGACTACAGGTTCCATACTAAGGAACAATAGGACTTCTATGAGACAATCCTGTTAGATAAGAAGCCAATTGTTTGTGACATGAGATGGGTCGATTGGCAATACATCAAGGACAATGAAGAGCACTTCCCAGGAGTGCAGGACAGCTTCAAGGCTTGTGGGGTAGCAGACTTTGTTGGGCAAAAGCTCATAAAGTGGAACGAGGAACTTATCATGCAGTTCTACTCCACAGCACACTTTTACCCCGATGGGAGGATTGTCTGGATGTCTGAAGGTACAAGGTACCAATCAACTGTTGCAGAATGGACTCAACTGATCAATGCCCCAGAAGAAAGTGAAGATGACCTGGATATCTATTCCAAGAAGAAGATGGACCACAACTCCATGATCAACATGTACAAGGAGATCCCTGACAAGGTACTTGAAACCTTCAAGTATGGATCTGTACATTATCTTCTGTCAGGATTGCCAACAATCAACTGGATCTTAAGGCACACTCTGTTGCCCAAGTCTGGAGATCACAAGATGATCAGAGGCCATGCTATCAACCTGCTTCATATCTTTGATGTGCCTCAAAAGTTCAAAGTCATGAGCCTTATGATTGAGACAATCAAGAGGACAGCAGCAGACCAGAAGAGAAGCTGTGGATATGCTCCTCAGATCCAGGAACTGATCAACTCCAAGATGGGCACAGGCATCTATCTTCTGGATAAGGAACATCTTCCTATTCATCCTGAGTTTGAAGACAATGAAGTTGTGATGAACAAGGATGAACCATCATCAGCCCATGCCCAAGCACAAAAGGAGAAGGCAAGGAAGGAGAAAGCTGCAAGGATGCCAACTCAAGAGGAGGCATCAGAATACTTCCTGAAAATCAAGCAAGAGCACCTCAGTTACCTGATTGCATCCACCCTGCGGATTGAGAAAGGTTTGGCCAACCTAACTCAGAACCAGGCAAGCTTAGAGAGGATCGTAGAACAGAAGTTCTATGACTTGGACATCAAGGTGACAGAAATTCAGACTGCAGTGGAGCAGCTCCAGGATGACATGCAGGAGAGGAGAGGGAAGACAACCACAGATGCTTTTGCCAGAGTGCCATGTGCCCAGAGGTCCAGTGCAGTGCCAGTTCCTGACACAAGAGCAACCGCCTCAGCACCAGCCGCAGCACCAGCCCAACCTGCTCCAGCATCCACCTCAGCTCCAGCTCCAACTACATCAACGGAAGCCTTCGTCCTTGGAGTGATCCAGACTCCACCACCGCCTGAAGATCAAGCCTGAGAGTCGACTTAGCACTATGCATTTTCTAGGAACTTTTTGGTAACTTGTTGCCGAAGGGGGAGAAGATGTATAGATCATAGGCTTCGAGAGAGAGAGTGTTGTTTTTCTCTCTTGTTTTATTTGGTGGTTTTTGATAAAATTGTTTGCTTTTGGTTGAGATACTTTGATATGCTTGTGAGACATTGATGATCATGTGTTTGATCATAAGCTACACTTATGCATGCTTAATATATCTTATCTATCTTATGTGGTCATTCACTTTTGCCTTGGTGATGAGTGCATGTATTTCATTATTAATCATTTTGAGCGCTCCACCAAGATGTATGTGACATGGAAGAGTAACCCATAATTCTAATTTTTGTGCATTTGCAGTCCAAAGCAAATTTTTATATGCACAAATTTAGGGGGAGCTCTTACTTATCACATACTTCTCAAAGCGACGATGTAATTCATTCTTATTATCATGTGTCGAAGCTTTGATCTATATGTTGTCATCAATTACCAAAAAGGGGGAGATTGAAAGTGCAACTAGCCCTAGGTGGTTTTGGTAATTCATAACAACATATAGCTCATTGAGCTAATGCTATTCCAAGACAATTATTTCAGGAAAGCTCAATGATTGGCATGGCATGGATGGTGAAAGTGGAAACCTCAAAATGCTAAGGACAAAGGATTGGCTCAAGCTCAAAAGCTCAAGACTCTTCATTTTAAATTTTAGTGATCCAAGATCACATTGAGTCCATAGGAAAAGCCAATACTGTCAAGGAGGGATGAGGTGTTGCTTAATGAGCTCTTTGCCTTATGTGCTTAATGATATGCTCCAAAATCCTCAACTACTTTCCCATATCGACAAATGACCTAAACCCTAAGCCAAATTCGGTCATACCGATTCTTTCTATCCGGCGCCACCGAGTTTCATATGTCATAAGCCACTGCCAAAACCCTAGCAAATCGGTTCTACCGATAGGGATCTCGGTCTCACCGAGATGGGATTGCAACCTCTCTGTTTCCTTTTCGTAACTTTTCGATCTCACCGAAAGAGCGGATCGGTCCCACTGAGATTGCAATGCAAACTCTCTGTTTCCCTTTTGTAACTTTTCGGTCTCACCGAAAGAGCAAATCGGTCCCACCGAGTTTGCCTGACCAACTCTCTGGTTAGCTAATTACCTAATCGGTCTCACCGAGTTTGTGTAATCGGTCTCACCGAGATTACGTTATGCCCAAACCCTAACCATATCGGTCCTACCGAGATGCAGGTCAGTCCCACCGAAAAACTCTAACGGTCACTAGGTTTACCTTTTCGGTCTGACCGAGTTTGTTGATTCGGTCCCACCGAGATTGGTAAATTGTGTGTAACGGTTGGATTTTAAGTGGAGGCTATATATACCCCTCCACCTCCTCTTCATTCGTGGAGAGAGCCATCAGAACACATCTACACTTCCAACTCATATGTTCTGAGAGAGAACCACCTACTCATGTGTTGAGACCAAGATATTCCATTCCTACCATATGAATCTTGATCTCTAGCCTTTCCCAAGTTGCTTTCCACTCAAATCTTCTCTCCACCAAATCCAAATCCTGTGTGAGAGAGTTGAGTGTTGGGGAGACTATCATTTGAAGCACAAGAGCAAGGAGTTCATCATCAACACACCATTTGTTACTTCTTGGAGAGTGGTGTCTCCTAGATTGGCTAGGTGTCACTTGGGAGCCTCCGACAAGATTGTGGAGTTGAACCAAGGAGTTTGTAAGGGCAAGGAGATCGCCTACTTCGTGAAGATCTACCGCTAGTGAGGCAAGTCCTTCGTGGGCGATGGCCATGGTGGGATAGACAAGGTTTCTTCTTCGTGGACCCTTCGTGGGTGGAGCCCTCCGTGGACTCGCACAACCGTTACCCTTCGTGGGTTGAAGTCTCCACTAACGTGGATGTAGGATAGCACCACCTATCCGAACCACGGGAAAAACATCCGTGTCTCCAATAGCGTTTGAATTCTCCAAATCCTTCCCTTTACATTCTTGCAAGTTGCATGCTTTACTTTCCGCTGCCTATATACTCTTTGCATGCTTGCTTCAATTGTGTGATGATTGCTTGACTTGTCCTAACATTTCTAAAATCTGCCAAGAACTAAAATTGGGAAAAGGTTAAGCTTTTATTTGGTCAAGTAGTCTAATCACCCCCCCTCTAGACATACTTCCGATCCTACATCCTCCCTAGCCCCGCCCGCCGATCACACGACGACATGATGTTTGATATCCAAGTGAAGAACATTCTGCGTTGCCTTGAAGATTTCCAAGTGAAGAACATTCTGTGCTGCCTTGAAGACTTCAACAACGGCGTCCCGGAGGACGATAACAACAACGCTGGCAAGGCACGCCGCCTCCGCCACCACTGGAATTAGTTTTTTTGGGTTTAATACTATATGTTGATCGTATGAATATAAAGTCGCAGTGTGTCTGAATGAAACATATGGTTTGAGCAAACTTGCATTTTTCTCTCTGATTGTACAAACTTCCCAAACGATTTTTTTTAAACAAAAACATCAATGGTTTTCAAATTTAAAACACTCATCGCAAATGTTTAAGATAGAACACCCGTATGCAAGCTGACAGCTTCCCAGTAAGTCAAGGGAAAATGTGCCGAGCAGGATTTGTGGAGCTCTTTATCCCAAACGTTCTAGATAGAATACCCGTATGCAAAGTGAGAGCTACGGTCTTCCCAAGTAAGCCAAGGGAAAAATTTGCCGCACATGATTTGTGCATAAAAATCCCTTCATCGCAAATAGTTCAGATTGTATATGGTATGCAAAGCGAGAGCTATGGTACCTTCGCCCCTAAGTCAAGAGAAAATCTCACATGCAGGATTTGTACATTCCTTCTATGAAAACGGTTTTTTCGGATGACCCTCGTGCAACCATGTACAGACAATTTGGTAAGATTTGCATCTGTCATATTGGATATATTGCCATTTGTCTAACTGGAGAGATTGACATTTGTTGATCTAGTAGCATTGCCCTTTGTCAACCTTGTAACACTGCCATTTGTCCAAAATTGCAGCTAAAAATCACTATCGCTATCTAATTTTTGCAACAAAAATTCAGTAATTAAGCATAGATTTCGTTCATAGATTAAGCAGTCGTTCTTTATAAAAACAGTTCAACTCGATATCTGAACCGACCAAACTTTCCCCCAACTGCTGCCAACCACGTACTGAAATAGCTAGTTCAACTATATGTACTAGCTAATTTTAACTACATTGTAGATTTCAACCACATCTATAGTCAGATGAACTGAACAAAATAACCCCTAAATACTACTACTATGAAGGGGTTTTGTACTACTTCCAGCAGCCTCTCCTCTGCCGAGCACGCTCATTAGGAGGAAGAGGAGGAGGAACCTACCGACGAGCTGGAGAACTACAATACGGTGCCTGCCGCTGATGCACCTTCAGCGACGCTCACCTCGAACGCCCTCTGCCGCTGCAGACGACCCCTCTCGTAGTGGTGGGACTCCACGTAGATCTCCTCATTACTCGCCTCTGCGGTGGCGTGTGCTGCGGCTATGGTGGCGGTAAGGCTCTATCCGTGCTCGACAAGTGATGTCTACTACACAACTTGTTCATGTAGACTCATGTTGGGCCTCCAAGCGCAAAGTTTTGTAGGATAGTAGCAATCTGCCCCCAAGTGGATAACCTAAGGTTTATCAATCCATGGGAGGCATAGGATGAAGATGGTCTCTCTCAGACAACCCTGCAACCAAATAGCAAAGAGTCTATCATGTCCCCAACACACTAAATACAATGGTAATTTGTATAGGTGCACTAGTTCGACGAAAAGATGGTGATACAAGTGAGTAGATATTGATTTTTGTAATAGGAACAATAAATAACAGCAAGGTAGCAATTGATAAAACGGAGCACAAATGGTATTGCAATGCTTGAAAATGAGGCCCAGGGTCCATACTTTCGCTAGTGCAATCTCTCAACAATGCTAATCTAATTGGATCACATAACCATCCCTCAATGCGCGATGAAGAATCACTCTAAAGTTCCTATCTAGCGGAGAACATAAGAAACAAATGTTTGTAGCTATTCTTTCTGATCGATCTATCCAAGAGTTCGTACTAAAATAACACCAAGTTATTCTTTCCAATCGATCTATCAAGAGTTCGTACTAATATAACACTAAGTTATTCTTTCAGATCGATCTATCAAGAGTTCATACTAAAATAACACCAAAGAAAATTCGGATTCATAATACTAAATTCGACACAAAGAACCTCAAAGAGTGCCCCAAGATTTCTACCGGAGAAACAAAATACGAGAACGTGCATTAACCCCTATGCATATATTACCCCAATGTCACCTCAGGAATCCGCGAGTTGGGTGCCAAAACATATCTCAAGTGAATCAATATAATACCCCATTGTCACCGCAGGTATTCATATGCAAGACATATATCAAGTGCTCTCAAATCCATAAAAGTATTTAATCCGATAAGAATGAAATCTCGAAGGGAAAACTCAATTCATCACAACAAGATAGAGAGGGAGAAACTGTTGGGGAACGTAGCTGAAATTAAAAATTTTCTACGCAACACCAAGATCAATCTATGGAGTAATCTAGCAACGAGGGAAGGAGAGTGCATCTAAATACCCTTGTAGATCGCTAAGCGAAAGCGTTCAAGTGAACGGGGTTGATGGAGTCGTACTCGTCGTGATCCAAATCACCGATGATCCTAGTGCCGAACGGACGGCACCTCCGCGTTCAACACACATGCAGCCCGGTGACGTCTCCCATGCCTTGATCCAGCAAGGGGAGAAGGAGAGGTTGGGGAAGACTCCGTCCAGCAGAAGCACGACGGCGTGGTGGTGAAGGAGGAGCGTGGCAATCCTGCAGGGCTTCGCCAAGCACCGCGGGAGAGGAGGAGGACTTGGGAGAGGGGGAGGGCTGCGCAGAACTTGGGTGCGGCTGCCCTCTCTCTCCCTCACTATATATAGGGGAAGGGAGGAGGGGAGGCGCCCTAGGGTTCCTAGGGGAGGGGCGGCGGCCACAGGGGAAACCCTAGATGGGTTTGGGCGCCCCCACCCCCTAGGAAACTTGCCCCCCAAGCCGGGACGGGTGGCTGCCCTAGGGGTGGCGCCCCCACCTCTCCTGGTTACATGAGATGGGGTGGGAGGGGCGCTCAGCCCCTTAGTGGGCTGATGTGCCCTCTCCCCTTGGCCCATAAGGCCCCCCAACGCTTGCCGGGGCCTCGAAACCCCTTTCGGACACGCTGGTCATCACCTGGTACCCCCGGAACAATTCTGGACTCCAATACCCTTCGTCCAATATACCGATCTTCACCTCCAGACCATTCCAGATCTCCTCGTCATGTCCGGGATCTCATCCGGGACTCTGAACAACATTCGGTAACCACGTACATCTATTCCCTATAACCCTAGCGTCACCGAACCTTAAGTGTGTAGACCCTACGGGTTCGGGAACCATGTAGACATGACCGAGACACCTCTCCGACCAATAACCAACAGCGGGATCTGGATACCCATGTTGGCTCCCACATGTTCCATGATGATCTCATCGGATGAACCACGATGTCGAGGATTTAACCAATCCCGTGTTCAATTCCCTTTGTCTAGCGGTATTGTACTTGCCCGAGATTCGATCGTCGGTATCCGATACCTTGTTCAATCTCGTTACCGGCAAGTCTCTTTACTCGTTCCATAACACATCATCCCGTGATCAACTCCTTGGTCACATTGCGCATATGATGATGTCCTACTGAGTGGGCCGAGAGATACCTCTCCGTCACACAGAGTGACAAATCCCAGTCTCGATTCGTGCCAACCCAACAAACACTTTCGGAGATACCCGTAGTGTACCTTTATAGCCACCCAGTTACGTTGTGACGTTTGGCACAACCAAAGCATTCCTACGGTATTCGGGAGTTGCACAATCTCATTGTCTAAGGAAATGATACTTGACATTAGAAAAGCTTTAGCATACGAACTACACGATCTTTGTGCTAAGCTTAGGATTGGGTCTTGTCCATCACATGATTCTCCTAATGATGTGATCCCGTTATCAACGACATCCAATGTCCATGGTCAGGAAACCGTAACCATCTATTGATCAACGAGCTAGTCAACTAGAGGCTTACTAGGGACATGGTGTTGTCTATGTATCCACACATGTATCTGAGTTTCCTCTCAATACAATTATAGCATGGATACTAAACGATTATCATGGACAAGGAAATATAATAATAACTAATTTGTTATTGCCTCTAGAGCATATTTCCAACAGTCTCCCACTTGCACTAGAGTTAATAATCTAGTTCACATCGCCATGTGATTAACACTCACAGGTCACATCGCCATGTGGCCAACATCCAAAGAGTTTACTCGAGTCAATAATCTAGTTCACATCACTATGTGATTAACACTCAATGAGTTCTGGGTTTGATCATGTTGCTTGTGAGAGAGGTTGTAGTCTACGGGTCTGTCACATTCAGATCCGTATGTACTTTGCAAATCTCTACGCTATATTTGGAGCCATTTCAAATAATTATTCTACTTGGAGCTATTCTAAATTGTTGCTCCATTATACGTATCCAGTATCTCTACTCAGAGCTATCCGGATAGGTGTTAAGCTTGCATCGACGTAACTCCTTACGTCGAACTCTTTATCACCTCCATAACCGAGAAACATATCCTTATTACTCTAAGGATAATTTTGACCGCTATCTGGTGATCTACTCCTAGATCACCTTTGTACCCTCTTGCTAGACATGTGTCAAGGCACACATCAGGTGCGGTACTCAGCATGGCATACCGTATAGAGCCTATGACAAAAGCATACGGGACGACCTTCGTCCTTCCTCTTTCTTCTGCCGTGGTCGAGCTTTAAGTCTTAACTTCATACCTTACAACTCAGGCAAGAACTCCTTCTTTGGCTGATCCATCTTGAACACCTTGAAGATCATGTCAAGGTATGTGCTCATTTGAAAGTACCATTAAGCGTTTTGATCTATCCTTATAGATCTTGATGCTCAATGTTCAAGTAGCTTAATCCAGGTTTTCCATTGAAAAACACCTTTCAAATAACCCTATATGGTTTCCAGAAATTGCACATCATTTCGGATCAACAATATGTCATCCACATATACTTATCAAAAATGTCGTAGTGCTCCCACTCACTTTATTGTAAATACAAGTTTCTAACAAACTTTGTATAAACCCATAAACTTTGATTACTCGATCAAAGTGTATATTCCGACTCCGAGATGCTTGCTCTAGTCCATGGAAGGATCGCTGGAGCTAGCATACCTTTTAGCATCCTTAGGATCGACAAAACCTTTCTAATTGTATCACATGCAACCTTTCCTTACGAAAACTGGTAAGGAAACTTGTTTTGACATCCATCTGCCAGATTTCATAAATGCAGCTTATGCTAACATGATTCCGATAGACTTAAGCATCGCTACGGGTGAGAAAATCTCATTGTAGTCAACAACTTGAACTTGTGAAAAACTCTTCGCCACAAGTCGAGCTTCATAGACGGTGACATTACCGTCCACGTCCGTCTTCTTCTTAAAATCCACATGTACCTAATAGCCTTATGACCATCAATTAGTTCTTCCAAAGTCTACACTTTGTTTTCATATATGGATCCTCTCTCGGATTTTATGGCCTCGAGCCAATTTTCGGAATTCGGGCCCACCATCGCTTCTCCATAGCTCATAGGTTCATCGTTGTCCAACAATGTGACCTTTAAGACAGGGTTACCACTTAGAAGTTGTACACACCCTTGTCAACCTATGAGGTTTGATAATAACTCGATCTGAAGCTCCATGATCATCATCATTAGCTTTCTCTTCAACTGAGGCAGGTGCCACAGAAACATTTTTCCTATGCTGCGCTACTCTCTGGTTGAAGTAAACGTTCAACAACCTTATCAAGTTCTATCTTCCTCCCACTCAATTCTTTCGAGAGAAACTCTTTCTCGAGAAAGGACCTGATTCTGGAAACAATCCCTATTGCTTTCGGATCTGAGACAGGAGGTATACCCAACTGTTTTGGGTGTCCTATGAAGATGCATTTATCCTCTTTGGGTTCGAGCTTATCAGCCTGAAACTTTTTCACATAAGCGTTGCAGCCCCAAACTTTTAAGAAATGACAGCTTAGGTTTCTCTAAACCATAGTTCATACGGTGTCATCTCATCGAAATTACGTGGTGCCCTATTTAAAGTGAATGTGGTTGTCTCTAATGCCTAACCCATAAACTATCATGGTAGTTCGATAAGAGACATCATGGTATGCATCATATCCAATAGGGTGCAGTTATGATGTTCGGACACACCATCACACTATGGTGTTCCAGGCTGTATTAGTTGTGAAACAATTTCCACAATGTCTTAATTCTGTGCCAAACTCGCAATTCAGATATTCATCTCTATGATCATATCATAGATATTTTATCCTCTTGTCACGACGATCTTTCAACTTCACCCTGAAATTACTTGAACCTTTCAATAATTCAGACTCGTGATTCATCAAGTAAATATACTTAGCATCTACTCAAATTATCTGTGAAGTAAGAATATAACGATATCCACTACATGCCTCAGCACTCATTGGACTGCACACATCAAGATGTATTACTTCCAACAAGTTGCTTTCTTGTTCCATCTTACTGAAAATGAGGCCTTTCAGTCATCTTGCTCATGTGGTATGATTTGCATGTCTCAAGTGATTCAAAATCAAGCGAGTCCAGAGATCCATCAACATGGAGCTTCTTCATGCGTTTTATACCATTGTGACTAAAATTGCAGTTCCACAAGTATGTGGTACTATCATTACTATCTTATATCTTTTGGCATGAACATGTGTATCACTACGATCGGGATTCAATAAACCATTCATTTTAGGTGTAAGACCATTGAAGGTATTATTCAAATAAACAGAGTAACCATTATTCTGCTTAAATGAATAACCGCATTGCGATGAACATAATCTAATCATGTCCATGCTCAACGCAAACACCAAATAACAATTATTTAGGTTTAACACCAATCCCGATGGTAGACGGAGCGTGCGATGTTTGATCACATCAACCTTGGAAACTCTTCCAACACCTATCGACCTCTCACCTTTGGCTAGTCTCCGTTTATTCTGTAGCCTTTTATTTCGAGTTACTAACACTTAGCAACCGAACCGGTATCTAATACCCTGCTGCTACTAGGAGTACTAGTAAAATACACATTTAATATAATGTATGTCCAATACATACTTCTGTCAACCTTGCCAGCCTTCTCATCTACCAAGTATCTAGGGTGGTTCCGCTTCAGTGACCGTTCCCCTTATTACAGAAGCACTTAGTCCCGGGCTTGGGTTCAACTTTGGGTTTCTTCACTAGAGCGGCAATTGATTTGTCGTCTCATGAAGTATCCCTTTCTTGCCCTTGCCCTTCTTGAAACTAGTGGTTTTACCAACCATCAAAAATTGACGCTCCTATTTGATTTCTACTTTCCCGGTGTCACGAATAGCTCAATGATCATCATATCTATCCCTGATATGTTATAGTTCATCACGAAGCTCTAGTAGCTTGGTGGCAGTGACTTTGGAGAACCATCACTATCTCATCTGGAAGATCAACTCCCACTCGATTCAAGCCATTGTTGTACTCATACAATCTGAGCACATGCTCAACAATTGAGCTTTTCTCCTTAGTTTGAGCTTAGGAAACTTTCCAGAGGTCTCATACCTCTTGACGTGGGCACTAACCTGAAATCCCAATTTCAGTCCTTGGAACATCTCATATGTTCTGCGATGTTTCAAAAACGTCTTTGGTGCCTCAATTCTAAACCATTTAGCATTACGCACTGAACTATCATGTAGTCATCAAAAACGTGTATGTCAGATGTTCGCAACATCCACAACTGACGCTAGAGGTTCAGCTCACTGAGCGGTGCATTAAGGACATAATCCTTCTGCGCAGCAATGAGGACAATCCTTAGTTTACGGACCCAGTCCGCATAATTGCTACTATCAACTTTCAACTAAATTTTCTCTATGAACAATCTAAACCAGTAGAACTAAAGAGTAAGCTACAACATAATTTATAAAGTCCTTTTGACTATGTTCATGATAATTGAGTTCATCTGATTATTTCATGAACTCCCACTCAGATAGACATCCCTCTAATCATCTAAGTGATACATGATCCGAATCAACTAGGCCGTGTCCGATCATCACGTGAGATGGACTAGCCATCATCGGTGAACATCTCATGTTGATCGCATCTTCTATACGACTCATGTTTGACCTTTCGGTCCTCCGTGTTCCGAGCCCATGTCTGTACATGCTAGGCTCGTCAAGTCAACCAAAGTGTTTCGCATGTGTTCCGAGGCCATGCCTGTACATGCTAGGCTTGTCAACACCCGTTGTATTCGAACGTAAGAATCTATCACACCCGATCATCACGTGGTGCTTCGAAACGACGAACCTTCGCACCGGTGCACAGTTAGGGGGAACACTTTTCTTGAAATTTTAGTGAGGGGTCATCTTATTTAAGCTACCGTCGTTCTAAGCAAATAAGATGTAAAACATGATAAACATCACAGGCAATCAAATAGTGACATGATATGGCCATCATCACTTTGCTACTTTTGATCTCCATCTTCGGGGCTCCATGATCATCATCGTCACCGGCATGACACCATGATCTCCATCATCATGATCTCCATCATCGTGTCTTCATGAAGTTGTCTCGCCAACTATTACTTCTACTACTACAGCTAATGGTTAGCAATAAAGTAAAGTAATTACATGACGTTTATGTTGACACGCAGGTCATAAATAAATTAAGACAACTCCTTTACATGATGTTTATGTTGACACGCAGGTCATAAATAAATTGAGACAACTCCTATGGCTCCTGCCGGTTGTCATATTCATCGACATTCAAGTCGTGATTCCTATTACAAAAACATGATCATCTCATACATCACATATATCATTCATCACATCCTTTGGCCATATCTCATCACAAAACACTTGCTGCAAAAACAAGTTAGACGTCCTCTAATTGTTGTTGCAAGTTTTTACGTGGCTGCTATAGGTTGCTAGCAAGAACGTTTCTTACCTACGCCAAAACCACAACGTGAATTGCCAATTTCTATTTACCCTTCATAAGGACCATGTTCATCGAATCTGATCCGACTAAAGTGGGAGAGACAGACACCCGCCAGCCACCTTATGCAACTAGTGCATGTCAGTCGGTGGAACCGGTCTCACGTAAGCGTACGTGTAAGGTTGGTCCGGGCCGCTTCATCCCACAATGCCGCCGAATCAAGATAAGACTAGTAACGGCAAGTAAATTGACAAAATCGACGCCCACAACAACTTGTGTTCTACTCGTGCATAGAAACTACACATAGACCTAGCTCATGATGCCACTGTTGGGAACGTAGCTAAAATTCAAAATTTTCTACGCAACACCAAGATCAATCTATGGAGTAATCTAGCAACGAGGGAAGTAGAGTGCATCTACATACCCTTGTAGATCGCTAAGCGGAAGCGTTCAAGTGAAAGGTGTTGATGGAGTCGTACTCGTCGTGATCCAAATCACCGATGATCCTAGTGCCGAACGGACGGCACCTCCGCATTCAACACACATGCAGCCCGGTGACGTCTCCCATGCCTTGATCTAGCAAGGGGAGAAGGAGAGGTTGGGGAAGACTCCGTCCAGTAGCAGCACGACGGTGTGGTGGTGAAGGAGGAGCGTGGCAATCCTGCAGGGCTTCGCCAAGCACCGCGGGAGAGGAGGAGGACTTGGGAGAGGGGGAGGGCTGCGCAGAACTTGGGTGCGGCTGCCCTCTCTCTCCCTCACTATATATAGGGGAAGGGAGGAGGGGAGGCGCCCTAGGGTTCCTAGGGGAGGGGCGGCGGCCACAGGGGAAACCCTAGATGGGTTTGGGCGCCCCCACCCCCTAGGAAACTTGCCCCCCAAGCCGGGAGGGGTGGCTGCCCTAGGGGTGGCGCCCCCACCTCTCCTGGTTACATGAGATGGGGTGGGAGGGGTGCTCAGCCCCTTAGTGGGCTGATGTGCCCTCTCCCCTTGGCCCATAAGGCCCCCCAACGCTTGTCGGGGCCTCCGAAACCCCTTTCGGACACGCTGGTCATCACCTGGTACCCCCGGAACAATTCTGGACTCCAATACCCTTCGTCCAATATACCGATCTTCACCTCCGGACCATTCCAGATCTCCTCGTCATGTCCGGGATCTCATCCGGGACTCCGAACAACATTCGGTAACCACGTACATCTATTCCCTATAACCCTAGCGTCACCGAACCTTAAGTGTGTAGACCCTACGGGTTCGGGAACCATGTAGACATGACCGAGACACCTCTCCAGCCAATAACCAACAACGAGATCTGGATACCCATGTTGGCTCCCACATGTTCCACGATGATCTCATCGGATGAACCACGATGTCGAGGATTTAACCAATCCCGTGTTCAATTCCCTTTGTCTAGCGGTATTGTACTTGCCCGAGATTTGATCGTCGGTATCCGATACCTTGTTCAATCTCGTTACCGGCAAGTCTCTTTACTCGTTCCATAACACATCATCCCGTGATCAACTCCTTGGTCACATTGCGCATATGATGATGTCCTACTGAGTGGGCCCAGAGATACCTCTCCGTCACACGGAGTGACAAATCCCAGTCTCGATTCGTGCCAACCCAACAAACACTTTCGGAGATACCCGTAGTGTACCTTTATAGCCACCCAGTTACGTTGTGACGTTTGGCACAACCAAAGCATTCCTACGGTATTCGGGAGTTGCACAATCTCATGGTCTAAGGAAATGATACTTGACATTAGAAAAGCTTTAGCATACGAACTACACGATCTTTGTGCTAAGCTTAGGATTGGGTCTTGTCCATCACATGATTCTCCTAATGATGTGATCCCGTTATCAACGACATCCAATGTCCATGGTCAGGAAACCGTAACCATCTATTGATCAACGAGCTAGTCAACTAGAGGCTTACTAGGGACATGGTGTTGTCTATGTATCCACACATGTATCTGAGTTTCCTCTCAATACAATTATAGCATGGATACTAAACGATTATCATGGACAAGGAAATATAATAATAACTAATTTGTTATTGCCTCTAGAGCATATTTCCAACAGTCTCCCACTTGCACTAGAGTTAATAATCTAGTTCACATCGCCATGTGATTAACACTCACAGGTCACATCGCCATGTGGCCAACATCCAAAGAGTTTACTCGAGTCAGTAATCTAGTTCACATCACTATGTGATTAACACTCAATGAGTTCTGGGTTTGATCATGTTGCTTGTGAGAGAGGTTGTAGTCTACGGGTCTGTCACATTCAGATCCGTATGTACTTTGCAAATCTCTACGCTATATTTGGAGCCATTTCAAATAATTGTTCTACTTGGAGCTATTCTAAATTGTTGCTCCATTATACATATCCAGTATCTCTACTCAGAGCTATCCGGATAGGTGTTAAGCTTGCATCGACGTAACTCCTTACGTCGAACTCTTTATCACCTCCATAACCGAGAAACATATCCTTATTACTCTAAGGATAATTTTGACCGCTATCTGGTGATCTACTCCTAGATCACCTTTGTACCCTCTTGCTAGACATGTGTCAAGGCACACATCAGGTGCGGTACTCAGCATGGCATACCGTATAGAGCCTATGACAAAAGCATACGGGACGACCTTCGTCCTTCCTCTTTCTTCTGCCGTGGTCGAGCTTTAAGTCTTAACTTCATACCTTACAACTCAGGCAAGAACTCCTTCTTTGGCTGATCCATCTTGAACACCTTGAAGATCATGTCAAGGTATGTGCTCATTTGAAAGTACCATTAAGCGTTTTGATCTATCCTTATAGATCTTGATGCTCAATGTTCAAGTAGCTTAATCCAGGTTTTCCATTGAAAAACACCTTTCAAATAACCCTATATGGTTTCCAGAAATTGCACATCATTTCGGATCAACAATATGTCATCCACATATACTTATCAAAAATGTCGTAGTGCTCCCACTCACTTTATTGTAAATACAAGTTTCTAACAAACTTTGTATAAACCCATAAACTTTGATTACTCGATCAAAGTGTATATTCCGACTCCGAGATGCTTGCTCTAGTCCATGGAAGGATCGCTGGAGCTAGCATACCTTTTAGCATCCTTAGGATCGACAAAACCTTTCTAATTGTATCACATGCAACCTTTCCTTACGAAAACTGGTAAGGAAACTTGTTTTGACATCCATCTGCCAGATTTCATAAATGCAGCTTATGCTAACATGATTCCGATAGACTTAAGCATCGCTACGGGTGAGAAAATCTCATTATAGTCAACAACTTGAACTTGTGAAAAACTCTTCGCCACAAGTCGAGCTTCATAGACGGTGACATTACCGCCCACGTCCGTCTTCTTCTTAAAATCCACATGTACCTAATAGCCTTACGACCATCAATTAGTTCTTCCAAAGTCTACACTTTGTTTTCATATATGGATCCTCTCTCGGATTCTATGGCCTCGAGCCAATTTTCGGAATTCGGGCCCACCATCGCTTCTCCATAGCTCATAGGTTCATCGTTGTCCAACAATGTGACCTTTAAGACAGGGTTACCACTTAGAAGTTGTACACACCCTTGTCAACCTATGAGGTTTGATAATAACTCGATCTGAAGCTCCATGATCATCATCATTAGCTTTCTCTTCAACTGAGGCAGGTGCCACAGAAACATTTTTCCTATGCTGCGCTACTCTCTGGTTGAAGTAAACGTTCAACAACCTTATCAAGTTCTATCTTCCTCCCACTCAATTCTTTCGAGATAAACTCTTTCTTGAGAAAGGACCTGATTCTGGAAACAATCCCTATTGCTTTCGGATCTGAGACAGGAGGTATACCCAACTGTTTTGGGTGTCCTATGAAGATGCATTTATCCTCTTTGGGTTCGAGCTTATCAGCCTGAAACTTTTTCACATAAGTGTTGCAGCCCCAAACTTTTAAGAAATGACAGCTTAGGTTTCTCTAAACCATAGTTCATATGGTGTCATCTCATCGAAATTACGTGGTGCCCTATTTAAAGTGAATGTGGTTGTCTCTAATGCCTAACCCATAAACTATCGTGGTAGTTCGATAAGAGACATCATGGTATGCATCATATCCAATAGGGTGCAGTTATGATGTTCGGACACACCATCACACTATGGTGTTCCAGGCTGTATTAGTTGTGAAACAATTTCCACAATGTCTTAATTCTGTGCCAAACTCGCAATTCAGATATTCATCTCTATGATCATATCATAGATATTTTATCCTCTTGTCACGACGATCTTTCAACTTCACCCTGAAATTACTTGAACCTTTCAATAATTCAGACTCGTGATTCATCAAGTAAATATACTTAGCATCTACTCAAATTATCTGTGAAGTAAGAATATAACGATATCCACTACATGCCTCAGCACTCATTGGACTGCACACATCAAGATGTATTACTTCCAACAAGTTGCTTTCTTGTTCCATCTTACTGAAAACGAGGCCTTTCAGTCATCTTGCTCATGTGGTATGATTTGCATGTCTCAAGTGATTCAAAATCAAGCGAGTCCAGAGATCCATCAACATGGAGCTTCTTCATGCGTTTTATACCATTGTGACTAAAATTGCAGTTCCACAAGTATGTGGTACTATCATTACTATCTTATATCTTTTGGCATGAACATGTGTATCACTACGATCGGGATTCAATAAACCATTCATTTTAGGTGTAAGACCATTGAAGGTATTATTCAAATAAACAGAGTAACCATTATTCTGCTTAAATGAATAACCGCATTGCGATGAACATAATCTAATCATGTCCATGCTCAACGCAAACACCAAATAACAATTATTTAGGTTTAACACCAATCCCGATGGTAGACGGAGCGTGCGATGTTTGATCACATCAACCTTGGAAACTCTTCCAACACCTATCGACCTCTCACCTTTGGCTAGTCTCCGTTTATTCTGTAGCCTTTTATTTCGAGTTACTAACACTTAGCAACCGAACCGGTATCTAATACCCTGCTGCTACTAGGAGTACTAGTAAAATACACATTTAATATAATGTATGTCCAATACATACTTCTGTCAACCTTGCCAGCCTTCTCATCTACCAAGTATCTAGGGTGGTTCCGCTTCAGTGACCGTTCCCCTTATTACAGAAGCACTTAGTCCCGGGCTTGGGTTCAACTTTGGGTTTCTTCACTAGAGCGGCAACTGATTTGTCGTTTCATGAAGTATCCCTTTCTTGCCCTTGCCCTTCTTGAAACTAGTGGTTTTACCAACCATCAAAAATTGACGCTCCTATTTGATTTCTACTTTCCCGGTGTCACGAATAGCTCAATGATCATCATATCTATCCCTGATATGTTATAGTTCATCACGAAGCTCTAGTAGCTTGGTGGCAGTGACTTTGGAGAACCATCACTATCTCATCTGGAAGATCAACTCCCACTCGATTCAAGCCATTGTTGTACTCATACAATCTGAGCACATGCTCAACAATTGAGCTTTTCTCCTTAGTTTGAGCTTAGGAAACTTTCCAGAGGTCTCATACCTCTTGACGTGGGCACTAACCTGAAATCCCAATTTCAGTCCTTGGAACATCTCATATGTTCTGCGATGTTTCAAAAACGTCTTTGGTGCCTCAATTCTAAACCATTTAGCATTACGCACTGAACTATCATGTAGTCATCAAAAACGTGTATGTCAGATGTTCGCAACATCCACAACTGACGCTAGAGGTTCAGCTCACTGAGCGGTGCATTAAGGACATAATCCTTCTGCGCAGCAATGAGGACAATCCTTAGTTTACGGACCCAGTCCGCATAATTGCTACTATCAACTTTCAACTAAATTTTCTCTATGAACAATCTAAACCAGTAGAACTAAAGAGTAAGCTACAACATAATTTATAAAGTCCTTTTGACTATGTTCATGATAATTGAGTTCATCTGATTATTTCATGAACTCCCACTCAGATAGACATCCCTCTAATCATCTAAGTGATACATGATCTGAATCAACTAGGCCGTGTCCGATCATCACGTGAGATGGACTAGCCATCATCGGTGAACATCTCATGTTGATCGCATCTTCTATACGACTCATGTTTGACCTTTCGGTCCTCCGTGTTCCGAGGCCATGTCTGTACATGCTAGGCTCGTCAAGTCAACCAAAGTGTTTCGCATGTGTTCCGAGGCCATGCCTGTACATGCTAGGCTTGTCAACACCCGTTGTATTCGAACGTAAGAATCTATCACACCCGATCATCACGTGGTGCTTCGAAACGACGAACCTTCGCACCGGTGCATAGTTAGGGGGAACACTTTTCTTGAAATTTTAGTGAGGGATCATCTTATTTAAGCTACCGTCGTTCTAAGCAAATAAGATGTAAAACATGATAAACATCACAGGCAATCAAATAGTGACATGATATGGCCATCATCACTTTGCTACTTTTGATCTCCATCTTCGGGGCTCCATGATCATCATCGTCACCGGCATGACACCATGATCTCCATCATCATGATCTCCATCATCGTGTCTTCATGAACTTGTCTCGCCAACTATTACTTCTACTACTACAGCTAATGGTTAGCAATAAAGTAAAGTAATTACATGACGTTTATGTTGACACGCAGGTCATAAATAAATTAAGACAACTCCTTTACATGATGTTTATGTTGACACGCAGGTCATAAATAAATTGAGACAACTCCTATGGCTCCTGCCGGTTGTCATATTCATCGACATTCAAGTCGTGATTCCTATTACAAAAACATGATCATCTCATACATCACATATATCATTCATCACATCCTTTGGCCATATCTCATCACAAAACACTTGCTGCAAAAACAAGTTAGACGTCCTCTAATTGTTGTTGCAAGTTTTTACGTGGATGCTATAGGTTGCTAGCAAGAACGTTTCTTACCTACGCCAAAACCACAACGTGAATTGCCAATTTCTATTTACCCTTCATAAGGACCATGTTCATCGAATCTGATCCGACTAAAGTGGGAGAGACAGACACCCGCCAGCCACCTTATGCAACTAGTGCATGTCAGTCGGTGGAACCGGTCTCACGTAAGCGTACGTGTAAGGTTGGTCCGGGCCGCTTCATCCCACAATGCCGCCGAATCAAGATAAGACTAGTAACGGCAAGTAAATTGACAAAATCGACGCCCACAACAACTTGTGTTCTACTCGTGCATAGAAACTACACATAGACCTAGCTCATGATGCCACTGTTGGGAACGTAGCTAAAATTCAAAATTTTCTACACAACACCAAGATCAATCTATGGAGTAATCTAGCAACGACGGAAGTAGAGTGCATCTACATACCCTTGTAGATCGCTAAGCGGAAGCGTTCAAGTGAAAGGTGTTGATGGAGTCGTACTCGTCGTGATCCAAATCACCGATGATCCTAGTGTCGAACGGACGGCACCTCCGCGTTCAACACACATGCAGCCCGGTGACGTCTCCCATGCCTTGATCTAGCAAGGGGAGAAGGAGAGGTTGGGGAAGACTCCGTCCAGTAGCAGCAAGACGGCGTGGTGGTGAAGGAGGAGCGTGGCAATCCTGCAGGGCTTCGCCAAGCACCGCGGGAGAGGAGGAGGACTTGCGAGAGGGGGAGGGCTGCGCAGAATTTGGGTGCGGCTGCCCTCTCTCTCCCTCACTATATATAGGGGGAAGGGAGGAGGGGAGGCGCCCTAGGGTTCCCTAGGGGAGGGGTGGCGGCCACAGGGGAAACCCTATATGGGTTTGGGCGCCCCCACCCCCTAGGAAACTTGCCTCCCAAGCCTGGAGGGGCGGCTGCCCTAGGGGTGGCACCCCCACCTCTCCTGGTTACGTGAGATGGGGTGGGAGGGGCGCTCAGCCCCTTAGTGGGCTGACGTGCCCTCTCCCCTTGGCCCATAAGGCCCCCCAACGCTTGTCGGGGCCTCCGAAACCCCTTTTGGACACGCTGGTCATCACCTGGTACCCCCGGAACAATTCCGGACTCCAATACCCTTTGTCCAATATACCAATCTTCACCTCCGGACCATTCCGAAGCTCCTCGTCATGTCGGGGATCTCATCCGGGGCTCCGAACAACATTCGGTAACCACGTACATCTATTCCCTATAACCCTAGCGTCACCGAACCTTAAGTGTGTAGACCCTATGTGTTCGGGAACCATGTAGACATGACCGAGACACCTCTCTGGCCAATAACCAACAACGAGATCTGGATACCCATGTTGGCTCCCACATGTTCCACGATTATCTCATCGGATGAACCACGATGTCGAGGATTTAACCAATCCTGTATTCAATTCCCTTTGTCTAGCGGTATTGTACTTGCCCGAGATTCGATCGTCGGTATACGATACCTTGTTCAATCTCGTTACCGGCAAGTCTCTTTACTCGTTCCGTAACACATCATCCCGTGATCAACTCCTTGGTCACATTGCGCATATGATGATGTCCTATCGAGTGGGCCCAGAGATACCTCTCCGTCACACGGAGTGACAAATCCCAGTTTCAATTCGTGCCAAGCCAACAGACACTTTCGGAGATACCCATAGTGTACCTTTATAGCCACCCATTTACGTTGTGACGTTTGGCACACCCAAAGCATTCCTACGGTATCCGAGAGTTGCACAATCTCAAGGTCTAAGGAAATGATACTTGACATTAGAAAAGCTTTAGCATACGAACTACACGATCTTTGTGCTAAGCTTAGGATTGGGTCTTGTCCATCACATGATTCTCCTAATGATGTGATCCCATTATCAACGACATCCAATGTCCATGGTCAGGAAACCGTAACCATCTATTGATCAACGATCTAGTCAACTAGAGGCTTACTAAGGACATGGTGTTGTCTATGTATCCACACATGTATCTGAGTTTCCTCTCAATACAATTATAGCATGGATAATAAACGATTATCATGAACAAGGAAACACCATATGGTCCAACTATATTAACAAAGCCCGCGAAACATCAAGATCATGACATCTCAAGAACACGAGAGAGAGAGAGAGATAAACACATAGCTACAGCTACAAACTCTCAGCCCCGAGGGTGGACTACTCCCTCCTCATCATGGTGGCCGCCGGGATGATGAAGATGGCCACCGGTGATGATTTCCCCCTCTGGCGGAGTGCTGAAACAGGGTCTAGATTGGTTTTTTCTGGCTATAGAGGCTAGCGGCAGCGGAACTTCTGATCTAGGGTTATTTCTGGGGGTTTCTCTATTTATAGGATTTTTTGGCGTTGGTTTCACACGAAGATGGGCCTCGAGGTGAGCACAACCCAGCGGGGCGCGCCCGGGTGTCTTGTGCCCTACTACTTCACCTTTTGGTCCTTCCACAAAGCTACGGGGGTCCCTTTTGTTCCAAAAAAATCATCACAAAGTTTCAGCTCATTCGGAGAACTTTCATTTCTGCATAAAAAAGCAACACCACGGTAGTTCTGCTAAAAACAACGTCAGTCCGGGTTAGTTCCATGCAAATCATACCAAAACCATATACAATTATTATAAACATGGCATGAACACTTCATAAATTATAGATACGTTGGAGACGTATCAGCATCCCCAAGCTTAATTCCTACTCGTCCTCGAGTAGGTAAATGATAAAAGAAATAATTTATGAAGTGTGAATGCTAGCAAAGTGCACAAGTTTGATCAATGATAATTTCTATCAATTTTGTCGGATTTCGGGTTCCGGCAAAACCCTCAAGGTTCGAACAGTGGGGTGCGCACGAAGATCTCCCCCTACCAAATCACGCCCTCAGCCTCACCGGCATCTCTAAGCTTAGCTCGACGAACTCGCAACACAAGAGACACAAGATTTATCCTGGTTCGGGCCACCGTTGTGGTGTAATACTATACTCCAGTGTGGTGTGGTGGATTGCCTCTCGGGCTGAGGATGAACAATACAAGGGGAAGAAAAGCCTCCTGAGGTGAGGAGTTCTTGTGCTTGGTGGGTGTGAGATTGGGTTGGATCTAGTCCAAGATGAGATGCCTCCTATTGCGGTGGCTAGTCCTATTTATAGAGGCCCTGGTCCTCTTCCCAAATATTAAGCGGGAAGGGATGCCACAACGGCCAATTTGAAAGGGGACAACTAGTACAAGCTATCCTGACTAAAGGTGGTCTTCGCCTGCTAAAGGCTCTGGTGGTGACGCCGGCTTGGGCTCCATGATGACCTCCGTCTTGTCGTCCTTCTGGTCTTGGTCTTGTTGCACGATATGGAAACCTTTGCTTGACGCCTCAGTACTCCTTGCCTGTGCTTGCCTCCTTAGCACCAAAGAGGAAGAAAGGACACTGTGTGCGCTGGCGCCCGCCTGGTCTCGATCGTCATGGCTTGCGTCCTGAGAACCTCGCGAGGTTGGCCTTGCCTTGATCTCTCTGCCCCTCGCGAGCTAGCCTGGTGAGGACGCTCCTGAGGATGTCTTGTGTCATCCGCCTCGCGCGGCTTGGCCCCTCGCGAGGGTCTCGAATGCTTGTAGTGAAGATGGGCCATACGGGCCCGCTCGCAGAGCAATGCCGTGGCCCGTTGGTAGGCAAGTCTGGGGACCCCCGTTCCCATAATGCTGACAGTAGCCCCGTGCCCAAGGCGCGCTCGGACTTGGCTTCGAGGCAAAGCCAAAGGGCAAGTGTGGAGCGCCGCGGGCCCCAATAGCCTACGGCCTTGGTGGACGCGTGGCGATTGATTGGACGTGGGTGTCTCCGCTTCCCCACGCTGCCTCGGCAACTGCCTGACTGTCAAAAGTCTGGCGTAGAAAGCGCTTGCCTTCATTGCTTTCTTTCGCCTTGCTCCAGATCCTCTCTCTTGCTCCCTGCTTCTGAAATCTCCAGATCTGCTCCCATCCCCATCCGCATCACCGACCAATGGCGCCCCGGAAGGTCAAGCCTGCCTCGTCGCCGGCTTGGTTCAAGCCAGCTCTCGACGCACCCAACGTCTCGGAGAAGAGCCTCGCCGCCACGCGCCTGCTGTCGGCGGGGGAAAGCAAGAAGAGGGGGAAGACCGAGCTCTAGGGCGGCTCCGCCGTGCCGGAGCCCGAGGGAAGCACCTTCTTCCCCTTCTTCATGAGCAGCATCGTCGCGAGGCTGGTTCCCCCTTTCTCTAACTTGTTCTATGAGGTCCTTGGCCACTACGGGCTGCAGGCGCTGCATCTTCATCCCAACTCTATCCTTCTCTTGTCGATATTCGCCTTCTACTGTGAGGCATATCTCAGCGTGATGCCGTCCGTGGCTCTGCTGCGCCATTTCTTCTTCCTCCGCATCAACGAGAGTCACACCTTCGGGTGTGTCAACTTCATCGCGGTCGGCAAGGCCAACTCGATCTCAAAGGCTGGGAAGATGGACGATGGCTTCAGGAGCAAGTGGGTCATGATGGACGCCAAGAGCGTCAACCCACGCCTGGTGCTGCCAACGGAGATGCCCCAGTCCGACAAGGGGTGGTATTGCATGAAGCTCACTAATGGGCGGGCGATGTTGGTGCTGGAGCAGATGAACGCCGACCTGAAGCCAGGCAATGCGAAGGCGGCAAAGGTGACAGGGACCATGCTCCTCAGGGAATTCCTAATGCTGCATGTGGCCCCGCTTTAGGCGCGTACGCGCCCCTTGTGGAGGCTTGGGGAGGAAGAGGACAAGGTTCGCCTGAGCTCGGAAGCCTTGCCTGATGGTGAGCTGGTTGCGGCTCTCCGCCTCCTGGTCCGGGACGACTAGGAGTACCCGCTGAGTGTCTTCATTCCCTTGTTCCGCCGCAAGGACGGGGCACAGGTCGTGGCCGCCAGTCCGACCTTTGACGGGCGTGGGCTGGTGCCGCCGGCGCCCACCGGGGCCCCTGTGGCGCCGACGCCGGTGGAGCTGTCTTCTGATGACCTGCGGGGACGAAGAGGAGGAGGTCGAGGGGCATGACTCGGAGGTGACCTCTGAAGGTATGGGGAAGACCTCCCCCTTGAGCAAAGCTGACATCCTTTGCACCCTGCCAGATGACGACGAGGTCGATGCCCGCTAGGAGAAGGGGGAGCCTCCCGTGATCCCGACGAAGAGCAGGTCAGCGCTAGTCTCCCGAGATGCTGCTCCTCCTTCAGCGCCGCTTGGGGCTGCCTCCAGCCCTTCCGCTGCCATGTCTTTTGCTCCTGGAGCCCGCGCTCCCACGCCTCACGCTTCGAGGCTCTCAGGCTTCAAGCTCGGCAAGCGGAGGGTGGACTACCCACAGTGGACCAGTAAGTACTTGTGCTTTGCCTTGTTCTTGCTTATGCTGCTGCTTCTTGATGTTCATCGTTGGTTAGTTAGGCCGCCGCCTGCGGCGAAGAAGAGGAAGGAGGATGCAGCAACCCCGACCGGGACTGCACCATCTACAGCAGCCGCACCCCCCTCCGTGAAGAAGGGAAGCAACAACACTCGCACCTCCCCGGCCTGGTTGTCCTCGCGAGGCCTGGAGGAGCATCCCTGAGGGGAGTCAGCTCCCGTGGCCCCGCTGGCTCTGGAGGCATTGGTGTCCGGCCCGGCCACTAGGGTCCCCAAAGCTCAGGAGCCTCGAGTCTCCCAGGCCATGGCGACGACGTTGTCTCCTCCTCCTGCTGCGCCACTGCTTCCAGGTTCTTCTGCCTCCCCTGATGTCTTGGAGCGTGCTCTTCTTGAGATGACCCGACTGGGAGAGGATCTTCAAGGCCCCGACCGCCACCTGGCGGCCGGTCGCCTGGAGCTGGTCTCCGGCTGGCTTTATTCTGACGCGTCTGTTCGAGCGACGCTGAACCAGGCCGCGGCGACCTCCTAGAAGGAGAGACAGGCCACCGCCCAAGCCGCGGCTGCTCGCGAAGTTGCGCTGAAGGATGCCGAGATAGCCCAGGATCGCTGTCGGGCGCTGGAGGCCGAGCTGAAGAATCTGCGTGATCTGCGCGCAGAAGAAGCTCGTGGCCACCAGGCGGAGGAGGAGAAGATGAAAGCCCGGGAGGACGCCATCAAGGATCGCGATGCTGAGATGGGAGAGTTGGGGAAGGCGCAGGCCACGGAATGCAGCCGGCTGGAGGAGCTCGAGTGGAAGGTGGAGGCGGAGAAGGCCGATCTTCGCGCTCCTCGTGAAAAGGTCTCGTGCGGCATTGAAAGCACTCTACGAGAAGGGCTTGGAGAGGCCGCTGACCACCGACGAGGACGGCCCCGCCCAGCTGCTTCCCTACTTGGTTGATGCGCTCGTGGAAGTCGTGAGCGACATTGGTCGCATTGCAGAGGAAGAAGCCCGCGTTCTTTCCTCAGTCGCGCTGACATGTGTCTTCGGCCACATCCATCTTCGCGATCCCGCTACCCGCCTTGACGAGCTGCGGGAGCCTGTGGACGACGAACATTGTGCTGCTGCTGCCGCACCCGTGAAGGGCCAAGTGGAGGCCCTGCTGAAGAAGTTCCACGCCTTCGCTCTCGCGCCTTCAACCGGCGGTGCTACCGATCATGTGACTCTGGCTGGTGGTACATGTGAAGGTGATTCCACCAAGGAAAGAACACCCCTTGCGTGCGTCGGCGGTGCAAACGGATGATTCGCTTGCGGCTGTTTCCTGTTTTACTCCTGCAACATGCATCATGCCTCGTGGAGGCGTTTGAACTTGTGTTTGATATTTGAGAGAACAATATGTCTTGTAATATTTGCTTTTGAGATTTTGCGATTTTCTTCCTATTTGCTTTACGTTCTACGTCGATAGGGCCCGGCCCCGTGCATACCTCAGCCGCCGTTGGGTCGTCCGGAGACCAGGACAGGACCAAGGGGTGAGGGGCTACATGACCAGTTAGCCTCCTGAGTCACGATGCTCAGGAGTCCCCCTTGACGCGCAAACTGCTTATAGGAAGGAGACGAGAGGATAGGTTTAGTGTTCTACGTCGGTAGGGCCCGGCCGTGCGCATACCTAAGCCGCCGTTGGGTCATCCGGAGACCAGGATGAGACCAAGGAGTGAGGGGCTACATGACCAGTTAGGCTCCTGAGTCGTGATGTTCAGGAGTCCCCCTTGACATGCAAACAACTTTCATACCTTTGCCCTCGCCGAGGTTCGTCTCGGGAGGGGCATGCGACGACCAGGTCATGGGGACCTGGTTGGGTGGCGTATGCTTGGGCGTGACCCGAGCGCAGCCCTCGTGCCCAGCCCCCTTGCGCGACTCTCCCGAGGGGAGGTGTTGCGGTGAGGCCAGACATTGAGCTCAAGGGCTCCCTGAAGTTGATACGGACGTGGGGCCGCCCTCAGTTGTTTATCACCAGCGCGGAGCATAACGCTTCCGCACTTGCACGGGCATAGCCACTCCTCAGCAGTGTCGACGGCCAGCGCGGAGCATGGTGCTTCCCCTGGTACGTGGGAGGAGACTCCCTATTGCGGCGATCCCCGGGGCATGTACAGCCCCGCCTTGACACGTGGCTTGCACAGCAGGGCTAGACGAGGTGTGTCTGGGCACTCATGAGCCAGCGCGGGACTCACGAGGCCCTAGATCAAGGAGGGTCGCGCCTGGTCTTGATTCTTGTTTGCTGTGGTGGTCCTACGAGGTGGTTAGACAACCTGCGCCGAACGAATCTCCTGAGGTTATCGGGTGAGAAGGGCAAGCACCAATGGACCCAAAAGGTGACATGAACGAGACCGGACCGCCAGACAAAGCTCAGCTATTGGATTTATCGACGCTGTAGGGACGGGCCCGAGCACAGATGCCGTGCCCAACCTTCTCACGTGAAGGGTCCTGAAGAAAGACGATCGGCGCGTTGCCCCATGGTAGGTCACAATCAAGCAGGTGATAGTCATAGATAGATTAAGCATGGAGAGCAAACTGGCTCAAGTAGACGCAGGGGAGATACATGCCACTGGGTCAGGCCCAAGCGGCTTGGAGATGATGCAGCCCGAGGGGCGCCCCCAGCAAGGTAAGCTAAAGACAATAAAAGGGATACATGCCACAGGGATGGACCCACACGGCCTAGGAATGATGCAGCCCTAAGGGCGCTCCCAGCTAAATAAACTTGGAAAATATCACCTGGTTCCGTTACAGAAGGAGTGTTGTAGCAGCTGAAGGTGCGCGGCGAAGGGGTTGCTCCTCACAAGCCACCGGGGCCCATAGCCTCGGGAGGCTCTGGGGATGCAGGCGGTTCCTTGAGGACCGTCTCCATCTCCGCCTGGACCGCATGGTGCCTGGCCTCCTGAGCTGCCAGGACGCGCCACAAGTTGCGCTGGTAGGCGGATGCCACGCCCGGCAGGCCGAATGGCATGCGAACGTAGCTGTGCGGTGGGCCCTCGCAGCGTCCCACGCGCGAAGGCTAGAAGAGCTCCTGAGACGCGGCCCTGTTGAGCCCTAGGACGTTGATGCAGACGCGCAGCCCAGCATCCTCGCCTGGATGGGGGGCTGCGCCAGGTGAGCGGCGATCGCCGCGCATGGCCCTTGCATCCTGCAGTGCCTGAGTGGTCCTGGTAATGAACCCCTGAGCGCTAGGCGCTCCTCGCCCTGTGTCCTCCCGAGGGAAATGTGCCATGAAGCACGCCTCCAAATGGTTCCCGAGCGCCTCCCTCATAATGTTGGCAAGATCTGAGGCCCTCCAGAAGAGAGCCCCCGATCCCTGCCCAAGGTGGGCGCCGGGCGCGCCTTCCTATGCGATAGAGTGAGGTGCCCCAGGTACGTTCGCTGATCCTGACGTGGTACCACTTGAGGCGCCGCTCGCCTGAGGCCCTGTGCGAAGCAGCTGCTTCTTCTTCTTGGGGGTGGCTTCAGGAGGGTACTCGCCCTTGCTTTTGGGGTCTCCGATTCCGGTAGCTTGGAAGGCACACTCGAGGGAGCACACTGCATCTCTTTCTTTGTAGTGGACTGTGATGATGCCGCCACTTCCTGGCATCTTGAGGACGTTGTAGCCGTGGTGGGTCACCGCCATGAACTTGGCTAGGGCCGGATACCCGAGGATGGCATTGTATGGCAGACGGATGTGGGTGACGTCGAAGTCGATGAGCTCGATGCGGTAGTTGTCGCGCTGTCCGAAGGTGACTGGGAGGTGGATCCGTCCTATCGGTGTGGTGGAGCCATCGGTCACTCCTGAGAAAGGCTTGGTAGACTAAAGTTGATCATAGGGCACTTGAAGGTTGTCGAACATCTCGACGGACAGGTGTCGGATTTCGGGTTCTGGCTGACTGTGACGCCCCGGATCTGTTGCGCCAGGTGTCCGTCAGTTATTCGTCGTCGTTGCCATGTCATGTGTTTGCGTGTTGCACTTTGCCATGTCATCATCTTCTTTCCATCAGCATGTTTTTTCAAAACTTGCATCCATTCGGGTCCTCCCCGTTCTCTCCATTGTCCGTTCGGAGCCCAACCACACTCGCACGCGCCCGCGGCACCTCCGAATATTATTTTATAAGTGGCATAAAAATGTTCTCGGAATGGGGTGAAACTTGTCGAGGAGTCTTATTATAGTGTAGAAAGAGCGCCTGTCAAGTTTCGTCGCATTCGGAGCTCGTTTGTTAGCCCAACCGTCATCCGTAGCAGCATCGTTGTCGGTTTATTCGTCGGGCATTTTCGGTCTCTAGAGACTGCCGACGGGCCTCTCTCCTACCTTTCTCCTCAGCCTACACCTCCTCTACACAGCCCACCTGCAGCCCACCTAAACCTCCCCTCCGACCGGGACCGTTCGATCACGATCCGAGGGCCCGAAAACCCCTCTTAATCCCCTAACCCTAGCAAATCTGCTATAAATAGACCTTTCCTTCCAATTTTGTACTAACCTAGCCCTCCACCTACCCCTAGCCCTTCCCTAACCTGCAGCCGCCGCCGCTCCTCAGAATCCGCGCCCCCAGCTGCGTTCACCTTGTTTTTCCGCGCCGGCAAACCCTCCTCCGCCACTTGGCCTTCTCCCCAGTCACCAGCGCCGCCGACAGCCGCCTCCTCGCCCACTCCGTGCCCGCCACGCATCCCCCCTCGCGCCTCTAGCAGCCGCGGCTCGCCCCCAGCCGCTCGGGCCCGTCGGAGCCCATCCGCGGCCCGCCTCGGGCCGATCTGAGCCCGGAGGAGCCCGCGCGTCCCGTCGCCTGGATCCCCCGCTCCCGCAACCGCTCGAGGGGAGGAGCCCCTCGATCCATCCCCGCCGCCGGCCACCTCCCTCGCCGCCTTGCAGCCCCGCCGCCGGCGACCAGATGAGCGCCGCCCCGCCTCCTCCTCCCTCGTTCCTCCTCTCCCTCTCACCCTAACCTCTCTCTCTCTCTCTCTCTCTCTCTCTCTCTCTCTCTCTGCGCCATGGACACGAGCTCCGAGCTCACAGCCCCGCCGCCAACCGTCGCCAGATCCGGCCGGATCGGGTTGGGAGCGACCAGATTCGGCCACCCCCGGCCTCCTCCGCCCTTCCCCGCGCCTCGCCGGACTGCCCCAACCCAATCCGGAGCCCTGCCGCCGCGTTGACTTCGCCCCCTCTCGAGGTTGTTTTCGGCTAAGTCCCCAAAAACTCATAAAATGTTGCATCCTTTGACCTGCTATATCTTCATGCATACTGCTCCGTTTCGTGCGTGTAGCATATCATATTGTTCATCTCGATGAGTACATAATTTCATCTCATTGAATCATTTTAATTTGAGCTCATCTTGATGCCCAAACTGCTGTTAGAGGAGGGCTATGTGATGTTAGTTTCTGATTCTTATCAGAACATGCACTTTTGTCATTTTTGCCATGATTGATGTGTGCATCCTATGAACTTGAGTCCTACATGTGTTTTGAAATATGCCATGCCATCTTTCCAGAGGTTTATGCCATGTATTTTTGTGATCTAGGTGGTGACTAGCACAAGCATGCAAACTAGGTTACTTAATGTTGCTGATTTCAGAGACAGTAATTTCAGTCCCTGCCTGCTGTTATTTTTATGCCATGTGTTCATGTTGTTTCAGAGAGATCTATGCCTCTTTTGAGCATGATAAGTAAGAGTGTTTTGAGAATATGAATTTGCTCTATCCATCCATGCCTTTTTTGTATTTATTGAGTGCCATAGCTTGAGTCAATCGAGCTCTACTTTTGCTATAAAATGTTGCTAGCAGATTGTTTACATGTTATTCGATTTTGCCAAGCTTGTTGTAGTTGATTCTGGCATGATAGATTGTTGTTCTTACCATGTCTAGCTTCTATGCCATGTCTTCTTGATGTATGTATGCTTAGTTTATCATTCAATGATCTGTAGTGAGTGCATCGAGCTCTCGAACATGCCTACTCGTTATCTGTTTTTGACATGTCCAGTTTTCTGCAAAGTCTGAAACCTGTAACGAAACTTGCTAAATTAACATGGGTGTTATTATATTTTCTAGTCCTTTTTGGCTTTTGGTCAGTAAGGGACTTTTGTTAGTTGCTTTGAGTAGATTCATGATCTTGCAGCATGTCCTGATCTTGCAGCATGTTGTTTCATTGCTCTAAACATGTCATCCTGATGTTAATTTCTAGCATGTTGTTATTTTCACAAAGTCTGTGAACCTGTTATCTTTTGCACTTTTTCCATGCTTGTTTGAACCTGTTATGATGTGATTTAGCCGTAGCTCAGAGTTCATCTTTTGTCAAGCATCTTGAGTAGATTACTGACATATGCTTTGTTGATATGTTTGGGTGCAGTAGCTTAATTTCTTGTTGCTTGCTAAGTAGCATCATGCTGTTAATGGCAGAATCTTGTCATTCTTGTTTTGCTTGTCATTTGCAAATCGTGCTTCCGATTCCGGTGATCTTTATATCGATTTCAACCAAAATCACCTCACCTTTCCAGTGGCATACTTGGTTTGCCAAGATTATGCCTGGTTCACCTTTTCCCTTCCGAAGCATGCATATGCATTGCATACCACATCTCGCATATCAAGCCATGTTTATGTGGTGGTTGTTTACTTTGTTGTTTGCTTCTTTCCGGTGTTGCTTCTTCGGGTTAGTTACGATAACGTTGCGATTGTGAGGATCCGTTCGTCTACGTCCGTTTGTCTTCTTCATGGACTCGTTCTTCTTCCTTGCGGGATCTCAGGCAAGATGACCATACCCTCGAAATCACTTCTATCTTTGCTTGCTAGTTGCTCGCTCTTTTGCTATGCCTATGCTGCGATACCTACCACTTGCTTATCATGCCGCCCATATTGTTAAACCAAGCCTCTAACCCACCTTGTCCTAGCAAACCGTTGTTTGGCTATGATACCGCTTTGCTCAGCCCCTCTTATAGCGTTGTTAGTTGCAGGTGAAGATGAAGTTTATTCCTTGTTGGAACCTAGAGATGTTGTTCCTTGTTTGGAACATGTTTACTTGTTGGGATATCACAATAAACTTATTTAATTAACGCATCTATATACTTGGTAAAGGGTGGAAGGCTCGGCCTTATGCCTGGTGTTTTGTTCCACTCTTGCCGCCCTAGTTTCCGTCATATCGGTGTTATGTTCCCGGATTTTGCGTCCCTAACGCGGTCGGGTGATTTATGGGACCCCCTTGACAGTTCGCTTTGAATAATACTTTTCCAGCAAGGCCCAACATTGGTCTTACCATTTGCCTCACCACCACCTACTTTTCCCTTGGGAGTCGCTCTCTCGAGGGTCATCTTTATTTAGCCCCCCGGGCCAATGCTTGTCTAAGTGTTGGTCCAAACTAGAGCACCGTGCGGGACCGTCCCTTGGCAACTTGGGTCATGTTGGTACCTGTACGCTTAGCTTATCCGGTGTTGCCCTGAGAACGAGATATGTGCAGCTCCTATCAGGATGTCGGCGCATCGGGCGGTTTTGCTAGACTTGTTTTATTGCTGTCGAAATGTCTTGTAGCCGGGATTTCGAGACTGGTCGGGTCTTCCTGGGGAGAAGGAATATCCTTCGTTGATCGCGAGAGCTTATCATGGGCTAAGTTGGGACACCCCTGCAGGGTTTGAACTTTCGAAAGCCGTGCCCGCGGTTATGGGCAGATGGGAATTTGTTAATGTCCGGTTCTAGAAAACCCGAAGTTGATATTAATTAAAATACACCAACCGCGTGTGTAACCGTGATGGTCTCTTCTCGGCGGGGTCCGGGAAGTGAACACGGTTGTTGGAGTTATGTTTGACGTAAGTAGTTCAGGATCACTTATTGATCATAGTTGTTCGGCCGTGCTTTGCTTTCTCTTCTCGCTCTCATTTGCGTATGTTAGCCACCATATATGCTAGTCGCTTGCTGCAGCTCCACCTCATACCTTTTACCCCTACCCATAAGCTTAAATAGTCTTGATCTCGCGGGTGTGAGATTGCTGAGTCCTCGTGACTCACCAGATACTTCCAAAAGCAGTTTGCAGGTGCCGATGAAACTATGCAGGTGACGCGCCCGAGCTCAAGGAGGAGTTTGATGAAGATCTTATCCTTTATGTTGTTTCGTTCTAGTCGATCAGTAGTGGAGCCCAGTTGGGGTCGATCGGGGACCTTTGTCGCTTTTGGGGTTTCTTCTTTTATTTTGGCTCCGTAGTCGGGCCCTGATTGTAACTGTATGATGTAATGTTTTCCTCATGTATTGTGTGAAGTGGCGATTGTAAGCCAACTATGTATCTTTTTCCCTTATGTATTGCATGGGTTGTGTGAAGATTACCTCACTTGCGACATTGCTTTCAATGCGGTTATGCCTCTAAGTCGTGCTTCGACACGTGGGAGATATAGCCGCATCGAGGGCGTTACACTGACCCTTAAGGTTTGAACACTAGGGTGCGCGCGGAGATCTCTCCCCTACCGATCTACGTCCGATCTCCTTGCATGATCTAAGCTAGAAACGATGAACAACACAAGGGACACGAGATTTATACTGGTTCGGGCCACCGTTGTGGTGTAATACCCTACTCCAATGTGTGGTGTGGTGGATTGCCTCAGGGGCTGATGATGAACAGTACAGGGGAAGAACAGCCTCGCGAGGGGTGTTCTTGAGTTGGTGCCGCGTGTTCTACTTGGTCTGGATCTCTCCCTTTCCTAGATTGGATGCCTCTACTCTGTGGTGGCTAGCTCTATTTGTAGAGGCCCTGGGCCTCTCCCCAAATAATGAGCGGGAAGGGCGCCAACAATTGGCCATTTTGAAGGGGCACATCTAGTACAAGTTATCCTGACCAAAGGTGGTCTTCGGCTGCCAAAAGCACTGGTGATGACGCCGTCTTGGGCTCCACGGTGACCTCCGTCCTGCCGTCCGGCCGGTCTTGGTCTCGTTGCACCGGAATGGTAACCTTTGCCTAATGCCTTGGTCTATGCTTGCCCCCTTTGCACCGAAAGGGAAACAAGGACACTGCATAGGCTAGCGCCCGCCTGGTCTCGATCGTCATGGCTTGCGTCACGAGCTCCTCGCGAGGTACCCTTGCCTTGATCTCTCCGCCTCCTCGCGAGCCTGCCTGATGAGGCCGCTCCTGAGGAAGCTTCCTGTCGTCCGCCCCGCGAGGCTGGGCCCCTCACGAGGGTCTTGAGTTTGTGTTGATGAAGATGGGCCGCGTTGGGCCCCCACTTGAGCGACGCCGCAGGCAGGCAAGTCTAGGGACCCCCGTTCCCAGAACGCCGACAGTAGCCCCCGGGCCGAAGGCGCACCCGGGCTTGTCTTAGCAGGGAAACGAAGGGGCAAGCACGAAGCGCCGCGGGCCCCAATAGCCTACGGCCTTGGGCGCCGCGTGGCTATCGGCTGGACGTGGGCGTCTGCGCTTACCCATGATGCCTCGGCAACCGCATGACTTGACAAGTCCCTGCATGTAGAGAAACGGGTCATGATTACCTGTGATCATGGTGCTCGGCGGTTGGCCTTCTCCGGCTATAACTACGGGACTGCGTGAGCCCCTTTAGTCCATCCCTTCCTGCTGCTCCTTTCTTCGTCTTGGCTACTCGCCGTTCCCATGGCTCCGCCGAAGAGATTCTCGGCCGCGGAGAAAGGAAAGGCTCGTCAGGTAGGGCCTGACTCCCCCCGACCAAGTGTGGCCGAGGCCGCCCCCGCAAGCATCCCGCGGTCCCCGTGGTGGCTTTCCGCGGCCATGGAGGCGGCGCCCTGCGCGGTGGTGAGCGCCCGGCTGCCGAGGGGAGGCATGAAAGACCGCGCGGTCCCCCAGGTCGTGCTTTTGCTCGGCGGAGGTGCTGCCGGAGTTCGTCGTGTGGTCGGCAGACCTGACCAGCACCTGGCTCCCGCTCCCCCGTTTCTTCGTAGGTGAACTGCCGGCCAGCGCCCGGTGCGGCTTCTGGCTCCAAGCGGATGGTTGCTGCAGTAGGGCCTCCTGGGCTTCGCTGGAGGTCTCCGCTTCTTGGAATGGGGCCCTGACCTGCGGCTGGCAAACGTTTGCTCGTGCGCGCGGCCTGAGCCGGCGGTGCACCCTGCACTTGGAGTTTGATGGCGACGCCACCCTCTATGTGAGGGTGTTCGGAGAAGACGGTCGTTGCGCTGGGTGCTACCTCGAAGATGATGATCGCGGCCGCCTGCCCAGCCCCGGTACTGACCAGGATGAAGACGGCGACAGGCGTACAGGCGGCAATGCTCGAGGTTCGCCAAGCTTCGGCGACTCTCCCTCAGGCAACAGCTCCTCCAGCGGTGGCCGCGACCAGCCCCCGCGCTGTCGCGCCCGCCTGGGTGAAGGTAGCGGGTCAGCCCGCCGTCTCGCCCTGGTGAAGCGAGAGGAGGGATCCTCCTAAGCCCCAGGAGCAGCTCGAGCTTTCGCTGTAGGTTGGTTCCGGACAAGCCGTGCCCATTTTGTTTTTCTTCTTCCCCTGTGCAAAAAGAAGGTAGTATAGGGCCCCGTGGGGGCGTGTTAGAACTGTTGCCGTTAATTATCGTGGTGCTTCCGCTATTTCTGCGCCATGTCCTAGGCGAAGCTTGTTTGCTCCCTAGTCATCGAGACTTCATCAATTCCACCACAAACTAGACGTAGGCTTTTACCTTCATCGAAGGGGCCGAACTAGTATAAACTCTCTGCGTCCCTGTGTCCGCTTTAACCCCTTCGAGTTAACCCGTTGCGATGGCTCCACGACTAAGTCCTTTGGCTAGGACATCTGCCGTGACAAACCCACGACAGTTGGCGCCCACCGTGGGGCTATCGCATGATGGTTTCAAGTTCTTGGAGGGCCGCTTTGAAGGACTCGAGGGATACGCCGTGGGCCGGATGACCAAGAGTCGTTGCGGCAAGATCTACATCGACGACGCAGGCTGGGGCCCCGAGGCCGGCTCAATTGAGTACGGGTACCGGGTCCCCTTTGGCAGTATACACGTCTTCATCGGCAAAATCGGTGAACCGGGCCCTGAGCTGGACACCTGCACCGACCTCATCGAAACAGCTCAGCGTGCGCGACCAGCCCGGGTTAAGCCAGCCATGAAGCGTGCCTTTGTGGGAGTCATCCATGGAGGGAACTATGAGGACGGATCAGGATCTGGTGGCGAAACCGTCGTTTATTCTGGCGACGAGTCGTCAACCGGGGAAACTGAGTCCTTGTATCAAGTACAAGATGGTCGGATTGGGGGCTGTTCCGATGGCGACAGTATTCCGGACCCCTCTGATCTACCCAGCCGGGTCGGTATATTCATGGCCGGTACACAAGCGGCGCTTCACTCATCGACGGCCGCGGCAATGGTTTCCGGTTCAGCGGCGGCTGCCGGAGCAGGAGGCTCTGTGCGCCCACCGGCTCAAGTGTTATCTGACCTGTTCGATGCATTGGCTGCGCTCATGGCAGAGGCTAATCCGACGGATCGGGATGCTCATAATGCAGAGATGGCAAAGGTGAGAGAGCAGATTAACCAGGCCAAAGCGGATCTAGCAGCTGAGGAGGTTAGGATGACCGCGGAGCGAGCCGCTTTGGATGCACAAGCTTATAAACTCATGCTGGACCAAAGTGCTTCACAGGAAGTCATGAGAAGGAAGTACCGATCTCGCTTGCCCTCGGTCTTTGAAGGAAGGGATCTCTTCAATACCCCTGGAGCAGGGACCAGTAATCAACCAGTGGTAAACCGGGCGGAGGCACCCGAGACGGGCGCGCTGGTTCAGCCCCGTGTAATAAATCTGCCCCGTCATAACCCGGGAGAGCCACGGGTTGTGCATACCCCTCCGGATCACTATTCTAATCCGCTGGACAACCTTGTGGCAGCGGCAGCACGGTTGGAAGCTATTCCGGTCGAGGGAGATTCACTGCAAGCGATAGAGACGCGCCGAGTTAAGGAGCTCCTCAGAACGGCGTTGGTTCAGCAGGAAGCATATTCATATAGCCGCGAACGGATTCACTCCACCCCGCGTCCAAGCCGGAGTTACAGTAGAGATATGGAGGAACCAGCCGAGTCAAGTAATGCACGGCGTAGAGCTCCCCACGACAACAATCCGGCCCCCGACGCCCAGGAGGTGGTAGACCGGGCCCGGGCGCGTAGGGAAGCTGAGTTAGCAGCACCGCATCAGGCTCATCAGATTACGCCGGTTCGTCCCACTACTTCAGTTGAACCGGGACTCACTTCTAGCGCTTTGGGAGTGCCTTGCCTCGTCCCAGCCCTCCGCAATGTACGCCTGCCCAAGGATTTCAAAGGCCCGCTCAAGGTGCCGAACTATACGGCGGATCAACCCCCAGAGTCGTGGGTGGAGATTTATGAGATGGCCATGGAGATGCTGGACGTGGATGATGCGGCATGCACAAAATATTTCACCATGATGCTTGAAGGGACAGCCTGTACTTGGTTAAAAAGCCTGCCGCCCAATTCTATCGGTTCATGGGCACAGTTGCGAGCCTGGTTCATAAGCAATTTTAAAGACACGTGCAAGCAGCCCATGTCGGTGGTGGATTTAGCGGCTTGTGTTCAGGAGGAAGGAGAGTCAACAACTCATTGGGTGCGCCGGGTTTCAAAGATCCTGCATTCATAAGATCGTATCAATGTGGACATCACGGTTGTAACCCTGGAAGGCAATTGCCAATTTGGGCCTTTAAAGTTAAAATTAGGACGGATGAAGCGCCATTGTACTGACATGGGAACGCTCATGACTGCTCTGGTGAAGTATGCTGATTCTGATAGTACCAAGGATCCCGAGTATGATGATGAAAAGATAGGGAAGGGAAGGAAGAACAGCAACCCCAGAAGTCAGCAGCATAACTCGGCAGGAAACGTAGGCGGTGGCAAGCGTAAAGCGGATGGCAACACGGATTATGTGGCTAACACTAATGTGCAGGACAGGGGCCGACGACGTAGGGGCAAAAACCGCAGTGGCGGACCTGGACCCAATCTGGAGCGCTTAAATTATTTGTTGAATCAGCCTTGTCCAAAGCATGGGACCAAAGAGGAGCCAGCAAACCACCTTTGGATGGATTGTTATATCATGCAAGAGTTTAAGAGCTCCAATGCTTTCCGGTATGACCCCAGCTCGGGTGGCGGTTCAGGATCCGGGCCGAGTCATGGTGGAGGAAATCTCGGTTCAGGGTTTAATGGTAATCCGAGCGGACATGGCAATCAGCATAATCAAAACAGTCAGCAACAGCAGCAGTCGGGTTACCAGAGTAACCCAAAGCAGTTAAACAGTGGACAATATCATGTGTTTACCACCAGCTTGGACAAGCGGGACCGAAAGGTCCAGAAGCGGGCAGTTAACTCCGTTGAACCGGCTGTGCCACGGTATCTGCGCTGGTCAGAGCAGCCAATTGTATGGAGTAGAGAGGATCACCCTCCCCGGGTTGACAATCTGGGTCAGCTGGCTTTGGTGGTGGCGCCTCAGGTGGGAGGCTATAAGTTCACCAAAGTACTCATGGACGGGGGTAGCAGTATTAATATCCTATACTATGAGACCTTTCGACGCATGGGGCTAAAGGATAAGGACCTCCGTCCTTCAAACACGGTTTTCCATGGTGTGGTGCCTGGCAAGTCAGCATACCCCGTGGGCAAGATAGCCTTGGAAGTAGCCTTTGGAGATGATCACGATTCCCGATCAGAGACACTGACGTTTGAGGTGGTGAAAATCCAAAGCCCGTACCATGCCCTGTTTGGCCGGCCAGCCTATGCCAAGTTCATGGCACGACCCTGCTATGTGTATCTACAGCTCAAGATGCCGGGTCATAAGGGGACCATCACGGTTCACGGAAGCCGTAGGATCGCTTTGGAGTGCGAGGAAGGAGACGCCGCGTATGCGGAGTCGGTTTGTGCTACCGAGGAGCTCAAGTACTATAAAGACAACGTTGATCCGACGGATATGACCCCTTTAAAGAAGCCTACTACAAAGCATGATCCGACCTTGAAGTTCACGTCGGCGGCTGAGACCAAGCTTGTTGACTTCGTACCTGGTGATTCGTCCAAACAGTTCAGCATCAGCGCCAATCTGGATCCGAAATAGGAAGACGCGCTCATTGAGTTCATCCGTGAGAATCGGGACATCTTTGCATGGAAACCTTCTGACATGCCAGGTGTACCGAGGCAACTCGCTGAGCACACCCTTAATGTGGATCCTAAATACAAACCGGTGAAACAGTTCCTCCGCCGGTTCAACGAGGAGAGGAGAAAAGCTATTGGAGAAGAGGTGGCCAGGCTATTGGGAGCATGCTTCATCATTGAAGTTTTTCACCCTGAGTGGCTTGCTAATCCGGTGCTGGTCCTTAAGAAAAATGGCACCTGGCGCATGTGTGTGGATTACACGGATCTTAATAAGGCCTACCCTGCGGATCCTTTTGCCCTCCCCCGTATTGATCAAATCACTGATGCTACGGCGGGTTGCGAGCGCTTATGTTTCTTGTATGCATACTCCAGCTATCATCAGATTAAAATGGCAGTTAAGGACCAGGAGAAGACGACATTCATAACTCCCTTTGGAGCCTTCTGCTATGTATCTATGCCTTTTGGGCTCAAAAGTGCCCAGGCAACTTATCAACTGTGTGTGCAAAATTGTCTCCACAAACAGATTCGCCGTAATGTGCATGCTTATGTGGATGATATTGTGGTTAAGTCAAGGAAGAAGGAGACTTTGGTCGATGATTTGAAGGAGACCTTTGATTACCTCAGGACGTACAAGATGATGCTCAATCCGGCCAAATGTGTCTTTGGTGTACCAGCTGGCAAGTTATTGGGTTTTCTGGTGTCCCATAGGGGAATTGAGGCTAATCCGGAGAAGATCACGGCTATCACCTCTCTGGCTAAACCGAAATGTATTAACGATGTTCAACGTCTGGCAGGTCGGATTGCTGCACTGAGTCGGTTTATCAGCCGCCTCGGGGAGAAAGCGATCCCTTTATATCAAATGCTGAAGAAGACGGATCAGTTCGTCTGGAATTCTGCTGCTGATCAGGCATTGGAGGACTTAAAGCGGCAATTGGCCAATCCGCCCGTGCTCGCCGCTCCCATTGATAGGGAACCATTTCTGCTGTATGTTGCTGCTAATGCTCGCGCGGTTAGTGTGGTTATTGTGGTGGAGCGGAAGGAGGCGGGCAAAGAGTACCCGGTTCAGCGCCCGGTTTACTATATCAGCGAGGTGCTTATTGAATCCAAACAAAGATATCCGCATTGGCAGAAGCTGGTATATGGAGTTTTTATGGCGAGCCGGAAGTTGAAGCAATATTTCCAAGGGCATCCCATCACAGTGGTCAGCTCTGCTCCTTTGGGTGATATCATCCAAAACCGAGAAGCAACTGGTCGGATTGCCAAATGGGCTATCGAGCTTGGACCGCACGGTTTAAAATACGTGCCTCGCACTGCGATAAAGTCTCAGGCACTTGTTGACTTCATCAATGATTGGACGGAGTTGCAAGTCCCTGAAGAGAAGCCAAATCACACATATTGGACCATTCATTTTGATGGATCACGTCAATTGGAGGGCTCGGGGGCGGGAGTCATATTAACTTCCCCACGAGGTGACAAGTTTTTTTATGTTCTCCGTTTAATGTTCCCTTGTACTAACAATGCAGCAGAGTATGAAGCCTTGCTCCACGGTCTCCGGATGGCTAAGGAGATGAATTTAGGCCGAGTTAAGTGCTTCGGAGACTCGGATCTGGTGGCCCAACAGGTGTCTGGTACATGGGATTCTAGAGATCCACTCATGGCTGCATATCGTCCTGAGGTTGATGTGGTCGCAGGTCACTTCAAGGGGTATCAGGTGGACCACGTGGACCGACGAAAGAACGAGGCGGCAGACGCTTTAAGCCGGCTGGGTTCACAGCGTAAACCGGTACCACCTAATGTGTTCCTTGATGTGCTTTACAACCCATCGGTTCAACTACCTGGGGAGGCGGATTTGGCGGTTCCTGACCCGGAGGCTCAGTTGGTGGCGGCGCTACACGTCATCCCGGATTGGACGCTGCCGTACCTGGCGTACATGAACCGAGGCGAGTTGCCAGAGGACGAGACTCTGGCCAGACAAATAGTACGGCGGTCCAAATCCATGGTAATTGAAAACGGCGAGTTACATCATCGCAGTGTGACAGGGGTGTTTCAACGGTGTGTATCTCCTGAGGAGGGCCGTGAAATTTTGCGTGAGATCCACGAAGGAGATTGTGGTCACCACGCCGGTTCAAAGTCTTTAGTGGCAAAAGCATTTCGTCACGGGTTCTATTGGTTGACTACCCATGCTGATGCAGAGGATCTGGTCAGACGATGTGATGGTTGCCAAAAATTCTCAAGACGCGCTCATGTTCCAGCTCAAGAATTGAGGATGATTCCAATTACTTGGCCGTTTGCAACCTGGGGGCTGGATATGGTCGGGCCTTTCAAAAGATCCAAGGACAAGATGACCCACCTTCTGGTGGCGGTTGACAAATTTACAAAGTGGATAGAGGCAGAGCCCGTTAGCAAGTGTGATGCGGCCACCGCGGTTCAGTTCATCAAAAGGGTGATTTTCCGGTTGGGTTTTCCAAACAGTATCATCACAGATAATGGTACCAATTTATCTAAAGGTGCCATGAAGGAGTTCTGCGAACGAGAGCACATCCGCCTTGATGTTTCATCGGTGGCACACCCACAGTCCAATGGTCAAGGAGAAAGAGCTAATCAGGAGATCTTGAGAGGCATCAAACCCCGGCTTATGGTTCCTTTGCAGAGGACGCCGGGTTGTTGGGTCGAAGAATTGCCCTCTGTGTTATGGAGCATCAACACCACGCCTAACAGGTCAACTGGGTACACGCCGTTCTTCATGGTTTATGGGGCGGTGGCAGTTCTCCCTAGTGACATCCGTCACGATTCACCTCGTGTTGCGGCTTACGTTGAAGCGGATAACAAGACGGCTCGACAGGATGCTTTGGACCGGCTGGATGAAGAGCGAGACATAGCAGCTGCCCGCTCGGCGATCTACCAACATGATCTTCGTCGCTATCACAGTCGTCGGGTCAGGACCAGAACCTTTCAAGAAGGAGATTTGGTGCTTCGACTTATTCAAGATCAAACTGAGATGCATAAGTTGTCTCCGCCATGGGAAGGGCCTTTCGTGGTCAGCAAGAATCTGCACAACGGGTCATACTACCTGATCGATGTTCGAGAGCACAAAGACTCACGTAAATCAGAGCAGGAGACCAACAGGCCGTGGAATATAGCTCATCTTCGGCCTTACTATACTTGAGCCATGGGCTCTACTTATGTACATATTATGACAATATATATTATAATAAACCGGATCCTCAGCTAAAGCGGGGTATCTGTTCTTTTATATCATGTGTGGTTACATGGAGTTGTTTGTTGTAAAACGACCTCCGGTTTACCCCTTGCAAAGTTTATCAATATCACTTGGGGGCTCGGTCATATTTGAACCGATGCAATGCCTTTTGATAGGCGAAAGCCACCAGATCATTTGGGGGCTCGGTCGTGTCCGAACCGATGCAATGCCTCTTGATCGGCGAAAGCCACTAGATCACTTGGGGACACGGTCAAGTCTGAACCGGTCACGCCTCTTGGTCGGCCTACAGGCCTTAGAGTCACTTGGGGGCTTGGTCGAACCCGAACCAATGTCATGCCACTTGGCCGGCGTAATGCCACGAGTCTTTTGGGGACCTGGCTGACTGGCACCATTGCTACGCCTTCGGGGAGCCTGGTTGCGTCTGACCATGGTAATACCATCTGACCAGCTCATTAGAGCCTTTCTTTTACAAAGAGTTGCGCCATTGCTTTTGCTTTAATAGCCTTTCTTAAGGAATTGCTATTTTATCTTTGTTGCATTTTTTAAACCGACGGTATTTTGTGCCGGTTCATACAGCCAATTTGGCATAACACGGTCTCTTTTTTAAACTGGAGTTTGTTTGCTCGGTTTGATTTTTCTTATGAAACATCCTTTTTGGAGCGACAAGGATATCATGATCAAAAAGGAGCTATTTTTTCCTCCGACGGTTTAGGGCTATCAAGCCCCCGTCTCAGGATTGGCTAAAAACGCCTACTTCATGCCCATTACATGGCAGGTATTTCGTATCACAAAATTTGATCGTACTGGCAATTCTCCCTGCATATCTATATAAAGGTTCACAAACCGGATGGCAGTACAACCGCCCTGGCAGTTTAAAATTTTGTGATTGCAGGAGATATAAGTTGGCAAGGGAGATTTTCCAAATGAAGGTTTCAGTACTGATGCACGAAGGCATCTCACAAAGCACAAGTACGGTCTATCCTATTACAAGGCAACATGGTGCCTCAATAAGACAATTGTTTTTCCTGGCAAGATATAGCACGGAAGCTAATTAAGCTGCCCTCGGTTCACGCCTGCGTGCCATCCCGGTTTGATGGTTCCAGATCATCCCATGCCGCGTCAGCTTCCTCCTCCCTACCCAGCGGCTGGAAGTCAACAGTGGTCCAGTCGATCCCCATTAATGCTTGAAAGACAGCCTCTTCATGTATCAGTGAAGACAGTTCAAGATCAGGGGCGTAAGTGTGCTTACGGATTGGAGGAATTAAGTTTTCCGCTTCAGGGATTGGTGCAGCCACTCGTTTGTTCTGGTCATCATACTGGGATTGATAATGTGACAAGTTTGCTTCTTCTACCAACTGGCAGGCCAGAGGGCGCACTGCCCGGTTTATCTTTCTTAACTCTTCTCCGTCGAATTCGGAGCCATCCTCCTTCAAGCTAGGATAGCCTTGAGCCGCTTCAACGGGATCAAAATCGGGCACCCATGCTTTGGCCCGGATTAAGGCATTAATGGCTCCGGTTTGAGCAGCAGACTTTTTTAACTCCTCAATCCGAGCAGGGAGCATGGACAATCTCCTCAGTGTATCCTGGATCAACTTGGGTGCTGGATTGTTATGGGACGCAGTGGTGATAATCCGCTGCGCACCAGTATACAGCTGCTCGACTAAAGTATAGACGGCTTTCAGTTTCATCCGCACATCCGACCCCAAGTGATTAATGCGGGTGCCTATAATACAATCAGCAGTTTACAAACCGAGCTGTTTATAGGAGAATCAAGATTATTGCAAAAGTCATAGGAAGCGTACCAAAGATGGCGGCAGTCATTGCGTGCACTTGTCGTTTCACGCTGGTTAATTCATCAGTTACCGGTTTGAGGGCAGCTTCTGCATCTTCAATCTTTTTGGTTAAAGCAGCCTTTTCTGTGGCCCAGTCAGCCCGTTCCTTCTTATAACCTTCCTTCAGTTGCTCCATACTGCCTAAAGTGCTGGTTAATTCCTCCTTGGCCTTGGAAGTTTCTGCTTGTTGGGATTTTAAATTATCTTGAAGGTCGGCGACTTGGTTCTCTTTAACTTTCAATTCAGCCTGCAGACCGACAGTTATATGGTTTAACAAAGGAAGTACCAACCACATAACAAGTTAGGGGCTTTGTACTTGGGGGCTAATGCCTAATTGATCTACAGCTACCAGTTAGTTATCAAAGTCCCAAGCTGAATACAAGTATTCCAACTTGGCACTTGGGGGCTAATGGCCATTTGATCTGGTAGTATTTTGGATGTTATTTAAAAGTCTCGATTAAATTATACTAAAAGTTGAACCGACCCTTGGGGGCTACAGCGGCAAAGAAGCGGGAACAAATGCATGGAAATTACCTCAAGTTTTTCCTTCATCATCTTTACCAGATTGGCTTCATAATCACGGCTAGTATATAGCCGGTTTAAGTAACCAGAGTGAATGTCTTGAGCACTGAGAGCAGAGTATGTTGCCAGATCAACATCCCATTTTCCTTTGCTCAGGGCGGAAAATTCTTCTTTAGTAGTATGCTTGGCTAAAGCGATGGGATTTCCGGGTTCAGTACGACCTATGCCAGTAATTATGACTTCGTCATCCTTAGGCCCGCCGGTTCGAACTGGCATAGTCGGTTTATCAGCAGGTTTGGAGGGACTGATAGTTTTTTCAATCCGGATTGGACTGGCTGGTTGGTCAGCAGGACCGGAGGGGTTCACAGAATTTTCTTCAGGAAGAACAACTTCATCCCTTACTGTTGGGTCATCAACTACATCTTCATGGATGATCGCTTCAACATTTGGGGTAACATCCGATTCAGGAGCAGCATCTTCTTCAGCTGCCTTATCCTGGCGAGCTTTCTTACTTGGCCTCGGTTTGGCCCTGAAAGAAGCAGCAAAATTAAAGACAGTATATATTGAAGGCTACAAAAATCAACAACTTGATGATAAAGGCAAAAGCTTACCCAAGCACGGTTTTGAGTGGAGGCAGCTGAGTACCAGTTGACTCACCGGAAGATGAGTGCGAGGTGACTTGATAATCAGAGTCAGACGGATTAAGCGGTTGACGAAAACAGCCCGCTTTAGGACAAATATTGACAAGCAAATTAGAGACCTCTGAACGACGTCTCCGAACCGGACTGTTCGGTAAACCGGCGGAGGTAACTACCTGGCCGCTGTGTCGAGTTGTACGACGCACCTCATGCTGACGGGTCTTCATAAGAAAGTTGGGATCCAAGTAAGCAAGAGGATGGGAAAATTTAACTTTGCGGTTTGCCTGACGGATTTTGTGCGAAGGCGGAAGGCTTGAATCAGAAGAAAGAGTAATTACCTGTACATCGTCAGCGTGGCTAGCTTCAGCATCATCCTGAAAAATTGTATCATCAATAAATTGCATAAACAGTAAACCGAGAGAATCAAGTTCAGCTTCAAAATCCGAATTACCCACATCATCATCAGCAGGTGGATCAGAAGAGGCTGTAGTTTTCCTTTTATGAGCAGACTTTTTGACGACCCTTTTCTTAGGCCGGATTGGTTTCTCCGGTTTATCTGCCTTTTCTTGCGGGATCTTTTTGCTCCAAAACGGATCATCACCCTACACCAACAGATATTGATATAAGTCATAAGCACGTACAATAGTATCAGACTCAGTGAGAAGGAAGTTCAGTTTACCGCTGGCGGTTTATTGGTGGCGCAGAAGGGAAGAAGGCCGGTTCGGGCACAGACGCGTTCCGGTTCATTCAGAATTTTCTTTACAGCTTCGGTGACCTCTTCATCAGTAAGTTGGATGTTTACGTGACGCAACGGATCATCAACGCTGCCTGTATACTCACACATTAAACCGGAGCGTTGACTGAGTGGCAGTATACTCCAGGATATCCAGCAACGAGCAAGATCGACTCCTGTTAATCCGTTAGCCATAAAGGCTCGGAGTTTGGACAGTTGAGGAGCGTATTTCATCCTCTCTTTGCCAGTCAGCCGCTGAGGAAAGGGATGTGTGTTGCTGAGCCGTTCTGGGCGAAAACCGGGCAAGATGTTCTCATTATCCGGGGAGGTGTCTTTACAATAAAACCAGGAGTTATTCCACTCTTGGGGATGACTATGCAGTTTCGCATGAGGGTAAGTGACCTCTTTTCTCTTTTGGATCGACACACCACCCAGGTCCATGTTGGAACCGTCAGGAAATTATGTACGGCGGTTTAAGTGAAAGCAGTCTCGGAACAGCTCCACTGTGGGTTCCTCTTAGAAGAATACCTCGCAGAGCACTTGGAAATGGCATATGTTGGTGACAGAATTAGGGCCGATATCTTGTGGATGGAGTTGGAAGTTGGCCAAAACATCACGATAAAATTTTGAACCGGGCGGGTTAAAACCGCGGGCTAAGTGATCTGCAAAGACTACAACTTCTCCGTCTCGAGGTGTAGGGGGACACTCTTTGCCTGGGACCCTCTAGTGAATGGTTTTTCTGTTGCTTAAAGCGCCGGTCAGGACCAGATTGTTCAGTTGCGTTTCCGTGACCCGAGAAGGAGCCCAGTTGCACACATACACTTGTTTCGCCATGAGGAAGTCTACAGAATGCAAATGATTCCGGTTCAAGATTGTGTTGTGCACAGATTACATGCTGATATTGTCAATGTTAAACCGTAGGAAATCAATCATAAAGCAACATTGGTAAAGCGGTGCGGTTCATCAAGGGATTACTGGCGGTTTAACAAGGGGACTAATGGTATGTACTAATTTGGTAATCCTCTTCTTCAAGGTTAAACTGCTAGATCTAAAACCGTGAAACATGGGGAATTACAAATAAACAAGTATGCAGAAACAGGTTTCACACAATCTCATTATAGCGTTGGATCTGGGGTGATTTCATAAAAAGGATAAATATTCATGATTTAAAAGAAGTTATGCAAGAGCAGCAAGGGAAAGTTATGGATCAGAACTACGGTCCAGGTATACTGCAGTAAAAATAGATGCGGGAAACTACCGCTGTACGGAGCAAAGGATATGGGATCATCTGAAGAGGCATCTCAGCTGAAGTTTGAGGCGGACGAAGAACACGAAGAACGCGAGGAACACAGTAAACCCTAAAAGCAGATCTAGATTGAGAGGACGGAGATCTTACCGGAGCTCGGAGAGATGCGGAAGGATGCCGCAGTTCTCTGGTACAGTCAGGTTGATGCAGCAGCCCAAGATGATGCGGAGGTCAGCGACGGCGTTGGAGCTCCGGAGTTGGCGACGCGGAGAAGACGAAGAGGAAAGGGGTGAAGGGGAAAAAAGGAAATGACCCTTCGGCCCTATTTATGAGGTAAAAAACATGTGTCAGGCGCGCGAATCCAGGAGCCACAGATTTCGGAAGTGGAGCTGTCGCCTCGATTATTGCGGATCTGTTAAATAAAGAAGGCATCATAAAAGCCAGTTTCATGATGACGTCATGCCGGTTTACAACAACCAAAGAAGATGACGACATGGCGGTTTAGCGATTAAGGGAAGATACTGAATGTGGAGATTTCTGCTAAGGATTGACATGAATTCATTCAAATCAATCTGGGGCCTAATGTTGGGGATATCACTGCTGGGCGTAAACCGGCCTGCTTGGGCCGAGTTAACTTCAACAGTAATTCAAGGATGTTAAAGCCCGATAAACTTGTAAAGGCCCAAGGCCGTAGTCGGTTTAGTATCTGTAGCCATAAACCGACTTGTATAAACTTGTACTATAAGATAGGGAAAGAAAGAGACCAACCCGGGTACGAGTATAAACCGGAGATTGGGACTCTATGAACCGATGGGCGTCACCCGTGTATATAAGGGGACGACCCGACAGCGGTTCAAGGACAGACAACCACAACTCGAGGCCTAGGCGAAGCTTGTTTGCTCCCTAGTCATCGAGACTTCATCAATTCCACCACAAACTAGACGTAGGCTTTTACCTTCATCGAAGGAGCCGAACTAGTATAAACTCTCTGCGTCCCTGTGTCCGCTTGAACCCCTTCGAGTTAACCCGTTGCGATGGCTCCACGACTAAGTCCTTTGGCTAGGACATCTGCCGTGACAAACCCACGACAGGGTGGCCGCAAGGTAGAGCACCAGGGGCTCCTGAGGGCGCGGAGCTACCATCACTGGTGGGCTGGTAAGGTACCTCTTGAGATCTTGGAATGCCTTGTCGGCCTCTTCAGTCCATTCGAAGGGGCCTTTCTTCTTCATTAGCTTGAAGAAGGGCAGTGCTCGCTCCTCTAGCTTGGAGATGAAGCGCCCTAGCGCGTTCACACGCCCAGTGAGCTTCTGCATCTCTCTAAGGGTCTTTGGCGGGCTCATGTCCTCGACCGCCTTGACCTTCTCCGGGTTGGCCTCAATGCCCCTGTGGGACACAAGGAAGCCCAGGTGCTTGCCCGAGGGGACTCCAAACACGCACTTCTCTGGGTTAGCCGTAGGTCCACTTCGTTGAGGCTCGCAAAGGTTTCCTCCAGGTCCTGTATCAGGGTTTTTGCCTCCCGAGACTTCACCACAATGTCATCAACATAAGCTTCAGCGTTCCTCCTGAGCTGCCGGCCTAAGGCGATGTGCATCAGCCGCTGAAAGGTTGCGCCTGCGTTGCGCAGCCCAAATGGCATGCACGTGTAGCAGTACACTCCACATGGGGTCAGGAAAGCCGTCTTCTCCACAGCTTCCACTGCCATCTTGATCATGTGATAGCCCGAGAAGGCATCTAGGAAGCACAATAGGTCGCACTCTACGGTGGAGTCGACTATCTGGTCGATGCGGGGGAGCGGGAATGGATCCTGCGGGCAGACTTTGTTGAGGTTGGTGAAGTCGACACACATGTGCTCCTTTCCTCCCTTTTTTGGCACGACGACCGGATTTGCCAGCCAATCGGGTAGCAGACCTCGTGGATAACCCCTGCTGCTTCCAGCTTCCGGGTCTCTTGAATGATGAAAGCTTGTTTCTCCGTGGACTATCGCCTCGCCTTCTACTTCACGGGGCGCACGTTTGGGCACACGTTGAGGTGATGCTCAATCACACCCCTCGGGACCCTGCTAACTGATCAGGTTCCCACGCGAACACCTTCTTGTTCGCATGCCGGAATCTGACCAGGGCCTTCTCCTGCTCGGGCTCGAGGTTGGCTCATATGGTGAAAGTGGAGCCAGTGGACCCGTCCTTGTCGACCGGTACTTGCTTGGTTTCTGCCTTGTCCTGGGTGAACAGCTGCTTCTTTTTAGCCGGCGCAGCCCCCTTGGGCTCAAGGGCGTCGGTGCTGGCGGGCTGCGCCACCGCGGCCGCCCTGAAGGCGAGCGGGAGCACCTGTAGTGCATCCCTTGTATCTCCTGACATGGTAAGGACGCCGCTGCTCCCGGGCATCTTCATGAGGTTGTACGCCGGGTGAGTTGCTGCCATGAACCGGGCCAAGGCCGGGTAGCCGAGGATGGTGTTGTAGGGGAGGCCGATGGGGGCGATGTCGAAGTCGATCAGCTCTATGCGGAAGTTGTCGTAGGTGCCGAAGGTCACTGGGAGGCGGATCACTCCGACGCCCGAGAAAGGCCTGCTGGGTTGGAGCCGCTCCGGTGGCACGTGGAGGAGGCTGAAGGCCTCCACCGAGAGCATGTTGAGGCCGGCACCACCGTCGATGAGGGTTCTGGTGACGGCCACTTGGCAGATGGTGGGGGTGCACAACATCAGGAGCGCGCCCGAACCGATGGGGTTGAAGGGGTGATCATCCGAGTCGAAGGTCAGATCGGCCTCAGGCGCCGCCCAGCCCGGGGGAGCTTCTCGGCGCTTGGAGGCGATGCTGATCCGGTGGGTGAATGGCTTGACGTGATGGCTCGAGGGTGGTGCTTGGGAGCCAGACAGGAGAGCCGCGACGACAGGTGGCGCTGGTGCGGCGAAATGGGCTAGGAAGAGGTCGCGCAGCTCCTCCCAGGAGGTCACAGAAGCCGTCGGTAGGTGGAGGAGCCACCTGCGAGGGACACCAGTGAGGGCCATGGATAACCAGTTGGCCATCACCCGGTCATTTGCACTGGCTCTGAGGACGGCCTCCTCGTACGCCAGCAGGAAAACAAGCGGGTCCGTCGCGCCGTTGTAGCACAGCGGTGTCTCGGGCTTGAACTTTCGCGGCCACTGCACTTGGCGCAAGGTGGGGGCCAAGGCCTGGAGCCCCCTGGCCCCAGCGCCGGCATCTATTGCCGGAGCGGGCGGCGCGTTGTCCGCCATGGGGACGGAACGCGATGTTGGTGGAGAGCGGGTCATCGGAAGGAAGAACTCCAGCGCACCCCCTACCTGGCGCGCCAAATGTCGGATTTCGGGTTCCAGCAAACCCTTAAGGTTCGAACACTGGGGTGTGCGCAGAGATCTCTCCCCTACCGATCTACGTCCAATCTCCTGGCGTGATCTAAGCTAGAAACGATGAACAACACAAGGGACATGAGATTTATATTGGTTCGGGCCACTGTTGTGGTGTAATACCCTACTCCAGTGTGTGGTGTGGTGGATTGCCTCAGGGGCTGATGATGAACAGTACAGGGGAACAACAGCCTCGCGAGGAGTGTTCTTGAGCTGGTGCCGCGTGTTCTAGTTGGTCTGGATCTCTCCTTTTCCTAGATTAGATGCCTCTACTCTGTGGTGGCTAGCTCTATTTATAGAGGCCCTGGGCCTCCCCAAATAATGAGCGGGAAGGGCGCCAACAATTGGCCATTTTGAAGGGGAACATCTAGTACAAGTTATCCTGACCAAAGGTGGTCTTCGGTTGCCAAAAGCACTGGTGATGACGCCATCTTGGGCTCCACGGTGACCTCCGTCCTGCCGTCTGGCCGGTCTTGGACTCGTTGCACCGGAATGGTAACCTTTGCCTGATGCCTTGGTCTGTGCTTGCCCCCTTTGCACCGAAAGGGAAACAAGGACACTGCACAGGCCGGCGCCCGCCTAGTCTCGATTGTCATGGCTTGCGTCACGGGCTCCTGGCGAGGTACCCTTGCCTTGATCTCTCCGCCTCCTCGCGATCCTGCCTGATGAGGCCGCTCCTGCGGAAGCTTCCTGTCGTCCGCCCCGCGAGGCTTGGCCCCTCGCGAGGGTCTTGAGTTTGTGTTGATGAAGATGGGACGCGCTGGGCCCCCACTTGAGCCACGCCACAGGCCGCAGGCAGGCAAGTCTGGGGACCCCCGTTCCCACAACGCCGACAACAGAACGTTAAGCCCTGTGCCGCCGTTGATGAGAGTCTTGGTGACTTGCATGTTATTGATGACGGGTGAACAGAGCATCGGGAGAGCGCCAGCGGTGGCTACGCGCTTGAGCTGGTCTACCGAGCTGAAGGTAATAGCGCACTTGGACCAGCTGAGCGGGCGTGTGGGCTCGAGCTTGGGGAGGACCGCGTTCACCTCGCGAGCAAACTGCTTGAAGATACGCTGTGAGGCTGGGGCTTGAGCTCCGCCCAAGATGTAGGCAATAGCACACGGCTCCTGGAAGCCCCCAGCCCCCTCGTCTTGATGGTGGTATTCGTTCCTTCTTGGTGGTGGCGGCAGCGGAGGAAGCCCAGCATTGCCCTGAGGACGGTCCTCGCGAGGCTGATCCCTCCAGGCACCCTCACGAGGCTGATCTTACCAGCGGTCCTCACGAGGCCGGTCGCGCCGCTCCTAGCGTGGGCCCCGGTCGTCCCAGCGTCCTCTTCCACGTCCTCCTCCTCGGTCGTAGCCTCGGTCGTTGCGCTCGGGGCATCGACCAAAGAGTCCGTCGCGAATGGCCCTGAGCTCTTGACAATCGTTGGTGTTGTGGCTGTGCATGTTGTGGAAGGCGCAGAACGGCCGGCTGCTTTTGGACGACTCGGGCTGGTCACGGCCACGCTTCGTGTCCGGCTCCGCTGCGAGTACGGCCGCTCCCTTGCGCTTCACGTCCTTGGCCTTGGCTTTGTTCTCCTCCAGGTCGGCAGCTGGGATCTCGAGAAGGGAAAGGCGCCCTTCCTCAGCCCTTGTGCACTTGGTCACCAGGTTGAACAGCTCCAGGGATGTGCACAGCTCCTCATGGATGGCGAGCTCCTCCTTCATCTTGACATCATGGACGCCATCGGAGAACACCGAGATGATGGCCTCGTCTGTCACCTTGGGGATATTGAGGTGAACATTGTTGAAGCGCAAGATGTACTTCTGGAGGTTCTCCCCTTGCTGCTGCTTGACGCGGCGCAGGTCACCCGCGGCCGGAGGGCGGTCGCGAGTGCCCTGGAAGTTGGCGACGAAGTGGTCGCACATCTCGTTCCAGGAGGAGACTGAGCCGGGAGGCAGGTCAGGAGCCACGAGCGTGCGCCATCCTTGAGAGCGCTGGGGAACCAGTTCTCCATGACTTTCTCGTCGCCGTTGGCCGCCTCGATGCTTAGCTTGTAGAGCTGCATGAACTCCGTGGGGTCGGGGGTGCCATCGTAGCATGGAGGAATGTCTGGCTTGAACTTGCCTGGCCATGCTACACTACACAGCTCAGGAGTGAAGGCGCGGCAGCCCGCGGTGGCCACCAGGACCCTTTGTTGATGTGGAGCCTGGCCTTGATGCCCGCGCACCGCCACCGCAGGCGGTGCACGGTCTTGTCGTAGCGGCGCCAGGAGCACAGGAGCATTCTCCCGCGGCCGTGGGACTTCTTGGCAGCTTCTTTCTTCTTGCGCGGGTGCCGGACGTGGTGGGTTACGCCGGGGGGGGCGCGCCTCTTGGCGCCAGGACGCCATCTTGGGCTAGAGGTGGTGGAGGCGCTCCATGAGCCACGTCACCTGCAGCTGGCGGAGGACGAGGCAGCGAGAGGAATGACATAGGAGAGCCCCCCGCGGCGCTGACAAGATCGGCAATGCGGTCGAGCCAGTCCTCGTAGAGGTCGTCGATGGGGAGGTAGCAGAGGAGTTCGCGTGCCATGCACAGCGCGACATGCGCATCCGTTGGAGCGCGACAGGCGTGGGACGACAAGCCAGCCGGAGTCAGTGATGGAATGGCGGTGCGGCCATCTCACTGCACTGAGGGTGCAGCGAGGACGCTTGCTGCTTGTTCCCCGCTGGGCCGGTGACGGCGTTGGTGGCAGGCGAAGGAGAACAACGGGGTGGCCTGCCGATGGGAGCCGTCTGAACGGCGCGGGCGGCGAGGGCGGCCTGGCGCTTAGCTCGAGCTCGGCGAGCGTCCACCATGGATATGACGAAACGACAAGACGTGGATCGACGGAAAGAAAGCTTCAGCGCACCCCTACCTGGAGCGCCAAATGTCGGATTTTGGGTTCTGGCAAAACCCTCAAGGTTCGAACAATAGGGTGCGCACGGAGATCTCCCCCTACCAAATCACGCCCTCAGCCTCACTGGGATCTCTAAGCTTAGCTCGACGAACTCGCAACACAAGAGACACAAGATTTATACTGGTTCAGGCCACCATTGTGGTGTAATACCCTACTCCAGTGTGGTGTGGTGGATTGCCTCTCGGGCTGAGGATGAACAGTACAAGGGGAAGAACAGTTTCCTGAGGTGAGGTGTTCTTGTGCTTGGTGGGTGTGAGATTGGGTTGGATCTAGTCCAAGATGAGATGCCTCCTACTGCGGTGGCTAGTCCTATTTATAGAGGCCCTGGTCCTCTTCCCAAATATTGGGCAGGAAGGGATGCCACAACGGCCAATTTGAAAGGGGACAACTAGTACAAGCTATCCTGACTAAAGGTGGTCTTCTCCTGGCAAAGGCTCTGGTGGTGACGCCGGCTTGGGCTCCACGATGACCTCCGTCTTGCCGCCCTGCTGGTCTTCGTCTCGTTGCACCGATATGGAAACCTTAGCACCAAAGAGAAAGCAAGGATACTGTGCGCGCTGGCGCCCGCCTGGTCTCGATCGTCATGGCTTGCGTCATGAGAACCTTGTGAGGTTTGCCTCGCCTTGATCTCTCCTCCTGTTGGGGATATTACTACTGGGCGTAAACCGGCCAGGAGAGGCCGGGTTAACTTCATCAGTAGTTCATTATGCTTGAAGCCCATCAAGACAGATGGTGACTCTGTGTAAAGGCCCAGGGCCCAGAACCGGTTTAAGGCCTGTAGCTATAAACCGGCATTGATATGTAACTTGCATTGTAAGATAGAAAGGGCGGAGACTGAGCCAGACACGTTTATGAGCCGGTCTTGGGACTCTGTAAACCGACGGGCATTAACCCATGTATATAAGGGGCGACCCGGCGGCGATTCAGGAGAACAGACAACAATTCAAGACCCAGGCAAAGCGTGTTTGCTCCCTGGTCATCGAAACCCCATCAATTCCATCACAACTAGACTTAGGCTTTTACCTTCATCGTAAGGGGCCGAACTAGTATAAAACTCTCTTGCATCCCTTGTCCGCTTTAACCCTTTTAAGCTAACCCGTTGCGATGGCCCCATGACTAAGTCCTTTCATGAGGACATCTGCCGTGACAAACCCACGACGGTTGGCGCCCACCATGGGGCTATCGCACGGTGGTTTCAAGTTCTTGGAGGGCAACTTCGAAGGACTCAAGGGTTACGCTGTGGGTCGGATGACCAAGAGTCGTCGCGGCAAACTCTACATCGACGATGCAGGCTGGGGCCCAGAGGCCGGCTTAATCGAGTACGGGTACTGGGTCACCTTTGGTGGCATACATGTTTTCATTGGCAAAATCGGCGAACCGCGCCCTGAGCCGGACATCTGCACCGACCTCGTCGAAACGGCTCAGCGTGCGAGATCTGCCCGGGTCAAGCCTGCCATGAAGCGTGCCTTCGTGGGAGTCATCCATGGAGGGGAATACAAGGACAAATCGGAATCTTGTGGTGAAACCGTCGTTTATTCCAGCGATGAGTGATCAATCGGAGAGACCGAGTCGTTATATCATCTACAGGATGGCCGGATTGGGGGCTGTCCCGATGGCGATAGTATTCCGGACCCCTCTGATCTGCCAAACCGGGTTGCAATCTTCATGGCTGGTACGCAGCCGGCACTCTACTCTTCGACCGCAGCAGCACCGATTTCCGGATCAGCAGCGGCGACGGCAGCCGGGGCAGGAGGCCCTGTGCGACCGCCGGCTCAGGTTTTATCTAATTTGTTCAACGCATTGGCAACACTGACGGCGGAGGCTAACCCGGCGGATCAGGATGCACACAATGCGGAGATCGCGAAGGTAAAGGATCAGATTACTCAGGCCAAAGCCGATTTAGCCGCTGAGGATACCAGGATGGCCACAGAGCGGGCCGCTTTGGATGCCCACACCTACCGGCTTATGCTGGATCAGAATGTGTCACACGAGGTCCTGAAAAGGAGACACCGTTCTCGCCTGCCTCCGGTTTATGATACTAGGAACCTCTTTAACACCCCGGGAGCAGGGACCAGTAATCCGCCGGTGGTGAACTGGGCGGAGGCTCTTGGGGCAGGGGCGCTAGTTCAGCCACGATTGACGGATCCACCTCGACAGAACAACATTGTGACACAGCCCATCCCAACACCACCGGGTCACTATTCTACTCCGATGGACAATCTTGTTGCTGCCGCTACACGGATGGAGGCTATCCCAATTGAAGGTGATTCTCCGGCGGCGGTCGAGACGTGTCGGGTTAAAGAGCTTCTTCGGACAGCCTTGGTTCAACAGGAGGCTTACTCATACAGTCGTGATCGAAGTCATTCCACCCCCCGTCCAAGCCGGAGTTACAGCAGGCGTATGGATGAACCGGCAGTGTCAAGCAATGCACGGAACCGTGAACCGCCCCGTGACAACAACCCGGTAGGTGGCGCTGGTGATGCTCAGGAGGTGGTGGACCGGGCTCGAGCACGCAGGGAGGCCGAGTTAGCACTGAGGTGTGCAGCGAGGACACTTGCTGCTCATTCCCCGCCGGGCCGGTTACGGCGTTGGTCGCAGGCGAAGGAGAACAACGGGGTGGCCTGCCGATGGGAGCCGTCTGAACGGCGCGGGCGGCGAGGGCGGCCTGGCACTTAGCTCGAGCTCGACGAGCGTCCACCATGGATATGACGAAACGACAGGACGCGGATCGACGGAAAGAAAGCTTCAGCGCACCCCTACCTGGAGCGCCAAATGTCGGGTTTTGGGTTCTGGCAAAACCCTCAAGGTTCGAACACTGGGGTGCGCACGGAGATCTCCACCTACCAAATCACGCCCTCAGCCTCACTGGGATCTCTAAGCTTAGCTCGACGATCGCACCACAAGAGACACAAGATTTATACTGGTTCAGGCCACCGTTGTGGTGTAATACCCTACTCCAGTGTGGTGTGGTGGATTGCCTCTCGGGCTGAGGATGAACAGTACAAGGGGAAGAACAGCCTCCTGAGGTGAGGTGTTCTTGTGCTTGGTGGGTGTGAGATTGGGTTGGATCTAGTCCAAGATGAGATGCCTCCTACTGCGGTGGCTAGTCCTATTTATAGAGGCCCTGGTCCTCTTCCCAAATATTGGGCAGGAAGGGATGCCACAACAGCCAATTTGAAAGGGCACAACTAGTACAAGCTATCCTGACTAAAGGTGGTCTTCTCCTGCCAAAGGCTCTGGTGGTGACGCCGGCTTGGGCTCCACGATGACCTCCATCTTGCTGCCCTGCTGGTCTTCGTCTTGTTGTACCGATATGGAAACCTTAGCACCAAAGAGAAAGCAAGGATACTGTGCGCGCTGGTGCCCGGCTGGTCTCGATCGTCATGGCTTGCGTCATGAGAACCTTGTGAGGTTTGCCTTGCCTTGATCTCTCCTCCTGTTGGGGATATTACTACTGGGCGTAAACCGGCCAGGAGAGGCCGGGTTAACTTCATCAGTAGTTGATTATGCTTGAAGCCCATGAAGACAGATGGTGACTCTGTGTAAAGGCCCAGGGCCCAGAACCGGTTTAAGGCATGTAGCTATAAACCGGCATTGATATGTAACTTGCATTGTAAGATAGAAAGGGCGGAGACCGAGCCGGACACGTTAATGAGCCGGTCTTGGGACTCTGTAAACCTAATTCCACCGCCGCAACTTTCTGTATCCACGAGATCCCATCTTGGGGCCTGTTCCGGAGCTCCGCCGGAGAGGGTCGTCATCACGGAGGGCTTCTACATCATCATAGCCTCTTCGATGAAGTGTGAGTAGTTTACCTCAGACCTTCGGGTCCATAGTTATTAGCTAGATGGATTCTTCTCTCTTTCTGGATCTCAATACAATGTTCTCCCCCTCTCTTGTGTAGATCTATTCGATGTAATCTTCTTGTTTTTGCGGTGTGTTTGTTGAGACCGATGAATTGTGGGTTTATGATCAAGTCTATCTATGAATAATATTTGAATCTTTTCTGAATTCTTTTATGTATGATTGGCTATCTTTGCAAGTCTCTTCGAATTATCCGTTTGGTTTGGCCAACTAGATTGGTAGTTCTTGCCATGGGAGGAGTGCTTAGCTTTGGGTTCGATCTTGCGGTGTCCTTTCCCAGTGACAGAAGGGGCAGCAAGGCACGTATTGTATCGTTGCCATCAAGGATAACAAGATGGGTTTATTTCATATTGCATGAATTTATCTCTCTACATCATGTCATCTTGCTCAAAGCGTTACTCTATTTTTAACTTAATACTCTAGATGCATGCTGGATAGCGGTCGATGAGTGGAGTAATAGTAGTAGATGTAGAATCGTTTCGGTCTAGTTGTCACGGACGTGATGCCTATATACATGATCATGCCTAGATATTCTCGTAACCATGCTCAATTCTGTCAATTGCTCAACAGTAATTTGTTCACCCACCGTAGAATACTTATGCTCTTGAGAGAAGCCACTAGTGAAACCTATGGCCCCCGGGTCTATTCTCATCATATCAATCTCCATCACTTTAATCTTGCTTTGCTTTTTTACTTTGCCTTTTACTTTTTACTTTGCATCTTTACACCAAAATACCAAAAATATTATCTCTATCAGATCTCACTCTCGTAAGTGACCGTGAAGGGATTGACAACCCCTAATCGCGTTGGTTGCAAGTAGCTATCGTTTTGTGCAGGTACGAGGGACTTGAGCGTGGCCTCCTACTGGATTGATACCTTGGTTCTCAAAAACTGAGGGAAATACTTATGCTACTCTGCTGCATCATCCTCTCCTCTTCGGGGAAAACCAACGCAAGATCAAGAGGTAGCACGCAGCATGAAGCCCGTCAGCTTACTCCTGTTCGTCCAACCACATCAGTAAAGCCAGGAGTTACCTCTAGTTCTTTGGGGGTTCCGTGTCTCATCCCGGTGTTGCGCAACGTGCGCCTGCCTAAGGATTTCAAGGGCCCGCGCAAGGTGCCAATACACCGCCGATTTGTCTCCAGAGATATGGGTTGAAAGCTATGAGATGGCCATGGAGATGCTAGATGTGGATGATGCGGCGTATGCGAAATACTTCACCATGATGCTAGAAGGGACGACTCGTACTTGGCTAAAGAGTCTACCGGCTAACTCTATCCGATCATCGGCCGAGTTGAGAGCCTGGTTTAACCAGAATTTTAAGGATACATGCAAGCAGCCTATGTCGATTCTGGACTTGGCTGCCTTCGTCCAGGAGGAAGGAGAATCAACCGCCCGGTGGGTGCGCCGGGTTTCAAAAATTTTGCATTCATCAGACCGCATCAATGCTGATACTGCAGTTCTGACCTTGGAAGGCAATTGCCGGTTTGAGCCGCTTAAGTTGAAGTTGGGACGACTGAAACGCCATTGCAATGACATGGGAACCCTCATGGCTGCTTTGGTGAAGTATGCCGATTCTAATAGTACCAAGGATCCCAAGTCTAACGATGATAAGACAGGGAAGGGAAAAAAGAGTGGCAACGCCATGGGACAACACCACAACCCGGCGGGTCGTGGAAACGGCGGCAAACGTAAAGCGGACCACAGCTTGGACTTTGTGGCCAACACCAACGCGTAGGACAAGGGCCAGCGACGTAAGGGTAAACCGCCCCAGCGCGGCGGAGCACCTAGTCCTAACCCGGACCGCCTATCTTACCTATTGAACCAGCCTGCCCAAAACATGGGACGAAGGAGATGCCGGCCACACACCTTTGGAAGGACTTCTACATCATGCAAGAGTTCAAAAATTCTAATGCTTTCCGGTATGATCACGGACAAGGTGGCGGTTCAGGCCCTGGATCTCATGGGCCGGGTTATGGAGGAGGAAGTTCTGGTTTAGGCTTGCATGCTAATCAGGGTGGACATAACAATCAAGGTAATCAGGGCAACCAAGGTGGATACAGTCATCAGGGCAATTAGCAGTAGCAGCAATCGGGTTACCAGAGCAATCCGAAGCAGTTGAATAGTGGGCAGTATCATGTTTTCACCACTAGCCTAGACAAGCGGGACCAAAAGCTTCATAAGAGGGTAGTGAACTCCGTTGAAAGGGCGGTGCCCCGTTACCTACGCTGGTCTGAGCACCCGATTATGTGGAGCAGAGAAGATCACCCACCCCGGGTTGACAATCTGGGTCATCTGGCATTGGTGGTGGCACCTCAGGTGGGAGGTTATAAGTTCACCAAGGTACTCATGGATGGAGGAAGCAGTATCAATATCCTTTATTATGAAACCTTCCGTCGCATGGGGTTAACAGATAAGAATCTCAAACCGTCCAATACGATGTTCCATGGTGTGGTGCCTGGTAAATCGGCATATCCTGTTGGTAAGATAGCTCTGGAGGTGGCTTTTGGAGATGATCAGGACTCGAGATCAAAAACTTTGACCTTTGAAGTGGTGAAAATCAGAAGTCCGTATCACGCCCTGTTTGGACGGCCGGCTTACGCTAAATTTATTGCACGACCCTGGTATGTCTATCTGCAGCTCAAGATGCTGGGTCACAAGGGAACTATAACCATCCATGGAAGCCGCAAGATTGCTCAGGAGTGAGAAGAAGGTGATGCGGCTTATGCTGAGTCGGTTTGTGCCATAGAAGAGTTAAAGTTTTACAAAGATAATGTTGATCCGGCAGATATGACTTCATTGAAGAAGCCAACTATAGAGCATGATCCAGCCCTGAAGTTTAAATCAGCTGATGAGACTAAGCTTCTTGACTTCGTACCTGGCAATTCATCCAAGCAGTTCAGCATCAGCGCTAACTTGGATCCGAAATAGGAAAGCGCACTCATCGAGTTCATCCGTGAGAATAGGGACATCTTTGCGTGGAAGCCTTCTGACATGCCAGGTGTACCGAGAGAACTCGTTGAGCACACTCTTAATGTTGATCCTAAGTATAAACCGGTCAAGCAGTTTCTCCGCCGGTTCAATGAAGAACGACGCAAGGCTATTGGAGAAGAAGTGGCCAGGCTCCTGGCGGCTGGATTTATCGTTGAAGTTTTTCATCCTGGGTGGTTGGCTAATCCGGTGCTGGTCCTTAAGAAGAACGGCACTTGGCGTATGTGTGTGGACTATACAGATCTCAACAAAGCTTGTCCAGCAGATCCTTTTGCCCTCCCCCGGATGATCAAATTATTGATGCTACGGCGGGTTGTGAGCGTTTGAGTTTTTTGGATGCATATTCTGGTTATCATCAAGTCAAAATGGAAATTAAGGATTAGGAGAAGATGGCCTTTATAACTCCCTTTGGAGCCTTCTGCTATGTGTCCATGCCCTTTGGGCTCAAGAGTGCCCAGGCGACTTATCAACGATGTTTGCAAAATTGTCTTCATAAACAAATTGGCCGTAATGTTCATGCCTATGTGGATGATATTGTGGTAAAATCAAGGAAGATGGATACATTGATTGATGACTTGAAGGAAACCTTTGATAACCTGCGGGTTTACAAGATGATGCTTAATCCGGCCAAATGCATTTTTGGTGTACCGGCAGGCAACCTCTTGGGCTTTTTGGTGTCTAACAGGGGCATTGAAGCTAATCCGGAAAACATCAAGGCCATCACCTCCTTGGCTAAACCAAAGTGTATCAATGACGTTCAATGCTTGGCAGGCCAGATCACCGTGTTGAGCCGGTTTATCAGCCGCCTCGGTGAGAAGGCAATTCCTTTTATCAGATGCTGAAGAAAACGGATAACTTCGTCTAGAGCTCTGCCGCAGATGAGCCATTTAAGGACTTAAAGCGGCAGCTGGCTAACCCGCTGGTTCTTGCTGCTCCGGTTGACAAAGAGCCATTATTGCTGTATGTGGCGGCTAATGCTCGAGCAGTCAGTGTGGCTATTGTGGTGGAGCGCAAGGAGGCGGGAAAGGAATATCTGGTTCAGCGTCCGGTTTATTATATCAGCGAGGTACTTATTGAGTCCAACCAGAGGTACCCGCATTGGCAGAAGATGGTATATGGGGTTTTCATGGCAAGCCGGAAGCTCAAGCAGGCTATTGAGCTCGGGCCCCATGGGTTGAAATACATACCCCGAGCGACGATCAAGTCTCAGGCACTTGTGGATTTCATCAATGATTGGACAGAACTACAAGCGCCTGAAGAGAAGCCGGATCACACTTATTGGACTATTCATTTTGATGGGTCCAGACAATTGGAGGGCTCGGGGTCTGGAGTCATATTAACTTCCCCTCGACGTGATAAGTTTTGTTATATTCTCCGTTTAATGTTCCCTTGCACTAACAATGCAGCTGAGTATGAGGCCTTCCTCCATGGTCTTCGGATGGCCAAAGAGATGAACCTAAGCCGAGTTAAGTGTTTCGGTGACTCGGACCTGGTGGCCCAATAGGTGTCTGGCACTTGGGATTCCAAGGACGCACTCATGGCAGCGTATCGTCATGAGGTGGATATTGTTGCAGGTCACTTTAAGGGTTATCAGGCGGATCATGTGGACCGGCGGAAGAAAGAAGCGACGGACGCTTTAAGCCGCCTGGGTTCTCAACGTAAACCGGTTCCGCCTAATGTCTTCTTGGATGTTTTGCATAATCCGTCCGTCAAGCTCCTTGGTGAAGAGGATTTGGCTATTCCTAATCCGGAAGCTCAGTTGGTGGCGGCTCTTCATGTCATCCCGGATTGGACGGTTCCTTATCTGGCGTATATGAATTGGGGCGAGTTACCAGAGGATGAGACTCTGGCCAGGAAGATAATCCAGCGGTCCAAATCCATGACCATCATCAATGCAGAGTTGCACCATTGGAGTGTGACAGGGGTGTTTCAACGTTGTGTGTCTTCTGAAGAAGGCTGTGAAATCTTGCATGAGATCCACGAAGGAGACTGTGGTCACCATGCCGGTTCAAAATCTTTGGCGGCCAAGGCATTTCGTCGCGGTTTCTATTGGTTGACAGCTCATGCTGACGCCGAGGACTTGGTCAGACGATGTGATGGCTGTCAGAAATTCTCAAGGCGCGCTCACGTACCGACTCAAGAATTGAGGATGATTTCAATCACTTGGCCGTTTATGACTTGGGGGCTGGATATGGTTGGGCCTTTCAAGAGGTCCAAAGACAAGAAGACCCACCTTGTGGTGGCGGTTGACAAATTCACAAAGTGGGTGGAGGGAGAGCCAGTCAGTAAGTGTGATGTGGCCACGGCGGTTCAATTCATCAAAAAGGTGATCTTCCGGTTTGGTTTTCCACACAGCATAATAACAGACAATGTTACCAATCGGTCAAAGGGTGCCATGAAGGAGTTCTGTCAACGTGAGCACACCGGGCTTGATGTGTCATTAGTAGCTCACCCACAGTCCAATGGTCAAGTGGAGAGGGCCAATCAAGAGATCTTGAGAGGCATCAAACCTTGGCTTATGGTTCCTTTGCAACGGACGCCGGGTTGTTGGGTTGAGGAGCTACCTTCTGTGTTATGGAGCATCAATACCACACCCAACAGATCGATAGGATACACGCCATTCTTCATGGTTTATGGAGCGGAGGCGGTTCTTCCTAGTGACATACGTCATGACTCACCTCGTGTAGCAACATATGTCGAAGCTGACAACGAGAAGGCACGGCAAGGGGCTCTTGACCTGTTAGATGAGGAGCGTGACGTAGCGGCGGCCTGTTCAGCGATTTATCAGCAAGATCTGCGTCGCTATCAACGCCGCCGGGTTAGAACCAGAACCTTTCAAGAAGGAGATTTGGTGCTTCGACTCATCCAGGATCAGACAGACATGCACAAGTTACCCCCCCTTGGGAAGGACCTTTTGTGGTCAGCAAGAATCTACACAACGGATCATACTACCTAATCGATGTTTGAGAGCGCAAAGACTCACATAAATCAGAGGAGGAGACGAACCGGCCATGGAATATTGATCATCTTCGGCCCTACTACACTTGAGCTATAGGCTCTGCTTATGTAAATATTATGACAATGTATATATTATGATCAATATAATAAACTGGAACCTCAGCTAAAGCGGGGTATCTGTTGTTTTCTTACATCATGTGTGGTTACATGGAGCTTCTGCTTGTAAAGCGGCGTTCGGTTTACCCCTTGATTTAGCTTTTCAAAGCTTTATGTTATATCACTTGGGGGCTTGGTCGTGTCCGAACCATAGCTACACCTTTTGATAGGCGCAATGCCACAACATCACTTGGGGGCTTGGTCGTATCCGAACCATAGCTACACCTCTTGATCGGCGCAATGCCACAGCATCAATTGGGGGCTTGGTCGTATCCGAACCATAGCTACACCTTTTGATCGGCGCAATGCCACAGCATCACTTGGGGGCTTGGTCGAACCCGAACCATAGCTACACCTCTTGATCTGTGTAATTCCACAGCATCACTTGGGGGCTTGGTCGAACCCGAACCATAGCTACACCTATTGATCGGCGTAATGCCACAACATCATTTGGGGGCTTGGTCGTATCCGAACCATAGTCACACCTCTTGATCGGCTCAAAGCCTCGCCTATAATGATTTTATTTGCCTATTTTTAGTTTTGTTCTCTTCCTGTCGGTGTACAAAACTAGGGGCACATTTTTGCACCCCTTTACCTGTGCACGGGCAATCAGAGCAGTGGCCGCGACCACACCAAGTAGAGCGAGGGAGGTGAGCCAAGGTAAGACCGAAGCCCAAGATGATTAAAGCAACGCCAAGACCAAGGCCACAAAGATCAGATGGACGAAGCAGGTTTCCCCGGCAAGGACCCTTGCCGGGGCAGCCTCAGCGGCCCTGGCAAGACCCTTCCCAGGGCAGCTCACCCAGGCCAGCCGAGCGAGCCACCCTCGAGCCCACCAACGCTCGACAAATGCATTGGGACAGGGCTGAGGAGGAACCTCTGTGGTGGCATGCAGATCTTTGTGAAGACAAAGAATAGTCAAAATCAAATGAGGATAGGAAGGCGGCCATCCTCACCGAAGAAACCCACAAGACCCCCGGCAAGATCCTTGCCGGGGACACCTACCCGCCACGGGAAGACCCTTGCCGGGCCACCCAGCAAGGCCCTCGCCAAGCGCACCAGCAGGGCCACCGTCAGGCCCGCACCAGCCAAGTCTCCACCGCCGTTCGCATGCAGCTGCCAACCCAACCAGCCGGGCAGGCACCTGCGTGGCAACATGCAGCCCTTTGTGGAGGCTCCACCACTGCGCCACCTCAGCTGTCTGCCTGCCTACATGGCACCGCATGCATCGCTGGCCAGGGCGCGTGTCGAAGCTTGGAGGAGCGGCGACGGACGGGACGGGCCTCGCCCCCGTCCCCGATAAAGTGAAGGGACACCTAAGCCTCGCATAAAATGCGCTTTGTCCTATAATACCAGCGATAAGCTCGTGGCGCTGTAGCACTTTCCACCTCCTGTGTGCCACTATGGCAGCCCCTTTCGCCTATAAAAGGAGGCCCATGGCACACGGGAGAAGGATTCGGCTTTTTTGAGCTCGTTACACCCCGTAGCTAGTTCAAGAACTCAGAATACATCCACCAAAGCAGGACTAGGGTTTTACGCATCCTCGCGGCCCGAACCTGGGTAAACGTACCGCGTGCTCTCTGTTAGACCCGCTCTTCTCTCAACCCCGCGCCCCGCAACCGCATTAGGGATTCTTGTGATCCCATAGGTGTCATTTCCCACCGACATCTTTGGCGCGCCAAGTAGGGGACGCGCAATTGTGAGAATCGGTTCTAGCAGTTAAGTGAGTGTTTCTTCATTGTGATAGCTCTAAGAGAAGCAGGAGAGGGGGTCGAAAGATCGATGCCGGCGTGACTACAAGCAGAAGCTAAGTCACACCGAACCCTGACTACTTTCTTCCTTTTTATATGAGGTTATTTCCCTCGGAGATGTCGTGCCTTTGTATGGAAAACCTGCATGCCAGGCGGCTCTCCCGCTGTCGGCAACGCCCTTGCCCTGTTTCGAGTCCGCTCATTAGCTCAAGCGGCTGCGTCGAGAGCGGCGGGGTAGCCTTCCGCGATTGGCAACGCTCTCGATTCTGACTCAAGTCAAGCTCAACAGTTCGAGCGGCCGTGTTAAGAACGGTAAGGTGGCTCGCCCGGCAGCACGCATACCCGGCAGGCCAATGGGGATCCGTCCCCAAGAAGCCGCCTTGGGCTTCCACGCCAGTGAGCCTGCCTAGTTGGCGTAGGGTGCGTATACAACGGGAAATTGAATAGGGAAATAACATGCATAGTACTAAAAAGTGTTGCAGAGTTCTATTACATTAAATTGTTGCTGCGGTTCTAACTAGAGATAGCAATTGTCTTGGTTGTGAACCTAAAGCGGCGATAAGAAAACGGGGTGCCTAATCCCGGCGCTGGCCCTCCACCCTCAGAATTCCGCCGACTCGGCTGATGATGGGCTCAATGCGCTCCCTGAGCGGCGCAAGGTCGGTCCCCTCCGGCAAGCTCTCCAGTGCGGCATCGAAGTCGACGTAGGGGTACCAGTGCGCCACCTTTGTGAGAACCTTGGTCATGGCGCCCTGACAAAGCAGCCGGGACTCCTCGGCCAGTGAGGCCGCCCGGTTATCGTGGAGCCACTCCAGAGCATGGACGACCTTCTCAAAGAACATGGTCAGGCTGCAATTGGTGCTCACGCTCCGCTCCGGGACATACCTCACGTTCGGCATCCCCGTGATGGCCAGCTGCGCGGCGGCCTGGTTGGCGACGGTGGCGAGGAGATCGAGCCAACGGTTCTCGCCCTCCACGTGATCCACAAAGTTGAGGCCCTCGTTCTTCCGCAACAGCTTCTTGCCCTCCAGCTCCTTGGCCAGGGTCTCCTCTCGGGTTGTAGCCTCCGACAGCACCTTCTCGAGACCCTCCAGCTTTAGCTTGAGGTCTTTGATGCAGTTGTTGGCCTCGGAGAGCTCCCCAGCCTTGCTGACGACCGCGCCCTGCGCCTCTGTTAGAGCACTGTTGAGCGTATCCTTTTCCCGGGACAGCTTCAGGGCCTACTCCTTCAGCCTGTCGCGCACTGCCTCCAGCTCCTCCACCTTGCCGGCGTGAACCTGGGCTTGGGCACTGAGTGCCTCCTTGTGCCTCTGCTCCAGCTCACCGGTCTGCTGCAAGACAAGCTTCTCCACCTCTGCATCCTTGCTGCGAAGCGTGGCGGCAAGCTTCTCTTCGCGTGCAACAAGGTCCTCCTCATGGGAGTGCAGCGCGGCCTCATGCTTGGTCCAGGCGGCTTCGGCGGCCGCGGCCAAGTTCCTCGCCATCTCTTGGGCTTTCTCGACGTCGGCGAGCTTCATGGTGAGCTCCACGCCGCGCCTGGCCAGCTCGCCTTGGGCGGCCTTGAGCTCCTCGTGGGCCTCGCGGAACCAGCTCTGCATCTCGGCAACGCGCTCCTAGAGGTCCGCCTCCGCCTTCTCCACCACCGTCGTCCTGGACTTAACTTTGTCCAGGCGGGCGCGGTGGAGCGCCTGGAGCTTCCGGAAGCTAGCGCCCATGGCCTAGAGGAGCCGCTCCTCCTGCGAGCCGTCGCCACCAACGATTGGCTCGTCAACGACTTCAAGACCGGTAGCGGCAAGCACCTCGTCGTCGAACACCTCTCCCTCGACGGGTGTCCTGGTGCTCTACGCGCCTGGAAGGTGGACGAACAAGTCATCGCTTACCCTCAGGTACTTGCCGGAGCCGGAAGCAACAGGGGAGCAAGGCCGGTCACCAGCCTCCTCCTCCGCCTCCTCGGCAAACTCCTTGCCGGCCTCCTCGGTGGCAGCCTTGTCGGCCTCCCCGGTAGGCCCCTCGGCGGCCTCCCCGGCAACGCCCTTGGCGCCCTTTGCTACCTCTTGAGCTTGCGTTGGTTTTCCCCGAAGAGGAGAGGATGATGCAGCAGAGTAGCGTAAGTATTTCCCTCAGTTTTTGAGAACCAAGGTATCAATCCAGTAGGAGGACACGCTCAAGTCCCTCGTACCTGCACAAAACGATAGCTACTCGCAACCAACGCGATTAGGGGTTGTCAATCCCTTCACGGTCACTTACGAGAGTGAGATCTGATAGAGATAATATTTTTGGTATTTTTGGTATAAAGATGCAAAGTAAAAAGTAAAAGGCAAAGTAAAAAAGTAAAGCAAGATTAAAGTGATGGAGATTGATATGATGAGAATAGAACCGGGGGCCATAGGTTTCACTAGTGGCTTCTCTCAAGAGCATAAGTATTCTACGGTGGGTGAACAAATTACTGTTGAGCAATTGACAGAATAGAGCATAGTTATGAGAATATCTAGGCATGATCATGTATATAGGCATCACGTCCGTGACAAGTAGATCGAAACGATTCTGCATCTACTACTATTACTCCACTCATCGACCGCTATCCAGCATGCATCTAGAGAATTAAGTTAAAACCAGAGTAACGCTTTAAGCAAGATGACATGATGTAATATGAAATATGAAATAAACCCCATCTTGTTATCCTCGATGGCAACGATACAATACTTGCCTTGCTGCCCCTTCTGTCACTGGGAAAGGACACCGCAAGATCGAACCCAAAGCTAAGCACTTCTCCCATGGCAAGAACTACCAATCTAGTTGGCCAAACCAAACGGATAATTCGAAGAGACTTGCAAAGATAACCAATCATACATAAAAGAATTCAGAAAAGATTCAAATATTATTCATAGGTAGACTTGATCATAAACCCACAATTCATCAGTCTCAACAAACACACCGCAAAATGAAGAATATTACATCAAATAGATCTCCACAAGAGAGGGGGAGAACATTGTATTGAGATCCAAAAAGAGAGAAGAAGCCATCTAGCTAATAACTATGGACCCGAAGGTCTGAGGTAAACTACTCACACTTCATCGGAGAGGCTATGATGATGTAGAAGCCCTCCGTGATGACGTCCCTCTCCGGCGGAGCTTCGGAACAGGCCCCAAGATGGGATCTCGTGTATACAGAAAGTTGTGGCGGTGGAATTAGGTTTTTGGCTATGTATCTGTTCGTTTGGGGTACGTGGATATATATAGGAGGAAGAAGTACGTCGGTGGAGCTTCGGTGCGCCCACGAGGGTGGGGGCGCCCCTGGGGGTATAGGGCGCGCCCCCGTACCTCGTGCCCACCTCGAAGCTTCCTTGGCGTAGGGTCCAAGTCTCCTGGGTAATATTCGGGAAGAAAATCACGTTCCAGAAAGGATTATTCCGTTTGGACTCTGTTTGATATTCCGTTTCTTCGTAACACTGAAATAGGGGAAAAAATAGCAATTCTGGGCTGGGCCTCCGGTTAATAGGTTAGTCCCAAAAATAATATAAAAGTGGGAAATAAGAAGCCCAATATAGTCCAAAACAGTAGATAATATAGCATGGAGCAATCAAAAATTATGGATACGTTGGAGATGTATCAGGCATCCCCAAGCTTAACTCCTGCTCGTCCTCGAGTAGGTAAATGATAAAAAGAGAATTTTTGATGCGGAGTGCTACTTGGCATAATTTCAATGCAAAATTTCTTAATTGTGGTGTGAATATTCTGAATTCTGATTTGAAAGATTCAAGACAAAAGTTCATATTGACATAAATAATAATAATACTTCAAGCATACTAATAAAGCAATTATGTCTTCTCAGAATATCATGGCCAAAGAAAGTTATCCCTAAAAAATCATATAGTCTGGCTATGCTCTATCTTCACCACACAAAGTATTTAGATCATGCACAACCCCGATGACAAGCCAAGCAATTGTTTCATACTCTAACTTTTTCCAAACTTTTTCAATCTTCATGCAATACATGAGCGTGAGCCATGGATATAGCACTTGTAGGTGGAATAGAGTGGTGGTTGTGGAGAAGACCAAAAAGAGGGGAAGATAGTCTCACATCAACTAGTCGTATCAACGGGCTATGGAGATGCCCATCAATAGATATCAATGTGAGTGAGTAGGGATTGCCATCCAACGGATGCACTAGAGCTATGAGTATATGAAAGCTCATCAAAAGAAACTAAGTGGGTGTGCATCCAACTTGCTTGCTCACGAAGACCTAGGGCAATTTTGAAGAAGCCCATCATTGGAATATACAAGCCAAGTTCTATAATGAAAGATTCCCACTAGTATATGAAAGTGACAACATAGGAGACTCTCTGTCATGAAGATCATGGTGCTACTTTGAAGCACAAGTGTGGTAAAAGGATAGTAACATTGTCCGTTCTCTCTTTTTTTGGGCCTTTTCCCCTTTTTTTTCATGGCCTCTTTTTTTTCGTTCGGAGTATCATCCCGACTTATGGGGGAATCATAGTCTCCATCATTCTTTCCTCACTTGGGACAATGCTCTAAAAAAATGATGATCATCACACTTTTATTTTTCTTACAACTCAACAGTTATAACTCGATACTTAGAACAAATATGACTCTATATGAATGCCTCCGGCGGTGTACGGGGATATGCAATGAATCAAGAGTGACATGTATGAAATAATTATGAACGGTGGCTTTGCCACAAATACGATGTCAACTACATGATCATGCTAGCAATATGACAATAATGGAGCGTGTCATGATAAACGGAACGGTGGAAAGTTGCATGGCAATATATCTCAGAATGGCTATGGAAATGCCATGATAGGTAGGTATGGTGGCTGTTTTGAGGAAGGTATATGGTGGGTGTATGATACCAGTGAAAGGTGCGCGGTATTAGAGAGGCTAGCAATGGTGGAAGGATGGAAAAAGTGCGTATAATCCATGGACTCAACATTAGTCATAAAGAACTCATATAATTATTGTAAAAATCTAGAAGTTATCAAAGCAAAGTATTACGCGCATGCTCCTAGGGGGATGGATTGGTAGGAAAATACCATCGCTCGTCCCCGACCGCCACTCATAAGGAAGACAATCAATAAATAAATCATGCTCCAACTTCATCACATAACGGTTCACCATACGTGCATGCTACGGGAATCACAAACTTTAACACAAGTATTCTTTAAATTCACAACTACTAAACTAGAACGACTCTAATATTATCACCTCCATATCTCAAAACAATTATCATGCTTCAATCTTCTCTTAGTATTCAATGCACTCAAAAGAAAGTTTCACAAATCTTGAATACCAAGCATATTATTATTGAGCAAATTACCATGCTATTAAGACTCTCAAAATAATTTAAGTGAAGCATGAGAAGTCAATAGTTTCTTTAAAACAAACCACCACCGTGCTCTAAAAGATCTAAGTGAAGCACATAGAGCAAAGTTATAACGCTCAAAAGATATAAGTGAAGCACATAGAGCAAAACTACATAGCTCAAAAGATATAAGTGAAGCACATAGAGTATTCTATCAACTTCCAATTCATGTATGGCTCTCTCAAAAGGTGTGTACAGCAAGGATGATTGTGGCACACTAACAAACAAAGACACAAATAATACAAGATGCTCCAAGCAAAACACATATCATGTTGGTGAATAAAAATATAGCTCCAAGTAAATTACCGATGGAAGTGGACGAAAGAGGGGATGCCTTCTGGGGCATCCCCAAGCTTTGACTTTTTGGTTTCCTTGTATTATCTTGGGGGTGCCATGGGCATCCCCAATCTTAGGCTCTTGCCACTCCTTGTTCCATAATCCATCAAAAGAATTCACCCAAAACTTGAAAACTTCACAACACAAAACTCAATAGAAATCTCATGAGCTCCGTTAGAGAAAGAAAACAAAATACCACTTCAAGGTACTGTAATGAACTCATTCTTTATTTATATTGGTGTTAAACCTACTGTATTCCAACTTCTCTATGGATTATAAACTATTTTACTAACCATAGATTCTTCAAAATAAGCAAACAACACACGAAAAACAGAATCTGTCAAAATCAGAATAGTCTGTAGTAATCTGTAACTAACGCAAACTTCTGGAACCCAAACAATTCTACCAAAATTAGACAACCTAGAAAAAAAAATTATTGATCGGCAACAATTGGAAAAATATTTTATCACGTTCTTCTGATTTTTAACAATTCGGCCACTAAACGCAAAGTTTCTAGAAATTACAGCAAGATCAAATAACTATCGTCCAAGAAGATCCAATAGGTCTAGCTTGGCACAAACACTAATTAAAACACAAAACCACATCCAAACAGAAGGTAGATAGGTTATTTATTCCCTAACAGAATAAAAAACACAAAAAACTAAATAATAAAATTGGGTTGCCTCCCAACAAGCGCTATCGTTTAACGCCCCTAGCTAGGCATAAAAGCGAGGATAGATCTAGGTATTGCCATCTTTGGAAGGCAATCCACAAGTGGCTCTCATGATAGTTTCATATGGCAATTTTATTTTCTTTCTTGGAAAGTGTTCCATGCCCTTTTTATTGGAAATTGGAATCTAACATTCCCTTCCTTCATATCAATAATCGCACCAACCGTTCTAAGGAAAGGTCTACCAAGAATAATAGGGCAAGAAGGATTGCAATCTATATCAAGAACAATGAAATCAACGGGCACATAATTCCTATTTGCAAAAATAAGAACATCATTAATCCTTCCCATAGGTTTCTTAATAGTAGAATCTGCGAGATGTAAGTTTAAAGAGCAACCATCAAGATCGCGGAAATCTAGCAAATCACACAAAGTTTTGGGGATAGTGGAGACACTAGCACCCAAATCACACAAAGCATAAAACTCATGATCTTTAATTTTAATTTTAATAGTTGGTTCCCACTCGTCATAGAGTTTTCTAGGGATAGAAACTTTCAACTCAAGTTTTTCTTCATAAGATTGCATCAAGGCATCAACAATATGTTCGGTGAAGGCTTTCTTTTAACTATAAGCATGTGGAGAATTTAGCACGGATTGCAACAAGGAAATACAATCAATCAAAGAGAAACTTTCATAATGAAATTCTATGAAATCCAATATAGTGGGTTTAGCAACATCTATATTTTTATTTCTTTCAATCCCACTTTCATCTATTTCATCATAAAGATCTAAATACTCCAAATTTTTAGAACGCCTTCTAGGTAAAGGAAGATCATATTCAGTTTCATCAAGATTCATAAAAAACAAAGATTTGATAGGGGACACATCAATAAGTTTTAGATCTTTATCTTGATTTTCATAGGAATTGGAAGAACATGCTTTAATAAAGGCATCTTTGGAAGCACGCATCCTAGCAGTTCTTTCCTTGCACTCATCAATAGAAATTCTCATGGCTTTGAGAGACTCATTGATATCATGCTCAGGAGGAATAGATCTATGCTTTAAAGAATCAACCTCAAGAGAAATTTGTAACATCCCAAATTTTCAATTTGGAATGTTATACATTAGATCATCATGCATATCATATTTTATTTTGCTTTTGGTTTTGATCCTAGAAAATCCTAAGTAACTCAAGGACCCACGGAGAGAGTTGGGGATTTCGTTATTTTTCATATTTGAGTTTTCTCAAATTTTGTAAACAGGATCATTTGATTTTATTTATTTTATCGTCAATTATTTCTATTACAAAGATATGAGAGAGGGAATAAAATGACTTTCCAAAAATATAGAAATATTGAGGATTTAATAAAAAAATCAAATAAATTTTATTTCGGAGTTTTTCGGTATTTTTAATTGAATTTAGGAAAAATACGCGTTCTTCAAAGTTGTATTTTGGGCCCAAATAAATGTTCACTTTATCGGTCTTGATTTTAGAAACCCGGGAAAATTTATTTCATGATTTTTGGAGTCCGTTTAGTATTTCTTTTTATTTTTCTTCCGAGCGTAATTATTTTAAAAAAACGAAACCGACTATGGGCCGTACCCGAGCGGGACTCCCCCCGGGGGCGCCTTTAAATAGCGAGGCACCCGGCGCCCCAGCCCATAACCACGCCCGCGCCCGAAACCCTAGCCCGCCGCCGCCGCCGCCGCCGCCGGACCCGCCGCCGACTCGCCGAAGTTGCACGCCGCCCGAGGTTCGCCGCTGCCTCGATTTCCGTGCCAAAAATTTATCTTAAATTTTTTTTTTGTCGGTTTTTTTTCTATTTTTTTATTATTGTAATATTATTTTATTATTTTAATTATTTTCGGATTAGGTTAATTAACGATTAATCTGTTCGTCGTTTTTCTTTTTCATCGGATTTACCGCGGTTATTTTCTGATCGCGATTTCTGATCCGATTTTCGTTTTAGTATAACTTTTCGCTTATTTATCTGAATCAGGCGATTCAAGCGCCTCGAGTTTCGTCTCGAAACCGTCCTTCTGAATAATCAACTTAAACAAGTTTTTGCTACTGTAAAATTTGACTTAGATCCAGATTACTAGAATGAAGTTGATTTCTTTCGCAGTTTGATTTCTTTTGCTTCGTTCGATTTGATTCTTTTTGCAAACCGGAGTTCTTCAGCTGAACTTTCTGGTTAGATATTCTATTTGAGTTTTACCTGTGCATTAGATGAGTATTTATTGTATGCTTGTTTGTTTGTCTGCGATAGAATAGCCGGAGTGCGCCGCCTGTTATGTCAAATCTCTAGGTTTCACGGATCATCAGCAAGGCAAGTAACACTTTGATCATACCTTTTCTACTACCCAGTTTTATTACATTAGATCAATCCTCAAACATTGCATGATTAGGATCTAATTAAATTGTGGGATGGGAAGTAGATGAGGTAGTACCTATTACCTGTATCATTATGAAACCTTTGGGAGTTACTTCTACGTTTGCTTATTATGCCGTGCTATGCTAGTAGACGTGGATTGGGTGAGTGATATCCATGCCAGATGTGAGTTTGTTAATTTTAATGGTTTACTTAAGGTGGCAACTTAAATACACATCTGGGTGGATTGAGGCACCTGGTTTCTATCAGGACTGCCTGTTTCTTTTTGGACCGCCACTCAGGCTCAAAGGGATCATAAGATTATTCATACTAGAAACTTCCGTGTGCAGCCACAAGCCATTATGGGCTCTGGCATAGTTGATTATGTCGTGCGAACTCTTACAGGGTAGACTAGCAGATGTAGGGGAAAGTAGGTGTACCGGTCTATCCAACGTAAGGTGCTAGCGCTTCTGAAAGACTATGTCTCGGTCATCCGTTTCTCAAACATCATGTAGTGCGAGAATCCAAACGGAGGCGATCGAGTCTTGTGGGGAAAAGTGCGCAAACCTCTGTAGAGTGTACAAACTAATCATGGTTAGCCGTGTCCCTGGTTATGGACGTTTTGAGTATCTAGTACTTGGATATCATGTGAATCTCATCATGTTACTTCTAAATTAATATTGTTGGTTTATTGATGATTATTTTTAATTGGGATTGAGGATGCTGTCAACTATTCTCAATGTTTAACAACCACCCTGATAGTTAAATAAAGTTATTCCTTTGTAGTAGGGAAAAATTGGCTTTACGCAAAACTGTAACCATAGAGCTTTTCCACCAGCCATATATGCATGTAGTATAGGCTTATTCATTCATTATTCTCTATGTGTTACATTGCCAGCATATTCCATGATACATTGCCATGCATGTAGTATAGGGCTGCAACATTTCATGTTGCAGACTTTTCAGACGATGAGTAAGGTGCTTTTAGGTCGTGGCTCTATACTGAGTGATGCCGTTGGAGTTGATGGACTCACTTATCTTCCAAGCCTTCCGCTGTTATCGTTATTAGATGGCCTTAAGCCATATTTATTGTAATAAGTTCTCTTTGAGACACCGATGGAATAAGTGTGTGATTGCTACTCTGTTATAAATCCTTCGAAGTACTGTGTGGTGTCAGCATTACTGATCCAGGGATGACACCGGAGCACAGAGATCATATTGTTTGAGGTCTGGTCGCTATAGAGATGGTATCAGAGCACACGCTGATTGTAGGACACGACCACTAAGCTAAAGCCCTAGTTCACTACTCTCTTTTCATTTCTGACTCCTCATCTTTTCTATTCTTTTAGGATGACGGAAGCGAGGATCAAGTTCACCCAGCCGGATGAAGATACCCCGTTTGGACGACACTTGAAGGAAGTCACTAAGTATCTGAACATTGGAATACCAAGCTTCACCGGGACCTACGACGCCACTTTACCTGAAGAGGAGTGTTGAAAGATTCAAGCTATAGTTCCAGGAAGGACGTTTGCGCCAGTCATGGAGGCCATAGAGTGTGTTTTCAATGCACCAACATGGAGTCTGGGAAAGAGCATGGCAGCTCACATCACCATGGGACGCATTGGAGAAGTTTACCAAGAAGACCTCAAGGATACTATTTATCAGATTTGCGGACGCCGAGATGAACAATGGGAGATAGTTAGCACCAAGAAGGATAGATCCATTGCAGCTTTCATCCAGGAATTAAACCAGCACATTCGACGCCAGGAGAACCAGATGTGCGTAGACATGATGGAGTTGAAGAAAGCAAAGGCCAAGATTATTGAGCTAGAAGGAGAATTGAAGGCCACTCGCAAGGACTACATGGATGAGATTGTAGCTCTAGTGAGACAAAACGGCGATCTTAAGGAGAGAATTGAAGAACTCATGGGGAATTCAGCACCCAGAGGAGAAGATGAAGATTGCACCTGTCTAGATAACTACATCATCATCGACGACACCGATTCCGAGCCTAGTGATGATGATTTTGAAGACGAAGCTGGAGCAGATATCATGGAGTCTTCATCGGAGCAGTTTTCTAGTTGACAACCATAACAGTAGTAGTATACCACCATGTACATATTATAGTCCACGCACTTTTGCGATAGTTCTAGACCGATTGTATGCTCTTGTTTGATTGAATGAAGTGATTTTGTGTGCATTCGTCTCATGTGCATTTGGGTAGTGTTTTCTCTTTAGACCTCATTCTATTCTTAATTCTCATCTTTTCTAAACCCTCAGATGCCTCCGAGACGTGACAATGGATTTGCTTTCCCACCGGAGCTCACTCAGTTGATCCAGCAGCAGAATGCCTTGATGCAGTTGTTAGTCCAGAACCAGAACAACAACAACAACAACAACAACAACAACAACAACAACAACAACAACAACAACAACAACAACAACAACAACAACAACAACAACAACAACAACAACAACAACAACAACAACAACAACAACAACAACAACAACAACAACAACAACAACAACAACAACAACAACAACAACAACAACAACAACAACAACAACAACAACAACAACAACAACAACAACAACAACAACAACAACAACAACAACAACAACAACAACAACAACAACAACAACAACAACAACAACAACAACAACAACAACAACAACAACAACAACAACAACAACAACAACAACAACAACAACAACAACAACAACAACAACAACAACAACAACAACAACAACAACAACAACAACAACAACAACAACAACAACAACAACAACAACAACAACAACAACAACAACAACAACAACAACAACAACAACAACAACAACAACAACAACAACAACAACAACAACAACAACAACAACAACAACAACAACAACAACAACAACAACAACAACAACAACAACAACAACAACAACAACAACAACAACAACAACAACCCACCGCCGCCACCACCAGTTGATCACTTGACCCGTTTCCTCAGGCTGAATCCGCCGGTGTTTTCCAGTAGCACCGAGCCGATAGTGGTAGATGATTGGCTCCGCAAGATAGGGAGGGAGTTGACCACTGCAGGATGTACGGATGGAGAAAAAGTGAAGTTTGCCGCACATCAGCTTGAAGGACCCGCAACAGCATGGTGGGAGAATTTTACAGCCACTTACCCTGTAGACATTGTCACATGGGACCAGTTTCAGCAATATTTCCGTACTACCCATGTTTCAGCAGGAGCTATGGCCATGAAGAAGCGTGAGTTTCGCAACTTACGCCAAGGAGGACGGACAGTTGGCCAGTATGTGGATGATTTTAGTAAGCTAGCACGTTATGCCCCAGATGACGTCGCTACGGATGCAGCTAAGCAGGAGAAGTTTCTGGAAGGACTGAATGATGAGCTGAGTATGCAGTTGATGGTAGCAAGTTTCAACAACTACCAGGAGTTGGTAGGCCGTGCTCTTATGATTGAAGGGAAGCAGCAGCAGATTGAAAACTGCAAGAGGAAGTATGGACAGGGGAAGTATAACTCAGGAGCTGAGCAGAAGCCCCGTCTTACCCCTAAACCGGGAGTTCATTTTCAGCATACCCATGGAGGAGGTAGCTCGCACAACCATAATGGCTCCAAGAATGGTAACGGGAATGGAGGAAGCAACAGCCAGAATCGGACCACCCCATCAACCCCAGCTAAGAGGGACCTGAGCCAAGTCACCTGTTTCAAGTGTTCCAAGACCGGACATTATGCCAATGAATGTCCTGAAGGCCAAAATGGAAATGGAAGCTCTGGAAAGAAGCCGAACCCTTTCAACAGGGGACAGGTAAACCACGTTAATGTGGAGGAGGTCGAAGCTCAGCCTGATGCAGTAATCGGTAAGTTTTTGGTTAAGTCATTTACTGCACTCGTTCTTTCTGATACTGGTGCATCACATTCATACATATCAAGGGGATTTGTGGAAAAGTATAGCCTGCCCACTAGGGTTCTTAAAACACCTATACTAGTAAGCTCGCCAGGAGCAGAGTACATGGCCAGACAAGGATGTTTTCATGTGCCATTAAGTATAGGAAGGCATGTGTTCCCAACGGACTTAATCATTCTGGAATCCCAAGGTTTGGATGTAATTCTCGGTATGGATTGGCTGTCGATGTATGGAGGAAACATCGATTGCGCCAGTAAGACAATTTTGCTCACAACGCCAGAAGGAAGAAGGATCAAGTATGTATCCCGGCATGCACCGAACAGGACACAATTAAATTCCTTATCAGGAGTTGTACTGGAGGAAGTACTAGTGGTAAAGGATTTTCCTGACGTATTTCCAGAAGAGTTGCCAGGCATGCCACCGGATAGAGACATTGAGTTTTTGATTGAGCTTTTGCCAGGCACTGGGCCAATATCGAAGAGACCGTACAGGATGCCCGCAAAGGATTTGGTGGAAATTATGAAGCAGATTAAGGAGTTACTGGATAAAGGTTACATTCGCCCAAGTTCTTCGCCTTAGGGATCACCAGTACTTCTAGTGGAGAAGAAGGATGGATCGTTAAGAATGGTTGTTGATTATCGAGGATTGAACGAAGTAACAATCAAAAACAAGTACCCGCTACCAATGATCAATGATCTGTTTGATCGATTGCAAGGGGCTAAAGTGTTTTCCAAGATCGATTTGCGATCAGGGTACCATCAGTTGAAGATTCGAGAGCTGGACATACCTAACACAACATTCACCACAAGATATGGACTGTATGAGTATACTGTTATGTCATTTGGACTGACTAACGCACCTGCCTATTTTATGAACATGATGAACAAAGTGTTTATGGAGTTTTTGGATAAGTTCGTCGTGGTTTTCATCGATGATATTCTGGTATTCTCAAAGAATGAAGAGGAGCATAAAGAACATTTGCGATTGGTACTTGAGAAGCTCAGAGAACATCAGTTATATGCCAAGTTCAGCAAATGTGAGTTTTGGTTGAAGGAAGTTGGATTCCTCGGACATGTTATATCCGGAGAAGGAATAGCAGTTGACCCCACCAAGGTTATCACTGTGACCAAATTGGGAAGCACCAACAACAGTTGGAGAGATTCGGAGTTTTCTGGGACTCGCAGGATACTACCGGAGATTTATTGAGAACTTCCCAAAGATTGCGAAGCCTATGACGGAGTTGCTGAAGAAGGATACTAAGTTCAAATGGACTGAGGAGTGTGAGGCTAGTTTCCAGGAATTGAAGAAACGTTTGGTTACCTCACCAGTGTTGATTTTGCCAGATCAAACCAAGGATTAAGAGGTGTATTGCGACGCTTCACGTCGAGGACTTGGAGCAGTGCTTATGCAGGAGGGAAGAGTTGTTTCGTATGCTTCACGACAACTGAAGCCTCACGAATTGAATTATGCCACGCGTGATTTGGAGTTAGCAGTCGTAGTGCATGCATTGAAGACATGGAGACATTTCCTCATTGGAAATCATTGTGAGGTGTACACGGATCACAAGAGTTTGAAGTACATTTTCACGCAGAAGGAGTTGAACCTCAGACAAAGGAGATGGTTGGAGCTCATCAAGGATTATGATTGCATTACCATCCCGGAAAAGCTAATGTAGTAGCTGACGCATTGAGCCGTAAGAGTCATGTCAATACACTAATGATGGGAGAAATACCAAAGGAGTTAGCCGAGGATCTGGAGATAGTTCCGAGAGGCTATGTGGCAGCATTGGAGATTCAGTCAACATTGATGGATAAAATCAGAGAGCCTCAGAAATCTGACAAAGAGATTGCTTCTATAAAAGAGAAAATGAGCCAAGGAAAAGCTAAAGGATTTCGTGAGGATGAGCACGACACCCTATGGTTTGAAGACCGTGTTTATGTACCCAATGACCCGGAGATCAGAAAGTTGATTCTGCAAGAGGCACATGATTCACCGTATTCGATTCACCCAGGAAATACCAAGATGTATTTGGATTTGAAGGATATTTTCTGGTGGACCGGAATGAAGAAGGATATTGCGGAGTATGTAGCAGTTTGTGACGTATGTCAGAGAGTAAAGGCAGAGCATCAGAAGCCAGCAGGATTGTTGCAACCATTGCCGATACCCGAATGGAAGTGGGATAAGCTAGGCATGGATTTTATCACGGGATTACCAAGGACTCGTTCAGGCTATGACTCGATTTGGGTTGTAGTTGATCTATTGACGAAGGTAGCTCATTTCATCCCAGTAAAGACCACTTACACCAGTGCTAAGTTGGCAAAGATATATATGACAAGAATCGTATGTCTGCATGGAGTTTCGAGGAGCATCGTATCAGATAGAGGAACCCAGTTTACCACAAAGTTCTGGAAGCAGTTGCATGAGACTTTGGGTACCAGGCTAAAATTTAGTACAGCTTTTCATCTGCAGACAGATGGACAGACCGAGAGAGTCAATCGGATTTTGGAGGATATGCTGAGAGCTTGTGCGCTAGATTATGGATCTAGTTGGGACGATAATTTGCCATATGTAGAGTTCTCTTACAATAATAGCTATTAGACCAGTTTGAAGATGGCCCCTTTCGAAGCTTTGTACGGAAGGAGGTGTAGGACACCGTTGTCCTGGGACGAAGTTGGAGACTGCCAGTTGTTTGGACCAGATCTGATTAAAGAGTCTGAACAGAAGGTGAAGTTGATTCGCGATAGGCTCAAGGTAGCCCATTCCAGGCAGAAGAGCTACGCAGATTCTAAACGCAAGGAGACAGTTTACGAAGTCGGGGATAGAGTTTATCTTTGAGTATCCCCACTTCGAGGGATTAAGTGCTTTGGAGTTAAGGGGAAGTTAGCGCCATGATTTGTAGGGCCATATCGAGTTTTGGAGCGTATGGGAGAAGTGGCCTCCAAGTTGGAATTGCCAGAAGGATTGTCAGGAGTTCATGATGTATTCCACGTTTCTCAGTTGAAGAAGTGTCACGCGGAGATGGCTGACATACCATTGAGAGACACAGTTCCATTGGAAGCAATTCAGTTGGATAACAATTTGACCTATGAGGATAAACCAGTTAAGATTCTCGAGTTTGCCAGCCGAGTCACTCGCAGCAAGGTTATCAAGTTTTGCAAAGTTCAGTGGAGCCACCACACAGAGGATGAAGCCACATGGGAGCGAGAGGAAGATTTGCTCAAGGACCACCCTCACCTATTTTCTAGCCAACCCGAATCTCGAGGGCGAGATTCATCTTAAGGGGGGTAGGTTTGTAACATCCCAAATTTTCAATTTGGAATGTTATACATTAGATCATCATGCATATCATATTTTATTTTGCTTTTGGTTTTGAGCTTAGAAAATCCTAAGCAACTCAAGGACCCACGGTGAGAGTTGGGGATTTCGTTATTTTTCATATTTGAGTTTTCTTAAATTTTGTAAACAGGATCATTTGATTTTATTTATTTTATCGTCAATTATTTCTATTACAAAGATATGAGAGAGGGAATAAAATGACTTTCCCAAAATATAGAAATATTGAGGATTTAATAAAAAAATCAAATAAATTTTATTTCGGAGTTTTTCGGTATTTTTAATTGAATTTAGGAAAAATACGCGTTCTTCAAAGTTGTATTTTGGGCCCACATAAATGTTCACTTTATCGGGCTTGATTTTAGAAACCCGGGAAAATTTATTTCATGATTTTTCGAGTCCGTTTAGTATTTCTTTTTATTTTTCTTCCGAGCGTAATTATTTAAAAAAACGAAACCGACTATGGGTCGTACCCGAGCGGGACTCCGCCCGGGGGCGCCTTTAAATAGCGTGGCACCCGGCGCCCCGGCCCATAACCGCGCCCGCGCCCGAAACCCTAGCCCGCCGCCGCCGCCGTCGGACCCGCCGCCGACTCGCCGGAGTTGCACGCCGCCTGAGGTTCGCCGCCGCCTCGATTTTCGTGCCGAAAATTTTTCTTAAAAAAATCGTCGGTTTTATTTTCGTTTTTTTTTGGTTTAATACTATTTTGTTATTATTTTATTATTTTAATTATTTTAATTATTTTCAGATTAGGTTAATTAACGATTAATCTGTTCGTCGTTTTTCTTTTTCGTCGGATTTACCGCGGTTATTTTCGGATCGCGATTTCTGATCCGATTTTTGTTTTAGTATAACTTTTCGCTCGTTTATCGGAATCAGGCGATTCAAGCGCCTGGAGTTTTGTCTCGAAACCCTCTTTCCGAATAATCAACTTAAACAAGTTTTTGCTACTGTAAAATTTGACTTAGATCCAGATTACTAGAACGAAGTTGATTTATTTCGCCGTTTGATTTCTTTTGCTTCGTTCGATTTGATTCTTTTTGAAAACCGGAGTCCTTAAGTTGAACTTTCTGGTTAGATCTTCTATTTGAATTTTACCTATGCATTAGATGAGTACTTATTGTATGATTGTTTGTTTGTCTGCGATAGAATACCCGGAGTGCGCCGCCTGTTATCTCGAATCTCTAGGTTTCGCGGATCATCACCAAGGCAAGTAACACTTTGATCATACCTTTTCTACTACCCAGTTTTATTGCATTAGATCAATCCTCAAACATTGCATGATTAGGATCTAATTAAATTGTGGGATGGGAAGTAGATGAGGTAGTACCTATTACCTGTATCATTATGAAACCTTTGGGAGTTACTTCTACGTTTGCTTATTATGCCATGCTATGCTAGTAGACGTGGATTGGGTGAGTGATATCCATGACAGATGTGAGTTTGTTAATTTTAATGGTTTACTTAAGGTGGCAACTTAAATACACATCTGGGTGGATTGAGGCACCTGGTTTCTATCAGGACTGCCTGTTTCTTTTTGGACCGCCACCCAGGCTCAAAGGGATCATAAGATTATTCATACTAGAAACTTCCGTGTGCAGCCACAAGCCATTATGGGCTCTGGCATAGTTGATTATGTCGTGCGAACTCTTACAGGGTAGACTAGCATATGTAGGGGAAAGAAGGTGTATCGGTCTATCCAACGTAAGGTGCTAGCGCTTCTGAAAGACTATGTCTCGGTCATCCGTTTCTCAAACATCATGTAGTGCGAGAATCCAAACGGAGGCGATCGAGTCTTGTGGGGAAAAGTGCGCAAACCTCTGCAGAGTGTAGAAACTAATCATGGTTAGCCGTGTCCCCGGTTATGGACGTTTTGAGTATCTAGTAGTTGGATATCATGTGAATCTCATCATGTTACTTCTAAATTAATATTGTTGGGTTATTGATGATTATTTTTAATTGGGATTGAGGATGCTGTCAACCATTCTCAATGTTTAACAACCACCCTGATAGTTAAATAAATTTATTCCTTTGTAGTAGGGGAAAATTGGCTTTACGCAAAACTGTAACCATAGAGCTTTTCCACCAGCCATATATGCATGTAGTATAGGCTTATTCATTCATTATTCTCTATGTGTTACATTGCCAACATATTCCATGTGCTGACCCGTTTCGGGCTGCAACGTTTCATCTTGCAGACTTTTCACACGATGAGTAAGGTGCCTTTTAGGTCGTGGTTCTATACTCAGTGATGCCGTTGGAGTTGATGGACTCACTTATCTTCCAAGCCTTCCATTGTTATCGTTATTAGATGGCCTTAAGCCATATTTATTGTAATAAGTTCTCTTTGAGACGCCGATGTAATAAGTGCGTGATTGCTACTCTTTTATAAATCCTTCGAAGTACTGTGTGGTGTCAGCATTACTGATCCAGGGATGACACCGGAGCACAGAGATCAGACTGTTTGAGGTCTGGTCGCTACAAAATTCTATCAACGTTCCTAGCCAAATCATCAACTTTAAGCTATTTCTCTTCAAGCAAAGCATTAAAATTCTTTTGTGAATTCATAAACTCTTTAACACTATTCTCAAATTCAGAGGGCATCTTATTATAATTTCCATAAGAGTTGTTGTAGGAATTTCCATAATTATTAGAAGGATTACTAGGATATGGCCTAGGATTAAAATTCCCTCTATACGCATTGTTACCAAAACTATTCCTACCAACAAACTTCACATCCATAGATTCATTGTTATTCTCAATCAAAGTAGACAAAGGCATATCACTAGGATCAGAAGAAACACTCTTAGTAGCAAATAATTTCATAAGTTCATCCATCTTTCCACTCAAAACATTGATTTCTTCTATCGCATGTACTTTTTTATTAGAAGATCTTTCAGTATGCCATTTAGAATAATTAACCATAATATTATCTAGGAGTCTAGTAGCATCTCCTAAAGTGATTTCCATAAAAGTGCCTCCCGCGGCCGAATCTAAAAGTTTTCTAGAAGCAAAATTCAATCCAGCATAAAAAATTTGTATAATCATCCACAAATTTAAACCATGAGTAGGGCAATTACGTATCATTAATTTCATTCTCTCCCAAGCTTGTGCAACATGTTCATGATCAAGTTGCTTAAAATTCATAATATCGTTTCTAAGAGAGATGATCTTGGCGGGAGGAAAATACTTAGAGATAAAAGCATCTTTGCACTTGTTCCAAGAATCAATAGTATTTTTAGGCAAAGACGAAAACCAAGCTTTAGCACGATCTCTAAGCGAAAAAGGAAATAGCTTCAATTTAACGACATCATTATCGACATCTTTTTTCTTTTGCATATCACATAAATCAACGAAGCTATTCAGATGAGTAGCGGCATCTTCACTAGGAAGGCCGGCGAATTGATCTTTCATAACAAGATTCAACAAAGCAGTATTGATTTTCACAAGATTCAGTATTGGCAAGAGGAGCAATCAAAGTGCTAAGGAAATCATTATTATTGGTATTGGTGAAGTCACACAATTTGGTAGTATCTTGAGCCATCGCGACAAACAAGCAATCCAACACACGAGCAAACAAAAGGCAAGCGAGAAAAAAGGCAAACGGAGAAGGAGAAGGAGAAGGAGAAGGGGGAGGAGATTGGGAAAGAGAGGGGGAATAAAACGGCAAGGGTGAAGTGGGGGAGAGGAAAACGAGAGGCAAATGGCAACTAATCTAATGCGAGAGATAGGGATTGTGATGGGTACTTGGTATGTTGACTTTTTGCGTAGACTCCCCGGCAACGGCGCCAGAAATTCTTCTTGCTACCTCTTGAGCTTGCGTTGGTTTTCCCCGAAGAGGAAAGGATGATGCAGCAGAGTAGCGTAAGTATTTCCCTCAGTTTTTGAGAACCAAGGTATCAATCCAGTAGGAGGCCACGCGCAAGTCCCTCGTACTTGCACAAAACGATAGCTACTCACAACCAACGCGATTAGGGGTTGTCAATCCCTTCACGGTCACTTACGAGAGTGAGATCTGATAGAGATAATATTTTTGGTATTTTTGGTATAAAGATGCAAAGTAAAAAGTAAAAGGCAATTTAAAAAGTAAAGCAAGATTAAAGTGATGGAGATTGATATGATGAGAATAGACCCGGGGGCCATAGGTTTCACTAGTGGCTTCTCTCAAGAGCATAAGTATTCTATGGTGGGTGAAAAATTACTGTTGAGCAACTGACACAATTGAGCATAGTTATGAGAATATCTAGGCATGATCATGTATATAGGCATCACGTCCGTGACAAGTAGATCGAAACGATTCTGCATCTACTACTATTACTCCACTCATCGACCGATGTCCAGCATGCATCTAGAGTATTAAGTTAAAAACAGAGTAATGCTTTAAGCAAGATGACATGATGTAGAGAGATAAATTCATGCAATATGAAATAAACCCCATCTTGTTATTCTCGATGGCAACGATACAATACGTGCCTTGCTGGCCCTTCTGTCACTGGGAAAGGACACCGCAAGATCGAACCCAAAGCTAAGCACTTCTCTCATGGCAAGAACTACCAATCTAGTTGGCCAAACCAAACGGATAATTCGAAGAGACTTGCAAAGATAACCAATCATACATAAAAGAATTCAGAAAAGATTCAAATATTATTCATAGATAGACTTGATCATGAACCCACAATTCATCGGTCTCAACAAACACACCGCAAAAAGAAGAAGATTACATCGAATAGATCTCCACAAGAGAGGGGGAGAACATTGTATTGAGATCCAAAAAGAGAGAAGAAGCCATCTAGCTAATAACTATGGACCCGAAGGTCTGAGGTAAACTACTCACACTTCATCGGAGAGGCTATGATGATGTAGAAGCCCTCCGTGATGACGGCCCTCTCCAGCGGAGCTCCGGAGCAGGCCCCAAGATGGGATCTCGTGGATACAGAAAGTTGCGGCGGTGGAATTAGGTTTTTGGCTCTGTATCTGTTCGTTTGGGGGTACGTGGATATATATAGGAGGAAGAAGTACGTCGGTGGAGCTTTGGTGGGCCCATGAGGGTGGGGGCGCGCCTGGGGGTGTAGGGCACGCCCCTACCTCGTGCCCACCTCGAAGCTTCCTTGGAGTAGGGTCCAAGTCTCCTGGGTCATATTCGGGAAGAAAATCACGTTCCAGAAAGGATTATTCCGTTTGGACTCCGTTTGATATTCCGTTTCTTCAAAACACTGAAATAGGCAAAAAACAGCAATTCTGGGCTGGGTCTCCGGTTAATAGGTTAGTCCCAAAAACAATATAAAAGTGGAAAATAAAGCCCAATATAGTCCGAAACAGTAGATAATATAGCATGGAGCAATCAAAATATTAGATACGTTGGAGACATATCAGCCTCCTCGACGGCGACCGTCTCTGCGTCCACCTCGGCGGCCTTGGCGACGCCCTCGATGACAGTGTCCACGTCCTCTGGGTCCATCAAGGAGGAATCTGCGCGCCAAAAACGGGGGTGAGGCAAAGCCAAGACCAAGAACCAGAAAGAAGAAGAAGCAGGGACGAACGACGAACGACTTACCGTTGCCGGCACCCGGCTGGGCAACGGAAGTCCCCTCCCCACCAACATTTGGCATCGAGGCAAAGCCACCGGCGCCCAAGTTCTCTTCCTCCTCCTCCATGTGTGTGGGCTCGGTGCTTGGCGCCCTTGCCGGGGACGTCCCTCGGGGCGGCGTGGTCGATGGGGGCGGCGTGTTGGGAGAAGCCCCCTGTGGCTCCTCCTGCTGCTGCTCCCCTCCTGCACACCTGGCAAGGTCAGCACCAAAGTGTCGCGCCCCTGACGCATGTCGAAGATAGAAGAAGGATGAACTTACGCTAGGGGCTTTGCCCGGGGCTGCTGTCCGTGCTGCTCAATACCACCAAGGGCACCCTTGAAGTACCAACCGGGGGCTGGCCACCCGCCAAGACCTTGGCCCTTTTTGCTCTCTACGCTAGCGTCTGTGCGTCCCTGCAAAGACGAAAAAAAGTCAAGATCAGTAACGCAGGTTGGGGAGGCGGAGATAACAGAGAGGAACCGGATGCTTACTCGTCGTCCTCCTCCTCCTCCTCTGCGGTCTTCCTCTTCCTCCTTGGACTGAGGGATCCATAATCAAAGGTGATCCCCTCACCGACGTTCGCCAGAGGAGGAGAGCGAGGCGGCATCTGGGCACGCTTGGATGAAGAAGGAGCTGCGTCTTCTTCTTCACCGCAACCTTCGCCGGCCTCTTCGCCGCCGCGGCCCTCGTGTCGGGCCTGGACCCCTCCAAGGTCAGCTGCGGTTGCGCAGCCCTACGGGGCTGAACCGGCTCATCAGAACTGGCCCGCCGCAGTACTCGCCCCCTCCCCGCAGGTGCCATCGGGTCTGCGGTCTCGTTCTCCTCCGACGATGACTCGCCGGTCACATCCTCAACCAGTGGAGCCTCGGTGCCGGCGCTGCTGGCTCCCCCGGCGGCCGCCGCCCACCGGGCAAGCTCCTCCTCCTCCACGGTTGAGGGAGTCCTGGATTAGGGGGTGTTCAGATAGCCGGACTATACCTTCAGCCGGACTCCAGGACTATGAAGATACAAGATTGAAGACTTCGTCCCGTGTCCGGAAGGTTCTTCCTTGGCGTGGAAGGCAAGCTAGGCGTGCGGATATACAAGATCTCCTACCATTGTAACCGACTCTGTGTAACCCTAACCCTATCTAATGTCTATATAAACCGGAGGGTTGTAGTCCGTAGGACAACGACAACAACCACAACAACCATCATCATACCATAGGCTAGCTTCTAGGGTTTAGCCTCCTTGATCTCGTGGTAGATCTACTCTTATACTACCCATATCATCAATATTAATCTAGCAGGAGTAGGGTTTTACCTCCATCGCGAGGGCCCGAACCTGGGTAAAATAAAGTGTCCCTTGTCTCCTGTTACCATCCGGCCTTGACGCACAGTTCGGGACCCCCTACCCGAGATCCGCCGGTTTTGACACCGACATTGGTGCTTTCATTGAGAGTTCCTCTGTGTCGTTGCCTTTAGGCCCGATGGCTCCTCTGATCATCAGCAACGATGAGGTCCAGGGTGAGACCTTTCTCCCCGGACAGATCTTCGTCTTTGGCGGCTTCGCTCTGCGGGCCAACTCGCTTGGCCATCTGGAGCAGATCGAAAGCTATGCCCCTGGCCACCAAGTCAGGTTTGGAAGCTTAAACTACACGGCAGATATCTGCGGAGACTTGATCTTCGACGGATTCGAGCCACAGCCAAGCGCGCCGCACTATCCCGAGGGGCATGATATAGCTCTGCCCCCGAACAGTGTCCTGGAGGCCGCATACGCTCCGGCCCCGATCCTCGATTCGGAGCCCGCTGCGTTCTTTGAGGATGAACGGTTGGACGTCACCTCAGGGGCTGCGATCTTAAAAGCCATTGAGCCGAACGCAAGCCCCGCACTCCACCTGGCCCGTGACTCCAAGGAGCCGGATTCTTCTCCGAACTCCGAGCCTCCCGCGCCCTTGCCAACCGAATCAGATTGGACGCCCGTAATGGAGTTCACTGCCACGGACATCTTTCAGTGCTCACCTTTTGGTGATATTCTGAATTCTCTCAAGTCTCTCTCTTTGTCAGGAGAGCCCAGGCCGAACTACGGCCTGCGAGGTTGGGATTCGGACGACGAAGAAATTCAAAGCCCACCCACCACCCACTTAATAGCCACTGTCGACGATATATCCGACATGCTCGACTTTGGCTCCGAAGACTTCGACGGTATGGACGACGAAGGAGGAGACGACCAAGAACCAGCACCTGTAGGGCGCTGTACGGCCACCTCGTCATACGACATATACATGGTGGATGCTCCAAAAGAGGGAGATGGCGATGGAACAGCGGAGGATGGCACTTCGAAAAAGCCTCCAAAATGCCGGCGTCAGCGGCGCCGCTCTAAATCCCGCCACAGCAGAAACGGTGATTCCGGCATGGGAGATAATACTACCCCAGACAGCGCTGAAGAACACCAAAACCAGCAAGATTCGGCACAGGAAGATGGAGAAGACCGCCCCCACGAGAGACCGACAGAGCGAGAGGTCGAGGATGATAATTACATGCCTCCCTCCGAACAAGAGCGCTTCCAACGCAGGCTTTTAGCCACGGCGAACAGCCTAAAGAAAAAGCAGCAACAACTTAAAGCTGATCAAGATTTGCTAGCTGACAGATGGACTGAAGTCCTTGCGGCCGAAGAGTATGAACTCGGACGCCCCTCCAAGAATTATCCTAAGCGCAGGCCGCTACCCCAATCAGAGGAGGAGGCACAAGACATGGCAGATCGGCCACCTCGCGGCCGCGACAGAGAAGCCTATCGAACATTCAAACAAACCATGCCCCGCAGCCGCTTCACCAAGGCACGGGAACACGAACCAGACCTGCGAGACGTCCTGGAGGACAAAGCAAGGCAAACAAGATCGATCTATGGATCACGCGGACGCCCGACGGCACGTGATAGTTTTCACTCCGGACATAATAAATCCGGCCGGGCCGAACACAATAGGCACAGCTCCTCCGAACTGCGTCGTGACATAGCCCAGTACAGGGGCGCCGCACACCCACTATGCTTCACAGATGAAGTGATGGATCATAGAATCCCAGAGGGTTTCAAACCCGTCAACATCGAGTCGTACGATGGTACGAAAGATCCGGCAGTATGGATTGAGCACTATCTCCTCCACGATGGCACGTGGCGATGATTTGCACGCCATCAAATATTTACCCCTTAAGCTTAAGGGACCAGCTCGGCACTGGCTTAACAGCCTCCCTGCAGATTCGATTGGCTCTTGGGAGGACCTGGAGGCCGCATTCCTCGACAACTTCCAGGGGACCTATGTACGGCCACCAGACGCCGACGACCTAAGCCACATAATCCAGCAGCCAGAAGAATCGGCCAGGCAATTCTGGACACGGTTCCTAACAAAGAAAAATCAGATAGTCGATTGTCCGGATGCAGAGGCCCTAGCAGCCTTCAAGCATAACATCCGTGACGAGTGGCTTGCCCGGCACCTGGGACAGGAAAAGCCGAAATCCATGGCAGCCCTCACGACACTCATGACCCGCTTTTGCGCGGGCGAAGATAGCTGGCTAGCTCGCAGCAACAACTTATCGAAGAAGCAAGGTAATTCAGATACCAAGGACAAAGGTGGCAGGTCACGACGAAATAAACAGAAACGCCGCGTCAGCAGCGACAGTAATGAAGATACGGCAGTAAACGCTGGATTCAGAGGCCATAAATCCGGTCAGCGGAAAAAGCCATTTAAAAAGAATACCCAGGGCCCGTCCAGTTTGGACCGAATACTCGACCGCTCGTGCCAGATTCACGGCACCCCTGAAAGGCCAGCCAATCACACCAACAGGGATTGTTGGGTGTTCAAGCAGGCAGGCAAGTTAAGAGCCAAACACAAAGACAAGGGGCTGGACAGCGACGACGAGGAGGAGCCCAGGCCGCCGAACAACAAAGGACAGAAGGGGTTTCCCCCACAAGTGCGGATGGTGAACATGATATACGCGACCCACATTCCCAAGCGGGAGAGGAAGTGTGCGCTACGGGACGTATACGCGATGGAGCCAATCGCCCCGAAGTTCAACCCATGGACCTCTTACCCGATCACGTTCGATCGAAGGGACCACCCCACCAGCATTCGTCACGGTGTTTTCGCCGCATTGGTTCTCGACCCAATCGTTGACGGATTTCACCTTACGAGAGTCCTCATGGACGGCGGCAGTAGCTTGAACTTGCTTTATCAGGATACAGTGCGGAAAATGGGCATAGATCCATCAAGGATCAAGCCCACAAGGACGACCTTTAAAGGCGTCATCCCAGGTGTAGAGGCCAATTGCATAGGCTCGATAACATTTGATGTGGTCTTCGGATCTCCGGAAAACTTCCGAAGCGAAGAGTTAATCTTCGATATAGTCCCTTTCCGCAGTGGCTATCATGCCCTGCTCGGACGAACCGCATTCGCTAAATTCAATGCGGCGCCGCATTATGCATATCTCAAGCTCAAGATGCCAGGCCCTCGAGGAGTAATCACGGTCAGCGGAAACACCAAACGCTCCATCCATACGGAGGAGCACACGGCGGCCCTCGCAGCGGAGGTACAAAGCAGCCTGTTAAGGAAACTCTCCAGTCCGGCCGCTAAAAAGCCGGACAATGCAAAGCACGCCCGGAGTAACCTGCAGCAAGACCGACTGGCGCGTTCGGAGCAAGCGTAGCAATACGGCCCCAACCCCAGCCATCGCTACATAGCGGAGCTAGTACCTAGAGTACACAATTACGCCCTTAAAATTCCATGGGCACAGGGGAAGGGGCACATCACTGGCATGCCTACAGTACGGCGTCAAACGTACTAGGGGCTGCCAAATTTTTTCCTTTTTTACTTTCAGGAGTCCATACTCCGAATAAACTGTTCAGCTTCGCTGCCGCACAGACGATGCAAGACCCAGGAAAGCAGACAAAACAACGCCGCATTATGGAACTCTCAGGTGGTCTCTATTTCGAGCGATATATCTGTTTCTAAATTCCGCGGCCTGCGCCTGGTCAGGACATGTTAAATAGTCTAAAATATTTTTTGCTTATCGCACTACTTGTATCGTTCGGCTTGAATAAACATCCTCCTTATAAACAATGCATAGCTTTTGTCTATTTTTTGCATTATCATCTTTTAATATATATATGCTTATTCAAAAACATGATCGCACCCGTACACCATGGTACGGCAAACCACGCCAGGGGCTTTATTACCCTTTTATCTGGTGTGAGAAGTCCGTACACTTTCACAAGTGCGGCACCCCGAACTTATAGCACTATATGCATCGGCTCCGAGTCATGATTTTGGTCATATATTGGGTTTGCCCGGCTCCTATGTTTTGGTACCTTACGTTCCGCTCTATCGGCTAAGGTAGCACTAGGAGAACCACTGCGATTGTGCCCCAGATCAGGTGGGTGAGCACCTCAGTGGAGAAAGCTAAAACAGACTGTCATGATAAGGCGTGAGACCGGTCGCTGTTCGAGAGGTTTTTCGAGTCCTTAAAGGCTTATGCCGCTTTGAGCGAGGAGCTGGTTAAGTCCGGCCAAAGGCGTGGATAGCGCCCCGAACTCGGCCTTCCGAACTAGGGGCTTCGCCGAAATTTAAAATTATGAAGTTCTATGGCTAAGTGAGAGTGTTCAAGCATTATAGTCCGATTGCCTGGTTCGCTGTGCTGAGCGCCTCCCTCGAAGGACCCAACTATGGGAACAAGAGCCCTCAGGTTTATCCCGAACACCCCAGCACTAGCTGCATGGGGGCAGAAGCCGACGACTCGCCATCTCTCAATTATTGATAAACGGCCGCACAGAAAATAATATTTTAAATTCAGTAAGCATTGCTTAGCGCATATGAACAAGTTTTCAGCGCACAGGATACAAACGAGCGAGTTCATTGAAATATTACATCTTTGGTACATTCATCCGCTACAAGGCGAGCTCCGGCAAGAACTTCCTTCTAGTAGTTCTCGGGCTTGCGATGCTCCTTCCCCGCTGGCGGCCCGTCCCGCACTAGCTTTTCTCCGTCCAGCTTGCCCCAATGGACCCTTACACGGGCAAGGGCCCTCCGGGCACCTTCAATGCAGACGGAGCGCTTGATGACCTCAAGCCGTGGACAGGCTTCCACCAGCCGCCGCTCCAACCCGAAATAGCTCCCAGGCAGGGCCTCTCCAGGCCACAGCTGAACTAGTAAGACCTTCATGGCCTGTTCGGCCGCCTTGTGGAGCTCGACCAGCTGCTTCAGCTGATCGCTCAAGGGCACAGGGTGTCCGGCCTCAGAATACTGAGACCAGAACACACTCTCCATCGAGCTGTCCTCTTCAGCTCGGTAGAACGCGGCGGCGTTGGATGCGCTACGGGGAAGATCGAAGAACGCCCCTGGAGAACTCCGGATTCGGGTAAGTAATAGGTATTTTACTTCTATATTCCTACTTTGCATTGAGAATGCCTTACCCGCTGCTATCTTTTTCACATCCTCCAACTCTTGGAGGGCCTTCTGGGCTTCGGCCTTGGCACTCTTGGTGGTCTCAAGGGCAGAGGCAAGTTCGGTCGCTTGCGCTTTCGCTAAAAGCTCCAAACCCTCATGTTTTTTCATGAGAGCTTGCAGCTCCTGCTGCACCTCGCCGCATTGGACCCCAAGCTTTTCTCGCTCGGCGCACTCCTCGGCCATTTTCTTTTCGGCCTCAGCAAGCGCCTGCCTCAGGGTTGCCACCTCCGTTGCGGCCCCTACAATAGGCAGTACAATCCTGTTATTTTTTGCAATCAAGCCTCTCTATAGGCACATTTTACTATTGAGGGTATTTCTTACCTTCCTTTTCCTCGAGCTGCCTTTTGGCAAGGCCGAGCTCCTGCTCGGACCGCTCGAAGTCCTTTTTCAGGACTTCCACCTACGCAGTTAGTGCGGCGGTGGACAGCAGGGAAGCCTGCATACGCATATTTGACTTTTTATTGTTAGACTCCTGCGAAAATTATGAGATCCTCTATTCGGCCTTTCTTTCCGAACACCAAACAGAGCATCAGGGGCTACTGTCTATGCGGTTATGAATTTGGCACATTTTTTTACCTGGAAGCCTGTTAGAAGGCTAGCGCAAGCTTCATTCAGTCCGCTTTTGGCGGACTGAACCCTTTGGACCACCGCACTCATAACAGTACGGTGCTCCTCGTCGATGGTGGCACCCTCAAGGGCCTCCAACAGATTATCCGGCGCCTCTGGCTGGACAGAGGTCGCCGGCTCAGACAGCTTACTCCTCTTGGAAGGAGTTCGCCTACCGCGAGCCAGGATGGTTGAGTCTGGCGCGGTGTCCGGCACAAAGCCGGACTTGGAGCCCTGGGGGGTTTCATCCCCTTTACTCCTGGGGTCCCGAGGATTGCCTTGCGGCTCCTCTAGGACCACCTCCTCCTGCCCTGTTCGGCGGGACGCCGCTTCGGCGTCGCCCGCCCTGCTGGGGGAGATCGCGGGCGGGACAGAGTCCATGTCCGACGAATCCAGGGAGCCGCTCGACGAATCATCGAGTGCGGCCCGGGGCGGGCTGCACAAGTAACGTTCGACTTTAGGGAAAGCCACGCATCAGGAAATACTTGGAGTCACTCTGGTATGTAAACACTTACGATGTTGTCGGACGCTTGGTCCTGTCGGCCACTCCTTTCCGCCCTCTTCGGCGTCGTTGGAGTAGTCCGGTGGAGGGGTCTTCCTTTTCCTCGACCCCTCGGCCTCCCCCGTTGTGGCGGCCTTCTTCTTCTTCTCTCCCCTCACTGGGGGGGGGAGCTTTCTTGTTCCTCCTCGTTCTCACGAGGGGAGGGCGTCGCAGACTCGCCAGATGACGAGCTCTACACCACCATATTGCGGGCACTCTTTCGAACCCCGGTGGTCTTCTTCTTCTTGTCCTTCTTTTCTGGCACCACGTAAGGCGCCGGAGCCAGCAGCTTCTCTAGGAGAGCTGGGGCTTGGTCTTCGGGCAGAGGAGCCGGACAGTTAATTGGTCCAGCTATCTTCAGCCACGCCTGTCAAAGGCAAAGGGAGTTTTTAGATCCCGCATAGAGTTAATCTATGAAGAAAAGCTTAACGAACCTATCAATGGTATAGATAGCTTACCTCGCGAGCGTCACGCTGCGAGCTGTATCCACAAACTTCGGAGGCGGATGTGGGGCACTCGGCGCCTTTGGTCAGCATCTTCCAGACGTCTTCATACGTCGTATCGAAGAGCCTATTGAGGGTCTGGTGCTGCGCCGGGTCGAATTCCCACAAGGTGAAATCCCGTTGTTGGCACGGGAGGATCCGGCGGACGAGCATAACCTGGATGATGTTGACATGCCGAATTGGCTTGTTCACCAGGGACTGGATGCAAGTTTGCAATCCGGTCACTTCCTCTTCTTTGCCCCACGATAGGCCCGTCTCTTTCCAGGACTGGAGTCGCGTGGGGGTTCCGGATCGGAACTCAGGGGCTGCGACCCATTTCGAGTCGCGTGGCTCGGTGATGTAAAACCCCCCTGCCTGCCACCCCTTTAAGGTCTCCACAAAGGAGCCATCGAACCAGAGGGCATTGGCCATCCTGCCAGCCATAGCACCTCCGCACTCCGCCTGGGTGCCGGATACCACCTTAGGCTTGACGTTAAAGGTCTTGAGCCAGAGGCCGAAGTGGGGGTGGATGCGGAGAAAGGCCTCACACACGACGATGAATGCCGAGATGTTGAGGACAAAGTTTGGGGCCAGATCGTGGAAATCCAGGCCGTAATAGAACATGAGCCCCCGGACAAAAGGGTGGAGTGGAAAACCCAGTCCGTGGAGGAAATGGGGAAGAAAAACTACCCTCTCATTGGGCCTTGGGGTGGGAAGAAGCTGCGCTGCCTCAGGAAGCCGGTGTGGGATGTCCTTGGACAGATATCCGGCCTTCCTAAGCTTTTTGATTTGACCCTCCATGACGGAGGAAGCCATCCACTTGCCTCCCGCTCCAGACATCGTTGGAGCAGGTTGAGAAAGAAAGAGCGGACTTGGGCGTTGGAGCTTGAGTGCGCGAGAGATGGATGGGCAAAGGAGGAAGAAGGCGTAGGTGGAAGAGGTGGATCCTTATCCCCTTATATAGGCTGATGCTGTTATGCGTCCCCACCTACCTAATAAAACTCACTTGCCTCTCAAGCGCCGTGGTAAATGGCGTGGTTGGGTTACCCACGTCCGTATTAATGAGAATCCCGTTAAAAAGGGGCACACGATCTCTGCTTCAACAAGACGTGCGAAGGAAGCCGCCTCGTTGAACGTGCCGCGGTGGAACAGTAAAAAATAACACATACAGAAGGCTTGGTCGCAGTGTTATGACGCACTGCGGAATACGTCAGCAGATTTGATTTGTGTTCGCATTATTCTCTATATGGCAATACGTGGAAACTTGTTTTGTAGAGCCGGACACTATTTTTGGTGTTTATTATCTTCTTGAAGAACTTGGAGGAGGAACCCGCCTTGCAATGCCAAAGACGATTTGCACGCCGGACTCGTCGTCATTGAAGCCTGGTTCAGGGGCTACTGAGGGAGTCCTGGATTAGGGGGTGTTCGGATAGCCGGACTCCAGGACTATGAAGATACAAGATTGAAGACTTCGCCCCGTGTCCGGAAGGTTCTTTCCTTGGCGTGGAAGGCAAGCTAGGCGTGCGGATATTCAAGATCTCCTACCATTGTAACCGACTCTGTGTAACCCTAACCCTATCCGGTGTCTATATAAACCGAAGGGTTGTAGTCCGTAGGACAACGACAACAACCACAACTACCATCATCATACCATAGGCTAGCTTCTAGGGTTTAGCCTCCTTGATGTTGTGGTAGATCTACTCTTGTACTACCCATATCATCAATATTAATCTAGCAGGAGTAGGGTTTTACCTCCATCTAGAGGGCCCGAACCTGGGTAAAATAAAGTGTCCCTTGTCTCCTGTTACCATCCGACCTTGACGCACAGTTCGGGACCCCCTACCCGAGATCCGCCGGTTTTGACACCGACAACGGTCGTCACGGCCTTGTCCTCCACGCCGCCATCGTTGCCGGCCTCCCTGGCGAGCTGTGCCTCCCTCGCCCTAGTGGCGATCTAGTCCAGCTCCTCCTGGGTGGTGTCCATGACAAGCAGTCGCTCGGCGTTGGCATTGACGTACCCCTCGTGCAGGGAGTCAAAGAACTGCTGCACTTCGACGTCCTTCGGCTCCTTCCAGCTCGGATCGGGGCCATGCGCGTTGTAGTCCGGCATCTGTTGGGGAACGTAGTAATTTCAAAAAATTTCCTACGCACACGCAAGATCATGGTGATGCATAGCAACGAGAGGGGAGAGTGTTGTCTACGTACCCTCGTAGACCGAAGCGGAAGCGTTGACGCAACATAGAGGAAGTAGTCATACGTCTTCCCGATCCGACCGATCCAAGCGCCGTTATTCCGGCGCCTCCGAGTTCTTAACACACGTACAGCTCGATGACGTTCCCCGGGCTCCGATCCAGCGAAGCTTCGGGGATGAGTTCCGTCAGCACGATGGCGTGGTGACGATCTTGATGTACTACCGACGCAAGGCTTCGCCTAAGCACTGCAACAATATGACCGAGGTGGAATATGGTGGAGGGGGGCACCGCACACGGCTAAGGAACGATCACGAAGATCAACTTGTGTGTTCTAGGGTGCCCCCCTGCCCCCGTATATAAAGGAGCAAGGGGGGAGGCCGACCGGCCCTTGTGGCGCGCGCCAGGAGGAGGAGTCCTCCTCCTAGTAGGAGTAGGACGAGGGGGAAAGGAAGGGGGAGAGGGAGAGGGAAAGGGGGGTGCCGCCCCCCCTCTCCTAGTCCAATTCGGACCAGAGGGGGAGGGGGCGCGCGGCCCACCCTGGCCGCCCCTCTCTCTCTCCACTAAGGCCCATGTGGCCCAATACTTCTCCCAGGGGGGTTCCGGTAACCCTCCGGCACTCCGGTTTTCTCCGAAACCACTCGGAACCATTCCGATGTCCGAATATAGTTGTCCAATATATCAATCTTTACGTCTCGACCATTTCGAGACTCCTCGTTATGTCCGTGATCTCATCCGGGACTCCGAACTAACTTCGGTACATCAAAATGCATAAACTCATAATAACTGTCATCGTAACCTTAAGCGTGCGGACCCTACAGTTCGAGAACAGTGTAGACATGACTGAGACAAATCTCTGGTCAATAACCAACAGCGGGACCTGGATGCCCATATTGGCTCCTACACATTCTATGAAGATCTTTATCGATCAGACCGCATAACAACATACGTTGTTCCATTTGTCATCGGTATGTTACTTGCCCGAGATTCGATCGTCGGTATCCAATACCTAGTTCAATCTCGTTACTGGCATGTCTCTTTACTCGTTCTGTAATACATCATCTCGCAACTAACTTTATTGGTTGCAATGCTTGCAAGGCTTATGTGATGTGCATTACCGAGAAGGCCCTGAGATACCTCTCCGACATTCGGAGTGACAAATCCTAATCTCGAAATACGCCAACCCAACAAATACTTTCGGAGACACCTGTAGAGCACCTTTATAATCACCCAGTTACGTTGTGACGTTTGGTAGAACACAAAGTGTTCCTACGGTAAACGGGAGTTGCATAATCTCATAGTCATAGAAACATGTATAAGTCATGAAGAAAGCAATAGCAACATACTAAACGATTGGGTGCTAAGCTAATGGAATGGGTCATGTCAATCAGATCATTCAACTAATGATGTGACCTTGTTAATCAAATGACAACTCCTTTGTCTATGGTTAGGAAACTTAACCATCTTTGATTAACAAGCTAGTCAAGTAGAGGCATACTAGTGACACTGTGGTTGTCTATGTATCCACACATGTATTATGTTTCCGGTTAATACAGTTCTAGCATGAATAATAAACATTTATCATGATATATAAGGAAATAAATAATAACTATATTATTGCCTCTAGGGCATATTTCCTTCAGCGTCATGGCGATGATATCGGACCGGTGCGAGTTATTGCACAACGGGACCACCCCCGTCGGCAGCTTGAACAAAGGCCCCTTGAGGACCTTGCCGGCCTTCGCGGCGGCCCTCGCAACCTTGCCGGTCCGCTCGACCTCGCCGTCACGACCCACGTCAAGCTGGAAGAGCCGCTGGCAGAAATGGGCGTGCACCATCATCGTGAAGTTGTGGTCAAGGCCTAGGCGGAGTCGCATGATGTCAGCGGGGTTCGCGAAGAGCCGGGCTAGCCTCCACTTGTTATGCAGCGGAGCAATCCGCCGGCAGATGAAGTCCGCCCCGATCATTTCGAGGGTGAGCCCGGCCTAGGTAAGCCGGAGAATCCTGGTGGTGGAAACCGTGAACTTTCTGTCGGCGGCATCAACATCGCTCCAATCGCTGCCGTGAACCGGCGGCGCCCGGCGAACTTTGCAGAACGCCGGCGAGTCCTTCTCTTCAATCCAGCACCACCGGCCCCGCCACTCCTCCCACCTCTCCTTCATGGCGCCGTCCGGGTACGCCCCCTTGGATCTTGGGATCCAGGTGATGCAACCAGAGATGGCGCCCCCCGGCTCGATCCGAGGGGAGAAGTAATGGCGGAAGAGCGCCGTGTTGGGGTGCGCCCCGGCGAAGCCCTCGCAGAGATGCGCGAAAAGGGCCATGCATGCCACCGCATTCGGAGTAAAATCCTAGAGACGGAAGCCAAAGGTGTGCATGATGTCGCTGAAGAAATCAGAGAAGGGAGGGCAGAGCCCGCAAGAAAAGTAATCAACAAAGAAGGGGTACCGATTTGGGGCAGGGTCGGCGTAGGCGGCGGGGATGACACGCGTGGCCGGGTGCCCAGAATCCCCCCCCCCCCCCCGTCTTCACTCCCCACAGGGGCCTAAAGGAGTCCCGAAGCTCGAGCACGTCGACCGTCGAGGGGAAGAAGAAGGCGGACTGCATCCGTTGCCCCGACAGCACGCTCTTCGGTGGCTCCACAGCCCCGGCATCCTTGGCCGCCCCCTTGCCCTTGGTGGATTTTGGCGCCATGGTGGCTGAAGGAGGAGGGAGGACTGGAGGGCGGTAGAAGCACAACGGCGGCGAGCGGAGACGAAGCTTGGAGAAGAGGAGGGAGACAGCCGGAGGTCTCCGAGATTGGGGTAGCGCGAAGGGTAAAAGGAACAGTGCGCCCACGGTTATCCCTTTTTATGGGGAAGCCGCGGGGCACGCTGCCCATTTACTGCGATGTGACGCATGCTTGTGGAAACCGCCCCACGCATGCCGCCCACGTCACGCACACCCCTCCACGTGCGCGGGTCGTGGGAAGCACAGCGCGCGAAAAATCTTACCACGGTAAAAACCACCCCGCCTGCCTGCGCACCGTTTTGGGCCTGACCCAACAACATATCGCGCTTATGTGTGGCCCAGTCCTGGGGGCTCCTGTCGGTGTACAAAACTAGGGGCACATTTTTGCACCCCTTTATCTGTGCACGGGCAGTCAGAACCGCGCCCGCGACCACACCAACCAGAGCGAGGGAGCTGAGCCAAGGTAAGACCGAAGCCCAAGACGATCAAAGCAACACCAAGACCAAGGCCATAGAGATCAGATGGACGAAGCAGGTTTCCCCGGCAGGACCCTTGCCGGGGAAGCTCGCCCACGCCAGCCGAGCGAGCCACCCTCGAGCCCACCAATGCTCGACAAATGCATTGGGACAGGGCTCGGGAGGCACCTCTGTGGTGGCATGCATATCTTTGTGAAGACAAAGAATAGTCAAAATCAAATGAGGATAGGAAGGCGGCCATCCTCACCGTAGAAATCCACAAGACCCCCGGCAAGATCCTTGCCGGGGATGCCTGCGCGCCACGGCAAGACCCTTGCCAGGCCACCCGGCAAGGCCCTCGCCAAGCGCACCAGCAGGGCCACCGTCAGGCCCGCACCAGCCAAGTCTCCGTAGCCATTCGTGTGCAGCTGCCGACCCAACTAGCTGGGCAGGCACCTAGGTGGCAACATGCAGCCCTTCGTGGAGCCACCACCACCGCGCCACCTCAGCTGCCAGCCTGCCTACATGGCACCGCATGCATCGCTGGCCAGGGCGCGTGTCGAAGCTTGGAGGAGCGGCGACGGACGGAATGGGCCTCGCCCCCATCCCCGATAAAGTGAAGGGGCACCTAAGCCTCGCATTAAATGCGCTTTGTCCTATAATACCAGCGATAAGCTCGTGGCGCTGTAGCACTTTCCACCTCCTGTGTGCCACTGTGGTAGCCCCTTTCGCCTATAAAAGGAGGCCCATGGCACACGGGAGAAGGATTCGGCTTTTTGGAGCTCGTTACACCCCGTAGCTAGTTCAAGAACTCAGAATACATCCACCAAAGCAGGACTAGGGTTTTACCCATCCTCGCGGCCCGAACCTGGGTAAACGAACTGCTTGCTCTCTGTTAGACCCACTCTTCTCTCCACCCCGCGCCCCGCAATCGCAGGAGGGATTCTTGTGATCCCATAGGTGTCGTTTCCCACCGACACTTTTTGATAAAAAAAGTTTTTGTTGCTTTTGAAACTGGCGTTAAAAACCCGGCTCGACTGTCAATTACAAGTTGACGGTACATGATCAAATCATCATCCGGAGACTATCAGCCCGGTCTGGTTTTCAATGAAAAAATCAAAGTATGGAGTAAACCGGCATTTATCATAACCCGGAACGGTTTATACTATAAACCGGCCTTATGTCCACAGGAGTTGTTTCTCCTCCAAGAGTTGGGTCATGCCCCTTACTACAATGTTGGTTCGCCAACCTTATGTTTCAAAGTCACAGGTATTACATACATGTCTGTGTTTGGTTATCTTTTATAGCCTTGGTTATATACACTGGTTGTATATATATGTATGAGTATCATGACCTGCCCGGCGGTAAACCGCCAGGGCGCTTTGAGATTTTTATCTACAGGTACAGCTTAAATAAATGGCTATAAATATCATAAACATGTCGGTTTGAGCAAGCATCAGTTGCAGATAAAAATGCACGAAGGCATACCAGACCAAGTATTTTAACTAGCCTATTACAAGGCGTTCCAGTGCCCAAAAAGGATCATTGTTTTCTCAGATATATGTTGCAGCATGTGGAAGATTAAACCGGCTTCCGGTTTATGGTTGGTCACCAGCTTGGCCTGATGGTTGTGGATCATCTTGCGCCGGTTTAGCTTCCTCTTCTCTACCCAGTAGCTGGAAATCAACAGTTGCCCAGTCCATCCCAGTTAGGGCTTGGAATGCAGCCTCATATCAGCGTGGATGGTTCAATATCAGGGGCATAAGTGTGCTTACGGATTGGCGGGATTAGATTTTGAGCCTCTGGAATCGGTGCAACAATCCGCTTGGTCTTGTCATCATAGCCGGCTTGATAGTATGATAGGTCTGCTTCTTCAACCAGTTGACAAGCTAATGGGCGTACCTCCCGGTTTATAATCCAGAGATCATCTTCACCAAATTTTGTCCCGTCTTCCTTCAAGCTGGGATAACCTTGGGCCGCTTCAATTGGATCAAAGTCAGGTACCCATGCCTTTGCCCGGGTCAGTGCAGCCAAAGCGCCCGTTCTAGCATCAGACTTTTTCAGTTCGTCAACCCGGCCAGGAAGCATAGATAATCTTTCAATGATATCTTTGATCAAAGTGGGAGGCGGATTGTTGTGGGAAGCAATGTAGATGATCTGTTGTGCGCCAGTATACAGCTGCTCTATCAGAGTGTAGGCGGCTTTTAACTTCTTCTGAACATCAGATCCCAAGTGGCTAATACAAGTTCCTGTAGTATTGCAAGGATTAGTAAACCGGCAGCTACATGAAAGGATATGATCAAATTAGGAGACAAGGATGCTTATCAAACACAGCTGCAGTCATGGCATGAACCTGCCGCTTTACGCTGGTCAACTCATCAACCACCGGTTTAAGAGCGGCTTCTGCTTTTTCAGCCCTTTGCACCAAAGCGGACTTCTTAGTTTCCCAACCCGCCCGCTCCTTGTTGAAGCTCTCTTTAAGTTTCTCCATGGCGCTTAAAGCGCTGGTCAATTCTTCCTTCACCTTGGAGGTTTCAGCTTGTTGCGATTTAAGGTTCTCCTGCAGGTCAGCGATTTGGCTCTCTCTCTTGTTCAACTCGGCCTGCATAGAGACAGTTATATAATGAGGTGACAGTACATACTTGAACTACCAAGCACATAACAAGTTATGCCCTTGGTACTTGGGGGCTAATGCATATTTTCTCTTCATCATAAATTTTCTACAAGTCCCAAGCATAATACAAGTATTCAACTTGATACTTGGGGGCTAATGGATATTTGCTCAAAGACTACTGGTACAGAAGTTATGTTTTACAAAGTCCCGGCTCATCTTCATAAAAGTTAAACCGGCACTTGGGGGCTACTTCAGTGAAGTCCAGATGCATTGTTGCAGAGTATAAGGTTTTTTACTAAGTCCCGGTTTGGATTGGTATCTTAAACCATCACTTAGGGGCTACTGGAGTTGATAAATTGCGAATAAGAAAGTAAAGGGGCGGTGATTATGAAATTACCTCATATCATTCCTTCATCATATTAACCAAGCCGGCTTCGTAATCATGACTGGTATATAGACGGTTTAGATAGCCAGAATGAAGGTCTTGAGCATTCATATGGGCGTAAGCTGATAAATCGGTATTCCATTTGCCTTTGCCAATTGCAGAAAATTCCTCCTTGGCAGTATGCTTAAACAAGGCAACATGATTTCCTGGATCTGTATGGCCAATGCCAGTAATCAGAACATCATCATCCTTCTCCTCAGCAGCTCGTACTGAAGTTGCCGGTTTATCAGCATTTCTTGCTGGACTGGCCGGATTGTCAGTCCGGATGGGGCTTGTTGGCTGGTCGGTATGGCCGGTGGCATCAATTTTGGCCTGCTCCGTAACGAAGTCATGATCTTGAGGCGGTGGATCATTCAACATATCATCAATGTTGGCCTCTTCCGGATCTGAAGTCTTCTCCGGATTAACAGGCACGTTTTCATCACCCGGGGTGCTCAACCGAGCCTTCTTGCTTGGTCTGGGTTTAGCACTGAGAAAAGTAAGAAGACTGGAGATCAGTATAATGGATAAAAGGCATATTAAGGGTAAAAACAACTATATAACTCACCCAAGAACTGTCTTAAGGGGTGGAAGTTTGGTGGCCGATGACTCGCCAGAGGATGAATGAGAAGTGCCCTGATAATTCGAGTCAGACGGATTAAGAGGTTGACGAAAACAACCCGCTTTGGGGCATGAAGTATCAAGGGAATAAGAGACCCCTGATCGGTGTTTCCGAACCGGACTATTCGGTAAACCGGCAGAGGTAACTACCTGGCCGCTATGCCGTGTTGTGCGGCGAGCCTCGTGCTGTTGTGTCAAGAGGATGAGAAAATTTAAGTTTCCGGGTTGCTTGACGGATTTTTAGTGATGGCAAAGGGTTTGAATGGGAGGAAAGAACGATTACCTCTACAACATCAGCGTGACTGGCTTCGGCGTCATCCTGACAATAATCATCATCAATAAGGCGTATGAAAATGAACCAAGTGAGTCAAGTTCTACCTCTAAATCTGGATTACCCACATCATCATCAACTGGTGGATCGGAGGATGCAGTGGTCCTTTTTCTGTCGGCAGGCTTTTTCACAGCCTTGGTCTTTTGACGGGTTGGCTTCGCCGGCTTGTCTTGCGGGGGTTTCTTGTTCCAAAACTGATCATCGCCCTGTATAGAAAATAATCACACTTTTCGAGAATATTGAGACAGAAGCAATTTCAGATAAATAGTTGTTATGGTTCTTACAACTGGCGGTTTGTTGGTGGCACAGAAAGGGAGTAATCCGGTTTGGGCACAGACATCCTCCGGTTCATTCAACATCTTTTTTACAGCTTCAGTGACTTTTTCATCTATAAGCTGAATGTCAATATGCCGCTGAGCATCCTTCAAGTCCCCTGTATATTCAAACATCAAACCGGGGCGCTGGCTTAAAGGTAAAACGCTCCAACTTATCCAGCAGCGTGCAAGATCAACTCCTGTCAAACCGTTTGCTAGAAAGGCCCTGAGCTTTGATAGTTGAGGAGCATATCTGGCCCTTTCTTTGGTGGTCAACCTTTGAGGAAGAGGATGTGTATTGCTCAGATGTTCGGGACGGTAACCCGGCAGGGGATTTTCAAACGCTGGAGACGTGTCCTTGCAATAAAACCAGGTCTGGTTCCACTCTTTGGGATGACTATGGAGACTAGGATGAGGAAAGGTGACTTCTTTCCTTTTCTGAATTGCCATTCCACCCAATTTTGTGTTGGGTCCGTCTTTGAATTCAGTACGATGGTTTAGGTGAAAGAAATCCCTGAACAGTTCTGCTGTAGGTTCCTCCTGAAGGTAAAACTCGCAAAAAACTTGGAAGTGGAAGATATTGGTTACAGAGTTAGGGCCGATGTCTTGTGGGTGCAGTTGGAAGCTGGCCAGTACATCCCGGAATTTTTTTGAACCGGGATGGTCAAAACCCCGGCATATGTGATCAGCAAATACAATAACTTCTCCATCCTTGGGGGTAGGAGGACATTCCGGGCCAGGGACCCTCTAGTCAATGACATCTTTCTTTGTTAAAGCGCCCGTGCTAACAAGGTTGTCTAACTGTTCTTCAGTCACTCGAGAAGGGACCCAATTGCATTCGTAAACTTGCTTGGCCATGGCAGTAACGGATCTACAAACATGATAATTATCGGTTTAAGATTTGCAGTGGGCAAGTTATATGGTGGTACAAAGATGTAAGCACATTGTCAAACCGGGGTTGGTTGATCATAAACCGTAGTTTAGTAAAGCAAAGGCTAAATATGACGTATATTGGCGGTTCAACAAGGGGACTAATGGTATATCCCGGGTCGTCATTTTTCTAAAAATGTCAAACCGCCTAGTCTGACATTAAAGATACAAATCTACAGATGTATAAGTGAAGGAAAACAGATTTCACAAGTTGGCAGTACAATTTTGGATCTACTGCGTATCAGAAAAGGAAGATATATTCAAACCTAAGAAGTGGTACCGAAGCAGTGGATGAAGTTTCCGATGTGATCTTGTATTTTAAGAAGGTGCATTAGATGGGAAAGAAGAGCTACGACTACCATTGAACAGACTGACTATCAGATCTGGATCAAAACTCTATCATACAAGCAATGAACTCCGACGAACACCGAAGAACACCGAAACCCTAGAACAGATCTATGACGAAAGAGCAGAGAGCTTACCAGTGCTGATGAAGAAGCGGCAAAGCGCCGCAGTTTTCTAGTGCGTTCAGGGTGATGCAGCGGCCAGAGTTGACGCAGAGGCGGCGGCTGGCGGTGGCGGCGGAGCTCCAGAGGCTGAGCGGCGCAAGGAAGACGATGACGCAAAGAGGCATGAGGGGGGAAAAGGTGAAAATGACCCCTAGGCACTATTTATAAAGGCAAGGGATAAGTGTCAGGCGTGAAAGTCGAGGAGCCAGAAATTTGGAAATAAAGCGGAGCTGTTGCCTCGATTGTCAGAGACCCATTAATGAAGATGTGTCATACATAGTTTTTTAATAACAGATGACGTCATGACGGTTTACCACGGCCCGGGGAGATGACATCACGGCGGTTTACAAAATTTTGTGAAGATGTTGAAGACGAAGTTTTATTGATGACTGACATGAACCAAGTTCAAATCTGTCTGGGGCCTAATGTTGGGGATATTACTACTGGGCGTAAACCGGCCAGGAGAGGCCAGGTTAACTTCATCAGTAGTTCATTATGCTTGAAGCCCATGAAGACAGATGGTGACTCTGTGTAAAGGCCCAGGGCCCAGAACCAGTTTAAGGCCTGTAGTATAAACCCGCATTGATATGTGATGTCTACTACGCAACCTTCTTCTTGTAGACGTTGTTGGGCCTCCAAGTGCAGAGGTTTGTAGGACAGTAGCAAATTTCCCTCAAGTGGATGACCTAAGGTTTATCAATCTGTGGGAGGCGTAGGATGAAGATGGTCTCTCTCAAGCAACCCTGCAACCAAATAACAAAGAGTCTCTTATGTCCCCAACACACCCAATACAATGGTAAATTGTATAGGTGCACTAGTTCGGGGAAGACATGGTGATACAAGTGGAATATGGATGGTAGATATAGGTTTTTGTAAACTGAAAATATCAAAACAGCAAGGTAACAAGCGGTAAAAGTGAGCGTAAACGGTATTGCAATGCTAGTAAACAAGGCCTAGGGTTCATACTTTCGCTAGTGCGAGTTATCTCAACAATAATAACATAATTGGATCATATAACTATCCCTCAACATGTTGGGGATCGTAGCAGAAATTCAAAATTTTCTACGCAACACCAAGATCAATCTAGCAATGAGGGAAGGAGAGTGCATCTACATACCCTTGTAGATCGCTAAGCGGCAGCGTTCAAGTGAACGGGGTTGATGGAGTCGTACTTGTCGTGATACAAATCAACGATGATCCTAGTGCCGAATGGACGACACCTCCGCGTTCAACACACATGCAGCCCGGTGACATCTACCACACCTTGATCCAGCAAGGGAAGAAGGAGAGGTTGGGGAAGACTCCGTCCAGCAGCAGCACGACGGCGTGGTGGTGAAGGAGGAGCGTGGCAATCCTGCAGGGCTTCGCCAAGCACCACGGGAGAGGAGGAGGACTTGGGAGAGGGGGAGGGCTGCGCTAGATCTTGGGTGTGGCTGTGCTCTCTCTCCCTCACTATATATAGGGGGAAAGGAGGAGGGGGAGGCGCCCTAGGGTTCCCTAGGGGAGGGGCGGCGGCCACAGGGGAAACTCTAGATGGGTTTGGGCGCCCCCACCCCCTAGGAAACTTGCCCCCCAAGCCGGGAGGGGCGGCTGCCCTAGGGGTGGCGCCCCCACCTCTCCTGGTTATGTGAGATGGGGTGGGAGGGGCGCTCAGCCCCTTAGTGGGCTGATGTTCCCTCTCCCCTTGGCCCATAAGGCCCCCCAACGCTTGTCGGGGCCTCCGAAACCCCTTTCGGACACGCTGGTCATCACCTGGTACTCCCGGAACAATTCCGGACTCCAATACCCTTCGTCCAATATACTGATCTTCACCTCCGGACCATTCCTGAGCTCCTCCTCATGTCCGAGATCTCATCCGGGACTCCAAACAACCTTCGGTAACCACATACATCTATTCCCTATAAACCTAGCGTCATCGAACCTTAAGTGTGTAGACCCTACGGGTTCGGAAACCATGTAGACATGACCGAGACACCTCTCCGGCCGATGTTGGCTCCCACATGTTCCACGATGATCTCATCGGATGAACCACGATGTCGAGGATTTAATCAATCCCGTATTCAATTCCCTTTGTCTAGCGGTATTGTACTTGCCTGAGATTTGATCATCGGTATCCGATACCTTGTTCAATCTCGTTACTGGCAAGTCTCTTTAATCGTTCCGTAACACATCATCCCGTGATCAACTCCTTGGTCACATTGCGCATATGATGATGTCCTACCGAGTGGGCCCAGAGATACCTCTCTGTCACACGGAGTGACAAATCCCAGTCTCGATTCGTGCCAACCCAACAGACACTTTCGGAGATACCCTTAGTGTACCTTTATAGCCACCCAGTTACGTTGTGACGTTTGGCACACCCAAAGCATTCCTACGGTATCCGGGAGTTGCACAATCTCATTGTCTAAGGAAATGATACTTGACATTAGAAAAGCTTTAGCATACAAACTACACGATCTTTGTGCTAGGCTTAGGATTGGGTCATGTCCATCACATGATTCTCCTAATGATGTGATCCCGTTATCAACGTCATCCAATGTCCATGGTCAGGAAACCGTAACCATCTATTGATCAACGAGCTGGTCAACTAGAGGCTTACTAGGGACATGGTGTTGTCTATGTATCCACACATGTATCTGAGTTTCCTATCAATACAATTCTAGCATGGATAATAAACGATTATCATGAACAAGGAAATATAATAATAAATAATTTGTTATTGCCTCTAGAGCATATTTCCAACAGTCTCCCACTTGCACTAGAGTCAATAATCTAGTTCACATCGCCATGTGATTAACATTCACAGGTCACATCGCCATGTGACCAACATCCAAAGAGCTTACTAGAGTCAACAATCTAGTTCACATCACTATGTGATTAACACTCAGTGAGTTCTGGGTTTGATCATGTTGCTTGTGAGAGAGGTTTTAGTCAACGGGTCTGCAACATTCAGATCCGTATGTACTTCGCAAATCTCTACGCTATATTTGGAGCCATTTCAAATAACTGTTCTACTTGGAGCTATTTGAAATTGTTGCTCCATTATACGTATCCGGTATCTCTACTCAGAGTTATCCGGATAGGTGTTAAGCTTGCATCAACGTAACTCTTTATGTCGAACTCTTTATCACCTCCATAACCGAGAAACATATCCTTATTCCTCTAAGGATAATTTTGACCGCTATCTGGTGATCTACTCCTAGATCACCTTTGTACTCTCTTGCCAGACATGTTGCAAGGCACACATCAGGGGCGGTACTCAGCATGGCACACCATATAGATCCTATGAAAAAAGCATAGGGGACGACCTTCGTCCTTCCTCTTTCTTCTGCCGTGGTCGAGCTTTAAGTCTTAACTTCATACCTTACAACTCAGGCAAGAACTCCTTCTTTGGCTGATCCATCTTGAACTCCTTCAAGATCATGTCAAGGTATGTGCTCATTTGAAAGTACCATTAAGCGTTTTTGATCTATCCTTATAGATCTTGATGCTCAATGTTTAAGTAGCTTAATCAAGGTTTTCCATTGAAAAACAAGTTTCAAATAACCCTATATGCTTTCCACAAATTCTACATCATTTCGGATCAACAATATGTCATCCACATATACTTATCAGAAATGTTGTAGTGCTCCCACTCACTTTATTGTAAACACAAGTTTCTAACAAACTCTGTATAAACCCATAAACTTTGATTACTCCATCAAAGTGTATATTCCGACTCCGAGATGCTTGCTCTAGTCCATGGAAGGATCGCCGGAGCTAGCATACCTTTTAGCATCCTTAGGATAGACAAAACCTTTCTTATTGTATCACATACAACCTTTCCTTACGAAAACTGGTAAGGAAACTTGTTTTGACATCCATCTGCCAGATTTCATAAATGCAGCTTATGCTAACATGATTCCGACGGACTTAAGCATCGGTACGGGTGAGAAAATCTCATCGTAGTCAACTACTTGAACTTGTGAAAAACTTTTCGCCACAAGTCGAGCTTCATAGACGGTGACATTACCGTCCACGTCCGTCTTCTTCTTAAAATCCACATGTACCTAATAGCCTTACGACCATCAAGTAGTTTCTTCCAAAGTCTACACCTTGTTTTCATACATGGATCCTCTCTCGGATTTTATGGCCTCGAGCCAATTTTCGGAATCCGGGCCCACCATCGCTTCTCCATAGCTCTTAGGTTCATCGTTGTCCAACAACGTGACCTTTAAGACAGGGTTACCACTTAGAAGTTGTACACACCCTTGTCAACCTATGAGGTTCGATAGTAACTCGATCTGAAGCTCCATGATCATCATCATTAGCTTTCTCTTCAACTGAGGCAGGTGCCACAGAAATAGTTTTCCTGTGCTGCGCTACTCTTGGTTGAAGTAAAGGTTCAACAACCTCATCAAGTTCTATCTTCCTCCCACTCAATTCCTTCGAGAGAAACTCTTTCTTGAGAAAGGACCTAATTCTAGAAACAATCCCTATTGCTTTCGGATCTGAGACATGAGGTATACCCAACTATTTTGGGTGTCCTATGAAGATGCATTTATCCGCTTTGGGTTCGAGCTTATCAGCCTGAAACTTTTTCACATAAGCGTCGCAGCCCCAAACCTTTTAAGAAACGACAGCTTAGGTTTCTCTGAACCATAGTTCATACGGTGTTGACTCAAACGGAATTGTGTGGTGCCCTATTTAAAGTGAATGTGGTTGTCTCTAATGCCTAACCCATAAACAATAGTGGTAATTTGATAAGAGACATCATGGTATGCATCATATCCAATAGGGTGCAGTTATGATGTTCGGACACACCATCACACTATGGTGTTCCAGGCTGTATCAGTTGTGAAACTATTTCCACAATGTCTTAATTCTGTGCCAAACTCGTAATTCAGATATTCATCTCTATGATCATATCATAGATATTTCATCCTCTTGTCACGACGATCTTTCAACTTCACCCTGAAATTACTTGAACCTTTCAATATTTCAGACTCGTGATTCATCAAGTAAATATACTCAGCATCTACTTAAATCATCTGTGAAGTAAGAACATAACGATATCCACTACATGCCTCAGCACTCATTGGACTATACACATCAAGATGTATTACTTCCAACAAGTTGCTTTCTTGTTCCATCTTACTGAAAACGAGGCCTTTCAGTCATCTTGCCCATGTGGTATGATTTGCATGTCTCAAGTGATTCAAAATCAAGTGAGTCCAAAGATCCATCAACATGGAGCTTTTTCATGCGTTTTATACCAATATGACTCAAATTGCAGTGCCACAAGTATGTGGTAATATCATTATTATCTTATATCTTTTGGCATGAACATGTGTATTACTACGATCGGGATTCAATAAACCATTCATTTTAGGTGCAAGACCATTGAAGGCATTATTCAAATAAATAGAGTAACCATTATTCTCCTTAAATGAATAACCGTATTGCGATAGACATACTCCAATCATGTCTATGCTCAATGCAAACACCAAATAACAATGATTTAGGTTTAACACCAACCCCGATGGTAGAGGGAGCGTGCAATGTTTGATCACATCAACCTTGGAAACTCTTCCAACACCTATCGTCGTCTCACCTTTGGCTAGTCTCCGTTTATTCTGTAACCTTTTATTTCGAGTTACTAACACTTAGCAACCGAACCGGTATCTAATACCCTGCTGCTACTAGGAGTACTAGTAAAGTACACATTTAATATATGTCCAATACATACTTCTGTCAACCTTGTCAGCCTTCTCATCTACCAAGTATCTAGGGTGGTTCTGCTTCAGTGACCGTTCCCCTTATTACAGAAGCACTTAGTCTCGGGCTTGGGTTCAACTTTGGGTTTCTTCACTAGAGCAGCAACTGATTTGTTGTTTCATGAAGTATCCCTTTCTTGCCCTTGCCATTCTTGAAACTAGTGGTTTTACTAACCATCAACAATTGATTCTCCATATTGATTTCTACTTTCGCGGTGTCGCGAATAGCTCAAGGATCATATCTATCCCTGATATGTTATAGTTCATCATGAAACTCTAGTAGCTTGGTGACAGTGACTTTGGAGAACCATCACTATCTCATCTGGAAGATTAACTCCCACTCGATTCAAGCGATTGTTGTACTCATACAATATGAGCACATGCTCAACGATTGAGCTTTTCTCCTTAATTTGCAGGCTTAAGAAACTTGGCAAAGGTCTCATACCTCTTGACGTGGGCACTAACCTGAAATCCCAATTTCAGTCCTTGAAATATCTCATATGTTCTGCGATGTTTCAAAAACATCTTTGGTGCCTCAATTCTAAACCATTTAGCATTACGCACTGAACTAACATGTAGTCATCAAAACGTGTATGTCGGATGTTCGCAACATCCATAACCGACGTTCGAGGTTCAACTTACTGAGCGGTGCATTAGGGACATAAACCTTCTGTGCAGTAATGAGGACAATCCTCAGTTTACGGACCCAGTCCGCATAATTGCTACTATCAACTTTCAACTAAATTTTCTCTAGGAACATATTTAAACCAGTAGAACTAAAGCGTAAGCTACCACATAATTTGCAAAGTCCTTTTGACTATGTTCATGATAGTTGAGTTCATCTTATTATTTCATGAACTCCCACTCAGATAGACATCCCTCTAGTCATCTAAGTGATACACGATCCGAATCAACTAGGCCATGTCCAATCATCACGTGAGACGGACTAGTCATCATCGGTGAACATCTCATGTTGATCGTACCTTCTATACGACTCATGTTCGACCTTTCGGTCCTCCGTGTTCCGAGGCCATGTCTGTACATGCTAGGCTCGTCAAGTTAACCTAAGAGTTTCGCATGTGTTCCGAGGCCATGTCTGTACATGCTAGGCTCGTCAACACCCGTTGTATTCGAACGTAAGAATCTATCACACTCGATCATAACGCGGTGCTTCGAAACGACGAACCTTCGCAATGGTGCACAGTTAGGGAGAACACTTTTCTTGAAATTTTAGTGAGGGATCATCTTATTTAAGCTACCGTCGTTCTAAGCAAATAAGATGTAAAAACATGATAAACATCACATGCAATCAAATAGTGACATGATATGGTCATCATCACTTTGCTCCTTTTGATCTCCATCTTCGGGGCTCCATGATCATCATTGTCACCGGCATGACACCATGATCTCCATCATCATGATCTCCATCATCGTGTCTTTGTGAAGTTGTATCGCCAACTATTACTTCTACTACTACAGCTAACGGTTAGCAACAAAGTAAAGTAATTACATGACGTTTATGTTGACACGCAGGTCATAAATAAATTAAGACAACTCCTATGGCTCCTGTCGGTTGTCATACTCATCGACATGCAAGTCGTGATTCCTATTACAAGAACATAATCATCTCATACATCACATATATCATTCATCACATCCTTTGGCCATATCACATCACAAAACACTTGCTGCAAAAACAAGTTAGACGTCCTCTAATTGTTGTTGCAAGTTTTTACGTGGCTGCTATAGGTTGCTAGCAAGAACGTTTCATACCTACGCCAAAACCACAACGTGAATTGCCAATTTCTATTTACCCTTCATAAGGACCCTGTTCATCGAATCCGATCCGACTAAAGTGGGAGAGACAGACACCCGCCAGCCACCTTATGCAACTAGTGCATGTCAGTCGGTGGAACCGGTCTCACGTAAGCGTACGTGTAAGGTTGGTCCGGGCCGCTTCATCCCACAATGCCGCCGAATCAAGATAAGACTAGTAATGGCAAGTAAATTAACAAAATCAACGCCCACGACTAGTTTGTGTTCTACTCGTGCATAGAAACTACGCATAGACCTACCTCTGATACCACTGTTGGGGATCGTAGAAGAAATTCAAAATTTTCTACGCAACACCAAGATCAATCTATGGAGTAATCTAGCAACGAGGGAAGGAGAGTGCATCTACATACCCTTGTAGATCGCTAAGCGGAAGCGTTCAAGTGAACGGGGTTGCTGGAGTTGTACTTGTCGTGATCCAAATCACCGATGATCCTAGTGCCGAACGGACGCCACCTCCACATTCAACACACATGCAGCCCGGTGACGTCTCCCACACCTTGATCCAGCAAGGGGAGAAGGAGAGGTTGGGGAAGACTCCGTCTAGCAGCAGCACGACGGCGTGGTAATGAAGGAGGAGCGTGGCAATCCTGCAAGGCTTCACCAAGCACCGCGAGAGAGGAGGAGGACATGGGAGAGGGGGAGGGTTGCGCCAGATCTTGGGTGCGGCTGCCCTCTCTCTCCCTCACTATATATAGGGGGAAGGAAGGAGGGGGAGGCGCCCTAGGGTTCCCTAGGGGAGGGGCGGCGGCCACAGGGGAAACCCTAGATGGGTTTGGGCGCCCCCACCCCCTAGGAAACTTGCCCCCCAAGCCGGGAGGGGCGGCTGCCCTAGGGGTGGCGCCCCCACCTCTCCTGGTTACATGAGATGGGGTGGGAGGGGCGCTTATCCCCTTAGTGGGCTGATGTGCCCTCTCCCCTTGGCCCATAAGGCCCCTAACGCTTGTCGGGGCCTCTGAAACCCCTTTCGGACACGCTGGTCATCACCTGGTACTCCCGAAACAATTCCGGACTCCAATACCCTTCGTCCAATATACCGATCTTCACCTCCGTACCATTCCGGAGCTCCTCGTCATGTCCGGGATCTCATCCGGGACTCCGAACAACCTTTGGTAACCACATACATCTATTCCCTATAACCCTAGCGTCACCGAACCTTAAGTGTGTAGATCCTACGGGTTCGGGAACCATGTAGACATGATCGAGACACCTCTCCGGCCAATAACCAACAGCGGGATCTGGATACCCATGTTGGCTCCCACATGTTCCACGATGATCTCATCGGATGAACCATGATGTGGAGGATTTAATCAATCCCGTATTCAATTCCCTTTGTCTAGCGGTATTGTACTTGCCCGAGATTCGATCGTCGGCATCCGATACCTTGTTCAATCTCGTTACCGGCAAGTCTCTTTACTCGTTCCATAACACATCATCCCATGATCAACTCCTTGGTCCATTGTGCATATGATGATGTCCCACCAAGTGGGCCCAGAGATACCTCTCCGTCACACGGAGTGACAAATCCCAGTCTCGATTCGTGCCAACCCAACAAACACTTTCGGAGATACCCGTAGTGTACCTTTATAGCCACCCAGTTACATTGTGACGTTTGGCACACCCAAAGCATTCCTACGGTATCCGGGAGTTGCACAATCTCATGGTCTAAGGAAATGATACATGACATTAGAAAAGCTTTAGCATACGAACTACACGATCTTTGTGCTAGGCTTAGGATTGGGTCTTGTCCAGCACATGATTCTCCTAATGATGTGATCCCGTTATCAACGACATCCAATGTCCACGGTCAGGAAACCGTAACCATCTATTGATCAACGAGCTAGTCAACTAGAGGCTTACTAGGGACATGGTGTTGTCTATGTATCCACACATGTATCTAAGTTTCCTATCAATACAATTCTAGCATGGATAATAAACGATTATCATGAACAAGGAAATATAATAATAACTAATTTGTTATTGCCTCTAGAGCATATTTCCAACATTGATATGTGATATGTGATGTCTACTACGCAACCTTATTCTTGTAGACGTTGTTGGGCCTCCAAGTGCAGAGGTTTGTAGGACAGTAGGAAATTTCCCTCAAGTGGATGACCTAAGGTTTATCAATCCGTGGGAGGTGTAGGATGAAGATGGTCTCTCTCAAGCAACCCTGCAACCAAATAACAAAGAGTCTCTTGTGTCCCCAACACACCCAATACAATGGTAAATTGTATAGGTGCACCAGTTCGGCGAAGAGATGGTGATACAAGTGCAATATGGATGGTAGATATAGGTTTTTGTAAACCAAAAATATAAAACAGCAAGGTAACAAGCGGTAAAAGTGAGCGTAAACGGTATTGCAATGCTAGTAAACAAGGCCTAGGGTTCATACTTTCGCTAGTGCGAGTTCTCTCAACAATAATAACATAATTGGATCATATAACTATCCCTCAACATGCAACAAAGAGTCACTCCAAAGTCACTAATAGCAGAGAACCAACAAAGAGATTATGGTAGGGTATGAAACCACCTCAAAGTTATTCTTTCCAATCAATCCGGTGGGCTATTCCTATAAGTGTCACAAACAGCCCTAGAGTTCGTACTAGAATAGCACCTTAAGACACAAATCAACCAAAACCCTAATGTCACCTAGATACTCCAATGTCACCTCAAGTATCCGTGGGTATGATTATACGATATGCATCACACAATCTCAATTCATCTACTCAAACCAACACATAGAACCTCAAAGAGTGCCCCAAAGTTTCTACCGGAGAATCACGACGAAAACGTGTGCCAACCCCTACGCATAGGTTCATGGGCGGAACCCGCAAGTTGATCACCAAAACATACATCAAGTGTTTTCAGATCTTTAAAGACTCAATCCGATAAGATAACTTCAAAGGGGAAACTCAATCCATTACAAGAGAGAAGAGGGGGAGAAGCAACATAAGATCCGACTATAATAGCAAAGCTCGTGATACATCAAGATCGTGCCAAATCAAGAACACGAGATAGAGAGATCAAACACATAGCTACTGGTACATACCCTCAGCCCCGAGGGTGAACTACTCCCTCCTCGTCATGGAGAGCGCCGGGATGATGAAGATGGCCACCGGTGAGGGTTCCCCCCTCCGGCAGGGTGCCGGAACAGGGTCCCGAGAGGTTTTTGGTAGCTACATAGGCTTGCGGCGGTGGAACTCCCGATCTATTCTTCGTTTTGGAAGTTTTAGGGTACGTAGGTATATATGGGTGCACGAAGTACGTCGGTGGAGCTTCAGGGGCCCCACGAGGCAGGGGGCGCGCCCCCACCCTCGTGATCACCTCCCTTATCTCCTAACATGGGGTCCAAGTCCATCTGGTAGCTTTCCTTCCAAAAATAACTTCTCCAGTTGATTTCGTTTCGTTTCGACTCCGTTTGATATTCCAGTGACCAGTCAGCTTGTAGTAGAAGTAGTTAGTTTCAGGCTTAGGTCCAGACTTGGGTTTCTTCTCCTGAGCAGCAACTTGCTTGCTGTTCTTCTTGAAGTTCCCCTTCTTCCCTTTACCCCTTTTCTTGAAACTAGTGGTCTTGTTGACCATCAACACTTGATGCTCCTTCTTGATTTCTATCTCCACAGCCTTTAGCATTGCGAATAGCTCGGGAATTGTCTTATCCCACCCTTGCATATTATAGTTCATCACGAAGCTCTTGTAGCTTGGTGGAAGTGATTGGAGAATTCTGTCAATGACGCAATCATCCGGAAGATTAACTCCCAGTTGAATCAAGTGATTACAATACCCAGACATCTTGAGTATATGCTCACTGACAGAACTATTCTCCTCCATCTTGCAGCTATAGAACTTATTGGAGACTTCATATCTCTCAATCCGGGCATTCTGTTGGAATATTAACTTCAACTCCTGGAACATCTCATATGCCCCATGACGTTCAAAATGTCGTTGAAGTCCCGGTCCTAAGCCGTAAAGTATGGCACACTGAACTATCAAGTAGTCATCAGCTTTGCTCTGCCAGACATTCATAACATCTGGTGTTGCTCCTGCAGCAGGCCTGGCACCCAGCGGTGCTTCCAGGACGTAATTCTTCTGTGCAGCAATGAGGATAATCCTCAAGTTACGGACCCAGTCCGTGTAATTGCTACCATCATCTTTCAACTTTGCTTTCTCAAGGAACGCATTAAAATTCAACGGAACAACAGCACGGGCCATCTATCTACAATCAACATAAACAAGCAAGATACTATCAGGGACTAAGTTCATGATAAATTTAAGTTCAATTAATCATATTACTTAAGAACTCCCACTTAGATAGACATCCCTCTAATCCTCTATGTGATCACGTGATCCAAATCAACTAAACCATAACCGATCATCACGTGAAATGGATTAGTTTTCAATGGTGAACATCATTATGTTGATCATATCTACTATATGATTCATGCTCGACCTTTCGGTCTCCGTGTTCCGAGGCCATATCTGCATATGCTAGGCTTGTCAAGTTTAACCTGAGTATTCTGTGTGTGCAAAACTGGCTTGCACCCGTTGTAGATGGACGTAGAGCTTATCACACCCGATCATCACGTGGTGTCTGGGCACGACGAACTTTGGCAACAGTGCATACTCAAGGAGAACACTTCTTGATAATTTAGTGAGAGATCATCTTATAATGCTACCGTCAATCAAAGCAAGATAAGATGCATAAAAGATAAACATCACATGCAATCAATATAAGTGATATGATATGGCCATCATCATCTTGTGCTTGTGATCTCCATCTCCGAAGCACCGTCATGATCACCGTCGTCACCGGCGCGACACCTTGATCTCCATCGTAGCATCCTTGTCGTCTCGCCAATCTTATGCTTCTACGACTATCCCTACCGCTTAGTGATAAAGTAAAGCATTACCGGGCGATTGCATTGCATACAATAAAGCGACAACCATATGGCTCCTGCCAGTTGCCGATAACTCAGTTACAAAACATGATCATCTCATACAATAAAATTTAGCATCATGTCTTGACCATATCACATCACAACATGCCCTGCAAAAACAAGTTAGACGTCCTCTACTTTGTTTGTTGCAAGTTTTACGTGGCTGCTACCGTCTTAAGCAAGAACCAATACCTACGCATCAAAACCACAACGATAGTTTGTCAAGTTGATGCCGTTTTAACCTTCGCAAGGACCGGGCGTAGCCACACTCGGTTCAACTAAAGTTGGAGAAACTGACACCCGCCAGCCACCTGTGTGCAAAGCACGGCGGTAGAACCAGTCTCGCGTAAGCATACGCGTAATGTCGGTCCGGGCCGCTTCATCCAACAATACCGCCGAACCAAAGTATGGCATGCTGGTAGGCAGTATGACTTATATCGCCCACAACTCACTTGTGTTCTACTCGCGCATATAACATCAAACCATAAAACCTAGGATCGGATGCCACTGTTGGGAAACGTAGTAATTTCAAAAAAATTCCTACGCGCACGCAATATCATGGTGATGCATAGCAACGAGAGGGGAGAGTGTTGTCTACGTACCCTCGTAGACCGAAGCGGAAGCATTGACGCAACGTAGAGGAAGTAGTCGTACGTCTTCCCGGTCCAACCGATCCAAGTACCGTTACTCCGGCACCTCCGAGTTCTTGACACACGTACAGCTCGATGACGCTCCCTGGGCTCCGATCCAGCAAAGCTTCGGGGAGGAGTTTCGTCAGCACGACGGCGTGGTGACGATCTTGATGTTCAACCGTCGCAGGGCTTCGCCTAAGCACTGCTACAATATGACCGAGGTGTAATATCGTGGAGGGGGGCACCGCACACGGCTAAGGAACGATCACGAAGATCAACTTGTGTGTTCTAGGGTGCCCCCCTGCCCCCGTAAATAAAGGAGCCAAGGGGAGGGGGCGGCCGACCAAGGAGGGGGCGCGCCAGGGGGGAGTCCTACTCCCACCGGGAGTAGGACTCCCTTCTTTCCTAGTTGGAGAAGGAGAAGAGGGGAAAGAGGAGGAAGAGGGAAAGGAAAGGGGGGGCGTTGCCCCCTTTCCCTTGTCCTATTCGGACTAGGAAGGGGAGGGGCGCGCGGCCACCTCCTGCCTCCTTCTCTCTTCTCCCTCAAGGCCCATGTAGGCCCAGTAACCCCCCGGGGGGTTCCAGTAACTCCCCGGTACTCCGGTAAAATGCCGATTTCACCTGGAACTATTCCGATGTCCAAATATAGGCTTCCAATATATAGATCCTTATGTCTCGACCATTTCGGGACTCCTTGTCATGTCCGTGATCACATCCGGGACTCCGAACAACCTTCGGTACATCAAAATACATAAACTCATAAAAAACTGTCATCGTAACTTTAAGGGTGCGGACCCTACGGTTCGAGAACAATGTAGACATGACCGAGACACATCTCCGGTCAATAACCAATAGCGGGACCTGGATGCCCATATTGGTTCGTACATATTCTACGAAGATCTTTATCGGTCAGACCGCATAACAATATACGTTGTTCCCTTTGTCATCGGTATGTTACTTGCCCGAGATTCGATCGTCGGTATCCAATACCTAGTTCAATCTCGTTACCGGCAAGTCTCTTTACTCATTCCGTAATACATCATCTCACAACTGACACATTAGTTGCAATGCTTGCAAGGCTTATGTGATGTGCATTACCGAGAGGGCCCAGAGATACCTCTCCGACAATCGGAGTGACAAATCCTAATCTCGAAATACGCCAACCCAACAAGTACCTTTGGAGACACATGTAGAGCACCTTTATAATCACCCAGTTACGTTGTGACGTTTGGTAGCACACAAAGTGTTCCTCCGGTAAACGGGAGTTGCATAATCTCATAGTCATAGGAGCATGTATAAGTCATGAAGAAAGCAATAGCAATATACTAAACGATCGGGTGCTAAGCTAATGAATGGGTCATGTCAATCAGATCATTCAACTAATAATGTGACCTCGTTAATCAAATAACAACTCTTTGTCTATGGTTAGGAAACATAACCATCTTTGATTAACGAGCTAGTCAAGTAGAGGCATACTAGTGACACTCTGTTTTTCTATGTATTCACACATGTATTACGTTTTCGGTTAATACAATTCTAGCATGAATAATAAACATTTATCATGATATAAGGAAATAAATAATAACTTTATTATTGCCTCTAGGGCATATTTCCTTCAATAACATGGAGCAATCAAAAATTATAGATACGCTGGAGACGTATCAAGCATCCCCAAGCTTAATTCCTGCTCTTCCTCGAGTAGGTAAATGATAGAAAGAGAATATTTGATGCGGAGTGCTACTTGGCATAATTTCAATGCAAATCTTCTTAATTGTGGTATGAATATTCAGATTCGAAAGATTCAAGACAAAAGTTCATATTGACATGAAAATAATAATACTTCAAGCATACTAACAAAGCAATTATGTCTTCTAAAAATAACATGGCCCAAGAAAGTTATCCCTACAAAGTCATATAGTCTGGCTATGCTCTATCTTCACCACACAAAGTATTTAAGTCCTGCACAACCCCGATGACAAGCCAAGCAATTGTTTCATACTTTAACATTTTCAAAACTTTTTCGATTCTCACGCAATACATGAGCGTGAGCCATGGATATAGCACTATATGTGGAATAGAATGGTGGTTGTGGAGAAGACAAAAGGAGGGCAAGGTAGTCTCACATCAACTAGGCGTATCAACGGGCTATGGAGATGCCCATCAATAGATATCAATGTGAGTGAGTAGGGATTGCCATGCAACGGATGCACTAGGGCTATAAGTATATGAAGGCTCATAAGAAGAAACTAAGTGGGTGTGCATCCAACTCGCTTTCTCACGAAGACCTAGGGCAATTTGAGGTAGCCCATCATTGAATATACAAGCCAAGTTCTATAATGAAAAATTCCCACTAGTATATGAATGTGATATCATAGGAGACTCTCTATCATGAAGATCATGGTGCTACTTTGAAGCACGAGTGTGGTAAAAGGATATTAGCATTGCCCCTTCTCTCTTTTTCTCACATTTTTTTTATTTTTTAAGTCGGGCCTTTTCTCTTTTTTTATGGCCTCTTTCTTTTACTTTTTTTATTTTTCGTCCGGAGTCTCATCCTGACTTGTGGGGGAATCCTAGTCTCCATCATCCTTTCCTCACTGGGACAATGCTCTAATAATGATGATCATCACACTTTTATTTACTTACAACTCAACAATTACAACTCGATTCTTTGAACAAAATATGACTCTATATGAATGCCTCCGGCGGTGTACCGGGATGTGCAATGACTCATGAGTGACATGTAAGAAAGAATTATGAACGGTGGCTTGCCACAAATACAATGTCAACTACATGATCATGCAAAGCAATATGACAATGATGGAGTGTGTCATAGTAAACGGAACGGTGGAAAGTTGCATGGCAATATATCTCGGAATGGCTATGGAAATGACATGATAGGTAGGTATGGTGGCTGTTTTGAGTAAGGTATATGGTGGGTGTATGATACCGGCGAAAAGTGCGCGGTATTGGAGAGGCTAGCAATGGTGGAAGGATGGAAAAAATGGGTATAATCCATGGACTCAACATTAGTCATAAAGAACTCATATATTTATTGCAAAAATTTAGAAGTTATCAAAGATGAGTATTACGTGCATGCTCCTAGGGGGATAGATTGGTAGGAAAAGACCATCGCTCGTCCCCGACCGCCAGTCATTAGGAAGACAATCCATAAATAAATCATGCTCCGACTTGATCACATAACGGTTCACCATACGTGCATGCTACGGGAATCGCTAACTTTAACACAAGTATTTCTCAAATTCACAACTACTCAACTAGCATGACTCTAATATCACCATCTTCATGTCTCAAAACAATTATCAAGCATCAAACTTCTCATAGTATTCAACACACTCATAAGAATTTTTCTTTTACTAATCTTGTAAGCCTAGCATATTAGAATTATTTAAGCAAATTACCATGCTATTTAAGACTATCAAAATAATCTAATTGAAGCATGAGAGTTCATCTATTTCTTCAAAATAAAACCACCATTGTGCTCTAAAAGATATAATTGAAGCATTAGAGCAAACGACAAACTACTCCAAAAGATATAAGTGAAGATCAATGAGTAGTCGAATAATTGTGCAACTATGTGATGACTCTCTAACATTTAAGAATTTCAGATCTTGGTATTTTATTCAAACAGCAAGCAAAGCTAAAGAAAATAAAATGACGCTCCAAGCAAAACACATATCATGTGGCGAATAAAAATATAGCTCCAAGTAAAGTTACCGATGAACGAAGACGAAAGAGGGGATGCCTTCCGGGGCATCCCCAAGCTTAGACGCTTGGTTATCCTCGAATATTACCTTGGGGTGCCTTGGGCATCCCCAAGCTTAGGCTCTTTCCACTCCTTATTCCATAGTCCATCGAATCTTTACCCAAAACTTGAAAACTTCACAACACAAAACATAACAAAAAACTCGTAAGCTCCATTAGCGAAAGAAACCAAAACACCACTTCAAGGTACTATAATGAACTCATTATTTATTTATATTGGTTTTAAACCTACTGTATTCCAACTTCTCTATGGTTTATAAACTATTTTACTAGCCATAGAGTCATCAAAATAAGCAAATAACACAATGAAAACAGAATCTATCAAAAACAGAACAGTCTGTAGTAATCTGTAACTAACGCAAACTTCTGGAACTCAAAAAATTCTACCAAAATAGGAAGTCCTAGACAATTCGTTTATTGATCTGCTGAAATTGGAATCAATATTTTATCACATTCTGGTGATTTTTAACAATTTTTTTTACCATAAAACAGTAAGGCAAAAGCCTTACTGTAGATCTTTTTCATATAATAAAGCATAAACATAGTCTTTACAATGGTTGATGGGGGAGCAACCATGGAAGATTATTGAATATTTAAAAAGTAACATAAAATCTACAATTCGTTCACTAAGTGCAAAGTTTCTGGAAATTACAGCAAGATCAAATAACTATCACCCAAGAAGATCCTATAGGTCTTACTTGGCACAAACACCAATTAAAGCATAAAACCACACCTAACCAGAGGGTAGATGGATTATTTATTCCTAAACAGAACCAAAAAGCAAGAAACTAAAATAAAGTTGGGTTGCCTCCCAACAAGCGCTATCGTTTAACGCCCCTAGCTAGGCATGATGATTTGAATGATGCTCTCATAAAAGATAAGAAACTAAATATAAAGAGAGCATCATGAAGAATATGACTAGCACATTTAAGTCTAACCCACTTCCTATGCATAGGGATTTCGTGAGCAAACAACTTATGGGAACAATAATCAACTAGCATAGGAAGGCAAAACAAACATAACTTCAAAACTTTAAGCACATAGAGAGGAAACTTGATATTATTGCAATTCCTACAAGCATATATTCCTCCCTCATAATAATTTTCAGTAGCATCATAAATGAATTCAACAATATAACCAGCACCTAAAGCATTCTTTTCATGATCTACTTGCATAGAAATTTTATTACTCTCCACATAAGCAAATTTATTCTCATGAATAGTAGTGGGAGCAAACTCAACAAAATGACTATCATGTGATTGAAAATTAAGATCAAGATGACAAGTTTCATGGTTATCATTATTCTTTAAAGCATACGTGTCATCACAATAATCATCATAGATAGGAGGCATGCTTTCATCATAGTAAATTTGCTCATCAAAGCTTGGGGGACAAAAAATATAATCTTCATCAAACATAGCCTCCCCAAGCTTGTGGCTTTGCATATCATTAGCATCATGGATATTCAGAGAATTCATACTAACAACATTGCAATCAAACTCATCATATAAATATTTAGTGCCAAACATTCTAATGCATTCTTCCTCCAGCAACTGAGCACAATTATAAGAATCCTTATTTTCACGGAAGACATTAAAAAGATGAAGCATATGAGGCACCCTCAATTCCATTTTTTTAGTAAACTAGTGCTAAAACAAGAAACAAAAAGATTTGATTGCAAGATCTAAAGATATACCTTCAAGCACTCACCTCCCCAGAAAAGAGCTTAGTTGACGGGGTGTGAGTGCCGCTTACCTAGCCTCCCCGGCAACGGCGCCAGAAAAGAGATTGATGTCTACTATGCAACCTTCTTCTTGTAGACGTTGTTGGGCCTCCAAGTGCAGAGGTTTGTTGGACAGTAGCAAATTTCCCTCAAGTGGATGACCTAAGGTTTATCAATCCGTGGGAGGCGTAGGATGAAGATGGTCTCTCTCAAGCAACCCTGCAACCAAATAACAAAGAGTCTCTTGTGTCCCCAACACACCCAATACAATGGTAAATTGTATAGGTGCACTAGTTCGGCGAAGAGAAGGTGATACAAGTGCAATATGGATGGTAGATATAGGTTTTTGTAAACCAAAAATATAAAAACAGCAAGGTAACAAGCGGTAAAAGTGAGCGTAAACGGTATTGCAATGCTAGTAAACAAGGCCTAGGGTTCATACTTTCGCTAGTGCAAGTTCTCTCAACAATAATAACATAATTGGATCATATAACTATCCCTCAACATGCAACAAAGAGTCACTCCAAAGTCACTAATAGCATAAAACAAACGAAGAAATTATGGTAGGGTATTGAAACACCTCAAAGTTATTCTTTCCAATCAATCCGGTGGGCTATTCCTATAAGTGTCACAAACAGCCCTAGAGTTCGTACTAGAATAACACCTTAAGACACAAATCAACCAAAACCCTAATGTCACCTAGATACTCCAATGTCACCTCAAGTATCTGTGGGTATGATTATATGATATGCATCAGACAATCTCAATTCATCTACTCAAACCAACACATAGAACCTCAAAGAGTGCCCCAAAGTTTCTACCGGAGAATCACAACGAAAACTTCTGCCAACCCTTATGCATAGGTTCATGGGTGGAACCAGCAAGTTGATCACCAAAACATACATCAAGTGAATCACGTGATATCCCATTGTCACCACAGATACGCACGGCAAGACATACATCAAGTGTTCTCAAATCTTTAAAGACTCAATCTGATAAGATAACTTCAAAGGGGAAACTCAATCAATTACAAGAGAGAAGAGGGGGAGAAGCAACATAAGATCCAACTATAATAGCAAAGCTCGCGATACATCAAGATCGTGCCAAATCAAGAACACGAGAGAGAGAGAGAGATCAAACACATAGCTACAGGTACATACCCTCAGCCCCGAGGGTGAACTACTCCCTCCTCGTCATGGAGAGCGCCGGGATGATGAAGATGGCCACCAGTGAGGGTTCCCCACTCCGGCAGGGTGCCGGAACAGGGTCCCGAGAGGTTTGTTGGTAGCTACAGAGGCTTGCGGTGGCGGAATTCCCGATCTATTCTTCGTTCTGGAAGTTTTAGGTACGTAGGTATATATGGGTGCAGGGAGTACGTCGGAGGAGCTTTGGGGGCCCCACGAGGTAGGGGGCGCGCCCCCCACCCTCGTGAGCACCTCCCTTATCTCCTGACATGGGGTCCAAGTCCATCCGGTAGCTTTCCTTCCAAAAATAACTTCTCCAGTTGATTTCGTTCCGTTTCAACTCCGTTTGATATTCCTTTTCTTCGAAACACTGAAATAGGCAAAAAACAGCAAATCGGGGCTGGGCCTCCGGTTAACAGGTTAGTCCCAAAAATAATATAGAAGTGGATAATAAAGCCCAATATTGCCCAAAACAGTAGATAATATAGCATGGAGCAATCAAAAATTGTAGATACGTTGGAGACGTATCAATATGTTAGTTGCATTGTAAGATAGAAAGAGCGGAGACCGAGTCGGACACGTTTATGAGCCGGTCTCGGGACTCTGTAAACCGATGGGCTTCAACCCATGTATATAAGGGGGCGACCCAGCGGCGGTTCTGGAGAACAGACAACAATTCGAGACCCAGGCAAAGCGTATTCGCTCCCTGGTCATCGAAACCCCATCAATTCCATCACAACTAGACATAGGCTTTTACCTTCATCGTACGGGGCAGAACTAGTATAAAATTCTCTTGCGTCCCTTGTCCTCTTTAACCCCTTTAAGCTAACCCATTGCGATGGCCCCACGACTAAGTCCTTTCATGAGGACATCTGCCGTGACAAACCCACGACACCTCCCCTCGCGAGCCAGCCTGGTGAGGCCGCTCCCGAGGAGGTCTTGTGTCGTCTGCCTCGCGAGTCTTGGCCCCTCGCGAGGGTCTCGAATGCTTGTTGGTGAAGATGGGTCGTACGGGCCCGCTCGCAGAGCCATGCCGTGGGCCGCAGGAAGGCAAGTCTGGGGGCCCCGTTCCTAGAACGCCGACAACTTTTCCTAGCATCATAACAACAACTATTTCTCATAAAACTCATCATGATAAAGTAACAATTTGAAAATAGATTTTTTGATGTGGAATGCTACCTATCATATTCATCATAAACTCTTTTCTTTTTTAGCATGGAGATTTGGACTTGAATGATTCAAATCAATACTCTATAATTTGACATGACGAAAATAGTACTCAAGCATATCAACAAGCAACCATGTGTTTCAAAATATCAACACTAAAGAAAGCTATCCCTAGCCCATCATGCTCAATCATTGATCCATTCATGAAACACACTCGCATATTAGCTACATCCAATGCATGAGTACGATCATAGTGCCCCTTAGTTGGTACTTTATAAGAGAAGATGGAGAATCATATAAAAATAAAAATTGCATAAAGTAAATATATAGGCCCTTCGTAGAGGGAAGTAGGGATTTTTAGAGGTGCCAGAGTTCAAAGCTTAAATTGAGAGATAAAAGATTTTTGGGAGGCATACTTTTCCCAACAACGAAATCGACCGAGTAATTCCCAATAATTTCCATGCTAGATATATCATAGGCAGTTCCCAAACATAAAAATAAAGTTTATTCCTTTTTCCACCATTCTTTCACAATCAATGGCTAGCCGTATCCACGGGTGACCTCCATACCAACACTTTCCAAGTAATTTATTACCTGACAACATAAAGTAAATTTCTTTTTTATTTTAGGACTGGGCATCCCTAATACCTTTGTCGTACACTTGTGGAATGACAAGTGAATAAACACTCATCTTGAGAATAACACATCTAGCAGGGAAAATATCGGCCACCCCCTGCCACTTCATGACACTAGTAGAAAAAGGGTCAAATGTGAGACACATTAGTCCTGGTTTGTAACAGAACCGGCACTAATGTGTCTCCAACGGCTAGGCAGGAGGAGCTCTTTAGTACCGGTTCGTGGCGAACATTTAGCACCGGTTCGTGCCACAAACCGGTACTAATGAGAGTGGTGGCAGGATGTAGTAAGAGTGGGGCCCCTCCAACACCTTTAGTACCGGTTCGTGGCACGAACCGGTACTAAAGGTCATCCTATATAAACCCTTCGTCCACCAGCACTCTGTTCTTCCCCCTTTCCCTCTCCCTCTCCTCTGTTCTTCCCTTCTTCCTCTCGAGTTCATCACAAAATTTGCCCCAAATTTGTCAAGATTTGCAGGCCCCCATCCATTCAAATGATGACAAAGGTTAGCAACTTTGTCCTTTCATCTCTCATTGCTAGATTAGCTCTTGCATTGGTTTATATAGTGATTAATTGTGGGTTTTCGTAATTTGGGAGGAACTATATGTGGTAGTATTTGATTTATATGCAAACTGAGGTCAAAATAACACTTAATTTGCATATGTAGGTGTGGTTTACTTAGTGCCTTCTAAATCTCCGTCGTAACCACCGTCGATCGCCCGCACCGTCCCGTCGCCGGCACCACCTTGTGGTGAGCCTCTTGTTCATGAAATTTTATATAAAAAATTGATGTTTGTGTGATTTGGATATATAGTTACTCGTATAATTATCTTACTCGTACGTTGTTTGTTATACATAGTGCAGTGGTTTGGATATCCGTCCCCGTCGGCCCTCGTCCTTGTTATATATGATTCGGATGTGGTATATTCTCTTTTAAAACTATTTGTTGCATTTCGTGTTTATGACAAATTATGCCCATCAAGTTGACATAGATATTTTTATCTAGGAGGTATGTGAACCGGAAATTCCAACCGACCCTATTGTCGAGAGGTTAAATTTAGTTGAAAGAGAAAACGGGTATTTGAAAGAAAAATTGAAAAGAATTGAGGGGGAGAAGATGGAATTGGAGTTTCATGTTGCCGATGTCGTCGATGATCACAAGATCAAGATGGAGAAAATGCGCTTGAAGATTAGAAAGATTAGAAAATATGCCATTGATAGTGAGGCTTGGTATCATTATGCTGTGGGATCAATTGTTACCTTAGTTGCGATCTTGATCGCATTTGTTGTTGCATTTAAATGCTTTAGCTAGAGAGTTATTTGTTTGTTGCATTTAAGTGTTGTATGAACTTTATGTATGAACTTGTATTAATTTGGTGTTTTTTGTGTTGTGTATTGAAGATGAGCCGACAATGGATGTATGATGACCGATGCTCTCCCGAGTTCATTAATGGCGTGCAAACTTTTTTGCTTGCGACTGAGGCAAAGAAGCGGGCGGATGGTTTTATGCCTTGTCCATGTGTTGTCTGTAAGAATGGTCAAAATTACTCTAAGTCAAGAACCATTCACGTCCACCTGTTTATGTCCGGTTTCGTGCCCCGCTATAATGTTTGGACCAAGCACGGAGAAAGAGGGGTTATGATGAAATACAATGAAGAAGAACAGGACGACGACAGCTATCCTGGCCATGGGTTCCCTGAATACAATGATACAACAATGGGGGAAGAAGCTGAGCCGGTAATGTGGGAAGAAGCTGAGCCGACAATGCGGGAAGAAGCTGAAGAAGAGGCATCAGATGAGCCCGTTGATGATCTAGGTCGGGCCATTACCGATGCAAAGAGAAACTGCGCAAGTGATTTGGAGAAGCAGAAGTTGCAGCGCATGTTAGAGGATCACAAAAAATTGTTGTACCCGAATTGCGTAGGTGATAAGAAAAAGCTGGGCACCACACTGGAATTGTTGCAATGGGAGGCAGAGAATGGTGTATCTGACAAGGGATTTGGTAAGTTGCTGGTAATGATAAAGAATATGCTTCCAAAGGGCAATGAATTGCCTGAGAGTACATACGAAGCAAAGAAGGTTGTCTGCCCTCTAGGGTTAGAGGTGCAGAAGATACATGCATGCCCTAATGATTGCATCCTCTACCACGGTGAGTACAAGGATTTGAACGCTTGCCCGGTATGCGGTGCATTGCGATATAAGATCAGCCGCGACGACCCTGGTTGTCAGGACCCCGATTCCAAGTCACATCGATCTAGCCGGTAACACCTCATATCACTTTGCGGCCTCACGCACGGTATTTCCACTGGTGTCACCTTACCATGGCCCGGGACCGTTTGCGCCTTTTGGCTCACGTATATTATAGTGTCGCTAGCATCCATATGACAGAGAGCCCGGGCCGACATGGCTAGTCGTGAACCCAGAGCGGCACTAACCCATGGAGACAGGCATACATGAATCAACTTCGAGCATGTCGGTCAATAGAGTGTGAATTCGGGCTGTAGCACTGGGCTAACAGGACTCCGGTAACCCGGGCTATAGCAGGCTAGGCAGGACTCTGGATGTCACCGCATGACATTTCCCCGAAGTTACAGACACAAGAACGAAGTGAAACACATGCCGGCCAGTCAAGTGTCCTGAGCAGTAGTGCTGGGCTAGCAGGACTCCGGTGAACCGGGCTATAGCGGACTACTATGGCTCAAGGAAGCACTAGACTACATTTCCCCATAAGAGAGGCTACCAATGATAAACAACTAGATTGTCGGATCCCACACATACCAAGCATTTCAATCATACACACAATATGCTTGATATGCGTAAATACAACATGGCATCACAACATAACTCTACGACTCAAAGTATTTATTCATTAGGCTCCGAGGAGCGAGAAATTACAAACATGGGTCTCATGACCCAACATCCAGAGCATACAAATCAAAGCACATGCGGAAGCTTAACATGTCTGAGTACAGACATCTACAAATGAAAAAGGCTGAGAAGCCTGACTATCTACCAGATCCTGCCGGGGGCACAAGATCGTAGCTGAGTTATCAAGCTAAACGTCGAAGTCCACACGGAACTACTAGCGAGACTGACGTCTCTCTGCAAAACATAAAATAGGCAAACTTGAGTACAAATGTACCCAGCAAGACTTACATCAGAACTAGCTACATATGCATCAGTATCAATAAAGGGGGTGGCGGAGTTTGACTGCAGCAAGCCAGCTTTGACTCGGTGGCTATCCTGAACTACGACTGCAAGCAACTCTTTCGAGGTGGCGCACACGAGTCCACATATTCAACATATCAATACACCACTATGGATCCGCTCCCGTCTCCCTACGAGAAGGCCATCCATAGCACTCACGCTTATCTTGCGCATTTTAGAGTATCCAGTTTCACTTGTCTATGAACTGTACAGGCAACCCAGAAGTCCATTACCGCGGACACGGCTATTCGAATAGATGATGTTAACCCTGCAGGGGTGTACTTCTTCACACACGCTCTCACCACTTATCGCCGTTTACACGACATGTACTCGGCAACCTTCAAGCGGAAGCCCAGCGAGGGTGTCGGCCACGGCCTACCTAAACACTCAAGTCTCTAGTCCAGGTTTATCGCCTATTCAGGTTCCATCTGCAGGGAGTCCGGCCGAGGTTTCCACATATGGCCCCGAACGATGTGTGCAGGGTTCCCGAGACACCAAACGGGCGCCCGGTACACCGTGCCACGTGCCTACCGCAACACAGCCCACCCCTACGGTCAGCGCTGCGTGCGGCCCCCAACATACTACAAACACCAGAAACTACTTGCAACTCCTGGACAGAGGACAAGGGTGATCAAGAAGCCGAGAGAGTCAATTAAGGATCCCAATGTGTGGTAGTAACTGTTTCATGGATCACAAACACAGAACTCAGTTCCTGAGGATGGTTTCAATGAGACAACCCACCATGTACTCCTACATGGCCTCTCACCGCTACCTTTACCAAATCGTGTTCACACACTTAGCTCACACGCAGTAGGACATGTTCATCACCATTCCAATTCATCCCCGATGAATCAGACCCGACTCAACTCTAAGCAGTAGCAGGCATGACAAACAAGCATGAATGAGTAGGCACATTAGGGATCAATCAACTCCTACTCATGCTAGTGGGTTTCATCTATTTACTGTGGCAATGACAGGTCATGCAGAGGAAAGGGGTTCAACTACCGCAACATGTAACAGATGAATCCTTGTTGTCCTAATGTAGTAAAGGAGAGCAGGGGCGAGAGAGTGGGATTGTATCGGAATGAACAAGGGGGTTATGCTTGCCTGGCACTTCTGAAGATAATATAGCTCTTCATCGGTGTCATCGAACTCATCGTCGGAACCACGTCATTTCACCTTAGCTAGAGGTCCGTCGCCCCCTGAATTTCAATTTTTGGCCAGTTGATTCCCAATTAACGGAAGCATTCCCTGGCGTAACAGGCGCTAGTACGCCTATTATGCCGGGGAAGCAGCGCCTTGGTGTTCATCTTAGGGGCGTGTGCGGCCTAGAGCTACTGGCGCCCGATCTGGAGGTCGGACGGGATTAAAGGGATGGCCTGGGGGCGCTGCCAAGCACGGCGGTGGTGTGAGGTCGATGGGAGGGCGGGGCGGCGGAGCGAGGGGTCTGGGACGGTGGTCGCTAGCGGTTCGAGAAAGATCGTCAACAGTGACTAGCGGGAGGTAGACAAAGGCCATCTGCCCGTTCCTTATAGATCAGACGGTTCATTAAAAAAATCGACTGACCTATTTATTTTCGGTCGACTATTATCTTAGATATGACCACATGTGGTGGTGTGCTGGAGGCGTACCTGCATTTTTGGTGCTCATATATTACAAAATCATACGGAGTAGAATCCAATTTTGTTTGCCATGCAATGTTCTAGAGCTATCATATGTCTCCTGTCATTTATTTTTCAGCCACCTGCTATCTGCTACTTTTACAGTGCACTAGTTCTGCACACACTTCACCCTTACTCTCACTATTGTGTTTTTATGCAAGGGTATTTTAGACTCTGCCGCCATGAGAGAAGCCAAAAAGAAAAGAGAGAAGTCGCTCCAGCTTCGTATGCGGGTAGGCAAGACACGTTACAGCGCTATAAAGGGTGCAATGTCAGCAGATGGAGACGGTAAACGTAGCTCTGGAATTGTTGACCTCGCTCGCAATGAACCACCATCCCAGGTGCTTGCTTTAACTTCGCGGTGGCATATGTGGTTGCATGTTCCATATGGTGTCTAGCTTGTATTCGAAAGGCCGAAGTCGGTAAGGTAAGGAAATATTTTTTTACAAGAACCACCATCCCGTGAGCACCAGAAGACAAATAGCTAGTCAGGGCACTGGCCGAGCCAATGACAAGCCCAACAAAGATAGGCATCACCTGGAAGCCAACTAAGAAGCTGCGATGGTGGCGAAGCAGCCCGCCTCCCACCAGGCTCTCAGGTCCTAGATGATCATGCTCACCACTCCAGCTAGATGTCTAGCTTGTATTGCTTCCAATTTGGTTAAATTGCATCTGCTTAGCTTACACATTATACCTTTGAATATGAAATGCCTTTCTGTTTTTGGTACATACTAGTACATCTATGTATTAACCATGTTCTTACATCAAACTAATGTTCTTGTGTATCCCTCGTCAATCACTTATGACGAGGCAGGCAGGCAAGGGCACTACTCCTCATTTAAAGAATGCAGCGTCAGCCTCCTGACATGATTCTCAAGAAACATAAATGCTAGATGAAGATAGTGGACGTAGCTCTCTAGTTGATTTCAGCATTTGCCCTACACTAGCATCGCAGGTGCTTGCTCTAACTTGGCAGCGTGATATGTGGTTGCATGTTGCATATGGTGTCTAGAATGTAATTCTTCCAATCTGGTTAAACTGCATGTGCTAGTCTGCTTAGCTTATACATTATACTTGTTAATGTGACATGCCTTCCTGTATTTAGTACATAGTACATCTGTCTATTAAGCATGTCCTTACAAAAAACTATTGTTTTTTTGTATCCCCCATCAATCAACATGATGAGACACCTTTAGTATATGCAGTGCGATATTAGTTGCATCTTTCATATAATTTATAGCATGCGCTGCTTCTAATTTGTTGAAATTCCATTTATGATGGGACGCTTTTAACTTGGCAGAGTCATATTGGTTGCATCTTTCATGTGGTGTCTAGCTTGCATTGCTTCTTATTTGCTGGAATGGTTTCTGCTTAGTTTACACAAACAGTTCTGAACATGCCATGTCGTCCTGTTTTTCGTACATATTCCATCCTGGTATCATGTGTTTGCCTTACATCAAAGTAGTGATTGTCAGTATCATGCATGAATGAGTTCTGAAGAGAGAATTTTATTGCTTTTTCTTGTCAGTTTTACTTGACAATTCAAAATCAATAAAGCGGAAGGAAGTTAGCAAGGTAGCGGATAAAGGTTCTCCTTCCGAATGGAGGGCCTCTACAGTTTCTACTCCTCCACACCCCCAAGATGATTTCCAAGACAACACATGCATAGACACTCAACAAAGCTGTGTTTATGATGAGCACGTCTCCCCTAGTGCAGCATCACCGGTGCTCCCTCTAACTTGGCACTATTATATGTGGTTGCATGTTATGTGTGATGTCTAGCTTGTATTGCTTCTAATTTTGTTGAATTCCATCTACTTACTTTACACATTATACTTGAATAAGACACGTGTTCCTATTTCTGGAACATACAATATCTGTCTATCACACCATGTTCTTACATCAAATTACTACTGTTGTCTAACCTGCAACAATCACTTATCATAAGATATGTTTGACTTCGGAGTGTGATATAGGTTACATCTCACATTCTTTTCTAGCTTGTGCTACTAGTTTGTTGAAATGGCACTTATGACGACAGTTTTAACTTGGTAGAGTGATATTCGTTGCATCTTTCATATGGTGTCTAGCTTTCATTGCTTCTAATTTGTTGAAATGCCTTCTCCTTAGTTTACACATCATAAGCTGTGAATATGCAATGCTATGAATATGCAATGGCACTAATGACAAGAGACCTCTAACATGGTAGTGTGATGTTGTTTGCATGTTGCATATGATTTATTTCTTGTACTGCTTCACATTTGTTTAAACGCCATTTATGATGAGACACTGTTAACTTGGCAGAGCGATATTTGTAGCATCTTTCATATGGTGTCTACCTTCCATTGCATTGCTTCTAATTTGCTGAATGGTCTTCTTCTTAGTTTACACATCATAGTTCTGGTTATCTCTTCCGTCCTATTTTTCATACATATTCCATCCTCCTATCATGTGGTTGTCTAACATCAAAGTTCAGTTCATCTGCATCAAGCATCAATTTGTTCTGAAGAACTAAATTGTTATTCGTTTTTCTTGTCGGCTTGACTTAACATGGCACAGAGAAAGAGGAAGAAACACAGAATGGCAGGGAATGAGAAGCGGATGAATCCTGCAGATTCTGCTAGTACTGATGGTGCAATAGAAGGTCAAAGTCCAGCGGAAAATTCTACAAACACAGCATCCCGTGCTACACGAGTTGCAAAAAAAGCCAAACAGAAACAAATAGCTGCCACCAAACAAGCAGAGACAACCTATTTCTTGCAACACCTACCATAGTACTACTAGCTGCACGACTTACTCATGTGTCAACTGAGCTAGAAGCACGTTCCCAAGCTCCCTTGCCACCTGACACTACTTCCCAAGCACTCTTGACACAAGACGAGTTGGCAATATCAGATGAACCTTGTGAGCTTCAACAGCAAGAAGGTAGTTGCTGGAGTGAAGTTACAGTTGCATGCTTCTTTATATGTAGTCTCACAGTTTGATGTACACTAGCACTTCCTATGTTCGTTGTTGGACTAGCACCTAGGTGCAATAGGAAACAAACATCAGGGGTAATGCTCGATAGGGTAACTAAATCTAGAGGAGGAAGAATGGAGATCCGTTTTGAGGCAGGTTTAAAAAGGCCACGTGTTGCTACAGAGTCAGCCAAGTTAGTATCAGAGGGAGCGGTTGCCGTTAGGTGTCATGTACGTATCCTCCCGACATGGATTCAGTACAGGAATGACAAAGACGAAACCCAGTTCAACACCATCCTCGACCATTTATCTGTAAGTATGGTTATGTATGGAAACTAGTAATATCGTCTTGCTCTGTCCCATACTTTCTAGGTTGTTGATAATGAGACTCCCATAATTTTCGACAGATGAGGTTCAGCCAAGATGATGCAACCAGACAAGCTTGCACCCATGTTTTCAAGTCTGCTCTGCGACAGTATCGGTATAACTTGAGGAAAACTCACTTTGAAGGCAAGGCTAACAGTGAACTTTCCCAAACATCTCCAGTGGAAAATATATCGGATGAAGACTGGAGGGGCCTTGTTAAACACTGGTCTGATCCGAAGTATCAGGTACATTATATATATGTGATCAGATCTCATGTTGAAGTTCTATTTACGCATGTGCAACACAAATCTATCTTCTTTTAGGTGAACTGTTCAAAGAACAAGGCCAACCGTATGAAAGTGAAATTCCAACAGACGACCGGATCTCATAGCTATATTGCACACTGCGAGGCTCTTGTAATTAGCTGTTGTTTCACTCTTTTCGATGTACCATATTATCAGATCTATATCGACTTGTTCAAAATGCAGAGGAAAGCCCACAAGGACCAAAAAGTACCTGAACCAAATGTTGTGGAAATCTTCAAGGACTGTCACACCAGCAAGAAGAAGGGCATGACTACACCAGTCAAAGCCGCTGTTGTAAGTCCTTAATCCTCATGCCTTTTCACTACTACTTACTCTGACTTGTGCCTTGAACTGCATGGTTTGCAGCCAATGTCTATTACTCTTTTCAATTTTATACACAATTGTCTTAGCGTATCATTGCACCTTACAAGGTTTAAAAGATGGCAGTGATGTTCCTTTGATCTTGACCCGTAATCTAGTTCCGTGCTAGACTTGCCCACACAATGTTACAATTGCCTGTTTGTCTGTTCTCAGTTGTTTTGTGATATGAATGATGTCATACTATGCTTACTGTATTATAAACTTCATCTCTTTATCCTTAGCCCTCAATACAATGTGAAGAAATAGACAATACATTAGCGATGGTACATGGTCATATGTTTGGAACCTGGTTTTATTATGTACTTTGCAATAAAATACAACTAATATTTTACATGGGTTCACCAGAATAAGTTCTGTATATAGACCAAAGCTATTTTGTTTGGTTTTGCTGCCTCCTTAATATCTTCTATTCTGGTACTACTAATGTAAAACCTCAACTTTTCAGCGAGCTATGGAAAAAATGGTGGAACCGCCACCTTCTGCAGGTGGCGAGGCAACTATAACTGCAATGTCAGCTCTTGCTGCAGTGGGTCAGTACATGTCCACTAACAGTGCCAAAATCACGTTCCTGTGTAATACTGGGTTGGTTGTTAAGGAAATATCGTCCAAACTACCTCATGATCAAGATATACAAGCTCAAAGCAATGTTGTATCTGCGCTCCAGACACAAGTCCATTCCCTAACAGAGACCATTTTGTGAAACAAGGAGAAACATTGCTCAATGTCGTCAAGATATGCATGGTTTTGAAACCAGACTATCAGACATTTGCTATGTTGTTCAGGAGCCTAGGGGAAATGAAGGCGAGGGTTATAGCGCTCCATCGGACAATATAGCATGAAAACATAACAGTCAGGTCAAATGAACTGAGCTTCTGAACTTCTGGTGGTGCATTTATCTGCTGGACTGTTAAGTTTTATGCCAACCTTCCTTTTTATATAGTTGTAATTTGTTTTGGTGCGATACAAAATATATTCTTAACGTGCAGCCACCGGCTCAAGAAAACAGCAAGCCATTTTTGTATAGTGCAGGGTGTACCCTATATTTGCACTCGTGGCGATCTTTGATGCCGAGTGGATGTAATCTGTGCAATCGCCTTAATAGCCTAGCATTAGTTTCGGCCTTATTTATTTCCTAGTCTTCTTTTTCCCTGGTTTGCTTGTGGCCGCAACTACCGTGGGCCATATACGGGCCGTAGGATCCATGGGTCTCCCACGGGCCATCGATAAATGGACCTGTAATCGGTGGGCCTCGGGCCGTCAGATAAATGGGTCTACATGGGCTGTAATCGGGCGTAATTGGTATCGGCCCAGCATGGTAACAGGCCGTTAACAGGCCGTAGGACAGCAAAGGCTCAATTCTGTCACAGGCATAACAGGTCGTTAATGGGCCAGAATATAGGACGGGCTGGAAACGGCGCAACGGGTTAACAGGCCAGAAACGGGCCGACTCTTGCCATGGGCAGAATTTGGCCCATTAGGGTAACAGGCCAGTAACGGGCCGACTCTTGCCATGGGCCGAATTCGGCCCATTAGGGGAACAGGCCAGTAACGGGCCGACTCTTGCCGTGGGCCGAATTTGGCCCATTAGGGGAACAGGCCAGTAACGGGCCGGAAGTAATCGGGGGCCGAAAAGGAGCCCAAGAACGTATGGGCCGTCAATAGGCCGAAAGCTAAGACGGGTTGGAAACGGCCCATGTAAATCACGGGTCGTTAACAGGTATAAAGAAAATTACTGTTCATTATGGGCTAGAGTCACCGTGGGCCTGTAAAGGCCCGAAAGATACGAAGGCCTCATATAGGTCGAAAGACGTCATGGGCCATACATGGGCCGAAAGTGAAATGGGCTGGTGTTATATTCGATAGCCCACATGACGTTGTTGGGCCGATTTCCTTTAGGGCCTAACGGGCAGTGAGTTAATGGGCCATAAAATGGGCTATTTGCAAAGAGACCATTAACAGGCTTTTCATGGGCAAGCTCGTTAACTTTTGACCAAGTCAAACGGGCCGGCTTTGTAAGCTAAATGGGCTAGTGGTGGGCCGTGGCACGTGTCGACATATCATAGGCGCCTATCTGACCCACTCACGAGCTGACACGTGTCTCCTCCGGCCAATGATGATTTTACACGTGGAAAATCCCCATTGGCCGGGGATGTTAACGGTTTATCGGATCCAAAACCCGACCCGATAGCTTAACGACGTTCCGTTACGGTGGATGCCACGTGTCGGTCACCCTTGATGAAAGCACTTCTGTGACGCGCGATTTATCGTCATGGAAGTGGACACTTCCGTGATGATAATTTTGGTAATGTCATGGAACACTTCTACGACAGCACAGGTATGACTATCTTGATTCTGTCATAAATTTGTCATGGATGTACATGCATGACAAAAATCGCGACCTACTGTGACAAACATGTATCATCACGGAAGTGTATTTTTTTGTAGGGCTAGTTGGTTAAGCTAAACAACAACTTGGAGAAGATAAAGCTTTATCTGACTTAGTTCATTCCAAAGGGATATTTTTGTGTGCATACTGAAGAAAGATGATATCTTCATCGATTGGTCCTCGTGATCAGTTGTCGAATCTATTGTCTTGACAAAACTTTGATTTGAGTATGGGCTATTGTCAAATCAAATCAGAAACAATGATGTTCATAATGTTGTCTTACTTGTGGTAGATTCCTCGAGCATGCACCATTATATCTTTTGGGTCTGACCAATGCTATCTCTTTGTTCACATAGTTGTGGAATTCCATCTTCATGGAAATCTGGATGACCTGTTGTTGAGCCCATCGGCAATATTTTCATCTTGTCCATGATTCATGTGGAACATTAAGCTAGTGTTGGAAACTTTGAAAGCATTTCTTCATGCTAGCTCATGAAGCATATGTTTGGATGAAAGAAGTGACTTCCTCTAATTCATGTGCATTTGATGCAAGTTGCCGTCATAAATTCGAGAAAGTCAATGTTGCTTCCTCTGGAATCATCCCAAGTCAATTATGCATGTGTGAATGTATCCAATGGTTTGGTAGATTAATTACCTCCACTCCATATGTATTCCCTTGCACACCAAGCCACAAATTGATTTGTTCAAGGAAGAGAAGTATATGCTTGGGATCTAATCCATGGACTTGGGTAAAGACTTTGATATCCTTGATGATGGTTCCCAACCAGAACTCGGTAGTGTTTATTATAAGACTACTACGTGGTTATGCTTGTCTGGGACCGCGTGTCCACATGTGTGTAGCAGAGCCAGCTCATGTTTTGGAGCTTGCTATCGTAGTTCACCCCCGAGAATCTCGCAACGTTATCTCGTCGATTTGTGTTGCAACTCTTCTTTTCAGACATGTTGATTCTGAAGTATCTGTTACTAACCATATCTGAATCTCAGGCAGACATGATGGTCTGTAACATTCCCAACATTTGCATTTTGTTCCCAGCTTGCACCTGCATTTGTGCCATCTTACTATGGTCTACCTTTTTCAGTAATTGTTATCCAAGATCATCTTCAAAGGTGGTCCTACCATGGGTCCCATCCATTTCCGATGATAAGCAAAAATCATCCATTGCGTTGTCTTCAACAAGGTAGTCCACATCATCCATTCGATTCCGGGTATGCCATTCCTTTGAACTCCGTCAAACGATTGTTGATAGATTGCCATAGGCTGGTATAGAGAGTTTCAATGATCCTTGTATCAAAAGTAATTCTTTTTGCCACTTAAGGGCAATATATCTACTCGCTACCCTGAAACTAGTACACCATCTTATTCAAGCGTGGAATTGTTGCCTACCAAGTGAACCTTCGTCATCTGTTTCACTCCATTCCACTGGATGTATGTTTGGTGTCTCAACTTGAGAGATATTTCAATGTCTCACTCCATGAGTTGATCCTGAGTTGCTCGATCTTTGAGAAGATCGATTCTTCTAGAGTTTTTCATGTCTTCTCGTTGTCATGATGGATGGAGTACTCAGAGTAAGACATGAGACAAATATGATGATCGAATCAATGTTCTTATGAAGTGCAACCTGGATCGTGAAGATTGTGCTAGTTTGTGTCCCCTCTGTCTTCTTACCTCACGTCTTGAATCTCGGGACAAGATTCCTGTTAAGTGGGGGCGAGTTGTCACATCCCTAGTCCTGGTATGCACTAGGCTAGCCCTTCCTTTGTGCATCATGTTTAAATTTTCAAATGAACTTGAAATGGGGGATGTTCAAACCATAGCATAAAAAGGAATCCACCATGTTCAACTAAAATATTTTTCAGTGAACCGAAATGGCCTTCAAAAATGTTCATCATTTTTGGAAAATGTTGGAAACAGCAACCAGAGGTGATGCACATTTTTGCATGACATTTTGGATTGTTGAATTAACACATATTGTATTTTGAATTAGGGCAAATAAATACTATAAATACTTTATTGCTCCAATAATTTTGATTTTTGTTGAGGGGCTTTGGAATAATCCTTTTAGTCCCTGCAAAATTTATCAGAAGCAACACAATTAGTTTGGTTAAAAAACCAAATTAAAACAAATGTTAGAAATAGAAAACAGAAACAAAATAGAGAAAAGGAGAAACTTACCTGGCGCTTACCTGTCCAGCTGGCTGGCCTGCTACTGTGCGGCCCAGCCCAAAGCGCAGTGCTAGTCACCCTCAACCTCCCGCCAGGAGGATGAGAGGCGCGTGGCCACCGCACGCAAGCACGCGCCCCGGCCACCTCCTGCTTGCCGCCTCCCACTAGACCTCCCGGACGATGCCACGCATGCCCCGTGCACAACCCTCTCACTCTCACCCACTTTCCCCTATCTCCCGCAAGAACAGGAGCTCGACCGAGCGAGCTCGCCGACGCCGACTGTTGTACCCGTGGCTACCGGCCACCCCTCGCCCTACCGCTGGGTCCAGAAGCTCCGCCGCGTATTCATCGCCCTCTCCACCGAGCTACGCGACGCCCGGAGGCCATGCTTCATGGCCATGATCGTCGTCTTCGCCCTCGGCCGTCGTGGATCGCCGCCGTCCATACGCTACAACCATCGTTTCCCCGACTCTCCCGTCTGCACCATCCACCTCCCCGTGAGCCCCGCTCCTTATCCCCCTGTCCCCTACTCAAACTCATGTCGTAGCCGCCGTGCCACCGCAATCGAAGCTCGCTGCCGCCGGCCATGTCACCGTCGCGGCCATGGCTTGATTCGGTCACGTCTGAGCACGCCGTTGAACTCCTGGAGTACCCAGGAGCCTGTAGGGCACTTCACCTAGCCCCTCCATGCACCGAAGCCTTGCGCACAACCAAGCCCGAACTTCGGCCGCCGCCCAACTCGACACGACCGGCGCTATAGTCCACCTAGCTCCCTCCCGTGGCCAAAGCTGTATGCGCGCATGCGCCAGCAACCCATAGCCGCAAACCGCGCTCGAAACCGTCAACTGTAGCTCAAACCCGACGCCCTCCGCCGCGAGAAATGGTCACCGTCGGCCAAACTCCAGCGAGCTGGCGTGGCACTATCATTAGTGCTAATCCCGGCCAGCTAGACGCTCCCACAGTCGCTGACAGCAGGTTCCACAGCGAGTCAAACCCTAGTCAACGCAGGATTAGACCCGGTTAACCCCTGTGTTAGTGACGTGTGGACCCCACACGCCAGGTTTGACCCCGGTCAGCTCCGTTGACCTGCTGACGTAGTCCCGATGTTATGCTGACGTTGTAACTATTTTCTGGAATTTAAAATAAATCAGAAATGATTTATGAATTTCAGAAAATAACCTAAACTTCTAAAAATGATAGAAAATAAACCGTAACTCCAAATAAAATAATTTATATATGAAAATTTATCAGAAAAATATGAAGAATCTGTTTATGGCATTCTCATGCATGTTTGAACAACTTGCAGCCACTGTATATGACAATTTGAATTAATGGTATTTGAAATGCCTCATGTGGAGTTCAAATTTGAATCTAGTGTTCAAACCAACTCCATTTAAATCGTTGCTAGCTGCACTAGCTCAAATTATGTTTCCTCTTTGTTGCCAGTAATTGTCCCCCTTCAGTAGATGTTGCCATGTCACATTCATGCATCATATTGTTGCATTGCATTGATTGTGTTTCCTCTTCGTTGCCGGTAATTGTCCCCCTTCAGTAGATGTTGTTCCGGCGAAGAGATCGATGACACCGATGAAGAACTCTACTATCTTCAGAAGTGCCAGGCAAGCAAAACCCCCTTGTTCATTCCGACACAATCCCACTCTCTCGCTCCTGCTCTCTTTTACTGCATTAGGACAATAACGATTCATCTGTTACTTGTTGCGATAGATGAACCCCCTTTTCCTCTGCATGACCTGTCATTGCCACAGTAAATAGATGAAACCCACTAGCAAGAGTAGGACTTGTTTGAGCCCTGATATGCCTATTCATTCATCCTTGTTTGTCATGCCTGCTATTGCTTAGAGTTGTGTCAGGCTTGATTCATCGGGGATGAATTGGAAAGTTGTGAACATGTCCTACTGTTGAGAACTAAGTGTGTGAACACGATTTGGTAAAGGTAGCGTGAGAGGCCATGTAGGAGTACATGGTGGGTTGTCTCATTAAAACTGTCCTCAGGAACTGAGTTCTATGTTTGTGATCCATGAACAGCTACTACCACACATTGGGTTCCGGTAACTCGGCCCCTCTCGGCTTATTAATCCACCTGATCTCTGTCCAGGAGTTGCAACTGGTTTCTGGTGTTTGTAGGTAGTGCTAGTAGTCCACCAAGTGGCACCTGGTACAGGTGGGCTTGGGACAGACTAGGTGCGGTGGCACGGTGTACCAAGTGGCACCCAGATGGTGGGCTTGGGAACCCTGCTCACATCGTTTGGGGCCGTGAGCGACACCCCGTCCGGATCTCCTTGCGAATGGAACCAGAATAGGCAATAAACTTGGACTAGAGACTTGTGTGGTTAGTCAGGTCATGGCCGACTCCCTCGCCAGCCTTCCGCTTGAAGGTTGTCGAGATACACGACGTGTACATGGTGGTAAGTGGCGAGAGCATGTGTGAAGAAGTACACCCCTGCAGGGTTAACATCATATATTCGAATAGCTGCGTCCACGGTAAAGGACTTCTGTGTTGCCTGTACAGTTCATAGACAAGTGAAAGTGGATACTCTAAAATGCGCAAGATAAGCGTGAGTGCTATGGATGGCCTTCTCATAGGGAGACGGGAGCGGATACATAGTGGTGTATTGTTATGGTGAATATGTGGACTCGTCTGTGCCACCTCAAAGAGTTGCTTGCAGTCATAGTTCAGGTTAGCCACTGAGTCAAAGTTGGCTTGCTGCAGTCAAACTCCACCACCCCTTTATTGATACTGATGCATATGTATCTAGTTCTGATGTAAGTCTTGCTGGGTACATTTGTACTCACGTTTGCTTAATTTATGTTTTTGCAGAGAGACTTCAGTCTCACTAGTAGTTCTGTGTGGACTTCGATGTTTAGCTTGTTATCTCAGCTACGATCTTGTACCCTTTGGAGGGTCTTGTAGATAGTCAGGCTTCTCAGCCTTTTCATTTGTAGTTGTCTGTACTCAGACAAGTTAAGCTTCCGCATGTGCTTATTGTTTGTATGCTCTGAATGTTGGTTCATGAGACCCATGTTTGTAATGCTTGGCTCCTCGGAGCCTATTGAATACATACTTTGAGTCGTAGAGTTTTGTTGTGATGCCTTGTTGTATTTACACATTTCGAGCATATTGTGTGTATGATTGAAATGCTTGGTATGTGTGGGATCCGACAACCTAGTTATCTATCCTTGGTAGCCTCTCTTATGGGGAAATGTAGTCTAGTGCTTCCACTGAGCCATGGTAGTTTGTTACAGCCCGGTTTACCGGAGTCCTGCTAGCCCAGTTGCTACTGCTCTGGAACACTTAGACTAGCCGACATGTGTCCTTCTTCGATCATGTGTCTGTACCTTTGGGGAAATGTCACGCGGTGTCTTTTCGGAGTCATGTTAGCCTGCTATAGCCCGGATTCCCGGAGTCCTGCTAGCCCAGTTGCTACAATACGAATTCACTCGCTGATGACCGACACGTTCGTTGCTCGGTCATATATGGCTGTCCTTGTAAGTTAGTGCCACTTTGGGTTCACGACTAGTCATGTCAGCCCGGGTTCTCTATCATATGGATGCTAGCGACACTATCATATACGTGAGCCAAAAGGCACAAACGGTCCCGGGCCAAGTAAGGTGCCACCCATGTTAATACCGTGCGTGAGGCCGCAAAGTGATATGATGTGTTACATGCTAGATCAATGTGGCTTAGGATCGGGGTCCTGACACTTCAACCTCTGGTGTTCTTGCTCCAGCCGCCCAAACCAGCGTCGGTCGTGCCGCATGCTCCTGCCTCCCGTGGCCGATTGTGATGCCGCGGAGGCCTCACCACCCCCTACTACTCCCACCGCTGGCCAGGGCATCCCTCTACTCATACAAACCCCCTGTTATTCTGCGGCGACGGCAGCTTCACACCGCAGTCGAACCAGTGAACCCTCGTACTCCTCTCCGTGTGGGCATCCAGTCTCTCGTCTTCCCCGGTTCCGTGTCGTCCCCTTCTCAGGCCTCGCCATTGTCCACCGCCTTGGTGCTCTCGTCGCGGCGTGGTCAATGAGGTCAACGACCGACTTCCATCGGAAGAGTACTATACGTGGAGAGGCTAACAGTTGGGCCCATGGCAACAGCCCAGTTTTTTTGTGATTTGCCAAGTAAGTCGCTTTGTCAGGCCTGTTGGGCTGCAAATCTTTCAACACGAGGAGAGCTTCATTCGGCTGGCCGAGAAAATGGCCTATCAGTAATGAGAAATGGGTTGTACATTTTTAAAACACGTCAAGCCGGCAATTAGTTTCAAATTTCTTTGTTTTCATTTCGAGATTTTAAATTGCATTGATTTTTATGCGTTGACAATTTGTTGGATTTTATATTGACATACATTTATTTTTAAAATCAGTTTGAATGTGACTCGAAATTTCGGGATTTAAAAGCAGTTCGGACCGCACCGAAATATGCAAAATTTCATACAATTTTTTAACCGTGGCCACAATATGGGCTATAGTGCTAACAAAAAGAATATGGGCTGTAATGCTAACAAGAAGAATATGGGCTCCAAAAAAACCTTAAGAATTAGCAAATGGGCTGTAAATTATTAGAAATAATGGCAGATGGGCTGTATGCTGTTTTCCACAGATTTGAGGCTTTCCTAAAAAAAGGTTGACGCACAAGCAGTGAGTGTTGGATGTCCATCGAACGACCTTCGTGCTTCTCCAATCTCTACTCTTCCTGCTCCAGCCGCTCAAACAAGCACCGGCGGGACTGCCTGCTCCCTCCTCCCCGCGAGCGGTTGTGCTCCCGCAAAGGCCTCACCGGCCCACCGTACTCCCATCGCTGGCCTAGCCATCCCTCTAATCACCCACACCTGCTATTATTCTCCAGCGACGGTAGACGAACCAGTAAACCCTCGTACAATCGTACTACCCTCCACGTGGGAAACACCTGCCGAGCCTTCCCTGCCTCCGTGTCGTTCCCTTCCTAGGCCTCGCCATCGTCCACCACCATGGTGCTCTCGGCGCGGCCTGGTCAACGTGATCATCGACCGACATGCATCTGAAGTGGACTGTAAGTGGAGAGGCTGATAGCTGGGTCCATGGCCGCACGCAAGGAAATGCCTCCTTATTACGTGCAAAATAATGATTCCTCCACCTGACATCTGGGACCCACCGAAAGGGCCTCTGTATTTCACGAAAAAAATGTTACCGCTGCTGGCAGCTCGGACCCACCAGCTATATCTTCGCACGCAAGGAAGTGCCTCCTTATTATGCACAAAAAAATGAATACTCCCCCTGCTAGCTGGGACCTAGTATAGTGGCAGCCTGACTTGTGGGCCTACTAAGTTGACGGGGACGGAGGGCTTTGTCAACTTAGTCAATATGCACGATTCTAGCTCCAGTGACCATACGATGTCCATCCAACGGCTGTAGTGCTTCTTCAACCTCTGGTCTTCTTGCTCCAGCCGCCCAAACCAGCGCCGGTCGTGCCTCGTGCTCCTGCCTCCCGTGGCCGCCTGCGATGCGGCGGAGGCCTCACCGCCCCCTACTACTCCCACCGCTGGCCAGGCCATCCCTCTACTCACCCACACCCTCTGTTATTATGCAGTGACGGCAGCCTCACACCGCAGCGAACCAGCGAACCGTCATACTCCTCTACGCGTGGGCATCCACTGCCGCGTCTTCCCCGACTCCGTGTCGTCCCCTTCCTAGGCCTCACCATTGTCCATCGCCCTGGTGCTCTCGGCACGGCGTGGTCAATGTGGTCAAGGAACGGCTTCCATCGGACATGGACTGTACGTGGAGAGGCTGACAACTGGGACCACGGCCATAGCAAGGAAGTGCCTTTGTATTACGCGCAAAATAATTATTCCTCCACCTGACATCGGGGACCCACCGGACGGGCCCCCGTATTTCATGAAAAAATGTTTCCCCCTGACTGCCGGGACCCACCAGCTACATCTTCGCACGCAAGGAAGTGCGTCCGGGTAAAAAAAACGATTCACCCCCCTGACTGTCGGGACCCACTAGCTACATCTTCGCACGCAAGGAAGTGCCTGACAGTCGGGATCCACCTGGTTGAAGCGTAGGTAGCATTGTCATTCTAGTCGCGAACGTGTACGTACATACTAGTCGATGTAGAGGCGCGCATGCAGCACGTACACGTACGTACAGCGGCCAGTGTGCAAGAAAGAAAATACGGCCACGTACGTACATACGGGCGGGGTCTCGAACGCGTACTCGCGCATACGTATGGCCAGGGCTCGTGTACATGGCTGGGTCGGAACCTAGAAACTGCGTCGCCATCGTGTTCATGGGGAGGCGACGGAATGCGTCATGTTCATCGGGAGGCAACAAAACGCGTGGGAGCCAACCGGCTTGGACGGAACAGCCGATGGAAATGAGGCCTGGCATACCTCAGAACGGAGGAAACGACATTCGGTTTGACCGGCCATGGCCGAAACGGGATCCTGCTCATCGGGAGGGGTCTGGCGTACCGCAAAACGGAGGAAACAGACCTCCTACGGTTGAAACGGGGGTCCTGTTGATCGGGAGGGGTATGGCGTACCGCAAAACGGAGGAAATGGACTTGTGTTGGAGCGCTACGGTCGAAACGGGGTCCTGTTCATCGGGAGGGGTGTGGCGTACCGCATAACAGGACTCCACGGGATACTGTTCATCTCCACCGTCGATCCCCTCCAGCCTCCACAGGCTACTGTTCATCCACCGTCGACATCCTCCAGCCTCCACCTGCGACTGTTCATCCACGGGCTCGTGTTCATTGAGCCTCCACCACTGGCTACTGTTCAACCAGCCCTGTCCACGGGCTCCTGTTCAACAACCCTTCCACGGGCTACTATTCATCCAACCCTCCACCGTCTACTGTTCATCCAGCCCTCCACGGGGTGGTCCTGTTCATCCAGCCCTCCACGGGGTCCTTTTCATCCAGCCCCAACCGGCTCGATCGATTGGGGTCCTGTTCATCCAGAGGCAACACCACGGGGTCATGTTCATCCAGCCCCACCGGGAACTGTTCATCCAACCCCCCCAGCAACGCTCACTGTTCATCCACAGGAAGCATCGATCGGCTTCAGCTGGCAGTAGTACGAAGGAATCGCTCGATCGGGTTCAGTTTATAGCCATCGATCGATCGCTCAGGTTCAATAACGCTTAGCCTACAGTGAAATTGGGAGGGTTCAGTTAGAGCCCAGCGCCTCGGTCGAGTTCAGCTAGAGCCCAACGCCTCGCACCCACGCGCGTGCGTGTTTGAGAGAAACGCGCAGCGCTCGGCCCCGACCACCCATCGTAACCGGGGTCACCCCGATATTTTCCTTGCCCTCGCTTCTACCACGGTTTTTTCCGTCATGGACGGTCCAAAGAATGTCATGCAGCTGCGTCTCCGGCCCGCCCAGGACGAAAAGCCCATTTTCTGTCATGATTTTTTGTCATAGAAGTAGGATCCCACCACATCTATGATGATACCGGGTTTTGTCACAATTATCGTCATAGAAATGTCAAAAGTATGACAGAATTTTTTTTGTTCGGCCCAAAATGTCACGGATGTGTCTTTTTTTGTAGTGCCATAGACATGGAGTGGTGTATACATAGATGATGTCCATGAAAGCATTAGGTTACCTTGTCCCTAGTCTTACCAACAAGAGGATTTGTTACTCCTTGAACTAGTACAAGATGTGGAAGTTGTTTGCACATGTCCTTGCCAAAAGATATGAGTGAAGTATGTTGGCGGAGTTGCTACCTCTTGAGCTTGCGTTGGTTTCCCCGAAGAGGAGAGGATGATGCAGTAGAGTAGCATAAGTATTTCCCTCGGTTTTTGAGAACCAAGGTATCAATCTAGTAGGAGGCCACGCTCAAGTCCCTCGTACCTGCACAAAACGATAGCTACTCGCAACCAACGCGATTAGGGGTTGTCAATCCCTTCACGGTCACTTACGAGAGTGAGATCTGATAGAGATAATATTTTTGGTATTTTTGGTATAAAGATGCAAAGTAAAAAGTAAAAGGCAAAGTAAAAAAGCAAAGCAAGATTAAAGTGATGGAGATTGATATGATGGGAATAGACCCGGGAGCCATAGGTTTCACTAGTGGCTTCCCTCAAGAGCATAAGTATTCTACGGTGGGTGAACAAATTACTGTTGAGCAATTGACAGAATTGAGCATAGTTATGAGAATATCTAGGCATGATCATGTATATAGGAATCACGTCCGTGACAAGTAGACCGAAACGATTCTGCATCTACTACTATTACTCCACTCATCGACCGCTATCCAGTATGCATCTAGAGTATTAAGTTAAAAACAGAGTAACGCTTTAAGCAAGATGACATGCTGTAGAGAGATAAATTCATGCAATATGAAATAAACCCCATCTTGTTATCCTCGATGGCAACGACACAATACGTGCCTTGCTGCCCCTTCTGTCACTGGGAAAGGACACCGCAATATCGAACCCAAAGCTAAGCACTTCTCCCATGGCAAGAACTACCAATCTAGTTGGCCAAACCCAATGGATAATTCGAAGAGACTTGCAAAGATAACCAATCATACATAAAAGAATTCAGAAAAGATTCAAATATTATTCATAGATAGACTTGATCATAAACCCACAATTCATCGGTCTCAACAAACACACCGCAAAAAGAAGAAGATTACATCGAATAGATCTCCACAAGAGAGGGGGAGAACATTGTATTGAGATCCAAAAATAGAGAAGAAGCCATCTAGCTAATAACTATGGACCCGAAGGTCTGAGGTAAACTAGTCACACTTCATCGGAGAGGCTATGATGATGTAGAAGCCCTCCGTGATGACGGCCCTCTCGGGCGGAGCTCCGGAACAGGCCCCAAGATGGGATCTCGTGGATACAGAAAGTTGCGGCGGTGGAATTAGGTTTTTGGCTCCGTATCTGTTCGTTTGGGGGTACGTGGAGATATATAGGAGGAAGAAGTACGTCGATGGAGCTTCGGTGGGCCCACGAGGGGGGGGCGCCTGGGGGTGTAGGGCGCACCCCCTACCTCGTGCCCACCTCGAAGCTTCCTTGGCGTAGGGTCCAAGTCTCCTGGGTCATATTCGGGAAGAAAATCATGTTCCAGAAAGGATTATTCCGTTTGGACTCCGTTTGATATTCCGTTTCTTTGAAACACTGAAATAGGCAAAAAAACAGCAATTCTGGGCTGGGCCTCCGGTTAATAGGTTAGTCCCAAAAATAATATAAAAGTGGAAAATAAAGCCCAATATAGTCCAAAACAGTAGATAATATTGCATGGAGCAATTAAAAATTGTAGATACGTTGGAGACGTATCAGGCATCCCCAAGCTTAATTCCTGCTCGTCCTTGAGTAGGTAAATGATAAAAAGAGAATTTTTGATGCGGAGTGCTACTTGGCATAATTTCAGTGCAAAATTTCTTAATTGTGGTGTGAATATTCTGATTAGAAAGATTCAAGACAAAAGTTCATATTGACATAAAGAATAATAATACTTCAAGCATACTAATAAAGCAATTATGTCTTCTCAAAATAAGATGGCCAAAGAAAGTTATCCCTACAAAATCATATAGTCTAGCTATGCTCTATCTTCACCACACAAAGTATTTAAATCATGCACAACCCCGATGACAAGCCAAGCAATTGTTTCATACTCTAACTTCTTCAAAAAAAATTCAATCTTCACGCAATACATGAGCGTGAGCCATGGATATAGCACTTATAGGTGGAATAGAATGGTGGTTGTGGAGAAGACCAAAAAGAGGGGAAGATAGTCTCACATCAACTAGGCGTATCAACAGTCTATGGAGATGCCCATCAATACATTTCAATGTGAGTGAGTAGGGATTGCCATGCAACGGATGCACTAGAGTTATAAGTATATGAAAGCTCATCAAAAGAAACTAAGTGGGTGTGCATCCAACTTGCTTGCTCACGAAGACCTAGGGCAATTTTGAGGAAGCCCATCATTGGAATATACAATCCAAGTTCTATAATGAAGAATTCCCACTAGTATATGAAAGTGACATAATGAGAGACTCTCTATCATGAGGATCATGGTGCTACTTTGAAGCACAAGTGTGGTAAAAGGATAGTAACATTGTCCCTTCTCTCTTTTTCTCTCATTTTTTTATTTTTTTATTTGGGCCTTTCCCCTTTTTTTTAATGGCCTCTTTTTTTTTGTCCGGAGTCTCATCCCGACTTATGGGGGAATCATAGTCTCCATTATTCTTTCCTCACTTGGGACAATGCTCTAAAAATGATGATCATCACACTTTTATTTTTCTTACAACTCAACAATTACAACTCGATACTTAGAACAAATATGACTCTATATGAATGCCTCCGGCGGTGTACCGGGATATGCAACGAATCAAGAGTGACATGTATGAAATAATTATGAACGGTGGCTTTGCCACAAATACGATGTCAACTACATGATCATGCTAGCAATATGACAATAATGGAGCATGTCATGATAAACGGAACGGTGGAAAGTTGCATGGCAATATATCTCAGAATGGCTATGGAAATGCCATGATAGGTAGGTATGGTGGCTGTTTTGAGGAAGTTATATGGTGGGTGTATGATACCGGCGAAAGGTGCGCGGTATTAGAGAGGCTAGCAATGGTGGAAGGATGGGAAAAAGTGCGTATAATCCATGGACTCAACATTAGTCATAAAGAACTCATATACTTATTGCAAAAATCTATAAGTTATCAAAGCAAAGTATTACGCGCATGCTCTTAGGGTTATAGATTGGTAGGAAAATACCATCGCTCGCCCCCGACCGCCACTCATAAGGAAGACAATCAATAAATAAATCATGCTCCGACTTCATCACATAACAGTACACCATACGTGCATGCTATGGGAATCACAAACTTTAACACAAGTATTCTTTAAATTCACAACTACTAAACTAGCATGACTCTACTATTATCACCTCCATATCTCAAAACAATTATCATGCTCCAATCTTCTCTTAGTATTCAACGCACTCAAAAGAAAGTTTCACAAATCTTGAATACCAAGCATATTATTATTGAGCAAATTACCATGCTATTAAGACTCTCAAAATAATTTAAGTGAAGCATGAGAGATCAGTAGTTTCTTTAAAAAAAATCCACCACCGTGCTCTAAAAGATCTAAGTGAAGCACAAAGAGCAAAATTATAACGCTCAAAAGATATAAGTGAAGCACATAGAGCAAAACTACATAGCTCAAAAGATATAAGTGAAGCAAATAGAGTATTCTATCAAATTCCAATTCATGTATGGCTATCTCAAAAGGTGTGTATAGCAAGGATGATTGTGGCACACTAACAAACAAAGACACAAATAATACAAGACGCTCCAAGCAAAACACATATCATGTTGATGAATAAAAATATAGCTCCAAGTAAATTACCGATTGAAGTGGACGAAAGAGGGGATGCCTTCCGTGGCATCCCCAAGCTTTGACTTTTTGGTGTCCTTGGATTATCTTGGGGGTGCCATGGGCATCCCCAAGCTTAGGCTCTTGCCACTCCTTGTTCCATAATCCATCAAAAGAATTCACCCAAAACTTGAAAACTTCACAACACAAAACTCAATAGAAATCTCGTGAGCTCCGTTAGAGAAAGAAAACAAAAGACCACTTCAAGGTACTGTAAAGAACTCATTCTTTATTTATATTGGTGTTAAACCTACTGTATTCCAACTTCTCTATGGATTATAAACTATTTTACTAACCATAGATTCATCAAAAAAACAAACAACACATGAAAAACAGAATCTGTCAAAATCAGAACAGTCTGTAGTAATCTGTAACTAACGCAAACTTCTGGAACCCAACAAATTCTACTAAAATTAGAAGACCTAGAAAAAAAATTATTGATCAGCAGAAATTGGAATCAGTATTTTATCACGTTCTGGTGATTTTTAACAATTCGGCCAGTGAACGCAAATTTTCTGGAAATTACAGCAATATCAAATAACTATCGTCCAAGAAGATCCAATAGGTCTAGCTTGGCACAAACACTAATTAAAACACAAAACCACATCCAAGCAGAAGGTAGATGGGTTATTTATTACCTAACAGAAGAAAAACACAAAAAAACAAAAAATAAAATTGGGTTTCCTCCCAACAAGCGCTATCGTTTAACGCCCCTAGCTAGGCATAAAAGCGAGGATAGATCTACGTATTGCCATATTTGATAGGCAATTCTTCAATGAGGCATCTACCCTCCTTAGAAATTTATTTCTTTCTAGTAATTATCAAACTTTTAGGGACAAGATCGAAAAATTCATTTGTAGCAAATGGTTCCTTAGTGAAAGCAAAAATATCGGGATGAATACTTATAGATTTAAGATCCGCAGTTTCCTTACTAGATGATTCACCCTTATTCTTGGGAACATACATAAGCTTAGTTGTTTTAGTGAGAGGACTAGGAGTATTTTTTATGGAAGAAAAAGCGGTTCCCAAGTTGGTAATGATACCCTCAAGTTTATCAATTCTAGTGGAATCTAGATTTATTTTCTCATTAACCATGGGTTCCTTTTCCTTAATATTTTTCAAAGTTATTCCTACCTTAGATCCATATTGAGTAATTTGATTATGGATCTTTTTATATAGATTATCAATTGATTCAATGGTAGCAACTTTGTTTTCAATAATTTCAAGCCTTTGCATAACATGCTCCAAAGTTAACATAGTTCCATTAACCAAAAGAGGTGGTGAGCCAAATAAATCTATCAAAGCATTATAAGAATCAAAAGTGTGGCTACCCAAGAAATTCCCCCTGGTAATGGTATCAAGGATATATCTATACCAAGGACTAGCACCTACTTAAAAATTGCGAAGAAGGACTGAAGTAGATTGCTTCCTGGTAGATCTATTTTGAGCATTGCAAATTCTATACCAAGCGTCTTTCAGATTTTCTCCCTCCCTTTGTTTAAAATTTAGGACTTCATTCTCGGGAGATAACGGAGAAGAGATAAGATTAGCCATGGCGACAAGGCAAGCGAGAAAAAAGGCAAACGGAGAAGGAGAAGGAGAAAGAGAGGGCGAATAAAACGGCAAGGGTGAAGTGGGGGAGAGGAAAACGAGAGGCAAATGGCAACTAATGTAATGCGAGAGATAGGGATTGTGATGGGTACTTGGTATGTTCACTTTTTGCATACACTCCCCGGCAACGGCGCCAGAAATTCTTCTTGCTACCTCTTGAGCTTGCGTTGGTTTTCCCCGAAGAGGAGAGGATGATGCAGCAGAGTAGCGTATGTATTTCCCTCAGTTTTTGAGAACCAACGTATCAATCCAGTAGGAGGCCACGCTCAAGTCCCTCGTACCTGCACAAAGCGATAGCTACTCGCAACCAACGCGATTAGGGGTTGTCAATCCCTTCACCGTCACTTACGAGAGTGAGATCTGATAGAGATAATATTTTTGGTATAAAGATGCAAAGTAAAAAGTAAAAGGAAAAGTAAAAAAGCAAAGCAAGATTAAAGTGATGGAGATTGATATGATGAGAATAGAGCCGGGGGCCGTAGGTTTGACTAGTGGCTTCTCTCAAGAGCATAAGTATTCTACAGTGGGTGAACAAATTACTGTTGAGCAATTGACAGAATTGAGCATAGTTATGAGAATATCTAGGCATGATCATGTATATAGGGATCCGTCCGTGACAAGTAGACCGAAACGATTCTGCATGTACTACTATTACTCCACTCATCGACCGCTATCCAGCATGCATCTAGAGTATTAAGTTAAAAATAGAGTAACGCTTTAAGCAAGATGACATGATGTAGAGAGATAAATTCATGCAATATGAAATAAACCCCATCTTGTTATCCTCGATGGCAACGATACAATACGTGCCTTGCTACCCCTTCTGTCACTGGGAAAGGACACCGCAAGATCGAACCCAAAGCTAAGCACTTCTCCCATGGCAAGAACTACCAATCTAGTTGGCCAAACCAAACGGATAATTCGAAGAGACTTGCAAAGATAACCAATCATACACAAAAGAATTCAGAAAAGATTCAAATATTATTCATAGATAAACTTGATCATAAACCCACAATTCATTGGTCTGAAAAAACACACCGCAAAAAGAAGAAGATTACATCGAATAGATCTCCACAGGAGACGGGGAGAACATTGTATTGAGATCCAAAAAGAGAGAAGAAGCCATCTAGCTAATAACTATGGACCCGAAGGTCTGAGGTAAACCACTCACACTTCATCGGAGAGGCTATGTTGATGTAGAAGCCCTCCGTGATGACGGCCCTCTCCGGCGGAGCTCCGGAACAGGCCCCAAGATGGGATCTCATGGATGCAGAAAGTTGTGGCGGTGGAATTAGGTTTTTGGCTCCGTATCTGTTCGTTTGGGGGTACGTGGATATATATAGGAGGAAGAAGTACGTCGGTGGAGCTTCGGTGGGCCCACGAGAGTGGGGGCGCGCCTGGAGGTGTAGGGCGCGCCCCCCTACCTCGTGCCCACCTCAAAGCTTCCTTGGCGTAGGGTCCAAGTCTCCTGGGTCATATTCGGGAAGAAAATCACGTTCCAGAAAGGATTATTCCGTTTGGACTTCATTTGATATTCCGTTTCTTCGAAACACTGAAATAGGCAAAAAACAGCAATTCTGGGCTGGGCCTCCGGTTAATAGGTTAGTCCCAAAAATAATATAAAAGTGGAAAATAAAGCCCAATATAGTCCAAAACAGTAGATAATATAGCATTGAGCAATCAAAAATTATAGATACGTTGGAGACGTATCAGCGGAGTCACCCTCAAGAACTCTCTAATTCTTCTTCTTTGGGATCCACACCATCTTGATGGGAATCCGTGGAGTTGTAGTTGTTCTTGATGTAGAAGAACTTGATGTAGTCTTGGGAACCCACTTGACCCAGGCCTTGGGAGCTTCATCAAATGCATCAATCTCCTCTTGAAGCTTGTCCTTGCCTTTTTGCTTGTGGTCTTGTGCTGGAAGATCATCTCGAGCTTGTGTTCCTTGGAAATAAGTAGGATCATAGTTCTCTTGTTGAGGAACAAACTTCATCCTTGGGTATTGATCTTCTTCCCACTCGACTCCATTGGCATTGAACTTTCATTGAAAACCAATACCTTGATTCTTCCGGTGTCTTCCTTGCTTGCGTACAATTTCCAAAAATTGCTTACTTCTGGCAAGACTCTTGTAAACACCCTTCTCTATAATTCCCTTCAATAAGCTATTTTCTTCCTCAAGTGTGACTTGGCTAAGAGAATCATTAGTGGAATCAATAGAACTACTAGAAGCAACAACATAGGATTTAGCATGATTATTGTTACTACTATATGAAGAATCTTTCTTACTCTTGTTGCTAGATTTTACTTGTGGCATCTATGTAGACAAGAGTAAACGCTTGGCAATGTAAGAAGAACATTTCTTGCGAAGATCATCATTGATGGCTTTTAAGAACTCATGCTCTTGCTCAAGGTTGAGCTTTTCAAAGCGTAGATTCTCATGAGTCTTTAAAAGTTCTCGATGATCTTCCAAGGTAGTTTCATGAGCTAACTTAAGAGTGTTTAGTTCTTTAGTTAGACACTCAATCTCCTTCTTATCATCGTCATTCGTTTTATCTTGATTAGCATGATTAATAGCAAGTTCATCATAGTTTTCATAACTAGAGTTATCAACGAGTAAATCATCATCTACTAGCAAATCATCTTCATCACTATTGAAATCAACATACTAGGGGTGTGATACCTTTGGGCCTTTAGCCATGAAGCATCTTCCAATTCCTTCATTTGGTGAGTCAGATATGTCGTAGGAGTTGGTTGAGATAAGTGCTAGACCAGCAACACCTTCATCTTGAGTATATTCGGAGTCGGAGTGATAACTTCTTTCGGAGTGATGGTCGGAGTTGGAGCCGGATACCCATTCACCAACATGAGCTTGATGTCTTCGCTTTGTGTAGCTCCTTGATGATTTGTCCTTCCTTTCCGAATCCTTGCTTCTCCGAGAGGTTCTACGTTCGTAACAATCATCTCTACTCCTTCTCTCTCTTGGTGGTGATTCTTCTCTTCTACTTCTTCTTTTAGGAGAATCTTCTCTTCTTTTGTAGGGAGCCGTACACTCATTGGAGTAGTGTACGGGTCTTCCACAATTGTAGCAATTTCGTTCACGACTTGAAGATCTTTTGTCATTGTAGGACCTTAACCTGGAACTTCTTTCCTTGCTTCTACTCTTGTAGAACTTGTTGAAATTCTTCACCATTAGGCTCAGTTCTTCATTAAAGGTTTGTTTCTCACTTGATGATGTCGGAGCATCACATGAGGCTTTGTAAGCACCACTTGACTTGTTGTGAAGCTCTTCCTTATCCTTGAGTGACATATCATGAGCAACAATTCTTCCAATGATTTCCGTAGGTTTGAGAACTTTGTAATTGGCCATCATTTGGATCAATGTGCACACGGTATCATATTTTCCATCCAATGCTCTTAAGGTCTTCTTGATGATGAATCTATCGGTCATCTCTTCACTTCCTAAGCCGGCAATCTCATTTGTGATGAGAGCAAGCCTAGAGTACATTTCAGCAACACCTTCACCATGCTTCATTTTTAACTTGTCAAGTTGACTTTGAAGCACATCCAATTTGGATTCCTTGACAGAGTCGGTACATTCATGCATATCAATCAAAGTATTCCAAATTTCCTTTGCATTCTCAAGATGGCTGATTTTGTTGAATTCTTCGGGCACAATCCGTTGAAGAGAATATCACAAGCTTGAGCATTGTACTGCAGCATCTTCAACTCTTCCGCGGTAGCTTCACGGTTCGGTTCTCTCACATCAAAGAATTCACCTTGCAAGACAATACACACAATAGCCCAACCGGCGGGGTTATGTCCAAGAATATGCATTTTCATATTATGCTTCCAACTAGCAAAATTAGTACCATCAAAGTAAGGACCTCCACGGTAGTAATTTCCCTTGCTAGACGGCATATTCTCCTAGGTTGTGAAACCAAGGCTATGATCACCAAAAGCTATGGAAATCAAGGCAAATGGAGACCAAGGCTCTGATACAGCTTGTAGGATCAAAAGTATGTCTAGAGGGGGGGTGATTAGACTACTTGACCAAATAAAAATCTAGCCTTTTCCCAATTTTAAGTCTTGGCAGATTTTAGCAACTTAGCACAAGTCAAGTAAACAACCTACACATGCAAGTCTAAGAGTATAGCAGCGGAATGTAAAACATTGCACATGAAGATAAAGGGAGTGGTTCCGATAGGTGGTGCTATCGTGCATCCACGTTGATGGAGACTTTAACCCACGAAGGGTAACGGTTGCGCGAGTCCATGAAGGGTCCACGAAGAAGCAACCTTTTCTATCCCACCATGGCCCTCGCCCATGAAGGGCTTGCCTCACTAGGGTAGATCTTCACAAAGTAGGCGATCTCCTTGCCCGTACAAACTCCTTGGTTCAACTCCACAATCTTGACGGAGACTCCCAAGTCACACCTAACCAATCTAGGAGACACCACTCTCCAAAAGGTAATAGATGGTGTGTTGATGATGAACTCCTTGCTCTTGTGCTTCAAATGATAGTCTCCCCAATACTCAACTCTGTCGCGACCGGATTTTCGAGATATTAATTTCCCAAAAAATGGTCCTTGTGCTCACCAGCCCCAGGATTACTGTTAGCTGATGAGGCACCGACTTAATACAGAAATTCCAAGCAAAAATACAAAATATGTAGTACAAGACCAATATGGCCCGTGAGTACAACACAAGGTTACTAGTGACTGCTGGCGGAAGCGGTTTGTGTTTCATTAGTGTCTATGGGACTCCATTTCCCACAGGAACAGCTGACCAGGATAACTCCTATCTTTGCGAGGCTGCTGTCAGCGCAACGCTCCTCTCCATGCAAGAAATCTGGCCAAGACAATAGCCAGGGACAAGCCAGTGAGTACTTTGAATGTACTCGCAAACATTATGAACACAGGTATAATATAACAAATGATAATCGTGCTCTGAAATATTCCATGATCATAACGTCAGTCACGAAGTAGAAATCCATGATGCACGCAAGCAGGTTATTCATGTCAACTATGGATATGCAATCAGAGAGTAGGAATAGGATGCACCGATTGGGTGTCTGAAGCGACACCTCGAAAGGATATTAATATAAAGCATGCCTCAGTTGGGCGTCTGAGCGACACCACAGAAAGGGCTTATAAGTAATTTAAATAACAAGCATGCCACAGTCGGGCGTCTGTGCGACACCACATAAAGGGCTTATAAGGTAAATAAATAACCAGCAAGCCACAGTCGGGCGTCTGTGCGACACCACATAAAGGGCTTATAAGGTAAAATGAATAACAAGCATGCCGCAATCGGGCGTGTCTGCGACACCACAGAAAGGCCTTATATAAGAATAATCACAGTGAATATCCAGGAGGTAGAACCGTCCCAGGGATACTCAATAATTCAAATAATACCAATGGTTAGTCCACAATAATAATAATCATAATCATCATAAGTCATAGGTCATGATCAATGTTCTGGTTTAGTAGTTTTTCCTTCGAAGACCGACACTAAGACCGACACTTGACCCATCCCAGACTATATTCCTTAACCATGGACACGGCTATTCGAATAGATATAACCTCTGCAGAGGGTGTACTCTTTACCCACGAGTAACGGATTTCTTTAGTCCATCGGGACTAATTCCGTCTACGGTATTTTGATTGAAAACACACCTGACCGCACACACCAGCCTAACTTATCGGTGTCTGGAATCACCCACGACACCCGTTAAGCAAAACTCTAAGTGGGGAGGCTACAACCTCGACTAGCAAGGGATCACAAAATTTATAACCCGCGCAAACTAGGGGAGCTACCCCTTCTGCTCCAACCGAAAACACCCATGCCCCCGGACCAGGTGGCATGCCTACTGGATGCCTCCGGTATCTTCCACCGTGGCCTCTCTGTACGGTGTGTGCTAGGAAGGGGTTGACAACTTACTGAACCGTACCCTACCTGTGGCAGGGACAAGTGGTAGTACGAAACAAGTATGGGGGTTACTGGAACAAGACTCGATCTATGGTCGACTCAGGAGGTTAAAGCATTGCCTGCATGATTAGCATAAGAAATATATTTCATACCAATCAGACAGAATCATCACTCACCCTACCTCACCATGCCATACTGGACACAATCGTATCGACGAGGAACTAGAGATAAGCTCGTGTCTATCCAAGACATCGGCTTTTCCCAGATTCCTTAAGGTAGGCATGAGAGGCATACGAGGGTGATTACTATCACAATCGTATCAAGTTCCAACAGTATGGAATCATCAAAATGCACTCCCGAGTATGATCATATCATCACATAAAATAATGAGTACTCCGTCTTAAGGTGGTGTTATAACCGTTATTAAACAACACACAACATTATTATGTCAGGGTTCAGAATGCTTGCATTCAAGAGTATGCAAGTGGGGGTGCACTTTTTGAAAGTTGCCTTCTTCTTCAAAATCCTATTTTACGAAAATTTGAATTAACACATAGTTTAAAACAGTACAAAGAAGTTGTTAAACAATACAAAAAAGTTGTTTGGAAAATTTTAAAATAAATATGAAAATAAACTAGACAGAATTTGAGCAACAACAGAAAAAGAATCAAATCGATTGGACTTATATTTAAAAAGTTTAGTCGAGATGGAGGAGACGTACTTCTGGGTTTACGCCTCCACTTAAACCAGCACGGGCCGGCTCGGGGTCACTGACAGTGGGTCCATGGGGCCCACTGGTCAGGTTTGACCAGTCGCCCGCGCCTCCTTCTCCTTTGGCCGAGCAGTGGCGGGGCTCCGGCGATCGTCGTCGACGAACGGCGACTCCCCGCAGGGTTCTGAGGGTGGGGATGGATCCGCCAGTCTAGGGCGGTCCTCCCAGTGGTCGACAGAGGTGCGGGGGTGAAGGGAGTCGCCGGCAGCAATCCCTGCGGCGGACGACGTTTCGGGAAGATTGGGGGTTTGGGCTACTGTGGCTCCCGGTCGAGGCTGAGGTATTGGATGGCTCCGCACGGTCGAGGGGAGTCGGGCGGTGGTGCTGGAAGGGTAGGGGAGGCTCTGCTCGCGACGCACGACACCGGAGCGTGGCGGCGGCCGAACTGGCCAGAGACGAGGAAGACGACCTTCCTCCGTCGATTGCTGGCTGTGGGGGCTCTAGAGGGATGGCCCAATGTCGCCTGAGGGTCGGGACGAGCTCGAGGCCTCCTCTTATAGGCGGTGGAAGTCGGTTCCGCGGCGGCCGGGGATAAGATCGGGGAACCGCCGTTCTGTAGCCAAAGGGGGCGTGTGGCGACGGCTGGCGGGGTCTAGCAGGGCGAGGGGATGAGCTTGTGCTGTTTAGGGTCGAGCCTGCTGCGGCCGGCCGCTAGCTGCCATGGCCGACCTGAAGGCGGCGTTGTGGGGCTCCAGGGGCGCCCTGGAGGGTTCTGGTGAGCGGGCGAGGACGGGGCGCGGCCCAGTGGGCGAGCAAAGGCCAGGGGCACGACGCGGCGGCTCGGCTGCGCTCTTGCAAAACATGCGTTGTGGGCGCGCCCAGAGCACGTATGCTACATGTTCGGCAAAATGCCAAGGCATGCCAGGAGGTTTGGGTGAGGCTGGGGATTAACAGGTCTAGCTTAGTGGTAGCCAAGATCTTAGTGGATAAGGTTGTTGGGTCAGGGGATCAAGTTCATAACACAAACTAAAAACTAAGCCAAAATTGGCCATGCACACAAGGTGCTTGACAGAATGCCATAGGCATCTAGGCATCTCTTGGTGTGGCCTAAAACTCCAGATCATAGTCTCTTTACATGATAAAGAGGGTGGCAAGGTTAGTTTGGCAAGACCAGAAACTTGTTAGTGCATGTTTTTGAGAAAACCAATTCTGGATAGAAAGTAAAGGGCATCATTGCATGGACCAAAATACTCCAATGGGTCCACTCTCCTGGACTTAAGGGTCTTGTAGGGTGGTTTATAAGCAGGAGAAAGATCATGGGCACTAGAGCAAAATAAAATAGAGTTGCAGTAGAAAACACCCAAGTGGGCCAGAGAGCAAAAGAGGATGATTTGCTCGAATTTTTCAAAGAATACTAGTGGTTTTTTTTGCATAAAGTTGAATTATATGCTACTACTAACATCCCCTAATTTTGGTGGAAGTTTTAAAGGAATATTTAAATAGGTTGTAGTGCAAAATTTACAAACTGGACCAGTTTTGAAAACTTGAGGTAGGGCTCAAAATCCCAAGTGATTAGGAGAAGTTTTTGCATAAAAGTGATTTAGGAACCTCACATGACATCCCCAAATTTTGGTTGGAATTTTCAATAAATTTATCAAAGGGTTGCAGTGCAAAAGAGGCCCTAAAACTTATGAAAAACCATTTTAAAAGAAATAAAGTTCAGGAGAATAACTATAGGAATAATTCCATTAATAAAAGAGATGTTTCTTGAGAGGGTATATAGGCCCAACAACATTTTTTGAAAAGTTTTCTTTTGGAGGGACAATTCCACAATTTTAGAAGAAAAGAGTGGTTCAAAGAAAATCCAGAAAATAAAATTTTAATTTACCATGGAAATAAATCGTGGTTAAATTTTTGGGGTGTTACAAACTCTCTCTAACATATTTGGATTTGGTGGAAAGATGATTTTAGTGGAAAGCAACTTGGAGAAGGCTAGAAATCAAGATTCATATGGTTGGAATGGAATATCTTGACCTCAACACATGAGTAGGTGGTTCTCTCTCAGAAAAATGTATGATGGAGGTGTAGGCATGTTCTGATGGCTCTCTCCATGAATGAAGAGTGGGTGGAGGGGGTATATATAGCCTCCACGCAAAATCTAACCCTTACACACAAATCACGAAACTCGGCCAGACCGATATAGTTCAAAAATGTGAACGTTAGGATTTTCGGTGGGACCAACATGTCAACTCGGTGGGACCGATTTCAATAGGGTTAGGGCATAACGTAATCTCGGTGAGACCCATTACACAAACTCGGTGAGACCGATTTTGGTAACAAGCTAACAGAGAGTTGGTCAGGCAAACTCGGTGGGACCGATTCGCTCATCTCGGTGAGACCGAAACATTTCGAAAGGGAAACAGAGAGTTTGCATTGCGAACTCAGTGGGACCAATCGCTCTTCTCGGTTGGACCAAAACATTATGAAGGGAAATAGAGAGTTATCCCATCTCGGTGAGACCGAGATCCCTATCGGTAAGATCGAAGTGACTAGGGTTTTGTGGCAGTGGCTATGTCAACTGAACTCGATGGCGCGGGATAGAAAGTTTCGGTGGGGCCGAGTTTGACTTTTGGTTTGGGACATATGTGGATATGAGAAAGTGGTTGAGGGTTTTGGAGCATATCACTAAGCATTTTGAGCAAGTAACCCATTAAGCAACACATCATCCCCTTTTAACAGTATTGGCTTTTCCTATGGACTCAATGTGATCTTGGATCACTAAAAGTAAAATGTAAAGTCTTGAGCTTTAGAGCTTGAGCCAATCTTTTGTCCTTAGCATTTTGAGTGGTCCACATTCCTAATCCATGACATGCCAATCATTGAGCTTTCCTGAAATATTTATCTTGAAATAGCATTGGCTCAATGAGCTATATGTTGTTAATAATTACCAAAACCACCCAGGGATAGTTGCACTTTGAAAATGCCATGTCCTAAAGATATCATAGGTATTCGTAGTTTCTTAGGTCATGTTGGTTTCTATAGGAGATTTATCAAAGACATTTCCAAAATTTCTAAGCCTCTCACGAATATTTTACAAAAGGATGTTCCTTTTGTTTTCGATGATGATTGTTTATAAGCATTCGAAACACTCAAGAAAGCCTTAATTTCTACACCTATTGTTCAACCACCTGATTGGAACTTGCCTTTTGAAATTATGTGTGACGCAAGTGATTATGTTGTTGGTGTTGTTCTACGACAAAGAGTTGATAAGAAACTGAATGTTATTCATTATGCTAGTAAAACTCTAGACAGTGCTAAACGAAACTATGCAACTACTGAAAAAGAATTCTTAGTAGTGGTGTTTGCTTGTGATAAATTTAGATCTTATATTGTTGATTCAGAAGTAATTGTTCACACTGATCATGCTGCTATTAAATATCATATGGAAAAGAAAGATGCTAAACCTAGAATTATTCGATGGGTTCTCTTGCTACAAGAATTCGATTTACATATCACTAATAGAAAAGGAGCTGAGAACCCCGTAGATGATAACTTGTCTAGGCTTAAAAATGTGCTTGATGACCCACTACCTATTGATGATAGCTTTCCCAATGAGCAGTTATCTGCAATAAATGTTGCACATAACACTCCTTGGTGTGCTGACTATGCTAATTACATTGTTGCTAAATATTTACCACCTAGCTTTTGTAACGCCCTCGATGCGGCTATATCTCCCACGTGTCGAAGCACGACTTGGAGGCATAACCGCATTGAAAGCAATGTCGCAAGTGAGGTAATCTTCACACAACCCATGTAATACATAAGGGGAAGAGATACATAGGTGGCTTACAATCGCCACTTCACACAATACATGAGTAAAGCATTACATCATACCGACACAGTCAAGGTCCGACTACGGAACCAAAATAAAAGAAGACTACCCCAAATGCTACACAGATCCCCGATCGACCCGACTGGGCTCCACTACTGATCAACAGAAACGAAACAACACAATGAACAAGATCTTCATCGAGCTCCTCCTTGAGCTCGGGTGCGTCACCTGCACGGTTTCATCGGCACCTGCAAACTGGTTTTGGAAGTATCTGTGAGTCATGGGGACTCAGCAATCTCACACCCGCGAGATCAAGACTATTTAAGCTTATAGGTAGGGTAAAAGGTATGAGGTGAAGCTGCAGCAAGCGACTAGCATATATGGTGTCTAACATACGCAAATGAGAGCAAAAAGAGAAGGCAAAAGCACGGTCGAACAACTATGATCAAGAAGTGATCATGAACCCCTACTTACGTCAGACATAACCCAGAAACCGTGTTCTCCTCTCGATCAACCCCGAAAAGAGACACTCACGGTTACGCACACGGTTGGTGTATTTTAATTAAGATCAACTTCGGGTTTTCTACAACCGGACATTAACAAATTCCCATCTGCCACATAACCGCGGGCACGGCTTTCGAAAGTTCAAACCCTGCAGGGGTGTCCCAACTTAGCCCATTATAAGCTCTCGCGATCAACAAAGGATATTCCTTCTCCCCGGGAAGACCCGATCAGTCTCGGAATCCCGGCTACAAGACATTTCGACAGTAATAAAACAAGTCCAGCAAAGCCGCCCGATTGTGCCGACAAATCCTGATAGGAGCTGCACATATCTCGGTCTCAGGGCACATCCGGATAAGTCAAGCTACGAGTAAAACCAGGCCTCGTGTTTCCCCGTGGTGGCCCCGCAGGCTGCTCGGTTCGAACCAGCACTTAGAGAAGCACTGGCCCGGGGGGCTAAATAAAGATGACCCTCGAGAGAGCGACTCCCAAGGGAAAAGTAGGTGGTGGTGAGGCAAATGGTAAAACCAATGTTGGGCCTTGCTGGAAGAGTCTTATTCATAGCGAACTGTCAAGGGGGTCCCATAAATCACCCGACCGCGTTAGGGACGCAAAATCCGGGAACATAACACCGATATGACGGAAACTAGGGCGGCAAGAGTGGAACAAAACACCAGGCATATGGCCGAGCCTTCCACCCTTTACCAAGTATAAAGATGCATTAATAATATAAGAGATATTGTGATATCCCAACAAGTAAACATGTTCCAACAAGGAACAACATCTCCATGTTCCAACAAGGAACAAACTTCATCTTCACCTGCAACTAACAACGCTATAAGAGGGGCTGAGCAAAGCGGTAACATAGCCAAACAACGGTTTGCTAGGACATGGATGGTTAGAGGCTTGGTTTAACAATATGGGAGGCATAATAAGCAAGTGATAGGTATCGCAGCATAGGAATAGCAAAAGAGCGAGCAACTAGCAAGAAAAGATAGAAGTGATTTAGAGGGTATGGTCATCTTGCCTGAGATCCCGCAAGGAAGAAGAACGAGTCCATGAAGAAGACAAACGGACGTAGTCGAACGAATCCTCACAACTCCGGAACGAAACCGAAGCTAACGAGAGAAACAACCCGGAAAGGAACAAACAACATGGTAAACACACAATCATAAACATGGCATGATGCACAATCAAGTATGATGCATGTCCGGTTTAAATATGCATGGCATGGCAAAGTGCAACAAACCACACTACAAATTAAGTGCAACTCAATATGCAACGAGTTGCATATTGACGAAACACCACATCAATTATTTAGTTCTCTCCCGTTCAAACTACTCAGCAATATTAAATGTTGGTTAACATGGCAAGAGGTGAAGTATAATAAAACTACACATCTAGGCAAGTTTAAATGAGGCCGGAACAACAAACAACAATTCCGGAAAATCCTCACGTCCATATTTTAGATTTGGTACTGTTCTGTCCTAAAGCATATTTTATTGTTTTTAAACAGGAAAATAAAGTGCAACATGTTAAACTAGGCATTTTTCTACCCCATTTACATATATAAATTATTAAATTCCGAGTTACGGTTATTTAGTTATGAAATAAAGCATTTTAACATGGCATTTAAGCAAATTAATGCAAACAACAAGTTTAAACATTTTAAACATGGATGAGAGTTGCATAATATGAAACTAGATGAGAATCCAAGCATTTTACATGTTTAAATCATTTTAAACCGATACACGGTTGTTGAGTTATTAAATGCATGAACATGAGGGTTTTTCTACAAAACTGTAAAACACTGGATAATGATAAAATCGCAGAACTGGAAAAAAACATCTACGGGTCGAATCTGCGCTTGGGATAACAGTGGAGGGGGGGGGGCGCAGCGGATTTCGTTCTCACCATGGGCCTTGGCCCGGGTTGGTGGAGAGGCCAAGTCGGCCTTGGTGGAGCTGGGCTGGGAGGTAGTTGAGGCCTGGATGGATCCACGCGAGAGAAGTCAAGGCGGGCGGGTGCTCGTTCCCGAGCGAACAGAGGCAGAGGCGGTGCTATGGCTCCCGCGGGGCAGGGCGCCGGCGAGGGACTTGGTGGGCGAGCATGGATCCGAGGCGGAGGACTCGAGGAGGACTTGGCGCTGGCCTCGTCCTCGAAGCAGAGGAAGCAGGTGCGCGACGGCGCCGGGGACAGCAAGGAGGTGGCTCCGGTCGGTGGGTCGAGGGACTTGGCCGAAGGCGCGTCTTGGGGCAAATCGGGCGCGGGGATGGAGCTCCTAGCAGGGAACGGGGCGACGACGAACATCCTCGGGAGGCGCAGCGGCGAGCTCCATCGGGCGGCCATGGCGGAGCTCCTGCAGGAGAGAGAGGGGTTGTGAGAGAGGAAGACGAGGGAGAATCAGAGGGAGGAGGAGAGGAAAACAGGGCGGCGGCTACTCATCTTGCTAGCTGCAGGTTCGGGACGGAACGGAGGAGGTCGGCGGCGGCCGTCCTGCTGGGCTCCGGGGCGAACGCGGGGACGAGGAGGAGCTCGGGGCTTAGGCGAGGAGTGGATCGAGGGGGCCTGGGGTTGGTTCTATGCTGAAAATGAGGGAGGCGGTCGGTGCGATCTGGTTGGGTGAATGGATCGGGGAAGGATTGGGTGGATCGGGGTGGATCCCGAGGAAGGAGAGGAGTCTGGCGGCGGCGCGAAGGGACAAGGGGCTAGATTTTAGGGACAAGTGGGCTCCCTAACTATATCTATATCTATATATATATATATATATATATATATATATATATATATATATATATATATATATATATATATATATATATAGTTAGGGAGCCCAAATAACAAAACGGAGATGTTTTATAGACGTTAGGGGATGATCCGGACACAACGGTAGCGACAGTCCGGTTCGGGTCCGGGACAACTTTCTGACGCGCGCGCAAGGAGGTCCGAGGGCTGACGAGAGAGGTTAGGTTGGGTCTGGCGGATTGTGAAGAGCGGGTTGGTCTGAGAGAAGAGGGGAGAGATGCAGCCCGGCACGGTTTCCGGATACCGAAAACGTCCGACGTTAGACCGGCTATAATGCCGCTATATTTATTCGTTGGGTCGTCAAACGGACTCCGAATGCGATGAAACTTGGCAGGCGGTCTACTAACACCAAAACAACACCGCACGCCAACTTTCATCCCATTCCGAGAACATTTTCCGGCCACTTATAAAATACTATTTCGGACATGCCGCGGGCGCGTGCAAGTGTGGTTGGTCTCAGAACAGACAAGGGAGAGAACTCGGAGAACCCAGACGGATGCGAGTTTCGAAAACATGATGATGCAATGCAGATGATGACATGGCAAGATGCGACACGCAAGCAAATGAAAAAGCAACAACAGCGAATAACGGGAGGACAACTGGCACATCGGTCTCGGGGCGTCACAACACTCCACCACTACGAGAGGATCTCGTCCCAAGATCTAGGATGGCACCGGAGAAAACGGAAGGGGAAGAGGTAAAACAAAGTTGCTTCTTTGACAAACGAGTGATACCACGAACCTTGAGAGGTTGAGCAAATTGAAAGAAAGAACACAACGGAGTTGAACGAACTTGAAAACACTCCGTTAGATAAGAGGAACATGGGATACGACAAGAACCAAGAGGTTAAGTGACAGGATAGATATTGAAACCACTCCGGTTAAGATAAGATAGAGAAGGAATAAGAATGATATAATTTGGGCAGCACTCTGACTGTAAATGGAAGGAATTGAACATGAACTTGGCAAAATGAAAGCACCTGGATGAGACTCCGGTTAAGAAAGGAACGGTAGACACAACACTCCGGTTAAATCGATAAGCAAGCAAAAGGACATGATCTTGACAAAACAAGATGATGGGTCGAAGAGAGCAACATCACAATGCCTCCGGAAGAAAAATAGAAGACAGATCATTGGAATAAAGGAATGGAGAAGAAAATGACAACTTCAACCACAATTGAATTTGGAAAGAATCCTTCCAAAAAGGTTAAAACGGAGTTGTTGGAAAACCAACAACGAAAGGATATGATCCTCGTGGGCTTATGCAGACATCTCAAAACTTAGAGGTGAATACATGCCACTATGGAAAACAATTGATTGCTTGAGAGCAACACGGAGATGAAAACTCTTTCACCGAGAAGAGAAGGAGAAACATGGATCATTAATAAGCACCATAATTAGCAACATTCCTTAGGGAAGGCTTTAGGTGAAATATATCCCAAGATAACTCCAACAAAGAGATTGATGGATTTAAAAAAAATCTCATTATTGACAACATGTGAATCATTAAACGCGAATTCAAATTGTCAAGAATGACATAACACCACATCAAAAGATAAGGTAGAAAGAATTGCACTTCGGAATGCAGGAAGAAGAATATTTGAGCTCTTCCGAGAAGAATCTTGAAGAGCGCTTCGAGAATGAATTAAATCCTTGATGAACCACCATGAAGAAACTCCATGAAGAACTCCGGTAATAAAAGGAAGATAGAAAGAAAGAGAAGTTGAAAGAACAAGGTGAAGCCTTGAAGTGACAAGATGAAGCTTTGAAATGATATAACCAAGAAAACTTGGAACTGTGGAAAAAGAAAGATGAACAACATATAACTGAGAAATTGATACCATTACGAACTCCGGAAGAAAGAATTAATCACTTGAATGAAACAAGAACAAGAATTACATTATGCTCATCCTTCACTAATTAAATTGATGACAAGCAATGGATTTGGCATACTACTTATTCTCGTAGAAAGGATCAAGAGAGATATAGCACAAACTTGGGAAACTTCTTCAATGATCCGCCGGTAGGATTTGGAAAGAACGAATGAAACTATATGATAACGATGGAAGATAACTCTTGAACGAACCACCGTAAGAATAGAGAATGAAAGTAGCAAAGGCACAATTCACCGGGAAGAATTAGAAAACGAATAAAGATACTTGACAGAATTTAGATACAAATGAACGAATAGATCACGAGCTAATTAGAGAATACTTGAATGATGCACCGGTAAGATTTGGAAAACGAGGGCTGAAAGCTGGAATGAATAATTCTGAGATGATGGGCTCCAGAGAATCAAACTGAAAAGACTCCTGAAATGCTTCGGATGGGTGAAAAGAATTCTCACAATCGAAAACAATTATGAGAGGATGGCATCAAGCTAGAACCATTATTCTTGAAGAGAATGGAGCAAGATTTAAGAGAAACTCTTCTTCGGTCTTCAAATGTTGAGAATGACGATGAGAAACACCATGAATTTGTTGAGGCCCTCCGGAATGAAAATTGTAAAGGTTGAACCAACGACGAAAAGAATTTGAAAGATCTCGGAGAAAGACATATGACTGATGACAATTCATTCTTACGTCAAACTTCGAAAAGAATTTGGGAATAGCTTCGGCAAAATTAGAAGAGTCAGGTAAGATCGTGGGAAAAGACCTGTGGGTTAGGGCCCACTCAAAAGAAACACCGTTGAACGATTACTTGAAAGGGAGAACACACCGGTTGATTTAAATGGCTTGAATTAGATAACATCCTCAAAAGAACTTGAGTGAATTGAGAATGGAAACTTGAATCTTCTGAGATATCGTCAGCACTCCGGAACAATTAAATAGCGAGAAGTGGATGATTAAGAGGTGCACCGGCATGAGAAAAACATTTGAAACAAGGAAAGATATGATCGACAAAGCTTGAATTGGAACCACCGGAGAAGAAAAGAATGACGACTGATGAACTTGAAACTCCTGACCATCTTCATGATAATCACCGGATAAGAACATTGAAGGAAAGAATGAAGAAACTTCCATCAATAAAAAGGATACTTGATTAAGATATATGAGTCCTTAAAGAAAGAGGGTGGGAGGGCGGGAAAACAAAGACAATTTGGGACGGATGAAACAAGCAACATTGGGAAAAACTGAGAGGTGATCTTGTGAATGTTGAAATGATCGGATCCACTTGAAGAGAAGCACACCGGTTGAAAAGGATTGACATGGCACTCTCAGTTATCATGAAGGATTGATATCCACACAGGAATATGAGAACACCGCTTAGGGAAGGTATGAATCAACACTTGACATCGAAGCAACTCGAATACCACAAATAAAACAAAACAAAGGATTTGGCTTGCAGAATAAGCTGGAAACAAACATATGATAGACCCCATATCGTATCATGTGTCTGTAGGAAAGATGATCTAGGAGCTACTTGAATTCCCACCTATAAACTCCCGAAACTTTCTGGTTATGCAATCAGGTGTTGGGGATACAGGGGACACAAAATATATCACCCAAACTAACAATACCTAGATCCAGCTGTATCCATCCTTCAACACATAACCAAGAAACCTTCGGAAATAGTCTACCTCAACCTTCGAAAAGCATCCGTTATACGAGTTATGGCAATACTCCCGCACTCGCCTCAGTACTGGGCTATCAGGGTTATCTCACCAACAACTGTACAAAAGAGATTTTCGATGTCGGCGTACTAAACTCAGGTATTCCAGAACTGTAACGATAAAATTATGACGACAACACCTCAGAGCTCAACTCCCCGGGACACCTCCACTAAACCCCTGCTGACAGGAGGCACCAAGACAATGTTGTCATCACAAAACCATTGTCGGGAGAAATTGGCCTCCACGAGCACCTATGGGGACGGAGCCCCTTTTCGGTTCGGCGGGGGGGGGGGGGGGGGCGGAGGTTGCACAAAGAGCAGATCGAGGCGACACACACACAACGATTTTACCTAGCTTCGGGCCGCACGGATGCGTAAAACCCTATTGCTGCTTGTCTGGTTGATTCGAGTTCGTGCTCTGGAGCGCAAGAAGCTACAGTAAGTCGGAGCTGGACGTAGACGAGGGTCTACTAGGTGTCCTCCTTCGGGTTCCCCTTCTACGTGCGCATGGGCCTCCTTTTATATGCTAAGGGGTTTCCCACAGGTAGCAACGCAGGTGAGGGTAAAAATGGCAAGGAACTATGCGAACAGTGGCCGCACAGTGCTATCGCACCTAACTCTGACGACGGGGGACAAAGGCATTAAATGCCCGTCTGGATCGCCCGAACAGTACCGAGGCGGACCGTTGGGGGCGCCTCCGCTTGCCACGGGGGCGACTCTGCCAACGTCGCATGCCACCGCGCGCCTCAGGTTGCGTGGCGCCCCGCCACGTGCCTCTGGGGAAGCTCCAGAGTGACGCGTGGTCAGGTGAGCTGGAGCGCAGGCCTGAGGTGGTGGTTTGCCGCGGCAAGTGGCTTGCCGTGGTGGTTGTCTTGCCGCACCTGAAAGCTTGCCGCTCATCAGGCCTTGCCGGGGCGCGCGGCGCGCTGCGGCGGGCTTTTCTTGGGGTGCCTTGGCTTGGCCATCCCGGCGAGCTCCTCCCGCCGGGGCCTTGGTGCTTCGGCTTAGTCGTCCCGGCAAGCTCCTCTTGCCGGGGCCTTGTCGCCTTGGCCCGGCAAGCTCCTCTTGCCGGACCTCGCCTCCTTGGCCCGGCAAGCTCCTCTTGCCGGGGCCTGGTCTTCTAGGCTCGATCACTTGGCCTTCGTCCGGCCCAGAAAGGGCCGTGGAGACTCTTGTCGCTCCCCTGGCAAGCCTTGCCGTGGGACGCTACTACTTCCCGTGCACAAGTTCGGGGTACTAAGGTACCCCTACTTTAGTACACCGACAGGAGCCCCCGGGTCTGGGCCATACACGGTGCCGAGCGTTGTTGGGCCAAGCCCTAACAGTGCACGGGCACGCGTGGCCTGGGTTGAGCTGCTCCTTAACTCCGTGCCCGTCGCGCCCTCCCCAAGTGGCACGCGCTTATCGCGGCGTCGTGGGGGGCGAGGCGTGCGAGGCGTGCGTGACGTGGGTGGCGTGCGCGGGGCTTGAGGCTCGCAGGCATGCGTCACGTTGGGCACGATTCCTTTATTTGGAAAGGCGAAACGTCCGCCCCCACTTTCAAGTGGGGGGAGACGTGGAGGCGCGGCTTGGTGAACGAACGGGGTCGAGGCGCGGCTTTCGGGGCGCCCGCCCCCACGATCACGGGGTGGGTAGAGGTCGCCTCATCTGTCGCCTCGGACGTGCTCGCCCACCACGCGTCCTCCATGCGCTTGGGGTTGCGGTGGTAGAGGCAGGAAACCGGGCCGACGCGGGTCGAAGTAGAGGGTCGGCCCCGTCGCCTGCCCTTCCTCTGCTTTAATTGGTTGGGCGGGGCGGCCGAGCCCCCACTCCGCCCATTTATAAGGAGCGGAAGGGGGTGATGAGGGTCCGCACTCCTTCCTTCTTTCTTCTCTTAGATCCCTGGTCCCCTCTCCCCAACTGTCATGGAGAAAGGGAACCCTGGTCCTTCTTCGGTGGCGGCAAGGGTTGCCGCCAGGCAGCGCGCCCCTCCTCCCCTTGCACCCGTGGTGACGGAGCCAACCGTAAGGGGAAGGGGGAGGGGGCGAGGTCGTGGACGAGGCCGTGGACGGGGCCGAGGCGCTCGAGGCGGGCGGGGCGGCGCGCCGGCCTCACCTCCGCCGGCGGCTCCGTTTCTCCCGGCGGTTCATCTCGGGGACGACCCGTGCGAGTTCATCATCAGGCTGCGCCGGGCGCCTCGCCGTCGCCTCCGCCTGCCGGCTCCCTTCGTGGACGTCCTGGAAGCGGAGCAACACGAGACGCTGAGACTGCGCATGAGGGGCTGCGGGATCAGTGGTACGTGAGTCCACATCGAATCCCGAGCCCCAGGCGTGATGTATCTTGGCCGAGGGTGGAAGTCGTTCGCCCGGATCCACAGCTTGATGGAGGGGTTCACCCTCCATTTTAAGCTGATGGAGGGTGATCTCCTCTCCGTTAAGGTCTTCGGGGACCTCAGCACCTGGGCCCGGTGCTGCGTGGATAGATCCTCCGACAGCGAAGGCTCCTCCTCGAGCGAGAGTGACGAGGAGGGGAGCGACAGCGACGACGAGGGGAGCGGTCGCCGGGATGACGGGTCCGACTAGGTGCCGGTCGCAGCTCCGCGTGGCACCGGCGGCCCCCATCGTCCGCGTCGCTGGCGCCGTGAACTCCCCGGGGTCGTCTCCTTGGGCGGCTGGCGTAGGGAGGCTGCGGAAGAGGAAGAGGGCGGGCGGCAAGGCCGCTGCCTCGTCTTCCAGCTTCGCCCCAGACGCCGTCACCACCCCTGCTCGCGGCGACGACCACCGGGGTCTTCTCTCCGGCCCAACAAGCTCCTCTTGCCAGGGCTTCGTCTTCTCGGGCGGCCGGAGTGGCGAGGCTGCGGAAGAGGCTGGCGGCAAGGCCGTCAACTCGGAGTATGAGGGCTAGATGCCCTCGACAGCGTGTTGACGTCCCACAGCCTCCTTTTCGAGCTCCGCTTCCGGCGTCGCCGTCTCCATCCGGCGTCCGGAGCCCCCGGGCGGAGCCCCGGATGCTCTCTTGGCGTCTTCTGCCACCCGTAGCTCGTCTAGGCGCCCCTTTTGCCCTTCTCGCCTCCTTGCCCTACCTCCTGAGGAGAGAGACAAGAAAGGGATCACGGGCACCTTATCTCTTTTTATCTTGTAAGCCCTCGGGCCTTAATTGTGTTTAAATCTTGTAATCCCATCTTTCATGTTTTTCATTCTCTCTGAGCTGTACCTGAGTTGAATGTTTTTAATGAAAAGGGAGTGTTTGCCGGACCATTTGTCTCGCGGGTACATCCCGCGGCAAGGGGCGAACCCTTTGCATCGTTAAGATAGACACTTCCCCGCCCGGCAACGGACCCTGCCGTCTCCCCGCGCCCCTTGGCCCTCCTCACGCTCTTGGCGGAGGCAGGGAGAAGGCGGGTTCTGGCCCTTCGCTTCCTCCTCTTGCCGCCGCGGCTACTATCAGAAGCGGGCCCCGGGAACGCGCTCTGGGGTTTGTCGCTTAAGAGAGCACGACAGCTTTTGGGAGGAAGCAAGGTTTTCGCATTCCGCAGCTCACGAGAGAGTGCATGATAAGGGATGTAAAGACTTATCTGAGGATGCAACCCCCGGCAACTCTGGCTTGCCGGGGCGCGGGTGCTGGCTCGCCCTTCTCCCCTTCTTCGTCCTTAAGCGGCTCGGCAAGGGTATGCAATTCCTGCGAGCCAAAGGGGATGGACGGGAAAAAGACGCGGACTCGACCTCTAAGTTAGGGGTTAGCGACTGTTAGGCACTACCAACCCTAACCAAGGACGAGACTCGACTCAGCATGCATGCTAAAACTTGGGGGCGCCAGCGCTTCATTATCTGCTGCCAGGGTCTGCGCCTGGCTTTGTACAAAGGATTACATGCAACTGCGGCAAGACTTTGTACAAAGAGTTGGTTGCCGGACGGGGTCCGACAACCGCGCCTTACGGGTAAAACTTGCGAAGATGCTCAATGTTCCAGGAATTGCTCACCGGAGTACCATCTTCGGTCTCGAGGCGGACGGCGCCGGGCATCGTGACTCGTTTCACCCGGTAAGGGCCTTCCCACTTTGGCGTCAACTTGTTGTGTATCTTGGCCGACTGAACGCGCCGAAGAACAAGGTCGCCTTCCTCGAGGCTCATGGCTTTAACTTTGCGGCTATGATAGCGACGTAGAGCTTGCTGGTAGCGAGCGGATCGCACAGCAGCCTGGAGACGATCCTCCTCGAGGAGCAGTGCGTCATCTTCACGCGACCGCTCTTGCTCAAGCTCATCATAAGCGAGCACTCGAGGTGACCCGTATACGAGTTCCGTGGGGGTAACTGCTTCTGCTCCATAGACTAGAGCAAATGGTGTCTGGCCGGTGGCTCGATTTGGCGTCGTTCTGACCGACCAAAGAACCGCCGGCAGCTCCTCGATCCAGTTCCGTCCGCGCTTGAGCAGCCTGTCAAAACTTCTGGTCTTGAGCCCGCGCAGTACCTCGGCGTTGGCCCTTTCTGCTTGACCGTTGCTCCGGGGATGAGCAACAGAAGTGAAGCAGACCTTGGTGCCGAGGTCTTGGGTGTACTGCATGAAAGCATGGCTTGTGAACTGCGTACCGTTGTCGGTGATGATCCTGTTGGGGACCCCGAAGCGGCAAACAATCGACCTGAAGAATTTGATCGCGGACTAGGCTGTCACCTTCCTCACCGGTTCCACTTCTGGCCACTTTGTGAACTTGTCGATGGCAACGAACAAGTACTCAAAGCCCCCGACGGCTCGGGGGAAGGGGCCGAGGATATCAAGCCCCCAGACCGAGAAGGGCCAGGACAAAGGGATCGTCTGGAGAGCTTGAGCTGGCTGGTGTATCTTCTTCGAATGGAACTGGCACGCTTCACACTTGGTTACTTGTGCATTTGCATCCTGGAGGGCTGTTGGCCAGAAGAAACCTTGCCGGAACGCTTTGCCGGCAAGTGCTCTGGCGCCAATGTGGTGTCCACATATGCCTCCGTGTATCTCCGCCAACAGCTCCTGTCCGTCTTCCCGGTGAATGCACTTCAATTTCACCCCATTGCGTCCTCTTCTGTACAGTGCACCGTCGACGAACTGGTACATACTGGACTGCCGGGCTACTCTTTCCGCTTCTTCTTGTTCTTCGGGAAGTTCTCCTGTCTGGAGAAAACGGACGATCTGTTGTGCCCACGTCGGAGCCTGTGGATCGACGACGAGGACTAAAGGCATGTCGGCGGCTGCGGGAACATCAGCTTCTACGGCGAGGACTTGGGGCTCAGCCGGAGCTTGACATTCCCCGGCAAGCTTGCCGGGGCATGGCTTGCCGGGAGCGCCTGCTTCGTCGGGACAAACCCTGGGGCTTGCCGGAGCGGGCAGCTCCTCAGCACTCTTGGCGTCGATCTTGGGGACTCTCTTGGCGGCGGCTTCGGGAAGCTCTGCCGGGAGATAGTCACCGGAGACCGATTTTCTCTTCTTGCTTGGCCCAGTCGATGGTGTCACGGATGGCTGAGTCAGCTTGAGCACAAAAGTCCCTGGTTCCACAGGTAGCTTTAGTGCGGCGCATTTTGACAGGCCGTCGGCGATGTCGTTCTCTGCTCTTGGAACGTATTCCATTTGCAGGCCGTCAAAGCGCTCTTCTAGCTTCCTCACTTCATCAACGTAAGCCTCCATCAACGGGCACTGGTAATCCTTGTTCACTTGGCGGACGACGAGCTGCGAGTCACCCCTGACAATGAGCTTCTTGATCCCAAGTTCCGCCGCGATCCTGAGACCGGCGAGCAAACCTTCATACTCTGCCGTATTGTTGGTTGCTTGCTCCTTGGGAAAGTGCATCTGGACGATGTACTTGAGGTGCTCTCCGGTGGGCGCGATGAGCAGCACACCGGCACCAGCGCCTTCCTGCGAAAAGGCACCATCAAAGTACATCAGCCACTCTTTGGTTGCTTCCTTGCCGGGGATGCTCGTCTCTGGAATTTCTTCGTCCGGTGTCGGCGTCCACTCTGCTATGAACTCTGCCAATGCTCTGCTCTGGATGGTCGATGTGCTCTCGAACTTGAGGCCAAAGCTTGATAGTTCTAGTGCCCACTCGACAATCCTGCCTGTTGCTTCGGGATTCTGCAGTATCCTCTTAAGCGGGAAGCGAGTGACCATTGTGATCTCGTGTGCTTGGAAGTAATGGTGCAGCTTCCTCGAGGCCATGAGGAGGCCGAAGAGCAATTTCTGCACACCATAGTACCTCGACCTAGCCCCCTGCAGGAGGGAACTGACGAAGTAAACTGGGCGCTGCACCATCCTCTTCTTCTGCACTTCCCCTTGCGCTTGCGTGGATTCGCCTTTGCCGGGGCCAGAGCTTGTCGGGGAAGCCCCCTGCTTGTCGTCGGACGCGCTTGCCGTGGTTGCTGGCTCGTCATCAGCTTCCCTCTCCGCTACTAACGCAGCACTAACCACTTGATTGGTTGCCGCTAGGTAGAGCAGCAACTTCTCTTGCGGTCTAGGCGCGACAAGTATAGGAGCGGAGGACAGGTATTTCTTCAAGTCTTGCAGCGCAGCCTCCGCTTCCGGAGTCCATTTTACTGGACCTGCCTTTTTCAAGATTTTGAAAAACGGCAGGGCGCGTTCCGCAGACCTGGAAATAAACCTGCTGAGAGCCGCCACGCAGCCGGCAAGTCTTCGCATGTCCTTGACACGCGTTGGTGCTTCAATCTGCTCGATGGCCTTGATCTTGTCGGGGTTGGCTTCGATCCCACGCTGAGACACGAAGAACCCGAGAATCTTGCCGGAGGGGACTCCGAACACGCACTTCTCGGGGTTGAGCTTGAGGCTGATCTTGCGCAAGTTCGCAAAGGTCTCTTCCAAGTCTTGAACCAAGGTTGCCTTGTCTCTGCTCTTGACCACAATGTCGTCCATGTAGGCCTCCACATTTCTGTGGATCTGTGGCTCGAAAGCAGTGTGGACAACCCTCGCAAACGTCGAGCCTGCGTTCTTCAGTCCAAAAGGCATCCGCACAAAACAGTACGTGCCGCATGGAGTGATGAACGCAGTCTTCTCTTCATCTTCTTTGGTCATGAAAATCTGGTGGTACCCGGAGTAGGCATCGAGGAATGAAAGCAGGCCACATCCGGCCGTGGAGTCAACAATTTGGTCGATGCGCGGCAAGGGAAATGGATCTTTAGGGCAAGCTCTGTTGACATCGGTGAAATCGATGCAAAGCCTCCACTTCCCGTTTGCTTTGCGCACGACAACAGGATTGGCCAACCACGTCGGATGGAGCACGCCTCTGACGAGGCCTGCCGCTTCCAACTTCCTGATCTCCTCCGCGATAAACTCTTCGCGCTCCACCGCTTCTTTCCTGACTTTTTGCTTGACGGGCCGCGCATGAGGACAGACGGCAAGGTGGTGCTCAATCACTTCCCTGGGAACGCCGGGGATGTCAGATGGTTGCCAGGCAAACACATCGACATTCGCCCGTAGGAAAGCAACGAGCGCGCTTTCCTATTTGGGGTTGAGAGTGGCACTGATGGTGAAGGTACCACCAGTGCCGTCCTCCTTGGCGGGCACCTTCTTGGTCGCTGGTGGAGCAGCCGTCGTCTTCTTGTGTTTACCGGCGGGGCTCGATGGTGCGTCCTCAACGGCAGCGCAGCGCTCCGAAGAGGCGCGCTTGCCGGAGTGGGCGCCAGAGCATTCGCTGGGCTTGGCTTTCTTGCCGGGAGAGCTCGATGGCACGTCCTCGACAGCAGCGCAGCACTCTGAGGAGGCACGCTCGCCGGAGTGGGCGCCAGAGCACTTGCCGGGCTTGGTCTTCTTGCCGGCGGGGCTCGATGGCACGTCCTCGACGGCAGCGCAACACTCCGAAGGGGCGCGCTTGCCGGAGTGGGCGCTAGAGCACTTGCCGGGCTTGGTCTTCTTGCCGGCGGGGCTCGATGGCACGTCCTCGACGGCAGCGCAGCACTCCGAAGAGGCGCGCTTGCCGGAGTGGGCGCCAGAGCACTTGCCGGACTTCTTCTTTCCCCCAGAAGCTCCAGCGGCAAGTGGGCCGCGGGCCGTTGCTGCTGTTGCGTCCCGGTATATTTGGTCGGCGCAGATAAGGGCATCCTTCTTGTCGCCGGGGACAGAAATGACGCTTATCGGGCCAGGCATCTTGAGCATGTTATACGCGTAGTGAGAGGCCGCCATGAACTTGGCGAGCGTTGGTCGGCCGAGGATCCCGTTGTAAGGCAACAGAAAGTCGGCGACGTCAAAGGTGACCTTCTCAGTCCTGAAATTCAGCTCGCTGCCAAATGTTACCGGCAGCATGATCTTTCCCTTCGCCTTGCTCCTTCCCGGGTTGATTCCTTGGAATTTGCCGGTTTCTTCGAGATCACTGTCGGGAACTTGGAGTCTCCGGAGAACAGCAGGGGAGATCAGATTCAAGCCGGCCCCGCCGTCAACTAGCATCTTAGTGACCTTGAGGTTGCGGACCGTTGGGGAAACCAACATCGGCAAGCACCCGACCGCGGTTGTGCGATCAGGGTGGTCCTCAATGTCGAAGATGATAGGCGTGCTGGACCATCTCAGGGGTCTGCGTGACTCGACGGGTGGCTCCGCTGCATTGACCTCCCGCACCCACCGTTTAAGCTGGTGGTGAGAAGCGTGCAGGGAGGCACCGCCGTCCACACACAAGACCTCAGTGGCTTTCTGAAACTCCTGCTCGCTGGTCTCGGGGTCTTCCAGGTCTTCGTCGTCGTCATCGTCTTCGTCCTTGTCGCGTCCCCGGGGAGGTCTGTCTGCTTGCCGCTGCTTGTCCTTGCCGCGGCGCTCCCCCGGGCCGGGACGCTTCGTGCCGGATCCCCCGCCGCCTACTTGGGCTCTCTCCTTGTCGCGTCGTGCATACTTGGCCTTCTGCAACTCTGGAGGTCGTGGCCCCTGGTATGGTGGATCTTGCAGTACTTCTTGTCGGTACCGTCCCGCTTATCGGCAGCAGCCACCGCCCGGCAGTTGGCGCACCCGACAACCTCCTTGCCGGGGCCTCCCGCCTGGGCTTTCTTGGCGGAGCCTTCGCTGCCGGACTTCTCGACAACCAACACCTCTGGGTTTTTCTTCTTTTTGCCATTCCGCCGCCGGCCTCTCCTTGCCGGGGCGGTACCTTCACTGTCGGATTCTCCTTCTCCAACACTTTCTCCGGGGAGCTTCCTCCCCTCCTCAGCGCGTGCACACTTGTCGGCCAGGGCGTAAAGCTCGCTGACCTCCTTGATTTTGCACATCGCCATCTCCTCCCGCATCCTGCGGTTGCGCACGTTCTGGTGGAACGCGCTGATCACCGCGGCGGGGTGGACGTCTGGGATGTTGTAGTGCACACGGCTGAACCTCTGGATGAACTTGCGCAAAGGCTCCCCCTCCTTCTGAACAAGCAGATGAAGGTCGCTCGCCTGGCCATGGGGTTTGTGGCCGCACGTGAAGGCGCCAACGAACTGATGGCATAGATCTGGCCAGGAGGAGATGGAGCCGTCCGGCAAGTGCATGAGCCAGGATCTGACGTTGGGCTTGAGTACCAGCGGGAAGTAGTTGGCAAGGATCTTGTCGTCCCGTCCCCCGGCAGCCTGCACCGCAATGGTGTAGATGCTGAGGAACTCCGACGGGTGCGACTTGCTGTCGTACTTCTCGGGCACGTCGGGCTTGAAGTTCTTCGTGCTGGGCCACTGGACTTGCCGCAGCTCGCGGGTGAACGCGGGGCAGCCTACCGAATATGGCAGTTCGCCTGGTTCCCCCGGTGCGTGCATGTTTCCAGAGGGCTCAACGCGCTGGTCTGATTGACGCCGCGCCTCTCTTCTGCGCTCGATGCGGGTTCGAGCGTCTTCTTCCCTTCGTTCGTGAAGGACTTGGCGTTGGTCGCGGCGAGTTCGCGGGTTCGACGACGCGGTGGAGTCGTTGTCGAGGTGAGCCCGGCGAGTCGGCGACCACGGCTTCTAGGGCGGGGAGTGCACGGTGGTCGCACCCCCGCCATTCTTGGCGCCATCGGTTCTCGCCTGGGTGACTGGCCGCGGCTGCGACGCGCTGTGCTGCCGCGGAGTGTCGCCGTTGGTGAAACCGATGAGGCTCTGGATGGTTGCCCTCCAGTCGTCGAGCTTGTCCGCCGTCGGAGGGTAGTCTAGGAGTAGCTGAGCTCGCGCGAGAGCTTCCGCTGGGGTGGCGGGCAGAGGCGGCGAACGGTGCGAGGAGCGGGATGTGCTCGAACTCCTAACTATGTTAGAAGGAGCAGCACCCGGTCCAGGCAGCCGCGCGACGCTCGTTCCGGCACGCTGGATCGCATGCTGGTCCTGAGCGCCTTGGGACCCACCAGCACGGTCTGGGTCCAGCGAGCGTATGGTACCATGGGTACCATGACACTGCTGGTTTCGCGCCTCCTGAGAGGGGCGCGGGGCGAGCTCGGACGTCGCGGGACCAAGAACTGGTTCGACGGCGCCCGTTCCTCCGCCGGCGTCCTCCCCACCACCCGTCTGCTCCATGGGCGGTGGGTTCGACGCTGACGGACCGGTCATCTCCGGAGCTTTCTTCTTCGACGCCATGCCGGCGCAAACAATGAGAGTCTGGCTCGCGCGGACGCCGGATTTGGTTCACACAACCTCGACGCACCCCCTACCTGGCGCGCCAAAGATGTCAGGAGAAATCGGCCTCCACGAGCACCTATGGGGACGGAGCCCCATTTCGGTTCGGCGGGGGGGGGGGGGGGGGCGGAGGTTGCACAAAGAGCAGATCGAGGCGACACACACACAACGATTTTACCCAGCTTCGGGCCGCACGGATGCGTAAAACCCTACTGCTGCTTGTCTGGTTGATTCGAGTTCGTGCTCTGGAGCGCAAGAAGCTACAGTAAGTCGGAGCTGGACGTAGACGAGGGTCTACTGGGTGTCCTCCTTCGGGTTCCCCTTCTACGTGCGCATGGGCCACCTTTTATATGCTAAGGAGTTTCCCACAGGTAGCGACGCATGTGAGGGTAAAAATGGCAAGGAACTGTGCGAACAGTGGCCGCACAGTGCTATCGCACCTAACTCTGACGGCGGGGGACAAAGGCATTAAATGCTCGTCTGGATCGCCCGAACAGTACCGAGGCGGACCGTGGGGGGCGCCTCCGCTTGCCACGGGGGCGACTCTGCCAACGTCGCATGCCACCGCGCGCCTCAGGTTGCGCGGTGCCCTGCCACGTGCCTCTAGGGAAGCTCCGGAGTGATGCGTGGTCAGGTGAGCTGGAGCGCAGGCCTGAGGTGGTGGTTTGCCGCGGCAAGTGGCTTGCCGCGGTGGTTGTCTTGCCGCACCTGAAAGCTTGCCGCTCGTCAGGCCTTGTCGGGGCGCGTGGCGCGCCGCGGCGGGCTTTTCTTGGGGTGCCTTGGCTTGGCCGTCCCGGCGAGCTCCTCCCGTCGGGGCCTTGGTGCTTCGGCTTAGTCGTCCCGGCAAGCTCCTCTTGCCGGGGCCTTGTCGCCTTGGCCCGGCAAGCTCCTCTTGCCGGACCTCGCCTCCTTGGCCCGGCAAGCTCATCTTGCCGGGGCCTGGTCTTCTAGGCTCGATAACTTGGCCTTCGTCCGGCCCAGAAAGGTCGTGGAGACTCTTGTCGCTCCCCTGGCAAGCCTTGCCGCGGAACGCTACTACTACCCGTGCACAAGTTCGGGGTACTAAGGTACCCCTACTTTAGTACACCGACAACCATCGGAACGATTCTAAGATACCTGCGTGATCCTAAAAACAATTCCATGAAATTTGAGAAGAGAAGAGTCAAACTCTATGTCAGGATGCCTTACCAGAGCGATGAGGAGACTGGGAAGTAAAAAGAATTCCTAAACTCTCCGATATATAATTCCTAAATGACTCAAAACATTTTTTTTCTAGACACAACTCGGCCGCTAAAAACGATCAATCAGTGGGGGCTCCTAAGGTCGGGGAAGGCTCTGATTACCAACTTGTAACGCCCTCGATGTGGCTATATCTCCCACATGTCGAAGCACGACTTGGAGGCATAACCGCATTGAAAGCAATGTCGCAAGTGAGGTAATCTTCACACAACCCATGTAATACATAAGGGGAAGAGATACATAGTTGGCTTACAATCGCCACTTCACACAATACATGAGTAAAGCATTACATCATACCGATACAGTCAAGGTCCGACTACGGAACCAAAATAAAAGAAGACTACCCCAAATGCTACACAGATCCCCGATCGACCCGACTGGGCTCCACTACTGATCAACTGAAACGAAACAACACAATGAACAAGATCTTCATCGAGCTCCTCCTTGAGCTCGGGTGCGTCACCTGCAAGGTTTCATCGGCACCTGCAAACTGGTTTTGGAAGTATCTGTGAGTCACGGGGACTCAGCAATCTCACACCCGCGAGATCAAGACTATTTAAGCTTATAGGTAGGGTAAAAGGTATGATGTGAAGCTGCAGCAAGCGACTAGCATATATGGTGTCTAACATACGCAAATGAGAGCGAGAAGAGAAGGCAAAAGCACGGTCAAACAACTATGATCAAGAAGTGATCCTGAACCCCTACTTACATCAGACATAACCCAGAAACCGTGTTCTCCTCTCGATCAACCCCGAAAATAGACACTCACGGTTACGCACACGGTTGGTGTATTTTAATTAAGATCAACTTCGGGTTTTCTACAACCGGACATTAACAAATTCCCATCTGCCACATAACCGCGGGCACGGCTTTCGAAAGTTCAAACCCTACAGGGGTGTCCCAACTTAGCCCATTATAAGCTCTCGCGATCAACGAAGGATATTCCTTCTCCTCGAGAAGACCCGATCAGTCTCGGAATCCCGGCTGCAAGACATTTCGACAGTAATAAAACAAGTCCAGCAAAGCCGCCCGATTGTGCCGACAAATCCTGATAGGAGCTGCACATATCTCGGTCTCAGGGCACATCCGGATAAGTCAAGCTACCAGTAAAACTAGGCCTCGAGTTTCCCCGTGGTGGCCCCGCAGGCTGCTCGGTTCGAACCAGCACTTAGAGAAGCACTGGCCCGGGGGGGGCTAAATAAAGATGACCCTCGAGAGAGCGACTCCCAAGGGAAAAGTAGGTGGTGGTGAGTCAAATGGTAAAACCAATGTTGGGCCTTGCTGGAAGAGTCTTATTCAAAGCGAACTGTCAAGGGGGTCCCATAAATCACCCGACCGCGTTAGGGACGCAAAATCCGGGAACATAACACCGATATGACGGAAACTAGGGCGGCAAGAGTGGAAAAAAACACCAGGCATATGGCCGAGCCTTCCACCCTTTACCAAGTATATAGATGCATTAGTAATATAAGAGATATTGTGATATCCCAACAAGTAAACATGTTCCAACAAGGAACAACATCTCCATGTTCCAACAAGGAACAAACTTCATCTTCACCTACAACTAACAATGCTATAAGAGGGGCTAAGCAAAGCGGTAACATAGCCAAACAACGGTTTGCTAGGACATGGATGGTTAGAGGCTTGGTTTAACAATATGGGAGGCATGATAAGCAAGTGATAGGTATCGCAGCATAGGCATAGCAAAAGAGCGAGCAACTAGCAAGCAAAGATAGAAGTGATTTAGAGGGTATGGTCATCTTGCTTGAGATCCCGCAAGGAAGAAGAACGAGTCCATGAAGAAGACAAACGGACGTAGTCGAACGAATCCTCACAACTCCGGAACAAAACCGAAGCTAACGAGAGAAACAACCCGGAAAGGAACAAACAACATGGTAAACACACAATCATAAACATGGCATGATGCACAATCAAGTATGATGCATGTCCGGTTTAAATATGCATGGCATGGCAAAGTGCAACAAACCACACTACAAATTAAGTGCAACTCAATATGCAACTAGTTGCATATTGACGAAACACCACATCAATTATTTAGTTCTCTCCCGTTTAAACTACTCAGCAATATTAAATGTTGGTTAACATGGCAAGAGGTGAAGTATAATAAAACTACACATCTAGGCAAGTTTAAATGAGGCCGGAACAACAAACAACAATTCCGGAAAATCCTCACGTCCATATTTTAGATTTGGTACTGTTCTGTCCTAAAGCATATTTTATTGTTTTTAAACAGGAAAATAAAGTGCAACATGTTAAACTAGGCATTTTTCTACCCCATTTACATATATAAATTATTAAATTCCGAGTTACGGTTATTTAGTTATGAAATAAAGCATTTTAACATGGCATTTAAGCAAATTAATGCAAACAACAAGTTTAAACATTTTAAACATGGATGAGAGTTGCATAATATGAAACTAGATGAGAATCCAAGCATTTTACATGTTTAAATCATTTTAAACCGATACACAGTTGTTGAGTTATTAAATGCATGAACATGAGGGTTTTTCTACAAAACTGTAAAACACTGGATAATGCTAAAATCGCAGAACTGGAAAAAAACATCCACGGGCCGAATCTGCGCTTGGGCCAACAGTGGAAGGGGGCGCAGCGGATCTGGTGCTCACCATGGGCCTTGGCCCGGGTTGGTGGAGAGGTCAAGTTGGCCTTGGTGGAGCTGGGCTGGGAGGTAGTTGAGGCCGGAATGGATCCACGCGAGAGAAGTCAACACGGGCGGGTGCTCGTTCCCGAGCGAACAGAGGTAGAGGCGGCGCTGTGGCTCCCACGGGGCAGGGCGCCGGCGAGGGACTTGGTGGGCGAGCATGGATCCGAGGCAGAGGACTCGAGGAGGACTTGGCGCTGGCCTCGTCCTCGAAGCAGAGGAAGCAGCTGCGCGACGGCGCCGGGGACAGCAAGGAGGTGGCTCCGGTCGGTGGGTCGAGGGACTTGGCCGACGGCGCGTCTTGGGGCAAATTGGGCGCGGGGATGGAGCTCCTAGCAGGGAACGGGGCGACGATGAACATCCTCGGGAGGCGCAGCGTCGAGCTCCATCGGGCGGCCATGGCGGAGCTCCTGCAGGAGAGAGAGGGGTTGTGAGAGAGGAACACGAGGGAGAATCATAGGGAGGAGGAGAGGAAAACAGGGTGGCGGCTACTCATCTTGCTAGCTGCAGGTTCGGGACGGAACGGAGGAGGTCGGCGGCGGCCGTCCTGCTGGGCTCCGGGGCGAACGCGGGGACGAGGAGGAGCTCGGGGCTTAGGCGAGGAGTGGATCGAGGGGGCCTGAGGTTGGTTCTATGCTGAAAACGAGGGAGGCGCTCGGTGCGATCTGGTTGGGTGAATGGATCGGGGAAGGATTGGGTGGATCGGGGTGGATCCCGAGGAAGGAGAGGAGTCTGGCGGCGGCACGATGGGACAAGGGGCTAGATTTTAGGGTTGCTGCCTAGGGATTGGTCTATATATATATATATATATATATATATATATATATATATATATATATATATATATATATATATATATATATATATATATAGCACTGGATTAGGTTAGGGACTACCTCGACCCTACGATCGTAATCGGACCGTCGCGAATAAAATAGTTAGGGAGCCCAAATAACAAAACGGAGATGTTTTATAGACGTTAGGGGATGATCCGGACACAACGGTAGCGACAGTCCGGTTCGGGTCCGGGACAACTTTCTGACGCGCGCGCAAGGAGGTCCGCAGGCTGACGAGAGAGGTTAGGTTGGGTCTGGCGGATTGTGAAGAGCGGGTTGGTCTGAGAGAAGAGGGGAGAGATGCAGCCCGGCACGGTTTCCGGAGACCAAAAACGTCCGACGTTAGACCGGCTATAATGCCGCTATATTTATTCGTTGGGGCGTCAAACAGACTCCGAATGCGATGAAACTTGGCAGGCGGTCTACTGACACCAAAACAACACCGCACGCCAACTTTCATCCCATTCCGAGAACATTTTCCGGCCACTTATAAAATACTATTTCGGACATGCCGCGGGCGCGTGCAAGTGTGGTTGGTCTCAGAACGGACAAGGGAGAGAACTCGGAGAACCCGGACGGATGCAAGTTTCGAAAACATGATGATGCAATGCGAATGATGACATGGCAAGATGCGACACGCAAGCAAATGACAAAGCAACAACAGCGAATAACGGGAGGGCAACTGGCACATCGGTCTCGGGGCGTCACAGCTTTACTTACCAAAAAAGAAACAATTCTTTTATGATTTAAGATATTACTTTTGGGATGACCCACATCTTTATAAAGGAGTAGATGGTATGTAACGCCCCGGACACACCCACCGGTGGTCGTTACTCCTGGCGGGATCTAGACTGGCCCCACAGATCAATACTAGTCTTTTCTGCGCACTTTGTCCTCACTCGTGCGCACCCGGGAGCAACTTCCCGGTCGGTCACCCATCCTGACACTACTCCAAGGTGAGCACGCTTAACTTTGGAGTTCTGTCCGAATGGGCTCCCGGAAAAGAAGGAATTCCTTATTGATATGAGTAGTCTATCTTCCCTAATAAGCCAGGCTATCACATACACCCCCACTCAGAGGAACCGACGTCCTTGTCGGGCCACAGGAACGTTCCCTCTTGGCACAAACGTCTGTGCTTCCAGTCCGGTACATGTGCCATGCCGGGTGCCACGATGGGTCACAAACGTCATGAACAACATGACCACGCACCTGTCCGCAACCATCTGTGTAACCGCGAGGGTCGGCTCTGATACCAACTTGTAACGCCCCGGACACACCCGCCGGTGGTCGTTACTCCTGGCGGGATCTAGACTGGCCCCACAGATCAATACTAGTCTTTTCTGCGCACTTTGTCCTCACTCGTGCGCACCCGGGAGCAACTTCCCGGTCGGTCAACCATCCTGACACTACTCCAAGCTGAGCACGCTTAACTTTGGAGTTCTGTCCGAATGGGCTCCCGGAAAAGAAGGAATTCCTTATTGATATGAGTAGTCTATCTTCCCTAATAAGCCAGGGTATCACATGGTATTATTAGACGTTGTGTACCTGAGCATGAACAGGGAGAAATCCTACGAAAATGTCACTGCGAAGATTATGGAGGGCATCATGTTGGAGATAGAACTGCTCACAGAGGTATTACGATCTGGATTTTATTGGCCTACTCTCTTCAAGGATGCCCGTAAGTTCGTCCTATCTTGTGATGAATGCCAAAGAATAGGTAATATCGGTAAGCGTCAAGAAATTCCTATGAATTATTCACTTGTTGTTGAACCATTTGATGTTTGGGGATTTGATTACATGGGACCTTTTGCTTCCTCTATTGGGTACAATAGTGCAGAACCGCGCAATAGCACCGGTTCGTAAGGCCCTTTAGAGCCGGTTCCATAACCGGCACTAAAGTTTGGGCACTAAAGCCCCCCCTTAGCACCGGTCCAGCACAAACCGGTGCTAAAGGGCAACCACGTGGCACGAGCCAGCTCCGGGGGCCGGGAGCCCTTTAGTACTGGTTGGTAACACCAACCGGTACTAAAATGTTCGGGGTTTTTTTGGTTTTATGATTTATTTTTCATTTAATTTTGTGTTTTCCATTTTAATTCTTTTTCGTTTGCTGGTATTTTACGATACTACACATTGTACACGTTATGCATATATATGGTAGCTAGTAGAACCAATCATCAATGTCTCACACAAACCACACCATATTAATTCACACATACACACATGCATGTATATAGCTATATACAATTTCTCGTACATATGCATGTTGCCTTCGGAGCCAGTTGCATTAGCCTAATTGGTGCCTTCGGAGCATGATGACAAATTGGAAGTGGTTCATGACTTGGTCGATGGGGGCGGTAGCGGGTAATAGTATTCTCCCTTCGGATTTATGACCTGGTCGAGCAAAAATCCCGCTATTTCCTCTTGAAGTGCTTCTACGCGCTCCGTATCTAGGAGCTTGTCCCGCACCTCTGTGAACTGTTAAGAAGGAGATCAATATCCATGTGTATTAGTTGTGTGACTAGATATCGATAATGGTGCACAAATTGTGAATAGAGTTCTGACAAGCGTACCCATTTCTGTCTTTGAGATCTGCTCCTTTCGGACGCCATCATGCGAATGTTCTCGCAAATGCAGTATGCACACAGATCAGTCCCCTGCGCCTGCTTTACGGCCTTTACGAGAATGGAATTTAATTTGATCAGATAATAATTAATCAAGCATGATAATATTGAAAAGATGGCAGCTAGCTACCACACTACTTAATTACTTACCCTGGGTCGAAGCCATCTCAGCTGTCGTTTCCATTCGCCTTCCGTTTTGCTGATGAACCTTGCCCAAGCCCTGCCCGCCGACAAAGAAAATGAATAAAGGGGTTATTAAATAGTTCATATCATGAAATGGGGTTATTAAATAGTTCATATCATGAAATGACGAACTAAATAGGCCGAGATATATAGTTAATAATGATTGAAATTACCTGTTGACTATCCCAAACAAGATGTTATAGTCACTATTTTCTGAGAGTAGTGAGTCCAGTATTTCAACTGTTCCTTCGTAAACTTTAATGATACACAAGACCCAGTGAAATCTGCATGCACACACGTTTGCATGTCTTAATTAAGCGGGCATATGTAAGCAAAAACATGTAGCTAGCTAGCTAGTAGGCAAAAACAGAGAATTTGTAGTACAAGAAAGTGTGACTCACTTGAAGTTGTAAGGACGTAGTATATCTTCATTGTATTTGAGGCGCTTCAAGAACTCGAACATGCTATCCTCTACCTGCTTTTTATAATAGTCGCTTATATTCCATGTGAATTCATTAACGGTGTTTGGGTCAATGAACCCAATGCCATAGCGTCCACCTTTTTTCATTTCATACATCTTCATCCTGCATAATACCACAGAAAAGAATATAGTGAGGATAATTATAGGTAATGATTGATCAAAAGGATCAATACAGCTAGCTTGAGACTTAAATTACAGAAAGAAATCACTTACAGACAATAGCAACTAATGATAGATTTGTCGAGTGCGTCTTGATTGTATAACTGAAACAGTTCAGAATACTCAACGGTCCCAGGTTTATCATGGTAGTAATGATCCTTGTTGACTTTCACCATGAGGGACTGTCGATCGGATCTCTTGGTAATGTCCATGTACCATTGATGCAATTCATACATTCTCGTTGGGAGCTTCTTGACATCTTCTGGCTTGACCAAAGGTTGGCCCCGGACATATTTCCGTTTTATTTCCTCCTCTGTAAGCACAGGCATGTCCTCGATCTCGAGGAGTTGTCCAATAGTGATCTTGAGTTCTTCAGCCTGCGTTATATGCTCCTGGGTTATTACCACATCGCCCACCTGGGGAACGTAAACTGTTTGCCCATAATAATATTGGCCGCGCGTACTGTCACGTGTTGTTGGCGGCACAAAAAGCGGGGGGATCAGTTGCGCCCACTGTTCTCCCAGCTGGGCAACGGTTCTCCCACATTTTTTGACAGCTGCTTGTTGTTTGCTCGAGCTCGAGCTCGCCTCCTTCTGTAGACGTTTTCGATTTAACTTCCTGATGTGGCGCTCATAGTATGTGTCAACAGGCTTAGGAGCTGGTGGTTGAGCCATATGAACGAAGTGGTCAATAACTTCCACAGGCACTTTCTCCATTGGCGGCGGTGGCGGTTTCGGTCCAAAATGGCCGTCGACTTCTGCCCGCACTATGGCATCGGTTTGCTCCTTGGTCCTGTCGTAAGCCCTCTCAAGAAGAGGAGTATCGAGGATTGGACCATATTTATATCGCTTGCCTCCGCCTGTACTTCCTGTACTATGACCTCGACTGGTACCGCTACGCACCATAGCTGCGGGGTGTCTCTTCTGCGATTGCTGAGGCGGCGGAGTTGGCTGACGGGGCTGAGTTGGACGAGGAGTGGCCTGAAGCTGTGCCGGACTTGGAGGAGGAGTGGCCTGACACTTTGCCGGACTTGGAGGAGGAGTGGACGTCTGACGCTGTGTCGGACTTGGAGGAGGAGTGGCCTCACACTTTGCCGGACTTGGAGGAGGAGGAGTGGCCTCACGCGTTGGTGGACTTGGAGGAGCGGGAGTCTGCTGAATCGGTGGCAGACTTCGACGAGGAGTCGGGTGACGCGGTGTCGGTGGCCTTCGAAAGATGATGCAATCCTTTCTCCATAGGATGACATGATGTATGGCCTCTCCCAATGTGTGCTCGTCGTCACCTCCAGGAATGTCAAGCTGTAGCTCCGAATATGGGTCCACCACCTCATCAACCAAGACACGAGCATAGCCCGCTGGAATCGGGTTGCAATGGAAGGTTGCCTCGGGGGAATTTGGAAAAGCAACGGCGTCTGCCACCTTCATGGACATGTTCTTCATCTTGAAGTGTAGCTCGCAGTTAGTGTTCTCCGTGATGTCATCCACGGGGTATCTATCCAGCAATGCGTCAAACGGGGCGGAACCCACGCTGCTTCTTGGCATGGATGGGGTGGTGCTATCCAATGCTGGATCATCCGCTAGCTGCTAAAGCTGCTGAGACCCCCTTTGCTGGCTAAGTGAGTCGATCTGCTCCTGCTGCCGCTGGAATTTAACTGCCAATTCCGCTTGACTTGCTTCTAGGCCTTGAAGGCGTTCATAGTCCCGCTTCCTCTGCTCCTCCTCCATCTTCCTCTTCTTCTCCTCCGCAATCTTCTTTCTCGCACGGGCTCTGTAGTCGGCGTTCCAGTCCGAAAACCCCTCATACCACGGAATAGCGCCCTTGCCTCGTGTTCTTCCCGGGTGTTCAGGATTTCCCAGGGCACGCGTAAGCTCGTCGTTCTCTCTGTTGGGCTGGAACACCCCCGATCGAGCCTCTTCTATTGCAACAAGTATCGCATCGTCGGCTCCGTTCACACATGCCTTCGTCGAAACATTGTCTGTCTTCGGGTCCAACTCCCCCCCTTGCGCATAGAACCAAGTCCTGCACCTGGGGGGCCAGCTCTTAGTAACCGGAGTGACACCTGCATCCTCCATCTCTTTCTCAGACTTATCCCACTTAGGCATTGCCACCGCGTAGCCACCTGGCCCCAGCTTATGGAACTTATCCTTTTTTTCGGCATTCTTCTTGTTTATTCTCGACCGTTCCATAGCTAATTCTGAATCCTTGAATTTCACGAAATCGTCCCAATGAGCACTTTGATTCTCTAGTATCCCCTCGAATACTGGAGTCTTCCTTCCTCCCTTGACGTACTTCTCCCACTTCGTTCTCTCGTGGTTCTTGAATGCAACCGCCATCTTCCTAAAAGCAGCGTCCTTGACTTTCTGCACATCTGCTTCTGTGAAATGATCTGGTAGGCTGAAATGTTCCATGAGAGTATCCCAAAGCAGTTTTTTTATTCTCGTCGACAAAAGTAACATCTGGACGTGGCTTTGCTGGCTTTCTCCATTCTCGAAGGGAGATCGGGAGTTGGTCCTTCACAAGAACTCCGCACTGACGAACAAACTTGTCCGCAATCTTCTTAGGCGCTAATGGTTCGCCGTTAGGTTTGAATGCCTCGATATTGTACTTTACGCCCTCCTTCAACTTTTTGTTCGGGCCTCGTTTCGTCCTTTTGCTTGAAGACTTGCTCGATCCGGATGGCTGAAAGAAGAAAGATCAATTCGTTAATATATCTTCAACTCATTTAAAACATGCGATGATCACCAGATTCCTGCTTATATAAATATAAATACCTCGCCGGTGTTTGTTGTTTCAGGATCAACATGTTCTTCGTCATCGTCATAATCGTAGTTCATGACTTCATCAATTCGGTCGTCGCGATCGAATATCATATCACCCTCTCCGGTGTTGTTTAGAAATTCGGAGCCGTCAAAATCTTCTTCATTTTGATCATCATCTGGCCCGCGTATCATATCGAACATGGTCTGTTCTCTCTCTCTGTCGGTATTGTCCGCCATAGCTTTTATTTAACTATGCCAAAAGAAATATAAAACAATTTAGTATAATCTCGAATAATAGATATAATCTCGAATACATCGTCTCGAATAATAGATATAATCTCGAATACATCGTCTCGAATAATAGATTTAATCTCGAATACATCGTCTCGAATAATATATAATATTGAATAGTACATCACTGGCTAGGTAGCTAATTAAAGATCGAATACTACAGAAGAATCTAGGACACTCGCGGTTCCTGCGGCGCGGGCGGTGGACACTCAAAGAGAAGGAACCCTCACAGAATCATAGCTGAAGTGAGATCCCTGAAGAAACTGCCAGGTATTGGAGAACCTGCCGCCCTCTAATGCAACCATGTAGCGATGGACGTGCTCGTCCTCCTCCCTGACACGACGACGTACCACCTCCGGCGGGGCCGGCTCCCTCCGCACCAAAACTAGCCCACGCGAACGCCACCAAACGAGATCAGGGTCGACGACGGGACCCGGGGCCGGGTTCCTCATCAAGCGGCGCGCCCCTCCAGGCAGCACCTCCCAGTGCCAGCCCGGCGGAGCCCAGTCCCGGACATGGGTCAGCTGGACGTCGTCGCGGACGTGTCTCCGGCGAGGATGCGGGTCGGGCATCGTCGACAACAAATACTAGCTATATGCCCGCAAAAAGTAACATTTTTTTAATGATTGGATTTTGATAACTAAAATTTCTAACATTTCTATAACATTTCTAACAATGCTATATATAACTAACATTTCTATAACATTTCTAATATTTCTATAGCTAAAAAAAAGAAAAATTTCTAACTTTTTTATAACTATTTCTATAACTAAAAAACAGAAAAATTTCTAACAATTCTAACTTTTTTATAACTATTTCTATAACTAAAAAACAGAAAAATTTCTAACAATTCTAACTTTTTTATAACTATTTCTATAACTAAAACTAATTCTAAAATTTCCTGATTATATAACTAACATTTCTATAACAATTCTAATATTTATATAACTACAAAACAGAAAAATTGCTAAAAATTTTAAATATTTCTATAACTAAATACTTAAAACACTTGTGTGTGTGTAGTGTGTGTGTGTGTGTGTGTGTGTGTGTGTGTGTGTGTAGTGTGTGTGTGTGTGGAACTGGACATGGCGGCCGGGGCGAGCTCACCGGCGAGGCGATGACGGGGCGGCGACGGGACGCGGCGGCAATGACGGAGCGAAGGGATGGGGCGGCGACGACGGGGCGACGGGGCGGGGCAGCGACGACGGGGCGGCCGGGGCGCGGCGACGGGGACGGCGGGGACGACGGGGACGGGGACGGCAGGGGCGGCGACGAGGGGCGCGCACGGCCGGGGTCGGCGACGAGGGGCGGGGGCGGCGGCGTCGACGAGGATGACGTCGATCGGGGCAGGGTGGCACGACGGAGGGAGGAAACAGAGGGAAGAAACGGAGGGAAACTGAAATTTTCCAAGTGTTGTATATATAGGATGGACCTTTAGTACCGGTTGGAGCCACCAACCGGTACTAAAGGTCTGTTTTGGCTAGCCCAAGCGGCGGGAAGCGACCACCTTTAGTACTGGTTGGTGGCTCCAACCGGTACTAAAGGCCCCCCTTTAGTACCGGTTGGTGCCACGAACCGGTACTAAAGGGGGGTGCGCTGCTAGGCGAGGGGCACAAAAGTTTAGTCCCACCTCGCTAGCCGAGGGGCACTCGCACCTGCTTATAAGCCCCGTCGTCGTTGCTGTCTCGAGCTCCTCTCTTAAGCAGGCCTTCTGGGCCTACCTCTTCTGCGATGCCCTGTTGGGCCTATTGGGCTAGCTGGCCAGTAGGTGGGCTTTTTTTTCTTATTTTTTTTGCTTTATTTATTTTTGTGAATAACTTAACTTTGAAAATAGATTTTCCAGTGATTCTTTTTTCTTATGTTTAAATTAGTGTGTTTTATCATTATATTCAATTTGGTAATGCTTAGGTTATTTAAAAAATGAAATGCCTTTGTAACGGATGAGTTTTCGTCCGAAACCCTGATACTTCAAAACAGATTGTCCATTTTGTACACGAAGTGCATCCAGTTTTTGCGGTAACCCTCTCTACTTTTTTGCACATGCTATGTGGGTGAAATTATGATACCATGCCAACTTTCAACCTTTTCTGAGTTCATTTGAAATGCTTTTCAATTTCAGGGTCATTTAGCTGAAAAAATCAGTAAATGCATGAAAGAATTTGCTTGCACATAAAATTTCTTCGCGTTTCAAATGCCAAAACACATAACTAGCTACCCTAACTATTACAGAGGTCCCTCCTGGGTGTGAAACACAGAAGAAAGTGATGATAGTTAAGCCGATCACATCCCAGATCTTTGGGTGTGAAAATTTTTCTTCGCGTGTGTCCCTTTGCGTCGTAACCATGGAATATCTTCATCATTTAACGGGATGCTCGGGTCAATATTCACTGTGAATGGAGCAATTTCATCAAACTTTTCATAATCTTCTGACTTGTCTGTCTTGTCATCCACTCTCACGATGTTTCTCTTCCCAGAAAGAACTATGTTCCGCTCTGGCTCATTGTACGATGCATTCGCTTCCTTATCTTTTCTTTTTCTTGGCTTGGTAGACATGTCCTTCACATAGAAAACCTGTGCCACATCATTGGCTAGGACGAATGGTTCGTCTGCATACGCAAGATTGTTGAGATCCACTGTTGTCATTCCGTACTGCGGGTCTTCCGTTACCCCGCCTCGTGTCATATTGACCCATTTGCACCGAAACAAAGGGACCTTCAAACCACGTCGATAGTCAAGTTCCCATATGTCCTGTATATAACCATAATATGTTTCCTTTCTCGTCTTGGTTTCTGCATCAAAGCGGACACCACTGTTTTGGTTGGTGCTCTTCTTATCTTGGGCGATCGTGTAAAATGTATTACCATTTATCTCGTACCCTTTGAAAGTCATTATATTCGAAGATGGTAACTGGGACAGCAAGTACAGGTCATCTTCAATAGAGGTGTCATGCATGGCACGTGCTTGCAACCAGCTGGCGAAACTCCTGGTTTGTTCACGTGTAATCCAGTCATCAGACCGCTCCGGGTGTTTGGAGCGTAGCAAATTCTTGTGTTCATCCATATACGGAGCCACCAAGGCAGAATTCTGTAGAACTGTGTAGTGTGCTTCAGTGAGAGAATGTCCGTCCATACATAGTATTTGTTCCCCTCCTAGCGTGCCTTTTCCATCCAGTCTGCCCTTATGCCGCGATTCAGGAACACCAATTGGCTTAAGGTCAGGAATAAAGTCAATACAAAACTCAATGACCTCCTCATTTTGACGGCCCTTGGAGATGCTTCCTTCTGGCTTAGCACGGTTATGAACATATTTCTTTAAGACTCCCATGAACCTCTCAAAGGGGAACATATTGTGTAGAAATACAGGACCCAAAACGTTAATCTCTTCGCATAGGTGAACTAGGACGTGCGTCATGATGTTGAAGAAGGATGGTGGAACACCAACTCGAAACTGACAAGACATTGCACCAAATCATTCTGTAACCTTGGTATGATTTCTGGATCGATTACCTTCTGAGAGATTGCATTGAGAAATGCACATAGCTTCACAATGGCTAATCGAACGTTTTCCGGTAGAAGCCCCCTCAATGCAACCGGAAGCAGTTGCGTCATAATCACGTGGCAGTCATGAGACTTTAGGTTATGGAACTTTTTCTCTGCCATGTTTATTATTCCCTTTATATTCGACGAGAAGCCAGACGGTACCTTAATACTGAGCAGGCATTCAAAGAAGATTTCCTTCTCTTCTTTGGTAAGAGCGTAGCTTGCATGACCCTGATGTATGCCGTCTTTTCCGTGCATACGTTGCTGGTCCTCCCGTGCCTCAGGTGTATCTTTTGTCTTCCCATACACGCCCAAGAAGCCAAGCAGGGTCAAACAAAGATTCTTCGTCACGTGCATCACGTTGATTGCGGAGCGGACCTCGAGGTCTTTCCAATAGGGAAGGTCCCAAAATATAGATTTCTTCTTCCAGATGGGTGTGCGTCCGTCAGCGTCATTCGGAATAGGTTGTCCACCAGGACCCTTTCCAAAGACCACCTTCAAATCCTTGACCATATCATGTACATCAGCACTAGTACGGTGGCGAGGCTTCGTCCGGTGATCCGCCTCACCTTTGAAATGCTTGCCTTTCTTTCTTACGGGATGCCTGCTCAGAATAAATCGACGATGTCCCAGGTACACATTCTTCGTCCATCTCTGGAAAGCATCTGACCATGACCGGATCCGGAGGTCAAGGCAAATGGATAGTCTCCTTTGTCAAGGAGAAGGACATTGCCGAGCTTTGGGCGGCCGGGTACTTGGCGAAGGAAATCGCCCACCGCCTTCCGGTCCAGGGGCAAGTCGTCCCCACCCTGAAGCCTACTGAGAGAGTAGTTTTCTTCCATCACTTCGTCTGTGGACTAGGGTTTCCACTCCACCCTTTCGTCCGCAGTCTAATGTATTATTACGGCCTAGATTTCCATGATCTGGCCCTGAACTCCTTCCTCAACATCTCGGTGTTCATCGTCGTGTGTGAGGCCTTACTCCGCATCCAACCCCACTTCGGGCTGGGGCTTAAGGTCTTCAATGTGAAGCTGAAAGTGGTGGATGGCCAGCACGCGGAGTGCGGAGGCTCCATGGTGAGCACGCTGGCCAACGTCTCTTGGCCAAAAGGCACTTTGGTGGAGACGGTAAAGGAATGGCAGAAACAATGGTTCTATATCACAGAACCCCGCAGCACCACCTGGGCCGCCGCTGCCGAATTCAACTCTGGCGCTCCCATGCGACTTACCTCCTGGGCCGAGAAGAGCCCGAACTGGTGTTCGCCAGATGAGCTGATAGTGCTGCAGACGTGCGTTCAAAGCATGGTGGACAGGGATGTCAAACTTTTCGATGTAATCCAGGTGATGCTAGTTTGCCAGATTCTCCCGTACAAAAGCTGAAGCCGCCCTCTATGGAAGTTCAATCCGAAGAAGCACCATACCCTGAAGAGGCTCTTTGAAACCACTCACGAAGGTGCCTGGAAGTTGCTCTTTAAGGGCAACGAGAAACCACCGGCCATAGATTCAGACCGCGGGCACGACATTAACCACCTCGCTAGTGTGGTATGTTATTTTTAATGCATCCCCTACTTGCTTGTTTCAAGGATGACGTTTGAGCTTTTATCATCATTCCTTTTTCAGGACTGGATGGAGAGGGAGAAGCGGCTTAAGTGTCCGGCTCCACTGCCTGAAGAACCATTCATCCCGTGTTTAGCGAATATGCTAGTGTCGGCGCCCTATAAGGCGCCGGAGAATAAGGCCAAGAAGAAGGCCAAGGGGGCCAAAGGTGGCCCCCGTCGTAAGGGCACTTCGAACATAACATCCGAAGACGAAGAGACCCGTTCCTCCATCCATGTGGACGAGGAGGAGGAGGAGGAGGAGGAGATCCCTCCCCGCGATGAGGGGAGGGAGAAGAGGGCGGCCTCCACGAATCTGGAGGCGGGGACGCCCAAGAAGATAAGGGCTCCCTTGCGGATAACTCCGTACGGGATGTCGACAGTAGTCCGGAGCGCCGCCCCCGTGCTAAACCTCAGGCTGCATCGTAAGTGCTATGATTCATGCATATCCATATATCCAACCTCTTCTCCTCATTGTATTGACATGGTTAGTTGTGTTCTTTCAGCCCGGCCCGCGACAACTTCCAACGATCCTCATCAGGAGGTTGGCTGGACTCCAAGGAGATGGCCAGCATGTCACTGCCGACCGCTCACTCTCCCAAGGCCATGGACAACAGCAAGGTGTTGTCCCGAAGGACCGCTCTAGGCCAAGGAGGGGCTCCGGACGCTGTCAAGGGGGCGCCAGAGGGCGAAACCTCTACCGCCAGACACATGGGGGAGCAAATACCCACGGAGACTGGCGAGAAGGGCCGTATTCAGTTTGGCCCTCTGCCGAATATGATTACGGAGACCTATATGGCTCCGGAATCTGGCAAGCGACCTCCTTTGAAAGAGGGGGGTTCGCCCATTCCACCGGTGGCCCCTGTCCAACCAGGGGCACCGGATAATCTGGTGGAGGCGCTTCGAGGTGCCTCCATTGTGGACGAGCACCGTATCCTTACGGGTACGGTGATTGAGAGGGTCCAGTCCGCCAAGAGAGGACTGACCGTAGCCTGCAGTAGCCTGCTAATAGGTTTTGAGGTAAACGACGTAAAAATCCCAATATAGTCAGTAGCCCCTGAGACACTATCCAGTGTTCGAAAAGAAAAGCCAGACAGAGGATCAATCCTTTATTGTAGGAAACTAACTAAATTTGACGGGAATGAATATGCAGACGTCGCTGCTGTCCGTAGCCTCACATGCTGCCGAAGTCTCTGAACCTAAGCGGAGACTGGAGAAGGCCGAGGAGGAGCTCGACCAGGTGAAGAGGCGGCTCCAGGAGAATCAAGGTATGTAATAACCCAGGAAGTATACAAAAAGAGTAGGATGATATATATTGACTGAAGTGTCGTTTTATGTATAGGAGTAACGACCGAGGTCGAGGCCCTGAAAAAGTCCCTGAGCGAAGCCGAGGGGAAGGCCGTCAAGGAGCAGGCTGCCCGTAAGAAGCTCAAGGCCCGGGTCAGCGAGGTCCAACAAGAGCTCCATGACGCGGTGAAGAAGTGCGAGACCTTGGAGCGTGACCTGTCGGCTAAAGAGGCCGAACTTTCCAAGGCTTGTCAGAGCGTGGAGACGGCCCGGAATAAGGTCCAGGGCGCCCTCCAAGAGATCCAAGAGGCGAGGAAGATCACGGCGGGTAAGGTATTCAATATGCAAAGCAAATTTGCGAAGAGGAAGTATCTTTTACTAACCCGGATTTGGAGTTCTCCAGGAGCTTTTGCTGATCTGCCGTGAAGTGTGTCCGACGCCGCGGAGTTCTTCCGAGCCGAAGAAGGGAGCTCCACGGAGAAGCTGTTCTGGTCGCAATATCTTGCGCCAGAGCATCCCATGCCCTTCACCGATCAGCTGAAACAGCTGGTGGAGCTGCATAGGGTGGCCGAACTAGCCATGAAGGATTTGATAATCCGGCTATGGCCAGCCGAAGCTATGCCCGGCAGCTACTTCGGACTCGTGAGGCGGCTGGTGAACGCATGTCCTCGGTTGGACGTCGTCAAGCGATCGGCCTGTATTGAAGGTGCACGTATGGCCTTCGCCCGTTGCAAAATGTGGTGGGCAAAGATGAACGCCGTCAAGCTGGCCAGGGGGCCGCAAGAGGGCAAGGAGCAGCACACACCCGAGCGCTATTTTGGAGATGTCCTGGAGGGGTCTCGTATTGTGGCAACGCAGTATGGGCAGGACATTATTTTCGAATGAATACATTCGTGTTGTATTTGCCTTGTATGATGAAACAAAGTGCGTTTGTAATATAATGATTGGTATATTTTTAAATTTACCTCATGTGCGGCCGTGTTGTATGAAATCTGAGGGTTGGCCAGTCATCGACTGCTGCCCCCATGTAGGTAGTACGGAGGTGTTCGGGATGGAATCTAAACAATCTTGATCCAATTATATGGTCCTTGAAGGAGTTGTTTAGCGGAACGAACCAGACAACCAGACTATTCGGCTTTAACGCCCTAGCTTAGACATAGGAGTTCGACAATAAAAACATGGACGCAGCCCCTAGTTTCCGAACTAGAATGCTATAAGTGTCTGATCGGGAAGTACTGATCCTTCGCGTAACGCGGAAGAAATCTCCAACGATTTGCAACCTCTGAATAGCTGACCAGCTCTCGCTGCATCATGAAAGTCAGTTTTCGGCTTTCTCTACTGAGGTGCTCCTTTGGATAAGACAGGGCACAATCGCAGTAGTTCTCCCTTTACTACCTTAGCCGATATAGCGGAATGTAAGGTAGCAAGAAGAGGAGCCGGGCAACCCAACTATTGACCAAAGACATGATTCGGAGCCAATGCATATAATGCTAAATTCGGGGTGCCGAACTATACTATAAAAAGTGTTCGGACTTTGTTGCCATATTGTGGGGCGCTGGGGAGCCCCTGGCAAATATGAAACGTACCAAAGTGTACGGGTGCTAGAAGATAAGTTATCCATGGGAAAAGGAAAACAGAAAGAGAGCAGAGGTAATATCTGGGGCCCGTAAACTTGGGCCACGAGCTGCTTCCATTATAATTGGGTTAATGTGTCAAAGCGCATTAATACAAATAGTGCGATAAGCAACCGGCTATTTAACACGCCATGACCAAAGGCGAGCTGCGTGTGGGTCCTGACAACAGGTAGAGTGGTCGTTGAATTGACCTCTAGAGCTTCCCCCATACGTCTGTGCTTCTTGCCATCCTGGTATTTTTATCCTTTGACAGGACCGGTAGTCAGGCCATCAAAGAATGCCTATGTAAAAGAAACCTAGAAAAGAAAAAAGGAAATAGTGAAAGTATAAGTGTGTCCGGGATCGGTCGAGCCGAACTGTGGATCACAAGCTAGTTGTGCCTTTGTCGATGCCCATGGGATTTCTAGTGCGTAATTATGCATGCATGGTACGAATGCCACTACCAGATCAGGGCTAGGACGGAGGAAAAATTGCTAATCGAGCTCTTGATGAGCCGAGTTGTCCTGTTGCAGCGTAGTACAGACCCTCTTTACGATGTCCAGGGGCTCGGCAGCCGGATTACGGTTCTGCTTGAGAAGGCCACTCTATACTTCTGCTGCTAGGGCGGCGGTGTGCTCCTCTGTACGGAGGGAGTGTTCCATGTTTTCATTGACCGTTATGACGCCGCGTGGACCGGGCATCTTGAGCTTAAGATAAGCATAGTGCGGCACCGCGTTGAACCGAGCAAATGCAGTCCGTCCAAGCAGTGTGTGATAACCACTGCGGAATGGGACGATGTCGAAGATTAACTCTTCACTTCGGAAGTTGTCAGGTGATCCGAAGACAACCTCTAGTGTGATTGAGCCCATACAGCGGGCCTCTACACCTGGTATGACTCCTTTAAAGGTAGTCTTCGTTGGCTTGATCCTTGATGGATTAATGCCCATTTTGCACACCGTGTCTTGATAGAGCAGATTGAGGCTGCTACCACCGTCCATGAGGACTTGCGTTAGGTGGAATCCGTCAATGATTGGGTCTAGGCCTAGTGCGGCTGATCCACAATGCCGGATACTGGTCGGATGATCCCGACGATCAAAAGTGATTGGTCACGATGACCATGGGTTGAATTTTGGGGTGACTGGCTCTATTGCATAAACGTCCCTTACTGCGCGCTTGTGCTCCCTTTTGGGGATGTGTGTAGCATATATCATTTTCACCATTTTCACTTGAGGGGGGAACTTCTTCTGCCCCCATGAGTTCGGTTGCCGGAGCTCTTCATCATCGTCCTCACTTTGTGATCCCTTTTCCTTGTTCCTGGTGTTTAACTTGCTGGCCTGTTTGAAGACTCAACAATCCTTGTTGGTATGATTGGCTGGTTTGTCTGGGTGCCATATATCTAGCACGGACGATCGAATATGCGGTCCAAGCTGGATGGTCCCTGACTATTCCTTTTATACGCCTTTTTCCGCTAACCGGACCTGGAGCCGCTGAATCCGGCGTTAACTGTAGTGTCATCGGTATTATCACCATTGCTTCGGTGCTTGTGTCTGTTACGTCGGAGCTTGCCGTTGCTGGTTTTGCCCTCGAAGGGGCCCGCCTCGCTGGTTGTGTTTTTTCTACGAGCCAGCCAACTATCCTCGCCCGCGCAAAAGCGGGTCATGAGTGCCGCGAGGGCTGCCATAGATTTGGGCTTTTCTTGGCCAAGATGGCGGGCGAGTCGTTCGTCACAGTTACTATGTTTAAAGGCCGCTAGGACTTTGGCATCCGGACAGTCAACAATCTGGTACTTTTTAGTTAGGAATCTAGTCCAGAATTTCCTGGCTGACTCTCCATGCTGTTGGACTATGTGACTTAAGTCATCGGCGTCTGGTGGCTGGGCGTATGTACCTTGGAAGTTGTCAAGAAAAGCTTCTTCCAAGTCCTCCGAGCTATCGATGGAATTTTCAGGCAGGCTGTTTAACCAGTGGCAGGCTGGCCCTTTGAGCTTTAGTGGGAGGTATTTGATAGCATGGAGGTCATCTCCGCGGGCCATGTGAATGTGGAGAATAAAATCCTCGATCCATACCGCGGGATCGGTTGTTCCGTCATATGATTCAATATTGACAGGTTTGAACCCTTCGGGGAATTCATGGTCCATTACTTCATCAGTGAAGCAAAGAGGGTGTGCGGCACCTCTATATCTGGCCGCATTGCATCGTAGCTCCGATGGAGTTCGTCTGTGGTTATCGGCTCGTGTGTGACTAGGTTTGTCACGCCCAAATAGGTAGCCATCATCACGTGTCGAGGGACGTCCTCGCGATCCATAAATCGATCGGGTATGTCCTGCTCTACTATCCAGGGTCTGCCGGAGGTCGTATGTATGACCCCGAGCTGTTTCGTCTCTATTTTTATGAGGCGGTGGGGCAAGCTGCTATTCGACCTGAGTTGCCGCTCTATCCCGACCATGTGGTGGTCGGTCCGCCGCACTGTCCCGACCGCATGGTGGCCGATCGGTCGCATTACGCGAGGGGGATATGAGCTCCGACGCCTCTTCATCGAACTGGGGAAGCAGCCTTCGCTTTGGGTAACTCTTGGCTAGGTGTCTAAGGCCGTATTCTTTGGCTGCCAGGACATCAGTCCATCTGTCGACGAGCAGATCTTGGTCAGCTTGAAGCTGCTGCTATTTCTTTTTTAGGCACCTTGTGGTGGCTATTAGCTGGTGCTTGAAGTGCTCCTGCTCGAGAGCTTCCTCTGGCATGATGAAATCTTCGTTGCCGAGGCTTTCCTCATCCTCGGAGAGCGGACGGTAACTACCGTCCTCCGAGTCGTTGGGCCTGGCCTGTTCATCAGGGCTAGCTTGCCCGTTTTCTTGTTCCTCCTGTTCGAATTTTACCTCAGCAAGGTCTTCATTGTTTTTGGCATCGTCTGGAGTATTATTTTCACCGGTGTCAGCATTGCTGTCTTTGGAACGACGTGACTTAGAGCGGCGCCGAGGACGCCGGCGTTTTTGCTGTGTCTCGGGAGGTTTATTCTCGACTGGGTTTTCTTTGTCATCATCGTTGGTTGTTTTGGGTGTGTCCACCATGTACACATCGTACGAAGAAGTGGCCGTCCAGCGTCCAGTATATGGCGGATTCTGGCCTTGCTCCTCATCGGCATCGTCATCCATACCGTCGATGTCTTCGGAGTCGTAATCAAGCGTGTCGATTAAGCCTCGACAGTGGCTATGAAGTGGGTGGCGGGTGGGAAGCAAAATTCTCGATCATCAGCCCCTAGTTCGAACCGGACATAGTTCGGCTTTGAGTCCCCCGCCAAGGACAGGCTCTTTAATGAGTTTAGCACATCGCCCAAAGGCGAGTGCTGGAAGATGTCTGCGGCGCTGAATTCAAAGATCGATAAACGATCAAGTTTGGCGTCCACGGACTCACATGGTTCGGAACTTATAGCCAGACACGAGTATGGGATTCCAGAGACATAGATATTGTGTGACGTTAAGTCCATGTGCGGCTCCAACGTCGGGGAATCTGTGGCCTCCGTGGTGGGGTTGAGCCTCCAATCCTTGGATGCCGCAGTGTGCTCTGGACCTAAGGCCAGAGTGGTCACAGGGGCTATCTCCTGGATGCTGTCTGACGACAGATTTAGGTCATGTTCGTCAAGGTGACTGAGGGAGTCCTGGACTAAGGTGCCCTCAGGTGTCCGGCCTGTTATGCGTGGGCCGGACTGATGGGCTGTGAGGACATGAAGACCAAAGATTGTACCCCTGTCCGGATTGGACTCTACTTGGCGTGGAAGGCAAGCTTGGCAACCGACTATGTAGATTCCCTCTGATGTAACCGACTCCATGTAACCTTAGATCTCTCCGGTGTCTATATAAACCGGAGAGCGTAGTCCGGATAGATATACTCATTAATTACCATATTCACATAGGCTAGACTTCTAGGTTAGCCATTACGATCTTGTGGTAGATCAACTCTTGTAATACTCATATTCATCAAGATCAATCAAGCAAGAAGTAGGGTATTACCTCCACAGAGAGGGCCCAAACCTGGGTAAACATCGTGTCCCCCGTCTCCTATTACCATCGATCCTAGTTGCACAGTTCGGGACCCCCTACCCGAGATCCGCTGGTTTTGACACCGACATTGGTGCTTTCATTAAGAGTTCCACTGTGCAGTCGCCAAGAGGGTTGATGGCTCGCCTTGTTCTCAAGGATAACATCATCTCTGGAGGAACCCTGGCCCCAAGCCAAACCCTCCTTCCGGACATAGACGCTCTCATGAGCATCAAACAACAGCCTCAGGAAATGGTCCACCACTTCTGGGCCAGATTCCTTCTTGTCAAAGATAAGGTAAAAGATTGTCGTGACGAAGACGCGATAGCAGCATTCTGCAACAACTGCGCGGACGAAGGTATCCTTAACGCCATCGATCGCCGCCGCATACTAAAGTTCGCTGACTTAGCAACTATCGTACAAAAGTACAGAGCGATGGAAAGCGCCTGGAAAATTCAGGCAGCTCGCCGGGAACCGTCGGTCTCAACCCAACTCATACTACAGGGCGAAGAGGACGCACCCCTGTGGCACGCCCAGCCGAACAGTCAAAAAACATAAACCCATCACGCTGCACAGCACCGTTCTAGAGGGATGGCTCAATGGCCAATGCAAAATACACACGACGCCGGATACCGTGGCAACCCACAGCCTTAGAGACGGTTGGATACTTCGGCAGGTAGCCAAGAGCGGCGAGGACATCCTTATCAAGGACACCCCAGAACAGCACCCTCCAGCAAACGACGACACTAGAGTATTGACAGTCTTCGAGACATTCGCTTCATACAATAAGCATAAAAGGGCACTACGCGATCTCGCCGAAGTTTGCCAGGTCGCCGAAATTGACCCCTGGAACGACACAGCCATAAACTTTAACCCCAGTGATGAACCAAATAGAGAACAGTTCGAGCCCCAGCTGTATTAGCCCTCACACTACAAAAAAAAAGACACATCCGTGACATCTTGGGCCGAACGAAAAAATTTATGTCATACATATGACACTTCTATGACGATAATTGTGACAAAACCTGGTATCATCATAGATGTGGTGGGCTCCTACTTCTATGACAAAAAATCATGGCAGAAAATGGGCTTTTTGTCCTGGGCGGGCCGGAGACGCAGCTGCATGACATTCTTTGGGCCGTCCATGACGGAAAAAATCATGGTAGAAGCGAGGGGGAGGAAAATTTCGGGGAGTTCCCGGTGACAGTGGGAGGTCGGGGGCCGAGCGATGCGCGTTTCTCTCGTACACGTACGCGCATGTGTGTGAGGTGTTGGCTCTAACTGAACCCAAGCGAGGCGTTGGGCTCTAACTGAACCCGAGCGACTGCACTGCAGGCTACGCGTTACTGAACCCGAGCGATCGATCGATGGCTGTTAACTGAACCCGATCGAGCGATTCCTTGGCTACTGCTGCTAACTGAAGCCGATCGATGCTGCCTCTGGATGAACAGTGAGCTTTGCGGGGGGTTGGATGAACAGTTCCCGGTGGGGGTGGATGAACAGGACCCCGTGGTGTTGCCTCTGGATGAACAGGACCCCGATCGATCGAGCCGGTTGGGCCTGGATGAACAGGACCCCGTGGAGGGGTGGATGAACAGGACCACCCCGTGGAGGGCAGGATGAACAGTAGACGGTGGAGGGGTGCCCGTGGAGGGGTGGTTGAACAGGACCCCGTGGTGTGGAGGGCTGGATGAACAGTAGACGGTGGAGGGGTGGTTGAACAGTAGCCGGTGGAGTAGCGCGCGGTGGAGGCTTGATGAACAGGAGCCCGTGGAGGCTGGAGGAGGTCGACGGTGGATGAACAGTAGCTCGTGGAGGCTGGAGGGGGTCGACGGTGGAGATGAACAATATCCCGTGGAGTCCCGTTTTGCGGTACGCCACACCCCTCCCGATGAACAGGACCCCCGTTTCGACCGTAGCGCTCCAACACAAGTCTGTTTCCTCCGTTTTGCGGTACGCCACACCCCTCCCGATCAACAGGACCCCCGTTTCGACCGTAGGAGGTCCGTTTCCTCCATTTTGCGTTATGCCAGACCCCTCCCGATGAACAGGATCTCGTTTCGAACGTGGCTGATCGAACACAAGGCTGTTTCCTCCGTTGTGCGGTACGCCAGGCCTCGTTTCCATCGCCTGTTCCGTCCAAGCCCTCCCGATGAACACGACCACGCATTCCATTCTGACCCAGCCGTGTTGCCTCCCGATGAACATGACGCATTCCGTTGCCTCCCCATGAACACAACGCATTCCGTTGCCTTCCCATGAACACGACGACGGCGCTGTTTCTCCGTTCCGACCTAGCCATGTACACGAGGCCTCGCCGTACGTATGCGCGAGTAGGCGTTCGAGACCCCACCCGTATGTACACATACGTGGCCCTATTTTCTTTATTGCACCCTGGCCGCCTCTACTACGACACGTGCGCGCCTCTACATCCACCAGTATATATGTATGTACACGTTCGTGGCCAGAATGACAACGCTACATACGCTTTGACCAGGTGGGTCCCGACTGTTAGGCACTTCCTTGCTTGCGAAGATGTAGCTGGTGGGTCCCAGCAGTAAGGGGGCGAATCATTTTTTTGCCCGGACGCACTTCCTTGCGTGCGAAGGTTGTTGGGGAACGTAGTAATTTCAAAAAAATTCCTACACACACGCAAGATCATGGTGATGCATAGCAACGAAAGGGGAGAGTGTTGTCTACGTACCCTCGTAGACCGAAGCGGAAGCGTTGATGCAACGTAGAGGAAGTAGTCGTACGTCTTCCCGGTCCAACCGATCCAAGCACCATTACTCCGGCACCTCCGAGTTCTTGGCACACGTTTAGCTCGATGACGCTCCCCGGGCTCCGATCCAGCAAAGCTTCAGGGAGGACTTTCGTCAGCACGACGGCGTGGTGATGATCTTGATGTTCAACCGTCGCAGGTCTTCGCCTAAGCACCGCTACAATATGACCGAGGTGTAATATCGTGGAGGGGGCACCGCACACGGCTAAGGAATGATCACGAAGATCAACTTGTGTGTTCTAGGGTGCCCCCCTGCCCCCGTATATAAAGGAGGGAGGGGGAGGTGCGGCCGGCCCCTTTGGGGTGCGCCTGGAGGAGTCCTACTCCCATCGGGAGTAGGACTCCCCCCCTCTTGCCTTGTTGGAGAAGGAAAGGGGGACGGGGAAGAGGAAAGGGGGGCGTCGCCCCCCCCCCCTTCCTTGTCCTATTCGGACTAGGGGGGAGGGGGCGCGCGGCCTGCCCTGGCCGGCCCTCCTCTTCTCCCTTATGGCCCATGAAGGCCCAGTAACCCCCGGGGGGGTTCAGGTAACCCCCCGGTACTCCGATAAAATCCCGATTTCACCCAGAATGATTCCGATGTCCAAATATAGGCTTCCAATATATTGATCTTTATGTATCGGCCATTTCGAGACTCCTCGTCATGTCCGTGATCACATCCGGGACTCCGAACAAACTTCGGTACATCAAAATACATAAACTCATAATAACTGTCATCGTAACGTTAAGCGTGCGGACCCTACGGTTCGAGAACAATGTAGACATGACCGAGACATGTCTCTGGTCAATAACCAATAGCGGGACCTGGATGCCCATATTGGCTCCTACATATTCTACGAAGATCTTTATCGGTCAGACCGCATAGCAACATACGTTGTTCCCTTTGTCATCGGTATGTTACTTGCCCGAGATTCGATCGTCGGTATCCAATACCTAGTTCAATCTCGTTACCGGCAAGTCTCTTTACTCGTTCCGTAATACATCATCCCGCAACTAACTCATTAGTTGCAATGCTTGCAAGGCTTAAATGATGTGCATTACCGAGAGGGCCTAGAGATACCTCTCCGACATTCGGAGTGACAAATCCTAATCTCGAAATACGCCAACCCAACAAGTACCTTTGGAGACACCTGTAGAGCACCTTTATAATCACGCAGTTACGTTGTGAGGTTTGGTAGCACACAAAGTGTTCCTCCGGTAAACGGGAGTTGCATAATCTCATAGTCATAGGAACAGGTATAAGTCATGAAGAAAGCAATAGCTACATACTAAACGATCGGGTGCTAAGTTAACGGAATGGGTCATGTCAATCAGATCATTCAACTAATGATGTGATCCCGTTAATCAAATAACAACTCTTTGTCCATGGTTAGGAAACATAACCATCTTTGATTAACGAGCTAGTCAAGTAGAGGCATACTAGTGACACTCTGTTTGTCTATGTATTCACACATGTATTATGTTTCCGGTTAATACAATTCTAGCATGAATAATAAACATTTATCATGATATAAGGAAATAAATAATTACTTTATTATTACCTCTAGGGCATATTTCCTTCAGTCTCCCACTTGCACTAGAGTCAATAATCTAGATTATACAGTAATGATTCTAACACCCATGGAGTCTTGGTGGTGATCATGTTTTGCTCGTGGAAGAGGCTTAGTCAATGGGTCTGCAACATTCAGATCCGTATGTATCTTGCAAATCTCTATGTCTCCCACCTGGACTAGATCCCAGATGGAACTGAAGCGTCTCTTGATGTGCTTGGTTCTCTTGTGAAATCTGGATTCCTTCGCTAAGGCAATAGCTCCAGTATTGTCACAAAAGATTTTCATTGGACCCAATGCACTAGGTATGACACCTAGATCGGATATGAACTCCTTCATCCAGACTCCTTCATTTGCTGCTTCCGAAGCAACTATGTATTCCGCTTCACATGTAGATCCCGCCACGACGCTTTGTGTAGAACTGCACCAACTAACAGCTCCACCGTTTAATGTAAACACGTATCCGGTTTGCGATTTAGAATCGTCCGGATCAGTGTCAAAGCTTGAATCAACGTAACCATTTACGATGAGCTCTTTGTCACCTCCATATACGAGAAACATATCCTTAGTCCTTTTCAGGTACTTCAGGATGTTCTTGACCGCTGTCCAGTGATCCACTCCTGGATTACTTTGGTATCTCCCTGCTAAACTTATAGCAAGGCACACATCAGGTCTGGTACACAGCATTGCATACATGATAGAGCCTATGGCTGAAGCATAGGGAACATCTTTCATTTTCTCTCTATCTTCTGCAGTGGTCAGGCATTGAGTCTTACTCAACTTCACACATTGTAATACAGGCAAGAACCCTTTCTTTGCTTGATCCATTTTGAACTTCTTAAAAACTTTGCCAAGGTATGCGCTTTGTGAAAGTCTAATTAAGTGTCTTGATCTATCTCTATAGATCTTAATGCCCAATATGTAAGCAGCTTCACCGAGGTCTTTTATTGAAAAACTCTTATTCAAGTATCCCTTTATGCTATCCAGAAATTCTATATCATTTCCAATCAATAATATGTCATCCACATATAATATTAGAAATGCTACAGAGCTCCCACTCACTTTCTTGTAAATACAGGCTTCTCCAAAAGTCTGTATAAACCCAAATGCTTTGATCATACTATCAAAGCGTTTATTCCAACTCCGAGAGGCTTGCACCAGTCCATAAATGGATCGCTGGAGCTTGCACACTTTGTTAGCTCCCTTTGGATCGATAAAACCTTCTGGTTGCATCATATACAACTCTTCCTCCAGAAACCCATTCAGGAATGCAGTTTTTACATACATTTGCCAAATCTCATAATCATAAAATGCGGCAATTGCTAACATGATTCGGACAGACTTTAAGAATCTCTACGGGTGAGAAGGTCTCATCGTAGTCAATCCCTTGAACTAGTCGAAACCCTTTAGCAACAAGTCGAGCTTTGTAGACAGTAATATTACCGTCAGCGTCAGTCTTCTTCTTGAAGATCCATTTATTCTCAATTGCTTGCCGATCATCGGGCAAGTCAACCAAAGTGCACACTTTGTTCTCATACATGGATCCCATCTCAGATTTCATGGCATCAAGCCATTTTGCGGAATCTGGGCTCACCATCGCTTCTTCATAGTTCGTAGGTTCATCATGATCTAGTAGCATGACTTCCAGAATAGGATTGCCGTACCACCCTGGTGCGGATCTTACTCTAGTTGACCTATGAGGTTCGGTAACAACTTGATCTGAAGTTTCAAGATCATCATCATTAACTTCCTTACCAATTGGTGTAGGTGTCGCAGAAACTGGTTTCTGTGATGAACTACTTTCCAATAAGGGAGCAGGTACATTTACCTCATCAAGTTCTACTTTCCTCCCACTCACTTCTTTCGAGAGAAACTCCTTCTCTAGAAAGGATCCATTCTTAGCAACGAATGTCTTGCCTTAGGATCTGTGATAGAAGGTGTACCCAACAGTCTCCTTTGGGTATCCTATGAAGACACATTTCTCCGATTTGGGTTTGAGCTTATCAGGTTGAAGCTTTTTCACATAAGCATCGCAGCCCCAAACTTTAAGAAACGACAACTTTGGTTTCTTGCCAAACCACAGTTCATAAGGTGTCGTCTCAACGGATTTTGATGGTGCCCTATTCAATGTGAATGCGGCCGTCTCTAAAGCATAACCCCAAAACGATAGCGGTAAATCTGTAAGAGACATCATAGATCGCACCATATCAAGTAACTTCGGACACACCATTACGCTGTGGTGTTCCGGGTGGCGTGAGTTGCGAAACTATTCCGCATTGTTTAAAATGTAGACCAAAATCATAACTCAAATATTCTCCTCCACGATCAGATCGTAGAAACTTTATTTTCTTGTTACGATGATTTTCAACTTCACTCTGTAATTCTTTGAACTTTTCAAATGTTTCAGACTTATGCTTCATTAACTAGATATACCCATATCTGCTTAAATCATCTGTGAAGGTGAGAAAATAACGATATCCGCCACGAGCCTCAACATTCATTGGACCACATACATCTGTATGTATGATTTCCAACAAATCTGTTGCTCTCTCCATAGTACCGGAGAACGGCGTTTTAGTCATCTTGCCCATGAGGCACGGTTCGCAAGTACCAAGTGATTCATAATCAAGTGGTTCCAAAAGTCCATCGGTATGGAGTTTCTTCATGCGCTTTTACACCAATATGACCTAAACGGCAGTGCCACAAATAAGTTGCATTATCATTATCAACTCTGCATCTTTTGGCTTCAACATTATGAATATGTGTATCACTACTATCGAGATTCATCAAAAATAGACCACTCTTCAAGGGTGCATGACCATAAAAGATATTACTTATATAAATAGAACAACCATTATTCTCTGATTTAAATGAATAACCGTATCGCATCAAACAAGATCCAGATATAATGTTCATGCTCAACGCTGGCACCAAATAACAATTATTTAGGTCTAATACTAATCCCAAAGGTAGATGTAGAGGTAGCGTGCCGACCGCGATCACATCGACTTTGGAACCATTTCCCACGCGCATCGTCACCTCGTCCTTTGCCAGTGTTCGCTTAATCCGTAGTCCCTGTTTCGAGTTGCAAATATTAGCAACAGAACCAATATCAAATACCCAGGTGCTACTGCGAGCTCTAGTAAGGTACACATCAATAACATGTATATCACATATACCTTTGTTCACCTTGCCATCCTTCTTATCCGCCAAATACTTGGGGCAGTTCCGCTTCCAGTGACCAGTCTGCTTGAAGTAGAAGCACTCAGTTTCAGGTTTAGGTCCAGACTTGGGTTTCTTCTCCTGAGCAGCAACTTGCTTGCTGTTCTTCTTGAAGCTCCCCTTTCTCTTCCCTTTGCCCTTTTTCTTGAAACTAGTGGTCTTATTGACTATCAACACTTGATGCTCCTTCTTGATTTGTACCTCCGCAGCCTTTAGCATTGCGAAGAGCTCGGGAATTGTCTTGTCCATCCCTTGCATATTATAGTTCATCACGAAGCTCTTGTAGCTTGGTGGAAGTGATTGGAGAATTTTGTCAATGACGCTATCATCTGGAAGAGTAACTCCCAGTTGAATCAAGTGATTACAATACCCTGGAACATCTGGAAGAGTAGCTCCCATTGGAGAATTTCTATCTTGAGTATATGCTCACTGATAGACCTATTCTCCTCCATCTTGCAGCTATAGAACTTATTGGAGACTTCATATCTCTCAATCCAGGCATTCTTTTGGAATATTAACTTCAACTCCTGGAACATCTCATATGCTCCATGACGTTCAAAACATCGTTGAAGTCCCGGTTCTAAGCCGTAAAGCATGGCACATTGAACTATCGAGTAGTCATCAGCTTTGCTCTGCCAGACGTTCTTAACATCGTCAGTTGCATCAGCAGCAGGCCTGGCACCCAGCGGTGCTTCCAGGACGTAACTTTTCTGTGCAGCAATGAGGATAATCCTCAAGTTACAGACCCAGTCCGCGTAATTGCTACCATCATCTTTCAACTTTGCTTTCTCAAGGAACGCATTAAAATTCAACGGAACAACAGCACGGGCCATCTATCTACAATCAACATAGACAAGCAAGATACTATCAGGTACTAAGTTCATGATAAATTTAAGTTCAATTAATCATATTACTTAAGAACTCCCACTTAGATAGACATCCCTCTAATCCTCTAAGTGATCACGTGATCCAAATCAACTAAACCATAACCGATCATCACGTGAAATGTATTAGTTTTCAATGGTGAACATCATTATGTTGATCATATCTACTATATGATTCACGCTCGAACTTTCGGTCTCCGTGTTCCGAGGCCATATCTGCATATGCTAGGCTCGTCAATTTTAACCTGAGTATTCTGCGTGTGCAAAACTGGCTTGCACCCGTTGTAGATGGACATAGAGCTTATCACACCCGATCATCACGTGGTGTCTGGGCATGACGAACTTTGGCAACAGTGCATACTCAGGGAGAACACTTCTTGATAATTAGTGAGAGATCATCTTAAAATGCTACCGTCAAATAAAGCAAGATAAGATGCATAAAAGATAAACATCACATGCAATCAATATAAGTGATATGATATGGCCATCATCATCTTGTGCTTGTGATCTCCATCTCCGAAGCACCTTCATGATTGACATCGTCACCGGCGCGACACCTTGATCTCCATCTTAGCATTGTTGTCGTCTCGCCAATCTTATGCTTCTACGACTATCGCTACCGCTTAGTGATAAAGTAAAGCATTACAGGGCGATTGCATTGCATACAATAAAGCGACATCCATATGGCTCCTGCCAGTTGCCGATAACTCGGTTACAAAACATGATCATCTCATACAATAAAATTTAGCATCATGTCTTGACCATACCACATCACAACATGCCCTGCAAAAACAAGTTAGACGTCCTCTACTTTGTTGTTGCAAGTTTTACGTGGCTGCTACGGGCTTAAGCAAGAACCAATCTTACCTACGCATCAAAACCACAACGATAGTTTGTCAAGTTGGTGCTGTTTTAACCTTCGCAAGGACCGGGCGTAGCCACACTCGGTTCAACTAAAGTTGGAGAAACTGACACCCGCCAGCCACATGTGTGCAAAGCACGACGGTAGAACCAGTCTCGCGTAAGCGTACGCGTAATGTTGGTCCGGGCCGCTTCATCCAACAATACCGCGGAACCAAAGTATGACATGCTGGTAAGCAGTATGACTTATATCGCCCACAACTCACTTGTGTTCTACTCGTGCATATAACATAAAACCATAAAACCTAGGCTCGGATGCCACTGTTGGGGAACGTAGTAATTTCAAAAAAAAATCCTATGCACACGCAAGATCATGGTGATGCATAGCAACGAGAGGGGAGAGTGTTGTCTACGTACCCTCGTAGACCGAAGCAGAAGCGTTAACGCAACGTAGAGGAAGTAGTCATACGTCTTCCCGGTCCAACCGATCCAAGCACCGTTACTCCGGCACCTCCGAGTTCTTGGCACACGTTCAGCTCGATGACGCTCCCCGGGCTCCGATCCAGCAAAGCTTCGGGGAGGAGTTTCGTCAGCACGACGGCGTGGTGACGATCTTGATGTTCAACCGTCGCAGGGCTTCGCCTAAGCACCGCTACAATATGACCGAGGTGTAATATCGTGGAGGGGGGCACCGCACACGGCTAAGGAACGATCACAAAGATCAACTTGTGTGTTCTAGGGGTGCCCCCTGCCCCCGTATATAAAGGAGGGAGGGGGAGGTGCGGCCGGCCCCTTTGGGGTGCGCCTGGAGGAGTCCTACTCCCACCGGGAGTAGGACTCCCCTTTCTTGCTTTGTAGGAGAAGGAAAGGGGGAAGGGGAAGAGGAAAGGGGGGCGCCGCCCCCCTTCCTTGTCCTATTCGGACTAGGGGGAGGGGGGCGCGGCTTGCCCTGGCCGGCCCTCCTCTTCTCCCTTATGGCCCATGAACGACCAATAACCCCCGGGGGGGTTCCGGTAACCCCCCGGTACTCCGATAAAATCCCGATTTCAGCCGGAATGATTCCGATGTCCAAATATAGGCTTCCAATATATCAATCTTTATGTCTCGACCATTTCGAGACTCCTCGTCATGTCCATGATCACATCCGGGAATCCGAACAACCTTCGGTATAGCAACATACATAAACTCATAATAACGGTCATCGTAACGTTAAGCGTGCGGACCCTACGGTTCGAGAACAATGTAGACATGATCGAGACATGTCTCCGGTCAATAACCAATAGCGGGACCTGGATGCCCATATTGGCTCCTACATATTCTACGAAGATCTTTATGGGTCAGACCGCATAACAACATACGTTGTTCCCTTTGTCATCGGTATGTTACTTGCCCGAGATTCGATCGTCGGTATCCAATACCTAGTTCAATCTCGCTACCAGCAAGTCTCTTTACTCGTTCCATAATACATCATCCCGCAACCAACTCATTAGTTGCAATGCTTGCAAGGCTTAAATGATGTGCATTGCCTAGAGGGCCCAGAGATACCTCTCCGACATTCGGAGTGACAAATCCTAATCTCGAAATACGCCAACCCAACAAGTACCTTTGGAGACACCTGTAGAGCACCTTTATAATCACCCTGTTACGTTGTGACGTTTGGTAGCACACAAAGTGTTCCTCCGGTAAACGGGAGTTGCATAATCTCATAGTCATAGGAACATGTATAAGTCATGAAGAAAGCAATAGCAACATACTAAACGATCGGGTGCTAAGCTAACGGAATGGGTCATGTCAATCAGATCATTCAAATAATGATGTGATCCCGTTAATAAAATAACAACTCTTTGTCCATGGTTAGGAAACATAACCATCTTTGATTAACGAGCTAGTCAAGTAGAGGCATACTAGTGACACTCTTTTTATCTATGTATTCACACATGTATTATGTTTCCGGTTAATACAATTCTAGCATGAATAATAAACATTTATCATGATATAAGGAAATAAATAATAACTTTATTATTGCCTCTAGGGCATATTTCCTTCAAATGTGTAGCTGGTGGGTCCCAGCACTCAGGGGGGAAATGTTTTCTTCACGAAGTATGGTGGCCCGTCCGGTGGGTCCCTACTGTCAGGTGGAGGAATCATTATTTTCCTCTTAATAAGGAGGCACTTCCTTGCTGCCGCCATGGACCCAGCTGTCAGCCTCTCCACATACAGTCCACGTCTGATGGAAGTCGTTCCTTGACCACATTGACCATGCCGCGCCAAGAGCACCAGGGTGGTAGACGACGGCGAGGCCTAGGAAGGGGATGACGCGGAGCCGGTGAAGACGCGGTAGTGGATGCCCATGCGGAGAGGAGTATGAGGGTTCACTCGTTCGGCTGCGCTGTGAGGTTGCCGTCGCCGCAGGGCCTGGCCAGCAGTGGGAATAGTAGGGGGCGGTGAGGACGCCGGTCCGTTTCCTTTCTTCCAAGTAGCTCAGCAGAAGTGCTCATGTACCCTGCGAACCAAAAAAGGACAGAAGAGGAACAGATAGACGCGCACTCGACCTCTAAGCTAGGGGTTAGTCGCTGCTGAGCACTATCAACCCTAACCGAGGAAGAGACTCAACCTAGCATGCATGTTATGACTTAGGGCGCCAGCGATTCATTCATTTATGCTCAGGGTCTGCGACTGGCTTTGTACAAAGGGTCACATGCCTTGCCGGCAAAGGTTGTACAAAAGGTGGCTTGCCGGGAGGCCCGGCAAGCCGCGCCTTACGTGTAAAACTTGCGAAGATGCTCGATGTTCCAGGAGTTGATCACCGGGACGACATCCTCGGTCTCTAGGCGGACTGCGCCAGGCCTGGTGACTCGCATTACTCGATAAGGGCCTTCCCACTTTGGCGTCAACTTGTTCGAATTCTTGGCCGACTAAACGCGCCGAAGAACAAGGTCGCCTTCCTCAAAGCTTCGGGCATGAACCTTGCGGCTATGGTAGCGGCGCAAGGCTTGCTGGTAGCGTGCCGCTCTCACAGCCGCTCGAAGACGATCTTTCTCAAGGAGCATCGCGTCATCTTGGCGCAACGGCTCTTTCTCAAGCTCATCATAAGCGAGCACTCGAGGTGACCTGTATATGAGTTTCGTGGGGAGAACTGCTTCTGCCCCGTATACCAGGGAAAAAGGTGTCTGGCCGGTGGCTCGATTTGGCGTCGTCCTGGTCGACCAAAGAACCGCCGGCAACTCATCAATCCAGCGCCTTCCACTCTTGTGCAGCTTGTCAAAGGTCTTCGTTCTCAGGCCTCGCAACACTTCAGCATTTGCCCTCTCAGCTTGGCCATTGCTCCATGGATGTGCCACGGAAGCAAAACAGACCTTGTTGCCGAGGTCTTGGATGTACTACATGAAGGTGTGGCTTGTGAACTGCGTGCCGTTGTCGGTGATGACTCTGTTTGGCACACCAAAACGGCAGACCAGTCCTTTGAAGAACTTGACGGCTGACTAAGCAGTCACCTTCCTCACTGCTTCCACCTCCGGCCACTTTGTGAACTGGTCGATTGCAACGTACAAGTACCCAAAGCCCCCGACAGCGTGGGGGAAAGGGCCCAGTATATCGAGCCCCCAGACCGAGAATGGCCAGGAGAGAGGGATTGTTTGAAGGGCTTGGAATGGGTGATGAAGCTTCTTTGAATGTTACTGGCACGCTTCACACTTGGTTACTAGTGCCGTCGCATCTTGGAGGGCGGTGGGCCAGAAGAAACCTTGCTGGAACGCCTTCCCGTCAAGGGCCCTCGACCCTATGTGGGAGCCACATATGCCTCCATGTATCTCCGCCAACAGCTCCAGTCCTTCTTCTCGGGGGATGCACTTGAGTTTCACACCGTTCGGCCTTCTCCGATACAGGACGTCATCGACGAACTGGTACAGGGCAGGGACCGACGGGCTACTATCTCTGCTTCTTCCTGCTCCTCGGGAAGCTCCCCTGTTTGGAGGAATTGGACGGTATGCTGCGCCCATGCCGGAGCCTGGGGCTCGATGGCAAGGACCAAAGGCATCTCTTCCGCCATGGGAGCGGCTGCCTCTACGGCCAGGTCTTGACGCCCTGCCGGAGCCAGTTGCTCTTGGGCAGGCTCAGCGTCCGTGGCAGCACCCTTGCCGGCAGCCCCAGGGGGCTCGGTAGGAAAGTACTTGCCGGGACCTGATTTCCTCCGCTTGTTCTGCCCCGTTGATGGTTCGACGGATGGTTGAGTTAACCGGAGCAAAAATGTACCTGGTTCCACAGGTAGCTTGAATGTGGCATGCTTTGACAGGTAATCGGCGATGTCGTTCTCCACTCGGGGGACGTGCTCCGCCTGTATACCGTCAAAAGCGTTCCTCTAGCTTCCTCACCTCATCTATGTAAGCTTCCATCAATGGGCTCTGATAATCCTTGTTGACATGCCTGACAATGAGCTGCGAGTCACCCCTGACAATGAGCTTCTTAACCCCAAGGTCTGCCGCGATCCTGAGACCGGCAAGCAATCCCTCGTACTCAGCAGTGTTGTTGGTGGACATCTCCCTAGGGAAGTGCATCTGGATCACGTACTTGAGGTGTTCTCCTGTGGGTGCGACGAGCGGCACACCGGCACCGGCGCCTTGCAGCAAGAAAGCCCCATCAATGTACATGATCCAGTCGCGGTCTGCTTCCATGCCGGGGAGAGTGATCTCCTGGATTTCTTCGTTAGGCGTTGAGGTCCATTCTGCGAGGAACTCCGCTAAGACTCTTCTCTGAATTGTCGAGGTACTTTCAAACTTTAAACCGAAACTTGATAGCTCCAAGGCCCATTCCACAATCCTTCCTGTTGTGTCTAGGTTATGCAGTATCCGTTGCAACGGGAGGCGGGGGACGACAGTAATCTCGTGGGCTTGGAAGTAGTGACGCAGCTTCCTCGAGGCCATAAGGAGGCCGAAGAGCAATTTTTGCACGCTGGAATACCTCGACCTAGCCCCCTGCAAGAGGGAGCTGACGAAGTAAACCGGGTGCTGCATCATCTTCTACTTCGGCACCACCTCACTCGATTGCGCGGGCACTGCCTTGGTGGCACCAGACTCTGCCGGGTGTCGCGCCTTGTCAGCACCAGGCCCTGCCGGCGAAGTCTTTGGCTTGCCATCCGCTGATTCTGCCGCCATTGCTGCCTCCTCGTCGACCTTCCTCTGTGCCACCAGTGCGGCGCTGACCACTTGATTCGTCGCCGCCAGATACAGCAACAACGACTCTTGTGGTCTAGGCGCAACCAGTATTGGCATGGAGGAAAGGTATTTCTTCAGATCCTGCAGTGCTGCCTCGGCTTCTGGGGTCCACTCTATTGGGCCTGCCTTCTTCAAGATTTTGAAGAAGCGAAGGGCGTGCTCGGCGGACTTGGAGATGAATCGGCTCATGGCGGCAATGCATCCGGTGAGCCAACGCACATCCTTGATCCGCTTGGGCGCCTCGATCTGCTCAATAGCCTTGACCTTGTCTGGGTTTGCCTCGATCCCGCGCTGTGACACAAAAAAACCGAGAAGCTTGCCGGACGGAACGCCGAAGACACACTTCTCAGGGTACAACTTGAGGTTGATTTTGCGCAGGTTAGCAAATGTCTCTTCCAAATCTTGCACAAGAGTTGTCCCTTCCTTGGTTTTGACCACTATGTCATCCATGTAGGCCTCCATATTTCTATGGAGCTGAGGTTAAAAACCAATTTGGATTGCTCTTGCAAACGTTGAGCCAGCACTCTTCAACCCGAAAGGCATCCATAAAAAGCAATACATACCACATGGGGTGATGAATGATGTCTTCTCTTCATCCTCTTTCGTCATGAAGATCTGGTGGTAGCCTGAGTAGGCGTCGAGGAATGATAGCAGATCGCACCCGGCCATGGAGTCAACAATCTGGTCGATGCGCGGCAACGGGAAGGGGTCCTTAGGGCAAGCCTTACTGATATCTGTGTAATCAATACACAGTCTCCACTTGCCATTCGCCTTGTGCACCACTACCGGATTAGCCAACAACGTCGGGTGGAGCACTCCTCTCACCAAACCTGCCGCTTCCAACTTCCTGATCTCCTCTGTGATGAACTCCTACCTCTCCAGAGCCTGCTTTCTGACCTTCTGCTTGACGGGCCACGCGTGGGGGTAGATAGCTAGGTGGTGCTCAACCACCTCCCTGGGAACACCGGGGATGTCGGATGCTTGCCATGCAAACACGTCGACATTTGCCCGCAGGAAGGTGACGAGCATGCCTTCCTATTTGCTGTCGGGGGTGGAGCCTATGGTGAAGGCCCCTCCCGTGCCATCCTCCCTGACGGGCACCTTCTTGATTTGCGGCGGCTCGGCCCTGGGTCTCTTGCCCTTGTCGGTAGAGCCCTCTGGCACGTCCCCGACGGTAGCACAACACTCTGAGGAGGTGCGCTTGCGGGAGTGGATGCGAGAGGTCTTGTCGGGCTTCTTCTCTCCTCCCGGGGCTTCAGCGGCAGCAGCAGGTGCCTTGGCGGCAGCCGCTGCAACTGCTTCTCGGAAGAGCTGGTCGGCGCAGATCAGCGCGTCCTTCTTGTCGGAGGGGACGGAGATGATGGTCAACGGCCCAGGCATCTTTAGCATGTTGTAGGCGTAGTGTGACGTCGCCATGAACTTGGCTAGTGCTGGGCGGCCGAGGATCCCGTTGTAGGGCAAGGGGATCTCGGCTACGTTGAAGACGATCCTCTCTGTCCTGTAGTTCAACTCTCCTCCAAACGTCATGGACAGTGTGACCTTTCCCTTCGGTTGGCTCCTCCCCGGATTGACCCCTTGAAACGTGCCCATTTCCTCGAGGTCTCCATCAGGGATTTGCAACTTTTTGATCACGACAGGCGAGATCAGGTACAGGCCGGCCCCACCGTCAACCAACATCTTGTTCACTCTGAGGTTGCGTATCGTTGGTGAGACCAACAATGGCAAACACCCGACTGCGGTAGTGCGGTTAGGGTGGTCCTCGGCGTCAAAGATGAGGGGCGTGCCGGACCACTTCAGCGGCTTCTGAGCGTCGAACGACGGCTCTGCTGCTGTAATCTCACGCGCCCACTGCTTGAGCTGGCAACGAGAGGTATGCAGCGAGGCGCCACCATCGACGCACATGGCCTCATTAGCCTTCTGGAACCCTTGCTCACCAGACCCGTGATACGTCCATTTTGCATCATGCTTTTATATTGATATTTATTGCATTATGGGTTGTTCTTACATGTTATGTCACAGTACTTATGCCTATTCTCTCCTATTTTACAAGGTTTACATAAGGAGGGAGAATGCCGGCAACTGGAATTCTAGGCTGGAAAAGGAGCAAATATTACAGACCTATTATGCACAACTCCAAAAGTCCTGAAACTCCACGAAAGTCATTTTTGGAAATAATAAAAAATATCCAGTGGAAGAAGTTCACCAGAGGGGGGCCCACCTGTCCACGAGGGTGGGGGCGCGCCCTACCCCCCAGGGCGCGCCCCCTACCTCGTGGGCCCCCTGTTGGCTTTGCGATGCCCATCTTCTGCTATATGAGGTCTTTCGATGAGGAAAAAATCATAAGCAACCTTTCGGGACGAAACTCCGCCGCCACGAGGCGAAACCTTGGCGGAACCAATCCAGGGCTCCGGCAGAGCTGTTCTGCCGGGGACACTTCCCTCCGGGAGGGGGAAATCATCGCCATCGTCATCACCAACGCTCCTCTCATCGGGAGAGGGCAATCTCCATCAACATCTTCACCAGCACCATCTCTTCTCAAAACCCTAGTTCATCTCTTGTATCCAATTCTTGTCTCCAAGTCTGGGATTGGTACTAGTAGGTTGCTAGTAGTGTTGATTACTCTTTGTAGTTGATGCTAGTTGGTTTATTTGGTGGAAGATCATATGTTCAGATCCTTTATGCATATTATTACCCCTCTGATTATGAACATGAATATGCTTTGTGAGTAGTTATGTTTGTTCTTGATAACATGGGAGAAGTCTTGCTATTAGTAGTCATGTGAATTTGGTATTCGTTTGATATTTTGATGAGATGTATGTTGTCTAGCCTCTAGTGGTGTTATGTGAACGTCGACTACATAACACTTCACCATTATTTGGGCCTAGAGGAAGGCATTGGGAAGTAATAAGTAGATGATGGGTTGCTAGAGTGACAGAAGCTTAAACCCTAGTTTATGCGTTGCTTCGTAAGGGGCTGATTTGGATCCATATGTTTCATGCTATGGTTAGATTTACCTTAATACTTTTGTTGTAGTTGTGGATGCTTGCAATAGAGGTTAATCATAAGTGTGATGCTTGTTCAAGTAAGAACAGCACCCAAGCATCGGTCCACCCACATATTAAATTATCAAAGTACCGAACGTGAATCATATGAACGTGATGATAACTAGCTTGACGATATTCCCATGTGTCCTCGGGAGCGCTTTTCCTTATATAAGAGTTTGTCCAGGCTTGTCCTTTGCTACAAAAAGGATTGGGCCACCTTGCTGCACTTTATTTACTTTTGTTACTTGTTGCTCGTTACAAATTATCCTATCACAAAACTATCTGTTACCACCTATCATTTCCTTCTGCTCCTCGTTGGGTTCGACACTCTTACTTATCAAAAGGACTATGATAGATCCCCTACACTTGTGGGTCATCAATCCGTCGTCCTCGTCGTGATCATCGTCTTCTTGTTTCTTGTCGCGGCCCTGGGCAGGCCTCTCTTGCTGGTTGTCCTTGCCGGGGCGGCCTCCTTGGCCGCCATGCTTCTTGTCGGACCCCTCCGCACCGTCCTGGTCCTTCTCCTTGTCCCTCCTCTCATACTCAGCCTTTTGCTTCTCAGCAAGCAGCTCGACTTGCCGGCAGTTCTGGAGGTCGTGGCCCTTGGTGCGGTGGATCTTGCAGTATTGCTTGCCGGAGCTTCCTGCCTTGTCGGTAGCCGCCAAAGTTCGGCAGGCAATGCACCCTGCAACCTCCTTGCCGGGGGCATCTGCTTTGACCTTCTTGCCGGCACCGGTCTTGTCAGATCCCTCAACAGCAAGCACGGTCTTGCCTTTGCGTTTCCTGTTGCGACACCGGCCCTTCCTCGTCGAGGTAACAGCATCTTCATCGGTAGAGTCAGTTTCCGCGCCGGTGTCTTCGCCGGGGTACTTCCTTCCCTCTTCAGCCCGGGCGCACCTATCGGCCAGGACGTAGAGCTCGGTCACGTCCTTAACTTTGGTCATCGCCAGCTCTTCGCGCATCTTGCGATTGCGCACGTTCTGGTGGAACGCGCTAATCACAGCGGCGGGATGAACGTCGGGGATGTTGTACTGCACCCGGCTGAATCTCTGGATGTACTTGCGTAGGGTCTCCCCTTCCTTCTGGGGAATGATGTGCAGATCACTGGCCTGGCGATGAGCTTGATGGCCTCCTGTGAAGGCGCCAACGAACTCATGGCACAGATCCGACCAAGAAGAAATGGAATCCACTAGCAAGTGCATCAACCAAGACATCACATTGGGCTTGAGCGCCAGCGGGAAATAGTTGGCAAGCACCTTGTCATCGCGAGCCCCAGCAGCCTGCATCGCGATGGTGGGGATGCTAAGGAACTCGGACGGATGGGTTTTTCTAGTGTACTTCTCGCCGACGTCAGGCTTGAACGTACGGTGGGACGGCCACTGGAACTGCCGCGGCTCACAGGTAAAGGCCGGGCAGCCCACCTCATTAGGTAGGCCACCGGAGCCCCCCGGTGCCGGGTGGTCCATAGCGGGTCCTGCCCGCTTGTCCGACTGGCAGCGCGCTTCGGGCCGACGCTCGGCGGTGGTTCGAGCGTATTCGTGAGCTCGTTCCCGAATGACCTCGCGCTCATCGCGGAGGGTCCGCGGGTCAGACGACGCTATTTAGATGTTATCACAAGCGTCGTCACGACGGGCCGACGTTCGCGGCAGCTCGCGAGGAGGAGGAGAGTGCACCGTGGCCGCAGCTTCCTCGGTCGTCCCAGCGCCAGCATGTGGTGGCTCGGTGAGGCACCGATCCGAGGGCCCCGCTGGTCGCGGATCATCTTTGTTGGCGACGGTGAGGAGGCTCCGGATGGTGGCCCTCCACTCGTCGGGCTTCTCAGCAGCAGGAGGGAAATCGAGGAACAGCTGCGTGCGCGCCAACGCTTCCGCTAGTGTGGGCAGCGGCGACAGCTGCATGGATCGCGGCGCGCTTAGACTTCTAACTATGTTAGAAGGAGCTCCGTCACGACCCAGCGGTTGCGTGCCATTTTCACCAGCGCTTCGGTGAGCGTGCTGAACTCCTTCATCTTGCCGATGACGCACAGGGCTCTTCCCACGGCGGTGCCCAGGGTCACCAACGTGGTGACGCTGCTCGGCGCGCACACTATGGGAAGAACGCGTGGTGGTCGCCGGTGTAGGCGTCCTGGAGTTCCCCGCGTCACCCGGAGTCGGCACAACGACGCCCCTGGAGGGCCCCGCGCCGCCTGCAGGGGGCCGGCTCCGTCTTTGGATCCGGCGACGTGTAGCCAGTCGTCTGGTGCGCGAATGACGCTGCTCGCCAGGCTCCGACTGCCTGGGCGATGCTGGTGCTAGTGGGCCGCGGCCCGGGTCCTGTCTGCGACCGGTCCGCTGCTCGTCCGCACCGGCACAGGACGTTCGGGTCCCAACGAGCCGACCGCCATGGTCATCTTCTTCTTAGGGGCCATGGCGACGAAGAACGGCTAGGCTAACTACCAGACCAGATTCTCACAATTGCGCCCCCTGCCTTTCGCGTCAAAGATGTCGGTCTGGAACAACACCTATGGGATCACAAGAATCCCTACTACGGTTGTCGGGGCGTAGTGTTGTGAGGAGAGCAGGGCTAGTAGACAGCACATCGATTGTTTACCCAGGTTCGGGCCGCGAGGATGCGTAAAACCCTAGTCCTGCTTTGGTGGGTGTATTTCTGAGAGTTCTTGAGCTCTCGAACTAGCTGTGGTCAGTGCGTGGTTCGAAAGAGCCGAATCCTTCTCCAGTATGCCATGGGCCTCCTTTTATAGTTGAAAGGGGCTGCCACAGTGACACATAGGAGGTGGAAAGGCGTACAGTCCTCTGAGCTTATCGCTCGTATTACAGGACAAAACGCATTTAATGCGTAGCTTAGGTGTCCCCTTGCTTTATTGGGGACAGGGGCGAGGCCCATCCCGTCCGTCACCGCTCCTCCTCACCTTGACACGCGCCCTGGCCAGTGAGGTGCGTGGTGCCATGTAGGCAACCAGGCAGCTGAGGTGGCGCGGTGGCGGAGCCTTCACGAAGATCTGCATGCCGCCACGCAGGCGCTCGATGAGTTCGCCTGGGAGCTGCATGTTGCCACGCAGGTGCCCGCCCAGCTGGTTGGGCTGGCAGCTGCATGTGAACGGTGGTGGAAGCCTGTCCGACGCGTGTTTGGTGGTGGCCCCGCTGGCATCCTTGGCGAGGACCTTGTCAGGTGGCCCGGCAAGGGTCTTGCCGTGGCGTGCTGTCGTCCCCGGCAAGGACCTTGCCGGGGGTCTGGTGGCCTTCCTTCGCAGGGATCTTGCCGAGAATCGTCATCTTCTAATCCTCATCTAATCTTGAATATTTCTTCACAAAGATCTGCATGCGACCACAGAGGTGCTTTCCCGAGCCCTGGCCCCACGTTCATGATGGCGCTGGGGGCCGTGGGTTCAAGGGTGGCTCGCTCTGTTGGTGTGGGGCGAGCTGTCTTGGCAAAGGTCTTGCCGGGGCCGCTGAGGCCGCCCGGCAAGGGTCTTGCCGGGGGAACCTGCTTCGTCCCTCTGCTCTTTGTGGTCTTGGCCTTAGCGTTGCTTTGATTGTCTTGGGCTTTGTTCTTACCTTGGCTCACCTCCCCTGTTCTGCTCGGTGTGGTCGTGGGCGCGGCTCCGACTGCCCGTGCACAGGTAAAGGGGTACAAAAGCGTGCCCCTATTTTTGTACACCGACACCAATTTATTGTATAAAATGTCCAAACGAACCCTGAATAATTCCAATTCTTTTACGACACACATATAGTTGCATGTTCACTGCAGATAAAATGTCTAGCAATTCAAACAGCGTCCATTGCCTATGTTACGCCATTTTGTAATTCAAATCAAGTAGATTCCGCACAGTTTATTATCACCAACCGTGTGAGATGTAGTACAAAATATCTTGGAGCACCGTCGGTGTAATGTACGCCTATGGCTTACACGAGAAGGTGCGTCGACTAGAGTCCACAGTCGGCGTGTCAAGCACACTAGCTCACTCCCCAAAAACTCCCGCCTCTGCGTCTCTAGCAATCTCGAAAATATCTGCGGCCTGGAAGGTTTTAGTGTTTGATAGCGCACGATTAGTATGTGCGGGCCATGTGCGATGTCTGTTACTCCCGCTCTACTTCACTCCCTTGATTCAAACTTTCAGTAGCCCCGACATTTTACTCCGGCCTCTGCATCCCTCGCAATCTCAAAACTATCTGCTCGCCCTTGATCCAAATTTTCAGTAGCCCCGCCTTGTTACTCCCGCCTAGTAAAATTTTCAGTTTCCGCAGTATTTCCTCAAACACAACCTTGCCCCCCCTCCACACACACCCCAAAACCTCCACTCACACAGACACACACAACTCTCGAAACCATTGTTTGGTCGCCGCCATCGCCGGCGCCTCCATCCTCAACCTCTGCCCGTGTGCCGGGGAGCTCGAGGAGCCAATGGCCAAAAAGAGGTTTCTCGCGGCCTTTTCGCCCGACTCCAGTGTGGTGGCTGCCGAGGTGTCCCCGTCGTCCTCCACGGGCCCGATCCGCCATCACCGCTCCCCGATCCGCCGTTGTCGCGCCCCTACACCGGTTTGAGGACTTCCCCGTCCTCTCTTGGACCCAGCAGCCGATGAAGTCCTACCTCAAGGTCCGGCAGCGGCGTGGGGGCGTGGGTCACCACGATTACACATCGAGAAACCCACACCCGCCGGTCGCTCGGTAGCTTCCACACAGCCGAGCTCGCGGCCATGGAGTACGACCGCTGGCAGGTCCACTACCACGGTGCGGCGGCTAGCCTCAATTTCCCCTTCGGCACACGTCTGGTCCACCTCATTCTGCCGAAGCCAAGGGGTGGTGAGCTTGGCTATGGCGCGGGAGAACTGCGAGGCGTGGGAGCGCCTCGACACCGAGGCCGCCGACGAGGCCTACATGCAAGAGCTCCGCTGGCAGCACCCAGAGCTCGTGGAGGCAGAGCGGGCGATCTTTCCCAGCGCGAAGGGCGGCGAGGTTATCTCGCTCTCCTCCGATGACGAGGTCGAAGGCGGCGAGGATGGTGGCGCGGAGGATGGCGAGGTTATCGCGCTCTCCTCTGATGACGAGGTCGAAGGCGGCGGTGACGGTTGCGCGGAGGGCGCCGAGGTGGGCCCCGAGGACGAGGAGATCGACGTCGATGAGTGGAGGAGCGCCTTCCCCAATGACCCCAACGACGGTACTGGCCCGGAGCTGGCTCGCGGCACACCGTACATGACGAGGAAGGACTGGCTCAACCTCTACTTCGACCGAAAGCAGTTTAGCTTAGTTTAAATTTATGTTTTATGTTCGGTTATGCAAAACTATCTATGTTTATGTTTGAATGCATGCTACTTTCAATTGAAACTGCTTTGAAGTTGATCAAATTGAAGTTTACAACATTAAGTTTAGGGGATCGACTAGAAAAGGCCAAATATTGCTGGAGTATATGTATATCCACTAAGGGTTTTAGTCCTTTAACTTTTTAACGATCGGCTAGAGATGTCCTTATACTACTAGGGAAAACCCTAGCAGTAGCGCGGGTATTTTGCCTATCAGTAGCACGGGATGATGCGCTACTGATAAGGCGCTATAGCTAACGTGTACCAGCAGGGCTTGTCGTTCCACGCTACTGCTATACATGGCTAGCAGTAGCGCGCTTTTGTGCAGAGCACTGCTGCTAATATCTGCACCGCTTTTTAGCAGGAAGCGCTACTGGTAAGGGAGCGCTACTGCTAACTTTGTTCCCCACGCTACTGCTAGTTTTATTAGTTTCTGTTTTTTTTTCTGCATATTTGTTTTGTATTTGAATAGGCTTTATACAATAATCTTTAGCATATCATACACATAGAAATGTAATCATAGCATATACATACAAATAGTCTCATCAAATCATGTCAACATCATAATCATCATGCAACACAGAGTGGTCTCTCGTCATCATCTCGAAAATAGCGATACAAGTCTCGATTACTTGCAGCTACATCGTCATCCATCTAAACAATGATATACGTGAGAAGAGTTGTCACTTTGAGTTAGAGCGGAACTATGCAGTACATGAGTTCGTATCCCTCTCTCGCATTAGCGTGAACCTAAACTAACTACTGCCTATCGCTCGGAAACTGGAAACCGGTACACCTGGGCCTGACACTCCGGCCACTTGTCGTATATATACTCCTAGCGTAGCACTTCTTCGCCATCGATGATCTATGCACCTGCATCGTGACATGAGTCGATGATATGCAACATATATAGTCGAGCAGCAGAAAGAGACACACTTGGCAAAAATAGAAGCAACATATCATAAGCATAAATAACAAAGTTGATCGTACACAAAATGCCCTAACTAGAGTGATCATCGCTAGTCGAGGAGGACGGTTTAATTACGTCACAAATAAAGTTTCGTCGTGCATAACTCAAAGTTTTGTCATACAGAAAGTATAGACTAAACGGACACATTGTCATATATCAACAATCACTCCAACATGTAGTGCCATCCATCCAAGTTAGGGAGATAGTCCCCGAGCCTAGTGAAAGGCTTCAGGTCGAGACACTGAGCGGCTACCCATGTTCGGACATCTTCCCGCGACATTTTTCCTTCTTCGTAGAACATCCCTGTTTTTCCGATGACCTCGTTCATGATGATTTGGGCAAGTTCACGCTGGATGTGATAGAACTCAGCTCGAAGTTGATGATCCTCGATATCTCCTACGTTCTTTGCCCATTGCAGATTACGGGCATCACCGGATCTAGGTGACATGCGAAGGTTCTGGTGATCCTGTCTGTCCTCCAGCATGTGGTGTAGGACATAGAATCCATCATAAAGAGAATCAGTCGGTTGCTGGATGCAGCAGAAGTCGGTATTATGGCCGAAGGCGGGCCTGTTGTCCCTTCTCTTCTTGTCCTTGACCTCTCCACCCCGTGTGTCATAGTAAAACATAGCACTGTCGAGAACAAACTTGATGTGGGTGTAATCGTTTTTGTTAATGTTATTCCACGAGTCCAAGTAAAGAGCGTGGGAGTATCGGGGGTAGATGATGATGAGGATGGTGCGCCCGCCACTACGCAAAATAAGTACACCTCAAATTAATTAGCCTCCACCGTGCAAATGAATGATTGAAATCAAAGGAAGGATATCCACGCAGAAGACTTACAGGGGATGATAAGGCACAAGAATCGCCTCCTTGTCCTTATTGGCGAGCATGAAATTGACGATGTATTCCCTCGCATATTCACGGTGCTTTGCGCAGACTCCCAAGAAGCCCTCGTGCATGAAGTACGGGTCAGCGACACAGATATGAGGTATCTGCTCAACCCTGATGAGGTAATTCATGTGCAAGGCATAAAGGTGGACAAACGTAAAATCCAGCTTCTCCACTTGAAACATGTCGAATATGTAATCGAATCAAAGGACGAACTTCTCCATGGGGAATGTGTCGACGTACGACAATTGCCACGGAACGTTAACCATGTAGAGTGTGTATCCTGGATCTTTTGAGGCAATGAGGCATTTCTCTATCCGCAGCACATCGTCATGAAGTCTCCTTAGATTGCCGAATCTGGCCCCTAGCCCTGCTTCACGTAGGATTGGTTGACCAGGGATATGCCATTTATCCGCACCTGGGATATCTATACGGTCTTGAACCCGAGGCTGCGGAGGCGGCTGGATCATAGAAGCAGCTTTTTTGCCTTTCCTCGGTCTCTTCCTAGACTTCTTTACTACCGGAAGGTCATCCATATTACGTTCAACCTCCGGAGACGGCAATTCAGGCACCGACTCGTGATGCTCAAACCCTAAGTAGGCGCCAGTATTGACGTACTTTTGAGTGTCATCCTCATCCTCATCCTCATCTATGGCGACATTACAAGCGACTAATGGAGCCTTTTCCTCACCCCCTCCGCTATCACCCAGCACGACAGCCGACGCTAATTGGGTAGGTGAGGTGTTGATGTTCATACCTAACTGTGTGCTCGTGGGTGTGCTCCCGGCCACCTCCAGACGAAGAAGACTCTTTGGACACAACAGGACCAACCCATTGCAACAATCACCAAGCCGCCGCGGGGTCTTGTTGTCATCCCCCACTAGTACCAGAGGAGCCAAATTCTCGTGGCCCGGTTTGACACTGGCCACGGAAACCTTGAAGACGTCCAGAGCGATCGGCCGGCTGTGGAACAATGGTTCCTTCGGCTCCATTGTTGTCACCTTCCCCACGTCCACCTTCTGGTCACCGATGGTCTACAATATGGTGCACAGGGTTTCGTCGGCCTGCAAAGAAAAGTATGCAACGTGAGACATCCGAAAGGCAACGAAAATGTGAGATTATACATTTATTGAAGGGGGCCGGTGTGACAGATACCATGAGGGCGTCGAGCTCAGCCAAACACGAAGCACTGCCGAGCACGTCCGGTGTCAGAGCCGGTAGGGAGCAGGTGCAGAAGCCGGTGCGGGAGCCAGTGCGGGAGCAGGTGTGGGAGCAAGTGCGGGACCAGGTACAGGTGCAACGCTAGTCGAGCTGCTCCCCAAGAAGTCAGCAAGGGGAAAGTCCGCTGCATTTTTTTCTGGATTTTGCCTGCTCCAATTAAAAACGGGCGGAACCAAGGTCGTAGACATATCTACAAGCACTTGTTTTGCGGCAGCTACCGCTATTGCGAATGTCTCAGATGATTTCTTCTCAACTGCAATCTCAACCTTCTTGTCGATGTTTTCTTCAATTAACCTATTTCTTTCCTTTCTCTCCTTCGTGGTCTCATGGTAGTACTTCTTCCATGTGGCACTGTCTCCGACACCGTGCATGCGTCCATACGATGGTCGAGTCTCCACCAGGAGTCGTTTCAATATGTTCAACACCCAGTTGAATGGAGTGTCCCACTTGGCCCTCGCCAACGCCTCAGACGGAGAGTCACTTTCGGCTGCAATCCCGTGCTGCTCTCTCTGCAAAAGGCACAAGGATCGTTTAGAAATATGACTAACGTGCAGTCGCATTGATCAGAAACTAAAATTACCAGCAGTCTCATTAACTCCGTCGTGATCGCGTTCATCTCGAAAACCTTCTTCACTGGGTCCCAACGGTGCCGGGCCCTGAGGACGTCACGCTCCTGCGGGACGGTGAACTCCGCCAAGGGGTCTGGGATGCTGAGACTCGCGGCTTACGCGTCCTCCTTGGCCCATATGGACCTCTTCCCGCTGTAACCACAGCTTCCGAGGTGGTGGCACCCAATGTTCCTCTGTTGAAGCCCCTTCATGTACTTCAACTTTTTTTTGGCAGCTTCGGCCTCGCAAGCCGCCTTGAATATTTGAAAGTGCTCTGCCGTGATTGTCGGATTATCCTTTACAATCTCGGAGTAGGGTTCCTTTTTGTTGACAATCCGATATTTCACCCTTGATTTCCAGGCGGCCAACACGTCGCTAAACTTGGTCATGGCATGTTTGTTTATCTTCTTCATTGCCGGGTCCTTATCTGGATCTTTATAATCCTTTTCATTCCAGCCCGAGAACAAGAATATCTGGTGCAGCTTCTTTAGGAGGGAGGGCCTCATATTATCTAGCTTGTTTAGTTTCTCAACTTTGATGGTGGCGGTTATCCGTATGATGCAGCCTATTTGATTGCCGTAGCACGCGCGTGCTTCCTCGGGCGCGTTTGGCTCAAAATTGCCGTCGTCCACCTCCATGAACACCAGTCTAGTAGTCATGAGCTTGTTAGGAAGCCGTTGCCTCTTTTCTTTTGATTCTATATCGGGTCCGCTAGTCTCGGCGCCGGTCTCAGTCTCAGCGTCGGTCTTGATGCCGGTCTCAGTCTCAGCGCCGGTCTCGATGCCGATCTCAGTCTCAGCACTGGTCTTAGTCTCAGTGCCGGTCTCGGTGTCGGTCTTAGTCTCTGATGTGATAGGTGGACCCAGCAACATCAATTGTTGATCGTCGGCTTCCCTCAAAAATTCCTCTGCCGCCAGGTACACGTTGTCGCAGTCACCAGAACCCTGTCCTTCGTCGTTGCTAGACATGTTTCCTATGATTAAATCTAGTCAATCAATTCTAGACCTAATAAAATGAATAATGACATAAACAAAGGCCTATGCTTTGCAGGAACGTTGACTCCTTCCCGCTGCGGCAAATCACGGAAAATTTCGGCATGACTTTTGCTAAAACGTGGACAAATCGAGAACCTGAAATTTTCCAAAACAGAAATGAATCAACATTCCGGCAAAACATAGGCCACTCGGCATCATTCCCTAGAAACAACAAAGCCACTTCGGCACAATCGAAACATGTGCAAACACAATTGAGGAATTTGCATATATCCTGACCACTTCAAATTTGCATCTCCTAGCGTTTGACACTTCAAGAAAATCTACACAAATCTCATGCTCTCTCAAACTAAATTCAAAAACCAAATATAGATTATATTTAGTTAACTACTGAACTAAACTTTACACTAAACTAAACCCTACTGCCCTAATTAACATCTAGTTAAACAAACTCAATTCAAAAACTAAACCCTACTGAACTAATTAACATCTACATTATCTACTACTTAACATCTATGATTACCCTAACTAAAAAACATCTACTATTAACCATACTGCCCTAGTTAACTAGTACCATCACTACTACTAATTAACATCTACTACTACTACTACTACTACTAAAAATTGTTATCTATGAACCCTAGTACTAATTAACATCTACTACTACTGCTAATTAACATGGTAGAGGAAGAAAAAGCTGAGAGAGGGGGTGGGGGAGGGGTGGGGGCTTACAGAGAGGGGAGAGATGGTGGTGGGGAGGTACTCAGCGACGGAGGTAGGGGCGGCGAGTGTTGGAAATATGCCCTAGAGGCAATAATAAATTGATTATTATTATATTTCGTTGTTCATGATAATCGTTTATTATCCATGCTAGAATTGTATTGATAGGAAACTCAGATACATGTGTGGATACATAGACAACACCATGTCCCTAGTAAGCCTCTAGTTGACTAGCTCGTTGATCAATAGATGGTTACGGTTTCCTGACCATGGACATTGGATGTCATTGATAACGGGATCACATCATTAGGAGAATGATGTGATGGACAAGACCCAATCCTAAGCCTAGCACAAGATCATGTAGTTCGTATGCTAAAGCTTTTATAATGTCAAGTATCATTTCCTTAGACCATGAGATTGTGCAACTCCCGGATACCGTAGGAATGCTTTGGGTGTGCCAAACGTCACAACGTAACTGGGTGGCTATAAAGGTACACTACGGGTATCTCCGAAAGTGTCTGTTGGGTTGCACGAATCGAGACTGGGATTTGTCACTCCGTGTGACGGAGAGGTATCTCTGGGCCCACTCGGTAGGACATCATCATAATGTGCACAATGTGATCAAGGAGTTGATCACGGGATGATGTGTTGCAGAACGAGTAAAAGAGACTTGCCGGTAACGAGATTGAACAAGGTATCGACATACCGACGATCGAATCTCGGGCAAGTACTATACCGCTAGACAAAGGGATTTGTATACGGGATTGTTTAAGTCCTTGACATCGTGGTTCATCCGATGAGATCATCGTGGAACATGTGGGAGCCAACATGGGTATCCAGACCCCGCTGTTGGTTATTGACCGGAGAACATCTCGGTCATGTCTGCATGTCTCCCGAACCCGTAGGGTCTACACACTTAAGGTTCGATGACGCTAGGGTTATAAAGGAAGCTTGTATGTGGTTACCGAATGTTGTTCGGAGTCCCAGATGAGATCTCGGACGTCACGAGGAGTTCCGGAATGGTCCGGAGGTAAAGATTTATATATGGAAGTCCTGTTCTGGTCACCGAAAGAGTTTTGGGTTTTATCGGTAACGTACCGGGACCACCGGAGGGGTCCGGGGGTCCACCAAGTGGGGCCACAAGCCCCAGAAGGTTGCGTGGGCCAAGAGTGGTGAGGGACCAGCCCCTTAGTGGGCTAGTGCGCCTCCCACAAGGCCCAAGGGCAGCTAGGAGAAAAAAGGGGGAAACCCTAGGCTTAGATGGGCCTAAGGCCCACCCTAGGGGCGCCTCCCTCTCTCCCCTCTTGGCCACCCCCTTGCTCCCCATCTAGGGCTGCCGCCCCCCTAGGGGTGGGAACCCTAGAGGGGGCGCAGCCCTTTCCCTTCCCCTATATATATGAGACCTAAGGGGCTGCCCAAAAAGACACGTGATTCGATCTCTCGTTGGTGCAACCCTGCGTCTCTTCTTCCTCCTCTCTTGCGGTGCTTGGTGAAGCCCTGCTTGATTGCCACGCTCCTCCATCATCACCACGCCGTTGTGCTGCTGCTGGATGGAGTCTTCCTCAACCTCTCCCTCTCTCCTTGCTGGATCAAGGCATGGGAGACGTCACCGGGCTGTACGTGTGTTGAACGTGGAGGTGCTGTCCGTTCGGCACTAGGATCATCGGTGATCTGAATCACGACGAGTACGACTCCATCAACCCCGTTCACTTGAACGCTTCCGCTTAGCGATCTACAAGGGTATGTAGATGCACTCTCCTTCCCCTTGTTGCTGGTTTCTCCATAGATAGATCTTGGTGACACGTAGGAAAATTTTGAATTTCTGCTACGTTCCCCAACAGCGAGGCTGGGCTTGGGATCGGGAGGCGGCGGTCCTGGTGGGCTCGGGCGGTGGCGGTGAGGTCGAGGGCGGCAACGGTGAGGTCGAGAGCGGCAACGGTGAGGTCGAGAGCGGCGGCGGGCAGCGGCGGTGAGGTTGAGGGCGGCGGCGGCTAGGGCAGGATCGGGCTCGGGCGGCAGCGACAGAGGAGTTAGGGGAACATGGGCGAGAGGGGGGAAAAGGAGGACTTAGCAAAATTTTAGCCCGTGGGTGGTTAAGTCGGACTAGCAGTAGCGCTGCTTCAGAAACGCGCTATAGCTAAGTTAGCTATAGCGCGTTTTAGCAAAACACGCTACTGCTATAGGAAGCAGTTATTTCTTTTGTTTATCCTTACATTTTTCTTTTTTTTCATTTCTCTGTTTCCTACTTCTTTCATTTTCATTTACTTTTCTATTTTTTTCATTTTTCTTCGCCCTACGCAGGAAACTTGCTGCAATAACGACCATAGTGGTAGCGCTTTGCACGGAACCGCTACTACTATTCCTAGCCTACCGCCAACACGCTGGGATTTATAGTGGTAGCGCTTTTTGCTGCACACGCGCTGCTACTATAGTTGTAGCTATAGGGCGCTTTTCTGGAATGCGCTACTAAAAAGTAGCAGTAGCACCCTGTTTTAACCAGCGCTACTTCTATACCTCTATGTATAGGCTTTTCCCTAGTAGTGTTATGAGTTGTTTATTTCAGTTCTTCACAATGTGATGCTCTATATGTGCAACTATTTGATGTGCAGTTCAATTTCATCAATAACAGTTTCAACAATATCACTATGAATTACGATATTTGGTTGTTGTTAAGGATATTGCAGTTAACATGCCTTTTCATTTTTCAATTCTTGTTTAGCAACATGCATTGTACTGAATGACTAAATATGCAATCCTAGGCTACATAGCAACAAGGAAGAGTGTTACCTTAATGTTCTGATGATGTCTAGATATACATGTAATAAAATCTTACATAATGGGCTGGATGGATTGTTGTACTACCGCATTTGTCAATTGATGTTTAGCTTCTAATATTAACTTGGTGCTTTTAGGTACATATATCATTGCCAAAGATCCACACTTCGACCCTTTCTGCGTATGGGGCAATGAGATATTCATGAACCAGCATCAATTGAGCAAACTAATAAAGATCGTTATTAAAATGGGTCAAAAGATGTCAATCGAACTATTTGTTTACACTTTATGCAAGACAATAGTAAACTGCATGATGGTAAGTAAGAACCATGTAGCCTTCTTTTTACTGCCCGTAATGAGTTGTGTTAGATGAAAATATCTAAATCTTTTTTCTTTTGTAGTGGATCCTGAAGCAGTTTACTCAAGATTACCTCTCAAATTACATGATTGGAGGCTCATGTGTAATTCTTAAACATATGTACATGTGAATTGAATAATGCATTGGTTTTTTGAACCTGATGGATAAGAATAAAGCTATAGTCTACTTTCAAGTTTAAATTAGGTACAATTTTAAATAGCAGCAATTAAATTAGGGCAAAATTACGTTGTGCAGGTCATTACGGCACACACGGTTGGTAAAACACAAACGTTTGCGATATACACCATAATCCGAGACGGTTCACAGAGAGGAAACGTGTGCAAGCACGCGCACAGATGCCGTTTGCAAAGCATGTGTGATGTCAGACACTATCACATACGGTGCAGGAAAACTAAATATGTGTGATTGTCTACCCATCGTACATGGTTTATAATCATGAACTGTTTGTGATGTGCCAGGCACATAAAACTCCCATGCCTAGAATCTGCCTGGAAAACTCCCATGCCTGGAATCCGTCTGGTTTCTAGCAAAACCACAAAACTCCGACTGCGATGGCAATGCGAGCACAAACGAGTAGCATGGATGAAGCGTTTGGGATATTCGAGATATCGGAAACGGTTATATAGGGACACCTGTATGCATTAAGGCTCCCTATCCACGACGGTTTCTGGGTCATGTAGGAAGGACCCCCTATCGCCAACACTCACTTGGCGACGGTTCCAAATGCCGCCGCGGAAAGGGGTTAAAAACCGTTTGTTTAGGACCGACGCGCACCAGTGGCGGCACTTCGTCCCGAAAGTCCTCTCCTTATTTTTTTTCTAGGTCAAAATGACTTATATACTAGAGGAGGGGCACCGGAGGTGGGCCGAGGAGGGCACAACCCACCAGGGTGCACCTGGGCTCCCTAGCACGCCCAGGTGGGTTCTGCCCACCTGGTGGGCCCCTTTGGTAGTTATTTGCTCCAATAATTCTTATATATTCCACAAAAATCCCCGTGAAGTTTTAGCTCATTTGGAGATCTGCGGAATAGGTGGCCTGACGTGGCTTTTTCAGGTCCAGAATTCCAGCTGCTGATTCTCTCCCTCTTTGTGTGAACCTTGCATATTATGAGAGAAAAGGCATTATAATTACTCCAAAAAGCATTAGTATGCATAAAAACATTATAAATAACATTAGGTAAACATGATGCAAAATGGGTATCAACTCCCCCAAGCTTAGACCTCGCTTGTCCTTAAGCGAAAACCGAAATTGAGAAACATGTCCACATGCTTAGAGAGAGAGGTGTCGATAAAACAAAATACGAACATAGAAGCATCATGCATATTATTATAACACCAACAAACTTTATCATAGAACTTTTATCATCATAGACTTCTCATGAATAAGTAACAAGTCATCACAACATCAAAGTATAAAGGATAAACTCTATTGAAAATCAACAAACTATGTTCTCAGTCAACTTTGCAACTACAATTCATCATCTTTTTAGGAAGGGTCACGTATCAGAGCCTTTTTGGCAAGTCCAGATACTCAACCATCATATAGTCTTCTATTATTGCTAACACTCACCGCATGCTCATGAGCAAAAAGTTTCAACCGGACGCATAGAAAGATAGGGGCTTATAGTTTCGCCTCTCAACATATTCACCTCAAGGGTGATGTCAACAATAATAACTCGTACCCACCCATATCCAACTAGATATATGTGCCTAGATGTTTCCTAACCACATGGTGCTTTCCAAAAGAGAAAAATAAAAAGGAATAGAGAAGAATACTTTGACTCTTGGATAAAAGTAATTACATAAAAGTAAAAGAAAGGCCCTTCATAGAGGGAAGCAGAGGTTGTCATGCGCTTATTTGTTTGTATGCTCAATCTCTTAGTGCAAAAGAATGTCATGTTATATTGCCCCTTATGATAGCAACCTTTATTATGCAGTATGTCGCTTTTATTCTTTGCCATCACAAGTTCGTACAATGCTCAATTTTCTCTTACTCTAAATGACCCAACACATTTAGAAGAAGTTTTTATAGCCTTATTGCATCGATGACAACTTACTTGAAGGATCTTACTCAATCCAGAGGTATGTATGGTGGACTCTCAAAATAATATTTGCATTTAGGGTTTTGGATGCACAAGTATTACCTCTACTTGGTGCGGAATTTTTGGCTAACAAAGATGGGGGGCAAGCACCACATGTTAAAGGATCTATGACAATATAACTTCTATGTGAATATGAACAAGCATAAATCATTACGTTGTCTTCCTTGTCCAACGTCAACAATTTTGGCATATAATATTTTGATGGGGGCTCACAATCATAAAAGATGTCCTAGATAGTGTATTTGCATGTGAATATTCTCTTCCCATGTTAATTCTTTCATGAATTGCATCATTGACCAATGCTTTGTTTGTAAATCTCCAATAAAATTTTCTACTTACCACTGGTACGCGTCAGTCCTAAACAAATGGTTTTTAACCCCTTTCTGCGATGGCATTTGGAACTGTCGCCAAGTGAGTGTGGGCGATCGTGGGGGGTCCTTCCCACAAGACCCAGAAATCGTTGGGGATATGCCCTCCTGGGACCCAGGCTGGGGCCGTGTGCGATCGGGCGAGGCATCGAAACCCAATCATTTCCGTAGGTATGTACATCCCACACGGTAATCCGAGAAAAACATTTCCGTAGGTATGTACATCCCACACGGTGAATCCTAGAAAAACATTTCCATAGGTATGTATATCACACATAGTCAATCCAAGGAATACGTTTCCATTCTTATGTACATCCCACACGGTCAATCCAGGGAAAGCATTTCCGTTCGTATGTATATCACACACAGTCAATCCAAGGAATACATTTCCGTTCTTATGTACATCCCACACAGTCAATCCATGGAAAACGTTTCCGTTCGTACGTACATCCCACACAGTTTTATGTGTAGGCTCATGTGTGAAAGGTGTAACTATCACACACGGTCTGCCTTGGTTAACTGTTTCCTTTTATCAACTATATCACACATGATTGGATGAAGAAAGCTGTGTGTGGCATTGGGTTATCAATCACAAGTGCTTTTACTACTGGAACCGTTTGCAAAGGTCCATGACACATTTAGTAGGTTTATTAGTTTACAATTAATAATTCCAGTATTACGCAAATTCACATTTCATATCAAACAGCTATTTGCCAATTTCATATCAGGCACATAAATATATTATAACATCACAGTACAGTAGCTACATGAAAACAGCACAGTACAACATATAGCTAGTTCAACTTCATAAGAACAATATATTCATTTCCCAAATCGAGATCATTCAGGCTCGTCTTATCCACCTCTGCTTTCAATTTAGTAAGAACCTGTTTTGCACGGTCCAACTGGGAAAGTGCCTCCTCCTTCACCAACACTATCTTAGCAAAGTCTAATTTAAAAAATCTGAGCTCATTCTCCACCTTCAACTTTTTATCCCGCAACTTGAAATATTCTTCAGCGTTGACAACAGTTTCTCTAAGCCTACGTCTGTTCTCTTTCTCATACATGCTCCAGAGCTTTGCTAGGCACATCTTCAAACACGGTGGCCACTCTTGATCAACCCACTCCAAGTAAGAACACTTCCGTTCATCCTATAATATTTAAAACTAGATCACTAACAATTGTAGAGGAAATGGGTTTATAACAACATAGAAAATCACCAATGCTTATTTTGAAAAACTGAAGAAACATGTTAATTATGACATATCTTCTCAAAAAGATCAATGTGCAAATGAAATAATTGGTACTGAGACAACAACCAAATTCTGGAACATCAGAAGCTATAATTAACTACAATGATGCTACAAGTTCTTACTCATGTACAATAAATAACAAATTGAACATTTTATGTGGAAGGTAAATATAACTGCAACAGCACAGCGACAGTGTTTGGATGACAGCAAATTGATACTAACAGGTGTGTACATGCACAAATTTAGTAACATAGAACTAATAGCACTAAGGTCGTCCAATATGTATTCCAAAACTAGGCTAAAGACAACGGTTGCTACATCTCGCACCGCTGCCATGCACTGGCGAGCCAATGCAGCCGAAAAAAATCAGTGACACAGACTCTGGAGCACGTAGTTCCTCCGATGCCCAGTTCCTTCGTGCCATAAAGATATACTATTTTACTGCTTGGCTGCCCGGATGTGTGGACCAAAGTTGGCTGCACAAACTGCTGAAGCGGTGCCAAATAATTTTGTAATGGCACCGCTGATGAGATGGCAACAATTTAAGATACTAGTTACAAACTGTGACTCTGTCTTAGGATGCGTTTGGTTGAAGGTGTGGTATGCATGTGTTGGGACCGTGACAGTGTCCGAATCACATCTAACAAATGATTTGTAACAACGAAAGAGGGTCTAACCTTCTCTGCACATGCCAGAAACTTCCTCCCAATGTCCACAGAATCAAACGCAATGAGCTTCATGCATGGAGATTGATGGTGACAATGAGCAGATAGATCTTCAGCCACCCCGCTCCATTCGTTGCCACTGATGGTCCTAGGGATCTACAAGAGGAACAAATGACTCAGATCGACCGCCGGGTAAAAATCCTTCATTCCAAGTCATAGCCCGAGAGAGAGAAGAGAGGCATACCCGGGTGGTGAAGGAGTAGTCACCAGAGGAGGAACCGCTGGAGAGATCTTTGAAGAAGACCATGGCGACCCTGGCAGTAGGATGTGAGACGGCGAGAGTGAGGAAGCGGCTATAGCTTAACAAAGAAGGCAGGAAGGAGGAAACGGGGGAAATGTGACTTGTGGTCAGGGAGAAAAGGGGGTGGGGAAGGGGGCGGGGGTATAAATTTTGGCGGTAGGCCAAAATTTTGGAAATGTGGAGGGGAACTTTGCGCACGGTGCCGCCGGACCATTCACTTTTAAGGATTGTGTGCATCGCAAACGATTCTTCTGCTTTACGCGCATGGGATGAGTTCAATAATTCAAATTTTTGTGGAAATTTCCCCGGGTACGTCATTGCATAATTTAACATCGCTTGCTAATTTGGGCACACAAAAAAGCGTACAGCAGACAGACCACACTTACTGAATCAAGCAACTTTAGTAATTAAACAGAGCCAGTTGACCTAAACATTGCTCTAACAAAAGACCAGCATTAAATACAAAGCCTAAGTACGCATAATTTTAACAAATCCGCCGCCACGCCGTCCTATGCATCGCCGGTATGAGATGAGACGTCGATGACTTGTCATGGCGACATGCCGCCATTGGTGGACTCCGCGTCCCCCCTATGGAAGTTGACCGCGTCCTCGTCCTCGGTGCCACCCTCAAGGTTGTATTACTCGTAGTAGTGGTTGCGCCAGAGCTCGCGTTGGTACTCCACCGCCGATTCCTCGACGGACAGACTCTTATCTACCTCGACCCCGGGCGCGTGCAACTCCTCCTCCCGGCGCTCCTCGATCTCCGCCACCTCCTGCATCTCCAGCTCCCGCTCGGCAACCTCATGAGGAAGCAGGTGCTCCATGGCCACCGCCGCCTTTTCAGACGTGGGTTGCATGCTGGAGTCCTAGGTGGCCTAGAATATCTTGGTGTGTGCATCCTCGATCTTGGCGTGGATGGCCTCAACCCGGGCGAGGGCGACATCAGTGGCACGGACGGCAGCTCGAGCACTCTCGGCGTTTGCAGCCGCCGTCGCAGCAGCTGCTGCAGCCGTCTCCGCTGCTGCAGCTGCCCTATCGGCTGCCGCAGATGCCCTCTTGGTAGAAGCGGTCATGCTCAATGTGGATGCAACGACACTCTCGGCGTAGGCGGTCGCGCTCTCGGCGCAGGCAGCGACGCTCGGGCGGGGACGCGGCAATTGTCAGGACCTTCACAAAGCGTTTCCATGGCGTCATCTTTGCAAGAAGGGGTTGCAGGAATGGGGATCGGGATTTGTGGATTCGGGGGTTGCTGGCACTGGAGCAGATGAGCCGGCGAAGCTTAAGGCGGGAGACGTAAATAGACCCAGATATTTTCATCGCAAACGGTTCCTAGGAAACAACTGTGTGTGAAGTTGTAGATATTTTTTATTAGCTGTGAAAGATGAATTTGGAGTAAAGTGCCAACGCATGGTGTTTTAAATGAACGAGAAATTTTGTAGTACTAATACAACTGTCATGTTAAATTTTGGAAAATTTCAGGGGTCATTTGACCTTTTAAGACATCTAAGTGATTTTCTAGCCATTTAATGACCGTAATTGAAATTTGAACTACATGTACATGCAACAGCTAACCACAATGGTTTGAAAACTCATATTTTGTGTACTTGTGTGCGATTTAATTCCATTTGCAGTAAATTGGAAGGAATTCTCAAACATATTGGTCTAACGGCTATGACACAATTAAGCATGGAGTGACATGGCATTTTAATTCCAAAAAATAAAAAAATCAGAAACACATGAAACCTTGGTTGATGTAATGTCATGCCACGAAGATGATGTGGTAAAAAAATTGGCATGTTTGAAGCAAGTTTGGACACACACCCCTCACAAACCAGAGCAACTCACTAGAAGGCTCGTGGTTCCGAGAGGGAACAATGCATGTTTGATGACGAACGGGAGATACTTCCTCTTACGGCCTTTAAATTATTTTCTACGTCTAACATGCACTACTACAACTGTAATGTGAAATTTTTGAAAATTCTAGGGGTCATTTGACCTTTTAAAGACATTTAAGTGATTTTCTAGCCATTTAATGACCGTAATTCAAATTTGAACTACATCTACATGCAACGCCTAAACAAAACGGTTTGAAAAATCATACATGTGTACTTGTGTGCGAGTTAATTCCATGTGCAGTAAACTAGAAGGAATTTTCAAACATATTTTTCCCACGACATGGACACTTGCATGCATACGTATGCATGGAGTGACATGGCATTTTAATTCAAAAAAAATCAGAAACACATGAAACCTTGGTTGATGTAATGTCATGCCACCGAGATGATGTGGTAAACAAATTGGCATGTTTGACGAAAGTTTGGACACACACCCCTCACAAACTGGAGCAACTCACTAGAAGGCTCGTGGTTCCGAGAGGAAACAATGCATGTTTGATGATGAACGGTAGATAGCTTCCTCTTATGGCCTTCAATTTTTTTCTACATCTAACATGCACTGCTACAACTGTAATGTGAAATTTTGGAAAATTCTAGGGGTCATTTGACCTTTTAAAGACATTTAAATGATTTTTGAACCATTTAATGACCGTAATTCAAATATGAACTACATATACATGCAATTCCTAACCAAAACGGTTTGAAAAACCATATCTGTGTACTTGTATGCGAGTTAATTCCATGTGAAGTAAATTAGAAGAAATTTTCAAACGTATTGGTCTCACGACATGGACACATGCATACGTATGCATAGACTGACATGGCATTTTAATTCCAAAAAATAAAAAAATGATCAGAAAAACATGAAACCTTGGTTGATCTAATGTCATGCCAACAAGATGATATGGTAAAGAAATTGGCATGTTTGACGAATGTTTGGACACACACCTCTCACAAACCGGAGCAACTCGTAGAAGGTTCGTGGTTCCGAGAGGGAACAATGCATGTTTGATGATGAACGGGAGATAGCTTCCTCTTACGACCTTCAAATTTTTTCGTATGCTTAACGTGCACTAATACAAGTGTCATGTGAAAATTTCGAAAATTTCAGGAGTCGTTTGACCTCTTAAAGACATTTAAGTGATTTTCTAACCATTTAATGACCGTAATTCAAATTTGAACTATATCTACATGCAACGCCTAACCATAACGGCTTGAAAAATCATATTTTTGTGTACTTGTGTGCGAGTTAATTCCATGTGCAGTAAATTACAAGGAATTTTCAAACATATTGGTCTCAAGGTATGGGCACATGTATGGAGTGCCATGGCATTTTAATCCAAAAAATAAAAAATGATCAGAAAAACATGAAACCTTGCTTTATTTAATGTCATGCCACCAAGATGACGTGGTAAAGAAATTGTCATGTTTGACAAACGTTTTGAGACACACACCTCACAAACCGGACCAACTCGCTAAAAGGTTCGTGGTTCCGAGAGGGAACAATGCATGTTTGATAACGAACGGGAGATAGCTTCCTCTTATGGCCTTCAAAATTTTTCCTATGTTTAACTTGCAGTAATACAACTGTCATGTGAAAATTTGGTAATTTTCAGGGGTCATTTGACCTTTTAAAGACATCTAAGTGATTTTCTAACCATTTAATGACCGTAATTCAAATTTGAACTACATCTACATGCAACGCCTAACCATAACGGTTTGAAAAATCACATTTTTGTGTACTTGTGTGTGAGTTAATTCCATGTGCAGTAAATTAGAAGGAATTTTCAAACATATTGGTCTCAAGGCATGGACACATGCATGGAGTGCATGCCATGGCATTTTATTTCCAAAAAAATTTAAAATGATCAGAAAAACATGAAACCTTGCTTGATTTAGTGTCATGCCACCAAGATGATGTGGTAAAAAATTGGCATGTTTGACGAAAGTTTTGACACACACCCCTCACAAACCGGAGCAACTCGCTAGAAGGTTCGTGGATCCGAGAGGGAACAGTGCATGTTTTATTATGAACGGGATATATCTTCCTCTTACGGCCTTTAAATTTTTCCTAAGTTTAACATGCACTAATACAACTGTCATGTGAAAATTTGGAAAATTTCATGGGTCATTTGACCTTTTAAAGACACTTAAGTGATTTTCTAACCATTTAATGGTCGTAATTCAAATTTGAACTACATCTACATGCAACGCCTAACCATAACGGTTTGAAAAAACATATTTTTGTGTACTTGTGTGCGATTTAATTCCATGTGCAGTAAATTAGAAGGAATTTTCAAACATATTGGTCTCAAGGCATGGGCACATGCATGGAGTGCTTGCCATGGCATTTTAATTCCAAAAAAATAAAAAATGATCGGAAAAACATGAAACCTTGCTTGATTTAATGTCATGACACCAAGATGATGTGGTAAAAAAAATTGGCCTATTTGACGAAAGTTTGGACACACACCCCTCACAAACCGGAGCAATTCACTAGAAGGTTCTTGGTTTCGAGAGGGAACAATGCATGTTTGATGAAGAACGGGAGATAGCTTCCTCTTACGGCCTTCAAATTTTTTCCTATTTTTAACGTGCACTAATACATCTGTCATGTGAAAATTTGGAAAAATTCAAGGGTCATTTGAACTTTTAAAGAGATATAAGTGATTTTAAAACCATTTAATGACCGTAATTCAAATTTGAACTACATTTGCATGCAAAACCTAACCAAAATGGATTGAAAAATCATTTTTGTGTACTTGTGTGCAAGTTAAAAAAATCATCGGACGATGTAAATATCTGGTCTTCGAAAAACAAAATGTAAAGATCTGGCAAGACAATCGGCCCCACATGATTGGCACTCTATCTCAAGGCTCGAGGTTTGGTAGGTGATTGGCGGGGATAATTAATCTGACACGGTTTTGTATTGGAAACCATCAGCTATTATGTTCACACACGGATTTTGCTGCGGGAATCATGTGTAATTCAAACTACAGTACTCGTAAATTTCGGCGACCGACGTGTGTACTGTCCCCATCGATCTAGATTTCGGTCGCCAATAAATGCTACCTTGCTCACGTCGTCCCGCCTGCATTCTCATCTACATCCTCACCTTGCTCGCCCTCTCTGTCTCTCTCTCTCTCTCTCTCTGTCTCTCTCTCTCTCTCTCTCTCTCTCTCTCAAATCTCTGCCATGGCACCGCCAGTCTGCCCACGCGCCGACGAGGATTCGCCGCTGTCGGTGTCAAAACTGGCAGATCTCGGGTAGGGGGTCCCGAACTGTGCGTCTAAGGTCGATGGTAACAGGAGATAGGGGACACGATGTTTACCTAGGTTTGGGCCCTATCTATGTATGTAATACCCTACTTCCTGCTTGATTGATCTTGATGAATATGAGTATTACAAGAGTTGATCTACCACGAGATTGAGATGGCTAAACCCTAAAAGTCTAGCCTGTATGACTATGGCAATGAATATCCCCTCTCCGGACTAAGTCCTCCGGTTTATATACACACCGGGAGGATCTAGGGTTACATAAGGTCCAATATAGTCGCCAAGCTTGCCTTCCACGCCAAGGAGAGTCCCATCCGGACACGGGTGCAGTCTTCTGTCTTCATATCTTCACAGCCCATCAATCTGGCCCATGGCTAACAGATCAGATGCCCGAGGACCCCTTAATCCAGGACTCCCTCGGTAGCCCCTGAACCTGCCTTCAATGACGAGGAGTCCGGCGCGCAGATTTGTCTTCGGCATTGCAATGCGGGTTCCTCTTTCCAAACTCCAAGATAGTCTCCAGACGTGATGATTGTATCCGGACCTATAACACACACCGCACACAACTGCAGGAGAATATAATACTCCATGAGTCCAATCCGCTGACAACTTTTTACAACATGACATCACGTCCGCCCGGTCATAATTTTGAACCGTTTTGTGTCTGCCATTCCACGTTTCGAGACGCGGTTGCCATTGGCACGTCTTGTTGAAGCAGAGATCGTGTCCCCTTATTATGGGATTCTCATCAATACGGGTATGGGTAACCCAACCGTGCCGTTTACACGGCCCTTGGGAATAGGCGAGTGAGGAGGCGCTTGATATTCGCGACCCTTTATAAGGGGATAAAAATTCGCCCTTGTCTACTCACGCCTTCTCCTTCCTCTGCCCTTCCATCCTTGAGCTCCAGCGCCCAAGTCCCCATCTTCCTCCATCTCTAGAAAGCATCTGACCATGACCGGATTCGGAGGTCAAGGCAAATGGATGGTCTCCTTGGTCAAGGAGAAGGACATTGCCGAGCTTTGGGCGGCCGGGTACTTGGCGAAGGAAATCGCCCACCGCCTTCCGGTCCAGGGGCAAGTCGTCCCCACCCTGAAGCCTACTGAGAGAGTAGTTTTCTTCCATCATTTCGTCTATGGACTGGGGTTTCCACTCCACCCTTTCGTCCGCAGTCTAATGTATTATTACGGCCTAGATTTCCATGATCTGGCCCTGAACTCCTTCCCCAACATCTCGGCGTTCATCGTCGTGTGTGAGGCCTTACTACGCATCCAACCCCACTTCGGGCTAGGGCTTAAGGTCTTCAATGTGAAGCCAAAAGTGGTGGATGGCCAGCACGCGGAGTGCGGAGGCTCCATGGTGAGCACGCTGGCCAACGTCTCTTGGCCAAAAGGCACTTTGGTGGAAACGGTAAAGGAATGGCAGAAACAATGGTTCTATATCACAGAACCCCGCAGCACAACCTGGGCCTCCGCTGCCGAATTCAACTCTGGCGCTCCCATGCGACTTACCTCCTGGGTCGAGAAGAGCCCGAACTGGTGTTCGCCAGATGAGCTGATAGTGCTGAGACGTGCGTTCAAAGCATGGTGGACAGGGATGTCAAACTTGTCGATGTAATCCAGGTGATGCTAGTTCGCCGGATTCTCCCGTGCAAAAGCTGAAGCCGCCCTCTATGGAAGTTCAATCCGAAGAAGCACCATACCCTGAAGAGGCTCTTCGAAACCACTCACGAAGGTGCCTGGAAGTTGCTCTTTAAGGGCAACGAGAAACCACCGGCCACAGATTCAGACCGCGGGCACGACATTAACCACCTCGCTAGTGAGGTATGTTATTTTTAATGCATCCCCTATTTGCTTGTTTCAAGGATGACGTTTGAGCTTTTATCATCATTCCTTTTTCAGGACTGGATGGAGAGGGAGAAGCGGATCAAGTGTCCGGCTCCACTGCCTGAAGAACCATTCATCCCGTGTTTAGCGAAGATGCTAGTGTCGGCGCCCTATAAGGCGCCGGAGAATAAGGCCAGGAAGAAGGCCAAGGGGGCCAAAGGTGGGCCCCGTCGTAAGGGCACTTCGAACGTAACGTCCGAAGACGAAGAGACCCGTTCCTCCATCCATGTGGACGAAGACGAGGAGGAGGAGGAGGAGATCCCTCCCCGCGATGAGGGGAGGGAGAAGATGGCGGCCTCCACGAATCTGGAGGCGGGGACGCCCAAGAAGAGAAGAGCTCCCTTGCGGATAACTCCGTACGGGATGTCGACAGTAGTCCGGAGCGCCGCCCCCGTGCTAAACCTCAGGCTGCATCGTAAGTGCTATGATTCATGCATATCCATATATCCAACCTCTTCTCCTCATTGTATTGACATGGTTAGTTGTGTTCTTTCAGCCCGGCCCGCGACAGCTTCCAACGATCCTCATCAGGAGGTTCGCTGGACTCCAAGGAGATTGCCAGCATGTCACCGCCAACCGCTCACTCTCCCAAGGCCATGGACGACACCAAGGTGTTGTCCCGAAGGACCGCTCTAGGACAAGGAGGGGCTCCGGACATTGTCAAGGGGGCGCCAGAGGGCAAAACCTCTACCGCCAGACACATGGGGGAGCAAATCCCCACGGAGACTGGCGAGCAGGGCCGTATTCAGTTCGGCCCTCTGCCGAATATGATTACAGAGACCTATACGGCTCCGGAATCTGGCGAGCGACCTCCTTTGAAAGAGGGGGGTGCGCCCATTCCACTGGTGGCCCCTGTCCAACCAGGGGCACCGGATAATCTGGTGGAGGCGCTTCGAGGTGCCTCCATTGTGGACGAGCACCGTATCCTTACGGGTACAGTGATTGAGAGGGTCCAGTCCGCCAAGAGCGGACTGACCGTAGCCTGCACTAGCCTCCTAATAGGTTTTGAGGTAAACGACGTAAAAATCCCAATATAGTCAGTAGCCCCTGAGACACTATCCGGTGTTCGAAAAGAAAAGCCAGACAGAGGATCAATCCTTTATTGTAGGAAACTAACTAAATTTGACGGGAATGAATATGCAGACGTCGCTGCTGTCCGTAGCCTCACATGCTGCCGAAGTCTCTGAACCTAAGCGGAGACTGGAGAAGGCCGAGGAGGAGCTCGGCCAGGTGAAGAGGCAGCTCTAGGAGAATCAAGGTATGTAATAACCCAGGAAGTATTCAAAAAGAGTAGGATGATATATATTGACCGAAGTGTCGTTTTATGTATAGGAGTAACGACCGAGGTCGAGGCCCTGAAAAAGGCCCTGGGCGAAGCCGAGGGGAAGGCCGTCAAGGAGCAGGCTGCCCGTAAGAAGCTCAAGGCCCGGGTCAGCGAGGTCCAACAAGAGCTCCACGACGCGGTGAAGAAGTGCGAGACCTTGGAGCGTGACGTGTCGGCTAAATAGGCCAAACTTTCCAAGGCTTGTCAGAGCGTGGAGACGGCCCGGAATAAGGCCCAGGGCGCCCTCCAAGAGATCCAAGAGGCGAGGAAGATCGCGGCGGGTAAGGTATTCAATATGCAAAGCAAATGTGCGAAGAGGAAGTATCTTTTACTAACCCGGATTCGGAGTTCTCCACGAGCTTTTGCTGATCTGCCGTGAATTGTGTCCGACGCCACAGAGTTCTTCCGAGCCGAAGAAGGGAGCTCCACAGAGAAGCTGTTCTGGTCGCAATATCTTGCGCTAGAGCATCCCATGCCCTTCACCGATCAGCTGAAACAGCTGGTGGAGCTGCATAGGGTGGCCGAACTAGCCATGAAGGATTTGATAATCCGGCTATGTGAAAGTGCAACTATCCCTAGGTGGTTTTGGTAATTCATAACAACATATACCTCATTGAGCTAATGATATTCCAAGACAATTATTTCAGGAAAGCTCAATGATTGGCATGGCATGGATGGTGAAAGTGGAACCCTCAAAATGCTAAGGACAAAGGATTGGCTAAAGCTTCTAGCTCAAGACTCTTCATTTTATATTTTAGTGATCCAAGATCACATTGAGTCCATAGGAAAAGCCAATACTATCAAGGAGGGATGAGGTGTTGCTTAATGAGCTCTTTGCCTTATGTGCTTAATGATATGCTCCAAAATCCTCAGCTACTTTCCCATATCCACATTTGACCTAAACCCAAAGCCAAATTCGGTCATACCGATTCTTTCTATCCGGCGCCACCGAGTTTCATATGTCATAAGCCACTGCCAAAACCCTAGCAAATCGGTTTCACCGATAGGGATCTCGGTCTCACCGAGATGGGATTGGAACCTCTCTGTTTCCCTTTCGTAACTTTTCGGTCTCACCGAAAGAGCGATTCGGTCCCACCGAGATTGCAATGCAAACTCTCTGTTTCCGTTTTGTAACTTTTCGGTCTCACCGAAAGAGCAAATCGGTCCCACCGAGTTTGCCTGACCAACTCTCTGGTTAGCTTATTACCAAATCGGTCTCACCGAGTTTGTGTAATCGGTCTCACCGAGATTACGTTATGCCCAAACCCTAACCACATGGGTCCTACGGAGATGCATGTCAGTCCCACCGAAAATCTCTAACGGTCACTAGGTTTACCTTTTCGGTCCGACCGAGTTTGTTGATTCGGTCCCACCGAGATTGGTAAATTGTGTGTACCGGTTGGATTTTGTGTGGAGGCTATATATACCCCTCCACCTCCTCTTCATTCGTGGAGAGAGCCATCAGAACACATCTACACTTCGAACTCATATGTTCTGAGAGAGAACCACCTACTCATGTGTTGAGACCAAGATATTCCATTCCTACCATATGAATCTTGATCTCTAGCCTTTCCCAGGTTGCTTTCCACTCAAATCTTCTTTCCACCAAATCCAAATCCTGTGAGAGAGAGTTGAGTGTTGGGGAGACTATCATTTGAAGCACAAGAGCAAGGAGTTCATCATCAACACACCATTTGTTACTTCTTGGAGAGTGGTGTCTCCTAGATTGGCTAGGTGTCACTTGGGAGCCTCCGACAAGATTGTGGAGTTGAACCAAGGAGTTTGTAAGGGCAAGGAGATCGCCTACTTCAAGAAGATCTACCGCTAGTGAGGCAAGTCCTTCGTGGGCGATGGCCATGGTGGGATAGACAAGGTTGCTTCTTCGTGGACCCTTCGTGGGTGGAGCCCTCCGTGGACTCGCGCAACCGTTACCCTTTGTGGGTTGAAGTCTCCACTAACGTGGATGTAGGATAGCACCACCTATCCGAACCACGGGAAAAACATCCGTGTCTCCAATAGCGTTTGAATTCTCCAAACCCTTCCCTTTACATTCTTGCAAGTTGCAAGCTTTACTTTCCGCTGCCTATATACTCTTTGCATGCTTGCTTGAAATGTGTGATGATTGCTTGACTTGTCCTAAAGTAGCTAAAATCTGCCAAGAACTAAAATTGGGAAAAGGTTAAGTTTTTATTTGGTCAAGTAGTCTAATCACCCCCCCTCTAGACATACTTCCATCCTACAAGTGGTATCAGAGCTTTGGTCTCCATTTGCTTTGATTTCCATAGATTTTGGTGATCATAGCCTTGGTTTCACAACCTAGGAGAGTATGGCGTCTAGTGAGGGAAATTATCACCGTAGAGGTCCTTACTTTGATGGTACCAACTTTGCTAGTTGGAAGCATAAAATGAAAATGCATATTCTTGGACATAACCCTACCGTTTGGGCTATTGTGTGTGTTGGTTTGCAAGGTGACTTGTTCGAAGGGAAAGAACCAAACCGTGAAGCTACCGCGGATGAGTTGAAGATGCTACAATACAACGCTCAAGCTTGTGATATTCTCTTCAATGGATTGTGCCCCGAAGAATTCAACAAAATCAGCCGTCTTGAGAATGCAAAGGAAATTTGGGATACTTTGATTGATATGCACGAAGGTACCGACTCCGTCAAGGAATCCAAATTGGATGTGCTTCAAAGTCAACTTGACAAGTTCAAAATGAAGGATGGTGAAGGTGTCGCCGAAATGTACTCTAGGCTTGCTCTCATCACAAATGAGATTGCCGGCTTAGGGAGTGAAGAGATGACCGACAGATTCATTATCAAGAAGATCCTAAGAGCCTTGGATGGAAAATATGATACCGTGTGTACATTGATCCAAATGATGCCCAATTACAAAAATCTCAAGCCAACGTAAGTCATTGGAAGAATTGTTGCTCATGAAATGTCCCTCAAGGACAAAGAGGAACTTCACAACAAATCAAGTGGTGCTTACAAAGCCACATGTGAAGCCCCCACATCATCAAGTGAGAAACAAAACTTCAATGAAGAATTGAGCTTAATGGTGAAGAACTTCAACAAGTTCTAAAAGAGTAGAAGCAAGGATAGAAGCTCCAAGTCAAGGTCCTACAATGACAAAAGATCTTCTAGTCGAGAGTGAAACTGCTAAAATTGTGGTTGACCCGGACACTATTCCAATGAGTGTACGGCTCCCTACAAAAGAAGAGAAGATTCTCCAAAAAGCAAAAGAGAGGAATCACCGTCACGAGAGAGAAGGAGTAGAGATGATCGTTATGAACGAAGACACTCACGGAGAAGCAAGGATTCGGAAAGGAAAGAAAAATCATCAAGGAGCTACACAAAACGAAGACATCAAGCTCATGTTGGTGAATGGGTATCCGGCTCCGACTGCGACAATCACTCCGAGAGAAGTTATCACTCCGACTCCGAATATACTCAAGATGAAGGTGTTGCCGGACTAGCACTTGTGTCAACCAACTCCTACGACATATTTGATTCACCAAATGAAGGAATTGGGAGATGCTTCATGACCAAAGGTCCTAAGGTAACTCACCCTGAGTATGTTGATTTTAATAGTGATGAAGATGACTTGTTAGGCGATGATGATTTACTTGTTGACAACTCTAGTGATGAATCCTATGATGAAACGTCAATTAATCATGCTAAAACGAATGACAATGATAAGGAGAAAATTGAATCTCTAATTAAAGAACTAAACAATCTTAAGTTAGCTCATGAAACTATCTTCGAAGATCATCGAGAACTTTTAAGAGCTCATGAGAAGTTACGCTTTGAAAAGCTCAATGTTTAGCAAGAGCATGAACTTCTAAAGGCAATCAATGATGATCTTCGCAAGAAAAGTTCTTCTTACATTGCCAAACGTTTACTCTTATCCACTTACATGCCTCAAGTCAAGTCTAGTAACAAGAACAAGAAAGATTCTTCCTCTAGTAGTAACAATGATCATGTTAAATCCAATATTGTTGCTTCTAGTAGTTCTCTTGATTCCACTAATGATTCTCTTAGCCAATTTACACTTGAGCAAGAAAATAGCATATTGAAGGAAATCATAGAGAAAGGTGTGTACAAAAGCCTTGCCGGGAGTAAGCAATTCGAGGAGATCGTACGAAAGCAAGGAAGGCACCGGAAGAATCAAGGTGTTGGTTTTGAACGAAAGTTCAATGCCAATGGAGTTGAGTGGGAAGAAGATCAATACCCCAAGACAAAGTTTGTTCCTCAACAAGAGAAGTATGATCCAACTTCTTTCAAGGGGACACAAACTCAAGATAATCTTCCACCACAAGACTACAAGCAAAAAGGCAAGGACAAGCTTCAAGAGGAAATAGATGCATTTGAAGAAGCTCCTAAGACCTTAGTCAAGTGGATTCCCAAGACTACTTCAAGTTCCACTTCATCAAGTACGACTACAACTCCAAGGATTCCCATCAAGATGGTGTGGATCCAAAAGAAGAAGAACTAGAGAGTTCTTGAGGGTGACTCCGCCAACATACTTCACTCTTATCATTTTGGCAAGAACAAGTGCAATCAACTTCCACATCTTGCACTAGTTCAAGGAGTCACAAACCCTCTTGTTGGTAGGTCAAGGGACAAGGTAACCTAAAAGCTTTCATAGACATCATCTTGCATGTGCATCACTCCATGTCTATGGATATACTTGCTTGTTCCTTGTGGGACTAACCCATGTAGGTATTGAAAGTGCAATTCACTCAAAAGGATAGCTCCAAGTGATCTACATCAACATTGAGCATCCACATCTTCAACATCTACATGAAGTCATCATCGACAAAACCCAAGGTTAGTTCATCCCTCTTAGGGAGGGATATCACATCTAGGGGGAGCTTTACTCTAAGACTTGAGCTAAAGCAACTCTAATGATGTGAACACAACAATGCTTTATGTAAAAGTGGTAACCCCACTTGAGCCTAAACGATGAGTATGACCTATGATCAAATGTTCTCATTTGACTCCTAAGTCAATATACTCATATATAGATGACCTAGTCATCGTCAATTGCTTGATAGATGCTAGAATTGGTTGTGCATGCTTTGTCACATATTTCTATTGCCATTTTATTGTGTGAGCATGCTGGATGCATATTTTACTCATTAGAGGACATCCACTTGTTGTTTTGATTGATTGGCTTTATCTTTCTTTTGCCAAGTGGATGGACAAGAATGCCTAAGAACCCCCTCTAGCTATCTATGCTTTTCTCGTCTCAAACTCTATTCATGCTACATCACAAAATTGATCAAGTCAAATTCGAACCACTCTGTGTGAGGAGCACTCGAGGTCCCCGATTCGTCATAGACTTAAACTTCCAAAACCTCTTTATGATTCTCGGTCTGACCGATACTCCACTTTCGGTCCTACCGAGATCATCAAGTTGATCTATGTTTCTGATCTCGGTGCAACCGATTTGAACCATTCGGTCACACCGAGTTGCAATAACTGTATACAGTTTTGCATCTCAGTGCCACCGAGTTGTTCCACTCGGTCACACCGACAGGGTCGGGCTATATATAGACACGGGCAAAAATTTGGAAATTTCTCCGAACCCCTTCGCCCACGCCATAGCTCGCTCTGCCATCGTGGTCTCCAGATCGTCTTCTCGCCGCCAGCAGCCTCCAGTCGCTGGTCTCCGTCGCCGTCAACGGAAATCAACTCCGCCGTTGCCGCCGTAGCGAGTCTCCGCCGAACAAGGGTACGGACTCGATCTTTGTGCTATTTCTCAATCTGATTCCTAGCACATTGTGATCATAATGATCTTTGCCACGATTGCTAAACTCCTATCCAGTCAAAGAATCCATAGATTAGGTTTGATTTGAAAATTTTAGGGTTAGGTTTCCGCCGAAACCATCTCGGACCCACCGAGTTGAAAGACTCGGTCCCACCGATTTGGCCTATGCCATTGCACAAGTGAAACTCGGTCTGACCGAGTGTAACTAATCGGTGTGACCGATTTTTGAACTTTGTGAAACCCTAGCAGTCTTGGTGCCACCGAACTGTGACTCGGTCTGACTGAGTTCACTAGTTTAGGTTCCAAACGCTGCTTCGGTATCACCGAGTTTAGGAATCGGTAGATCCGAAATGCTTTCTGTGGGAAACTAAAACTAAGTTTTTGAATCATTCTTTTACAAAAATCTCTGTTTTTTGTGATGCTCATCTATTTTACCTCATATATAAACTATTCACAGGGTCAGCAGTCAGCAATCAGCTGTTCAACATGTCAGACCAGAGTGACAGCCAAAATCAGTCAGAACAGATTGTGCATATGAGTGAGGGCACTAGTCCCTCAAGTTCATCAGATGAAGGCAGCAGGAGCACCCCTAGCAATCTGCCAAAGGCTGCCACCAGACAGAGAAGGAAGAAAACTTCAGATTCTGAAGATGAAGATTATGTGGCAGAGGAGGAGGCAACCTCCAAGAAAGTTGAGCTCAAGAAAGAACATGGTTCAAGGCAGAGCACCAAGCCAGGCTTGAAGATCAAAAAGCCAGCAGGAGGGAAACCTATGCCAAAGGCCAGAGCCTCAACCAAGATTCCTGAGCAAACCATGAAGTTCACTATGGAATCTGAAGAAGATGTTGGCCAAGACAAGAAGAAGAAGAGAGCTAGAACTACTACTGCCAGAGTCATTGGCAAGCCCTCTATGAGGAAAGATACTTCTAATGAAGAAGAAGAGGAAGAGGAAGGTGCTGCACTAGCACCCAAGGCACCCAAGCTGATGGGTGATGCTATTAGGTCAGGGGCAGCTACATCCAAGCCCAAGGAAGCCCCCAAGACAGCTCCTAAGTAAAAACCCAAGAGGAATACAAGAAGTATTCCAGCTGCTAAGAAGAACAAGGCCCCAGTGCCCGATGTTGCAGAAGAAGAAGAAGGGCAAGTTTTGAGGAAATTGAAGCCCAAGATTCCAGACCACAATGATGCTCATCCCGTGGCTGAGGACATGAACATAAGGAGAGACTCTGGATTAAGGAAGTGGAGAGCAGAAGATCCCTATGCTACCAGGAGAAGGACTGCTGTGGACTACAGGTTCCACACTAAGGAACAGCAGGACTTCTATGAGACAATTCTGTTGGACAAGAAACCAATTGTCTGTGACATGAGATGGCTTGATTGGCAATACATCAAGGACAATGAAGAGCACTTCCCAGGAGTGCAGGACAGCTTCAAAGCTTGTGGGGTAGCAGACTTTGTTGGGCAAAAGCTCACAAAGTGGAACGAGGAACTTATTATGCAGTTCTACTCCACAGCACATTTTTACCCCGATGGGAGGATCACATGGATGTCTGAAGGTACAAGGTACCAGTCAACTGTTGCAGAATGGGCTCAGCTGATCAATGCCCCCGAAGAGAGTGAAGATGACTTGGATGTCTATTCCAAGAAAAAGATGGACCACAACTCAATGATCAACATGTACAAAGAGATCCCTGACAAGGCAATTGAAACCTTCAAGTATGGATCTGTACATTACCTTCTGTCAGGATTGCCCACAATCAACTGGATCTTAAGGCATACTCTATTGCCCAAGTCTGGAGATCACAAGATGATCAGAGGTCATGCTATCAACCTGCTTCATATCTTTGATGTGCCTCAAAAGTTCAAAGTCATGAGCCTGATGATTGAGACAATCAAGAGGACAGCAGCAGACCAGAAGAGAAGCTGTGGATATGCTCCTCAGATCCAGGAACTCATTAACTCCAAGATGGGCACAGGCATCTATCTTTTGGATAAGGAACATCTTCCTATTCATCCTGAGTTTGAAGATAATGAAGTTGTGATGAACAAGGATGAACCTTCATCAGCCCATGCCCAAGCTCAAAAGGAGAAGGCAAGAAAGGAGAAAGCTGCTAGGATGCCAACTCAAGAGGAGGCATCAGAATACTTCTTGAAGACTAAGCAAGAATAGCTCAGTTACCTGATTGCATCCACCCTGCGGATTGAGAAAGGTTTGGCCAACCTAACTCAGAACCAGGCAAGCCTAGAGAGGATCGTAGAACAGAAGTTCTATGACTTGGACATCAAGGTGACAGAGATACAGACAGCAGTAGAGCAGCTCCAGGATGACATGCAGGAGAGGAGAGGGAAGACTACCACAGATGCATTTGCCAGAGTGCCACGAGGTCCAAGGTCGTCTGAAGTGCCAGCTCCTGACACAAGAGCAACAACCTCAGCACCAGCCGCAACACCAGTCCAACCTGCTCCAGCATCCACCTCAGCTCCAACTACATCAGCATCAACAGAAGCCTTCGTCCTTGGAGTGATTCAGACTCCACCACCACCTGAAGACCAAGCCTGAGTGTCGATATAGCACTATGCATTTTCTAGGATCTTTTTGGTAACTTGTTGCCAAAGGGGGAGAAGATGTATAGATCATAGGCTTCGAGAGAGAGAGTGTTGGTTTTTCTCTCTTGTTTGATTTGGTGGTTTTTGATACAATTGTTTGCGTTTGGTTGAGATACTTTATTATGCTTGTGAGACATTGATGATCATGTGTTTGATCATAAGCTACACTTATGCATGTTTGATATATCCTATCTATCTTATGTGATCATTCACTTTGCCTTGGTGATGAGTGCATGTATTTCATTATTTACCATTTTGAGCGCTCCACCAAGATGTATGTGACATGGAAGAGTAACCCATGATTCTAACTCTTTGTGCATTTGCAGTCCAAAGCAAATTTTAAATATGCACAAATTTAGGGGGAGCTCTTACTTATCACATACTTCTCAAAGCGACGATGTAATTCATTCTTATTATCACTTGTCGAAGCTTTGATCTATATGTTGTCATCAATTACCAAAAAGGGGGAGATTGAAAGTGCAACTATCCCTAGGTGGTTTTGGTAATTCATAACAACATATAGCTCATTGAGCTAATGATATTCCAAGACAATTATTTCAGGAAAGCTCAATGATTGGCATGGCATGGATGGTGAAAGTGGAACCCTCAAAATGCTAAGGACAAAGGATTGGCTAAAGCTTCTAGCTCAAGACTCTTCATTTTATATTTTAGTGATCCAAGATCACATTGAGTCCATAGGAAAAGCCAATACTATCAAGGAGGGATGAGGTGTTGCTTAATGAGCTCTTTGCCTTATGTGCTTAATGATATGCTCCAAAATCCTCGGCTACTTTCCCATATCCACATTTGACCTAAACCCAAAGCCAAATTCGGTCATACCGATTCTTTCTATCCGGCTCCACCGAGTTTCATATGTCATAAGACACTGCCAAAACCCTAGCAAATCGGTTTCACCGATAGGGATCTCGGTCTCACCGAGATGGGATTGCAACCTCTCTGTTTCCCTTTCGTAACTTTTCGATCTCACCGAAAGAGCGATTCGGTCCCACCGAGATTGCAATGCAAACTCTCTGTTTTCCTTTTGTAACTTTTCGGTCTCACCGAAAGAGCAAATCGGTCCCACCGAGTTTGCCTGACCAGCTCTCTGGTTAGTTTATTACCAAATCGGTCTCACCGAGTTTGTGTAATCGGTCTCACCGAGATTACGTTATGCCCAAACCCTAACCACATGGGTCCTACGGAGATGCATGCCAGTCCCACCGAAAATCTCTAACGGTCACTAGGTTTACCTTTTCGGTCCGACCGAGTTTGTTGATTCGGTCCCACCGAGATTGGTAAATTGTGTGTAACGGTTGGATTTTGTGTGGAGGCTATATATACCCCTCAACCTCCTCTTCATTCGTGGAGAGAGCCATCAGAACACATCTACACTTCCAACTCATATGTTCTGAGAGAGAACCACCTACTCATGTGTTGAGACCAAGATATTCCATTCCTACCATATGAATCTTGATCTCTAGCCTTTCCCAAGTTGCTTTCCACTCAAATCTTCTTTCCACCAAATCCAAATCCTGTGAGAGAGAGTTGAGTGTTGGGGAGACTATCATTTGAAGCACAAGAGCAAGGAGTTCATCATCAACACACCATTTGTTACTTCTTGGAGAGTGGTGTCTCCTTGATTGGCTAGGTGTCACTTGGGAGCCTCCGACAAGATTGTGGAGTTGAACCAAGGAGTTTGTAAGGGCAAGGAGATCGCCTACTTCGTGAAGATCTACCGCTAGTGAGGCAAGTCCTTCATGGGCGATGGCCATGGTGGGATAGACAAGGTTGCTTCTTCATGGACCCTTCGTGGGTGGAGCCCTCCGTGGACTCGCGCAACCGTTACCCTTCGTGGGTTGAAGTCTCCACTAACGTGGATGTAGGATAGCACCACCTATCCGAACCACGGGAAAAACATCCGTGTCTCCAATAGCGTTTGAATTCTCCAAACCCTTCCCTTTACATTCTTGCAAGTTGCATGCTTTACTTTCCGCTGCCTATATACTCTTTGCATGCTTGCTTGAAATGTGTGATGATTGCTTGACTTGTCCTAAAGTAGCTAAAATCTGCCAAGAACTAAAATTGGGAAAAGGTTAAGTTTTTATTTGGTCAAGTAGTCTAATCACCCCCCCTCTAGACATACTTCCGATCCTACAAGTGGTATCAGAGCTTTGGTCTCCATTTGCTTTGATTTCCATAGCTTTTGGTGATCATAGCCTTGGTTTCACAACCTAGGAGAGTATGGCGTCTAGTGAGGGAAATTATCACCGTAGAGGTCCTTACTTTGATGGTACTAACTTTGCTAGTTGGAAGCATAAAATGAAAATGCATATTCTTGGACATAACCCTGCCGTTTGGGCTATTGTGTGTGTTGGTTTGCAAGGTGACTTCTTCGAAGGGAAAGAACCAAACCGTGAAGCTACCGCGGATGAGTTGAAGATGCTACAATACAACGCTCAAGCTTGTGATATTCTCTTCAATGGATTGTGCCCCGAAGAATTCAATAAAATCAGCCATCTTGAGAATGCAAAGGAAATTTGGGATACTTTGATTGATATGCACGAAGGTACCGACTCCGTCAAGGAATCCAAATTGGATGTGCTTCAAAGTCAACTTGACAAGTTCAAAATGAAGGATGGTGAAGGTGTCGCCGAAATGTACTCTAGGCTTGCTCTCATCACAAATGAGATTGCCGGCTTAGGGAGTGAAGAGATGACCGACAGATTCATTATCAAGAAGATCCTAAGAGCCTTGGATGGAAAATATGATACCGTGTGTACATTGATCCAAATGATGCCCAATTACAAAAATCTCAAGCCAACGGAAGTCATTGGAAGAATTGTTGCTCACGAAATGTCCCTCAAGGACAAAGAGGAACTTCACAACAAATAAAGTGGTGCTTACAAAGCCCATGTGAAGCCCCCACATCATCAAGTGAGAAACAAAACTTCAATGAAGAATTGATCTTAATGGTGAAGAACTTCAACAAGTTCTAAAAGAGTAGAAGCAAGGATAGAAGCTCCAAGTCAAGGTCCTACAATGACAAAAGATCTTCTAGTCAAGAGTGAAACTGCTACAATTGTGGTTGACCCGGACACTATTCCAATGAGTGTACGGCTCCCTACAAAAGAAGAGAAGATTCTCCAAAAAGCAAAAGAGAGGAATCACCGTCACGAGAGAGAAGGAGTAGAGATGATCGTTATGAACGAAGACACTCACGGAGAAGCAAGGATTCAGAAAGGAAAGAAAAATCATCAAGGAGCTACACAAAACGAAGACATCAAGCTCATGTTGGTGAATGGGTATCCGGCTCCGACTGCGACAATCACTCCGAGAGAAGTTATCACTCCGACTCCGAATATACTCAAGATGAAGGTGTTGCCGGACTAGCACTTATGTCAACCAACTCCTACGACATATTTGATTCACCAAATGAAGGAATTGGGAGATGCTTCATGACCAAAGGTCCTAAGGTAACTCACCCTGAGTGTGTTGATTTTAATAGTGATGAAGATGACTTGTTAGGCGATGATGATTTACTTGTTGACAACTCTAGTGATGAATCCTATGATGAAACGTCAATTAATCATGCTAAAACGAATGACAATGATAAGGAGAAAATTGCATCTCTAACTAAAGAACTAAACAATCTTAAGTTAGCTCATGAAACTATCTTCGAAAGATCATCGAGAACTTTTAAGAGCTCATGAGAAGTTACGCTTTGAAAAGCTCAATCTTGAGCAAGAGCATGGACTTTTAAAGGCAATCAATGATGATCTTCGCAATAAAAGTTCTTCTTACATTGCCAAACGTTTACTCTTATCCACTTACATGCCTCAAGTCAAGTCTAGTAACAAGAACAAGAAAGATTCTTCCTCTAGTAGTAACAATGATCATGTTAAATCCAATATTGTTGCTTCTAGTAGTTCTCTTGATTCCACTAATGATTCTCTTAGCCAAGTTACACTTGAGCAAGAAAATAGCATATTGAAGGAAATCATAGAGAAAGGTGTGTACAAAAGCCTTGCCGGGAGTAAGCAATTCGAGGAGATCGTACGAAAGCAAGGAAGGCACCGGAAGAATCAAGGTGTTGGTTTTGAACGAAAGTTCAATGCCAATGGAGTTGAGTGGGAAGAAGATCAATACCCCAAGACAAAGTTTGTTCCTCAACAAGAGAAGTATGATCCAACTTCTTTCAAGGGGACACAAACTCAAGATGATCTTCCACCACAAGACTACAAGCAAAAAGGCAAGGACAAGCTTCAAGAGGAAATAGATGCATTTGAAGAAGCTCCTAAGACCTTAGTCAAGTGGATTCCCAAGACTACTTCAAGTTCCACTTCATCAAGTACGACTACAACTCCAAGGATTCCCATCAAGATGGTGTGGATCCAAAAGAAGAAGAACTAGAGAGTTCTTGAGGGTGACTCCGCCAACATACTTCACTCTTATCATTTTGGCAAGAACAAGTGCAATCAACTTCCACATCTTGCACTAGTTCAAGGAGTCACAAACCCTCTTGTTGGTAGGTCAAGGGACAAGGTAACCTAAAAGCTTTCATAGACATCATCTTGCATGTGCATCACTCCATGTCTATGGATATACTTGCTTGTTCCTTGTGGGACTAACCCATGTAGGTATTGAAAGTGCAATTCACTCAAAAGGATAGCTCCAAGTGATCTACATCAACATTGAGCATCCACATCTTCAACATCTACATGAAGTCATCATCGACAAAACCCAAGGTTAGTTCATCCCTCTTAGGGAGGGATATCACATCTAGGGGGAGCTTTACTCTAAGACTTGAGCTAAAGCAACTCTAATGATGTGAACACAACAATGCTTTATGTAAAAGTGGTAACCCCACTTGAGCCTAAACGATGAGTATGACCTATGATCAAATGTTCTCATTTGACCCCTAAGTCAATATACTCATATATAGATGACCTAGTCATCGTCAATTGCTTGATAGATGCTAGAATTGGTTGTGCATGCTTTGTCACATATTTCTATTGCCATTTTATTGTGTGAGCATGCTGGATGCATATTTTACTCATTAGAGGACATCCACTTGTTGTTTTGATTGATTGGCTTTATCTTTCTTTTGCCAAGTGGATGGACAAGAATGCCTAAGAACCCCCTCTAGCTATCTATGCTTTTCTCGTCTCAAACTCTATTCATGCTACATCACAAAATTGATCAAGTCAAATTCGAACCACTCTGTGTGAGGAGCACTCGAGGTCCCCGATTCGTCATAGACTTAAACTTCCAAAACCTCTTTATGATTCTCGGTCTGACCGATACTCCACTTTCGGTCCTACCGAGATCATTAAGTTGATCTATGTTTCTGATCTCGGTGCAACCGATTTGAACCATTCGGTCACACCGAGTTGCAATAACTGTATACAGTTTTGCATCTCGGTGCCACCGAGTTGTTCCACTCGGTCACACCGACAGGGTCGGGCTATATATAGACACGGGCAAAAATTTGGAAATTTCTCCGAACCCCTTCGCCCACGCCATAGCTCGCTCTGCCATCGTGGTCTCCGGATCGTCTTCTCGCCGCCAGCAGCCTCCAGTCGCTGGTCTCCGTCGCCGTCAACGGGAATCACCTCCGCCGTTGCCGCCGTAGCGAGTCTCCGCCGAACAAGGGTACGGACTCGATCTTTGTGCTATTTCTCAATCTGATTCCTAGCACATTGTGATCATAATGATCTTTGCCACGATTGCTAAACTCCTATCCAGTCAAAGAATCCATAGATTAGGTTTGATTTGAAAATTTTAGGGTTAGGTTTCCGCCGAAACCATCTCGGACCCACCGAGTTGAAAGACTCGGTCCCACCGATTTGGCCTATGCCATTGCACAAGTGAAACTCGGTCTGACCGAGTGTAACTAATCGGTGTGACCGATTTTTGAACTTTGTGAAACCCTAGCAGTCTTGGTGCCACCGAACTGTGACTCGGTCTGACCGAGTTCACTAGTTTAGGTTCCAAACGCTGCTTCGGTATCACCGAGTTTAGGAATCGGTAGATCCGAAATGCTTTTTGTGGGAAACTAAAACTAAGTTTTTGAATCATTCTTTTACAAAAATCTCTGTTTTTTGTGATGCTCATCTATTTTACCTCATCTATAAACTATTCACAGGGTCAGCAGTCAGCAATCAGCTGTTCAACATGTCAGACCAGAGTGACAGCCAAAATCAGTCAGAACAGATTGTGCATATGAGTGAGGGCACTAGTCCCTCAAGTTCATCAGATGAAGGCAGCAGGAGCACCCCTAGCAATCTGCCAAAGGCTGCCACCAGACAGAGAAGGAAGAAAACTTCAGATTCTGAAGATGAAGATTATGTGGCAGAGGAGGAGGCAACCTCCAAGAAAGTTGAGCTCAAGAAAGAACATGGTTCAAGGCAGAGCACCAAGCCAGGCTTGAAGATCAAAAAGCTAGCAGGAGGGAAACCTATGCCAAAGGCCAGAGCCTCAACCAAGATTCCTGAGCAAACCATGAAGTTCACTATGGAATCTGAAGAAGATGTTGGCCAAGACAAGAAGAAGAAGAGAGCTAGAACTACTACTGCCAGAGTCATTGGCAAGCCCTCTATGAGGAAAGATACTTCTAATGAAGAAGAAGAGGAAGAGGAAGGTGCTGCACCAGCATCCAAGGCACCCAAGCTGATGGGTGATGCTATTAGGTCAGGGGCAGCTGCATCCAAGCCCAAGGAAGCCCCCAAGACAGCTCCTAAGAAAAAACCCAAGAGGAATACAAGAAGTATTCCAGCTGCTAAGAAGAACAAGGCCCCAGTGCCCGATGTTGCAGAAGAAGAAGAAGGGCAAGTTTTGAGGAAATTGAAGCCCAAGATTCTAGACCACAATGATGCTCATCCTGTGGCTGAGGACATGAACATAAGGAGATACTCTGGATTAAGGAAGTGGAGAGCAGAAGATCCCTATGCTACCAGGAGAAGGACTGCTGTGGGCTACAGGTTCCACACTAAGGAACAGCAGGACTTCTATGAGACAATTCTGTTGGACAAGAAACCAATTGTCTGTGACATGAGATGGGTTGATTGGCAATACATCAAGGACAATGAAGAGCACTTCCCAGGAGTGCAGGACAGCTTCAAAGCTTGTGGGGTAGCAGACTTTGTTGGACAAAAGCTCACAAAGTGGAACGAGGAACTTATTATGCAGTTCTACTCCACAGCACATTTTTACCCCGATGGGAGGATCACATGGATGTCTGAAGGTACAAGGTACCAGTCAACTGTTGCAGAATGGGCTCAGCTGATCAATGCCCCCGAAGAGAGTGAAGATGACTTGGATGTCTATTCCAAGAAAAAGATGGACCACAACTCAATGATCAACATGTACAAAGAGATCCCTGACAAGGCACTTGAAACCTTCAAGTATGGATCTGTACATTACCTTCTGTCAGGATTGCCCACAATCAACTGGATCTTAAGGCATACTCTATTGCCCAAGTCTGGAGATCACAAGATGATCAGAGGTCATGCTATCAACCTGCTTCATATCTTTGATGTGCCTCAAAAGTTCAAAGTCATGAGCCTGATGATTGAGACAATCAAGAGGACAGCAGCAGACCAGAAGAGAAGCTGTGGATATGCTCCTCAGATCCAGGAACTCATTAACTCCAAGATGGGCACAGGCATCTATCTTTTGGATAAGGAACATCTTCCTATTCATCCTGAGTTTGAAGATAATGAAGTTGTGATGAACAAGGATGAACCTTCATCAGCCCATGCCCAAGCTCAAAAGGAGAAGGCAAGAAAGGAGAAAGCTGCTAGGATGCCAACTCAAGAGGAGGCATCAGAATACTTCTTGAAGACTAAGCAAGAACAGCTCAGTTACCTGATTGCATCCACCCTGCGGATTGAGAAAGGTTTGGCCAACCTAACTCAGAACCAGGCAAGCCTAGAGAGGATCGTAGAACAGAAGTTCTATGACTTGGACATCAAGGTGACAGAGATACAGACAGCAGTAGAGCAGCTCCAGGATGACATGCAGGAGAGGAGATGGAAGACTACCACAGATGCATTTGCCAGAGTGCCACGAGGTCCAAGGTCGTCTGAAGTGCCAGCTCCTAACACAAGAGCAACAACCTCAGCACCAGCCGCAACACCAGTCCAACCTGCTCCAGCATCCACCTCAGCTCCAACTACATCAGCATCAACAGAAGCCTTCGTCCTTGGAGTGATTCAGACTCCACCACCACCTGAAGACCAAGCCTGAGTGTCGATATAGCGCTATGCATTTTCTAGGAACTTTTTGGTAACTTGTTGCCAAAGGGGGAGAAGATGTATAGATCATAGGCTTCGAGAGAGAGAGTGTTGGTTTTTCTCTCTTGTTTGATTTGGTGGTTTTTGATACAATTGTTTGCGTTTGGTTGAGATACTTTATTATGCTTGTGAGACATTGATGATCATGTGTTTGATCATAAGCTACACTTATGCATGTTTGATATATCCTATCTATCTTATGTGATCATTCACTTTGCCTTGGTGATGAGTGCATGTATTTCATTATTTACCATTTTGAGCGCTCCACCAAGATGTATGTGACATGGAAGAGTAACCCATGATTCTAACTCTTTGTGCATTTGCAGTCCAAAGCAAATTTTAAATATGCACAAATTTAGGGGGAGCTCTTACTTATCACATACTTCTCAAAGCGACGATGTAATTCATTCTTATTATCACTTGTCGAAGCTTTGATCTATATGTTGTCATCAATTACCAAAAAGGGGGAGATTGAAAGTGCAACTATCCCTAGGTGGTTTTGGTAATTCATAACAACATATAGCTCATTGAGCTAATGATATTCCAAGACAATTATTTCAGGAAAGCTCAATGATTGGCATGGCATGGATGGTGAAAGTGGAACCCTCAAAATGCTAAGGACAAAGGATTGGCTAAAGCTTCTAGCTCAAGACTCTTCATTTTATATTTTAGTGATCCAAGATCACATTGAGTCCATAGGAAAAGCCAATACTATCAAGGAGGGATGAGGTGTTGCTTAATGAGCTCTTTGCCTTATGTGCTTAATGATATGCTCCAAAATCCTCGGCTACTTTCCCATATCCACATTTGACCTAAACCCAAAGCCAAATTCGGTCATACCGATTCTTTCTATCCGGCTCCACCGAGTTTCATATGTCATAAGACACTGCCAAAACCCTAGCAAATCGGTTTCACCGATAGGGATCTCGGTCTCACCGAGATGGGATTGCAACCTCTCTGTTTCCCTTTCGTAACTTTTCGATCTCACCGAAAGAGCGATTCGGTCCCACCGAGATTGCAATGCAAACTCTCTGTTTCCCTTTTGTAACTTTTCGGTCTCACCGAAAGAGCAAATCGGTCCCACCGAGTTTGCCTGACCAACTCTCTGGTTAGCTTATTACCAAACCGGTCTCACCGAGTTTGTGTAATCGGTCTCACCGAGATTACGTTATGCCCAAACCCTAACCACATGGGTCCTACGGAGATGCATGCCAGTCCCACCGAAAATCTCTAACGGTCACTAGGTTTACCTTTTCGGTCCGACCGAGTTTGTTGATTCGGTCCCACCGAGATTGGTAAATTGTGTGTAACGGTTGGATTTTGTGTGGAGGCTATATATACCCCTCAACCTCCTCTTCATTCGTGGAGAGAGCCATCAGAACACATCTACACTTCCAACTCATATGTTCTGAGAGAGAACCACCTACTCATGTGTTGAGACCAAGATATTCCATTCCTACCATATGAATCTTGATCTCTAGCCTTTCCCAAGTTGCTTTCCACTCAAATCTTCTTTCCACCAAATCCAAATCCTGTGAGAGAGAGTTGAGTGTTGGGGAGACTATCATTTGAAGCACAAGAGCAAGGAGTTCATCATCAACACACCATTTGTTACTTCTTGGAGAGTGGTGTCTCCTTGATTGGCTAGGTGTCACTTGGGAGCCTCCGACAAGATTGTGGAGTTGAACCAAGGAGTTTGTAAGGGCAAGGAGATCGCCTACTTCGTGAAGATCTACCGCTAGTGAGGCAAGTCCTTCATGGGCGATGGCCATGGTGGGATAGACAAGGTTGCTTCTTCGTGGACCCTTCGTGGGTGGAGCCCTCCGTGGACTCGCGCAACCGTTACCCTTCGTGGGTTGAAGTCTCCACTAACGTGGATGTAGGATAGCACCACCTATCCGAACCACGGGAAAAACATCCGTGTCTCCAATAGCGTTTGAATTCTCCAAACCCTTCCCTTTACATTCTTGCAAGTTGCATGCTTTACTTTCCGCTGCCTATATACTCTTTGCATGCTTGCTTGAATTGTGTGATGATTGCTTGACTTGTCCTAAAGTAGCTAAAATCTGCCAAGAACTAAAATTGGGAAAAGGTTAAGTTTTTATTTGGTCAAGTAGTCTAATCACCCCCCCTCTAGACATACTTCCGATCCTACAAGTGGTATCAGAGCTTTGGTCTCCATTTGCTTTGATTTCCATAGCTTTTGGTGATCATAGCCTTGGTTTCACAACCTAGGAGAGTATGGCGTCTAGTGAGGGAAATTATCACCGTAGAGGTCCTTACTTTGATGGTACTAACTTTGCTAGTTGGAAGCATAAAATGAAAATGCATATTCTTGGACATAACCCTGCCGTTTGGGCTATTGTGTGTGTTGGTTTGCAAGGTGACTTCTTCGAAGGGAAAGAACCAAACCGTGAAGCTACCGCGGATGAGTTGAAGATGCTACAATACAACGCTCAAGCTTGTGATATTCTCTTCAATGGATTGTGCCCCGAAGAATTCAACAAAATCAGCCATCTTGAGAATGCAAAGGAAATTTGGGATACTTTGATTGATATGCACGAAGGTACCGACTCCGTCAAGGAATCCAAATTGGATGTGCTTCAAAGTCAACTTGACAAGTTCAAAATGAAGGATGGTGAAGGTGTCGCCGAAATGTACTCTAGGCTTGCTCTCATCACAAATGAGATTGCCGGCTTAGGGAGTGAAGAGATGACCGACAGATTCATTATCAAGAAGATCCTAAGAGCCTTGGATGGAAAATATGATACCGTGTGTACATTGATCCAAATGATGCCCAATTACAAAAATCTCAAGCCAACGGAAGTCATTGGAAGAATTGTTGCTCACGAAATGTCCCTCAAGGACAAAGAGGAACTTCACAACAAATCAAGTGGTGCTTACAAAGCCCATGTGAAGCCCCCACATCATCAAGTAAGAAACAAAACTTCAATGAAGAATTGAGCTTAATGGTGAAGAACTTCAACAAGTTCTAAAAGAGTAGAAGCAAGGATAGAAGCTCCAAGTCAAGGTCCTACAATGACAAAAGCTCTTCTAGTCAAGAGTGAAACTGCTACAATTGTGGTTGACCCGGACACTATTCCAATGAGTGTGCGGCTCCCTACAAAAGAAGAGAAGATTCTCCAAAAAGCAAAAGAGAGGAATCACCGTCACGAGAGAGAAGGAGTAGAGATGATCGTTATGAACGAAGACACTCACGGAGAAGAAAGGATTCGGAAAGGAAAGAAAAATCATCAAGGAGCTACACAAAACGAAGACATCAAGCTCATGTTGGTGAATGGGTATCCGGCTCCGACTGCGACAATCACTCCGAGAGAAGTTATCACTCCGACTCCGAATATACTCAAGATGAAGGTGTTGCCGGACTAGCACTTGTGTCAACCAACTCCTACGACATATTTGATTCACCAAATGAAGGAATTGGGAGATGCTTCATGACCAAAGGTCCTAAGGTAACTCACCCTGAGTGTGTTGATTTTAATAGTGATGAAGATGACTTGTTAGGCGATGATGATTTACTTGTTGACAACTCTAGTGATGAATCCTATGATGAAACGTCAATTAATCATGCTAAAACGAATGACAATGATAAGGAGAAAATTGAATCTCTAACTAAAGAACTAAACAATCTTAAGTTAGCTCATGAAACTATCTTCGAAGATCATCGAGAACTTTTAAGAGCTCATGAGAAGTTACGCTTTGAAAAGCTCAATCTTGAGCAAGAGCATGAACTTTTAAAGGCAATCAATGATGATCTTCGCAAGAAAAGTTCTTCTTACATTGCCAAACGTTTACTCTTATCCACTTACATGCCTCAGGTCAAGTCTAGTAACAAGAACAAGAAAGATTCTTCCTCTGGTAGTAACAATGATCATGTTAAATCCAATATTGTTGCTTCTAGTAGTTCTCTTGATTCCACTAATGATTCTCTTAGCCAATTTACACTTGAGCAAGAAAATAGCATATTGAAGGAAATCATAGAGAAAGGTGTGTACAAAAGCCTTGCCGGGAGTAAGCAATTCGAGGAGATCGTACGAAAGCAAGGAAGGCACCGGAAGAATCAAGGTGTTGGTTTTGAACGAAAGTTCAATGCCAATGGAGTTGAGTGGGAAGAAGATCAATACCCCAAGACAAAGTTTGTTCCTCAACAAGAGAAGTATGATCCAACTTCTTTCAAGGGGACACAAACTCAAGATAATCTTCCACCACAAGACTACAAGCAAAAAGGCAAGGACAAGCTTCAAGAGGAAATAGATGCATTTGAAGAAGCTCCTAAGACCTTAGTCAAGTGGATTCCCAAGACTACTTCAAGTTCCACTTCATCAAGTACGACTACAACTCCAAGGATTCCCATCAAGATGGTGTGGATCCAAAAGAAGAAGAACTAGAGAGTTCTTGAGGGTGACTCCGCCAACATACTTCACTCTTATCATTTTGGCAAGAACAAGTGCAATCAACTTCCACATCTTGCACTAGTTCAAGGAGTCACAAACCCTCTTGTTGGTAGGTCAAGGGACAAGGTAACCTAAAAGCTTTCATAGACATCATCTTGCATGTGCATCACTCCATGTCTATGGATATACTTGCTTGTTCCTTGTGGGACTAACCCATGTAGGTATTGAAAGTGCAATTCACTCAAAAGGATAGCTCCAAGTGATCTACATCAACATTGAGCATCCACATCTTCAACATCTACATGAAGTCATCATCGACAAAACCCAAGGTTAGTTCATCCCTCTTAGGGAGGGATATCACATCTAGGGGGAGCTTTACTCTAAGACTTGAGCTAAAGCAACTCTAATGATGTGAACACAACAATGCTTTATGTAAAAGTGGTAACCCCACTTGAGCCTAAACGATGAGTATGACCTATGATCAAATGTTCTCATTTGACCCCTAAGTCAATATACTCATATATAGATGACCTAGTCATCGTCAATTGCTTGATAGATGCTAGAATTGGTTGTGCATGCTTTGTCACATATTTCTATTGCCATTTTATTGTGTGAGCATGCTGGATGCATATTTTACTCATTAGAGGACATCCACTTGTTGTTTTGATTGATTGGCTTTATCTTTCTTTTGCCAAGTGGATGGACAAGAATGCCTAAGAACCCCCTCTAGCTATCTATGCTTTTCTCGTCTCAAACTCTATTCATGCTACATCACAAAATTGATCAAGTCAAATTCGAACCACTCTGTGTGAGGAGCACTCGAGGTCCCCGATTCGTCATAGACTTAAACTTCCAAAACCTCTTTATGATTCTCGGTCTGACCGATACTCCACTTTCGGTCCTACCGAGATCATTAAGTTGATCTATGTTTCTGATCTCGGTGCAACCGATTTGAACCATTCGGTCACACCGAGTTGCAATAACTGTATACAGTTTTGCATCTCGGTGCCACCGAGTTGTTCCACTCGGTCACACCGACAGGGTCGGGCTATATATAGACACGGGCAAAAATTTGGAAATTTCTCCGAACCCCTTCGCCCACGCCATAGCTCGCTCTGCCATCGTGGTCTCCGGATCGTCTTCTCGCCGCCAGCAGCCTCCAGTCGCTGGTCTCCGTCGCCGTCAACGGGAATCACCTCCGCCGTTGCCGCCGTAGCGAGTCTCCGCCGAACAAGGGTACGGACTCGATCTTTGTGCTATTCCTCAATCTGATTCCTAGCACATTGTGATCATAATGATCTTTGCCACGATTGCTAAACTCCTATCCAGTCAAAGAATCCATAGATTAGGTTTGATTTGAAAATTTTAGGGTTAGGTTTCCGCCGAAACCATCTCGGACCCACCGAGTTGAAAGATTCGGTCCCACCGATTTGGCCCGTGCCATTGCACAAGTGAAACTCGGTCTGACCGAGTGTAACTAATCGGTGTGACCGGTTTTTGAACTTTGTGAAACCCTAGCAGTCTCGGTGCCACCGAACTGTGACTCGGTCTGACCGAGTTCCTTAGTTTAGGTTCCAAACGCTGCTTCGGTATCACCGAGTTTAGGAATCGGTAGATCCGAAATGCTTTCTGTGGGAAACTAAAACTAAATTTTTGAATCATTCTTTTACAAAAATCTCTGTTTTTTGTGATGCTCATCTATTTTACCTCATCTATAAACTATTCACAGGGTCAGCAGTTAGCAGTCAGCTGTTTAACATGTCAGACCAGAGTGAGAGCCAAAATCAGTCAGAACAGATTGTGCATATGAGTGAGGGCACTAGTCCCTCAAGTTCATCAGATGAAGGCAGCAGGAGCACCCCTAGCAATCTGCCAAAGGCTGCCACCAGACAGAGAAGGAAGAAAACTTCAGATTCTGAAGATGAAGATTATGTGGCAGAGGAGGAGGCAACCTCCAAGAAAGTTGAGCTCAAGAAAGAACATGGTTCAAGACAGAGCACCAAGCCAGGCTTGAAGATCAAAAAGCCAGCAGGAAGGAAACCTATGCCAAAGGCCAGAGCCTCAACCAAGATTCCTGAGCAAACCATGAAGTTCACTATGGAATCTGAAGAAGATGTTGGCCAAGACAAGAAGAAGAAGAGAGCTAGAACTACTACTGCCAGAGTCATTGGCAAGCCCTCTATGAGGAAAGATACTTCTGATGAAGAAGAAGAGGAAGAGGAAGGTGCTGCACCAGCACCCAAGGCACCCAAGCTGATGGGTGATGCTATTAGGTCAGGGGCAGCTGCATCCAAGCCCAAGGAAGCCCCCAAGACAGCTCCTAAGCAAAAACCCAAGAGGAATACAAGAAGTGTTCCAGCTGCTGAGAAGAACAAGGCCCCAGTGCCCGATGTTGCAGAAGAAGAAGAAGGGCAAGTTTTGAGGAAATTGAAGCCCAAGATTCCAGACCACAATGATGCTCATCCTGTGGCTGAGGACATGAACATAAGGAGAGACTATGGATTAAGGAAGAGGAGAGCAGAAGATCCCTATGCTACCAGGAGAAGGACTGTTGTGGACTACAGGTTCCACACTAAGGAACAGCAGGACTTCTATGAGACAATTCTGTTGGACAAGAAACCAATTGTCTGTGACATGAGATGGGTTGATTGGCAATACATCAAGGACAATGAAGAGCACTTCCCAGGAGTGCAGGACAGCTTCAAAGCTTGTGGGGTAGCAGACTTTGTTGGGCAAAAGCTCACAAAGTGGAACGAGGAACTTATTATGCAGTTCTACTCCACATCACATTTTTACCCCGATGGGAGGATCACATGGATGTCTGAAGGTACAAGGTACCAGTCAACTGTTGCAGAATGGGCTCAGCTGATCAATGCCCCCGAAGAGAGTGAAGATGACTTGGATGTCTATTCCAAGAAAAAGATGGACCACAACTCAATGATCAACATGTACAAAGAGATCCCTGACAAGGCACTTGAAACCTTCAAGTATGGATCTGTACATTACCTTCTGTCAGGATTGCCCACAATCAACTAGATCTTAAGGCATACTCTATTGCCCAATTCTGGAGATCACAAGATGATCAGAGGTCATGCTATCAACCTGCTTCATATCTTTGATGTGCCTCAAAAGTTCAAAGTCATGAGCCTGATGATTGAGACAATCAAGAGGACAGCAGCAGACCAGAAGAGAAGCTGTGGATATGCTCCTCAGATCCAGGAACTCATTAACTCCAAGATGGGCACAGGCATCTATCTTTTGGATAAGGAACATCTTCCTATTCATCCTGAGTTTGAAGATAATGAAGTTGTGATGAACAAGGATGAACCTTCATCAGCCCATGCCCAAGCTCAAAAGGAGAAGGCAAGAAAGGAGAAAGCTGCTAGGATGCCAACTCAAGAGGAGGCATCAGAATACTTCTTGAAGACTAAGCAAGAACAGCTCAGTTACCTGATTGCATCCACCCTGCGGATTGAGAAAGGTTTGGCCAACCTAACTCAGAACCAGGCAAGCCTAGAGAGGATCGTAGAACAGAAGTTCTATGGCTTGGACATCAAGGTGACAGAGATACAGACAGCAGTAGAGCAGCTCCAGGATGACATGCAGGAGAGGAGATGGAAGACTACCACAGATGCATTTGCCAGAGTGCCACGAGGTCCAAGGTCGTCTGAAGTGCCAGCTCCTAACACAAGAGCAACAACCTCAGCACCAGCCGCAACACCAGTCCAACCTGCTCCAGCATCCACCTCAGCTCCAACTACATCAGCATCAACAGAAGCCTTCGTCCTTGGAGTGATTCAGACTCCACCACCACCTGAAGACCAAGCCTGAGTGTCGATATAGCGCTATGCATTTTCTAGGAACTTTTTGGTAACTTGTTGCCAAAGGGGGAGAAGATGTATAGATCATAGGCTTCGAGAGAGAGAGTGTTGGTTTTTCTCTCTTGTTTGATTTGGTGGTTTTTGATACAATTGTTTGCGTTTGGTTGAGATACTTTATTATGCTTGTGAGACATTGATGATCATGTGTTTGATCATAAGCTACACTTATGCATGTTTGATATATCCTATCTATCTTATGTGATCATTCACTTTGCCTTGGTGATGAGTGCATGTATTTCATTATTTACCATTTTGAGCGCTCCACCAAGATGTATGTGACATGGAAGAGTAACCCATGATTCTAACTCTTTGTGCATTTGCAGTCCAAAGCAAATTTTAAATATGCACAAATTTAGGGGGAGCTCTTACTTATCACATACTTCTCAAAGCGACGATGTAATTCATTCTTATTATCACTTGTCGAAGCTTTGATCTATATGTTGTCATCAATTACCAAAAAGGGGGAGATTGAAAGTGCAACTATCCCTAGGTGGTTTTGGTAATTCATAACAACATATAGCTCATTGAGCTAATGATATTCCAAGACAATTATTTCAGGAAAGCTCAATGATTGGCATGGCATGGATGGTGAAAGTGGAACCCTCAAAATGCTAAGGACAAAGGATTGGCTAAAGCTTCTAGCTCAAGACTCTTCATTTTATATTTTAGTGATCCAAGATCACATTGAGTCCATAGGAAAAGCCAATACTATCAAGGAGGGATGAGGTGTTGCTTAATGAGCTCTTTGCCTTATGTGCTTAATGATATGCTCCAAAATCCTCGGCTACTTTCCCATATCCACATTTGACCTAAACCCAAAGCCAAATTCGGTCATACCGATTCTTTCTATCCGGCTCCACCGAGTTTCATATGTCATAAGACACTGCCAAAACCCTAGCAAATCGGTTTCACCGATAGGGATCTCGGTCTCACCGAGATGGGATTGCAACCTCTCTGTTTCCCTTTCGTAACTTTTCGATCTCACCGAAAGAGCGATTCGGTCCCACGAGATTGCAATGCAAACTCTCTGTTTCCCTTTTGTAACTTTTCGGTCTCACCGAAAGAGCAAATCGGTCCCACCGAGTTTGCCTGACCAACTCTCTGGTTAGCTTATTACCAAACCGGTCTCACCGAGTTTGTGTAATCGGTCTCACCGAGATTACGTTATGCCCAAACCCTAACCACATGGGTCCTACGGAGATGCATGCCAGTCCCACCGAAAATCTCTAACGGTCACTAGGTTTACCTTTTCGGTCCGACCGAGTTTGTTGATTCGGTCCCACCGAGATTGGTAAATTGTGTGTAACGGTTGGATTTTGTGTGGAGGCTATATATACCCCTCAACCTCCTCTTCATTCGTGGAGAGAGCCATCAGAACACATCTACACTTCCAACTCATATGTTCTGAGAGAGAACCACCTACTCATGTGTTGAGACCAAGATATTCCATTCCTACCATATGAATCTTGATCTCTAGCCTTTCCCAAGTTGCTTTCCACTCAAATCTTCTTTCCACCAAATCCAAATCCTGTGAGAGAGAGTTGAGTGTTGGGGAGACTATCATTTGAAGCACAAGAGCAAGGAGTTCATCATCAACACACCATTTGTTACTTCTTGGAGAGTGGTGTCTCCTTGATTGGCTAGGTGTCACTTGGGAGCCTCCGACAAGATTGTGGAGTTGAACCAAGGAGTTTGTAAGGGCAAGGAGATCGCCTACTTCGTGAAGATCTACCGCTAGTGAGGCAAGTCCTTCATGGGCGATGGCCATGGTGGGATAGACAAGGTTGCTTCTTCGTGGACCCTTCGTGGGTGGAGCCCTCCGTGGACTCGCGCAACCGTTACCCTTCGTGGGTTGAAGTCTCCACTAACGTGGATGTAGGATAGCACCACCTATCCGAACCACGGGAAAAACATCCGTGTCTCCAATAGCGTTTGAATTCTCCAAACCCTTCCCTTTACATTCTTGCAAGTTGCATGCTTTACTTTCCGCTGCCTATATACTCTTTGCATGCTTGCTTGAATTGTGTGATGATTGCTTGACTTGTCCTAAAGTAGCTAAAATCTGCCAAGAACTAAAATTGGGAAAAGGTTAAGTTTTTATTTGGTCAAGTAGTCTAATCACCCCCCCTCTAGACATACTTCCGATCCTACAAGTGGTATCAGAGCTTTGGTCTCCATTTGCTTTGATTTCCATAGCTTTTGGTGATCATAGCCTTGGTTTCACAACCTAGGAGAGTATGGCGTCTAGTGAGGGAAATTATCACCGTAGAGGTCCTTACTTTGATGGTACTAACTTTGCTAGTTGGAAGCATAAAATGAAAATGCATATTCTTGGACATAACCCTGCCGTTTGGGCTATTGTGTGTGTTGGTTTGCAAGGTGACTTCTTCGAAGGGAAAGAACCAAACCGTGAAGCTACCGCGGATGAGTTGAAGATGCTACAATACAACGCTCAAGCTTGTGATATTCTCTTCAATGGATTGTGCCCCGAAGAATTCAACAAAATCAGCCATCTTGAGAATGCAAAGGAAATTTGGGATACTTTGATTGATATGCACGAAGGTACCGACTCCGTCAAGGAATCCAAATTGGATGTGCTTCAAAGTCAACTTGACAAGTTCAAAATGAAGGATGGTGAAGGTGTCGCCGAAATGTACTCTAGGCTTGCTCTCATCACAAATGAGATTGCCGGCTTAGGGAGTGAAGAGATGACCGACAGATTCATTATCAAGAAGATCCTAAGAGCCTTGGATGGAAAATATGATACCGTGTGTACATTGATCCAAATGATGCCCAATTACAAAAATCTCAAGCCAACGGAAGTCATTGGAAGAATTGTTGCTCACGAAATGTCCCTCAAGGACAAAGAGGAACTTCACAACAAATCAAGTGGTGCTTACAAAGCCCATGTGAAGCCCCCACATCATCAAGTAAGAAACAAAACTTCAATGAAGAATTGAGCTTAATGGTGAAGAACTTCAACAAGTTCTAAAAGAGTAGAAGCAAGGATAGAAGCTCCAAGTCAAGGTCCTACAATGACAAAAGCTCTTCTAGTCAAGAGTGAAACTGCTACAATTGTGGTTGACCCGGACACTATTCCAATGAGTGTGCGGCTCCCTACAAAAGAAGAGAAGATTCTCCAAAAAGCAAAAGAGAGGAATCACCGTCACGAGAGAGAAGGAGTAGAGATGATCGTTATGAACGAAGACACTCACGGAGAAGAAAGGATTCGGAAAGGAAAGAAAAATCATCAAGGAGCTACACAAAACGAAGACATCAAGCTCATGTTGGTGAATGGGTATCCGGCTCCGACTGCGACAATCACTCCGAGAGAAGTTATCACTCCGACTCCGAATATACTCAAGATGAAGGTGTTGCCGGACTAGCACTTGTGTCAACCAACTCCTACGACATATTTGATTCACCAAATGAAGGAATTGGGAGATGCTTCATGACCAAAGGTCCTAAGGTAACTCACCCTGAGTGTGTTGATTTTAATAGTGATGAAGATGACTTGTTAGGCGATGATGATTTACTTGTTGACAACTCTAGTGATGAATCCTATGATGAAACGTCAATTAATCATGCTAAAACGAATGACAATGATAAGGAGAAAATTGAATCTCTAACTAAAGAACTAAACAATCTTAAGTTAGCTCATGAAACTATCTTCGAAGATCATCGAGAACTTTTAAGAGCTCATGAGAAGTTACGCTTTGAAAAGCTCAATCTTGAGCAAGAGCATGAACTTTTAAAGGCAATCAATGATGATCTTCGCAAGAAAAGTTCTTCTTACATTGCCAAACGTTTACTCTTATCCACTTACATGCCTCAGGTCAAGTCTAGTAACAAGAACAAGAAAGATTCTTCCTCTGGTAGTAACAATGATCATGTTAAATCCAATATTGTTGCTTCTAGTAGTTCTCTTGATTCCACTAATGATTCTCTTAGCCAATTTACACTTGAGCAAGAAAATAGCATATTGAAGGAAATCATAGAGAAAGGTGTGTACAAAAGCCTTGCCGGGAGTAAGCAATTCGAGGAGATCGTACGAAAGCAAGGAAGGCACCGGAAGAATCAAGGTGTTGGTTTTGAACGAAAGTTCAATGCCAATGGAGTTGAGTGGGAAGAAGATCAATACCCCAAGACAAAGTTTGTTCCTCAACAAGAGAAGTATGATCCAACTTCTTTCAAGGGGACACAAACTCAAGATAATCTTCCACCACAAGACTACAAGCAAAAAGGCAAGGACAAGCTTTAAGAGGAAATAGATGCATTTGAAGAAGCTCCTAAGACCTTAGTCAAGTGGATTCCCAAGACTACTTCAAGTTCCACTTTATCAAGTACGACTACAACTCCAAGGATTCCCATCAAGATGGTGTGGATCCAAAAGAAGAAGAACTAGAGAGTTCTTGAGGGTGACTCCGCCAACATACTTCACTCTTATCATTTTGGCAAGAACAAGTGCAATCAACTTCCACATCTTGCACTAGTTCAAGGAGTCACAAACCCTCTTGTTGGTAGGTCAAGGGACAAGGTAACCTAAAAGCTTTCATAGACATCATCTTGCATGTGCATCACTCCATGTCTATGGATATACTTGCTTGTTCCTTGTGGGACTAACCCATGTAGGTATTGAAAGTGCAATTCACTCAAAAGGATAGCTCCAAGTGATCTACATCAACATTGAGCATCCACATCTTCAACATCTACATGAAGTCATCATCGACAAAACCCAAGGTTAGTTCATCCCTCTTAGGGAGGGATATCACATCTAGGGGGAGCTTTACTCTAAGACTTGAGCTAAAGCAACTCTAATGATGTGAACACAACAATGCTTTATGTAAAAGTGGTAACCCCACTTGAGCCTAAACGATGAGTATGACCTATGATCAAATGTTCTCATTTGACTCCTAAGTCAATATACTCATATATAGATGACCTAGTCATCGTCAATTGCTTGATAGATGCTAGAATTGGTTGTGCATGCTTTGTCACATATTTCTATTGCCATTTTATTGTGTGAGCATGCTGGATGCATATTTTACTCATTCGAGGACATCCACTTGTTGTTTTGATAGATTGACTTTATCTTTCTTTTGCCAAGTGGATGGACAAGAATGCCTAAGAACCCCCTCTAGCTATCTATGCTTTTCTCATCTCAAACTCTATTCATGCTACATCACAAAATTGATCAAGTCAAATTCGAACCACTCTGTGTGAGGAGCACTCGAGGTCCCTGATTCGTCATAGACTTAAACTTCCAAAACCTCTTTATGATTCTCGGTCTGACCGATACTCCACTTTCGGTCCTACCGAGATCATCAAGTTGATCTATGTTTCTGATCTCGGTGCAACCGATTTGAACCATTCGGTCACACCGAGTTGCAATAACTGTATACAGTTTTGCATCTCGGTGCCACCGAGTTGTTCCACTCGGTCACACCGACAGGGTCGGGCTATATATAGACACGGGCAAAAATTTGGAAATTTCTCCGAACCCCTTCGCCCACGCCATAGCTCGCTCTGCCATCATGGTCTCCGGATCGTCTTCTCGCCGCCAGCAGCCTCTAGTCGCTGGTCTCCGTCGCCGTCAACGGAAATCACCTCCTCCGTTGCCGCCATAGCGAGTCTCCGGCGAACAAGGGTACGGACTCGATCTTTGTGCTATTCCTCAATCTGATTCCTAGCACATTGTGATCATAATGATCTTTGCCACGATTGCTAAACTCCTATCCAGTCAAAGAATCCATAGATTAGGTTTGATTTGAAAATTTTAGGGTTAGGTTTCCGCCGAAACCATCTCGGACCCACCGAGTTGAAAGATTCGGTCCCACCGATTTGGCCCATGCCATTGCACAAGTGAAACTCGGTCTGACCGAGTGTAACTAATCGGTGTGACCGGTTTTTGAACTTTGTGAAACCCTAGCAGTCTCGGTGCCACCGAACTGTGACTCGGTCTGACCGAGTTCACTAGTTTAGGTTCCAAACGCTGCTTCGGTATCACCGAGTTTAGGAATCGGTAGATCCGAAATGCTTTCTGTGGGAAACTAAAACTAAATTTTTGAATCATTCTTTTACAAAAATCTCTGTTTTTTGTGATGCTCATCTATTTTACCTCATCTATAAACTATTCACAGGGTCAGCAGTTAGCAGTCAGCTGTTTAACATGTCAGACCAGAGTGAGAGCCAAAATCAGTCAGAACAGATTGTGCATATGAGTGAGGGCACTAGTCCCTCAAGTTCATCAGATGAAGGCAGCAGGAGCACCCCTAGCAATCTGCCAAAGGCTGCCACCAGACAGAGAAGGAAGAAAACTTCAGATTCTGAAGATGAAGATTATGTGGCAGAGGAGGAGGCAACCTCCAAGAAAGTTGAGCTCTAGAAAGAACATGGTTCAAGACAGAGCACCAAGCCAGGCTTGAAGATCAAAAAGCCAGCAGGAAGGAAACCTATGCCAAAGGCCAGAGCCTCAACCAAGATTCCTGAGCAAACCATGAAGTTCACTATGGAATCTGAAGAAGATGTTGGCCAAGACAAGAAGAAGAAGATAGCTAGAACTACTACTGCCAGAGTCATTGGCAAGCCCTCTATGAGGAAAGATACTTCTGATGAAGAAGAAGAGGAAGAGGAAGGTGCTGCACCAGCACCCAAGGCACCCAAGCTGATGGGTGATGCTATTAGGTCAGGGGCAGCTGCATCCAAGCCCAAGGAAGCCCCCAAGACAGCTCCTAAGCAAAAACCCAAGAGGAATACAAGAAGTATTCCAGCTGCTGAGAAGAACAAGGCCCCAGTGCCCGATGTTGCAGAAGAAGAAGAAGGGCAAGTTTTGAGGAAATTGAAGCCCAAGATTCCAGACCACAATGATGCTCATCCTGTGGCTGAGGACATGAACATAAGGAGAGACTATGGATTAAGGAAGAGGAGAGCAGAAGATCCCTATGCTACCAGGAGAAGGACTGTTGTGGACTACAGGTTCCACACTAAGGAACAGCAGGACTTCTATGAGACAATTCTGTTGGACAAGAAACCAATTGTCTGTGACATGAGATGGGTTGATTGGCAATACATCAAGGACAATGAAGAGCACTTCCCAAGAGTGCAGGACAGCTTCAAAGCTTGTGGGGTAGCAGACTTTGTTGGGCAAAAGCTCACAAAGTGGAACGAGGAACTTATTATGCAGTTCTACTCCACAGCACATTTTTACCCCGATGGGAGGATCACATGGATGTCTGAAGGTACAAGGTACCAGTCAACTGTTGCAGAATGGGCTCAGCTGATCAATGCCCCCGAAGAGAGTGAAGATGACTTGGATGTCTATTCCAAGAAAAAGATGGACCACAACTCAATGATCAACATGTACAAAGAGATCCCTGACAAGGCACTTGAAACCTTCAAGTATGGATCTGTACATTACCTTCTGTCAGGATTGCCCACAATCAACTAGATCTTAAGGCATACTCTATTGCCCAATTCTGGAGATCACAAGATGATCAGAGGTCATGCTATCAACCTGCTTCATATCTTTGATGTGCCTCAAAAGTTCAAAATCATGAGCCTGATGATTGAGACAATCAAGAGGACAGCAGCAGACCAGAAGAGAAGCTGTGGATATGCTCCTCAGATCCAGGAACTCATTAACTCCAAGATGGGCACAGGCATCTATCTTTTGGATAAGGAACATCTTCCTATTCATCCTGAGTTTGAAGATAATGAAGTTGTGATGAACAAGGATGAACCTTCATCAGCCCATGCCCAAGCTCAAAAGGAGAAGGCAAGAAAGGAGAAAGCTGCTAGGATGCCAACTCAAGAGGAGGCATCAGAATACTTCTTGAAGACTAAGCAAGAACAGCTCAGTTACCTGATTGCATCCACCCTGCGGATTGAGAAAGGTTTGGCCAACCTAACTCAGAACCAGTCAAGCCTAGAGAGGATCGTAGAACAGAAGTTCTATGGCTTGGACATCAAGGTGACAGAGATACAGACAGCAGTAGAGCAGCTCCAGGATGACATGCAGGAGAGGAGAGGGAAGACTACCACAGATGCATTTGCCAGAGTGCCACGAGGTCCAAGGTCGTCTAAAGTGCCAGCTCCTGACACAAGAGCAACAACCTCAGCACCAGCCGCAACACCAGTCCAACCTGCTCCAGCATCCACCTCAGCTCCAACTACATCTGCATCAACAGAAGCCTTCGTCCTTGGAGTGATTCAGACTCCACCACCACCTGAAGACCAAGCCTGAGTGTCGATATAGCGCTATGCATTTTCTAGGAACTTTTTGGTAACTTGTTGCCAAAGGGGGAGAAGATGTATAGATCATAGGCTTCGAGAGAGAGAGTGTTGGTTTTTCTCTCTTGTTTGATTTGGTGGTTTTTGATACAATTGTTTGCGTTTGGTTGAGATACTTTATTATGCTTGTGAGACATTGATGATCATGTGTTTGATCATAAGCTACACTTATGCATGTTTGATATATCCTATCTATCTTATGTGATCATTCACTTTGCCTTGGTGATGAGTGCATGTATTTCATTATTTACCATTTTGAGCGCTCCACCAAGATGTATGTGACATGGAAGAGTAACCCATGATTCTAACTCTTTGTGCATTTGCAGTCCAAAGCAAATTTTAAATATGCACAAATTTAGGGGGAGCTCTTACTTATCACATACTTCTCAAAGCGACGATGTAATTCATTCTTATTATCATTTGTCGAAGCTTTGATCTATATGTTGTCATCAATTACCAAAAAGGGGGAGATTGAAAGTGCAACTATCCCTAGGTGGTTTTGGTAATTCATAACAACATATAGCTCATTGAGCTAATGATATTCCAAGACAATTATTTCAGGAAAGCTCAATGATTGGCATGGCATGGATGGTGAAAGTGGAACCCTCAAAATGCTAAGGACAAAGGATTGGCTAAAGCTTCTAGCTCAAGACTCTTCATTTTATATTTTAGTGATCCAAGATCACATTGAGTCCATAGGAAAAGCCAATACTATCAAGGAGGGATGAGGTGTTGCTTAATGAGCTCTTTGCCTTATGTGCTTAATGATATGCTCCAAAATCCTCAGCTACTTTCCCATATCCACATTTGACCTAAACCCAAAGCCAAATTCGGTCATACCGATTCTTTCTATCCGGCGCCACCGAGTTTCATATGTCATAAGACACTGCCAAAACCCTAGCAAATCGGTTTCACCGATAGGGATCTCGGTCTCACCGAGATGGGATTGCAACCTCTCTGTTTCCCTTTCGTAACTTTTCGATCTCACCGAAAGAGCGATTCGGTCCCACGAGATTGCAATGCAAACTCTCTGTTTCCCTTTTGTAACTTTTCGGTCTCACCGAAAGAGCAAATCGGTCCCACCAAGTTTGCCTGACCAACTCTCTGGTTAGCTTATTACCAAACCGGTCTCACCGAGTTTGTGTAATCGGTCTCACCGAGATTACGTTATGCCCAAACCCTAACCACATGGGTCCTACGGAGATGCATGCCAGTCCCACCGAAAATCTCTAACGGTCACTAGGGTTACCTTTTCGGTCCGACCGAGTTTGTTGATTCGGTCCCACCGAGATTGGTAAATTGTGCGTAATGGTTGGATTTTGTGTGGAGGCTATATATACCCCTCAACCTCCTCTTCATTCGTGGAGAGAGCCATCAGAACACATCTACACTTCCAACTCATATGTTCTGAGAGAGAACCACCTACTCATGTGTTGAGACCAAGATATTCCATTCCTACCATATGAATCTTGATCTCTAGCCTTTCCCAAGTTGCTTTCCACTCAAATCTTCTTTCCACCAAATCCAAATCCTGTGAGAGAGAGTTGAGTGTTGGGGAGACTATCATTTGAAGCACAAGAGCAAGGAGTTCATCATCAACACACCATTTGTTACTTCTTGGAGAGTGGTGTCTCCTTGATTGGCTAGGTGTCACTTGGGAGCCTCCGACAAGATTGTGGAGTTGAACCAAGGAGTTTGTAAGGGCAAGGAGATCGCCTACTTCGTGAAGATCTACCGCTAGTGAGGCAAGTCCTTCATGGGCGATGGCCATGGTGGGATAGACAAGGTTGCTTCTTCGTGGACCCTTCGTGGGTGGAGCCCTCCGTGGACTCGCGCAACCGTTACCCTTCGTGGGTTGAAGTCTCCACTAACGTGGATGTAGGATAGCACCACCTATCCGAACCACGGGAAAAACATCCGTGTCTCCAATAGCGTTTGAATTCTCCAAACCCTTCCCTTTACATTCTTGCAAGTTGCATGCTTTACTTTCCGCTGCCTATATACTCTTTGCATGCTTGCTTGAATTGTGTGATGATTGCTTGACTTGTCCTAAAGTAGCTAAAATCTGCCAAGAACTAAAATTGGGAAAAGGTTAAGTTTTTATTTGGTCAAGTAGTCTAATCACCCCCCCCCCTCTAGACATACTTCCGATCCTACAAGTGGTATCAGAGCTTTGGTCTCCATTTGCTTTGATTTCCATAGCTTTTGGTGATCATAGCCTTGGTTTCACAACCTAGGAGAGTATGGCGTCTAGTGAGGGAAATTATCACCGTAGAGGTCCTTACTTTGATGGTACTAACTTTGCTAGTTGGAAGCATAAAATGAAAATGCATATTCTTGGACATAACCCTGCCGTTTGGGCTATTGTGTGTGTTGGTTTGCAAGGTGACTTCTTCGAAGGGAAAGAACCAAACCGTGAAGCTACCGCGGATGAGTTGAAGATGCTACAATACAACGCTCAAGCTTGTGATATTCTCTTCAATGGATTGTGCCCCGAAGAATTCAACAAAATCAGCCATCTTGAGAATGCAAAGGAAATTTGGGATACTTTGATTGATATGCACGAAGGTACCGACTCCGTCAAGGAATCCAAATTGGATGTGCTTCAAAGTCAACTTGACAAGTTCAAAATGAAGGATGGTGAAGGTGTCGCCGAAATGTACTCTAGGCTTGCTCTCATCACAAATGAGATTGCCGGCTTAGGGAGTGAAGAGATGACCGACAGATTCATTATCAAGAAGATCCTAAGAGCCTTGGATGGAAAATATGATACCGTGTGTACATTGATCCAAATGATGCCCAATTACAAAAATCTCAAGCCAACGGAAGTCATTGGAAGAATTGTTGCTCACGAAATGTCCCTCAAGGACAAAGAGGAACTTCACAACAAATCAAGTGGTGCTTACAAAGCCCATGTGAAGCCCCCACATCATCAAGTGAGAAACAAAACTTCAATGAAGAATTGAGCTTAATGGTGAAGAACTTCAACAAGTTCTAAAAGAGTAGAAGCAAGGATAGAAGCTCCAAGTCAAGGTCCTACAATGACAAAAGATCTTCTAGTCGAGAGTGAAACTGCTACAATTGTGGTTGACCCGGACACTATTCCAATGAGTGTACGGCTCCCTACAAAACAAGAGAAGATTCTCCAAAAAGCAAAAGAGAGGAATCACCGTCACGAGAGAGAAGGAGTAGAGATGATCGTTATGAACGAAGACACTCACGGAGAAGCAAGGATTCGGAAAGGAAAGAAAAATCATCAAGGAGCTACACAAAACGAAGACATCAAGCTCATGTTGGTGAATGGGTATCCGGCTCCGACTGCGACAATCACTCCGAGAGAAGTTATCACTCCGACTCCGAATATACTCAAGATGAAGGTGTTGCCGGACTAGCACTTGTGTCAACCAACTCCTACGACATATTTGATTCACCAAATGAAGGAATTGGGAGATGCTTCATGACCAAAGGTCCTAAGGTAACTCACCCTGAGTGTGTTGATTTTAATAGTGATGAAGATGACTTGTTAGGCGATGATGATTTACTTGTTGACAACTCTAGTGATGAATCCTATGATGAAACGTCAATTAATCATGCTAAAACGAATGACAATGATAAGGAGAAAATTGAATCTCTAACTAAAGAACTAAACAATCTTAAGTTAGCTCATGAAACTATCTTCGAAGATCATCGAGAACTTTTAAGAGCTCATGAGAAGTTACGCTTTGAAAAGCTCAATCTTGAGCAAGAGCATGAACTTTTAAAGGCAATCAATGATGATCTTCGCAAGAAAAGTTCTTCTTACATTGCCAAACGTTTACTCTTATCCACTTACATGCCTCAGGTCAAGTCTAGTAACAAGAACAAGAAAGATTCTTCCTCTGGTAGTAACAATGATCATGTTAAATCCAATATTGTTGCTTCTAGTAGTTCTCTTGATTCCACTAATGATTCTCTTAGCCAATTTACACTTGAGCAAGAAAATAGCATATTGAAGGAAATCATAGAGAAAGGTGTGTACAAAAGCCTTGCCGGGAGTAAGCAATTCGAGGAGATCGTACGAAAGCAAGGAAGGCACCGGAAGAATCAAGGTGTTGGTTTTGAACGAAAGTTCAATGCCAATGGAGTTGAGTGGGAAGAAGATCAATACCCCAAGACAAAGTTTGTTCCTCAACAAGAGAAGTATGATCCAACTTCTTTCAAGGGGACACAAACTCAAGATAATCTTCCACCACAAGACTACAAGCAAAAAGGCAAGGACAAGCTTTAAGAGGAAATAGATGCATTTGAAGAAGCTCCTAAGACCTTAGTCAAGTGGATTCCCAAGACTACTTCAAGTTCCACTTTATCAAGTACGACTACAACTCCAAGGATTCCCATCAAGATGGTGTGGATCCAAAAGAAGAAGAACTAGAGAGTTCTTGAGGGTGACTCCGCCAACATACTTCACTCTTATCATTTTGGCAAGAAAAAGTGCAATCAACTTCCACATCTTGCACTAGTTCAAGGAGTCACAAACCCTCTTGTTGGTAGGTCAAGGGACAAGGTAACCTAAAAGCTTTCATAGACATCATCTTGCATGTGCATCACTCCATGTCTATGGATATACTTGCTTGTTCCTTGTGGGACTAACCCATGTAGGTATTGAAAGTGCAATTCACTCAAAAGGATAGCTCCAAGTGATCTACATCAACATTGAGCATCCACATCTTCAACATCTACATGAAGTCATCATCGACAAAACCCAAGGTTAGTTCATCCCTCTTAGGGAGGGATATCACATCTAGGGGGAGCTTTACTCTAAGACTTGAGCTAAAGCAACTCTAATGATGTGAACACAACAATGCTTTATGTAAAAGTGGTAACCCCACTTGAGCCTAAACGATGAGTATGACCTATGATCAAATGTTCTCATTTGACTCCTAAGTCAATATACTCATATATAGATGACCTAGTCATCGTCAATTGCTTGATAGATGCTAGAATTGGTTGTGCATGCTTTGTCACATATTTCTATTGCCATTTTATTGTGTGAGCATGCTGGATGCATATTTTACTCATTCGAGGACATCCACTTGTTGTTTTGATAGATTGACTTTATCTTTCTTTTGCCAAGTGGATGGACAAGAATGCCTAAGAACCCCCTCTAGCTATCTATGCTTTTCTCATCTCAAACTCTATTCATGCTACATCACAAAATTGATCAAGTCAAATTCGAACCACTCTGTGTGAGGAGCACTCGAGGTCCCTGATTCGTCATAGACTTAAACTTCCAAAACCTCTTTATGATTCTCGGTCTGACCGATACTCCACTTTCGGTCCTACCGAGATCATCAAGTTGATCTATGTTTCTGATCTCGGTGCAACCGATTTGAACCATTCGGTCACACCGAGTTGCAATAACTGTATACAGTTTTGCATCTCGGTGCCACCGAGTTGTTCCACTCGGTCACACCGACAGGGTCGGGCTATATATAGACACGGGCAAAAATTTGGAAATTTCTCCGAACCCCTTCGCCCACGCCATAGCTCGCTCTGCCATCATGGTCTCCGGATCGTCTTCTCGCCGCCAGCAGCCTCTAGTCGCTCGTCTCCGTCGCCGTCAACGGAAATCACCTCCTCCGTTGCCGCCATAGCGAGTCTCCGCCGAACAAGGGTACGGACTCGATCTTTGTGCTATTCCTCAATCTGATTCCTAGCACATTGTGATCATAATGATCTTTGCCACGATTGCTAAACTCCTATCCAGTCAAAGAATCCATAGATTAGGTTTGATTTGAAAATTTTTGGGTTAGGTTTCCGCCGAAACCATCTCGGACCCACCGAGTTGAAAGATTCGGTCCCACCGATTTGGCCCATGCCATTGCACAAGTGAAACTCGGTCTGACCGAGTGTAACTAATCGGTGTGACCGGTTTTTGAACTTTGTGAAACCCTAGCAGTCTCGGTGCCACCGAACTGTGACTCGGTCTGACCGAGTTCACTAGTTTAGGTTCCAAACGCTGCTTCGGTATCACCGAGTTTAGGAATCGGTAGATCCGAAATGCTTTTTGTGGGAAACTAAAACTAAATTTTTGAATCATTCTTTTACAAAAATCTCTGTTTTTTGTGATGCTCATCTATTTTACCTCATCTATAAACTATTCACAGGGTCAGCAGTTAGCAGTCAGCTGTTTAACATGTCAGACCAGAGTGAGAGCCAAAATCAGTCAGAACAGATTGTGCATATGAGTGAGGGCACTAGTCCCTCAAGTTCATCAGATGAAGGCAGCAGGAGCACCCCTAGCAATCTGCCAAAGGCTGCCACCAGACAGAGAAGGAAGAAAACTTCAGATTCTGAAGATGAAGATTATGTGGCAGAGGAGGAGGCAACCTCCAAGAAAGTTGAGCTCAAGAAAGAACATGGTTCAAGACAGAGCACCAAGCCAGGCTTGAAGATCAAAAAGCCAGCAGGAAGGAAACCTATGCCAAAGGCCAGAGCCTCAACCAAGATTCCTGAGCAAACCATGAAGTTCACTATGGAATCTGAAGAAGATGTTGGCCAAGACAAGAAGAAGAAGAAGAGAGCTAGAACTACTACTGCCAAAGTCATTGGCAAGCCCTCTATGAGGAAAGATACTTCTGATGAAGAAGAAGAGGAAGAGGAAGGTGCTGCACCAGCACCCAAGGCACCCAAGCTGATGGGTGATGCTATTAGGTCAGGGGCAGCTGCATCCAAGCCCAAGGAAGCCCCCAAGACAGCTCCTAAGCAAAAACCCAAGAGGAATACAAGAAGTATTCCAGCTGCTGAGAAGAACAAGGCCCCAGTGCCCGATGTTGCAGAAGAAGAAGAAGGGCAAGTTTTGAGGAAATTGAAGCCCAAGATTCCAGACCACAATGATGCTCATCCTGTGGCTGAGGACATGAACATAAGGAGAGACTATGGATTAAGGAAGAGGAGAGCAGAAGATCCCTATGCTACCAGGAGAAGGACTGTTGTGGACTACAGGTTCCACACTAAGGAACAGCAGGACTTCTATGAGACAATTCTGTTGGACAAGAAACCAATTGTCTGTGACATGAGATGGGTTGATTGGCAATACATCAAGGACAATGAAGAGCACTTCCCAGGAGTGCAGGACAGCTTCAAAGCTTGTGCGGTAGCAGACTTTGTTGGGCAAAAGCTCACAAAGTGGAACGAGGAACTTATTATGCAATTCTACTCCACATCACATTTTTACCCCGATGGGAGGATCACATGGATGTCTAAAGGTACAAGGTACCAGTCAACTGTTGCAGAATGGGCTCAGCTGATCAATGCCCCCGAAGAGAGTGAAGATGACTTGGATGTCTATTCCAAGAAAAAGATGGACCACAACTCAATGATCAACATGTACAAAGAGATCCCTGACAAGGCACTTGAAACCTTCAAGTATGGATCTGTACATTACCTTCTGTCAGGATTGCCCACAATCAACTAGATCTTAAGGCATACTCTATTGCCCAATTCTGGAGATCACAAGATGATCAGAGGTCATGCTATCAACCTGCTTCATATCTTTGATGTGCCTCAAAAGTTCAAAGTCATGAGCCTGATGATTGAGACAATCAAGAGGACAGCAACAGACCAGAAGAGAAGCTGTGGATATGCTCCTCAGATCCAGGAACTCATTAACTCCAAGATGGGCACATGCATCTATCTTTTGGATAAGGAACATCTTCCTATTCATCCTGAGTTTGAAGATAATGAAGTTGTGATGAACAAGGATGAACCTTCATCAGCCCATGCCCAAGCTCAAAAGGAGAAGGCAAGAAAGGAGAAAGCTGCTAGGATGCCAACTCAAGAGGAGGCATCAGAATACTTCTTGAAGACTAAGCAAGAACAGCTCAGTTACCTGATTGCATCCACCCTGCGGATTGAGAAAGGTTTGGCCAACCTAACTCAGAACCAGGCAAGCCTAGAGAGGATCGTAGAACAGAAGTTCTATGGCTTGGACATCAAGGTGACAGAGATACAGACAGCAGTAGAGCATCTCCAGGATGACATGCAGGAGAGGAGAGGGAAGACTACCACAGATGCATTTGCCAGAGTGCCACGAGGTCCAAGGTCGTCTGAAGTGCCAGCTCCTGACACAAGAGCAACAACCTCAGCACCAGCCGCAACACCAGTCCAACCTGCTCCAGCATCCACCTCAGCTCCAACTACATCTGCATCAACAGAAGCCTTCGTCCTTGGAGTGATTCAGACTCCACCACCACCTGAAGACCAAGCCTGAGTGTCGATATAGCGCTATGCATTTTCTAGGAACTTTTTGGTAACTTGTTGCCAAAGGGGGAGAAGATGTATAGATCATAGGCTTCGAGAGAGAGAGTGTTGGTTTTTCTCTCTTGTTTGATTTGGTGGTTTTTGATACAATTGTTTGCGTTTGGTTGAGATACTTTATTATGCTTGTGAGACATTGATGATCATGTGTTTGATCATAAGCTACACTTATGCATGTTTGATATATCCTATCTATCTTATGTGATCATTCACTTTGCCTTGGTGATGAGTGCATGTATTTCATTATTTACCATTTTGAGCGCTCCACCAAGATGTATGTGACATGGAAGAGTAACCCATGATTCTAACTCTTTGTGCATTTGCAGTCCAAAGCAAATTTTAAATATGCACAAATTTAGGGGGAGCTCTTACTTATCACATACTTCTCAAAGCGACGATGTAATTCATTCTTATTATCATTTGTCGAAGCTTTGATCTATATGTTGTCATCAATTACCAAAAAGGGGGAGATTGAAAGTGCAACTATCCCTAGGTGGTTTTGGTAATTCATAACAACATATAGCTCATTGAGCTAATGATATTCCAAGACAATTATTTCAGGAAAGCTCAATGATTGGCATGGCATGGATGGTGAAAGTGGAACCCTCAAAATGCTAAGGACAAAGGATTGGCTAAAGCTTCTAGCTCAAGACTCTTCATTTTATATTTTAGTGATCCAAGATCACATTGAGTCCATAGGAAAAGCCAATACTATCAAGGAGGGATGAGGTGTTGCTTAATGAGCTCTTTGCCTTATGTGCTTAATGATATGCTCCAAAATCCTCAGCTACTTTCCCATATCCACATTTGACCTAAACCCAAAGCCAAATTCGGTCATACCGATTCTTTCTATCCGGCGCCACCGAGTTTCATATGTCATAAGACACTGCCAAAACCCTAGCAAATCGGTTTCACCGATAGGGATCTCGGTCTCACCGAGGTGGGATTGCAACCTCTCTGTTTCCCTTTCATAACTTTTCGATCTCACCGAAAGAGCGATTCGGTCCCACGAGATTGCAATGCAAACTCTCTGTTTCCCTTTTGTAACTTTTCGGTCTCACCGAAAGAGCAAATCGGTCCCACCAAGTTTGCCTGACCAACTCTCTGGTTAGCTTATTACCAAACCGGTCTCACCGAGTTTGTGTAATCGGTCTCACCGAGATTACATTATGCCCAAACCCTAACCACATGGGTCCTACGGAGATGCATGCCAGTCCCACCGAAAATCTCTAACGGTCACTAGGGTTACCTTTTCGGTCCGACCGAGTTTGTTGATTCGGTCCCACCGAGATTGGTAAATTGTGTGTAATGGTTGGATTTTGTGTGGAGGCTATATATACCCCTCAACCTCCTCTTCATTCGTGGAGAGAGCCATCAGAACACATCTACACTTCCAACTCATATGTTCTGAGAGAGAACCACCTACTCATGTGTTGAGACCAAGATATTCCATTCCTACCATATGAATCTTGATCTCTAGCCTTTCCCAAGTTGCTTTCCACTCAAATCTTCTTTCCACCAAATCCAAATCCTGTGAGAGAGAGTTGAGTGTTGGGGAGACTATCATTTGAAGCACAAGAGCAAGGAGTTCATCATCAACACACCATTTGTTACTTCTTGGAGAGTGGTGTCTCCTTGATTGGCTAGGTGTCACTTGGGAGCCTCCGACAAGATTGTGGAGTTGAACCAAGGAGTTTGTAAGGGCAAGGAGATCGCCTACTTCGTGAAGATCTACCGCTAGTGAGGCAAGTCCTTCATGGGCGATGGCCATGGTGGGATAGACAAGGTTGCTTCTTCGTGGACCCTTCGTGGGTGGAGCCCTCCGTGGACTCGCGCAACCGTTACCCTTCGTGGGTTGAAGTCTCCACTAACGTGGATGTAGGATAGCACCACCTATCCGAACCACGGGAAAAACATCCGTGTCTCCAATAGCGTTTGAATTCTCCAAACCCTTCCCTTTACATTCTTGCAAGTTGCATGCTTTACTTTCCGCTGCCTATATACTCTTTGCATGCTTGCTTGAATTGTGTGATGATTGCTTGACTTGTCCTAAAGTAGCTAAAATCTGCCAAGAACTAAAATTGCGAAAAGGTTAAGTTTTTATTTGGTCAAGTAGTCTAATCACCCCCCCTCTAGACATACTTCCGATCCTACATTATGGCCAGCCGAAGCTATGCCCGGCAGCTACTTCGGACTCGTGAGGCGGCTGGTGAACGCATGTCCTCGGCTGGACGTCGTCAAGCGATCGGCCTGTATTGAAGGTGCGCGTATGGCCTTCGCCCGTTGCAAAATGTGGTGGGCGAAGATGAACGTCGTCGAGCTGGCCAGGGGGCCGCCAGAGGGCAAGGAGCACCGCACACCCGAGCGCTATTTTGCAGATGTCCTAGAGGGGTCTCGTATTGTGGCAGCGCAGTATGGGCAGGACATTATTTTCGAATGAATACATTCGTGTTGTATTTGCCTTGTATGATGAAACAAAGTCCGTTTGTAATATAATGATTGGTATATTTTTAACTTTACCTCATGTGCGGCCGTGTTGTATGAAATCTGAGGGTTGGCCAGTCATCGACTTCTGCCCCCACGTAGGTAGTACGGAGGTGTTCAGGATGGAATCTAAACAATCTTGATCCAATTATATGGTCCTTGAAGGAGTTGTTTAGCGCAACGAACCAGGCAACCAGACTATTCGGCTTTAACGCCCTCGCTTAGCCATAGGAGTTCGACAATAAAAACATGGACGCAGCCCCTAGTTTCCGAACTAGAATGCTATAAGCGTCTGATCGGGAAGTACTGATCCTTCGCGTAATGTGGAAGAAATCACCAACGATTTGCAACCTCTGAATAGCTGACCAGCTCTCGCTGCATCATGACAGTCAGTTTTTGGCTTTCTCTACTGAGGTGTTCCTTTGGATAAGACAGGGCACAATCGCAGTAGTTCTCCCTTTACTACCTTAGCTGATATAGCGGAATGTAAGGTAGCAAGCAGAGGAGCCGGGCAACCCAACTATTGACCAAAGACATGATTCAGAGCCAATGCATATAATGCTAAATTCGGGGTGCCGAACTATACTATAAAAAGTGTTCGAACTTTGTTGCCATATTGTGGGGCGCTGGGGAGCCCCTGGCAAATATGAAACGTACCAAAGTGTACGGGTGCTAGAAGATAAGTTATCCATGGGAAAAGGAAAACAGAAAGAGAGCAGAGGTAATATCTGGGGCCCGTAAACTTGGGCCACGAGTTGCTTCCATTATAATTGGGTTAATGTGTCAAAGCGCATTAATACAAATAGTGCGATAAGCAACCGGCTATTTAACACGCCATGACCAAAGGCGAGCTGCGTGTGGGTCCTGACAACAGGTAGAGTGGTCGTTGAATTGACCTCTAGAGCTTCCCCTATACGTCTGTGCTTCTTGCCATCCTGGTATTTTTATCCTTTGACAGGACCGGTAGTCGGGCCATCAAAGAATGCCTATGTAAAAGAAACCTGGAAAAGAAAAAAGGAAATAGTGAAAGTATATGTGTGTCCGGGATCGGTCGAGCCGAACTGTGGATCACAAGCTAGCTGTGCCTCTGTCGATGCCCATGGGATTTCTAGTGCGTAATTATGCACGCGTGGTACGAATGCCACTACCAGATCAGGGCTGGGACGGAGGAAAAATTGCTAATTGAGCTCTTGATGAGCCGAGTTGTCCTGTTGCAGCGTAGTACAGACCCTCTTTACGATGTCCAGGGGCTCGGCAGCCGGATTACGGTTCTGCTTGAGAAGGCCGCTCTGTACTTCTGCTGCTAGGGCGGCGGTGTGCTCCTCTGTATGAAGGGAGTGTTCCATGTTTTCATTGACCGTTATGACGCCGCGTGGACCGGGCATCTTGAGCTTAAGATAAGCATAGTGCGGCACCGCATTGAACCGAGCAAATGCAGTCCGTCCAAGCAGTGTGTGATAACCACTGCGGAATGGGACGATGTCGAAGATTAACTCTTCACTTTGGAAGTTGTCAGGTGATCCGAAGACAACCTCTAGTGTGATTGAGCCCATATAGCGGGCCTCTACACCTGGTATGACTCCTTTAAAGGTAGTCTTCGTTGGCTTGATCCTTGATGGATTAATGCCCATTTTGCGCACTGTGTCTTGATAGAGCAGATTGAGGCTGCTACCACCTTCCATGAGGACTTGCGTTAGGTGGAATCCATCAATGATTGGGTCTAGGCCTAGTGCGGCTGATCCACAATGCCGGATACTGGTCGGATGATCCCGATGATCAAAAGTGATCGGTCACGATGACCACGGGTTGAATTTTGGGGTGACTGGCTCTATTGCATAAACGTCCCTTAGTGCGCGCTTGTTCTCCCTTTTGGGGATGTGTGTAGCATATATCATTTTCACCGTTTTCACTTGAGGGGGGAACTTCTTCTGCCCCCATGAGTTCGGTTGCCAGAGCTCTTCATCATCGTCCTCACTTTGCGATCCCTTTTCCTTATTCCCGGTGTTTAACTTGCCGGCCTGTTTGAAGACTCAACAATCCCTGTTGGTATGATTGGCTGGTTTGTCTGGGTGCCATATATCTAGCACGAACGATCAAGTATGCGGTCCAAGCTGGATGGTCCCTGACTATTCCTTTTATACACCTTTTTCCGCTAACCGGACTTGGAGCCGCTGAATCCGGCATTAACTGTAGTGTCATCGGTATTATCACCATTGCTTCGGTGCTTGTGTCTGTTACGTTGGAGCTTGCCGTTGCTGGTTTTGCCCTCGGGGGGGCCCGCCTTGCTGGTTGTGTTTTTTCTACGAGCCAGCCAACTATCCTCGCCCGCGCAAAAGCGGGTCATGAGTGCCGTGAGGGCTGCCATAGATTTGGGCTTTTCTTGGCCAAGATGGCGGGCGAGCCGTTCGTCACGGATACTATGTTTAAAGGCCACTAGGGCTTCGGCATCCGCACAGTCAACAATCTGGTACTTTTTAGTTAGGAATCTAGTCCAGAATTTCCTGGCTGACTCTCCAGGTTGTTGGACTATGTGACTTAAGTCATCGGCGTCTGGTGACCGGGCGTATGTACCTTGGAAGTTGTCAAGAAAAGCTTCTTCCAAGTCCTCCCAGCTACCGATGGAATTTTCAGGCAGGCTCTTTAACCAGTGACGGGCTGGCCCTTTGAGCTTTAGTGGGAGGTATTTGATAGCATGGAGGTCATCTCCGCGGGCCATGTGAATGTGGAGAATAAAATCCTCGATCCATACCGCGGGATCAGTTGTTCCGTCATATGATTCAATATTGACAGGTTTGAACCCTTCGGGGAATTCATGGTCGATTACTTCGTCAGTGAAGCAAAGAGGGTGTGCGGCGCCTCTATATCTGGCCGCATTGCACCGTAGCTCCGATGGAGTTCGTCTGTGGTTATCGGCTCGTGTGTGACTAGGTTTGTCACGCCCGAATAGGTAGCCATCATCACGTGTCGAGGGACGTCCTCGCGATCCATAAATCGATCGGGTATGTCCTGCTCTACTATCCAGGGTCTGCCGGAGGTCGTATGTATGACCCCGAGCTGTTTCGTCTCTATTTTTACGAGGCGGTGGGGCAAGCTACTATTCGACCTGAGTTGCCGCTCTATCCCGACCACGTGGTGGTCGGTCCGCCGCACTGTCCCGACCGCATGGTGGCCGATCGGCCGCATTACGCGAGGGGAGTATGAGCTCCGGCGCCTCTTCATCGAACTGGGGAAGCAGCCTTCGCTTTGGGTAACTCTTGGCTAGGTGTCTAAGGCCGTATTCTTTGGCTGCCAGGACATCAGTCCATCTGTCGACGAGCAGATCTTGGTCAGCTTGAAGCTGCTGCTATTTCTTTTTTAGGCTCCTTGTGGTGGCTATTAGCTGGTGCTTGAAGTGCTCCTGCTCGAGAGGTTCCTCTGGCACGATGAAATCTTCGTTGCCGAGGCTTACCTCATCCTCGGAGAGCGGACGGTAACTACCGTCCTCCGAGTCGTTGGGCCTGGCCTATTCGTCGGGGCTAGCTTGCCCGTTTTCTTGTTCCTCCTGTTCGAATGTTACCTCAGCAAGGTCTTCATTGTTTTCGGCATCGTCTGGAGTATTATTTTCACCGGTGTCAGCATTGCTGTCTTTTGAACGACGTGACTTAGAGCGGCGCCGAGGACGCCGGCGTTTTTGCTGTGTCTCGGGAGGTTTATTCTCGACTGGGTTTTCTTTGTCATCGTCGTTGGTTGTTTTGGGTGTGTCCACCATGTACACATCGTACGAAGAAGTGGCCGTCCAGCGTCCAGTATATGGCGGATTCTGGCCTTGCTCCTCATCGGCATCGTCGTCCATACCGTCGATGTCTTCGGAGTCGTAATCAAGCGTGTCGATTAAGTCCTCGACAGTGGCTATGAAGTGGGTGGCGGGTGGGAAGCAAAATTCTCGATCATCAGCCCCTAGTTCAAACCGGACATAGTTCGGCTTTGAGTCCCCCGCCAAGGACAGGCTCTTTAATGAGTTTAGCACATCGCCCAAAGGCGAGTGCTGGAAGATGTCTGCAGCGCTGAATTCAAAGATCGATAAACGATCAAGTTTGGCATCCACGGACTCACATGGTTCGGAACTTATAGCCAGACACGAGTCTGGGATTCCAGAGACATAGATATTGTGTGAGGTTAAATCCATGTGCGGCTCCAACGTCGCGGAATCTGTGGCCTCCGTGGTGGGGTTGAGCCTCCAATCCTTGGATGCCGTAGTGTGCTCTGGATCTAAGGCCGGAGTGGTCACAGGGGTTATCTCCTGGATGCGGTCTGATGACAGATTTAGGTCATGTTCGTCAAGGTGACTGAGGGAGTCCTGGACTAAGGTGTCCTCGGGTGTCCGGCCTGTTATCCGTGGGCCGGACTGATGGGCTGTGAAGACATGAAGACCAAAGATTGTACCCCTGTCCGGATTGGACTCTACTTGGCGTGGAAGGCAAGCTTGGCAACCGACTATGTAGATTCCCTCTGATGTAACCGACTCCATGTAACCTTAGATCTCTCCGGTGTCTATATAAACCGGAGAGCGTAGTCCGGATAGATATACTCATTAATTACCATATTCACATAGGCTAGACTTCTAGGGTTTAGCCATTACGATCTTGTGGTAGTTCAACTCTTGTAATACTCATATTCATCAAGATCAATCAAGCAGGAAGTAGGGTATTACCTCCACAGAGAGGGCCCAAACCTTGGTAAACATCGTGTCCCTCGTCTCCTATTACCATCGATCCTAGTTGCACAGTTCGGGACCCCCTACCCGAGATCCGCCGGTTTTGACACCGACATTGGTGCTTTCATTGAGAGTTCCACTGTGCAGTCGCCAAGAGGGTTGATGGCTCGCCTTGTTCTCAAGGATAATATCATCTCTGGAGGAAATCTGGCCCCAAGCCAAACCCTCCGTCTGGGCGGCTTCGTCATGACCGCTGGGTCGGCCCTTAAGCCGACGATGACCTCTCAAGTCATCAAAAATTGCCTCCGCGTTGATCCCGAATACTCCGCCCGGATGGATCGAACGGAGTTATCGTCATTGAACGAACTCCTGGATTGCATGGCTGCCTTGGGGGTCGCTCCAGACTATGATCGGGTTGGGCTTAAACCCCACCAGAGAGAAATTAAAACTCCACCGATCACCCACCAGATAGCGGTAGTCGAGGAGCGAAGTAACTCTTCTACTATATTGAAGACTAACTATGTTCGGATCTCCGATCTTGAAGAGCCGGATATTCTCCGGGAGAAAGGTATGTCCCGTCCCCCAAACATAGAGTCAGACGATGAGCCTAAAAAATCAGTAGATATCCCGGAGCCCGAACTGCCAGGGCCGGTAGATCTTCAAACTCCGGATCCAAAATTGGGTCATGGTTCGGATTTCGTTACACCCACCCACCCAGACATAGATGCTCTCATGAGCATCAAACAACAGCCTCAGGAAATGGTCCACCACTTCTGGGCCAGATTCCTTCTTGTCAAAGATAAGGTAAAAGATTGTCGTGACGAAGACGTGATATCAGCATTCTGCAACAACTGCGCGGACGAAGGTATCCTAAACGCCATCGATCGCCGCCGCATACTAAAGTTCGCTGACTTCGCAACTATCGTACAAAAGTACAAAGCGATGGAAAGCGCCTGGAAAATTCAGGCAGCTCGCTGGGAACCGTCGGTCTCAACCCAACTCATCCTACAGGCAAAGAGGACGCACCCCTGTGGCATGCCCAGCCAAACAGTCAAAAAACATAAACCCATCACGCTGCACGGCACTGTTCTAGAGGGATGGCTCAATGGCCAATGCAAAATACACATGACGCCGGATACCGTGGCAACCCACAGCCTTAGAGACGGTTGGATACTTCGGCAGGTAGCCAAGAGCGGTGAGGACATCATTATCAAGGACACCCCAGAACAGCACCCTCCAGCAAATGACGACACTAGAGTATTCACAGTCTTCGAGACATTCGCTTCATACAATAAGCATAAAAGGGCACTACGCGATCTCGCCGAAGTTTGCCAGGTCGCCGAAATTGACCCCTAGAACGACACAGCCATAAACTTTAACGCCAGTGATGAACCCAAATAGAGAACAGTCCGAGCGCCAGCTGCATTAGCCCTCACACTACAAAAAAAAGACACATCCGTGACATTTTGGGCCGAACGAAAAAATTTCTGTCATACATATGACACTTCTGTGACGATAATTGTGACAAAACCTGGTATCATCATAGATGTAGTGGGCTCCTACTTCTATGACAAAAAATCATGACAGAAAATGGGCTTTTTGTCCTGGGCGGGCCGGAGACGCAGCTGCATGACATTCTTTGGGCCGTCCATGACGGAAAAAATCGTGGTAGAAGCGAGGGGGAGGAAAATTTCGGGGAGTTCCCGGTTACAGTGGGAGGTTGGGGGCCGAGCGATGCGCGTTTCTCTCGTACACGTACGCGCGTGTGTGTGAGGCGTTGGCTCTAACTGAACCCAAGCGAGGCGTTGGGCTCTAACTGAACCCGAGCGACTGCACTTCAGGCTACGCATTACTGAACCCGAGCGATCGATCGATGGCTGTTAACTAAACCCGATCGAGCGATTCCTTGGCTACTGCTGCTAACTGAAGCCGATCGATGCTGCCTCTGGATGAACAGTGAGCGTTGCGGGGGGGTTGGATGAACAGTTCCCGGTGGGGGTGGATGAACAGGACCCCGTGGTATTGCCTCTGGATGAACAGGACCCCGATCGATCGAGCCAGTTGGGGCTGGATGAACAGGACCCCGTGGAAGGGTGGATGAACAGGACCACCCCGTGGAGGGCAGGATGAACAGTAGACGGTGGAGGGGTGCCCGTGGAGGGGTGGTTGAACAGGACCCCGTGGTGTGGAGGGCTGGATGAACAGTAGACGGTGGAGGGGTGGTTGAACAGTAGCCGATGGAGTAGCGCGCGGTGGAGGCTGGATGAACAGGAGCCCGTGGAGGCTGAAGGAGGTCGACGGTGGATGAACAGTAGCTCGTGGAGGCTGGAGGAGGTCGACGGTGGAGATGAACAGTATCCCATGGAGTCCCGTTTTGCGGTACGCCACACCCCTCCCGATGAACAGGACCCCCGTTTTGACCGTAGCGCTCCAACACAAGTCCGTTTCCTCCGTTTTGCGGTATGCCACACCCCTCCCAATCAACAGGACCCCCGTTTCGACCGTAGGAGGTCCGTTTCCTCCATTTTGCGGTACGCCAGACCCCTCCCGATGAACAGGATCTCGTTTCGAACGTGGCCGGTCGAACACAAGGCCATTTCCTCCGTTGTGCGGTACGCCAGGCCTCGTTTCCATCGCCTGTTCCGTCCAAGCCCTCCCGATGAACACGACCACGCATTCCATTCCGACCCAGCCGCGTTGCCTCCCGATGAACATGACGCGTTCCGTTGCCTCCCCATGAACACAATGCATTCCGTTGCCTCCCCATGAACACGACGACGACGCTGTTTCTCCGTTTCGACCTAGCCATGTACACGAGCCCTCGCCGTACGTATGCGCGAGTAGGCGTTCGAGACCCCGCCCGTATGTACACATACGTGGCCGTATTTTCTTTCTTGCACCCTGGCCGCCTCTACTACGACACGTGCGCGCCTCTACATCCACCAGTATATATGTACGTACACGTTAGCGACCAGAATGACAACGCTACGTACGCTTCCACCAGGTGGGTCCCGACTGTCAGGCACTTCCTTGCTTGCGAAGATGTAGCTGGTGGGTCCCAGCAGTAAGGGGGCGAATCATTTTTTTTTGCCCGGACGCACTTCCTTGCGTGCAAAGGTTGTTGGGGAACGTAGTAATTTCAAAAAAAATCCTACGCACATGCAAGATCATGGTGATGCATAGCAACGAGAGGGGAGACTGTTGTCTATGTACCCTCGTAGACCGAAGCGGAAACATTGACGCAACGTAGAGGAAGTAGTCGTACGTCTACCCGGTCCAACCGATCCAAGCACCATTACTCCGGCACCTCCGAGTTCTTGGCACACGTTCATCTCGATGATGCTCCCCGGGCTTCGATCCAGCAAAGCTTCGGGGAGGAGTTTCGTCAGCACGATGGCGTGGTGACGATCTTGACACTACTAGAAAAAGGCCTACTAGTGGCGCACCTGTTTTGCCTACTAATGGCGCACTACAGGTGCGCCATTAGTATCACGCCATTAGTATTTTTTACTAATGGCGCACCTGTGGTGCGCCATTAGTATCTGGTATACTAATGGCGCACCATACAGTGCGCCATTAGTATATCCCACGGTGCGCCATTAGTATGCCTCCCAGGGGCCATGTGCTCTGGCTTACTAATGGCGCACTAGTTGATGATGCGCCACTAGTAATGTGTTTGGAAAACAAAAAAATCCAAATTTACAGAAAACAACCTATAAGGAAAATAATTTAAAAACAAAAAATGAAACAGAATCATATTTTTTATTATAGTAAGAATATTACAATGTCTTTACAAGTATCCAATAAAAGGAAAATTGCAAGGAAATAAAAGAAAATCCTAAAACTAATCTTCTAGTAATCTTTTCTTCTTTTTCTTCACTTTATCCCTGTAAAATGTAACAAAATAAACAGAAATACAAACAAACTATTTATAACATGTCAATACTATCATTTTTTATGGAGAACTAGATATGAGCATATATTTCCAGAATTACATGGTGTGTATTGTATGAGTAAGATTATAATGGAAATGAATTTTGATAAGAGCCCACTTTCGACGAGTATTTATCTGACAGAGTTAACTAATCAGGGCATTTACCTTTTGATAATATTATTATACTATACTACCAGTATACTACTCCACTTGGATTTTTTAGATGAGCAGATCTGAGATAGACATCTGTTCAAGTGGCTATAGGTAGGCTTGAAGAATTCTCAATGATCAAGTGTCTACAGGTGCAGAAAAAGTTGGATAACCAAAGTGGCTACAGGTTCAAATGGCTCCATCAAGAGGGAGGCAAAACACTGGTTATTGCGGGTGTGAAAAAGTTGGGTAATATCATACCAGGACAATAACAACCTTACGTAATAGTAATAGATGTGTGTAACAAACTCTTTTCTCCTCTCTTAGACGCAAAGCTTATGCCTCCGTTTTAACAACAACAAAAAATGCATCTCAAATGTGTAACTAAAGAATTTACTACCAGATAATGCCTGGTGGGAGGGGGGGTAATGTTGTGCAATCATTTCCAGAAAAACATTGAACTTCAAGAAGAGTTTCAGAGGAGTTGCTGGCATCCACTAGTCTAGTCCAGACGTTCAAGTCGATCCTTGTTTCAGAACATGAGATAAAACATACAAGTTCATCACCTTCAGATCTTAGCACAAGCAGTGTAGAACGCCAACAGCGAGAGCAATTAAACCACAGACAAGAACAGCTATACAGCCTTAGAATAGGCAACAAAATACCCTACCAATACCCCCCAACATATATAACCAAAGTGATTCTAAAATATATATATATATAACCAAAGTGCCAACTTCTTTATAGAACCGTGCTGAAAACCAACCTGCACGACTGCACAAGTATCCCTGATAAAAAGAACATCTTCACACAACAAAGACAAGGAGGAACCAGGTGCCACAAGAAATTATGTGTCAGATTTAAACCCAAATTGCAAACAGAGCAGCGAATAACAAACTATTAACCCAAGCAAGGATCCAAACGAACCATTCCAACAACTAATAGTTATAGTCCCACAAAGAACTTCTTGGTGGCACTGTTTTCTTAGCAAAAATACTAGATTGCTTTTGATTGCTGCACTGATTCTCTAATAGCATTCATCCTACACATTAACATCTTAGGAAGTAATTAGCATTTAGATTTGCAACCAGTGCCATTCACACTGCTTAACAATGCTAATTGAAAGTAAACAGGGGAGACATAGCACAGATGTATAGCATAGATACTCCGACACATCATGATGACGCTCAAGACAGGACAAGTGGCTATAGGTTAGGGCAGCAGCACTAAGAACTGAAAGAAAAAAGTGCAGAAAAAAGCTACTGAAAAACAATATCAGAAGTAGTGCAGACGTTGTCGAGGCGCTGACTGAACCATTGATAGTACTACCACTCTTCTTTTTTGCGTCCATTAGCGTGACAGTGAGGTTACAACCTTTAATTAACAGTGCAGTATGTGTATAAACTATAAATCATACCGGGCACCATCATCCTCTGATGCTTCACCATCATCTTCTCCACCATCATCCCGTTCTAATCCATCCTCATACATGATCCATCTAGCTACCCCTGTTACAGATTCAGAATCCAGAAAGTCCTTTGATTAACTAGCATGGATAGATAGATGGGTTGAATCCAGGAGATGGACGAGAGAGAAGAAGAAAGGAAAGAGTGTTCTGACCATGAACGGAGGCGGAGACATCTGCTGCTCGACCTGCATCTCCATGAAGAATCAATCGGCCTGGCCAGCAAAGGGGCAGGGCGGAAGGCGCCGGAGTTGAGGAAGAATCCGCGCGCGCACCACACGGCTGTCACCTACGTGCGTGAGGACACCGAATCAGGCAGGGAACCACGCCTGCCGAATCGCATCCAACGGAGAGAGAGAGATGCGGGGAGGAAGAAGAGGGGACCTTGAGGAGCTCCATGTCGTCCCGAGAAGAAGCACACGCCGGAGGAAGCAGTGGCCTCCTCTCCCTGCACCAGATTGTGGAGAAGAAGCCGGCCTCCGCCGCGGCTCAGCTCCAGCTCGACGATGGTGCTTATCCGTGGCGAGTCTGGCCGCGGCGCTGACCTGCTCGACTCCATCTGCAACCTAGGGAGGGAAGTGAGGGGAGCAGCGCTGATTGGGAGACTGGAGCGGCGGCACCACGGTGGTGGGTGGGGAGATGGAGCGGCGCTGATTGGGAGACTGGAGCGGCGGAGCGGTCGCGGTGGGTGGTTGGGGGAGAGGGAGGAGGATTGGATCCAGAAGGGCTGGGTTGTTTTGCTCGAGGGGAGAGAACGTGACTAGAGGGAGGGGATAAGGGGTGATAGCAATGGCGCACTGGTAGGGGTGCGCCATACGTATAGATAGCAATGGCGCATCTCTTACTGGTGCGCCATTACTAGTTAAAACTAGTAATGGCGCACTTTCCAACTGGTGCGCCATTGCTAAGTCTGGGTAGGGGTGTGGCGTCAGGACAAAACTAGTAATGGCGCACCACATATCAGGTGCGCCATTAGTAATATGGTCACTAATGGCGCACCCGTATCTGGTGCGCCATTGCTATATAGCAGTGGCGCACCACATACATGGTGCGCCATTAGTATCCATTTCATCTATAGCCCTATTCCTAGTAGTGTGATGTTCAACCGTCGCAGGTCTTCGCCTAAGCACCGCTACAATATGACCGAGGTGTAATATCGTGGAGGGGGGCACCGCACACGGCTAAGGAACGATCACGAAGATCAACTTGTGTGTTCTAGGGTGCCCCCCTGCCCCCGTATATAAAGGAGGGAGGGAGAGGTGCGGCCGGCCCCTTTGGGGTGCGCCTGGAGGAGTCCTACTCCCATCGGGAGTAGGACTCCCCCCCTCTTGCCTTGTTGGAGAAGGAAAGGGGGAAGGGGAAGAGGAAAGGGGGGCGCCGCCCCCCCTTCCTTGTCCTATTCAGACTAGGGGGGAGGGGGCGTGCGGCCTGCCCTGGCCGGCCCTCCTCTTCTCCCTTATGGCCCATTAAGGCCCAATAACCCCCGGGGGGTTCGAGTAACCCCCCCGGTACTCCGGTAAAATCCCGATTTCACCTGGAATTATTCCGATGTCCAAATATAGGCTTCCAATATATTGATCTTTATGTCTCGGCCATTTCGAGACTCCTCGTCATGTCTGTGATCACATCCGGGACTCCGAACAACCTTCGGTATATCAAAATACATAAACTCATAATAACTGTCATCGTAACGTTAAGCGTGCGGACACTACGGTTCTAGAACAATGTAGACATGACCGAGACATGTCTCCGGTCAATAACCAATAGCGGGACCTGGATGCCCATATTGGCTCCTACATATTCTACAAAGATCTTTATCGGTCAGACCGCATAGCAACATACGTTGTTCCCTTTGTCATCGGTATGTTACTTGCCCGAGATTCGATCGTCGGTATCCAATACCTAGTTCAATCTCGTTACCGGCAAGTCTCTTTACTCGTTCCGTAATACATCATCCCGCAACTAACTCATTAGTTGCAATGCTTGCAAGGCTTAAATGATGTGCATTACCGAGAGGGCCCAGAGATACCTCTCCGACATTCGAGGTGACAAATCCTAATCTCGAAATACGCAAACCCAACAAATACCTTTGGAGACACCTATAGAGCACCTTTATAATCACCCAGTTACGTTGTGACGTTTGGTAGCACACAAAGTGTTCCTCCAGTAAACGGAAGTTGCATAATCTCATAGTCATAGGAACATGTATAAGTCATGAAGAAAGCAATAGCCACATACTAAATGATCGGGTGCTAAGCAAACGGAATGGGTCATGTCAATCAGATCATTCAACTAATGATGTGATCCCGTTAATCAAATAACAAATCTTTGTCCATGGTTAGGAAACATAGCCATCTTTGATTAACGAGCTAGTCAAGTAGAGGCATACTAGTGACACTCTGTTTGTCTATGTATTCACACATGTATTATGTTTCTGGTTAATACAATTCTAGCATGAATAATAAACATTTATCATGATATAAGGAAATAAATAATTACTTTATTATTGCCTCTAGGGCATATTTCCTTCAGTCTCCCACTTGCACTAGAGTCAATAATCTAGATTATACAGTAATGATTCTAACACCCATGGAGCCTTGGTGCTGATCATGTTTTGCTCGTGGAAGAGGCTTAGTCAACGGGTCTGCAACATTCAGATCCGTATGTATCTTGCAAATCTCTATGTCTCCGACCTGGACTAGATCCCGGATGGAATTGAAGCGTCTCTTGATGTGCTTGGTTCTCTTGTGAAATATGGATTCCTTCGCTAAGGCAATCGCTCTAGTATTGTCACAAAAGATTTTCATTGGACCCGATGCACTAGGTATGACACCTAGATCGGATATGAATTCCTTCATCCAGACTCCTTCATTTTCTGCTTCCGAAGCAGCTATGTATTCCGCTTCACATGTAGATCCCGCCACGACGCTTTGTTTAGAACTGCACCAACTGACAGCTCCACCGTTTAATGTAAACACGTATCCGGTTTGCGATTTAGAATCGTCCGAATCAGTGTCAAAGCTTGCATCAACGTAACCATTTACGATGAGCTCTTTGTCACCTCCATATACGAGAAACATATCCTTAGTCCTTTTCAGGTACTTCAGGATGTTCTTGACCGCTGTCAAGTGATCCACTCCTGGATTACTTTGGTACCTCCCTGCTAAACTTATAGCAAGGCACACATCAGGTCTGGTACACAGCATTGCATACATGATAGAGCCTATGGCTGAAGCATAGGGAACATCTTTCATTTTCTCTCTATCTTCTGCAGTGGTCGGGCATTGAGTCTTACTCAACTTCACACATTGTAATACAGGCAAGAATGCTTTCTTTGCTTGATCCATTTTGAACTTCTTCAAAACTTTGTCAAGGTATGTGCTTTGTGAAAGTCTAATTAAGCGTCTTGATCTATCTCTATAGATCTTAATGCCCAATATGTAAGCAGCTTCACCGAGGTCTTTTATTGAAAAACTCTTATTCAAGTATCCCTTTATGCTATCCAGAAATTCTATATCATTTCCAATCAATAATATGTCATCCACATATAATATTAGAAATGCTACAGAGCTCCCACTCACTTTCTTGTAAATACAGGCTTCTCCAAAAGTCTATATAAACCCAAATGCTTTGATCATACTATCAAAGCGTTTATTCCAACTCCGAGAGGCTTGCACCAGTCCATAAATGGATCGCTGGAGCTTGCACACTTTGTTAGCTCCCTTTGGATCGATAAAACCTTCTGGTTGCATCATATACAACTCTTCCTCCAGAAACCCATTCAGTAATGCAGTTTTTACATCCATTTGCCAAATTTCATAATCATAAAATGCGCCAATTGCTAACATGATTCGGACAGACTTTAAGCATCTCTACGGGTGAGAAGGTCTCATCGTAGTCAATCCCTTGAACTTGTCGAAACCCTTTTGCAACAAGTCGAGCTTTGTAGACAGTAATATTACCGTCAGCGTCAGTCTTCTTCTTGAAGATCCATTTATTCTCAATTGCTTGCCGATCATCGGGCAAGTCAACCAAAGTCCACACTTTGTTCTCATACATGGATCCCATCTCAGATTTCATGGCATCAAGCCATTTTGCGGAATCTGGGCTCACCATCGCTTCTTCATAGTTCGTAGGTTGATCACGATCTAGTAGCATGACTTCCAGAATAGGATTGCCGTACCACTCTGGTGCGGATCTTACTCTAGTTGACCTATGAGGTTCAGTAACAACTTGATCTGAAGTTTCATGATCATCATCATTAACTTCCTTACTAATTGGTGTAGGTGTCGCAGAAACCGGTTTCTGTGATGAACTACTTTCCAATAAGGGAGCAGGTACATTTACCTCATCAAGTTCTACTTTCCTCCCACTCACTTCTTTCAAGATAAACTCCTTCTCTAGAAAGGATCCATTCTTAGCAACGAATGTCTTGCCTTAGGATCTGTGATAGAAGGTGTACCCAACAGTCTCCTTTGGGTATCCTATGAAGACACATTTCTCCGATTTGGGTTTGAGCTTATCAGGTTGAAGCTTTTTCACATAAGCATCGCAGCCCCAAACTTTAAGAAACGACAACTTTGGTTTCTTGCCAAACCATAGTTCATAAGGTGTCGTCTCAACGGATTTTGATGGTGCCCTATTCAATGTGAATGCGGCCGTCTCTAAAGCATAACCCCAAAACGATAGCGGTAAATCTGTAAGAGACATCATAGATCGCACCATATCAAGTAAAGTACGATTACGACGTTCAGACACACCATTATGCTGTGGTGTTCTGGGTGGCGTGAGTTGCGAAACTAATCCGCATTGTTTCAAATGTAGACCAAAATCGTAACTCAAATATTCTCCTCCACGATCAGATCGTAGAAACTTTATTTTCTTGTTACGATGATTTTCAACTTCACTCTGAAATTCTTTGAACTTTTCAAATGTTTCAGACTTATGCTTCATTAAGTAGATATACCCATATCTGCTTAAATCATCTGTGAAGGTGAGAAAGTTAACGATATCCGCCACGAGCCTCAACATTCATTGGACCACATACATCTGTATGTATGATTTCCAACAAATCTGTTGCTCTCTCCATAGTACCGGAGAACGGCGTTTTAGTCATCTTGCCCATGAGGCACGGTTCGCAAGTACCAAGTGATTCATAATCAAGTGGTTCCAAAAGTCCATCAGTATGGAGTTTCTTCATGCGCTTTTACACCGATATGACCTAAACGGCAGTGCCACAAATAAGTTGCACTATCATTATCAACTCTGCATCTTTTGGCTTCAACATTATCAATATGTGTATCACTACTATCGAGATTCATCAAAAATAGACCACTCTTCAAGGGTGCATGACCATAAAAGATATTACTCATATAAATGGAACAACCATTATTCTCTGATTTAAATGAATAACTGTCTCGCATCAAACAAGATCCATATATAATGTTCATGCTCAACGCTGGCACCAAATAACAATTATTTAGGTCTAATACTAATCACGAAGGTAGATGTAGAGGTAGCGTGCCGACCGCGATCACATCGACTTTGGAACCATTTCCCACGCGCATCGTCACCTCGTCCTTTGCCAGTGTTCGCTTAATCCGTAGTCCCTGTTTCGAGTTGCAAATATTAGCAACAGAACCAGTATCAAATACACAGGTGCTACTGCGAGCTCTAGTAAGGTACACATCAATAACATGTATATCACATATACCTTTGTTCACCTTGCCATCCTTCTTATCCGCCAAATACTTGGGGTAGTTCCGCTTCCAGTGATCAGTCTACTTGCAGTAGAAGCACTCAGTTTCAGGTTTAGGTCCAGACTTGGGTTTCTTCTCCTGAGCAGCAACTTGCTTGCTGTTCTTCTTGAAGTTCCCCTTTCTCTTCCCTTTGCCCTTTTTCTTGAAACTAGTGGTCTTATTGACTATCAACACTTGATGCTCCTTCTTGATTTCTACCTCCGCAGCCTTTAGCATTGCGAAGAGCTCGGGAATTGTCTTGTCCATCCCTTGCATATTATAGTTCATCACGAAGCTCTTGTAGCTTGGTGGAAGTGATTGGAGAATTCTGTCAATGACACTATCATCTGGAAGAGTAACTCCCAGTTCAATCAAGTGATTACAATACCTAGACATCTTGAGTATATGCTCACTGACAGAACTATTCTCCTCCATCTTGCAGCTATAGAACTTATTGGAGACTTCATATCTCTCAATCCGGGCATTCTTTTGGAATATTAACTTCAACTCCTGGAACATCTCATATGCTCCATGACGTTCAAAACGTCGTTGAAGTCCCGATTCTAAGCCGTAAAGCATGGCACATTGAACTATCGAGTAGTCATCAGCTTTGCTCTGCCAGACGTCCTTAACGTCGTCACTTGCATCAGCAGCAGGCCTGGCACCCAGCGGTGCTTCCAGGACGTAACTTTTCTATGCAGCAATGAGGATAATCCTCAAGTTACGGACCCAGTCCGCGTAATTGCTACCATCATCTTTCAACTTTGCTTTCTCAAGGAACGCATTAAAATTCAACGGAACAACAGCACGGGCCATCTATCTACAATCAACATAGACAAGCAAGATACTATCAGGTACTAAGTTCATGATAAATTTAAGTTCAATTAATCATATTACTTAAGAACTCCCACTTAGATAGACATCCCTCTAATCCTCTAAGTGATCACGTGATCCAAATCAACTAAACCATAACCGATCATCACGTGAAATGGATTAGTTTTCAATGGTGAACATCATTATGTTGATCATATCTACTATATGATTCACGCTCGACCTTTCGGTCTCCGTGTTTCGAGGCCATATCTGCATATGCTAGGCTCGTCAATTTTAACCCGAGTATTCTGCGTGTGCAAAACTGGCTTGCACCCGTTGTAGATGGACATAGAGCTTATCACACCCAATCATCACGTGGTGTCTGGGCACGACGAACTTTGGCAACGGTGCATACTCAGGGAGAACACTTCTTGATAATTATTGAGAGATCATCTTAAAATGCTACCGTCAAATAAAGCAAGATAAGATGCATAAAAGATAAACATCACATGCAATCAATATAAGTGATATGATATGGCCATCATCATCTTGTGCTTGTGATCTCCATCTCCAAGTGATAAAGTAAAGCATTACAGGGCGATTGCATTGCATACAATAAAGCGACAACCATATGGCTCCTGCCAGTTGCCGATAACTCGGTTACAAAACATGATCATCTCATACAATAAAATTTAGCATCATGTCTTGACCATATCACATCACAACATGCCCTGCAAAAACAAGTTAGACGTCCTCTACTTTGTTGTTGCAAGTTTTACGTGGCTGCTACGGGCTTAAGCAAGAACCAATCTTACCTACGCATCAAAACCACAACGATAGTTTGTCAAGTTGGTGCTGTTTTAACCTTCGCAAGGACCGGGCGTAGCCACAATCGGTTCAACTAAAGTTGGAGAAACTGACACCGCCAGCCACATGTGTGCAAAGCACGGCGGTAGAACCAGTCTCGCGTAAGCGTAGGCGTAATGTCGGTCCGGGCCGCTTCATCCAACAATACCGCCGAACCAAAGTATGACATGCTGGTAAGCAGTGTGACTTATATCGCCCACAACTCACTTGTGTTCTACTCGTGCATATAACATCAAACCATAAAACCTAGGCTCGGATGCCACTGTTGGGGAACGTAGTAATTTCAAAAAAATTCCTACGCACACGCAAGATCATGGTGATGCATAGCAACAAGAGGGGAGAGTGTTGTCTACGTACCCTCGTAGACCGAAGCGGAAGCGTTAACGCAATGTAGAGGAAGTAGTTGTACGTCTTCCCGGTCCAACCGATCCAAGCACCGTTACTCCGGCACCTCCGAGTTCTTGGCACATGTTCAGCTCGATGACGCTCCCCGGGCTCCGATCCAGCAAAGCTTCGGGGAGGAGTTTCGTCAGCACGACGGCGTGGTGACGATCTTGATGTTCAACCGTCGCAGGGCTTCGCCTAAGCACCGCTACAATATGACCGAGGTGTAATATCGTGAAGGGGGGCACCGCACACGGCTAAGGAACGATCACGAAGATCAACTTGTGTGTTCTAGGGTGCCCCCCTGCCCCCGTATATAAAGGAGGGAGGGGGAGGTGCGGCCGGCCCCTTTGGGGTGCGCCTGGAGGAGTCCTACTCCCACCGGGAGTAGGACTCCCCCCTCTTGCCTTGTTGGAGAAGGAAAGGGGGAAGGGGAAGAGGAAAGGGGGGCGCCGACCCCCACCTTCCTTGTCCTATTCGGACTAGGGGGGAGGGGGCGCGCGTCCTGCCCTGGCCGGCCCTCCTCTTCTCCCTTATGGCCCATGAAGGACCAATAACCCCCGGGGGGGTTCCGGTAACCCCCCCGGTACTCCGGTAAAATCCCGATTTCACCCGGAATGATTCCGATGTCCAAATATAGGCTTCCAATATATCGATGTTTATGTCTCGACCATTTCGAGACTCCTCGTCATGTCCGTGATCACATCCAGGACTCCGAACAACCTTCGGTACATCAAAATACATAAACTCATAATAACTGTCATCGTAACGTTAAGCGTGCGGACCCTACGGTTCGAGAACAATGTAGACATGATCGAGACATGTCTCCGGTCAATAACCAATAGCGGGACCTGGATGCCCATATTGACTCCTACATATTCTACGAAGATCTTTATCGGTCAGACCGCATAACAACATACGTTGTTCCCTTTGTCATCGGTATGTTACTTGCCCGAGATTCGATCATCGGTATCCAATACCTAGTTCAATCTCGTTACCAGCAAGTCTCTTTACTCGTTCCGTAATACATCATCCCGCAACCAACTCATTAGTTGCAATGCTTGTAAGGCTTAAATGATGTGCATTACCGAGAGGGCCCAGAGATACCTCTCCGACATTCGGAATGACAAATCCTAATCTCGAAATACGCCAACCCAACAAGTACCTTTGGAGACACCTGTAGAGCACCTTTATAATCACCCATATACGTTGTGACGTTTGGTAGCACACAAAGTGTTCCTCTGGTAAACGGGAGTTGCATAATCTCATAGTCATAGGAACATGCATAAGTCATAAAGAAAGCAATAGCAACATACTAAACGATCGGGTGCTAAGCTAACGGAATGGGTCATGTCAATCAGATCATTCAACTAATGATGTGATCCCGTTAATCAAATAACAACTCTTTGTCCATGGTTAGGAAACATAACCATCTTTGATTAACGAGCTAGTCAAGTAGAGGCATACTAGTGACACTCTGTTTGTCTATGTATTCACACATGTATTATGTTTCCGGTTAATACAATTCTAGCATGAATAATAAACATTTATCATGATATAAGGAAATAAATAATAACTTTATTATTGCCTCTAGGGCATATTTCCTTCAAAGGTGTAGCTGGTGGGTCCCAGCACTCAGGGGGAAATGTTTTTTTCACGAAATACGGTGGCCCGTCCGGTGGGTCCCTGCTGTCAGGTGGAGGAATCATTATTTTCCGCTTAATAAGGAGGCACTTCCTTGCTGCCGCCATGGACCCAGCTGTCAGCCTCTCCACGTGCAGTCCACGTCCGATGGAAGTCGTTCCTTGACCACGTTGACCAGCCGCGCCAAGAGCACCAGGGTGGTGGACGACGGCGAGGCCTAGGAAGGGGACGACGCGGAGCCGGTGAAGACGCGGCAGTGGATGCCCATGCGGAGAGGAGTATGAGGGTTCACTCGTTCGGCTGCGGTGTGAGGTTGCCGTCGCCGCAGGGCCTGGCCAGCGGTGGGAATAGTAGGGGGCGGTGAGGCCTCCGCGGCAGCACAGCCGGCCACGGGAGGCAGGAGCAGGCGGCACGACTGGCGTTGCTTTGGGCGGCTGGAGCAAGAAGACCAGAGGTTGAAGAAGCACTACGGTCGTTGGATGGACATCGTACGGTCAATGGACCTAGAATCGTGCATATTGACTAAGTTGACAAAGCCCTCCGTCCCCGTCAACTTAGTAGGCCCACAAGTCAGCCTCCCACCAAGGTGGGTCCTAGCTAGCAGTTGGTATTCATTTTTTTGTGCGTAATAAGGAGGCACTTCCGGTGGGTCCGAGCTGACAGCAGGGGGAACGTTTTTTTGCGAAATACGGTGGCCCGTCGGGTGGGTCCCAGCAGTCAGGGGTAAATGTTTTTTTCGCGATATACTGGTGGGCGTCCAGTGGGTCCCTGCTGTCAGGTGGAGGAATAATTATTTTCCGCGTAATAAGGAGGCACTTCCTTGCGGCTGCCGTGGACCCAGCTGTCAGCCTCTCCACGTACAGTATTCTTCCGATGGAATTCGGCCGTTGACCACATTGACCACGGCGCGCCGATAGCACCACGGCGGTGGACGACGACGAGGCCTAGGAAGGGGACGACGCGGAGCCGGGGAACATGCGGCAGTGGAATGCCCACGCGGAGAGGAGTACGAGGGTTCAATGGTTCGGCTGCACTGCCGTCGCCGTAGAATAACAGGGGGTGTGGGTGAGTGGTGTGGAGGGATGGCCTGGCCAGCGGTGGGAGTAGTATGGGGGCGGTGAGGCCTCCGCGGCAGCACAGCCGGCCACGGGAGGCAGGAGCAGGCGGCACGACCGGCGCTGCTTTGGGCGGTTGGAGCAAGAAGACCAGAGGTTGAAGAAGCACTACGGCCGTTGGATGGACATCGTACGATCAATGGAGCTAGAATCGTGCATATTGACTAAGTTGACAAAGCCCTTTGTCCCCATCAACTTAGTAGGCCCACAAGTCAGCCTCCAACCAAGGTGGGTCCTAGCTAGGAGGGGGTATTCATTTTTTTGTGCGTAATAAGGAGGCACTTCCGGTGGGTCCGAGCTTACAGAAGGGGGAACGTTTTTTTCGCAAAATACGATGGCCCGTCGGGTGGGTCCCAGCAGTCAGGGGCAAAGTTTTTTTTTCGCGATATACTGGTGGGCGTCCGGTGGGTCCCTGCTGTCAGGTGGAGGAATAATTATTTTCCGCGTAATAAGGAGGCACTTCCTTGCGGCTGCCGTGGACCCAGCTGTCAGCCTCTCCACGTACAGTATTCTTCCGACGGAATTCGGTCGTTGACCACATTGACCGCGGCGCGCTGACAGCACCACGGCGGTGGACGACGACGAGGCCTAGGAAGGGGACGACGCGGAGCCGGGGAATACGCGGCAGTGGATGCCCATGCGGAGAGGAGTACGAGGGTTCACTGGTTCAGCTGCGCTGCCGTCGCCGCAGAATAACAGGGGGGGGGTGTCACGACCGGTTTTCCAATAAAAATATTTATTGAGAAACCAATCTTAAAATCCAGTTTGAGATAATACCTCCTCACTTGTAGACAAACACTTGATACAATAAGCCAGTAGCATGAAATATATTACAGGATTGAGCTGGGGATGCTCAACAATTTAATACAACGCGCCAATAATTATACATAAGGGCGAATATGGCACAAGGGAGTGGTGGCATACTACTGACTCGCAAATAGGGTAGTGGTGGAGTAACACAGTGGGAGTGGATAAAGTGGCTCTCAAACTAACATCTCATTGAGCGTCGGAGTGAGGCTCAATGAATTTATTCGGGTTGCGGAAGCGGTTATGATATAGTGACCAAGTCCAGGGTCGCACAAGACTGACTGGGATTCCACTAGGCGTCGGACTCGCTATCGAACTCTTCATCCATGAGATCACCTTCGTCAGCATCTGGCCAAATCAACAAGCCAGTGAGTACTTTGAAAGTACTCGAAAGACAGTTCGGACGTAAGATATAACAAATGCATGCATGAATGAGTCATGATTAATTCACCAAGGCATAATTGAAATGTTAGCAGGCAAGGTAAATAAAAAGGGAATCGGCGGTAGTCCGCCTGAAATCCCAACAGGAATATAAAAGAAAACCGGTCGGGTGTCTGAAGTGACGCCTCGAAGGGTGAATAATCAAATAAACAGAAATGCCACAGTCGGGCGTCAGAGCGACACCACATAAAGGGCTTTAAAAGAAATGCCACAGTCGGGCGTCTGAGCGACACCACATAAAGGGCTTTAAAAGAAATGCCACAGTCGGGCGTCTGAGCGACACCACATAAAGGGCTTTAAAAGAAATGCCACAGTCGGGCGTCTGAGCGACACCACATAAAGGGCTTTAAAAGAAACGCCACAGTCGGGCGTCTGAGCGACACCACATAAAGGGCTTTCAAAGGAATGCCACAGTCGGGCGTCTAAGCGACACCACATAAAGGGCTTTAAAAGACAAGGAAATAATATTCATAAATATTCAACTCTTAAAAATAAACGGGTTAGTCCATCCACAAGAATAAACATGTAACCGGTCTTAGTGCTCATGTGTCCCACCGGATAATCTGTCACCAAAACTGGCACTTGTAAGTTAGTACGGATCTTGTATATGGATAGGAAAGTTTGAAGATATATGACTCTGAAGAGTTTGTACAAAAATTTCCCACAGTTAACGGATTTCCGTAGTCACGAGGACTAGTTCCGTTTACGGTATTTCGGAAGAAAACACAGCTGACCAGTACACACCCATCCAACCTCTCGATGCCAGGAATCACCCTAGACATCGTCCAAGAAAAACTTTTGAGACGGGGAGATCACAATCTCGAATAGCATGGGATCAAATTTTATATACGCGTGCTCTAAGGGGTGCCCCCCTCTCGGTCCCAACCGGAAACACCCATGCCCCCTGACCGGATTACTGGATTTAATCCAGGGCCATGGAACCATCATCCCAGCCTCTCCTTTTTGGTGTGTACCAGGAAAGCGGTTTGCAACTTACTACACCATATCTCTTACGAGACACATGTGGTAGTACAGGGAAAGGAAATGGATATGAACCCAACCGATACGGGTTGGTACTGAAGTTAACTTGCATGGCATAAGACTGGCATGCTACAACACGGCCATCTTACCCACCTTTCTTGCCAACACATGGCCTTGCATACTCACATCCAACAAAGTATGGTTCATCAAACTTACTTGTCTCAACAATGCATAATTAACAGTTCATCGGTATGCTCCACAACATGCCATGAAACTAACTAAATGAAAAACATGCCAAGACACTCATCATATCAAAAGTTCAAACATGCTTGCCTGGTTCAGAGTAGTCGGAGTCTAGCTCGGTGAAGTTTACGGTCCCGTCACCTCCGTCGTTATCTACGGTATAAAGAGGATATACGCACTATCGTAAATACCAAGAGGTGCACAGAAATAAATCCAAGAAATTTTCAAATAAATCTGATAAGAAACTAGACAAAGTTTTGAAGAGAACAGAAAAAGAATCATTCAAAAATATGCTTCTGTTAAAAAGTTATAAAGGTTTTTGCCCAGGGACCCATCTGTAATGAAACAGAAACTTCCCAGGGTTTTATTTATAAAAACAGAAAACGCTTCATCCTCAATTACGCCATCTCAGAGAGGAAAGCGTATTTTGCCTGAATGCGCTTTCCAAAAACGATTCGAAAAAAGAGAGAAACCTGACGGGGTGGCCCCACCCGTCGGGTTTGAAAACTGGACGGCGCTTTTGGCGCCAGAGAGCCGCGGCGATCCACGGCGAGGCAGGGGGGTCGAAGGTTACCTCCGTGCTCAGGGTGTTGTTCCGCGTCGGGTGGTGGTCGTGGTGGTCGCCGGCATGCACTGTGTCGACGGTGTCCCTTGCTCCGGTGGACGGCGGTTCGGACGAGGGTGAAGCTCGCCGGAGAGGGCTGCAATGGTCAAATTGAGGTGGTGGTCAAGTATCTGGTAGCTAGAGGAGGTGCTTGACGGAGTTTGGGCGCCGGATATGACCTCACCGCAGTGAATCGAGCTGGAGGCCGAGGCGGAACGGAGTGGACGGAGTTGGGGGAGGAGACCACCTCGAGGCCCTCCTAGTGGCCTAGCGGGGCGTTGGTGAAGTGCAGAGGTGGTGTGAGCTCGAGGGGGAACTCGGGGTCTCCTTTTATATGCGATCCAAGGCGGTGGCCGTGAACGGAGTTTTCCGGCAAAGGATTACGGCGGTGCAGTGCTTGGTCGGGAGAGTTTAGGAGTTGAGCGCCGTCGTGGAGATCCACTGAGTCTGTTTAGGTGCCAACGGCGTCGGGTTTTGCTTGCTGAGGTGGAGTTCGACGGAACGGGGCGGCGCGGGTCCGTCGGCGGCAGAGAGCATGCTCTGTGCATGCCGCGCCACGGCGGCTGTGCTGCATGCGTGCACTGGCGTGGAGAGGGCCACGCGGCGTCACCAGGGAGCTCGGGCGGCGCTGAACGGTGTTGCGCCGCCGTTCTGCCCCCTGTCGGCCGCTACGGCGGTTCGGCCGCCGCAAGACACGCCGGCGCAGGCGGGCCAGGGCGCCACCGACGCCGGGAAGCTTCCAAGCGCGCGTGCGGGGCTTCGGACAAGCAAGCTAGGCGGCGAGCAACGTGCCAAAGGCACTGTGAGCATGTGACTGCACTTCTCTGACGAAGATCGACACTGAAACTGAATTTGACTGAAAGTGTCTGAAACAGTGCATGCAAGGTGTTCGACAGAATGTTTATGGCTTGTAGGAATTTTTCCTTGGGCTGATTTTTGGTAGAGTGGCTTCTCATTGCTCTAGTAGGCTGTCTGATTTTTGGTGGAATTTTTGGATAAGTGTAGATATGAATTTCACCAAATTTGGCAAATCTGGTCCAAACTTGCAGAGAGTGTAAGTTGAAAGATTTGAAAAGGAGATGAGTGGATCAAGATAGTTCTTTGTTGTGGGTACAAAGGACTAGCCAGTAGAGTTGGTTCGACATCCAAATACAAATTCTACAAGGTACTTGCTTTGTAAATGGGTCAGGTTCAAATTAGAGATCAGAAAAGATTTGAGAGATGAAATAATCAAAATAAAATCCAAAACTTGTTTGGATGAGTTGGGACAGGGAATTTGGGTTGTTATCAACGAGGAGAGGAGGTGTTGGAGTGGTTTTACCTCATGGACAAAAATACAAGATCATAGGTGGTTATCAAAAGAAAGAAGATGCCAAATTTTTCATAGAGTTTTCTTTTCAAAAAGAAAAGATTGAACTCCAAAAATAATTTGAGAAGAGAACCAACAGAGGATAAGTTTTAAAAAGGGTCAAATCCAAGGTTTGAAGAAGAAGACAGAAATAACAATCCTAGCCAAAGAAAAAGATTTTTAAGAGGATTGTTTTTCTGAAATTTTTTTGAAAGGCCTCAACCACAAAAGAAAAACCAGCAAGGTTTTTTTTGTTAAAACCCAAATAAAATTTTTGGAGTGTCACAACACCTACCCCCTTAGGAAAAATCTCGTCCCCGAGATTTCAGCTGTCCCTTAAATAAGTGCGGATGCTCTGCTCTCAGAAAATCCTCCCTTTCCCAAGTTGCTTCGCTGTCTGCGTGATTGCTCCACTGAACTCTGAAAAATTTAATGGTCTTTTGTCGGGTCCTCCTTTCAGACTCCTCTAAGATTTTTACGGGACATTCCCGATAAGTGAGGTCTTGCTGCACGTCAATGTTCTTATGGGATACTTGTTTTTCTGGGTTGCTCACACACTTTCTTAACTGCGAAACATGGAATACGTTGTGGATATCTAATAGTTCCTTAGGTAAGTCTAGCTGGTAGGCTACCGTGCCTCTTTGTGCCAATATACAGAATGGTCCGATGAATCTTGGTGCTAGCTTCCCCTTAATCTTGAATCGTTGTAGTCCTCTCATAGGGGATACTCGTAGGTACACAAACTCTCCGGGTTCGAAGCTGACCCCACGATGCTTCTGGTCGTAATAACTCTTCTGTCGGCTATGGGCGGTCTTGAGTCGATCCCTGATTAACTTGACCTTTTCCTCGGCCTCTCTGAGCATGTCTGGTCCGAAGATGCGGCTGTCTCCGGTCTCTGACCAATTTAACGGGGTGCGACATCTCCGTCCGTATAGAGCCTCAAATGGTGCCATTTGTAGGCTAGCCTGGTAACTATTGTTGTATGCGAACTCGGCGTATGGCAGACTTTCTTCCCAACTGGTTCCATATGTGAGGACACATGCTCTTAGCATGTCTTCTCAAATTTGGTTTATGCGTTCTGTTTGCCCATCTGTCTAGGGGTGGTAAGCTGTACTGAAGGCTAGATGAGTTCCCAGTGCCTGTTGTAAGTGATCCCAAAATCTCGAAACGAACTGAGTGCCCCTGTCGGATATTATAGTCCTTGGGACACCGTGTAGACAGACTATGTGGGAGAGGTAAATCTTAGCAAGCTTCTGAGTGGTGTGGGTTGTTCTTACTGGAATAAAATGTGCCACCTTGGTTAACCTGTCGGTGACGACCCATATAGCATCATTCCCGTGTCGTAACCGAGGTAGTCCGACAATGAAATCCATCCCTATTTCATCCCATTTCCACTCAGGTATTTTGTTTGGTTGCAGTAGTCCGGCTGGTCTCTGATGTTCAGCTTTTATGCGTTGACATGAGTCGCAACATGCAATGAAGGTAGCGATGTCCCTCTTCATACCGTGCCACCAAAATCTTTCTTGAATATCTTTATACATTTTGGTCCCTCCGGGGTGGATTGAATATGGGGCGGTGTGGGCTTCAGCCAAAATTTGTTGTTTGAGATCTTCTATGTTTGGTACGCAGAGTCTTTCTCCGTACCATAATATACCTCCATCGTCTATGACGAATTCCGAGGCCTTGACCATACTCACCTTTCTTTTTATACCTTCTATGCTGGGGTGACCGGACTGAGCTTCTTTAATTTTCTCCACAAGGTCAGGGCGTATCTCCAAATTTGCTATGGTGCCTTCTGCTACCATCAATAAGTTGAGTTTGGCGAATTCTTGTTGGAATTCGGGTCTCAAGCCCTGCTGACTGCTTTCGTCGGAGCTGGGGTTCCGACTGAGAGCATCGGCCACTACATTTGCTTTACCTGGATGGTAGTGGATACCAACATCATAATCCTTTACCAATTCCAACCAGCGTCGTTGCCGTAAATTTAGTTCTGGCTGCGTGAAAATATATTTGAGACTTTTATGGTCCGTATATATTTCACATCGATTTCCAAGTAGGAAATGCCTCCATTCCTTAAGTGCATGGATGACGGCTGCCATTTCTAAGTCATGAGTGGGATAATTTTCCTCATGCTTGCGAAGTTGCCTTGAAGCGTATGCGACAACCTTGCCTTCTTGCATCAACACGCATCCGAGACCCTTCCTGGACGCGTCACAATATACTTCAAAATTCTTGTGTATGCCCGGCACGACTAATACCGGTGCTGTTGTTAATTTCCGCTTTAGCTCTTGGAAACTTTTCTCGAAGGCTTCTGTCCATTCAAACTTCTTTTCCTTCTTGAGTAACTGTGTCATAGTTTTGGCTATGGTGGAGAATCCTTCAATAAATCTGCGGTAATATCCTGCCATTCCCAAGAAACTTCGTATGTCTGTTACACTGGCTGGTGACTTCCAGCCAAGTACGGCCTTTACTTTCTCCGGGTCCACGGCGATACCGTCTTGGGTCAGCACGTGGCCTAGAAAGCCTACTTGCCTTAGCCAAAATTCGCACTTGCTGAATTTGGCATATAATTGATGTTTCCTGAGTTCTCCTAGCACCATTCTGAGATGTTCAGCGTGCTCTTCCGGTGTCTTGGAGTACACCAGAATATCATCGATGAATACCACAACGAACTTGTCCATAAATTTCATAAATACTTTGTTCATGAGGTGAACAAAATATGCGGGGGCGTTTGTTAACCCAAATGGCATTACTGTGAACTCATACAGTCCATATCGGGAGGTGAAGGCTGTCTTGGGGATATCTTCTGTTCGCACCTTCAATTGATGGTATCCTGACCTTAAGTCAATTTTTGAGAATACCTTGGCCTGAGCGAGCTGATCGAATAAATCATTTATCCTTGGCATCGGGTATTTGTTCTTGACTGTGACCATGTTAAGTGCTCGGTAGTCAATACACAATCTCAGCGTTCCATCTTTCTTTTTGGCAAATAAAATCGGTGATCCCCATGGTGAGGAACTGGCCTGAATGTATCCTTTGTCTAGCAATTCCTTTATTTGTTTCTTCAGTTCAACCAACTCGGACGGTGCCATTCTGTATGGTTACTTGTATATGGGTGTGGTTCCTGGTGCTAGCTCAATGCTGAATTTTATCTCTCGGTCTGGTGGCATGCCTGGTAGCTCTTCGGGGAATACGACTGGAAATTCACATACTACTGGAACCGTGTTTAGCTCAGAAACGTCCACCTTATTCAATCTCGGTTGCCGGGGTATTTTTCTTTCCTTGGCGGACACCCTTATTGTCTTCCCGAGATGATGCGTGAGGATTATGGTCCGGTTGAAACAGTCAATGAAACCTTTGTTGGTGGTTAGCCAGTCCATCCCAAGGATGACATCCAGTCCTTTATTTTCCAATACAATAAGATTTGCGTGAAACTTCAGCCCTTCGAATTCAATAATCACACCCTGACAGTAATTCTGAGTAACTTGCTGAATCCCAGGGGACTTGATGATCATGGATTTCTCAAAAGGGAGTATCGAAAAATTATTTTGCAAAGCAAAACTTTTCGAAACAAAAGAATGAGAAGCTCCAGAATCAAACAAAACCATTGCAGGTATTGTGTTGACAGGAAACGTACCGAGTACGATATCCGGAGCATTTTGTGCCTCCTCTTTGGTAACGTGGTTCAGATGACCCTTCCTGTGATTATTGTTGGGATTGAAATTGTTTCGCTTGGGTGCTAAATTATTGCTGCCGTTGTTCGACTTTGGTGCTGAGTTTCTAGGCTTGGGACACTGCTTGGCATAGTGTCCTTCTTCTCCACAGGCGTAACAAGTAATGCCGGGGCGATAGGTGAACTCCTTGTCCCTTGCATGGAAATTCTTGATTGGGCATGAGGCGTTGGATGCAGACTTGTGTGTTCCACCTTTTTGAAAATCTGCCTTGCTTCGATGACTGCGAGCATGGTTGGTCTGGTCCCTTTTTCTCTTGCGGAAATCTTCCAAACTGCGCCTTTCATTTTCCAGAGTAATGGCTTTGTCCACTAGTGTCTTAAAATCCGGGGAAGTGTGTATGACCAGTTGGCATTTAAGTGCAGGTGCTAGGCCGTCAAGGAATTTCTCCATTTTCTTGCTTTCAGTCATACGCTCTTCATTCGCGTAGCGAGACAACAGAGTAAACTGACCGTTGTAATCTGACACTGTCATGTTCCGTTGTTTGAGGTCATCGAACTCTCTCTTCTTGATTTTCATGATACTCTTAGGAATATGCGCGCCACGGAAGCCTTCTTTGAAATCATCCCAGGTTATATCATTTTCGTTGGAATGCATGTGCAGGAAATTCTCCCACCAAGATGCGGCTGCTCCCGTAAGATAATGCGGAGCATATAGTACCTTTTTGGGGTCTGAAGATTGTGCAATATTTAATTTCCTCTCCACGTCTCGAAGCCAGTCTTCGGCCTCAAGAGGCTTATCAGTATGAGAAAATGTTGGGGGACGCGTCTTCTGTAGCTCAGATAACTTGGAATGCTGCGGATACTGTCCATGGTGATTTCTCATGTTGATGACTTGGTTCATCATTTCCCGATGCTGTTGCTGACTTTGTTCATACAGGCGGCACATTTGAGATAGTGCCGTCTCACTGCCCTGTTGACTTGATTGACCTTGAGTGAAATTGTTGCCTGGTTGATTTTCATGATATTGGTTCGACTGCCCTTGTGCAAAATTGTTGTCCGCTTGAGTGCCATAATTTTCCTCTGGCGGAGCTGGCATGGAGCGAGTCCAAGGACGAGACATTTTTCACTCTGGGGATATATTTTGCAAAACCCATAAGCAAACAAAAAAATCCATAAATGCATAAGGTTGGCAAAGAAACCAAATAGCCAAGATTACTAGGGAAAACCGTTTAATTTGCGCACGGAGAAAGACTGCTCATTACGTATCTTACACGCGGGCGATAATTATACAATACATCACTCAGGATATGCGTACATATTCCTGACATGTTATTTAGGCTAGTGCACTTCTCCAGATTCCTACATGATGCGCAAACAGGCTACTTCCCATATCTTACATGGCGGTACATCGCGCGACGGCTAAGCGTACTTAGTCGGAGATGTTGATGATGTCCTTGGCCCTACCAAGGGTGAGGCGTAGCGAGGCTGGAGACTCAACTTCCTCCTCGCTAATAGGTTCCATATGAGTAGTGCTGCGCCGAGCAGAAGGAGCGGGTGCCAGGGGCGGAATAACACGAATAGGAGTCGGCGTGAGAGGCGGAGCAGTGTGCGCTGGAGTGGGCACAATGACCTGGTTGAACTCCTCAGCAGAAGGCAGGCGACGAGCGGGTGCATAAGATGCTGATGATGAGGCATAAGTCAGTGGCGGTGCTGTGGGCAGGAGCTCCCTCCTGTTGGCAGCACAGCCATGGACTGAGTCCATGCGGGCGGCTACGAAGTCGTCCACCAAGTTGTCGAAGGCGGCCTCCAGAGCCCGAAGATACTCAATAAGCATCTCGAAGGCCTCGTCTCGTTCTCCTCTGGGGCAGGAGTATGCGTAGTGACAGGTGTAAGGCACGTGGCATGGAAGATAGCGGTAGCGACGAGCCTTCATCACGGGAAGGACATCCCTGAGGCGAGCTATCGACTCGCGGGCTGCCATCTGGATAGCATGCTTCTCCGTGGGCATGGCTCTTCCCACGAACCGGAAGCGGCGTAACTCACCACGACCTCCCCTGAATTGCACCGAGGCCTGGTGCATGGTCAGACTGTCGTTGACTTTATGCTGGCAAAGAGAGACGACTGGGCGTACAGATGGCCCCATCGCGACCTGAACGATGAAGGATAGAAGCTTGACGAACCCATCGGGTACGTTGGCGAAGGACTGAGACTCGCAGCTGTTGTCGGCCATCTACAAAAGTAGGCAAAAATTCTGATTGGTCAGATCATAAATATATGCTGACTGTCAGAAAAATGACTACCATTGCAAAAATACAGTTTAGCTCGAACATGCTAATAACCAATTAGCGGTCGCACCTAGTGGCTTCCTACAGTCAGCCTGGCTCTGGTACCAAGCTTGTCACGACCGGTTTTCCAATAAAAATATTTATTGAGAAACCAATCTTAAAATCCAGTTTGAGATAATACCTCCTCACTGGTAGACAAACACTTGATACAATAAGCCAGTAGCATGAAATATATTACAGGGTTGAGCTGGGGATGCTCAAAAATTTATTACAACGCGCCAATAATTATACATAAAGGCGAATATGGAACAAGGGAGTGGTGGCATACTACTGACTCGCAAATAGGGTAGTGGTGGAGTAACACAGTGGGAGTGGATAAAGTGGCTCTCAAACTAACATCTCATCGAGCGTCGGAGTGAGGCTCAATGAATTTATTCGGGTTGCGGAAGCGGTTATGATATAGTGACCAAGTCCAGGGTCGCACGAGACTGACTGGGATCCCTTTAGGCGTCGGACTCGCTATCGAACTCTTCATCCATGAGATCACCTTCGTCAGCATCTGGCCAAATCAACAAGCCAGTGAGTACTTTGAAAGTACTCACAAGATAGTTAAAACGTAAGATATAACAAATGCATGCATGAATGAGTCATGATTAATTCAACAGGAATATAAAAGAAAACCGGTCGGGTGTCTGAAGCGACGCCTCGAAGGGTGAATAATCAAATAAACAGAAATGCCATAGTCGGGCGTCTGAGCGACACCACATAAAGGGCTTTAAAAGAAATGCCACAGTCGGGCGTCTGAGCGACACCACATAAAGGGCTTTAAAATAAATGCCACAGTCGGGCGTCTGAGCGACACCACATAAAGGGCTTTAAAAGAAATGCCACAGTCGGGCGTCTGAGCGACACCACATAAAGGGCTTTAAAAAAAATGCCACAGTCGGGCGTCTGAGCGACACCACATAAAGGGCTTTAAAAGAAATGCCACAGTCGGGCGTTTGAGCGACACCACATAAAGGGCTTTCAAAGAAATGCCACAGTCGGGCGTCTGAGCGACACCACATAAAGGGCTTTAAAAGACAAGGAAATAACATTCATAAATATTCAACTCTTAAAAATAAACGGGTTAGTCCATCCACAAGAATAAACATGTAACCGGTCTTAGTGCTCATGTGTCCCACCGGATAATCTGTCACCAAAACTGGCACTTGTAAGTTAGTACGGATCTTGTATATGGATAGGAAAGTTTGAAGATATATGACTCTGCAGAGTTTGTACAAAAAATTCCCACAGTTAACGGATTTCCGTAGTCACGAGGACTAGTTCCGTTTACGGTATTTCGGAAGAAAACACAGCTGACCAGTACACACCCATCCAACCTCTCGATGCCAGGAATCACCCTAGACATTGTCCAAGAAAAACTTTTGAGACGGGGAGATCACAATCTCGAATAGCATGGGATCAAATTTTATATACGCGCGCTCTAAGGGGTGCCCCCCTCTCAGTCCCAACCGGAAACACCCATGCCCCCTGACCGGATGACTGGCTTTAATCCAGGGCCATGGAACCATCATCCCGGCCTCTCCTTTTTGGTGTATACCAGGAAAGCGGTTTGCAACTTACTACACCATATCTCTTACGAGACACATGTGGTAGTACAGGGAAAGGAAATGGATATGAACCCAACCGATACGGGTTGGTACTGAAGTCAACTTGCATGGCATAAGACTGGCATGCTACAACACTGCCATCTTACCCACCTTTCTTGCCAACACATGGCCTTGCATACTCACATCCAACAATGTATGGTTCATCAAACTTACTTGTCTCAACAATGCATAATTAACAGTTCATCGGTATGCTCCACAACATGCCATGAAACTAACTAAATGAAAAACATGCCAAGACACTCATCATATCAAAAGTTCAAACATGCTTGCCTGGTTCAGAGTAGTCGGAGTCTATCTCGGTGAAGTTTACGGTCCCGTCACCTCCGTCGTTATCTACGGTATAAAGAGGATATACGCACTATCGTAAATACCAAGAGGTGCACAGAAATAAATCCAAGAAATTTTCAAATAAATCTGATAAAAAACTAGACAAAGTTTTGAAGAGAACAAAAAAGAATCATTCAAAAATATGCTTCTGTTAAAAAGTTATAAAGGTTTTTGCCCAGGGACCCATCTGTAATGAAACAGAAACTTCCCAGGGTTTTATTTATAAAAACAGAAAACGCTTCAGCCTCAATTACGCCATCTCAGAGAGGAAAGCGTATTTTGCCCGAATGCGCTTTCCGAAAACGATTCGAAAAAAGAGAGAAACCTGACGGGGCGGCCCCACCCGTCGGGTTTGAAAACTGGACGGCGCTTTTGGCGCCAGAGAGCCACGGCGATCGCCGGCGGCGATCCACGGTGAGGCAGGGGGATCAGAGGTTACCTCCGTGCTCAGGGTGTTGTTCCGTGTCGGGTGGTGGTCGTGGTGGTCGCCGGCGTGCACTGTGTCGACGGTGGCCCTTGCTCCGGCGGACGGCGGTTCGGACGAGGGTGAAGCTCGCCGGAGAGGGATGCAATGGTCAAATTGAGGTGGGGGTCAAGTATCTGGTAGCTAGAGGAGGTGCTTGACGGAGTTTGGGCGCCGGAGATGACCTCACCGCAGTGAATCGAGCTGGAGGCCGAGGCGGAACGGAGTGGCCGGAGTTGGGGGAGGAGACCTCCTCGAGGCCCTCCTAGTGGCCTGGCGGGGCGTTGGTGAAGTGCAGAGGTGGTGTGAGCTCGAGGGGGAACTCGAGATCTCCTTTTATAGGCGATCCGAGGCGGTGGCCGTGAACGGAGTTTTCTGGCGAAGGATTACGGCGGTGCAGTGCTTGGTCGGGAGAGTTTAGGAGTTGAGCGCCGTCGTGGAGGTCCACTGAGTCTGTTTAGGTGCCAACGGCGTCGGGTTTTGCTTGCTGAGGTGGAGTTCGACGGAACGGGGCAGCGCGGGTCCGTCGGCGGCACAGAGCATGCTCTGTGCGTGCCGCGCCACGGCGGCTGTGCTGCATGCGTGCGCTGGCGTGGAGAGGGCCACGCGGCGTCACCAGGGAGCTTGGGCGGCGTTGAACGGTGTTGCGCCGCCATTCTGCCCCCTGTCGACCGCTACGGCGGTTCGGCCGCCGCAAGACACGCCGGCGCAGGCGGGCCAGGGCGCCACTGACGCCGGGAAGCTACCAAGCGCGCGTGCGGGGCTTCGGACAAGCAAGCCAGGCGGCGAGCAACGTGCCAAAGGCACTGTGAGCATGTGACTGCACTTCTCTGACGAAGATCGACACTGAAACTGAATTTGACTGAAAGTGTCTGAAACAGTGCATGCAAGGTGTTCGACAGAATGTTTCTGGCTTGTAGGAATTTTTCCTTGGGCTGATTTTTGGTAGAGTGGCTTCACATTGCTCTAGTAGGCTGTCTGATTTTTGGTGGAATTTTTGGATAAGTGTAGATATGAATTTCACCAAATTGGCAAATCTGGTCCAAACTTGCAGGGAGTGTAAGTTGAAAATTTGAAAAGGAGATGAGTGGATCAAGATAGTTCTGTGTTGTGGGTACAAAGGACTAGCCAGTAGAGTTGGTTTGACATCCAAATACAAATTCTACAAGGTACTTGCTTTGTAAATGGGTCAGGTTCAAATTAGAGATCAGAAAAGATTTGAGAGATGAAATAATCAAAATAAAATCCAAAACTTGTTTGGATGAGTTGGGATAGGGAATTTGGGTTGTTATCAAGGAGGAGAGGAGGTGTTGGAGTGGTTTTACCTCATGGACAAAAATACAAGATCATGGGTGGTTATCAAAAGAAAGAAGATCCCAAATTTTTCATAGAGTTTTCTTTTCAAAAAGAAAAGATTGAACTCCAAAAATAATTTGAGAAGAGAACCAACAGAGGAGAAGTTTTAAAAAGGGTCAAACCCAAGGTTTGAAGAAGAAGACAGTAATAACAATCCTAGCCAAAGAAAAAGATTTTTAAGAGGATTGTTTTTCTGAAATTTTTTTGAAAGGCCTCAACCACAAAAGAAAAACCAGCAAGGTTTTTTTTGTTAAAACCCAAATAAAATTTTTGGAGTGTCACAGTGTGGGTGAGTGGAGTGGAGGGATGGCCTGGCCAGCGGTGGGAGTAGTATGGGGGCGGTGAGGCCTCCGCGGCAGCACAGCCGGCCACGAAAGGCAGGAGCAGGCGGCACGACCGGCGCTGCTTTGGGCGGCTGGAGCAAGAAGACCAGAGGTTGAAGAAGCACTACGGTCGTTGGATGGACATCGTACGGTCAATGGAGCTAGAATCGTGCATATTGACTAAGTTGACAAAGCCCTTCATCCCCGTCCACTTAGTAGGCCCACTATACTGGGTCCCAGCTAGCAGGGGGGTATTCTTTTTTTGTGCGTAATAAGGAGGCACTTCCTTGCGTGCGAAGATATAGCTGATGGGTCCAAGCTGTTAGCGGCGGTAACGTTTTTTTCGCGAAATACAGAGGCCGTTTCGGTGGGTCCCAGATGTCAGGTGGAGGAAATCATTATTTTGTGCGTAATAAGGAGGCATTTCCTTGCGTGCGGCCGTGGACCCAGCTGTCAGCCTCTCCACGTACAATTCACTTCAGATGCATGTCGGTCGTTGACCATGCTGACCACGCCACGTCGAGAGCACCAGGGCGGTGGACGACGGCGAGGCCTAGGAAGGGAACGACACGGAGGCAGGGAAGACTTGGCCGTTGTTTTTGTTTCCCACGCGGAGGGGAGTACGACTGTACAAGGGTTTACTGGTTCGTCTGCCGTCGCCGGAGAATAACAGCAGGTGTGGGTGAGTAGAGGAATGGCTAGGCCAGCGATGGGAGTACGGTGGGGCGGTGAGGCCTGCGCGGCAGCACAGCTGGCCGCGGGGAGGAGGGAGCAGGCAGTCTCGTCGGCGCTTGTTTGAGCGGCTGGAGCAGGAAGGGCAGAGATTGAAGAAGCACAACGGTCGTTGGATGGACATCCAACAGTATACAGGCCATCTGTGGAAAGCCGCAAATCTGTGGAAAACAGCATACAGCCCATCTGCCATTATTTCAAATAATTTACAGCCCATTTGCTAATTCTTATGGGTTTTTTCGAGCCCATATTCTTTATGTTAGCATTACAGCCCATATTGTGGCCACGGTTAAAAAATTATACGAAATTTTGCATATGTCGGTGCGGTCTGAACTGTTTTTAATCCCGAAATTTCGAGTCACATTCAGACTGATTTTAAAAATAAATGTATATCAATACAAAATCCAATAAGTTGTCCACGCATAAAAATCAATGCAATTTAAAATCTCGAAATGAAAAAATGATATTTGAAAATAATTGTCGGTTTGATGTGTTTTAAAAATGTACAGCCCATTTCTCAGTACTGATAGGCCAATGTCCTCGTCTTGAAAGATTTGCAGCCCAACAGGCCTGATAAAGCGACTTACTTAACAAATCACAAAAAAACTGGGCTAGCCATTTTTAGAAAGAAAAAAAACTACTGGGTTGGTCTGTAGTAAACATAAAAGAAAAGGCTGTCTAGACAGGCCAGAGTGTCCCGCACAGCCCAGTTGACACCCTGCTTCCGTCTCAAAAACTAATTAGATAAATGCCACTTCAATTATGGCGATTCATAAAAATGCCACTGCAATTTCCAAACTTTGAAAAATGCCACTGCAATTTTTGCAAACTTTGAAAAACTCCACTGCAGTTTGCAAACTTTGAAAAACGCCACTCCAGACTTCGAAAAATGCCACTAGAAATGGCATGAAATGGCATTTTTCAAAGTTTGGAAATTGCAGTGGCATTTCTCGGATACACCAGATTTGGAGTGGCATTTATCAAATTAACCCAAAACAAAAATAACTGGGCGAGCTGCTGGGTCCCTGGTGTCAGCCGCTCGTTGTGCAATTCTCTCGTTTATTGACTACGTTGACAATGGCATGGGACCCACATGTCAGAAATCCACTAGGAGGAGCCATTTTTTATTGGCTTGAAATAAGGAGGCACTTGCTTGCGTACGAGCTTGTCAGTTTCTTCAGAGGTAGGCATTTTTATTCAATAAACTGCCACTTCGCATCTTGCGTCACAAATAAAACTGCAAGGAGCGCATTTGTAGGCTAGCTAGTGATCGATCAGTAACTTGTAAACACTGAACAAACAGAAATAAGTAATTGTTAATGCATCTCAATGATTCACAGATCATATACAAATATGTAGCTCCAAAAGCAAAGACCAGCCACTTCGGATCTTGCGTCGCAACTAAAACTAACTAGTACGATTCCCATACATAAGATCAACATGTTAATGCATCTCAATGACTCACAGATCATATACAAATATGTAGCTCCAAAAGAAAAGATCTAGAAAAAACATCTGTTCTTCCTACTAACATGGATACTTCTATTGGCCAACATTCAGTACAGACTGAAAGACAAATTTGTTTGCGAAGTCTACAATTCCTTTTGCAAACGTAAGTGGTTTCACCAATAGCTGGAACCATGAGAATGAACCAGACATGATGGAGGAACATGCACTGCAATATGATTTGGTCTTTCCTCGGTCACACTGTGAGACTATTTTCGGAATACAAACTTTAACTTAGGCAAAATGATGCCCATTGTATAATCAGACCAAAGCAATGAAGCACCTAGTGTTGGCCAATAAATAGTACAGTACTACTTTTCTGCAGTCCATGAAGTGAATATCCAATCCTTCTGTGTCTATTTTCAAATGACACTGCATGCAGTGACTATACTATTCTCTTGTGCAGTTCAACCAAAATTGCGGGCACTTTGTTGGTTTGCCAAATAGCAACGGGCAGACATCTCTGTCTGCACAAATATCAAGCAGCTAGTAAACATATACCACACCTTGTATTTTCGGTTTAAACATGTCTCTTCCGATTAGCATCTGTCATGTTCTGCACTGGACAATCTGATACAGTTATGTTTTGCCCTGGACAATTTCATACTGAATTGATTTGCTGGTTCAGAGCAGAAATATAGCGCCTATTCTTCATCAGACCAAGGATATCCATGTTCGCAGTGATGAAAGAGGTGAAATCGATACAACCGAAATTGAGCATCCAACCATTGAATCATGTCCTGCACCTCCAATGTAGGTCCACCCTGCCAATAAATTCACATGCAAACCACTAGTGTTACTATCTAATGACAGTACGAAAAGAGCAGCAAGATAGTAGCAAACCATGTACCTTCGTAATGAACAGCTCATAGTGCCACCAATTGGATATAAAGGTTGGGAAAAAAACATGCTCCTAATGTTGAACCAGTTGGACTTTTTGTGCAGTTCCACTAAAATCGAGCATCCCTGTTTGCATAGATATTGAAAGTGTGATTACTCTAAAAGTGGCACTAGTTGAAGCATAGACTCACAAATATAAGCATTCCAATTTCTTAATGGGAAAAGGTAGCAAGACTGTTTCTAACCACATGTTTGAAGGAATAAATAAAGCAACAACGGCTGATGTCAGGAAGGCATACATACAGTAGTTTTTTCTGAAAAACTGAGCCATTCCTGACCTTTCCTCTTCTTTTAAGCAAATTTTGTGTAGTTCTACTAAAATAAAATGCCATCACCGCCTTGACAATTCAGTGACACTGTACAAAAGGAAATGACTTAACATTACATCGTGATGTCAGGTATGTAGTCGACAGGCATTAGAGACAAACATACAGACCTCCTCAAGACAACAGCCGGAGGAGGAGGTGCCCACTCTTGACCTTTCCTCTTGTCTTCATAATTGTCTATGCAGTTTAACCAAAATAAAATGACATCAGCGCCTTGGCATTTTGGTGACACTGTACAAAAAAAATTAACTTATCTCATGAAAGTGAGGTATGTAATCTATAAGCATTAACAGTGCAAAAATCTGACGGGAGTAACAAGTTTCATCGTTGGTATACTGGCTGTGCAACAGCATTAGAATGCCTTATAGCTGAAAATCTTTAATAAACAGCTAACCCTGAAATAATCCAGTGACATTAAATGGCATTGCTTAAATTTATGGGTGGCATTAGACTGAGAGCGGCATTAGTTAAATGTGGCATCACTTTAGCAGTAACATTGCTTGACTTGACTGCTGGCGTTATACTAACAGCAAAAAAAGTAGCAATAAGAGCATGGGGGCACCAGTACGATGTACCTCCACGGACGCAGAGTGGTGAGGGAGGTATGGTTGCCCAGAGCAAAAAATATCCAGGCAGCATATGTGGATTACGGTCCCATTTTTGTTCTCTTTAGCCACCTTTTTCCTATGCAAGGACAACAAACCGATCGACCTGGTCATTCTCTATTGCGTTGTCATGCCTTTCTACCCTTCTTCAACCAAGAGACACGAGACTCGTTCCTTAGCTACTGATTTTCCCCTTTTCAACCTAGATGTGGGTTCGATGCCTACTCTCTTGGACAGTACAGTCTCCCTTCCTTTTCTTATTCAACCCAGACATGGATTAGTCTGCATGAAGTAGGGTTTCCTTTAATAGTGCAAATTATGGTTTTCGTCTGCGTGGCCAGCAGAGTAGAGGATAGCAAATTGGGAAGATGGTGGAGTGGGAAAAGATCCACATGCAACGACGTAGCAGATGGGGCAATAGAACAAGGTTATGGCTCAAAAAGAGGTAACATACCTGAGGGTCAGCGGGAAGTGGCTTCGCTCGTGGTCGTCGTCCTCCGCAAACACTACGGCAGCAAGCTTGGGGACGGAGGCCATTGTGACGCCCCGTTACGTCCAACAGAGTCAGGCGTAACGGAAGCCGTCACTTCAGAGTTGCGCCAGGATCAGTTAAGGAGAACAGTATCATGTACAAGACGGAGCAGCTGCCATGAGTAGGCAAGCTTTTATTACATAGACACCTCAAGTGTCGACTAAGCCTAAGCGGCCATGACGATAGATCGTCATCCGCCTCTAGTACGAGCCTTTTAGACCAACCATGGAGGGCATCTACTCTTCATAGCCTTGATTGTCGACTTCCTCATAACCATACTCCACTTCAGAATAACCGAAGTCGTTAAGATGACCAGACTCATCATAAGTACCATTCTCTATCGCCTCGGAGTTCTCATAACTCTCTTGCTCTGAAAAACAACATAAGTGCAGCTGAGTACGTATAAAATATGTACTCCGCAAGTCGCCAGGAAAAGTGGATGCATGAGTTTTTAAAGAGGAAAAAAAACTTTATCGGTCATGTCTACCACCACCGAGCCATTATCTCAAAATACTATGTAGGTAGATATATTTTCCCTTAACCCATTTTGTTGAAAACTAAATTTTATTCATAAAATCTACTGGCGACAGAGCGACGTGGGATCTTACATCCTGTGTTAGAGGAAAACCCACACGACGCACTTTCAAACCCGGAAGCTGGGAGTGATATCACATTTACTCTGATCAGAGGTGTACTGCTTTTCCCATAGCATCACTTGGTCCAAGTCGTCCATGCGCTACCCGTGCGCACGACTAGACCAAGGAACCAAAACCTTTTACCAGCCTGTACACTACCTCTGCTTTTCCACCTTGCCTTACTAAAGGCCCGCGGGTCGAGACCCCTGACCGGCGGTCTCGCCCTAGGGTGACTTTACCTACCCGGCTACAGCCACCTTCTCACCCATGCAGAGGCAGCTACTTGGCATGGATAGTCGGTTCAGCCCGTCCCATTCCAGGTCTATGGTCAGTACGGTTTGCGCCGCTTTTGAAGTAAGCGCCAGTTGGTTGTGTCCTAATGTGATATCCTATGTAGAGGAGCCCGCCATCCAAGCCAACCCTACCCGGGTCGCCTTCATCAACATGAGCTCCCCTACCCACCAAATATTTATTTATAATGTAACCCTGCCCGGGTCACAACTACTTAATACAGATACTTCACCTGATCTGATCCAATTGCCAAATCAGTGGGTCCACCTGATCCGAATCTCATTTCATTTATGGAAAATATTTATTTTTAATTCTTATGCAAAATTTTAGAAATGACCCATGGCCTGGAAAACATTTATCAAGACATGGTCAAGGAGATGACGACTTGCCGGAGCGTTCCGACCAACTCGGAACCACCAGATGTGGGTCCTATGAGTCCGAGACCGACTCCTGATAATTATTTCACAAAGAAATTTATATTTTCCTTAATCAAGATCCAAGCATCAAGCAACACTTCCATACGGTGCAATCAATTTTAATTAAAGAGGTAATGATACGTGCTAGTGTGTAGTTAGAAGCAAAATGCATACATCACATCAAGAGGTAGTACGCACGTGCACATCACAAAGAGCAAACAAGCAAGCTCAAAAGGAAAAACGTGTTTGGTAGTGTATAGCAAAGCTGGTCGAACGCAACCCCAGGAGAAATATTCTTTTCTTGAACTAGTCATCTACCCCAACTCTCTTCCTCTCCCTCACTGTCACTGGTCCGCTCAACCACGAACAGAACTAACCCCATCTCTCTCTCCCCAACTACAGAGCAGGCCGCCGCCGGCTCGATCTGCCACTTCCGGCCATCTCCGGCGACGCCGCGGACACCAACGGATTCCCCTCGTCTCCTTCTACCAATTCCCCCCATTTATTTGATCCACCGCCGCCTAAATCGTCGCCACCATCTAACCCCAGCGCCGTCTGCATCGGGTCCGATGGGTTCACCACCGGACGCAGCAGCAATGGCATATCCCTGCCTACAACTTCCTCCAGCAGAGCTGCACGCATGAGGCGTGCAACTACGGCCGTCAGGTGCGAGCGGCTTCACCGGCGCGGCTCCGGCAAGATGGCCGCTACCAGCGCCCGGCTCGCCTTTGTCTACTACTACTAGTGTAAGTGCCAGTCCAAATTCCTCTCTGTGCAGTGTTCTTGCTTCTACTGCAAGTGTTTGTGCCGTGACTCCCCTTACTGCCATGCTTCTTGTTAATCTCAAGACCAAGGAATTAATCAAGCTTTACTCTTGTGGTGTGGACGTGGTCTGCAGATTTGCTCCATATTGTTTATCATTATTTTTGGCTCTACTATGCTAGCCCTGCACTACTATGATTCTTTCTATTAAGCTCAAAATTAGGAATTAACCAGTGAATCCCCACTATTAAAGGCTTACTACAAATCTATGAGTGGCAAGTTAATTGCTTGTGATGGTTAGGTGCTGCCACAAATTAAATCTAAGTATTCCTACTGTGTGTGCGCGCACACTCCTCTCTGAACCCCACAAACAACCAAGTGAGCAGCAACATTGATAGACTCAAATTATACTAAGGGAAACCGGAAAAAGTGAGTGAGATATTCTAGCAAGATTTCATTTGTGCAAAAGTTAAATGGGTTATTTTCCGGTACAGGGTATGTGCAAGTGAGACATACCATCTTGAGATTTATTTCTTAACAGAATATTAACCAACCAATGTTTACTGAAAATGACAGTGGTCAAGTAGCATACACAGATTGTTTGGCCCCAAAGCTACACATGCAATCTTAATAATGGGTTAATTTCTAAGATTTAATTCTTAGCATGTCAGTTCTAATACAAGGTAGAGATGAACACACACATAGATTTTCTTTTACAGCTACACATGAATCACAGAACTGCAATGTCTTTGTTTTCCTCCATCTACTTTATGTTTTTTTTTCACTAACTATTGTTTCTCTTTTTACAGCAAGGTAACTAGAGTCCAGAAGATCAGGTGTTCATGTTCTAAGCAAAGGTAAAGATGGATCAAGGTCCCAAGCATCAAGCAAACAGAGCTGCAAAAGCAAGGTACTTGAATAGTACCTGATCGCAACTCAGCATTCGACCAAAAGAGTGGATGGGGATGGTGGGAAGAGCTTGGTTCTCTCTCTTGTGCGTGTTGTGTGCAGTAGAGGAAGTGAAAGGTGAAAGGTGCAGGCTGCTATTTATAGTAGTGGAGGATGCTATGTCGGTTTGGTAAAATGGAGCAGGTGGCTGGCATGCATGGTTGCATGGGCATGCAAGGCTCCACTTGTAATCATGTGAGCTGTACAATGGACAAGTGTGTAGTGCTTGGTTGGACATTACTCCCCGTTTCCAAATAATTGTCTTTCTAGCCATTTCAAATGGAATACAACATACGGATGTATGTAGACATGTTTTAGAGTGTAGGTTCACTCATTTTGCTATGTATGTAGTCACTTATTGAAATCTCTAGAAAGACAATTATTTAGGAACGGAGGGAGTAGTTGGCATTTTCTTCATGCCTAAGTATATGGCCTATTAGTTGTTTGTAAAATTTTAATTTTACATTGGGCTCAAGAAACATTGTAAAAAAAACACATCAAAGATTGGTTGCGATCCAATCAATATCCTGGATGTTGTTCGTGGCGATTCTAATATGTATTTAGCAATATGGATGTATTCTACTATCGTAAAAAAGACCGTTATATTTGTTTGAGGATTTTTACATTGCTTCTTCTGTGTGTAAAATGAGACAACAGTTCAACTCTAAATTTGCAAACTATAAGAAGGTTTGGGGAAGAAACATTGTAGAAGGCTACATACTAAATTTTTGGATGCATATTTTTTTTAATAATGGTGTTGTCATTAGTTGTAATCATTCAACTGATTATGCCTTGCGAGACTGATGTATTCTGACGCCATCAAAAATACCGTTATCTAATTTTGAGGGTTTTTACAGCCATCCCGCGCGGGCGCTAGGTCTGAGAGGATGGCTTTGTCGTCAGTGCGTGACCTCGCTCGTCGACGACGAGTGCGTCAACGCTGCACGTCCTTCTCTTCCCCGGCGGATCTATGACCACCGGTGAGGAGGGAGAGAGGGGTCGTCTTTTTTAGATCTGGAGTGAGGGTGGTAGTGTGAGAAGCAAGTGGGCAGCCCTTAGCAAGAAAGCGCTGAAGCTCCAGCCTATATATCTTTTTTATACTACTAGTACTGGAGGTGGGGTAGTGGTAGAGTAGTTTATATTTTCTTTGCATATAGTACCAGTTAGTCGTGCTTCAAAACTGACCGGCACGCCATTAAAAAAATAAAGGTCGATAACTAATGCGGCACCTCAGGACAACGCGGCCAGATCGCATTTTGCACGAGAAATTACACACCATGTTTCGTTGACATGTGGTCCCGTTCCAACATATCAGTGAGACGACGGCGAGTAGTAGGAGTATTTCCGAACGGACGTGTAGGCCGGGGCGCCTCTTCGTGAACCGTGGCAAACTCGCAACCGTCCACCGACTCTTCGCCTTTCCCTCTCGATTTGGAACTGCTGTCGCACGCTCTTCCTCTCCCTCCTCCATTTTCCTTCAGCCCTTCACCTTTTCTTCTCCCATTGTTCGATCATCTTCTCCATGGAGGGAACAGGCCGGAAACGACCCCGTTATTCTTGCCCCGATCTGAAAGATGACGTGGTGGAGGAACTCATTGATCGGTGCGACGTCATCACCTCGGCTAGCATGGCAGGTTCGTTCAAGCCCATTCTCGACTCAACTAATAACATCATTGCAAGGAACCCAAGGGTCAAGGAGCGGTTTGATCTCCCCTATCTTGTTCGTCGTGACCCTGATGACTGGCGCCGGCATGACGGAGGCCTCGCCCTGTGCAAGTTGATGCCGCTTGATAATGATACGTGTGATGTTAAGACGCCATCGCTTGAGGGCAAGGCTTGGGCGGGCGCAAATGGAGATTGGGTTGTTTACATTGTGTCCAACTGCGAGTGGGAACTTGTGAATGTGTACACTTGTCACCGAGTTCCACTTCCAAAAATCTCAACACACTGCCTAGAGATTGAGCACACCGGTAATGTACGCACGTTCAAATATGATCATGGTGACTGTCTTCTACAGAAGATAGCAATTTGTCGAGTTCCCAACCACTCTTGGAATTACAAAAACTATGATGTTGTTGCTATCTTCGACAAGCTTGTTGCCGTCCTTGATGGTTTGTCTCGATGGATATTGCTCAAAAATCAGTTTCTGTGCACGAAGGAGTACTGTGATGCAATTGAATATGAGGGCCTTGTGTTTGCTTGCACCACTCGTGGCACTCTTTATGCATGGCATCCTCGTTGTTTCGGTACGTTTGTCTTCCACTGTAATTATAATTGTTTCATCCACATGCATGCGGGTTAGCAAGTTTCCCTTTACCAATTAACCTTCCTCTTGTGTTTCCAAGGTCCTCTGAACATCCCACCACCTATACTTGAAGATTTTTATAACCAAGGGGGAGATGTCGATGGTGATGATCACGAGCAGCGCCGATATACTCTGTGGCGCGTGGCAACTAATTCCGATGGATCACCTCTTCTTGTGTGTATACAGCCCACTGATGATGTTACTGCTAAGGAAGCAGATGTAGTCTCCCATGGTCGCACTCTCCGGACCTATTCCAACACCCGTTGCATGGTATTCGGGATGGATACTAGTGTGTTAGCGCCAACTCCTTCTCCCAGGCACAGAATTGATAGTCTTGGAGAAAACTCGCTCTTCCTTGGACAAAGCTATCCGATGATGGTGAAAGGCGATCCAACTGATGTTGACACATTTATGAGAAGCAACTGTGTCTATACCTCGGACATTTGGGTGGTTCGCTACCCTGGTACTGATATAGTAGGCCGCTTTAGCCTGGATGATCAGTCCTGCATTGGTCTCCAGATCGACAACGGATGGCCCATCCCAGAGAATCACTTGTGGTTCAAACAAAGCGTTTCCAACGCCGAGGAATGGTTGAGTTGAAGTTCATTTCATGGCTTGTTATTTGTTGCGTGGTGAAAACTCTAGTATTTATAATGTATCCTCGTTGTCGATGTGGGTTGATGACTTGTTGTTCTATGTAATAAAATGATATGCCTGTGATAAACTTACTGTACTAAATTTATGAATGGCTTTCGAGTCGCTTCTCTGAGTGAGTGGTGCGACGAGGCAAAAAAATATTTTCCGAATGCATAATTGTACGTGCATTGCAACAGGTTATCGGATGAGGCCAATCAACAATAGTAGTACACTATTTGTACTAGCTTCACATGCTTCGCGCGTCGGGCGGGTGTTTTTACTGTAGCCATATGTTAATGTGTTCGTCGTACGTAACCAGCACCTCGAATCCTCGATATACTAGTAGTATAGTCTATAGTAGGAGTAAGTAGTAGGAGTAGTAGGGTGGCATGGGCCAGAACAAGCATTCACGTCCAGGAGTACGGCACACGCCACCACCATGACATCCATCTGACACCATATTATTTCTTGGAGTCCGTGCGAGAGCAATCTCTTCAACCTCGTCGTTTCTCTAACTTCAGCCATCGCGTGGCGGGCGAGGTGGGGGTTTGCCGATAGTCGGTTTCCTTAACTGCGGTCCCACTTGTAAGGCCAACTCCAACGCACGACCCCAAATGGACCTCCGTTTTGCACGAACTCCAACAATAATTTTGACTAGAAAAGCAAGACTAAAGAAAACAAGAACCACAAGAATACATTTTACTACTCTTGTAGTAAGTTGGATTAGTGCCTTCTCGATGCATTCATTGTTGATCTGCGAAGGCTCGATCTAGCGTGCTTCTTTCTTCTTCGAGTGTAAAGAAGTAGACGTTGCTTTCTCGCATCTAGTCTCATGTCTAGCCTCTATTCTATACTAGCTAAAAGTGATAGAACATCTACTAAATTGTGCTCTATCAATATATGGATGTACTCTTCTTCCCAATATAAAAACTTGCATCCATTCTACTCCCTCCATTGCACAATACATGCCTTCTATTTGTCAAAATATATATGTATCTAGACATGTCTTAGTATATAGCTAGGTACATCCATTCTACTCCCTCTGTTGCACAATACATGCCTTCTATTTGTCAAAATATATATGTATCTAGACATGTCTTAGTATATAGCTAGGTACATCCATTCTACTCCCTCCGTTGCACAATACATGCCTTCTATTTGTCAAAATATATATGTATCTAGACATGTCTTAGTATATAGGTACATCCATTTTTTGACAAATGGAAGTCAAGTATTTTGGAACGGAGGGAGTACACAATAAAATTTTTAAGTTAGCACAACTAGTCTAATCCGAGAGCAGAACCGAAGATTTGGTCGGGTTCTTCCTCCTTTTGCCGACACGTGGGACATCCAGCATCCAGGTCGTGTCATGAAAGAAAATAGAGTGGTAGTTGAAGCCATGAGATGTGCATATTGGGTTAAACTGTAAATAGAATCTTACTACTCTTGAGTAACTCCAAAAGCGGCCACCGAAGATCTTTACTGGATTTATTTTTCATCACCAGCACGTCGAGGTGAAAGATGTGCAGGTTCAGTGGGTCCTCTTGCGTTTTCACTGACATGTGGGGCCGCATGTGAGCAAACAAACGATGGGCGTTGCGCTTCCGCTGGCTGGCTGAGAAGAGAGATAGAGGAGGGCTAAGCACGGACTGCAGCAAATTTGTTCTACGTACCTCAATATATGCTCGATATACAGTGGGGTGGCATGGGCCATAACTAGCATTCATGTCTAGCAGTACAGCACACGCCACCCACACGAGTCCCATCCGACACCAATTTTATTGGAGTCCATGCTACAACCATCTCTTCTCCCTCCTGTCCTCTTTTCTCAGCCATCGCGCGGTGGGCGGGGTGGGGGTTTGTCGATAGTCGGTTTGCTCAACTGCGGTCCCACTTGTAAATGAAAATGCAACACCGCACGCATTCCCGCTTGAGCGGCGTGCCGGACCAACCGTGTGGGGGTGCGACGCAAACACGGTAGGCTTTTCCTTTTGAACTCGTAACTTGTAAAATTTGGTTCTGCTCCATGGCGCGACCGATAGATAGAAAATAACGATTTTGCCTAGAGTAATGAGAAGTTTGCTTCTGGCGCCGTTCATGCATGGAGTACGTACGAAAATTATGAAGTTGATGCGAAAGGTAAGATAATTTGTGCGTAGACGTGGGTGATTATGTCAATGGTGTCTTGCTGCGCCAGGCGCTGCGCGGCGAGCGCGACCTCGAGGTGGACATTCTCCGGCGCGACGGCGGGCAGTCGCAGGGCCACCAGTGCGTCGAAGAGGTTGTTACCATAGTGGCCGTTGAGGGTGGCGGGCATCGCAGAGCCTGGGCGCGTCGGCTGGAGGCTTACGTCAAAGTCGTCCGCAAGCTTCTTGACGACGGTGAACTTGTCGAGGAAACCAACGAGGACCTCGTTGAACAAGGAGACGAAGTTGTCGTCCAAGCGGCCCCTCGCCCTGGAGGCCTCAAGCAATACTACCTGCCGGGCCGCAGGCCGGCGTCGTGGACATCACGCACATCGCCTCCATGGGTCTAGCGTAGCTTCTAGTCAACTCATCTTGTGATTTGAGTGATCACTCAGCCCTTGGTTAGCACGCGTAGGTGCGTAGGATTTTGTACTACTCCTCGGCCCTCTACTGCACCTGCCTTTGGCTGTATGATAGGTGGGCCAGCCACCCCCTGGGGCCACGTGTCATTCACCTCCTGACCCGTTTCTCACACGCACCCTGCTAGTGTATATATAGTGGTTTTCTTTTTCTCTCCATATCAACCATTTTATATTGCGTACATGTCATTCAAGAGTGAAATGATGGTTGCTTCTTCCGACTAACTTACTGTGTGATTTGACTGCTCCTTAGTGGCCCCTACACGTACTCCCCCTACGTGTATGCAACAGTCACACGTACACATGGACGCAAAAAAGCGCGCGACGCCCTAATGCATGCATGTCCGAGCACACGACGGAACACACACGGTGATGCTCAAGTGCTCAACCTACACGTGCATGCACACACATACTCAGTCAGGGTGAGCTAGTGACCGTATGAACACCGGAATATATATATATATTGAGCGCAATGAGTGTATTATGAAGTCCACTGACCATATTTTTACAAATATACAGTGACAGGCAGTGTATTTATCTCATTTGAAATTAAGCCATGTTAACCGGAGGGGAGACAGCATGGACTAGCATTACTTTGTTGTGTCCTGTCAACTTGCCGAACGAGGAGAAGGTTGCAGGACGGGAGAAGCTTGCGCGTGGTGGCTCGCATGACAAGGAGACACTTTTGACTAATGCAAGCTCTCCCTCGCTCAGGCGGTGGACGTGCAACAGTTAATTCGGTGTCAGATTGCCAGAAGCATACTACACTATACTACTAGGAACCGGATGGAGGAGCGTTTGCACTCTTTTTATAATTTTAAAATGTGATAAAGCAATCTTCAACACATTTGGTTCTCTTCGAGGGTTCTCACATGTGATAATGGAAGTTGATTGCATGGAACACTCGCCACAATTCTCGCTTAATTCTGGTTCATATCCTGTTACAAATAGTAGCGCTCAGTAGTATTTCCTCTTTTTTTGTTATTCAGCATGTAAACAGGTCAGCAAACCTTGCGGCGCATCTTCGTGCAAACCGTGCTTGCTGCACTTTGAATGTGGCCGAGAGCTGGCTTGATGAAACACCTCGCTTCCTACTTCTTTTTTTGGCTTCCTAGTGACCAGTGTCTTGGCTGATCGTCCTAAGAATGCTTATATATATATGAATAAAGCTCTCTCATTTACCCGCAAAAAAGATTAAGCCATATTAACCGGAAAGGAGGGAGTATGGACTAGCACTACTTTTTGGTGTGTCCCGTCAACTCGCAGAACGAGGAGAAGCTTGCAGGACAAGGTGAAGCTCGCTTACGCTTTTTGACTAATGCAACCTACCCTCGGTGGACATGCATCAGTCCATTCGGTGTCAGGCATACACTGTAGTACCCAACATGCGGAGTACCATCATTGTTCGACTTCACGAAGGGGCGAAGAGCCAAGCGCAGTACTAGTACGCGTACTTGGTTTTGCACCTTCATACTCCCTCCGTCTAGGTGAGTAAGTCACCTTAGGAGTAGCAGCGCGACCTAGGTGGATTTAGATTGGGCGATGAGGAGCACCGGGATGAGCTAAACTTCCAATCACAGCACCGGGACAAAGGAAAGCAAAATCAACATTTAATCCCATGCCTTTCAGCTCTCCATGCAGGCCCACGTACTCCCTAATCAACGCATGCATGCAAAACCGTCTTCAATCTTTTCCCTAATCAACGCACAACCGCAATGCATGCAGTAGTTTCCACGGGGAGGAGAACGAGGCAGCAGAGGGAAACGAGGAGGAAAGAGAGCGCTCGTGAATGAGCCTAGGAGGGGATCGAGGAGAATTCAATGTTACACGCCTTATGGTTTTGGGAAAATCTGGATTTCGTAAGGTGACTTACTCACCTAGACGGAGGGAGTACTACTCCACCCTCCGTCACAGTTTACAGGGCGCGCTTCATTATGATGCATTTCTCTCAATGCATTTCCACCACCAGAGAGACTTTAGACGCGTTTGGTTTAATTCTCAATTAATTAGGGCGTGGTAACCGCAATCAAGTCCACAATTTTCTCTCCATGTACTGTACTACTACGGAGTGCATGCATGTGTGTACCCGGGGTGGAAGCACTGCATGCATGTGTGTACGCATTATTCCCTCTAGTAATAGACGCCGTGCTATAACTACCAATGCTATTTTTCAGGCCGATCGCTAGTCGCCTTGGTCCCACAGATTTTTTTTTCTTTTTTCTAAAGTGCGCTGTATAAACAGTGATGGATGGAGTCGTATGAGCGGATTCAAAGAAGAGTGTATTGATGGTTGCTTCTTCAGAGCAACTTACAGTGGGAAAGGTGGGGCTTATGATTTGACTGCTCATTACTCACTATTAATGCGGCGCAACGACCGGGCTGAGTCTCCCATGCGGTTGTGCACTACCCCCTCGGTTCTTAAATATACTCCAGAGTATTTGTCTTTCTAGAGATTTCAACGAGTGACTACTCAAATATTTTTCTTTTTAGAGATACGGATGTATATAGACATATTTTAGAGTGTAGATTCACTCATTTTGCTCCGTATGTAGTCACTTGTTGAAATCTCTAGAAAGACGAATAAAATATTTAGGAACGGAGGCAGTAGACATACAAGCAAAATGAGTGAATCTACACTCTAAAATATGCTCGTTTGAAATTTGTAAAAAGATAAATATTTAGGAACGAAGGAGTATAATTTTGTGCATGTCACATGGACCCGGATGATGAAGAGGCTTCTGGCAATGCTATCAAGCTTCCATCATTTGTTTACATAATTAACGTACTATACATATAATTTTCCAGCGACATGAAATTGTACAATGGTGTGAGATTTCAGCTTTTGTTTCGCGTGTCTTGCCATCGATGCTCTTTCGGAAACAATAAAAAACTAACTTCCTTGCTAATGCATGTCAATTATTAGCAGATCAGAGCTAATAATTACATCACAACTGAAGACAAAGTTGTGAGAAGGTGTTAAATTAAAATTGATCCATGCTTTCATTGGCAGCAACGTCCCCCTAGCTCTGTCTAAATCAACAAGGCATGTTGGGAATAAAAATAGTTGTCTGGAGCATGCAACATTCCGATCATTTTGTGCAGTTCCACTAAAATAGAGCTGAGCGTCCCTGTTCCAAAGATATCAAGTGTGATTACGATAATAGAGGACCGCTGATGAAACAATAAACACACAAATAGAAGCCGGTCACCTTTGCGGTCTCTCTTAAGACTAACTAGTTGGAGAAGATTAGGCTCGGAGTTGGATGAGGAGGATAGAGCAAAACCAATCTCCCTTTGTGCAGTTGCACTGAAATGTAGAGACGTTGCCCGTGTGGCATTTTAGTACAACTGCACAAAACACTCTTAAGAAAAAAGTGATTTGTGCAGTTCACCAAAAGGTCACAATAGCAACGAGGTGAAATGGATAGCCCTGTTTGCAAAAAAGAGGTAGGAAGGAAACAATTACTGGCCAATAACAGTTGATGACACATGCGACGACAAAAAAGAAGCATATTCCTTGTCCTAAGGGAAGATAACAACACGGTTGTGTTTGTCTAAAATGGTGTGAGGTGAGGACGAGAATGCAATATGGAAAGTACGCCGGACGAGCTACGTTTTGGGCAAAGAACTATGGAATATCCACATGCAGCGACGTGGGAAAATGGGCAGTGGAGCAAGGCCGGAGGGGATACCTGGAGGTCGTCAGGATGTAACTAGGTGAGCGGCGAGGGCGGAATCTGCGAGCAGGTGGCGTAGGCCCTGCCGCGCCGGAGCTTGGTCAGAGAGAACGGCGTGTACCGCAGACCGGGACGTGCTGCCTCGGCGCCGTCGAACGGAGAAACGATGCACTTCCTCCCTTTCCCCCGGCGGACGGGATGCGGCCGGATCAGTGACCAACGATGAGAGAGAGAGAGGCCACCGCACTCCCTTTCCCCCGGCGGACGGGATGCGGCCGGATCAGTGACCAACGGTGAGAGAGAGAGAGGCCACCGCACTCCCTTTCCCCCGAAGGACGGGATGCGTGTCACGACCGGTTTTCCAATAAAAATATTTATTGAGAAACCAATCTTTAGATTCCAGTCTGAGATAAAACCTCCTCACTGGTAGATAACACTTGATACAATAAGCCAGTAGCATGAAATATATTACAGGGTTGAGCTGAGGGTGCTCAACAATTTATTACAAGCGTGCCAATAATTATACATAAAGGCGGATATGACACAAGGGAGTGGTGGCATACTACTGACTCGGAATTTGAGTAATGGTGGAATAACACAGCAGGGTGGATAACGTGGCTCTCAAACTAGCATATCATCGAGCGTCGAGGTGAGGCTCGATGTATTTATTTGGGATGCGGAAGCGGGTATAATATAGTGACCAAATCCAGGGTCGCACGAGACTGACTGGGATTCCTCTAGGCGTCGGACTCGCTATCGAACTCTTCATCCATGAGATCACCTTCGTCAGCATCTGGCCAAATCAACAAGCCAGTGAGCACTTTGAAAGTACTCGCAAGACAGTTCGGACGTAAGATATAAAAAATGCATGCATGAGTGCGTCATGATTAAATCACCAATGCATATTAAAAATATTAGCAGGCAAAGTAAATAAAAAGGGAATCGGCGGTAGTCTGCCTGAAATCCCAACAGAGTATAAAAAGGAAACCGATCGGGTGTCTGAACCGATGCCTCGAAAGGTGAACAAATAAATAAAGGAAAAATCACGCCACAGTCGGTCGTCTGAGAGACACCACTTAAAGGGCTTTAAAAGAAATGCCAAAGTCGGGCGTCTTAGCGACACCACATAAAGGGCTTTAAAAGAAATGCCACAGTTGGGCGTCTTAGGACACCACATAAATGGCATTAAAAGAAATGCCACAGTCGGGCATCTTAGCGACACCACATAAAGGGCTTTAAAAGAAATGCCACAGTCGGGCGTCTTAGCGACACCACATAAAGGGCTTTAAAAGAAATGCCACAGTTGGGCGTCTTAGCGACACCACATAAAGGGCTTTAAAAGAAATGCCACAGTCGGGCGTCTTAGCGACACCACAAAAAGGGCTTTAAAAAAATGCCACAGTCGGGCGTCTTAGCGACACCTCATAAAGGGCTTTAAAAGAAAGTAAGAAATAACAATGCCTCAGTCGGACGTCTAAGCGACATCGCAGAAAGGGCTTTCTTCATGAAGGAAAAACAATACTCATGATAAGCAATTAACTCAAGATAATAAACGGGTTAGTCCATCCACAGGAATAAACATTTAACCGGACTTAGCACCCATGTGATTCACCGGAGTATCTGTCACCCAAAACTGGCACATGTCAAAATAAGATAGCATAGAACTTGGAAGATGATTTGAAGATTTGTGACTCTGCAGAGTTGTGTACCAAAATTACCCACAGTTAACGGATTTCCGTAGTCACGAAGGACTAGTTCCGTTTACGGTATTTCGGAAGAAAACACAGCTAACCAGTACACACCCATCATACCTCTCGATGTCAGGAATCACCCTAGACATCGTCCAAGAAAAAACTTTGAGACGGGGAGATCACAATCTCGAATAGCATGGGATCGAATTTATATACGCGCGCTCTAAGGGGTGCCCCCTCTCGGTCCCAACCGGAAACACCCATGCCCCCTGACCGGATGACTGGCTTTAATCCAGGGCCATGGAACCATCATCCCGGCCTCTCCTTTTGGTGTGTACCAGGAAAGCGGTTTGCAACTTACTAAACCATATTCCTTGCGGAAAACATGTGGTAGTACAGGGAAGGGAAATGGATTTGAATCGAACCGATACGGGCTGACACTGAAGTCAAATAGTATGGCATAAGACTGGCATGCTACAACACTGCCATCTTACCCATCCTCATGCCAACACATGGCCATGCATATCCACATTCAACAACGTATGGATTATCGAACTCACTTGCCTCAACAATGCATGAAAATAACGTTCATCGGTATGATCATCAACATGCCATGAAACTAGCTAAATGCAAAACATGCCATGACACTCATCATATCAAAAGTTCAAACATGCTTGCCTGGTTCAGAGTAGTCGGAGTCTAGCTCGGTGAAGTTCGCGGTTCCGTCACCTCCTTTGGTATCTAAGGTATAAAGAAAGTATACGCGCTATCGTGAATACCGAGAGGTGCACAAAATTCATTCCAAATATTTTTCAAATAAATCTGATAAAAAACTAGACAAAATTCTAAAGAGAACAGAAAAAGAATCAATCAAAAATATGCTTCTGATAAAAAGTTATTAGTGTTTTTGTCCAGGGACCTATTTGTAATGAAACAGAAACTTCCCAGGGTTTTCTTTATAAAAACAGAAAACACTTCAGTCCCGAATACGCCAATCCAGAGGAGAAAGCGTATTTTGCCCGAAGGCGTTTTCAGAAAACGGTTCAAAAAGATTAAAACGCTGACGGGGTGGACCCACCCGTCGGGTTTGAAAACGGAGGCAGAGTTTTTGGCGCCAGAGGGCCGCGGCGATCGCCGGCGGCGATCTACGGCGAGGCAGGGGGATCAGAGGGTACCTCCGTGCTCAGGGCGCCATTCCGCGTCGGGTGGTGGTGGTGGTGGTCGCCGGTGAGCACCACGTCGACGGTAGCTCCTGCTCCGGCGGACGGCGATTCGGGCGTGGATGGAGTTCGCTGGAGAGAGCTGCGGAGATCAAATAGGAGTGGGGGTTAGTCTCCTAGTTGCTCGAGAGGGTTGCTGACGAAGTTAGGGCGCCGAAGACGGCCTCACCGGAGCGAATCGAGGTGGAGGCCGAGGCGGAACGAGGTGGCCGGAGTCGAGGAAGAAGGGCTCCTCGAGGCTCCTCCAGTGGCCAGGCAGGGTCTAGTGAGGTGGTGGAGTCGTGCGGGGGCGAGAGCAGGCTCGGGGGTGCTATATATAGCCGCCCCGAGGCGGTTGCCGAGAACGGGGTTCCCCGGCGAGGTGATTACGGCGGCGATGTGGTTGCACGGGAGGTTTCAGAGGTTGAGCGTCGTCGTGGGTGTTCCCTGGTTCCGTTTAGGTGCTAACCGCGACGGGATTTGGTTTCTTAGGGGGAGCTCGACGGAACGGGGCGGCGCGGGCCCGTCGGCGGCAGGGAGCACGCTCTGTGCGTGTGTAACACCCCGGATGTAACTTGCCATAATTGTAACTCCAACTCTTGCCATTTGCGGCAATGTGATATGATATTCCCTCCGTGGTTAGGTTTCCCGTCGTTTTGCAGTTTGTCCTCGTCATGCATTTCATATCATGTCATCATGTGCATCGCATTTGCATACGTGTTCGTCTCATGAATCCGAGCATTTTCCCCGTTGTCCGTTTTGCAATCCGGCGCTCCTATGTCCCCCGGCGTCCCCTTTTACCTTTTTCCGTGAGCGGGTATTAAACCTTCTCGGAATGGACCGAGGTTTGTCAACCGGCCTTGGTATAGCACCGGTAGACCGCCTGTCAAGTTTCGGGTCATTCGGAGGTCGTTTGGTACTCCAACGGTTAACCGGGTAACCGCGAAGGCCTTGTGTGTGTTGCAGCCCAACACCCCTTCAAAACAGCCCAATACCCCATCTAAGACACTCCCATGTCCATCGCCGTTCGATCACGATCGCGTGGCCAAAAACCGCACTCCATTTGGAGCTTCCTAGCCCCCTCTACCTATAAATACACCTCCCCCTCCTCCATTTTTGGGTCCAATACCACCCTAACCCTAGCCCCGCTCATCCCGCCGCTGCCGGACGAAAATCCGGGCAGCGGACGTGTCCGTCCGCCGCCGCCCGGCCAACCAGGCCTTGCCACGTGCCCTCCGCCGCCGCCCGTACCGCGCCGCCCGCGCAGGCCCGCCGGGGCCCGAGACCGGCCCCCGCGGCCCGCGAGCTCCCCGCCGCCCGGTCGCCTCCTCCGCCCGAGGCACCTCCTCTCCGCCGCCTCCTCTCCGTCGCCGACCCGCCGCCGCCTCCTCCCGCCGGCGCCGCGCCGCCCGCTCGCCGAGCCGCCGCTCCGGCCGCCGCCCCGCGCCCGCCGGACCCCGCCGCCTTCTCCCTCGCCGGCGCCGCCCCGCCTCCCTGCCGCCGTCCCGCGCCGGCCCCGCGCCCCTCGTCGACCACGCGCCTCCGCCGGAGGCCGCCGCGGCCCGCAACTCCGGCCAGGCGCCGACGAACCTCGGAACCCGCGCCGATCCAGTTCTGGATCCAAACCCTGAGGTTGACTTTTCCCGACCCCGAAATTCCACCAAGTCCCGAATATTTTTTGCATCACGATTGCATCTTCATCGCATCATAACTTGCTGTATATTGCTCCGTTTCGTGCGTATAATATGTTAAATTGTTCGTCCCGATGAGTACATCATTTCTTCTCATTGAATAATCTTCATTTGAGTTCATCTTGATGCCCGAAATGCTGTTAGAAGAGGGCTATGTGATGTTAGTTTCAGATCTGTTGCAGAACTTGCACTTTTGTCATTTTTGCCATGATTGATGTGTACCTCCTATGAAGTTTAGTCCTACATGTGTTTTGTAATATGCCATGATATATTTTCAGAGGTGTATGCCATGTATTTTTGTGATCTATGTGGTGACTAGCACAAGCATGCAAACTAGGGTACTTAATGTTGCTGATTTCAGAGACAGTAATTTCACTAAGTCCCCGCCTGCTGTTATTTTTATGCCATGTGTTCATGTTGTTTCAGAGAGATCTATGCCTCTTTTGAGCATGTTCAGTAAGGGTGTTTTGGGCATATGGATTTTCTCTATCCACCAATGCCTTTGTTTGTAATTATGGAGTGCCATAGCTTGAGTCAATCGAGCTCTACTTTTGCTATAAAATGTTGCTGGCAGATTGTTTACATGTTATTCGATTTTGCCAAGCTTGTTGTAGTTGATCCTTGCAGGCTATGATTTTATTCTTGCCATTTCTAGCTTCTATGCCATGTCTCCTTGATGTATGTATGCTTAGATTATCATTTAAGGCTCTGTAGTGAGTGCATCGAGCTCACGAACATGCCTACTTGTTATCTGTTTTTGACATGTCCAGTTTTTCTGCAAAGTCTGAGATCTGTAGCGAAACTTGCTTATTTGACATGGGTGTTATCATATTTTGTGATCCTTTTTGGCTTATGGTCAGTAAGGGACTTTTGTTAAGTGCTTTGAGTAGATTCATGCAATGCCTTATTTTGCTATGTCCTGTTCCTGTAGCATGTTGTTTGCTTGCTCTAAACATGTCATCCTGATGTTATTTTCTGGCATGTTATTTTCACCAAGTCTGTGAACCTGTTATCTTTTGCACTTTTGCCATGCTTGTTTGAACCTGTTGTGGTGTGATTTAGCCGTAGCTCAGTGTTCATATTTTGTCAAGCATCCTGAGTAGATTACAGTCATATGATTCGTTGATATGTTTGGGTGCAGTAGCTTAATTTCTTGTTGCTTGCTAAGTAGCTTCATGCTGTTAATGGCAGATTATTGTCATTCTTGTTTTGCTTGTCATTTGCAAACCGTGCATCCGATTCCGGTGATCCTTATATCGATTTCAACCGAAATCACCTCACCTTTCCAGTGGCATACTTGGTTTGACAAGATTATGTCTTGTTCGTCCTTGTCCTTCCGGAGCATGCATATGCATTGCATATCACATCTCGCATATCATGCCATGTTTTGCATCATGTTGCTTGTGCATTGCATCGTGATTGATGTTGTCCCCTTTGCTTGTGTTCTTGCTTTGAGTAGAGCCGGGAGACGAGTTCGTGAACGAGGAACCTGTTGAGAACGCTTACGAGGACCAAGCTCTCGACAACTTTGAGAACATTGCAGGCAAGATGACCATACCCTCGAAATCACTTCTATCTTTGCTTGCTAGATGTTCGCTCTTTTGCTATGCCTATGTTGTGATACCTACCACTTGCTATATCATGCCACCCATATTGCCATGTCAGCCACTAACCATCCATGTCCTAGCAAACCGTTGATTGGCTATGTTACCGCTTGGCTCAGCCCCTCTTATAGCGTTGCTAGTTGCAGGTGAAGATGAAGTTTGTTCCTTGTTGGAACATGGACTTGTTGTTCCCTGTTGGAACATGTTTACTTCTTGGGATATCACAATACCTCTTATTTAATTAATGCATCTATATACTTGGTAAAGGGTGGAAGGCTCGGCCTTATGCCTGGTGTTTTGTTCCACTCTTGCCACCCTAGTTTCCGTCATACCGGTGTTATGTTCCTTGATTTTGCGTTCCTTACACGGTTGGGTGATTTATGGGACCCCCTTGACAGTTCGATTTGAATAAGACTCTTCCAGCAAGGCCCAACTTTGGTTTTACCATTTGCCTACCACCTACTCCTTTTTCACCCGGGTTTTCGCGAGCCCGAGGGTCATCTTTATTTTAGCCCCCCCCCGGGCCAGTGCTTCTCTAAGTGCTGGTTCGAACCGAGCCGCCTACGGGGCCACCTCGGGGAAACTCGATGCCTGGTTTTACTCGTAGCCTGTCTCATCCGGATGTGCCCTGAGACCGAGATATGTGCAGCTCCTATCAGGATTTGTCGGCACAATCGGGCGGCTTTGCTGGACTTGTTTTATTACTGTCGAGATGTCTTGTAGTCCGGGATTCCGAGACTGATCGGGTCTTCCCGGTAGAAGGAATATCCTTCGTTGACCGTGAGAGCTTATAATGGGCTAAGTTGGGACACCCCTGCAGGGTATTATCTTTTGAAAGCCGTGCCCGCGGTTATGAGGCAGATGGGAATTTGTTAATGTCCGATTGTAGAAAACCCGAAGTTGACCTTAATTAAACACATCAACCGCGTGTGTAACCGTGATGGTCTCTTCTCGGCGGGGTCCGGGAAGTGAACACGGTGTTGGAGTTATGTTTGACGTAGGTTGTTCTAGGATCACTTCTTGATCACTTCTAGCTTCACGACCGTGCTTTGCTTCTCTTCTCGCTCTCTTTTGCGTTGTAGCCACCATATATGCTAGTCGCTTGCTGCAGCTCCACCTCACAATCCTTTCCTACCTATAAGCTTAAATAGTCTTGATCTCGCGGGTGTGAGATTGCTGAGTCCCCGTGACTCACAGATTCTACCACAATAGTTGCAGGTACCAACGATGCCAGTGCAGATGACGCGACCGAGCTCACGTGGGAGTTCGACGAGGAACGTGGCCGTTACTATGTGTCTTTTCCAGATGATCAGTAGTGGAGCCCAGTTGGGGTGATCGGGGATCTGTGTAGCATTTGGGGTAGTCTTCTTTCATTTTGGTTCCGTAGTTGGACCTTGAGTGTAATTTGAATGATGGATGTTTAATTATGTATTGTGTGAAGTGGCGACTGTAAGCCAACTATGTATCTTTTTCCCTTATGTATTACATGGGTTGTGTGAAGATTATCTCACTTGTGACATTGCTTTCAATGCGGTTATGCCTCTAAGTCGTGCCTCGACACGTGGGAGATATAGCCGCATCGAGGGCGTTATAGCGTGCCAGGCCACGGCGACGGTGCCGCATGCGTGCGCTGGCAAGGAGATGGCCACGCGGAGCCACCAGGGGGTTTGGGTGGCGCTGAACGGCGTTATGCCGCCGTTCTGCTCCCTGTCGGCCGCTACGGTGGTTCGGCCGCCGCAAGACACGCCGGCGCGGGCGGGCCAGGGCGCCACCGACGCCAGGAAGGCGCCAAGCGCGCGTGTGGAGCTCCGGACAAGCAGGCCAGGCTGCGAGCAACGTGCCAAGGGCACTGTGGACATGTGACTGAATTTCTGACGAAGATCGACACTGAAACTCTGAACTTAACTGAAGATGAATAGAAACAGTGCATGCAAGGTGTTCGACAGAATGATCTAGGCATGTAGGGATTTTTCCTTGAGCTGAAACTTGGTGGAGTGGTCTCTCATTGCACGAGTAGGTTGCCTGAATTTTGGTAGAATTTGTGGAGAAGTGAAAATATGAATTTCACCAAATTTGGCAAATCTGGTCCAAACTTGCAGAGGCTGAATTTTGAAAAATTTGAAAAGAAGAGGAGTGAGTCAAGATGGTTCTAGGTTGATGGTATCAAGGACTATCCATGAGAGTTGGCTTGAGGACCAAACGCAAATGCAATAGGGTACTTGCTTTGCAAATGACTCAGGCTCAAAATAAATGTCTGAAAAGATTTGAGTGATGGAATAATTAAAATAAAACCCAAAACTTGTTTGGACTAGTTGGGACAGAGAACTTAGATTGTTTTCAAGGAGGAGGGGATGTTTTGGAGGGGTTTACCACATGGGCAAAAATACAAAGTCATGGGTTGTTTTCAAGATATGAAAATCCCCAATTTTTCATAGAGTTTTCTTTTTAAAAGAAAATGATTAAACTCCCAAAAATAATTTGAGAAGGGAACCAACAGAGAAGAAGTTTTAAATGATCAAACACCATAGTTTGAAGAAAAATAAAAATCCTTGCCAAAGAAAAGGAAGTTTCTAAGATGAAGGATTTCTGGAAAAGAATTTTTTTTAAAGTCCTCTTTTAAAATCCAACAAAGTTTTTGATGAAAACCAAATAAAATTTTTGGAGTGTCACAACACCTACCCCCTTAGGAAAAATCTCGTCCCCGAGATTTCAGCTGTTCCATAAACAAGTGTGGATGCTCTGTCCGAAGGAAATCCTCTCTTTCCCAAGTTGCTTCACTCTCGGTGTGATTGCTCCACTGAACTTTGAAAAACTTGGTGGTTTTCTGTCGGGTCCTCCTTTCAGACTCCTCTAATATTTTTACGGGACGTTCCTGATAGGTGAGGTCTGGCTGCACGTCAATGTTCTCATGGGGTACTTGTTTCTTTGGGTTGCTCATGCACTTTCTTAACTGCGAAACGTGGAACACCTTGTGGATATCTGATAGTTCCTCAGGTAAGTCTAGCTGGTAGGCTACCGTGCCTTTTCGGGCCACTATACAGAATGGTCCGATGAATCTTGGTGCTAGCTTTCCTTTAATCTTGAATCGTTGCAATCCCCTCATAGGAGATACTCGTAGGTACACGAACTCACCGGGTTCGAAGCTGACCCCACGATGTTTTTGATCGTAATAACTCTTTTGTCTGCTTTGAGCGGTCTTGAGTCGATCTCTGATTAGTTTGACCTTTTCCTCGGCTTCCCTGAGCATGTCTGGTCCGAAGATGCGGCTATCTCCGGTCTCTGACCAATTTAACGGGGTACGACATCTTCGTCCGTATAAAGCCTCAAACGGTGCCATCTGCAGGCTGGCCTGGTAACTGTTGTTGTATGCGAACTCGGCGTATGGTAGGCTTTCTTCCCAACTGGTTCCATATGTGAGGACACATGCTCTCAGCATGTCCTCTAAAATCTGGTTTACGCGTTCTGTCTGTCCATCAGTCTGGGGGTGGTAAGCCGTACTGAAGGCTAGTTGAGTTCCCAGAGCCTGTTGTAAGTGATCCCAAAATCTCGAGACGAACTGAGTGTCTCTGTCGGATATTATAGTCTTCGGGACACCGTGTAGACAAACTATGCGGGAGAGATAAATCCTGGCAAGCTGTCGGGGGGAAACTGCCTCCTCGAGCACCTATGGGGACGGAGCCCCTTCTCGATTTGGTGGGGGGCGGAGGCTGCATGAAGAGCGGATCGAGGCGATGCACACGAACGATTTTACCCAGCTTCGGGCCGCACGGATGCATAAAACCCTACTGCTGCTTGTCTGATTGTATTGGGTTCTTGCCTGAGGGCACTGGATGCTACAGTACACTTAGGGCCGGACGTGAGTGTTCTCTGGGTTCCTCTCCTCTCCTCTACGTGTGCATGGGCCTCCTTTTATATGCTCAAGGGGCTACCCATAGGTGGCAACGCAGATGAGGGTAAAAATGGAAAAGAGCTGTGCGTACAGTGGCTGCACAGTGCTATCGCACCTAACTCTGACGGCAGGGGACAAGGGCATTAAATGCCCGTCTGGGTCGCCCGAACAATGCTGAAATGGACCGTTAGGGGCGCCCCCGTTTTCCACGATGGCTATCTTGTCAGCGCTGCATGCCACCGCATGCCCCTAACCGCGCAGCGCCCCGCCACGTGCGTCTGGGAGAGCCCCAGAGTGACACGTTGGTGGGTGAGCTGGAGCGCAGGCACGCGGTGGTGGCTTGCCGCGGCAAGTGTCTTGCCGCGGTTGCTGTCTTGTCGCGCCTGGGAACTTTGCCGCTCTCCAGGCCTTGCCGGGACGCGTGGCGCGTCGCGGTGAGTTTTCCTGAGATGCCTCGGTTGGCCTTCTCGGCAAGCTCCTCTTGCCGGGGCCTCTGCGCTTCAGCTGGTCTTCCCGGCAAGCTCCTCTTGCCGGGGCCTCCGTTCTTCAACTGGTCTTCCCGGCAAGCTCCTCTTGTCGGGGTCTTGTCTCTTTGGCCCGGCAAGCTCCTCTTGCCGGGGCCCTGTCTTCTTGGCTTCAATACTTTGTTCTTGAATGGCCCCAAAGGGGCCATCTGAGGGTATTTTTGGTGGTCACCTGGCAAGCCTTGCCGCGGGGTGCTACAACTGCCCGTGCACAAGTTCGGGGTACTAAGGTACCCCTACTTTAGTACACCGACAGGTGCCCCCGGGCCTGGGCCATACACGGTGTCGAGCGCTGTTGGGCCAGGCCCAAAATAGTGTACGGGCACGCGTGGCCTGGGTCGCACCGTTTCTAACTTAGCGTCCACCGCGGCCTCCCTGAACGGCGCGCGTTTAACGCGGCGTCGGGGGGGGAAGCGTGCGTGACGTGGGTGGCATGCGCGGGGCTGAGCCCTGCAGGCATGCGTCACGTCGTTGGTTCTTTATTGGATGGGGCCGAGGTGCGGTTTTCGAGGCATCCGCCACCCACGATCACGGGGCGAGGAGAGGTTGCCTCACCCGTCGCCTCAGTTCTGCTCGCCTGCCACGCGGCATTCATGCGCTTGGGGCGGCGAGCGGTGGAGGCGAGAAACCGGGCCGTCGTGGGTCGAGGCCGCGGGTCGACCCCAGCCCCCCGCTCTTCCTGCGTCTTGATTGGCTGAGCTGGGCGGCCGAGCCCCCATCCCGCACCTTTATAAGGAGCGGGAGGGGAAGGTCGGAGCCCGCATTCCTTCGTCTTCTCTTTTCTTCAGCCTCCGATCCCCTTCCTCTCATTCGCCATGGAGGGAGGGAACCCTGGTCCTTCAACGGTGGCGGCGAGGGTCATTGCTAGGCAACGCGCCCCTCCTCCTCTCGCACCCGTGGTGGCAGAGCCATCCGCAAGGGGAAGAGGGAGGGGCGAGGCCGTGGGCGAGGCCGAGGACGAGGTCGAGGCGCTTGGGGAAGAGGTGGTCGGGGCGGTGCGCCGGCTCCTCCTCCGCCATCGGCTCCTCACCTCACGGCGGTTCACATTGGGGACGACCCCTGCGAGTTCTTCATCAGGCTGTGCCGGGCGCCTCGTCGTCGTCTCCGGCTCCCGGCGCCGTTCGCGAGCGTGATGGAGCTGGAGTCGCCCGAAACGCTGAATTTGCGCATGAGGGGCTGTGGAATCAGTGGCACGCGAGTCCACGTTGAATTCCCAGCCCCCGGCGTGATGTATCTTGGTCGAGGGTGGAAGTCGTTCGCCCGCATCCACAGCCTGATGGAGGGGTTCACCCTCCATTTTAAGCTGATGGAGGGCGATCTCCTCTCCGTCAAGGTCTTCGGAGACTTCGGCACTCGGGCGAGGTGCTGCGTGGACAGCTCTTCCGATAGCGAAGGCTCCTCCTCGAGCGAGAGTGACGAGGAGGGGAGCGACAGCGACGACGAGGGTAGCGGTCGTCGGGATGACGGGTCCGACTAGGCGCCGGTCGCGGCTCCGTGTGGCACCGGCGACCCCATCATCCACGTCGCCGGCTCCTTGAACTCCCCGGGGTCGTCTCCTTGGGCGGCTGGCGTAGGGAGGCTGCGGAAGAGGAAGAGGGCGGGCGGCAAGGCCGCAAAGTCGGAGTACGCGTCGCCTTCGACAGCGTGCTGACGTTCCGCCGCCTCATCTTCCAGCTTCGCTCCCGACGCCATCATCACCCTTGCTCTCGGCGACGGCCATCGGGATCTTCTCTTGGTGTCTTCTGCCACCCGTAGCTCGCCTAGGCGCCCCTTTTGCTCTTTTCGCCTCCTTGTCCTACCTCCTGATTAGAGGGACAGGAAAAAGATTATGGGCACCTTATCTTTTTTTAATCTGTAAGCCCTCGGGCCTTAGCTGCATTTAAAGCTTGTAATCCCATCATTCATGTTTTTCATTTTCTATGAATTGTACCTGAGCGGAATGTTTATAATGAAAAGGGGATGTTTGCCGGGCCACTTGTCTCGCGGGTGAAACCCACACCAAGGAGCGAATCCTTTGTATCGTTAAGATAGACACTTCTTTGCCCGGCAACAGGCCCTGCCGTCTTCCTGCGCCACTCGACCTTTCTCACGCCCTTGGCGGAGGCAGGGAGAAGGCGGGTTCCGGCCCCTCATTTCGTCCCCTTGCTGCCGCGACTACTACCAAGACGGGCCCCAGGAACGCGCTCTGGGGCCTATAGTTAAGGGAGCACAGTAGCTTTTAGGAGGAAACGAGGTTTTCGTACTCCTCAGTTCATAAGAGAATGCATGACAAGGGATGCAAAAACTTATCTGAGCTTGCAGCCCCCGGCAACCTCGGTTTGCCGTGGGCGGATCTTTGTACTGGCAGCCCCCGGCAACACTGGCTTGCCGGGAGCCAGGTGCTGGTCCGTCCTTCTTCTCTTCTTCGTCCTCAAGCGGCCCAGCTAGGATATGTGAACCCTGCGAACCAAGGGAAACGAAAGAACAGCAAAAAGGGACGCACACTCGACCTCTAAGCTAGGGGTTAGTGGCTGCTAGGCACTATCAACCCTAACCAAGGATGAGACTCGACTCAGCATGCATGCTATGTGGGGCGCCAACGCTTCATTAACTGTTGCTCGGGGTCTGCGCCTGGCTTTGTACAAAGGATTACATGCAACAGCGGCAAGACTTGTACAAAAGGTTGGTTGCCGGACAGGGTCCGACAACCGCGCCTTACGGGTAAAACTTACGAAGATGCTCAATATTCCAAGAGTTGCTCACCGGAGTGCCATCTTCGGTCTCAAGGCGGACAGCGCGAGGCCTAGTGACTCGTTTCACCCGGTAAGGGCCTTCCCACTTCGGCGTCAACTTGTTGGAATTCTTGGCCGACTGAACGCGCCGAAGAACAAGGTCGCCTTCCTCGAAGCTTCTGGCTTTGACTTTGCGGCTATGGTAGCGACGCAAAGCTTGCTGGTAGCGAGCGGCTCGCACAGCAGCCTGAAGACGATCTTCCTCAAGGAGCAGCGCGTCATCTTCACGCAGCTGCTCTTGCTCAAGCTCATCATAAGCGAGCACTCGAGGTGACCCGTATACGAGTTCCGTGGGGGTAACTGCTTCTTCTCCATAGACTAGAGCAAATGGTGTCTGGCCGGTGGCTCGATTTGGCGTCGTTCTGATCGACCAAAGAGCCGCCGGCAGCTCCTCGATCCAGTTTCTTCCGCACTTGTGCAGCCTGTCGAAAGTCCTGGTCTTGAGCCCACGCAGCACTTCAGCATTTGCCCTCTCCGCTTGACCTTTGCTCCTAGGGTGAGCAACAGAAGCGAAGCAGACCTTGGCGCCAAGATCTTGGACGTACTGCATGAAGGTGCGGCTCGTGAATTGTGTACCGTTGTCAGTGATGATCCTGTTAGGGATCCCGAAGCGGCAAACAATCGACCTAAAGAACTTGTCTGCTGACTGCGCTGTCACCTTCCTCACTGGCTCCACTTCCGGCCACTTTGTGAACTTGTCGATTGCAACATACAAGTACTCAAAGCCCCCGACAGCTCGGGGGAAAGGGCCGAGGATATCGAGCCCCCAGACCGAGAAGGGCCAGGACAAAGGGATTGTCTGGAGAGCTTGAGCTGGCTGGTGTATCTGCTTGGAATGGAACTGGCACGCTTCACACTTGGTTACTTGTGCAGTTGCATCCTGGAGGGCTTCAGGCCAAAAGAAACCTTGTCGGAATGCTTTGCCGGCAAGTGCTCTTGCGCCAATGTGGTGACCACATATGCCTCCATGTATCTCTGCCAATAGCTCTTGTCCGTCTTCTCGGGAAATACACTTCAATTTCACGCCGTTGCGTCCTCTTCTGTACAGTGCGTTGTCAACGAACTGGTACATACTGGACTGTCGGGCTACTCTTTCCGCTTCTTCTTTCTCTTCGGGGAGTTCTCCTGTCTGGAGGAAACGGACAATCTGCTGCGCCCATGCTGGAGCCTGAGGCTCGACAACAAGGACTAAAGGCGCATCTGCGGCTGCGGGAACACCCGCTTCTACGGCGAGAACCTGTGGCTCAGCCGGAGCTTGATGTTCCCCGGCAAGCTTGCCGGAGCAAAGTTTGCCAGGAGCGTCTGCTTCGACGGAGCGAACCCTGGGGCTCGCCGGAGCAGGCTGCTCCTCAGCGTTCTTGGTGTTGATCTTGGGGACCTTCTTGGCGGTGGCTTCGGGAAGCTCTGCCGGGAGATAGTCGCCAGAAACCAACTTCCTTTTCTTGCTCTGTCCAGTTGACGGCGTTACGGATGGTTGAGTCAGCTTGAGCACAAAGATCCCTGGTTCCACAGGTAACTTAAGTGCCGCGCACTTCGACAGGCCATCTGCGATGTCGTTCTCAGCTCTTGGAACATGCTCCATCTGCAGGCCGTCAAAGCGCTCTTCCAGCTTTCTCACTTCATCAACGTAAGCTTCCATCAACGGACTCTGATAATCTTTGTTCACTTGGCGGACGACAAGCTGCGAGTCACCCCTGACAATAAGCTTCTTGATCCCAAGTTCTGCCGCGATCCTGAGACCGGTAAGCAAACCTTCATACTCTGCAGTATTGTTGGTTGCTTGCTCCTTGGGAAAGTGCATTTGGACAATGTACTTGAGGTGCTCTCCGGTGGGCGCGACAAGCAGCACGCCAGCACCGGCGCCTTGCAGCGAGAAGGCACCATCAAAGTACATCAGCCACTCTTTGCTTGTTTCTTTGCCGGGGATGCTCGTCTCTGGAATTTCTTCATCTGGTGTGGGCATCCACTCTGCTATGAACTCTGCCAATGCCCTGCTCTGGATAGTTGAAGTGCTTTCAAACTTGAGGCCAAAGCTTGACAGTTCCAGTGCCCACTCAACAATCCTGCCTGTTGCTTCGGGATTCTGAAGTATCCTCTTCAGCGGAAAGCGAGTGACAACTGTGATCTCATGTGCTTGGAAGTAATGGCGCAGCTTTCTCGAGGCCATGAGAAGGCCGAAAAGCAGCTTCTGCACACCAGAGTACCTTGACCTAGCCCCCTGTAGAAGGGAACTGACAAAGTAAACTGGGTGCTGCACCATTTTCCTCTGCACCTCTTCGCACGCCTGCGCGGATCCGTCCTTGTCGGGGCCAGAGCTTGCCGGGGAAGCCTCCGGCTTGTCGCTGGATGCACTTGCTGTGGTTGCTGGCTCTGCGTCGGCCTCCCTCTCCGCTACTAACGCAGCACTAACCACTTGATTGGTTGCCGCCAGATACAGCAGCAACTTCTCTTGTGGTTTAGGCGCGACAAGTATTGGAGTGGAGGACAGGTATCTCTTCAAGTCTTGCAGCGCAGCCTCCGCTTCCGGAGTCCATTGCATTGGACCCGCCTTTTTCAATACTTTGAAAAATGGCAGGGCGCGCTCAGCTGACTTAGAGATAAACCTGCTGAGAGCCGCCACGCAACCGGCAAGTCTTCGCACATCCTTGACGCGCTTCGATGCTTCAATCTGCTCGATGGCCTTAATCTTGTCGGGGTTGGCTTCAATCCCCCGCTGAGACACGAAGAACACGAGAAGCTTGCTGGAAGGGACTCCGAACACGCACTTCTCGGGGTTAAGCTTGAGGCTGATCTTGCGTAGATTTGCAAATGTCTCATCTAAATCTTGAACCAGGGTAGCCCTGTCCTTGCCCTTGACCACTATGTCATCCATGTAGGCTTCCACATTTCTGTGGACCTGGGGTTCAAAAGCGGTATGGACTACCCTTGCAAATGTTGAACCGGCATTCTTCAATCCGAAAGGCATCCGTACGAAATAGTACGTGCCACATGGAGTGATGATGCGGTCTTCTCCTCATCTTCTTCTGCCATGAACATCTGATGGTATCCTGAATATGCATCAAGAAATGAGAGCAGGTCACACCCGGCCGTGGAGTCCACAATCTGGTCAATGCGCGGCAAGGGAAATGGATCTTTGGGACAAGCTTTATTGACGTCAGTGAAGTCGATACAAAGCCTCCATTTCCCGTTAGCCTTGCGCACGACTACGGGATTGGCCAACCACGTAGGATGGAGGACTCCTCTGACGAGGCCTGCTGCTTCCAACTACTTGATTTCTTCTGCGATGAACTCTTGGCGCTCCACTGCTTGCTTCCTGACTTTTTGCTTGACGGGCCGCGCGTGAGGACAGACGGCAAGGTGGTGCTCAATTACTTTCCTGGGAATGCCGGGGATGTCAGATGGTTGCCAGGCAAACACATCGACATTCGCCCGCAGGAAAGCAACGAGCGCGCTTTCCTATTTGGGGTCGAGCATGGCACTGATGGTGAAAGTACCACTAGTGCCGTCCTCCTTGGCGGGCACCTTCTTGGTCGCTGGCGGAGCCGCCATTGCCTTCTTCTTATTCTTGCCGGCGGAGCTCGATGGTGCGTCCTCGACGGTAGCGCAGCACTCCGAAGAGGCGCGCTTGCCGGAGTGGGCACCAGAGCACTTGCCGGGCTTGGTCTTCTTCTTCCCTCCGGGAGCTTCAGCGGCAAGTGGTTCGTGATCTGTTGCGGCTGCCGCGTCACTGTAGATCTTGTCGGCGCAGATAAGAGCATCTTTCTTGTCGCCAGGGACAGAAATGATGCTTATCGGGCTGGGCATCTTCAGCATATTGTATGCGTAGTGAGAGGCCGCCATGAACTTGGCGAGCGCCGGACGGCCGAGGATCCCATTGTAAGGCACTGGGAAATCGGCAACGTCAAAGGTGACCCTCTCAGTCCTGAAGTTCAGCTCGCTGCCGAATATTACCGGCAACGTAATCTTCCTCTTCGGCTTGCTCCTTCCCGGGTTGATTCCTTGGAATGTGCCGGTCTCTTCGAGCTCGCTGTCGGGGACTTGGAGTCTTTGGAGCACAGCGGAGGAGATCAGGTTCAAGCCGGCCCCGCCGTCAACCAGCATCTTAGTGACCTTGAGATTCCGGATTGTTGGTGAAACCAACATAGGCAAGCACCCGATCGTAGTTGTGCGATCAGGGTGGTCCTCAATATCAAAGATGATGGGCGTGCTGGACCACTTCAGAGGCTTGCGTGACTCGACAGGTGGTTCTGCCGCATTGACTTCTCGCACCCACTGCTTGAGTTGGCGGCGAGAAGCATGCAGAGAAGCACCTCCGTCAACGCATAAGACCTCTGTGGCTTTCTGAAACTCCTGCTCGCTAGTCTCGACATCATCCATATCCTCGTCATCGTCGTCGTCTTCATCCTTGTCGCGGCCGCGGGGAGGCCTGTCTGCTTGCCACTGCTTGTCCTTGCCGCGGTGTCCTCCCTGGCCGGGGCGCTTCGTGCCGGACCCCCCGCCACTTCCTTGGGCTTTCTCCTTGTCGCTTCGCTCGTATTCGGCCTTTTGTAGCTCGACGAGCCGCTCGACCTGCTTGCAGCTTTGGAGGTCATGGCCCTTGGTGCGGTGGATCTTGCAGTATTTTTTGTTGGTGCCGTCCTGCTTGTCGGCGGCCGCCACAGCCTGGCAGTTGGTGCATCCGGCAACCTGCTTGCCGGAGCCACCAGCCTGGGCCTTGTCGGTGCCGCCTTCGTTGCCGGACTTCTCGACGACTAGCACGTCTTTTCCCGTCTTCTTCCTGTTGTTCCGCCGTCGGTTTCTCCTTGCCGGGGCGGTATCGTCGCTGTCTGATCCCTCTGCTCCCGCGCTTTCTCCAGGGAGTCTCCTCCCTTCCTCAGCACGTGCACACTTGTCGGCCAGGGCGTACAGCTCGCTGACGTCCTTGATCTTGCACATCCCCATCTCCTCCCGCATCCTGCGGTTACGCATGTTCTGATGGAACGCGCTGATGACCGCAGCAGGGTGGACATCTGGGATGTTGTAGTGTACACGGCTGAACCTTTGAGTGAACTTGCGCAGGGTCTCTCCTTCCTTTTGGACGAGCAGATGAAGGTCGCTCGCTTGGCCATGAGGTTTGTGGCCGCCCGTAAAGGCGCCGACAAACTGATGGCATAGGTCCCCCCAAGAGGATATGGAGTTGTCCGGCAAGTGCATGAGCCAGGATGTGACGTTGGGCTTGAGTACCAGTGGGAAGTAGTTCGCAAGGATCTTGCCGTCCCGCCCCCCAGGAGCTTGCACCGCAATGGTGTAGACGCTGAGGAACTCCAACGGATGCGACTTGCCGTCGTACTTCTCGGGTACGTCTGGCTTGAAATTCTTCGTACTGGGCCACTGGACTTGCTGCAGCTCACAGGTAAACGCAGGGCAGCCTACCGAGTACGATAGGTCGCCTGGTGCCCCTGGCGGATGCATGTCGACAGAAGGCTCAGCACGCTGGTCTGACTGACGCCGCGCTTCTCTTCGGCACTCAATGCGAGTGCGAGCGTCTTCTTGCTTCCGTTCGTGAAGAACTTGGCGTTGTTCGCGACGAGTTCGCGGATCCGACGACGCGGTGGAGTCGTTGTCGTGGGTCCGGCAAGTCGGCGATCTCGGCCTTCGAGGTGGGGAGTGCACGGTGGTCGCACCCCCAGCGGTCTTGTCACCATCGACGCGCGCCTGGTCGGCTTGCCGCGATTGCGGTGTGCTCGGCTGCCGCGGAGTGTCGCCATTGGCGAAGCCGATGAGACTCTGAATGGTGGCCCTCCAGTCGTCGATCTTGTCCGGCGTTGGAGGGAAATCCAGGAGTAGCTGAGCTCGCGGTAAAGCTTCTGCTCGAGTGGCGGGCAGTGGCTGTGAACGGTGCGAGGAGCGGGATATGCTCGGACTTCCAACTACGTTGGAAGGAGCAACATCTCGTCCAGGCGACCGCGCCCCACCCGTGTCAACATGCGGGCGTGCATGTTGGTCTCGAGCACCCTGGGATCCACCGGCTCGATCCTGGTCCAACGAGCGTATGGCACCGTGGGTACCACGACGCTGTTGGTCCCGCGCCTCCTGGGATGGGCGCGGCACATGCACGGACGCCGAGGTCTGCGCAGCCTTGTCCTTGGACTTGGCCGCGCTATGGGCTCCCTCGTCTGCGCCCGTTCTTCCGTTGGCGTCTTCCCCACCGCCCGTTTGCTCCGGGGGCAGTGGGTTCGACGCGGACGCGCCAGCTACCTCCGAAGCCTTCTTCTTCGGTGGCATGTTGACGAAGTCGATGAAGATTTAGCTCACGCGAACGCCGGATCGGATTCACACAACCTCGACGCCCCCTACCTGGCACGCCAAAGATGTCGGGGGGAAACTGCCTCCTCGAGCACCTATGGGGACGGAGCCCCTTCTCGGTTCGGCGGGGGGCGGAGACTGCACGAAGAGCGGATCGAGGCGATGCACACGAACGATTTTACCTAGCTTCGGGCCGCACGGATGCGTAAAACCCTACTGCTGCTTGTCTGATTGTATTGGGTTCTTGCCTGAGGGCACTGGATGCTACAGTACGCTTAGGGCCGGACGTGAGTGTTCTCTGGGTTCCTCTCCTCTCCTCTACGTGCGCATGGGCCTCCTTTTATATGCTCAAGGGGCTACCCACAGGTGGCAACGCAGATGAGGGTAAAAATGGAAAAGAGCTGTGCGTACAGTGGCTGCACAGTGCTATCGCACCTAACTCTGACGGCAGGGGACAAGGGCATTAAATGCCCGTCTGGGTCGCACGAACAGTGCTGAAATGGACCGTTAGGGGCGCCCCCGTTTTCCACGATGGCTATCTTGTCAGCGCTGCATGCCACCGCATGCCCCTAACCGCGCAGCGCCCCGCCACGTGCGTCTGGGAGAGCCCCAGAGTGACACGTTGGTGGGTGAGCTGGAGCGCAGGCACGCGGTGGTGGCTTGCCGCGGCAAGTGTCTTGCCGCGGTTGCTGTCTTGTCGCGCCTGGGAACTTTGCCGCTCTCCAGGCCTTGCCGGGACGCGTGGCGCGTCGCGGTGAGTTTTCCTGAGATGCCTCGGTTGGCCTTCTCGGCAAGCTCCTCTTGCCGGGGCCTCTGCACTTCAGCTGGTCTTCCCGGCAAGCTCCTCTTGCCGGGGCCTCTGTTCTTCAACTGGTCTTCCCGGTAAGCTCCTCTTGCCGGGGTCTTGTCTCTTTGGCCCGGCAAGCTCCTCTTGCCGGGGCCCTGTCTTCTTGGCTTCAATACTTTGTTCTTGAATGGCCCCAAAGGGGCCATCTGAGGGTATTTTTGGTGGTCACCTGGCAAGCCTTGCCGCGGGGTGCTACAACTGCTCGTGCACAAGTTCGGGGTACTAAGGTACCCCTACTTTAGTACACCGACACAAGCCTTTGAGTGGTGTGGGTCGTCTTTACTGGGATAAAGTGTGCCACCTTGGTCAACCTGTCGGTGATGACCCATATGGCATCATTCCCGTGTCGTGATCGAGGTAGTCCGACAATGAAATCCATCCCTATTTCATCCCATTTCCACTTAGGTATTTTGTTTGGTTGAAGTAGTCCGGCTGGTCTCTGATGTTCAGCTTTTATGCGTTGACATGAGTCACAACATGCAATGAAGGTGGCTATGTCTCTCTTAATACCGTGCCACCAAAATCTTTCCTGAATATCTTTATACATTTTGGTTCCTCCCGGGTGGATAGAGTACGGGGCGGTGTGGGCTTCAGCTAAAATTTGCTGTTTAAGGTCTTCTATGTTTAGCACGCAGAGTCTTTCTCCGTACCATAATATCCCTCCATTGTCCACGACGAATTCCGAGGCCTTGCCCATACTCACCTTTCTTTATATGCCTTTGATGCTGGGGTGACCAGGCTGAGCTCCTTTAATTTTCTCCACAAGGTCGGGTTGTATTTCCAAATTTGTTATGGTGCCTTCTGCTACCATCAACAAGTTGAGCTTGGCAAATTCTTGTTGGAATTTGGGTCTCAAGCTTTGCAGACTGCTTTCGTCGGAGCTGGGGTTCCGACTAAGAGCATCGGCCACTACATTTGCTTTACCTGGATGGTAGTGGATACCAACATCATAATCCTTTACCAATTCCAACCAGCGTCGTTGCCGTAAATTTAGTTCTGGCTGCGTGAAAATATATTTGAGATTTTTATGGTCCGTATATATTTCACATCGATTTCCAAGTAAGAAATGCCTCCATTCCTTAAGTGCATGAATGACAGCTGCCATCTCTAAGTCATGAGTGGGATAATTTTTCTCATGCTTGCGAAGTTGCCGTGAAGTGTATGCGACAACCTTGCCTTCTTGCATCAACACGCATCCGAGACCCTTTCTGGACGTGTCACAATACACTTCAAAATTCTTGTGTATGTCTAGCACAACTAATACTGGTGCTGTTGTTAATTTCCGCTTTAGCTCTTGGAAACTTTTCTCGCAGGCTTCTGTCCATTCAAACTTCTTTTCTTTCTTGAGTAACTGTGTCATAGGCTTGGCTATGGTGGAGAATCCTTCAATAAATCTGCGGTAATATCCTGCCATTCCCAAGAAACTCCGTATATCTGTTACGCTGGCTGGTGCCTTCCAGCCAAGTACGGCCTTGACTTTCTCTGGGTCCACTGCAATACCGTCTTGGGTCAGCACGTGGCCTAGAAAGCCTACTTGTCTTAGCCAAAATTCGCACTTGCTGAACTTGGCATACAATTGATGTTTCCTGAGTTCTCCTAGCACAATCCTGAGATGTTCCGCGTGCTCTTCTGGTGTCTTGGAGTATACCAGAATATCGTCGATGAATACCACAACGAACTTGTCCATGAATTTCATAAATACCTTGTTCATGAGGTGGACAAAATATGCGGGGGCGTTTGTTAATCCAAATGGCATTACTGTGAACTCATACAGTCCATATCTGGAGGTGAAGGCTGTCTTGGGGATGTCTTCTGTTCGCACCTTCAATTGATGGTATCCTGACCTTAGGTCGATTTTTGAGAATACCTTGGCCTGAGCGAGCTGGTCAAATAAATCGTTTATTCTTGGCATTGGGTATTTGTTCTTGATTGTGACCATGTTAAGTGCTCGATAGTCAATACACAATCTCATGTTCCGTCTTTCTTTTTGGCGATCCCCAAGGTGAGGAACTGGCTCGAATGTATCCTTTGTCCAGCAATTCCTTTATTTGTTTCTTCAACTCAACTAACTCGGATGGTGCCATTCGGTATGGTTTCTTGTATATGGGAGTGGTCCCTGGTGCGAGCTCAATGCTGAATTCTATCTCTCGGTTCGGTGGCATGCCTGGTAGCTCTTCGGGGAATACATCTGGAAATTCACAGGACCTTGTTTAGCTCAGAAACGTCCACCTTATTCAATATCGGTTGCCGGGGTATTTTTCTTTCCTTGGCGGATACCCTTATTGTCTTCCCACGGTGGTGTGTGAGAATTACGGTCCGGTTGAAACAGTCAATGAAACCCTTGTTGGTAGTTAGCCAGTCCATCCCAAGGATGACATCCAGTCCTTTATTCTCCAACACAATAAGATTTGCGTGAAACTTCAGTCCTTCGAACTCAATAATCACATCCTGACAGTAATTCTGAGTAACTTGCTAAATCCCAGGGGACTTGATGATCATGGATTTCTCCAAGGGAAGCATCGAAAAATTATTTTGCAAAGCAAAACTTTTCGAAATAAAAGAGTGAGAAGCTCCAGAATCAAACAAAACCATTGCAGGTATTGTGTTGACAGGAAACGTATCGAGTACGATATCCGGAGCATTTTGTGCCTCCTCTTTGGTTACGTGGTTCAGATGACCCTTCCTGTGGTTTTTGTTGGGATTGAAATTGTTTCGCTTGGGCGCTGAATTATTGCCGCCGTTGTTCGGCTTTGGGGCTGAGTTTCTAGGCTTGGGACACTGCTTAGCATAGTGCCCTTCCTCTCCACAGGCGTAACATGTAACGCCGGGGCGATATGTGAACTCCTTGTCTCTTGCATGAAAATTCTTGATTGGGCGTGAGACGTTGGATGGGGATTTGTGCGTCCCACCCTTTTGAAAATCTGCCTTGCTTCGGTGATTGCGAGCATGGTTGGTCTGGTCCCTTTTTCGCTTGCGGATATCTTCCAAGCTGCGTCTTTCATTTTCCAGAGTAATCGCTTTGTCCACCAGTGTTTTAAAATCTGGAAAAGTGTGCACGACTAGTTGGCATTTAAGCGCGGGCGCCAGACCGTCAAGGAATTTTTCCATCTTCTTGCTTTCAGTCATACGATCTTCATTGGCGTAGCGAGACAATAAAATAAATTGACTGTTGTAATCTGACACTGTCATGTTCCTTTGTTTGAGGTCATCGAACTCTATCTTCTTGATTTTCATGATACTCTTAGGAATGTGTGCACCACGGAAACTTTCCTTGAAATCATCCCAAGTTATATCATTTTCGTTGGGACGCATGTGCAGGAAATTCTCCCACCATGATGCGGCTGCTCCTGTGAGATAGTGCGGAGCGTATAGTACCTTTTCTGTGTCCGAACATTTTGCAATAATTAATTTCCTCTCCATATCTCGAAGCCAGTCTTCGGCCTCAAGAGGATTGTCCATATGAGAAAATGTTTGGGGACGGGTCTTCTGTAGCTCAGATAACTTAGAATGTTGCTGATACTGTCCATGGTGATTTCCCATGTTGATGACTTGGTTCATCATTTCCCGATGTTGTTGCTGACTTTGTTCATAAAGGCGGCACATTTGAGAAAGTGCCGTTTCACTGCTCTGTTGACTCGACTGACCTTGAGTGAAATTGTTGCCTGGTTGCGTGTCATGATATTGACTTGACTTCCCTTGTGCAAAATTGTTGTCCGGTTGAGTGCCATAATTTTCCTCTGGCGGAGCTGGCATGGAGCGAGTCCAAGGACGAGACATTTTTCACTCTGGGGATATATTTTGTAAAACCCATAAGAAAAATTAAAAAGGGTCGCAAAAACAATCCATAAATGCACAATGTTGGCAAACAAATTAAATAGCCAAGATTACTTAAAGGAAAACAATTCGATTTGCGCACGGAGAAGGACTGCTCATTACGTATCTTACACGAGTGCGATAATTATACAATACATCACTCAGGATATGCGTACATAATTCCTGACATGTTATTTAGGCTAGTGCACTTCTCCACCTCCTACATGATGCGCAAACAGGTTACTTCCCACAACATATCTTACAAGGCGGTACATCGCATAACGGCTAAACGTACTTAGTCGGAGATGTTGATGATGTCCTTGGCCCTGCCAAGGGTGAGGCGTAGCGAGGCTGGGGACTCGACTTCCTCCTCGCTAATAGGCTCCATACGAGTAGCACTGCACCGAGCAGATGGAGTGGGTGCCAGGGGCGGAAAGACACGAACAGGAGTGGGTGTGAAGGGTGGTGCAGTGCGCGCTAGAGTGGGCGCAATGGCTCGGTTGAACTCTTCAGTAGAAGGCAGGCGACGAGCAGGTGCATAAGATGCGGAGGACGAGACAAAAGTCAGTGGCGGTGTGGTGGGCAGGAGCTCCCTCCTGTTGGCAGCACAGCCATGGACTGAGTCCATGCGGGCGGCCACGAAGTCGTCCACCAAGTTGTCGAAGGCTGCCTCCAGGGCCCGAAGATACTCAATAAGCATCTCAAAGGCCTCGTCTCGCTCTCCTCTGGGACAGGAGTATGCATAGTGACAGGTGTAGGGCACGTGGCATGGGAGATAGCGGTAACGACGAGCCTTCATCACAGGAAGGATATCCCTGAGACGAGCTATCGACTCACGGGCAGCCATCTGAATAGCATGCTTCTCTATGGGCATGGCTCTCCCCGCGAACCGGAAGCGGCGTAACTCACCACGCCCTCCCCTGAATTGCACCAAGGCCTGGTGCATGGTCAGACTGTCATTGACTTTGTGCTGGCAGAGTGAGACGACTGGGCGCACAGATGGCCCCATCGTGACCTGAACGATGAAGGAGGGAAGCTTGACGAACCCATCGGGTACGTTGGCGAAGGTCTAAGACTCGCAGCTGTTGTCGGCCATCTACAAAAGTAGGCAAAAATTCTGAATAGTCAGATCATAAATATATGCTGACTGTCAGAAAAATGACTACAATTGCAAAAATATAAATAGGCTCTATCATGCTAATAACCGATTAGCGATCGCACCTAATGGCTTCCTACAGTCAGCCTGGCTCTGGTACCAAGCTTGTCACGACCGGTTTTCCAATAAAAATATTTATTGAGAAACCAATCTTTAGATTCCAGTCTGAGATAAAACCTCCTCACTGGTAGACAACACTTGATACAATAAGCCAGTAGCATAAAATATATTACAGGGTTGAGCTGAGGGTGCTCAACAATTTATTACAAGCGTGCCAATAATTATACATAAAGGCGGATATGACACAAGGGAGTGGTGGCATACTACTGACTCGGAATTTGAGTAATGGTGGAATAACACAGCGGGGTGGATAACGTGGCTCTCAAACTAGCATATCATCGAGCGTCGAGGTGAGGCTCGATGTATTTATTTGGGGTGCGGAAGCGGGTATAATATAGTGACCAAATCCAGGGTCGCACGAGACTGACTGGGATTCCTCTAGGCGTCGGACTCGCTATCGAACACTTCATCCATGAGATCACCTTCGTCAGCATCTAGCCAAATCAACAAGCCAGTGAGTACTTTGAAAGTACTCGCAAGACAGTTCAGACGTAAGATATAACAAATGCATGCATGAGTGTGTCATGATTAAATCACCAATGCATATTAAAAATATTAGCAGGCAAAGTAAATAAAAAGGGAATCGACGGTAGTCCGCCAGAAATCCCAATAGAGTATAAAAAGGAAACTGATCGGGTGTCTGAAGCGACGCCTCGAAAGGTGAACAAATAAATAAAGGAAAAATCACGCCACAGTTGGGCGTCTGAGCGACACCACTTAAAGGGCTTTAAAAGAAATGCCACAGTCGGGCGTCTTAGCGACACCACATAAAGGGCTTTAAAAGAAATGCCACGGTTGGGCGTCTTAGCAAACCACATAAAGGGCTTTAAAAGAAATGCCACAGTCGGGCATCTTAGCGACACCACATAAAGGGCTTTAAAAGAAATGCCACAGTCGGGCGTCTTAGCGACACCACATAAAGGGCTTTAAAAGAAATGCCACAGTCGGGCGTCTTAGCGACACCACAAAAAGAGCTTTAAAATAAATGCCACAGTCGGGCGTCTTAGCGACACCTCATAAAGGGCTTTAAAAGAAAGTAAGAAATAACAATGCCTCAGTCGGACGTCTAAGCGACATCGCAGAAAGGGCTTTCTTCATGAAGGAAAAACAATACTCATGATAAGCAATTAACTCAAGATAATAAACGGGTTAGTCCATCCACAGGAATAAACATTTAACCGGACTTAGCACCCATGTGATTCACCGGAGTATCTGTCACCCAAAACTGGCACATGTCAGAATAAGATAGCATAGAACTTGGAAGATGATTTGAAGATTTGTGACTCTGCAGAGTTGTGTACCAAAATTACCCACAGTTAACGGATTTCCGTAGTCACGAAGGACTAGTTCCGTTTACGGTATTTCGGAAGAAAACACAGCTAACCAGTACACACCCATCATACCTCTCGATGTCAGGAATCACCCTAGACATCGTCCAAGAAAAAACTTTCAAACGGGGAGATCACAATCTCGAATAGCATGGGATCGAATTTATATACGCGCACTCTAAGGGGTGCCCCCCTCCCGGTCTCAACCGGAAACACCCATGCCCCCTGACCGGATGACTGGCTTTAATCCAGGGCAAGGAACCATCATCCCGACCTCTCCTTTTGGTGTGTACCAGGAAAGCGGTTTGCAACTTACTAAACCATATTCCTTGCGGAAAACATGTGGTAGTACAGGGAAGGGAAATGGAGTTGAATCGAACCGATACGGGCTGACACTGAAGTCAAATAGTATGGCATAAGACTGGCGTGCTACAACACTGCCATCTTACCCATCCTCATGCCAACACATGGCCATGCATATCCACATTCAACAACGTATGGATTATCGAACTCACTTGCCTCAACAATGCATGAAAATAACGTTCATCGGTATGATCATCAACAAGCCATGAAACTAGCTAAATGCAAAACATGCCATGACACTCATCATATCAAAAGTTCAAACATGCTTGCGTGGTTCAGAGTAGTCGGAGTCTAGCTCGGTGAAGTTCGCGGTTCCGTCACCTCCTTCGGATCTACGGTATAAAGAAAGTATACGCGCTATCGTGAATACCGAGAGGTGCACAAAATTCATTCCAATTATTTTTCAAATAAATCTGATAAAAAACTAGATAAAATTTTAAAGAGAACAGAAAAAGGATCAATCAAAAATATGCTTCTGATAAAAAGTTATTAGTGTTTTTGTCCAGGGACCTATCTGTAATGAAACAGAAACTTCCCAGGGTTTTCTTTATAAAAATAGAAAACGCTTCGGTCCCGAATACGCCAATCCAGAGGAGAAAGCGTATTTTGCCCGAAGGCGTTTTCAGAAAACCGTTCAAAAAGATTACGGTGAGGTGGTGTAGTCGTGCGGGGGCGAGAGCAGGCTCAGGGGTGCTATATATAGCCGCCCCGAGGCGGTTGCCGAGAACGGGGTTCCCCGGCGAGGTGATTACGGTGGCGCTGTGGTTGCACGGGAGGGTTCAGAGGTTGAGCGTCGTTGTGGGTGTTCCCTGGTTCCGTTTAGGTGCTAACCGTGACGGGATTTGGTTGCTTAGGGGGAGCTCGACGGAACAGGGTGGCGCGGGCCCGTCGGCGGTAGGGAGCACGCTCTGTGCGTGCCAGGCCACGGCGACGGTGCCGCATGCGTGCGCTGGCAAGGAGATGGCCACGCGGAGCCACCAGGGGGTTTGGGCGGCGCTGAACGGCGTTTTGCCGCCGTTCTGCTCCCTGTCGGCCGCTACGGTGGTTCGGCCACCGCAAGACACGCCGGCGCAGGCGGGCCAGGGCGCCACCGACGCCAGGAAGGCGCCAAGCGCGCGTGTGGAGCTTCGGACAAGCAGGCCAGGCTGCGAGCAACGTGCCAAGGGCATTGTGGACATGTGACTGAATTTCTGACGAAGATCGACACTGAAACTCTGAACTTAACTGAAGATGAACAGAAACAGTGCATGCAAGGTGTTCGACAGAATGATCTAGGCATGTAGGGATTTTTCCTTGAGCTGAAACTTGGTGGAGTGGTCTCTCATTGCACCAGTAGGTTGCCTGAATTTTGGTAGAATTTTTGGAGAAGTGAAAATATGAATTTCACCAAATTTGGCAAATCTGGTCCAAACTTGCAGTGGCTGAATTTTGAAAAATTTGAAAAGAATAGGAGTGAGTCAAGATGGTTCTAGGTTGAGGGTATCAAGGACTATCCAGGAGAGTTGGTTTGAGGTCCAAACACAAATGCAATAGGGTACTTGCTTTGCAAATGACTCAGGCTCAAAATAAATGTCTGAAAAGATTTGAGTGATGGAATAATTAAAATAAAATCCAAAACTTGTTTGGACTAGTTGGGACAGAGAACTTAGATTGTTTTCAAGGAGGAGGGGAGGTTTTGGAGGGGTTTTACCACATGGGCAAAAATACAAAGTCATGGGTTGTTTTCAAGATATGAAAATCCCCAATTTTTCATAGAGTTTTCTTTTTAAAAGAAAATGCTTAAACTCCCAAAAATAATTTGAGAAGGGAACCAACAGAGAAGAAGTTTTAAATGATCAAACACCATAGTTTGAAGAAAAATAAAAATCCTTGCCAAAGAAAAGGAAGTTTCTAAGATGAAGGATTTCTGGAAAAGAAATTTTTTTAAAGTCCTCTTTTAAAATCCAACAAAGTTTTTGATGAAAACCAAATAAATTTTTTGGAGTGTCACAATGCGGCCGGATCAGTGACCAACGGTGAGAGAGAGAGAGAGAGAGAGAGAAAGAGAGGCCACCGCACTCCCTTTCCCTAGGCGGACGGGATGCGGCCGGATTAGTGACCAACGGTGAGAGAGAGAGGCCACTGGAGCCTTGTGTGAGATACTTTGAAGAGCGGACTACCTTTTCCTCCATAAAAATCGTTTTATATTCTGTGTACGTGCCATTGAGCGCTATAACTTTATTTAAAAATAACGCGGCAACGCGTCAAGTCGAACTTTGTTTCATGCACGCGTGGTACACGACCTCTATAGGTAAACAACCGCTACAGGCGTTCAAATTAGCACGTGGGCTGCCATTTCGTAAAGAAATGAGCTACACCGTGTACCCGCGCGGGTGTGGCTGGGCACGAAGCGTGAGTACATGCACGGTGCACCTATTCTCTTCTTGTATACGTACACCACCTATGTGGGGTTGTGTGAGAGAGATACAAACCTAGAGAGATATAGTGTGTGGGTTCTTGAGAGTTTTTTGGGGGGGGTCAATCAAAAAATTTAACATATGCAATATCTGTGAAATAGAGTCCTGGATATAACATATATATAGAGGGGGTGATCCACGAGAAGAGAGTGGAGGTATCATCGGCTTGAGGTGTCTATAGAATCGAAGTGAGGAGTGATGTGTGTGTGTGTGTGCGCGCGCGATCGATAAAGAGTGTCATCGAATTTGTGTGTGCCCACGTCAAAGATATAGAGTGGTTGGCCTACTGGAATGTGAAATGGGACATGTGCAGTTTGTCTCTGTGGCATGGATACCTACCTGCAGCGCTCGACTATCGGTGTGTGGTGGGGGAAGAGGGAGGCCCAATTAACTATAGAGGTACAATGGCTGGTATGTGTGTGAAGGAGGAGAGAGGCCTACCTCATGTATTAAGGAGATCGATCTGCCTCATGTATTAAGGGAGATCGATCGGCATCCATGCATATGTGCAGGAGATGAATAAGGTTAGGAGAGAGACAGAGCTAGAGTGTTGGAGGGCGTGGTAGTGGAGTTGCTTCTAACAAATGGTGGGATAGGCTTGCTAGACAAACCGAGGGCACGCCCGCAATATCAATAAGAGAGGAGATGGCTGCTTGTTGTCTGTGCACGTGCGTGTGAGAGACGGGTCAGGAGGCATGCACGAATGATGAGGGGGACGATGTGGCTGTGGTAAGAAAACGTAACTACATAGGAAGATCAATCGCCCTTTGTAAGAGAAAGGAGAGACATAACTTGTGAGGTACGTCGATCGATGGGGGGGTAGTTAAAGTCGATCTAGGTATATGTTGGGAGATCGATCGGTATACATGCATGTGTGTGTTAGAAGCAAATGAGGCACGAGGAGAAGGATAGAGAGAGAGGGATGCATGTAGGAGGTGGTACGAGAGGCATACTATATCGAGGGGGAGGAGTGTGCCAGTACGAGAACGATGAAAAGAGTGGTGGGAGTGAGGCATGGACGGTGACAAGAGAAGAGGGGAAGCTTGTGTTTGTGCTAGGCACACCTGGCTAGAGAGGCATATCGATCGATGTGTGCCGTAAAGAAGGAGCTGGGGGGCCTACACACACCGTGGGTGAACGACCTAAAGTGAAAAGACGAATTTGCACGATGGAGCTAGAGAATGCTGAGGGAGGGTGAGAGGGATGCGGGCGTGTGCATGCACAAGAGAAAGTTAGCGCTAGCTACAAAGATAAGAGGGTTGTGTGGGTGTAAAAGACAATAGAGATCATATATACTTAATTATAAAAAGTGAATTCGGATATTTGAAGAATTTATCATAGTGTTTCAAACCGACGAATGTGTGAATATATATAACGGTGATACACATGGTGTGGTTATGAACATGGTATACTACATTTAATATATTTTATCTCTACTCTTATAAAGAATGGAGTTGTTGATGATGGTGTGCCTGCCATCCTGCATTATAGGCCGTCTGATTTATATCTGGCGGATAGCAAGGAAACTATGATGGTTGAAGTTGGCAACAATCATGATTGTAGATTCTTATTGAAATAGAGAAACGAATTCAAATATAGTTCAAATTGCAGCGGTAGTATAGACATTTGGAATGCACTAAAATGTTGGTATGAGTAGGTTACATGCATTATACAGCAAGCGAAAAAATTTAATCGGACATAACATGGATTCATACTCCCTCCTTCCATCTACATAGGGCGTAATGAGATTTTTAAGACCGCCTTTGACTATTGACAAGATTAATAGTACATGACATGCACAATGTGAAAATTATATCATTGAAAGAACTTTTCACAAATGAATTTAACGGTGTGCTTTGTGTAAGTTGCATGTCATATATCATTGCTCTAATATTTGACCAAAAGTTAGCATCAAAAAACGCATTAGGCCCTATATAGATGGAAGGAGGGAGTAGCTTTGAATAGCATTTGTATAGTAAAACGGGGCAAGACTCTCTCTTTCTATGGTGTGAATCGTTTTATTTTTTTCGTTTTCTTTTTGGTTGAGGGAAGTGTGAATTGATTTGGTACGTACAAGTACAATATTACGACACGTTAGGCTTGTCCCTAAAATTCAACCCGCGTCTTGTTATATCCCGAAAATTCAGATATCGTGCTCCCAAAACTGGCGCCTTCACAACCCGCGCCTTGCTATCCCGAAATTACAACGCGTGCGAAAACTCCCTCCAGCTGCCAAATCCCGACACGTGAAATCCCCCTTCTAACCCTGAGCCGAAAGCGCCGCTAGTTCAAATCGGTGGGGGGTACTTTTGTAACACACCCTACATTTTGGACAAGCGCGTTCCCCATCACCCCCTTTTCGCCATTCGAAATCCCAAGCCGCCATAACCTCTCCGCTCCAGCCGCGAAACCACACCCTCCTCCGTCCGCCACGTCACCGCTGCCCAGCCGGAGCCTCTTCCCCGACGACGTCGTCCACCGCAACAGCTCGACGTCCCTCGTCCACCTCCCTGGATGAGGATCCGTCGTCCATCTCACCGTCCCGCCGATTCAGCCGCCCCGTCCTTCACCTCCAAGGACTGCTCCGACGATCGCCTCGTCTATCGCGGCTGCTCCATCCCCACAGCGCCGCCTTAACCTGCTCCACCGGAACCGCAGCATCCTCACCGACTCCTCGGACGAAGACGAGGCCTACTTGGCGCCACCAAAGAGGTTGTACACTCATCGCACCGCACCTTCTCCTTAACTCGACCTCCCGGCGCCCATGGTGCTCCATCCCGCACCCCCATGGAGCGGCTACCTTGAAGCCGGCGCCGCGGGCGACATCTCACGGCGGCTTTCCCCCAGTGCGAGGCCCCTTTGGTGGCGGCGTCCATACCAGCCGGATCTGCTGCTGCTGCTCCGGCTCTCGCTCGATCACTCGCTCGCCCAGCTGCTGCTGCTCTCCCCCTCACTCGTGCTGCTGCTCTGCTCCGATTAAGCCACACTTCAGTCGACTGAATCGACTTTTGGGTCAGTCAATTTTCAGGGGTTGGGGGGCTCGCCGGAGTTAAGGAAGAACCACCCATAGCGGGGACGGGGGCTCGCCAGAGAGGTACCCCACTATCTATCTTAGGGTTCACGGTGGGGGGTGGGGGCGGGGGTCCTAGAGGGCTGGCCGGGGCGGCGGTGGCGAGTTGTTTCGGGGCGGTGAGGCGGCACTGGGGCCGGCGGTTCGACCGGTGGTGGCTGGCGGCTCAGGGGGGTGCAGGTTGAAGATGAACTGCAGGCCCTCCCTAAACTACATGTCAAGTGCCTCTCTGCTACCATTGCGTTCAGTTTCGACAGTAGCATTCAGATTCCACAGTAAATTTTAGTTTCGACAGTTAAGTTCAGAGTCAACAGTTTTTACCTCATCTGTTGTAGTCAGGTGGTTTTTGGTGATGTTAATTTTACATCCATTTTACATCATCTATTGGAGATGCTATTAGAATCCCACTTGAGATTGACGATGTCTGTCTTGTGCTACTTCAGCCTTGACGTCTTATGGCTCACCGGAGCTGCTCCAACGACAGAACGATCCATCACAACAGAGCAATGCCATGGACGCCGTCTACAGATTCCTCAGATCTTCCTCCACACCTACGACATCCACCTCTGCCTCAACTGCTTCAGCGACCAACCCAATGATGTTGAGGTCGACACGGCTACGGCAAAGAGGTTGTACACTTGTTGCATCACTTATTACTATACATTCACGTCGATCCATTAGGGCTATTTTGGTTCAACGGAAAAACATCGATCCACTGGTTGTTACCATCACTCTAAATTTCTGCATGCTCTCCTTACATAATCTCACCATATTTTTTTCGTATGCATGTTAGATATTGTACACAGTCATGCTGAACATGTAGAGAAAAAGAGAAGAGTTTTGCGCGGCAATACAATGTCATGCAGATATCGCTCCATGGTGGGTTCAATGGCAAACCCTCCCCACCCCTCTCTAGATTGTAATCCAGAGGAAGATCTGTTCTGAGGCGGATTCGGACGCCCCTGACCACTCCTATTTACCCCCCAAGGTGTTTGCTCTACCTTGGCATGATGATGTTAGTCATATCATGCATATGTTGCCTTGCAGTGCCTACTTTTGACATCATATATGTCATCTGCTTAGTTTAGACATGTTCTTTAATGCCACCTATTTAGTTTCTATATCATATATGGGAATTATGCAGTCTCATGTCTTTTAGCCAGCCATAATATATGTGAAATGTGCAATGCCATCCTGTTTAACCAGGCATCATATATTTGAATGATATCTTGCCCATCATTTTCTTCATTACATTTCCATTTGTCGACAATGTTCGTACATTAAACTACTCTTCCTGTGAATCAGCCATTTGCGTGGGAGATGGAAAAATCTGGAGTGAAAAGAAGGCCTCCAGAGCAGACAGTGCTACCTGTCGAAGCAGATCTCTTGTTGGGTCCCGATAGCTCCTCAGAGATGGATTCAGAGACAGATGACCAGTCCTATTCCCCCACTGAGGTGTATGCTCTAACTTGGCACGGTTATACTACTCATATCATGCATACGGTGTCTTGCATTGCATAGTTTAGACATCATATACACAATATTCAACACCATGTTCTTAGTTTAGACATCATATCGAATGCCCTCTGTTTAGCATATAAATCATATATGTGAATTAAATGATGTGATCCTGATTACTTAGATAACATGTAGGTGAATTATGTCAGGCGATCTTGTTTAGTTATTCATCATATCTTTGAATTATGTTATGCTATGCTATCCAGTTTAGATAGACATCATATATGTGAAATTATGTCATGCTATCCGTTTTAGTTAAACAATATACATGTCAACTCTTTCATGCCCTCACCCGCTCGAATTCAAATGGCTGATAAACAGGAAACATAGTTGAATGTACAGACATTGTATGAGAGACAGATGCAATAGATAGTGTGCAAAACACGGTCTTCAAATAAAACAGTGCTACCTCTTGGTGGAGATAGCACCCCGGTTGTACATGCACAAGCACCAGCCCTACCAGACATAACCCAAACTCTCGCAGATTGTACCCCTACTACGATGGACAGAGAACCAGCTTCACCCAATCTAACCCCAACTCCAGCCGATAGTAACCCAGTTCCTGTTGACACAGCACCATCTCCACCACAGAGCTCCCAAACAAGAGCAGTTAGTAAGGTAGCTACAGTGCCCAAAGGGCCAGTACTATCACGGCGAACCCCAACTCCACCAGTTAGTACGCCTATTCCTGTGGAGGAAGCACAACCAGCTAGTCGTAGTTTAGCATCTATCGCATTTGATGTTGTTAAATCTTATGTGCGTATCTTCTCATCTTGGAAATTTTATACTGAAGATGAAGGAAAATGCCAGTTGCAGGTGTTTGTCCAGGAGTTATCTGTAAGTAATGTTATTAATGGCAATTACTTTGCTTTGTCCCATACATCCTACCTCCATGATGGTTATAATACAGCAAATTTTCCCATTTTTCTCTATAGATAAGGACCGATTTGGAAACTCGGGATGAGGTAACCTGTGCTAATACCTCTGCTATCTTCAAGAATGCTTGGTGGCAGTATCGGAATTACCTGAAGAAAACGTACTTCACCGGCAAAGAAACTCATCAAATTCCCTTACGTTCTCCTGAGACACATTTACTGGACGATGACTGGGAACGCCTTGTTCTATACTGGTCCTGAACCAAGAATGTGGTAAGGTCTATGAGCTCATTTTCCATTTTTAAGTATTATATTCTTGCGTCTTACTGTATTCTTTTAATGTAGAACAAGTGCCTAAACCTGAAGAACAACTGTTCTAATTTAAGATTCCATTGCTACCATAGGACATAGATATATGTTTGTTTGATGCTTTTATTACGTACTAGTACTTGGCAATAGAAGACTTGGTAGTTTAATCCTGTCCACCTTACTAATGAACTGGTTCACCGAAATGAGTTTCATATACTAGTACATGCTAAACTTGTTATGTGTCTGCTTGTTTCTTCTTTTAGAATGCTGACAGAATATTGGGGAAGAGTGCCTTATTAAGCAACGGTAAAGGAAGTAATGCAGATAAGGTTCAGGATAGTGACACATCCTGTCTTGGTTTAGTGTTGGAGTTACTGGCCACTACCGCTTGCACAAGCTATTCAAACTCACTGTCTGAATCAGTTCGGTTTGTTGAGTCTCAACTACAAGCTTAAAGACATCGATCAGCTGTGCTGCGACACGAAGCGGAAGGACTATGGAAGTCCCTGGAGCATTCAGATGCATACTTTCTGGTGCAACAGCAAGCGTTGGAGGATTTTAGCGCCAAACAGGACAAAGCTAATCAGCTTGCTAAGCTTATTGCCAGCATGGTGGATACCCAGGATAACGTTTCTTGAGCTCTTCTGAAGTTGTTTCAGTTATGCTCTTGTTTTGCTGCCGCGTTTATTTGCACTGGTGGCCAATTTTGACGGCCAGTGTATATGATATGCTGCTTTGTTCCCTATATTTGCACTGGTGGCGAACTTTGATGCCCAGTGGATGTAATATGTGTAATAGCCGTGATAGCCTAGCGTTAGTTGCTTGCTTATTTATTTCCTTGTTGTCTTGTTTATTTGTTTGCTTCTAGTCATTGCAGTTATTTTTCCGTGGTTAACTAGTGGCTGCAATAACCTAATTTTTAAAACTAGGCCACAATAACCATGGGCTAATATTTACTGTAGTGACACTGGGCCTCCTACGGGCCGTAGAAACAGTGGGCCTTCTACGGGCCATAGAAACAGTAGGCCTTCTACGGGCCGTAGAAACAATGGGCCTTCTACGGGTCGTGTCATCAATGGGCCTTATACGGGCCGTATGATCGATTGGCCAAACATGGGCAAATAACAGGCCGCATTATGGCCGTAAACGGTCTAGAGTTGGAATCGTCCGTTCATGGGCCGACCGTAACGGGCCATCATAAATAGGCCGTATTTGATGACGCTAAGAAAACGGCCCAACGTATTAACGGACCACAAACGGGCCGATTGTAACCACAGGCTAAATTTAGCCCACAAGCAGAAAATGACAGTAACGGGCCGTAAGTAAACGAATGCTGGAAATGAGCCCAAGAATAAATGGGCTCTGAGAAGGCCGAAAGATAACATGGGCTGGAAACGGCCCAACGGAATAACAGGCCGTTAATGGGTATAAAGTGATACACTGTTCATTACGGGCCAGTTTCACCACGGGCCGTTAATGGGTGTTAAGTGATACATTGTTCATTACGGGCCAGTTTTACCATGGGCCGTTAATAGGCCAAGAGTTACATAGGGCCTCCTATGGGCCGAAAGACGTCATGGGCCATACATGGGCCAGAAGTGAAAACGGGCTGGAATCATATTGAATGGCCCAGATAACGCTACTGGGCCTAATTCGGATAAGGCGTAACGGGCCTTGGGTTAGCGTGTTGTAAATGGGCTATACGCGAACAGGTCGTTAACAGGCTTTCCATGGGCCGGCGCGCCAGCTTTTGACCAAGTCAAACGGGTCGGCCTTTTCATAGGAATGGGCCTCTGTTGGGTCGTGCCACGTGTCGACGTATCATAGGCGCCTATCTGACCCACTGACGAGCTGGCACGTGTTTCGTCCGGCCAATAAGAATTTTACACGTGGAAATTTCCCATTGGTCGGGGCTGTTAACGGGTTATCGGATCCAAAACCCGACCCGATAGCTTAACGACATTCCGTTACGGTGGATGCCACGTGTCAGTCACCCTTGACGAAAGCACTTCTGTGACGCGCGATTTATCATCATGGAAGTGGACAGTTCCGTGATGATAATTTTGGTAATGTCATGGAACACTTCTACGACAGCACAGGTATGACTATCTTGATTCTATCATAAATTTGTCATGGATGTACATGCATGACAAAAAGCAACCTACTGTGACAAACACGTATCATCACGGAAGTGTATTTTTTTGTAGTGTCAATCCAATCGTGGACGGTTTTCGACTTGCAAAAGTCCTCATGGACGGTGGCAGCGGACTAAACATCATTTACGAGGATACGCTACACAAGATGGAAATAGACAGGAGCCGCATCGAGAAAAGCAGCACGACCTTTCGAGGTATCATTCCCAGCCGGGAAGCGTGGTGTGCGGGAAAAATTACACTTGTTGTGGTATTCGGCACGCTGGAGAATTATCGGTCCGAAGAAATAACTTTCCAGGTGGCCCCTTTCAACAGTGGATACCACGCCCTGTTAGGGCGAGAGGCATTCATGCGCTTTCAAGCCATACGTCATTATGGGTATATGAAGCTAAAAATGCCCGGGCCTAATGGAATAATCACCCTCGTCAGCGATCCGGATATAGCACTCCGCGCCCAGAACAAAACCGCATCCTTGGCCCTCGAGGCATTATCTGAGGCCCTTGCGGCTGAAGAACTAACCGCACTACGCTCCACTATGGATAGAGACGATGTTATCCTGGACAAATGACCCAAATCTACTTCCTTCAAGCTAGCATAAGAAACGGTCAAATTTCAGGTCCATCCAACAGACCCGAGAAGACAGCCTCTATCGGAGCGCAACTCAGCCCATCAGTCGACACAACACTACGAGACTTCTTGCGCGAAAACTGGGATATATTCGCTTGGCACCCCTCAGATATGCCAGGAATCCCGCACGAGTTGGCCAAACACAGCCTCAACATACTAAAGGGATATAAGCCGGTCAAACAAACACTGCGACGCTTTTCTGAACCCAAGCGACAAGCTATAGGGGAGGATCCAGACAAACTCATCGAGGCCGGATTCATCAAAGATATTAAACATCCGGACTGGCTGGCAAACTTGGTAATGGTAGCAAAGAAGGATAAATCCTCGCGCCTATGCGTCGATTTCAAAGACCTTAACAAGGCTTGCCCTAAGGATCCCTTCCCCCTTCCTCGCATTGATCAAATCATTGACGCTACCGCATGACACGACTCGCTATGCTTCCTTGATGCATATTCCGGATACCATCAAATCAAAATGAAGGAGTCCGATCAAGCAGCAACAGCATTCATTTCACCATACGGGTCGTTTTGCTTCGACACCATGCCTTTCGGGCTCAAGAACGCCGGCGCCACCTACCAGCACATGATCCAAACATGCCTCGAGAAACAGATCGGCAAGACAGTGGAGGCCTACGTGGACGACATCATCGCCAAAACTAGACACATCGAAACACTAATAGACGACTTGCGTCTCACATTCGACAACCTCCGCGCATACGACATCAAGCTTAACCCAGAAAAGTGCGTCTTCGGCGTCCCCACCTGTAAACTACTAGGCTTCATCGTTTCCAATAGAGAAATTCAAGCAAATCTAGCCAAAATCCGAGCTCTGTCACAATTGGCCACGCCAACCAAACTCAAACAGGTCCAAAAACTCGCCGGGTGCGTGGCAGCTTTAAGCCGCTTTATCTCCAGGTTGGGGTAAAAGGCGCTGCCCCTTTATCGCCTTCTACGGCGCACCGATAACTTCGAGTGGACAGAGCGGCGACAGTCGGACTGGAAGAAATAAAAGCCCTTTTGGCAAGCAACCCAATCCTGGCCGCGCCAAACGTCGGCGAACCAATGCTCCTATATATATCAGCAACACACCAGGTGGTGAGCGCCGTACTCGTCATCGAGCGAGAACAGGACAGACACAAATTTCCGCTCCAAAAGCCGGTATACTACGTATCCACCGTCCTCACACCATGCAAATCCCGGTACCCTCACTATCAAAAGATAGCATATGCGGTTTTCATGGCATCTCGAAAATTGTGACACTACTTTTAGGAGTGCTTGATCATGGTGGCTTCTGAAGTGCCCCTCAACGATATAATCAACAATAGGGATGCAACGGGCCGGATTGCCAAATGGGCCATTGAGCTCCTGCCATTCGACATCACGTACAAACCACATCGAGCCATCAAATCCTAGGTACTGGCTGACTTCGTCGCCAAATGGACAGAGGCGGAACTCCCAAAAGAGTACGGCGCGTATTCCAGCTGGGTTATGCACTTTGACGGCTCCAAAATGTTGGAAGGGCTAGGGGCGGGCGTCGTATTAACGTCCCCCACAGGAGATATCATCCAGTACGTACTCCAAATATTATACACAGACTCCAACAACGCAGCCGAATACGAGGCCTTGCTACATGGCCTTCGGATGGCTGTATCAATGGGCATACAACGCCTGGAGGTGCGCGGGGACTCAAACCTCGCAATATCCCAGATTAATGGAGACTTTGACGCCAAAGATCCAAAGATGGCAGCTTATCACAATGTCGTCTTAAAGATGTCGCCTCGGTTCGAGGGGCTCGAATTTCATCGTGTCGCCCACGAAAGTAATCAGGCGGCAGACGTCCTTGCTCGCATCGGTGCTAAGCGCGACCCCGTCCCACCTAACATCTTCCTTGAAAGGCTCTTAGGGCCAGTTCTTTTGCTAGCTTCTAGAATAAGCTGAAATAAGCTATCCCTACACAGCTTATTCTAGAAGTCCAACCAAAATTATTTTTTTAGAAGCCTAATAGTTAAGACTTGACTAGTAGGCTTCTAAAAGAAAAAAAATTGGTTTGGCTTCTAGAATAAGCTGGGTAGGGGGCAGCTTATTCTGGAAGCCCAAAAAAGCCAGGAAAAGAACTGGCCCTTAAGCCATCTGTGGTGTGGCAAGGGGGAGACAGCAACGACAGTCCCGTTCCGAACACAAACATAGATAATGAACATGCCGATATCATCGGAGGCTCAGCCACCGAAATAACACCATCGGCCCACCTCATCATGGCAGTAATTGCCCTGTGGATTGAACCATTCTTGGCCTACTTTCATAGGAAGGAGCTCCTAGAAGATCAGAACGAGGCTCGCCGCATCGTCCGGCGTTCGAAGGCCTATAAAGTTCACGAAGGAGAGCTCTACAAGAAAAGCACTACCGGAGTCCTTCAAAGGTGTATCTCCGAGGAGGAGGGGCGGCAACTCTTGGCAGAAATTCACGCCGGTCTCGGTGGGCACCACGCCGCAACCCGGGCACTTGTCAGCAAGGCCTTCCGGACAGGATTTTATTGGCCTACGGCTCGAGCAGACGCACATGACCTCGTCCAGCACTGCGTTGGATGCCAACTCTTCACCAACCAAAGCCATATGCCCCCAACCGCCCTACAAACAATCCCCATTACATGGCCCTTTGCGGTCTGGGGCTTGGACATGGTTGGACCCCTTAAAGGGGGAAGCCATAAGAAAAAATATCTGCTGGTCATGGTGGACAAATTCACCAAGTGGATAGAGGCTAGACCGGTTAAAACGGCCGAGTCCGGACCGGTGGTTGCACTTATATCGGATGTGGTGCACCGTTATGGTGTCCCTCACAGCATCATCACTAATAACGGTTCCAATTTCACGGCCGATGAGGTGAAAACCTGGTGTGCTAATCTGGGCATTAAGCTCGATTACACCTCTGTCTACCACCCGCAAACAAACGGTCAAGTCGAGCGAGCCAATGGTCTTAATATGAACGGCATCAAACCCAGGCTAGTGCGGTCTTTGAAAGAATCAGACAAGCACTGGGTCGAGGAGCTCGACTCCGTACTCTGGGGTTGCGGACCACGCCAAACCGTACTACCGGATACACGCCTTTATTCATGATGTACGGTGCAGAGGCTGTATTGCCCTGCGATATTATACATGACTCACCTCGAGTGCGTATGTATGAAGAGAAAGAGGCCGAGTTGGATCGGCAGGACAGCCTAGATGCCCTGGAGGAGGAGCGAGACGTCGCCAAAGCCCGTCCAGCATTTTATCAACAGCAGGCTCGAAGATACCAAAGCAAAGAAGTACGGGCCAAGACTTAAAACGTTGGCGAACTTGTTCTACGCTTGCCGAAGAAGAAAAAAGACAAACTCAAGCCCAAATGGGAGGATCCCTTCATAATCGACGAAGTTCTTACCGGCGGAGCGTACCGTGATGCATCAGACAATCGCCTAGAGCCGAACCCCTGGAACGCGACCAGACTCAGAAGGTTTTATGCCTAGCGCCGAATTCTTTGTTCGTCCTCTTCTCCCCTGTAGTTTCCATTACTTTTTCTCTCTTTTCCACCTTTATTTTTTTCTCTTTAAAGCTCTCATACGGCTCGACCGAACACCGCTGACGTACACATATTTACATATGTACGTCCATTATACCTGGGGTCTTCTTGAACAGAAGCTTGTTAATATTATTTGCCAAGCGTCAAGCTCATCATACATACGCGTTTTCTCGTATATCTTTTCTTCACCATTATATGCATCGATATGACTTAAGTTTTGGCCAAGCTGGGTTGCCTGGCTCCTGTGCTTACCCCTACATTGCCGATTGTTCGGCTAGGTGGTAAATGGAGCACCTCTGCGATTGTTACTGCCGGGTCATCCGGATGTGTACCTCAGACTGGGTGAAGCCGAAACCTAGCGTTCTTAAGGGAATATTCGGTCGGTGGATGAAAAATATTCTTTGCACTCACTCTATTGTGAACCCCCAGAAGCTATACATACTGTGATTTTCACATCACAATTCGGACATGTCTACTAATGCATGCACACCCAGGGAAAGGAACCCTTAACGGAACTATTCTCCCTGGAAGATGTTTCTTACAATCTCAATGTAATATAACATAACTAGCCGGATACAACTTGTCTGTTCAAGAAACTATGCCCCTACGCTTAGTTTTCCACGCATACCCCGGCCTGTTCGGCCGTGACGGTATTCGGAAACACTCCGCACCTTCGGGTCCGGAGGTTGAAGCGAAAAGGTCTGCCATGACAAATGATATACAATTCAGCTAGAATTCCACATGGTGAGGAAAGTACATAGTCACTTGGACTCAAACACTTCCTCCTCTATACCATCTAACAGGCAGTCTAAGTTACAATCCTGTAGGGAATATTTGGCGGCCACCTCTACTTGGTCATATACTAAACTAACGGGAATTTCTTCCCCATTTGGCCCTAACGGTCCAACCCGGGCCATGTGATAGGATTCAGCTTGGTATATCGCATTTTTACCATGGCCCAGGCCTCTCGCACACCCTCTCGGCAGGCCGATATCTTCCATAATTGGATACGCCGCCGCGCTCCCTTGAACAGCTCTACAAGCTCCTCCATACTTCCTGGAGGGGAGGCTTTTGGCCATAAGGCCTTGGCAACACTCCGCATGGCCAGCCGAGCATGCTCGTGCACTTGCGACAGTCTTTGCAGCAGATCACTTGCTGATCCGGACACCTCCTCTTCAGGACGGCCCATCAATATACCTGCAAACATAGCTACATCAGTTCCATTTATCTCTGAACTACTTAACAAAAAAACAAGTTCGGAAACATACTGAACATGCCACCCCGCAGCTTCTTGTCCTGCTTTACGGAGTCGGCTAGCTGGGCCCGCACATCTTTCAACTCTTCACCCAACTTAGTGTTGGAATCCTGCAGATTGTTTTTCTCGTCCCTGACGCGGGTCAGCACACGCTCGCCTGCGGCGTGTTGCCTCTTTGCATCTCTTTCTCCCTCTTGGGCGATCTTCAAAGTTGATCAGGCAACCCTATTATGCGATCAGTGGCAGTATTAGCATAGTTGATATACAATTATTATTCCTCCATGGAGGGGAACGTTACCAGTGGACAACTTCTTGAGGCCTTCCAGTTCGGCGGTAGCAGCATTTAGCTGCGCCCAACACTATTCCAGCTCTTGGGTTAGTAGGTTGTTCTTCCCTGTAAGAACCTGCTGATGCAACGGTCCTTAAATTAGTTGTACCAACTGCTTTCAGTCCTGGGGGCTACTGGCATATGGCTATCCTATTCGGATAAAGAAAACTCACCCGCACATCCGTTAAATGCTTCTTTGTAGCTCTACTAAGCCCGTTTCGAGCAGCTCGGATGTACGCATCAGCCGAGCTGAAGGCATTGAATGCCTCTTCCGAGAACTCAGGGTCTCGTAAAATAGCCCTACAGTGCCGATGATTCATGGTGCTCTCCACATCCGAGTTGGTAATGGAGATATTCTCCGAACCCTCAGCCGAAGTACAGTCCAGCACCGTTCCTATATCGGCTTCCGCCTCTCCAACGGGGTCTAAATCCCGGGCGCTGGGAGTGCGGCCGGCTGGACCCCAGACTTAGTCTGGTGAACCTTTTTCCTGATACCAAACAGACGTACAAGTTATAGTTGGATGTGACTACTAAAGTATACCTTCAAATCCTTACCTCTTTGATGGGGGACCGGTCGTGTCTTCACCGACCTTCCTTGGAAGCCTTGCTCGGCGCCGGAGCCGCTCTCTTTGGAGCTGCCCCCGGAGTAGTGTGATGCGCCGAACGCGTCCCCTGTGGAGCACGAGACAGTGCGATGGGTGAGGCAGTGCGAGGAAGCTCTTGCGAGTGAGATTTTCTCTTAATGACCTACGTGGGAAGCAGGAAGAAGACCAGGGTAATCGGCGATAATGGACACTTCCGTGCCATCGTAGCTTGCCTGGTAAAACACCCCTTCTGCGAGTACCACGAATATATCTGGATCTTCTTCGAACCCAGGATCCAGCTCCCGGTTGTGGTTCTCGGGTTGTGGGGTGGGGCTGTGAAACCCCTCGGTGATTTTTCGCCAATGTTGTTATAAGTGGATTAGAAAATTATCAAAGGTAAGCCAGGAGGCAGAATGAGTAGAGTAGAAGGATTGGGGCTTACCCTGCTGGGAAGATTATACATAGAATATCCATCTCTGTGATTGATGCGAAGAAATTCCTCTTCCTCCCCTTTGAACAGCTCGGCCAGTATCTTGGCTAGAGCGGCAGGGGTGTCCGGACCTTTCCGACCATAGCGGGAGGCGTCGTCCTCCCCGTTGTAGTGCCACATCGGGAGCCCTCTATATTGAAGCGGCTGAACCCCTCGCACTAGGGAGATCGCCACTACCTCAACCATTGTTAATCCGGACTGGGCAAGCGTCTTTATCTTGCCCAGGAGCCGATGAACCTCCGCACTATCATCCTCTTCAAGGCTCCGGGGACGCCAACTATGGCGTTTCTTTAGCGGGACGCTTGCAAATTCAGGGAGACCCTTTCGAACTGGGTCGGGAAGCGCAACGTCCTCAATGTAGAACCATTCGGAAGGCCATTCCTTTGCTGCCCTCCTTGGTGTGCCGGACAGGTATCCGGTGTGGGCGATGCGCCACACTTCGGCTCCGCCCACTTCAAATATTAACCCATCGTGGTTGCGCAGGACAAGACAGAACAATTTTCTCCACAGTTCAAAATGGGCTTCAACACCCACAAATAACTCGCATAGAGCGACGTAACCTGCGATGTGTAGGATAGAGGCGGGAGTGAAGTTGTGCAGCTGGAGGCCATAATATTCCAGAAGCCCCCGGAGGAACGGATGGACGGGAAATCCAACGCCTCTTAGCAGGTAGGGGATGAAGCACACTCGCTCCCTCGGATGGATTAGGGAAGTCCTCTGCCTGAGTCACGCCATTGAAGGAGGCCGACCCTGCTCGGACAGGGACCAGATCCGCGGGAGGAAGAAATCCCCGCGTTTGCAACTTTGCTGGTTGACTATGAGTCATAGAGCACTTCTCCCACTCGCTTTTCTTTGGGCTGGAGCGGGAGGAGGAGCTGGGAATGCTAGCCATGATGGAATGGTTTCTCCTGGCAGTCTTCGGGGATTTTCTCGGTGCAGTGTCGCCTGGATCTAAGATCCAGTATCTTTAAATAGGCGCTCTGCCTTGCATGGACGGGGTGTTATTCGCAAAAATACCCTGACTCTCCGCATTCGCTCGACACGTGGAAGACGGAGTTATTAGCGCACAGAAGCCGAGGGGAACGATATTGGATCAACGGCCGAATATATTACTTGGAGAAGGAACCCACCTTGCAACGCCGAAGACAATTTGCGCGCCGAACACCTCGTCGTTGAAGCCTGGTTCGGGGGCTACTAAGGGAGTCCTGGACTAAGGGGTCCTCGGGCGTCCGGCCTGTTATCCGTGGGCCGGACTGATGGGCTGTGAAGACATGAAGACCAAAGATTGTACCCATGTCCGGATTGCACTCTACTTGGCATGGAAGGCAAGCTTGGCAACCGACTATGTAGATTCCCTCTGATGTAACCGACTCCATGTAACCGTAGATCTCTCCGGTGTCTATATAAACCGGAGAGCGTAGTCCAGATAGATATACTCATTACCATATTCACATAGGCTAGACTTCTAGGGTTTAGCCATTACGATCTCGTGGTAGATCAACTCTTGTAATACTCATATTCATCAAGATCAATCAAGCAGGAAGTAGGGTATTACCTCCATAGAGAGGGCCCGAACCTGGGTAAACATCGTGTCCACCGTCTCCTGTTACCATCGATCCTAGACGCACAGTTCGGGACCCCCTACCCGAGATCCGCCGGTTTTGACACCGAAGTGACCAGGAGCAGTCGCCGCGGTATCCAATCCGGCGAAGATCAAATCTCCACGGATGTCCGCAACGTAATTCAAGCTCCCTAATCTAACCTGATGGCCAGGGGCGTAGCTGTCGATCTACTCCAGGTGGCCAAACGAGTTGGCCCGTAGCACGAAGCCGCCGAACACGAAGATCTGCCCGGGGAGGAAGGTTTCTCCTTGGACAGTGTCATTGTCGACGATTGAAGGGGCCATCGAGCCTTTTGAGGATGGCACAGTGGAACTCTCAATGAAAGCACCAATGTCGGTGTCAAAACCGGCGGATCTCAGGTAGGGGGTCCCAAACTGTGCGTCTAAGGTCGATGGTAACAGGAGACAGGGGACACGATGTTTACCCAGGTTCGGGCCCTCTCTATGGAGGTAATACCCTACTTCCTGCTTGATTGATCTTGATGAATATGAGTATTACAAGAGTTGATCTACCAAGAGATCGAGATGGCTAAACCCTAAAATTCTAGCATGTATGACTATGGTAATGAATATCCCCCTCTCCAGACTAAGTCCACCGGTTTATATAGACACCGGGAGGATCTAGGGTTACACAAGGTCGGTTACAAAGAAAGGAATCTACATATTCGGTCGCCAAGCTTGCCTTCCACGCTAAGGAGAGTCCCATCCGGACACGGGTGCAGTCTTCGGTCTTCATATCTTCACAGCCCATCAGTCCGGCCCATGGCTAACAGGCCGGACGCCCAAGGACCCCTTAATCCAGGACTCCCTCAGCCGCCCCCGAGGAAGCTCACTCGATTAGCAGCGATGAGGACTCCTATGCGCCGCCTGACAAGGTTGCGCCAGACCCCCCAACTTTGGATTGGTTTTGGGGCCAATACAATCTTTGTTTGTGGAAGTCGCTGTCACCGGCTTAGAAAGCCAGGCAAGTGGCATTCAAGAAGGAGATTGCGGAGGAGGAAACCAGATACCAGGAAGCCTGTGAAACCCGTGATGCCGCCTGGAAAAAGGAGGCGGCAAAGCTTTGGGGGCGGGCGCGTCATCGTGCTGAGGAGCTGTACGAAGACGGGTACTTTGCGAGTAAGGTCATAGGCGCTGGGCGCCTCGTCGCTGCGTGGAGGTGGGCCGATAAGCTCCAGCGTGCCACTGACGAGGAGCTCCGGTGGGCACCCAACTAAATGGCAAGATCGGCCATGCGCGTCCGCCAGCAAGAGGCAGATTGGTACGTCAAGCGTTGCGAGGCGGAGGAGTCAGAGTACTGCCTCCACACTGGGAAGACACCGCGCACTAGGGGGCTATTGGCGAGGGGCTACCGGAATACTGGCCCCAGGAGGGATTATTAGTTTTAGTATTGTTCGTTTTCAATTTTATGCATTGTACCTAGTAGTTAAGTATCATCACGTATATGTGATGATATATATATATATATATATATATATATATATATATATATATATATATATATATATATATATATATATATTCCATTTTCTATCTGTTTTTGTATACTAATTTGAATCTAGTTGTTATCATCCACATATACAAAATGGAAAGCGTATATACACACATTGAAACAGAACATATAAGAATGGAAAACAGAGTACACACATTGAAACAGAGCAATACTATGATTGCTGTGAATACATAGCTATCAACGTCGAAACAACTTTTCAAAATAAAACGCGTCCATGAGACCATGACCAGCAGCCCTTGCCTAGGGTAGCTCTTAGCTCTGCCTAAACTCGTGCAGGCGTACGTCCAAGAGGTGGACACTCTCGCAGTACATCTTGAGCGCGATCTCGAGCTCCAAGTCGGCTATTTCATCGGAGATCACCAGCTCGAGGATGCGACGACCATGTTCCTCTATTGCACCCAGGTGGACACCTGGGCCAAGGACGCGGTCGAGCCTACGGACCAGCGCGTTGGCATCCCGCAGGCCGCGGACAAGGCGAACGGCGGCACCCATGCGAACGACGCGGTGGGCGTCCAGTGCAAGTACGGCGCGACCGGCCTCTAGAGCAAGTACGATGTTGAGAGCCTCTGCCCACTCCTGGCGAGGAATGGGGGTACTAACGGGACGTGTACCCAGCTGCGACGCCGTGTCGACAGCAGGCAAGCGCCGATGGATCCGCTCTTGCTGTGCAACGCGCTGCGCCTCTCGCTCTACGGCACTCCAACGGTCTCGTCGTGTGGCAAGCCGCAGCCTATCAGCGCGGACGCGGCTAGCTTGCTCTGCGGCGCGCCATCGATCATGTTGTGTGGCGAGCTGCAGCCTGTCGGCGCTAACATGCCTATCTTGATCCGCGGCGCTCAAGCGCCATGCGCCAAAGGTCTGCTCAACTCTGGCGATGACGCGCATCACGGCGTCGCCCATCGCGTTGTCGGGGAGCACCTCGGCCTCGATGGGCCGTGGCGCCTACTCGTTTTCCTTGTCGACAAGGTTGATGGCAGAGGTGGCGCTTTGGTGGGTTGGCATGCTTGGAAAAGGTGGATGTGCTACATGCTGCGCTTGTCGCCTTCGTGTGTCGCGCGCCGCCTATGCGCAATATAGCTGGGTGGCGGGAAACAGGTGAGGAAATGGCAGGAAACAGTGGCGTGCTCATAAAACACCATAAATTAATGGAAACTTAGCATAGAAGAAACATCGAGCTAGCACAAGAAGTAGATGATGATCAGATGAACACGGACCACACTAGGGAACCCCTCGGTGATGAATTCATCAATCCCAAATGGTTCAGGTGTCATATGTGGTTGCATGTTGCATATGGTGTCTAGCTTGTATTCGAAAGGTCAAAGTCGGTCTTTATTAAGATAAGGAAAGATATTTGTTACATGAACCACCATCCCGGGAGCACCAGAAGACAAATAGCTAGTCAGGGCACTGGTCGAGCCAGTGACAAGCCCAACACATACATGCATCACCTGGAAGCCAACTAAAAAGCCACGATTGTGGCGAAGCAGACCGCCTCCTGCCAGGCTCTCGGGTCCTTGACGATCATGCTCACCACCCCAGTCGGATGTCTAGCTTGTATTGCTTCCAATTTGGTTAAATTGCATCTGCTTAGCTTGCACATTATACCTTTGAATATGACATGCCTTCCTATTTTTGGTACATACTAGTACATTTGTCTATTAACCATGTTCTTACATCAAACTAATGTTCTTGTGTATCCCTCATCAATCACTTATGATGAGACAGTCACCCCAGTCGGTTACTTTGAGAAAAGATCCTCTTTTGAAGAATGCAGTGTCAGCCTCCCCACATGATTCTCAAGAAACAGCAAGGCTAGATGAAGATAGTGAACGTAGCTCTGTAGATGATGACCGCATTTCCCCTACACCAGCATCACAGGTGCTTTCTGTAACTTGGCAGCGTGATATGTGGTTGCATGTTGCATATGGTGTCTAGACTGTAATTCTTCCAATCTGGTTAAATTGCATGTGCTATTCTGCTTAGTTTATACAATATACCTATTAATGTGACATGCCTTCCTATTTTTAGTACATAGTACATCTGTCAATTAAGCATGTCCTTACATAAAACTATTGTTTTTTTGTATCCCGCATGAATCAATATGACGAGACACCTTTAGTACATGCAGTGTAATATTAGTTGCATCTTTCATATGATTTATAGCATGCGCTGCGTCTAATTTGTTGAAAGGCCATTTATGATGGGACGTTTTTAACATGGCAGAGTCATATTGGTTGCATCTTTCATGTGGTGTCTAGCTTGCATTGCTTCTTATTTGTTGAAATGGCTTCTACTTAGTTTACACAAACAGTTGTGAATATGCCATGTCGTCCTGTTTTTCGTACATATTCCATCCTGGTATCATGTGTTTGCCTTACATCAAAGTAGTGATTGTCGGTACCATGCACGAATGAGTTCTAAAGAGTGAATTTTACTGCTTTTGCTTGTCGGTTTTACTTGACAATTCAAAATCAATAAAGCGGAAGGAAAGTAGCAAGGCAGCGGATATAGGTGCTCCTTCCAAATGGAAGGCCTCTACAGATTCTACTCCGCCACCCCCCAAGAAGATTTGCAAGACAACACATGCATAGACACTCAACGTAGCTGTGTTGATGATGAGCACGTCTCCCCTAGTGCACCATCATAGGTGCTCCCTCTAACTTGGCACTGTTATATGTGGTTGCATGTTATGTATGATGTCCAGCTTGTATTGCTTCTAATTTTGTTGAATTCCATCTGCTTACTTTACACATTATACTTGTGAATAAGACATGTGTTCCTGTTCCTAGAACATACAATATCTGTCTATCACACCATGTTCTTACATCAAAGTACTACTGTTGTGTAACCTACAACAATCACTTATCCTAAGACACGTTTGACTTGGGAGTGTGATATAGGTTACATCACGCATTATTTTCTAGCTTGTACTACTTCTAATTTGTTGAAATGGCACTTATGACGAGACAATTTTAACTTGGTAGAGTGATATTCGTTGCATCTTTCATATGGTGTCTAGCTTTCATTGCTTCTAATTTGTTGAAATGCCTTCTCCTTAGTTTACACATCATAAGCTGTGAATATGCAATGCTGTGAATATGCAATGTTGTGAATATGCAATGGCACTAATGACGAAAGACCTTTAACTTGGTAGTGTGATGTTGTTTGCATCTTGCATATGATTTATTTCTTGTGCTGCTTCACATTTGTTTAAATGCCATTTATGACGAGACACTGTTAACTTTGCAGAGCGATATTTGTAGCATCTTTCATATGGTGTCTACCTTCCATTGAATTGCTTCTAATTTAGTGAAATGTCTTCTGCTTAGTTTACACATCATAGTTCTGGTCATCTCATGTCATCATGTTTTTAATACATATTACATCCTCCTATCATGTGGTTGTCTAACATCAAAGTTCAGTTTGTATATATCACGCATCAATTTGTTCTGAAGAACTAAATTGTTATTTGTTTTTCTTGTCGGCTTGACTTAACATGGCATAGAGAAAGAGGAAGGAACACAGGATGACAGGGAAAAGGAAGCAGAAGAATCCTGCAGATTCTGCTGGTACTGATCGTGCAATAGAAGGTCAAAGTCCAACAGGGTATCCTGTGCTACGCGAGCTGCAAAACAAGACAAACAGAAACCAATAGCTGCCACCAAACAAGCAGAGACAACCCTAGTTGTTGTAACACCTTCCACAGTACCACCAGCTGCACGAGTTACTCGTTGGTCAACTCTGCTAGCAGCACCTTCCCAAGCTCCCTTGCCACCTGACACTACTTCCAAAGCACTCTTGACAGAAGACGAGTTGGCGAGATTAGATGAACTTTGTGAGCTTCAACAACAAGAAGGTAGTTGCTGCAGTCAAGTTACAGTTGCATGCTTCTTTATATGTAGTCTCACAGTTTGATGTACACTAACACTTCCTATGTTTGTTGTTGGACTAGCACCTAGGCGCAAGAGGAAACAAACATTAGGGATAATGCTCGATATGTTAACTAAATCTAGAGGAGGAAGAATGGAGATCCGTCTTGAGCCGGGTTTAAAAACAACACGTGATGCTATAGAGTCAGCCAAGTTAGTATCAGAGGCAGTGGTTGCCGTTAGGTGTCATGTACGTATCCTCCCAACATGGATTCAGTACAGGAATGACAAAGACGAAACCTAGTTCAACACCTTCCTCAACCATTTATCTGTAAGTATGGGGATACGTCTCCAACGTATCTATAATTTTTTATTGTTCCATGTTGTTTTATAATCATTTTATATCATTTTTTGGTACTAACCTATTAACATAGTGCCAAGTGCAAGTTGTTGTTTTTCCATGTTTTTTACATCGCAGGAAATCAATATCAAACGGAGTCCAAATGCCACGAAACTTCATGATGATTTTTTATGGGCCAAAAGGAAGCAGATGGGCCCTGGTTGCACCTGGGGGGAGTCCCGAGGAGGGGACAACCCACTAGGGCGCGCCAGGAGGCCCTAACGCGCCCTGGTGGGTTGTGCCCACCTCGGGTACAACCCCCCCCCCCCCCCGAACTGCCTCTTTGCTCTATAAATACTTAAATATTCCAGAAACCCTAGGGGATTTGACGAAATATTCATCTAGCCGCCCACTACACCATGCACCAGAATTCCCTACCGACGTCTGTTGGAAAAAAGTCACTATTGCCGACCCGCAGGAAAATTTCTAACGGACCGTGGGTCGGGAAACCTGCATACACCGACCTGTAGTCGGTCGGGAATACTGTAGCATATACCATCTAATGATCGGTCGGGGGTTCTGTTATGGCCTATGGAATGTCGGTCGGTAAATCACCCCCACCAACTTTCGGACGCTAAATGAGCATCGCCCGCGAATAGCTAAAAAAGTAGCGCCAAACCGGCCCAACCAGCGAATTTTCCACCCTCAGAATCACAAGGATGCTGCCGCCCTTCGTTCCCCACCCACAAAATCCCTAGCTTTCTTGTTGTTCCCCACGCACGCCGCCGCCCCACGCTGGCCAATCCCCATGCCTCCCACCGCCGCCCCATGTCGTTGTGGGCTACCGCCGGTCTATCCCACTGTCACCCCATGCCGCCCTGCCTCTGCATCACCATCCCACGCCGCCCTTCCTCTGTAGCACCGCCCCACACGATGCCCCGTCCCAACAGCGCCGCCCAATTCCGACATGCCTCTCCACCGTCGGCTCCACACCCTCGGGCTCTCTCTCCGGTTGGCCGCCTCTCTCCAACCTCCCTGGCCCAACCCCCCATCTCCATCATCCAGCTCATGAAGACACACGCAGTGGCGGTGGCGGCGAAGATTTGGATCTGGGCCGCGTGTGGCTGGGCAAGGACATCCCTCTCTGTCTTTGGCTGGGCAAGGGCATCGATGCGGTTGAGGTACAACTCCTTCCTTGCCGTATCAATTTTTTTGTACAAAGTTTGTTAAGAGATGAACTTGGAGTGAAGGAGTTCGTCGTGGTTTTTGGGTGGGAGACTCTGTTATTTGCCCCGTCAATACTCTGTTGGTAGACATTGTTTATGTAGATTCAAATTTTTATTACAGTACCGAGTTATGTTAGATGGAAAGAGATTTATGTTAGATTTATTTTTTATTACAATACTAAGTTATGTTGGCATCCTACAGCTTCTTTGTCAAAAATTGTGAAATAACTAGGTTCTCTTGAAAACGAAGCTTCTTTGCAGCACCAATGGATGTGTTTCTAGTGTCTATGTTGCTCCAGCTGATCACATTTATTGGCTGAGTTCATGAGAATGGCGCGTAAGCATATTGCCATCCAACTGCCCAAATACTTGCTTAACTTTTTCTTACTGAAATCTTCACCATGTCAAATTTCCTTCAATGCCAAGTTCAAATATTGTGAGGAAACATTTATGGTATAATAATCACTGCTGCTATTGAAACGATGCATTTGACCTGACTAAACAGCGGTAAGATGTCATCCATGAGGTGGGGTAATATAACTGGTGGCTCAAACTTACTTTTATAACTAAGGGCCAAACAATGGATTGAAATAGAATGTAGCACAAGACTCGATGTTCTCTTTGTACATGTGACCTGACTTTTATCTCTCATTTTTTCTACAGGTAGAACAGAGGACAGATGCTGGTAACGTTGAGCCGACAAAGAGAAGTAGCAGAATATTTGCTATGCCACTGTAGTGCATAAGGTGTGTGGAGTGTCCAGTGTTTATTTTTCTTTTAGTATATTGTTTCTTGATGTAGTACCTCATAAGTCTTGTGTACCATCCTCTAATGTTTTGTACAGCAGTAGATTATTGATTACCTCATTAGTCAGTAGATGGTCTATGGTCATGGTTGATTGCTTGCTTCATTGATTGAAGATTCATATTTTGATCCATGCTGCCCCTAATGTGTTTGAGGACTAAGATTCATATTAAGTGTCATTTTATAATGCTATGACTAATGGTAACTAAAGGTGATTGCTCATCATCTCTGCTAATTTTCCCTAAGTTTTCAATTTTCTAGTTTATATGGGCTATAATTTTACTTTATCGGTATTCAGTTTTATTAAGTCTTTTAATTTGTCTAGCACTTTGGTTTATTTTTCTTAAATTTTTTCGTTTCTTTGATCTAGCTATTCTCTTTCATTTTCTCTTTGTCGAGTTTCTCCTTTTGAGTTTCTTAGTCATATATCTCACTCCCATTCATAGCTACAGTGAGTTGTTCTTTTTCCCATAGGCAGCGTGCTGATGTTGCTTCCTTACTTCTCCATAGAGCATGGGGAGCTTTTATCGTTCTTGGATTTCATAAAATAGAAGAGATGACAGAAATGGGGTGGGAGGTATGTGGAAACAGAGCTTCTTACTTGTGGCAGTAGACGACTAGGCAGTTCATGCAGGTCAGCCCTCAACACCTGACTCCCTTGATCGGTGTCTTCCTCTTCTCCACTCATCTATAGAAGTGAGCCCAACAAATACTATTTTTGGCTGAGGCTAGAATCTTGCACCGGAGCATAAAATGTTTAGTTGTTAAACATGTTTCTGTAACAAGTGAGCTATCCATCCTGACCATGTAGGAGTAACACATTAACTGATGGGTGGTGCTTTCAGGCTCTGGAAACATTACTTGATGTCTCTGTACTCTGGTATGGGATGGTGCACTTTTAATGACGAAAAGAATGGCACGCACTCCAAATATCTTCCTAGAAAGTGGATTAACTGAAGAAGAATCTACTACAGGTATTAAACAGAGTCCACACCGGGTGTTAGCTTTGCACAGTTACAATTTGTGCTCGTGTTTTTCAGTTTGAATCACCTGTATTGATATTCTTGCTGAAATTTCAGTTAATCTTAATTGACTCCTGCATACATTAACAGCTACCAAGTTCATTAATAAATATGTAGTTCTACAAACAGCCTGGGATTAATAAATATGTTGACCTGATTTTTTTAGTTGCAGAAGTTGTTGCCAAAAAGTCTAATGGCAAAGTAAAATGGAACCTATTTAGCTTTTTTGTTCATTTTTATGTCCCTAGTGCAACTTGAGAGAACAAGCAATATTAAGTGACCTTGCTATTTACTTCTGACTGGCATACATGACTACATGTAGTTCACCAAAACAATCATCAGTTTTCCTATTATTTTTGTGATACAAAAGGAATACATGTATACTTCATAATGTTCCCTTGTTAAATCATATCGTAACATCATGTTCTATTATTTCCCAGAAGTAAGATCTGGTTACAATCAATCTTGGCAAAATGAATTCTGTGTGTGGGGAACAACATAGCAGGTGATTCTTATCTGAACAGGGACGTATTCCTCATCCTGCCACTTAGGTAATTTCTGTCACTTAGCTAGAACTGTTTGCTTACATTCATCTATTGATTGAAGAAATTAAAACGTACCGCTAAAATGATTAATATGTATGGATTCTCTTTGATAAATATATGGTAGCGACAATGTCCAAAGGTCCATGCAAAACATTCACTCAACAATAGCCTTTTTATTTTTGGTGGGGGAGACAAGAAGAACTAATAAAATTATTTTTAGTGATAATGTCCGACTTTTGTAATTTTCAGCAAGCGAAAGAGAAGTACAGTTACCCACTTTTAGATTTTATGCTTCAGCCTTATAGCATTGCTGTAGTATATGAATATTATATTTGCATGCTTGTATTAATTATATGAAAATTTTAGAGATGAACAGAACGATGCTACTCTCAAATCATATAGCAAAAACTACATGTGTAGTTTCCCATAGAGTAATAATTGCCATATATACAACTAGGTTTAGATCATCCAATAGAGTTAGGGTCAGGTTCAAGCTGTGTTACATAGCAACTTGTAAGAAATGCAAAACCTTCATCTTAGGACGCATTTTGTTAATATGTGCTTTGATGGACTGAACAGGATCACTTGCGTATCTCTGAACCGAGAATACAATCAAGTTTCTAATCCTACTAACATATAACATACATGGTTTCCCTATGAGGTAATAGTTTTGCATTCACGCCTGTACAAGTAGGGTGGGCATTATAGATGACCTGAATTGTGCAAATTTACGACCTTAAGTAGCAACTAGTAGATGCTTAATGATTGATTGCCAGCTCGCTTTCCTCTGTAGTGAGTTTAGCTAAATTATTGAGCTGATGTATTTCGTTGTGCAGACTGAGCTGATGCTTTGTTTTGTTTCTGCCATTGACTATGAATGCATGAATTTACTGAATGATTGTTTACCCTTTGTAGGAAAGACATACAAGACCAGGAAGGAACTATGGAGATAGTTTGTGTCAACTAGATAGTTTGTGTAAGGTGCAAAATAATGCACCATTTGGCTATCATTTTGTAAGCCTTTATGTTGTATTGTCAACTGGATATTTTGTACAAAATCAATGACATGCATCTATTATTGTATCTTGATTGATATTTTGTTGGATGTTATTGTAATGAGATATTTTATGTGACTTTATTGACATTCTGTCAGTAAGGCAAACGTGGGAGGGTAATTATTGTTTTGGTTAGCTAAAGAAAATGCTGACAATCTGTTGGTCGGCAAAATGTAATGTCGTCTGATTGTTGGTCGGCAAAGAACCATGCACTACTAACAGACTGTTGGTCGGCAAAGAAACACCATCAGGCCGTTGGTCGGGAAAGGTTTACCATCAGACCATCTGTCGGGAAAGGTCCATGACAGTGTCGTCGGAAAGTCGGTCGGCAATGCTTGAAATAGTCGTCGGCCTGTCGGTCGGCAAACATATGTCGGTCGGGAAAGGGCTTTCCCGTCTGGACTTTCTCCAGCAGACAGGGTCGGTCGGCAATAGTCATTCCCGACCGACTGTCTGTTGGTGGAAGCTGTTTTCCCAACCAACTTGTTTGTTAGGGATGCAGTGCTGTGGTGTAGTGCGCCGCAGAGTCCAGAACCACCACATCCAATCTAGACACCATCACGGAGGGGTTCACCACCTCCATTGGTGCCTCTCCGATGATGCGTGAGTAGTTCTTTGTAGACCTTCGGGTCTGTAGTTAGTAGCTAGATGGCTTTCTCTCTCTCGCTGAATTCCCTCTTGGAGATCCATATGATGTAAATCTTTTGCAGTGTCTTTGTTGGGATCTGATGAACTTCGAGTTTATGATCAGTTATATCTTTTCATATCCATGAAAGTTATTTGAGTTTCTTTGATATTTTATATGCATGATCTTTTATAGCCTCGTATTTCTTCTCTGATATTTGGGTTTTGTTTGGCCAACTTGATCTATTTATCTTGCAACGGGAAGAGGTGCCCGGTAGTGGGTTCGATCTTACGGTGCTTGATCCCAGTGACAGAAAGGGAAACGACACATATGTATCATTGCTACTAAGGATCAAAAGACGAGATCTATATCTACCGCCATATAGATAGACGGATCTTGTCTACATCATGTCGTCGTTCTTTTTGCATTACTCCGTTTTTCCATGAACTTAATACACTAGATGCATGCTAGATAGCGGTCGATGTGTGGAGTAATAGTTGTAGATGCAGGAAGGAGTCGGTCTACTAATCTTGGACGTGATGCCTATGTAATGATCATTGCCTCGATATCGTCATGATTATTTGAAGTTCTATCAATGGCCCAACAGTAATTTGTTTACCCACCATTTGCTATTTTTCTCGAGAGAAGCAACTAGTGAAACCTACGGCCCCCGGGTCTTCTTTCTCATATATTTGCCTTGCGGTCTACTTTTCCTTTGCATTTTTATTCAGATCTATTAAACCAAAAAAATACCAAAATACCTTGCTGCGTTTTATCTTTATTTATTTTACTTGGCGTTCGATCTATCAATCTACTACAATTTACCTCACGTCTGTTTGCCTATCTTGAGGCACCATACCCCGGAAGGGATTGACAACCCCTTTAACTCGTCGGGGTGCGAGGTGTTGTTGTTTGTGTGCAGGTGTTGTTTATGTTGTGTTGCTTGATACCTTGGTTTCATAACTGAGGGAAATACCTACCGTCGCTATCCTACATCATCCCTCGCTCTCCGGGAAAATACCGACGTAGTTCCAGCTACCATCAAGGAGAATTTCTGGCGCTGTTGCTGGGGAGAATCTTCATCATAACCAGGTCCTAATCACAAATCTCATCTCCTTGCAATTTACATTATTGGCCATTTTCCTCTCGTTTTCCTCTCCCCCACTTCACAAAAATTTATCGTTTTATTCGCCTCTCTTTTTCTGTTGGCCATTTTCTTGGCAGATGTGTTTTTTGAGTGCAATCTTGTTGTGTGGTCATCATGACTCAACAGAACACCAAATTATGTGATTTCTCAAATAACAACAACAATGATTTTATTGGAACTCCGCTTACTCCTCCTTCCACTAGTGCGGAGACTTGTGATATTAATACCACTTTGCCGAATCTTGTAATGAAAGACCAATTTTCTGGTACTCCTAATGAGGATGCCGCGTCCCATCTTAATACCTTCGTGGAATTATGCGATATTCAAAATAAAAAAGATGTGGACAATGATGTGGTCAAGATGAAATTATTTCCTTTCTCTTTGTGTGATTCTGCAAAAATTTGGTTCTCTCCTTTGCATTGTAATAGTATCGATTCTTGGAACAAGTGCAAAGATGCTTTTATCACTAAGTATTTTCCTCCTGCAAAAATTATTTCCCTTAGAACCCAGATCATGAATTTCAAGAAACTTGAACATGAGCATGTTGCACAATCTTGGGAAAGGATGAAAATGATGCTAAGGAATTTCCCAACTCATGGGTTAAATCTTTGGATGATCATACAAATTTTTTATGCGGGATTGAATTTTGTTTCTCGTAATCTTTTAGATTCCGCTATGGGTGGTACTTTTATGGAAATTACTTTGGGTGAACCCACCAAATTGCTTGAGAATATCATGGCAAACTACTCACAATGGCATACCGAAAGAGCTCCTACTAGTAAAAAAGTTAATTCTGTTGAAGAAATTTCTTCTTTGAGTGATAAAGTTGATGCTCTTATGAAATTGGTTGCTAGTAAAAGTGCTCCTATTGATTTTAAAGATATGCCTTTATCTACTTTGATTGAGCAAAATAGTGATGCCATTGATGTGAATTTTGTCTCTAGAAATAATTTCAACAACAATGCTTATAGAGGTAATTTTAATCCTAGGCCTTTTCCTAGTAATTCCTATAATAATTATGGTAATTCCTATGGAAATCAATCTTACAATAATAATAGAAACACTTCTGATCTTGAGAATAATATTAAAGAATTTATCAACACACAAAAAGTTTTCAACACTTCCATAGAAGAAAAGTTGAATAAAATTGATGATTTGTCAAGAAGTGTTGATAGAATTGCTCATGATGTGGAAAATCTCAAGATGAAATTTTTTGTGCCTAAAGTAGATGAATCAATTAAAGCTCTTTATATTTCTATGGATGAAAGTAAGAAAAGAACTGCTATGCTTAGAGCTAAAAGAGAATTTTAGAAAAAAGCTTTTTCTAGTGATTATTCTTGCAAAGATGATGAAGATCTTAAAATGATTGGTGTTTCTTATATTGATTCCTTGTTTAGTAAAGTTAGGAATGTTGAAAAGGGGACTGGAGAAGAGTCAACTTTAGGTAGAAGGCGTCCCAATATTTCGGAGGCTGAAAATCTTGTTGAGAAAATTGATAAAAGTGGGTTTGGAGAGGTCAAAACTTTAACTAGTGATGTGCCCACTCTTTTGGATTACAAAGACTTTAATTATGATATTTTCTCTTTGATTTATTGTATTTCTTTTTTGCAATACATGATAAATTCACCCCATGCTTATGAACAAAATAAAGCTTTTACTAAACATATTGTCAATGCTATGTTGAAAGCTCTTGAAGAAAAATTGGAATTGGAAGTTTCAATTCCTAGAAAATTGCATGATGAGTGGGAACCTACTATCAAAGTCAAGATTAAAAATTATGAGTGTTTTTCTTCGAGTGACTTGGGTGCTAGTGTTTCTACAATTCCGAAATATTTATGTGATGTGCTTGGTCTTACCAACTTGAAGAATGTTTCTTCAATTTGCACTTGGCGGATTCTACTATTAAAAAGCCTATGGGAAGAATTAATGATGTTGTTATTATTGCAAATAGGAATTATGTGCCCATAGATTTTTTTTCTTGATATTGATTGCAATCCATCTTGTCCAATTATTCTTGGTAGACCGTTTTTACACACTATCGGTGCCGTGATTGATATGAAAGAAGGCAATATTAAGTTCCAATTTCCTTTGAGGAAGGGTATGGAACACTTTCCTAGAACGAGAATTAAGCCACCTTATTAATCAATCATGATGGCATCTCATGGATCTTGAACCAAAGATGACAAAACTTAGATCCTTTCTTTATGCCTAGCTAAGGGCGTAAAACTATAGCGCTTGTTGGGAGGCAACCCAATGAATAAAATTTATTTTTGCTTTTTGCCTTCTGTTCTTGAGTGTTATCATAATTATGCTAATGTTATTATTGTGTTTTTTGTGTTTTAGTTAATGTTTGTGCCAAGTAGAACCAATAGGATCTTCTTGGGTGATAGTTGGTTGATCTTGCTGAAAAAGACAGAAACTTTTTTCTCACGAAACTAATTGTAAAAATTCACAAGGAAGTGATAAAATACTAATTATTTTTGAACAAGATCAATATGCAAATTATCTAGGTTTTCCTAGTTTTTCAGAATGTTTCGAGTTCCATAAGTATTCGAACAAATCAGATTGCTACAGACTGTTCTGTTTTGACAGATTCTATTTTCTTTATGTTGTGTGCTTATTTTGATGGCTCTATGGTTTTCTTTGATGAGTTTTTGCCATAGAAAAGTTGGAATACAGTAGATATAATACAAAAACAAAATAATAATTGGTTTTATACAACACTTATTGTAGTGGTTTATTTTTCATACACTAACGGATCTCACGAAGGTTTTGTTGAGTTTTGTGTGATTGAAGTTTTCAAGTTTTGGGTTATCTTATGATGGATGAAGGAAGGATGTAAGAGCCTAAGCTTGGGGATGCCCCAGATTCCCAATTTATTATCCAAAAATGAGCAACCAACTATGCTTGGGGATGCCCCCGAGTGGCATCCCCGCTTTCTTCCAACAACTAACGGTATTTTACTCGAGGCTATATTTTTATTCGTCAAATGATATGTGTTTTGCTTGGAGCGTCTTGTATGATATGTGTCTTTGCTTGTTTTATTTTGTGTTTTAAGTCATCAATCCTTACTGGACACACCTATTTGAGAGAGCTAAAATTATATCTTGACTTGTTAGAATTGCTCTCTTTGGTTCACTTAAATATTTTATGAGCTAGGACTTGCTCTAGTGCTTCACTTATACCTTTTTTAGCACAGTGTGCTTTGTTATTTTTGAAGAAACGCTCTCTTGCTTCACTTAGATTTATTTCAGAGTTAGTAAAATTTTGAAGAAATTCTCTCTTGCTTCACTTAAATTATTTTGAGAGAAAGAAAATTTGTCATGCTCATGATCTTCACTTATATTTGTTTGAGCTTATGAAAAGCAAAACATAAAAATTAGTTCCAAAGTGATAGATATCCAAGAAGGATAAAGTAAAAGAAAATGTCATGAAGATTATTGGAAAAAATAAACTCTGATTCTTAGTAATAGTTTTGAGATATGATGATGTGATATGTGAGTTATGTTGATGAGTAATTGTGCTCTAGTAAGAATATTGGTGTTAAGGTTTGTGATTCCCTATGCATGCACGAAAGTCAATAATCATGCAGTGAAAATTATATACTACTTGTGGTGCATTATTCGGTGTTAATTATGCTTAATGCTTGCTTATGAGATTATTCGTTTCTTGGTTGGTCGCTTCCCAATCTTTTGCTAGCCTTCATTTTTGCACTAAGTATGACCTCTACTTGTGCATCCAAACTCCTTTAAACCAGTTTTGCCACATGAATCCACTATATCTACCTATATGCGGTATTCTTTTGCCGTTCTAAGCAAATTTGCATGTGTCATCTCTAATTTTCAAAATAAACTTCTCTTTTGTGTGTTTGTTTCGCTCGCGGAACGGTAACGGGTGGCTAATATTTTCCATGCTATATGTGTTATTCTCAAGATGAGTGTTTATTCACTTGTCATTGCACGAGAGTAAGGCAAATGTCTACGGATGCCCAGTCCCAAAATGCAAAAAAAATGAATTTACTTTATATTGTCAAATAATAAATTCCTTGGGAAGTGTTGGTATGGAGGGCACCCGTGGATACGGTTAGCCATGGAAAGTGAAAGAATGCTGGAAAAAGGAATAAACTTTATTTTCTGTTTGGGAACCGCCTATGGCATATCTAGCATGGAAAGTGTTGGGCTCTAAGTCGTTTTCGTTGGTGGGATGGATACACCTCCCAAAATGTTTTTATCTCTAAGTTTTTCGCTTTGAGCTCTGGCACCTCTACAAATCCCTACTTCCCTCTACGAAGGGCCTTTCTTTTACTTTATGCAATTTTTATTTTGAAATTTGAGTCTCCATCATCTCTCATAAAAAGCACCAATTAGGAGGCAATATGATCGTGCTCAAGTATTGGGTGTAGTTAATATTCGAGTGTGTTTCATGAATGGATCAATGTTTGAGCATGATGGGCTAGGGATAACTTGTTCTAGCATTGATATTTTGAAAGACATGGTTGCTTGTTGATATGCTTGAATATCTAAATTATTATGTCAAAACTAGACTATTGCTTTGAATCACATAAAAGTCCAAATGTCCATGCTATAAAGAAAAGAATAAGTTATGACTTGATGAACAGCACTCCACATCAAAAATTCTGTTTTTTTATCACTTACTTACTCGAGGACGAGTAGGAGTTAAGCTTGGGGATGCTGATACGTCTCCAACGTATCTATAATTTTTGATTATTCCATGCTGTTTTATTATCAATCTTGGATGCTTCATAATCATTTTATAGTCATTTTATATCATTTTTTGGTACTAACCTATTGACATAGTGCCAAGTGCCAGTTGTTGTTTTTTCCATGTTTTTTACATCGCAGGAAATCAATATCAAACGGAGTCCAAATGCCACGGAACTTCACGATGATCATTTATGGGCCAAAAGGAACCAGATGGGCCCTGGTTGCACCTGGGGGAAGTCCCGAGGAGTGGACAACCCACCAGGGCGCGCCAGGAGGCCCTGGCACGCCCTGGTGGGTTGTGCCCACCTCGGGTACCCCCTCGACCGCCTCTTTGCTCTATAAATACCCAAATATTCCAGAAACCCTAGGGGAGTCGACGAAATATTCATCCAGCCACTACTAGGAAAAGGCCTACTAATGGCGCACCAGTTTTGCCTACTAATGGCGCACTACTGGTGCGTCATTAGTATCACGCCACTAGTATTTTTTACTAATGGCGCACCTGTAGTGCGCCATTAGTATGCCTAGAGGTGCGCCATTACTATTTGACTTAGTAATGGCACACCATATAGAAGTGCGCAATTAGTAATAATATTTTTTCAAAAAAAATTCAATTTTTTTTAATTTTTTCTTAATCTCAGGTCACTATGGCTTAATCTCGGGTCAATATGCTTAATCTCAGGTCAAATCGCACTCCGTGGTCAAACTTCTCGAAAGGTCACCCATCCTCACACTACTCCAGCCCAAGCACGCTAAACTTCACAGTTCTATCCAACCCCAGCACCAGCTCACTTCACAGGCATTTGTTGATATATCTAGCATATCAATCATATTAAACCTTCTTGATGTTTAGGACTTTGTTCATGTTCATGAGTGTGATGAAATTTTGAAAAAATATTTCAAACTTCCGTTCATATTACGTATCATATTTTGAAAAAAAAATCCTGAAAAAAAATCGAAAATATTTTTTTCTGTTACTAGTGGCGCACCTAGCATACGGTGCGCCACTAGTAAGTTTGAAATTTTTTGAATTTTTTTGCCTCTGGATCTTAAAAGCCCCGTAACTTTTTTTGTGTTAGGTTTTTGAGGATTTTGAAAATGTTTAACGGGGATCCCCCGGTTAAATTCGGATGTAACTTTTCGAGTAGATGATTTTTCATATAGAAAACTTTTTAATCCGAGTTCGTATGCAAAAGTTATGCCCATTTTACAAATTCTAGAGAGATTTTGCAAATAAAGTCGAAATTCATATTTGTAAATTTTCCCAACAACTAGACCACATATCACATGGGAAACTTATTTTCTTTTATTTTTTTGACATTTTCATCATTTTATTTTATTTTTTTTAAACTAAAAAGGCGGACAAGGGGGTGCATGCGAGGGAATTTTTGGGCCAAGTTAGTAATGGCGCACCGTGGCAGTGGTGCGCCATTACTAGTTCACCACTCCCACGGTGCGCCATTACTAGTTTTCAAAAAATATTAAAAAATTGAAAAAAAATTACTAGTGGCGCACCGTGGATGTGGTGCGCCATTACTAGTTTAACTAGTAATGGCGCACTATCCCCTGATGCGCCATTACTAGTTTTGAAAAAAAATATAAAAAAATTGAAAAACAAATTTGAAAAAAATTTACTAATGGCGCGCCGTGGATGTGGCGCGCCATTACTAGTTTAACTAGTAATGGCGCACTATCCCCTGGTGCGCCATTACTACTTTTGAAAAAATATTTAAAAAATCTTGTTACGAATGGCGCACCGTGGATGTGGTGCGCCATTAGTATTTGGACACTAATGGCGCACCAACACATGGTGCCGCCATTAGTATATAGTAATGGCGCACCACATGTGTGGTGCGCCATCAGTGTCAATTTCATCTATAGCCCTTTTCCTAGTAGTGAGCCGTCGCAGAGTCTAGAACCACTAGATCCAATCTAGACACCATCACGGAGGGGTTCACCACCTCCATTGGTGCCTCTCCGATGATGCGTGAGTAGTTCTTTGTAGACCTTCGGGTCCATAGTTAGTAGGTAGATGGCTTTCTCTCTCTCTCACTGAATTCTCAATACAATGGTCTCTTGAGATCCATATGATGTAACTCTTTTGCGGTGTGTTTGTTGGGATCTGATGAACTTCCAGTTTATGACCAGTTATATCTTTTTATATCCATGAAAATTATTTGAGTTTCTTTGATCTCTTATATGCATGATCTCTTATAGCCTTGTATTTCGTCTCCTATATTTGGGTTTTGTTTGGCCAACTTGATCTATTTATCTTGCAACGGGAAGAGGTGCCCGGTAGTGGGTTCGATCTTATGGTGCTTGATCCCGGTGACAGAAAGGGAAACGACACGTATGTATTGTTGCTACTAAGGATAAAAAGATGAGATCTATATCTACCGCCATATAGATAGACGGATCTTGTCTACATCATGTCATTGTTCTTATTGCATTACTCAGTTTTGCATGAACTTAATACACTAGATGCATACTGGATAGCGGTCGATGTGTGGAGTAATAGTAGTAGATGCATGCAGGAGTCGTTCTACTAATCTTGGATGTGATGCCTATGTAATGATCATTGCCTGGATATCGTCATGATTATTTGAAGTTCTATCAGTTGCCCAACAGTAATTTGTTTACCCATCGTTTGTTATTTTTCTCGAGAGAAGCCACTACTGAAACCTACGGCCCCCAGGTCTTCTTTCTCATATATTTGCCTTGCGATCTACTTTTCCTTTGCATTTTTATTCAGATCTATTAAACCAAAAAATACAAAAAATACCTTGTTGCGTTTATCTTTATTTATTTTATTTAGCGTTCGATCTATCAATCTACTACAATTTACCTCACACCCGTTTGCCTATCTTGAGGCGTCGTACCCCAGAAGGGATTGACAACCCCTTTAACTCGTCGGGTTGCGAGGTGTTATTTGTGTGCAGGTGTTGTTTACGTTGTGTTGCTTGGTTCTCCTACTGGTTCGATACCTTGGTTTCGTAGCTGAGAGAAATACCTACCGTTGTTGTGCTACATCATCCCTCCCTCTCCGGAGAGGTTGCGTTGCGTGTTTAGTCCTTGTTGTGTTGTGGGTTAGATCTTTGGTGTGTCCGTTCGCTTGAAGTTTGCTTTGCAAAGGCCCCTTTTTCTTCTCTGTTTTCGAAACATGCATTTTCTTGGGTCTACGGTACTACCGTGGCTCACCACGGTACTACCGCAAGAGCTGCGCATGGTACTACCGCACCCAGCACGGCAGTAATTTTTTACTGCCGTCTGGGGGAGCGGTACTACCGCCCACGGTGCGGTACTTCCGCCCGGGCAGTACTATCGCGATGACAAGCGGTACTACCGCACAGTCGCGAGCGTGTGGGGGGTTAAGAGCCGGCAGGGGAGTTCCAACTCCCCCATACCCATTCAACTCTTTTTCCCCATGTCATCTCTCTCTCCTGCCCAAGAACGGCGCCGGAGAACCTCACCGGATCTCCTTCTCCGGCCGCTCTCCTCGCATTCCGTTCGGTGGGATCGTTCCCCACCACTTCCTCTTGCCATGGAACAAGGTTTCTTCCCAAATCCCTCCCTATTTGTTTCGTTCTTTCGTTTCTTGGTTTTTGTGGAGATGCATGTTGTTCTTGAGATTTTAGGCCAAATCTTTGCAAGAGTAGGATGTAGGTGAGTAGTAATGCGTAGAGATGGTACTTGCTATGTTGCCCCATGGTAGATTTGATCAACCGTAGTACCACTCCGTTGTCACGGTTGTGCTCAGATCCGTTTGTGATTCGGATTTGACCCCGTGCGGTACTACCGCGCGAAGTGTGGCACTAAAATTTTACTTCCGCTTTGAGGCACGGTACTACCGTGCCATCCTGGCGTGGTACTACCGTGACTAGAAGCAACACTAAAATTTTAGTACCGCGCATCCATGTGGTACTACCGTTGTTGTCCGATCTCCCAAGTGGCAATCTCCCAATGCTAGTTCTACTTGTTTCACCTGTTTTATTGTGGTCTTTGCATTGATCCTTCTCGTTTCTCTTGTGTGTTCTTGTGTTGTGTGTCATAGGTGGTGGCTCCGGTTTCAATGTCCGTCGCTCGAACCCCATTCGTGACACGGGCTCCAAGCGCCTGCGCAACCAAGATGAAGCTCCAGAGGGCTCCAAGGCCCCCCAACGCAGAACCAAGACCATCGCCACCAAGCACAAGGAGCCCTCAATGGGCATGGATGAGATACCTCTTGCTGAGTTTGTCACTCGAAGGAATATCAACCCCTATGTCAATCCTCATGCAGACTTCAGAGGGAATGATCTGTTCTGGACCAAGCAGCAGAATCTGATCTATCTGGATGTTATCAAGGCCAAGCAGAACATCTACATGGACGTGCACTGGATTGACATGAATCACATGAGGCAGGATAAGCACCATGACTATTTTGGTGAGGCCTTGGACCTGATAGAGCAGTTTGGCGTTGAGGACGTGATCTCTTTTCACCTGGACTTTGACCCTAACATCGTGGCCTAGTTCTTTGCCTCGGTCCACTTCCATCCCGATGAGGAACGGTCCATGACCTAGATGACCAATGGAAAATAGATGACTGCTAAGTGGAAGGACTTCATGGCTTTCTACAGGTGCCTGATGAGGGGCTCAATACGCCTGTTGGTGTTCGCCCTCATGCTAACATCGAGTCCGCTAGTAAGAACAATCTCAAGCAGTATTATGTTGAGAAGAAGCTTCCCAATGACAAGAAGACGTGGGTGTTGAACCCATTCCTTGACATCATGCACCGGATCTTCCGCAACTCCCTCTTTCCCCGCATTGGTGACAAGGACAAGGTGCATGCTTATCTCGTGGATATGATGCTCATTTGTGAGGAGGCACATCATGCTCAGACACAACCGCTTGACGTCTCACACCTCATGTGGTGCAAGCTTCAGTTTGCGGTGTTCAACCGTAAGGTACCCATCTATGGACCTTATATGTTTCTCTTGATCACGAAGACTTGGGAGAAGCTCTATCCCGATGAGGAGTTTGTTGCCCCTGATTGGATCCGTCACGACCCCATCAAGCTCTGCATCAAGCCTCAGTGGGCTAACACTACTACTCGTGCTGAGGCAGAGGCTGCTAGAATGGAAGTTGATGAGGATGAGATTGAGGAGGAGGAAGTGGATGAGGACAGCTCTGCTGGGTATGCCCCTCCCTCTACTGAGCCATCATGGGCTAAGAAGCTAAAGGCCAAGATGAAGGCCTTGTTTTGCATGCAAGCCAGGGGGCAATACAAGACTCATGTTGCTTCCAAGGAGAGTCGCCACCGCGACAAGAGGATCTTGAGGATGTTTGGCAAGAACATATCCAGTGGGTCCGAGAAGCACATCACTCCAGAGGCCGAATGGATGGTGAAGCAGGGGTATCAGTGGACTGAGTCTGAGGAGGAGCCCATCCCCGCTGCTGAGTCCGACGAAGAGCGTGACGAGTGATCCTTCTAGTTGGGGCCACCACTTGTGTCGTAGGTGTCCTCTCTGCCTTTTTGGTGTCTCGATGCCAAAGGGGGAGAGAGTGTAGGATTTGCGAGTTGTGTGTCGTTTTTTGTCTTGTCACTTTGCTTCCGTTTCGTTGAACCTCGTTTTCTTTGGTTTAGTTTGGGCTTGTGAGACCTTTTATCATATGGTGTAAGACATATGCACTCTAGCATACCTTATTGAGCCTATGCTATCTTGTGACCATTACTTTATGCTCTCAGTTCATCTTGCTTAGTGTTAGCTTTATCATTGCAAGATATGCATTGTCTATAAAATATAGGGGGAGTGTTGATCCTAGCATGTGTGTCGTGCAGTCTAAAGCACTTCTCTAGACTGCACACATCTAGGGGGAGCCCGTCTATATTTTATAGATGTGGGGTTTGCCCTTGTTCTATTTTATTTCCCTTTGTGCAAATCCCGTATTGTCATCAATCCACCAAAAAGGGGAGATTGTAAGGGCATATTTATCCCTTAGTTGTTTTGGTGATTGATGACAATGCTTTTGCGGACTAATCATGTGCATTGAGAATTTTAGACATATCATGACTAGGCACAAGACGAGTTGGTGCCCCTCTAAAGACTATTGAAGACGACGTTTCTCTACGTTTCCTTTCGATGGATTTGAGTCGTAGGAAAGCCGTACTATTAAGAGGGGGTCCGCGTTGGAAAGGTTTGGGTCGAATCAACACGTACACATCTGCTTCCTTTGCACCACCTTTCCTTTGGCTCTTTGGAGCATCCTCCGTTTTTCCGTGTCTTTTCAAAATGAAGGATTCCTAGTGTTGCTGATCTCGGGCATGTGGTAGTACTACTCACCCGAGCGGTAGTATCGCAGAGCCTTACGGTAGTACCGGCCGTAGGCGCGGTAGTACCACAGGAGCGGTAGTACCATGGCCTTTGGCCAGGCTCCGCCGCTCGTGCGGTTGTAGGGGCGGATGTAATTTTCTACATCCGCGCCCTACGTGGTAGTACCGCCCCTTGGGCGCGGTAGTACCGTGAGCCCTGGCCTAGCACAACGACATGATCGGGAGTAGGGGCGGATGTAATTTTTACATCTGTGCCATACGCGGTAGTACCGCTTGCTAGGTGCAATACTACCGTGTCGGATTTTTGCACCGATCCCAACTCAGCGAAAGTTTCCACGTATGTATTTTTATATGTCCGTGCCTTCCCAAACCTGGCCTATCCCTGTCTTGCGGTACTACCGCAAGGGGTGGCGGTACTACCGCACCAGCGGTTCTACCGCCCTCTGCTTCACCACATCAGGGCTGCTTTGGTTTCTGCTGCATGGGCGGTAGTACCGTGTCTCCGGTGCGGTAGTAGCACGCGTCGCAGGCTGAGTTGGTGGATAACGGTTGGATTTGTTCTCTTACTATAAAAGGGGAGTCTTCTTCTCCGAGTTGACTACCTCTTCCACCTTCAAGCTCCATTGTTGCTCTAAGCTCCATTTTCGCCCGATCTCTCTGCCTAGCTAATCAAACTTGTTGATTTTCTAGGGATTGGTTGAGAAGGCCATGATCTACACTTCCACCAAGAGAAATTTGATTCCCCCCACTAATCCCTTGCGAATCTTATTTACTCTTGGGTGTTTGAGCACCCTAGACGGTTGAGATCACCGCGGAGCCATATTCCATTGTGGTGAAGCTTCATGGTGTCGTTGGGAGCCTCCAATTAAGTTGTTGAGATTGCCCCAACCTTGTTTGTAAAGGTCCGGTCGCCACCTCCAAGGGCACCAATAGTGGAATCACGGCATCTCGCATTGTGTGAGGGCGAGAGGAGAATACGGTGGCCCTACTGGCTTCTTGGGGAGCATTGTGCCTCCACACCGCTCCAACGGAGACGTACTTCCCCTCAAAAGGAAGGAACTTCGGTAACACATCCTCGTCTTCACCGGCTCCACTCTTGGTTATCTCGTACCTTTACTTGTGCAAGCTTATTTGTGTTATATCCCTTGCTTGCTTGTGTGGTTGTTGTTGCTGCATCATATAGGTTGCTCACCTAGTTGCATATCTAGACAACCTACTTTGATGCAAAGTTTAAATTGGTAAAGAAAAGCTAACAATTGTTAGTTGCCTATTCACCCCCCCCCTCTAGTCAACTATATCGATCCTTTCAATCATGATCAAGATATTCAAGTTCAAAACAATGTTATATCTGCGCTCCAGACACAAGTCCATTCCCTAACAGAGACCCTTTGTGAAACAAGGACAGACATTGTTCGATGTCGTCAAGATATGCATGGTTTTGAAACCAGACTATCAGACATTTGCTATGTTGTTCAGGAGCCTAGGAGAAATGAAGGCGAAGGTTATGGTGCTCCATCAGACAATACAACATGAAAACGTAACAGTCAGGTCAAATGAACTGAGCTTCTGAACTTCTGGTGGTGCATTTATCTGCCAGACTGTTAACTTTTATGCCAACCTTTTGTTTTATAGTTGTAATTTGTTTTGTTATGATACAAATTTTGTTACAAAATTTGTTCTTAACGGGCAGCCATCGGTTGAAGAAAACAGCAAGCCATTTTTGTATAGTGTAAGGTGTTCCCTATATGTGCACTGGTGGCGATCCTTGATGCCCACTGGATGTAATCTGTGCAATCGCCTTAATAGCCTAGCGTTAGTTTCGGGCTTATTTATTTCCTAGTCTTCTTTTTCCCTGGTTTGCTAGTGGCCGCAACAACCATGGGCCATATACAGACAGTGGTAACCTTGACCCTACTACAGGCTGTAGGATCCATGGGCCTCCTACAAGCCGTCGATAAATGGGCCTCCAATAGTGTGACAGCCCGATTTTTGGCCCTTTCTTTTTCTTTTGTTTTTCTAAGGTTTTTGCTTGAGTTTTCGTTTTCCGTGGCTTTATGGTCTGGAAACTGAAGAAGATGCCCTCTTCTTTGTTTCCAGAGTGGCTTGTAATTCCCAAACCCTTCCCTAGACCCTTTCATTTTCATCCTAGCCCAAATCCCAATATTCTTTTTATTGGGAATATTCTTTTTCTATTAAAGGAATAACTCAAATTGCCCTAGGTTGTGAAGCAACCTTTATTTCCATCACTCCTAAAATTCCGAAATAATTCTCATAAATTGTTTGGGTCATATCTTTCTCAAATATGGCAAAATACTTCATTTGTCATGTTTATCATCATGCTCAAATAATTCATTTCCTATTCTGCCCTAAATGGCACATTGTGAAGCAAGTGCTATTTTCATTTTCCCAATTGACCTCAAACTCATTGGACACATTTTTCTGTCCATATCATTGCCACATGCCAAAATGCCACCTCATTTGCCTAGTAATTATTTAATTATGATTTTCCAAAGTTTCTATCCAGAAAGAAGCTTTGTGAAGGAGGTGCAAGCTAGGCATATCCAAATGAGTTGCCATTTTGCATGATCCCTCATATCATCATATCATAGCCCTCCACCAAAGTATAGCTCATGCCATGCCTCCATGTGAGCTCATCTTCAATTCTTTGATTCTGTCCAAAATTTCAGTTTGTGAAGCAAGTATATTTTATCTTGCTCCATTATGGCTGTAAATTTTTCTAGGCCTTATATTATCCATATAACCTACCTCCACCCATTTTGGGAATGGTTCATCAAGCCATTATTCCTCTAAATTTTTTGCAAGTTTCTGTCCAAAGGAGATGTTTGTGAAGCAAGTACCAATTTGGCTTGGCCAATTGGTATGGGACTTTTTGAGCATCTTCATAGGACCAAATGACTCTTCCTTGCCCAATTTGAGCTCAAGTTGATGCTTCATCAGAGTGCATCATCCTAATCTAGTTTCTGGACCAGTTTATGTGGTTGTTAAGCAACTACATTAAACCTTGGTCCAAATCTTCTCAAAGTTACCAGGATGAAAGTCCTTCTTACCCTAAACCTCACAGACAAACTCTCTGGCTCCAATCCTTTTCCTGTTGATCAGCAGTTCTCACCCAAGTTTACTGCAGTAAACTTCAGAGGGTGGTTACCATTTAACCAGAGCCCTTTTTATCGATCTACCACCGCAGTTGGAACCTTCCCTGGATGAACTACGCACTAGACAACGTTTACAAACCTTTGGCACCTTCTCCTCGCCAGCTCACGCGGTCACCACCTCTCTGGCATGCTATGGCCGCGTCCAGGATGGCTTCTTGCTCGGGCCCCTCCTCCTCTCGTCGCCTTCGCGCTCGTGAGCCTGTCCAACAGCTTCACCGCGTCGTCGCCGTCCTCCTGGAGCCATCACCCCCTTCGCCAGCCCCTCCGTCAGCGCTCGTCGCCGCGCGCCCACGGGCGCACTGTGGCCGACCGAGCTTTAATGGCGCTGTGGCCGCTTCTCCTCTGCGCCCTCAGCCCCCCTTACCCTATGCGCCTCTGTAGCTCGTCTGTTGCCTCCCTCGTCGCCTTCTCGCGCCATCCCGTGCTCGCTGGCCGTTGCCAGAGCCTCGGTCGGACGTGCCCGGCGGCCCCGAGCCCATCCCTCTCGCCCCGGCTATAAATAGCCCTCCCCCCGAGCAGGTCGAGCACACCAGCAGCCTCCCCGCACTCCTAGCTCCCTTCCCAGCCTCTCCTTTAGCCTCCCGGAGCTCCCCTCCTCTTCCACTGCCGCCATGGCCGCGGTTCGGCTCCGCCCAAGTCGGCTCGATGCCGGCCTTCCCCCTCCCTTCTGACCTCACCTACATCTTCACCAAGATCCAGTGGTTCTTCCCACCTCCTCGTTTCACCATCGGAGCCCGTGCGGCCGTCACCCCAAGGATCGGCCGAGCCGCCCAAGCCCTCTGCTCCACGAGCTGCCGCCGTCCCGTCCCCTCTCCGGCGCTGCTGCTGCTCCAGGCGAGAGCGGCGCACTGCCGCGCATCCTCCGGTGGCCTCCGCTTGGCCGGAGCCAGCCGGAGCAGGCCGGCCCGTCGCCGGCAGCGCCCTCCCCTGCTCCCTCCTCTGTTTCCATCGGGGGCGGGGAGAGGAGGAAGAAGACAGGGCCAGGCGGGCCCCGCTCCTCTTCCCTGGCCCCCACCCGTCAGCCGCACAAAACCCGGCCCCACCTCTGCGCGCATTTACCCGGTCGGCCGACGTGGATAAGTGACGGGTCCCGCCCCGCGGGACCCGCACGTCAGCGACCCCAAGCCCGGCCCTGCCACTGTCCACATGGATAAGTGGAAGCATACTTTCCAGGGGTACATTTTCGCCCTTAGAAAGCGTATTTCTCTTCTGCTCCAGCTGTAAGTGCGCTTTCCTAGCTTGAAAACGTATTCTCTCCTTAGGCGTCTTCTGTTTTCTCACTCAGGGGCCTGTTTGTAGAGATTCTTTTATAGATCGGTCCCTGAACTTCGTCGGGCTATAACCTTTTGCTCGTGACTCCGATTGAGGTGAATCCAACGCCCACATCTTCGCCTCTACGAGCCCGAACTTTTGGTGTCATTTTCAATATGGTTTGGCACTGTGAAAATGACCTTTTTTCCCTTGCACATAAACAGCCCCTCCAAGAGAGAACTGTTTCCGGCAAATCTTTCCGCAGATTCACTGCACTTCTCCCCGGTGCCTTCTTCACCCCTAGGCAAGCCACAATACCCACTTGCATGATAGTCATGCAGTAGCCATGGTTTTCAACTCGAATATTTATTAAATGATTGCTTGTTTAAAATATGGTTATCATTGTTTCGGTAATGCTTCCGGGTTAGTGCTTACTTGCTTGCTATGTTGTTATGCACCTGGTTATCATGCCCTGCTAGTTGCTAGTATTTCTTTCATATTGCCATGCTTGATAGTAGTACATGTTTGGTTGGTCATGTTCTTCGGTGCATGACTAACGTCGGTTATCGAGTACTGTTAATATGCGTTGTTCCTTTGCTGTTAGTTGGTTAAGTGTTACTCGGTAATGTTATTGGTGAGTTCTTGCATGGTATTTATGGTTGATGCTAGTGGGCATGTTATACTATGAGTAGTGTTGCACTTGTAATATTTATGCTCATCATTATGCCATGTTCAGTTGGAGATTATTCATAGTTGATATGGTGGATAGTTATGTTGCATCCCGTGCTTATGTTGATATCATGCTCATGCTTTGTATATGCATCATGTTATTTTATCATGGCTCAGCATATTGCATTCAAGTTTAACCGGATTAAATTGAACTTGAACAACTGTTGGCTGAGTCATGGTGCCATCATATCGAAACTGACCAGTGCAACCACGCTTACCTTTATGGGAAGGTCCTAACTGGGTCTATTGTCGTGCCTCTCGCCGGTGCCTCCAACGAGGGAAGGTTATGGGCGCGCACTACCCTGATCAGGTAGGCGGGCATAACCTTGTGTGCTTGTTGTTGTTATTATGGATCCGGTCCCCGTGAGGGACGTTTTGGCCACGACGGTGGTCGTTGTGTCTTTGGTAGACACGAGGCCACCCAGGACTAGCCCAGTGGGGAGTGAGTCGGAGTGGCCAGGAGAGTGTCATTGCAGTAGATCGGTTTTGTCGGAACGCCGTTGGTCCACCCGAATGGGAGTGTGAGGCCATGGGTTCCGTAGTGTGCGTACAGTGTACTAACCTCTGCAGAGTGTATATTAAATCTATCGATAGCCGCGCCCGCGGATAACGGCCCAGTTCGTGTCGGTCACACCGTGAGTCAACAGTATTAATAATAATGTGCTTAATAACAACCCCGGTTCGATGATGAGATAAGTTGGTTGTGATCGCCGGAAAGATCACCGTTTGATACCAAGTGTTGGTCATGGTTGTGATCGCCGGAATGATCACCGTGGTATCGAGGATACCGAGTTGTTGGATATCTGTGATGTTGTGCGAGAATCGTGGGTAAAGATCAAGTTCCTTGTGGTCATTTGACGATTAATACGATATTGTTTATACCAAGCTTGATTTGATCCTGAGATGATTGTGTAATGTCCGAGGTTGGTAAGTGATGCATGTGATGGTTACGAGGTAACCCGAGCAGAATAAATAGTGCATATAGTGTCATCATGTTGCATGCAAGTATTGTCGGATTCATATGTTCATGCCACACTCATGTTGTTCTAGCTGTATCATGTTCATGTTGCTCATGTCATGTTGTTATGAGGATCTCATGTTAATTCCTGCTTAACCTGTAAATGCCATGCTGATGTTTGTCTTGAATGCTTCTGGTTATTGTGAGCTTGCAAGTACATTCAATGTACTGACCTGGCGTGTCATGCCAGTTTGCAGGTCGTGCCTGGATTACTTGCTTGTTTGGTGTTGTTCCTGTGTTCGTGAGCTAGGATAAATGTTCCAGCCAGAGTCCATGCAGAGTGGAGTTCACCACCGTTGTCGTTGTTCCGCTGCTAGAGTTATTCCGCTGCTTCGATTTGTTCTACTGCTTGCATAGAGCAACTGAGGATGGCGTAGTGTCGTCGTGCCGATGTTATTCATTGTAATATCGGAACCCTTGTATTCATATTCGTGTTGTAATAGAGAGTTGGTTTGTTCTATGCTAAGCAGTGCCATGTTCCAGAATACTTCACCTCGATCTCTGGGCTAGAATACGGGGCGTTCCGGTTTTCTCTGAGCCGGGGTGCCACAAATAGGGCCGTAGAATCGGTGGGCCTCGGGTCGTCTAATAAATGGGCCTACATGGGCCGTAAACGGGCGTAATTGGTATCGTCCCAGTGAAGGAAATATGCCCTAGAGGCAATAATAAAGTTATTATTTATTTCCTTATTTCATGATGAATGTTTATTATTCATGCTAGAATTGTATTAACCGGAAACATGATACATGTGTGAATACATAGACAAACAGAGTGTCACTAGTATGCCTCTACTTGACTAGCTCGTTAATCAAAGATGGTTATGTTTCCTAACCATGAACAAAGAGTTGTTATTTGATTAACGGGATCACATCATTAGATGAATGATCTGATTGACATGACCCATTCCGTTAGCTTAGCACCCGATCGTTTAGTATGTTGCTATTGCTTTCTTCATGACTTATACATGTTCCTATGACTAGGAGATTATGCAACTCCCGTTTACCGGAGGAACACTTTGTGTGCTACCAAATGTCACAACGTAACTGGGTGATTATAAAGGTGCTCTACAGGTGTCTCCGAAGGTACTTGTTGGGTTGGCGTATTTCGAGATTAGGATTTGTCACTCCGATTGTCGCAGAGGTATCTCTGGGCCCTCTCGGTAAAGCACATCACATAAGCCTTGCAAGCATTGCAACTAATTAGTTAGTTGCAAGATGATGTATTACAGAACGAGTAAAGAGACTTGTCGGTAACGAGATTGAACTAGGTATTGAGATACCGACGATCAAATCTCGGGCAAGTAACATACCAATGACAAAGGGAACAACGTATGTTGTTATGCGGTCTGACCGATAAAGATCTTCGTAGAATATGTAGGAGCCAATATGGGCATCCAGGTCCCGCTATTGGTTATTGACCGGAGACGTGTCTCGGTCATGTCTACATTGTTCTTGAACCGTAGGGTCCGCACGCTTAAGGTTTCGATGACAGTTATATTATGAGTTTATGAGTTTTGATGTACCGAAGGAGTTCAGAGTCCCAGATGAGATCGGGGACATGACGAGGAGTCTCGAAATGGTCGAGACGTAAAGATCAATATATTGGACGACTATATTCGGACATCGGAAAGGTTCCGAGTGGTTCGGGTATTTTCGGAATACCGGAGAGTTGCGGGAATTCGTCGGGAGAAGTATTGGGCCTTATTGGGCCATACGGGAAAGAGAGAGGGGCTGCCCAGGGCAGGCCGCGCCCCCCCTCCCCAAGGCCTAGTCCGAATTGGACTAGGGGGAGGGGCCGCGCCCCCTCCTTCTTTCCCTTCTCCCTTCCCCTTCCTTGTCTTCTACTCCTAATACATGGAAGGACTCCTAGTTGGACTAGGAAAGGGGGAATCCTACTCCCGGTGGGAGTAGGACTCCCCTAGGGCGCGCCATAGAGAGGGACGTCCCTCCCCTCCTCCACTCCTTTAAATACGGGGGCAGGGGGCACCCCATAGACACACAAGTTGATCTTCGTGATCGTTCCTTAGCCGTGTGCGGTGCCCCCCTCCACGATATTACACCTCGGTCATATTGTAGCGGTGCTTAGGCAAAGCCCTGCGACGGTTGAACATCAAGATCGTCACCACGCCGTCGTGCTGACGGAACTCCTCCCTGAAGCTTTGCTGGATCGGAGCCCGGGGAGCGTCATCGAGCTGAACGTGTGCCAAGAACTCGGAGGTGCCGGAGTAACGGTGCTTGGATCGGTTGGACCGGGAAGACGTACGACTACTTCCTCTACGTTGCGTCAACGCTTCCGCTTCGGTCTACGAGGGTACGTAGACAACACTCTCCCTTCTCGTTGCTATGCATCACCATGATCTTGCGTGTGCGTAGGATTTTTTTTGAAATTACTATGTTCCCCAACAGTGGTATCAGAGCCTAGGTTTTATGGTTTGATGTTATATGCACGAGTAGAACACAAATGAGTTGTGGGCGATATAAGTCATACTGCTTACTAGCATGTCATACTTTGGTTCGGTGGTATTGTTGGATGAAGCGGCCCGGACCGACATTACGCGTACGCTTATGCAAGACTGGTTCTACCGTCGTGCTTTGCACATAGGTGGCTAGCGGGTGTCAGTTTCTCCAACTTTAGTTGAACCGAGTGTGGCTACGCCCGGTCCTTGCGAAGGTTAAAATAGCACCAACTTGACAAACTATTGTTGTGGTTTGATGCGTAGGTAAGATTGGTTCTTGCTAAGCCCGTAGCAGCCACGTAAAACTTGCAACAATAAAGTAGAGGACGTCTAACTTGTTTTTGCAGGGCATGTTGTGATGTGATATGGTCAAGGCATGATGCTAAATTTTATTGTATGAGATGATCATGTTTTGTAACCGAGTTATTGGCAACTGGCAGGAGCCATATGGTTGTCGCTTTATTGTATGCAATGCAATCGCCCTGTAATGCTTTACTTTATCACTAAGCGGTAGCGATAGTCGTAGAAGCATAAGATTGGTGAGACGACAACGATGCTATGATGGAGATCAAGGTGTCGCGCCGGTGACAATGGTGATCATGACGGTGCTTCGGAGATGGAGATCACAAGCACAAGATGATGATGGACATATCATATCACTTATATTGATTGCATGTGATGTTTATCTTTTATGCATCTTATCTTGCTTTGATTGACGGTAGCATTTTAAGATGATCTCTCACTAATTATCAAGAAGTGTCCTCCCTGAGTATGCACCGTTGCCAAAGTTCGTCGTGCCCAGACACCACGTGATGATCAGGTGTGATAAGCTCTACGTCCATCTACAACGGGTGCAAGCCAGTTTTGCACACGCAGAATACTCGGGTTAAACTTGACGAGCCTAGCATATGCAGATATGGCCTCGGAACATGGAGACCGAAAGGTCGAGCGTGAATCATATAGTAGATATGATCAACATAGTGATGTTCACCGTTGAAACTACTCCATCTCACGTGATGATCCGACATGGTTTAGTTGATATGGATCACGTGATCACTTAGAGGATTAGAGGGATGTCTATCTAAGTGGGAGTTCTTAAGTAATATGATTAATTGAACTTTAATTTATCATGAACTTAGTCCTGGTAGTATTAGCATATCTATGTTGTAGATCAATAGATCGCGTTGTTGCTTTCATATGTTTATTTTGATATGTTCCTAGAGAAAATTGTGTTCAAAGATGTTAGTAGCAATGATGCGGATTGGATCCGTGATCTGAGGTTTATCCTCATTGCTGCACAGAAGAATTATGTCCTTGATGCACCGCTAGGTGACAGACCTATTGCAGGAGCAGATGCAGACGTTATGAACGTTTGTCTAGCTCAATATGATAGCTACTTGATAGTTTAGTGCACCATGCTTAACGACTTAGAATCGGGACTTCAAAGACGTTTTGAACGTCATGGACCATATGAGATGTTCCAGGAATTGAAGTTAATATTTCAAGCAAATACCCGAGTTGAGAGATATGAAGTCTCCAACAAGTTCTATAACTAAAAGATGGAGGAGAATCGCTCAACTAGTGAGCATGTGCTCAGATTGTCTGGGTACTACAATCGCTTGAATCAAGTGGGAGTTAATCTTCCAGATAAAATAGTGATTGATAGTATTCTCTAGTCACCATCACCAAGTTAGTAGAACTTCGTGATGAACTATAATATGCAAGGGATGACGAAATTAATTCCCAAGCTCTTCGTGATGCTGAAATCGACGAAGGTAGAAATCAAGAAAAACATCAAGTGTTGATGGTAGACAAGACCACTAGTTTCAAGAAAAGGGCAAAGGGAAAAAGGGGAACTTCAAGAAGAACAGCAAGCAAGTTGTTGCTCAAGTGAAGAAACCCAAGTCTGATCCTAAGCTTGAGACTAAGTGCTTCTACTGCAAAGGGATTGGTCACTGGAAGCGGAACTACCCCAAGTATTTGGTGGATAAGAAAGGATGGCAAAGTAAACAAAGGTATATTTGATATACATGTTATTGATGTGTACTTTACTAGTGTTTTTTTATAGAAAGACTGTAAGGGAACCCCCTACAGTATAATTGGTGCAACAAACCCAAATTGCAAGTACCGTGCCTTGAACCTGGGTGGGTGGGAAGGCATCAGCCCCTTCCCACCACTAGGCTATGCCTTAGTCTGCCATCATCGCACCTCAGTATTTGATACTAGTTCAGTTGCTAAGAGTAGTAACTCGAAACGGGAGTTGCAGAATAAACAGAGACTAGTTAAGGGTGAAGTGACGATGTGTGTTGGAAGTAGTTCCAAGATTGATATGATCATCATCGCACACTCCCTATACTTCCGGGATTAGTGTTGAACCTAAATAAGTGTTATTTGGTGTTTGCGTTGAGCATGAATATGATTTGATCATGTTTATTGCAATACGGTTATTCATTTAAGTTAGAGAACAATTGTTGTTCTGTTTACATGAATAAAGCCTTATATGGTTACACACCCAATGAAAATGGTTCGCTGGATCTCGATCATAGTAATACACATATTCATAATATTGAAACCAAGAGATGCAAAGTTAATAATGATAGTGCAACTTATTTGTGGCACTGCCGTTTAGGTCATATTGGTATAAAGCGCATGAAGAAACTCCATACTGATGGGATTTTAGAATCACTAGATTATGAATCACTTGAGGCTTGCGAACCATGCCTCATGGGCAAGATGACTAAGACTCCGTTCTCCGGAACAATGGAGCGAGAAACTGACTTATTGAAAATAATACATAGTGATGTATGCGGTCGAATGAGTGTTGAGGCTCGCGGCGGGTATCCTTATTTTCAGACCTTCACAGATGATTTGAGCAGATATGGGTATATCTACTTGATGAAACATAAGTCTGAAACATTTGAAAAGTTCAAAGAATTTCAGAGTGAAGTAGAAAATCATCGTAACAAGAAAATAAAGTTTCTACGATCTGATCGCAAAGGCGAATATTTGAGTTACGAGTTTTGTCTTTATTTGAAACAATGTGGAATAGTTTCACAAAACTCATGCCACCTGGAACACCACAGCAGAATGGTGTGTCCGAACGTCATAACCGTACTTTATTGGATATAGTACAATCTATGATGTTTCTTACCGATTTACCACTATCGTTTTGGGGTCATGCATTAGAGACAGCTGCATTCACGTTAACTAGGGCACCATCAAAATCCGTTGAGACGATGCCTTATGAACTGTGGTTTGGCAAGAAACCAAAGTTGTCGTTTCTTAAAGTTTGGGGTTGCGATGCTTATATGAAAAAGTTTCATCCTGATAAGCTCAAGCCCAAATCAGAGAAACGTGTCTTCATAGGATACCCAAAGGAGACAGTTGGGTACACCTTCTATCACAGATCCGAAGGCAAGATATTCGTTGCTGAGAATGGATCCTTTCCAGAGAAGGAGTTTCTCTCCAAAGAAGTGAGTGGGAGGAAAGTAGAAAACTTGATAAGGTAATTGTACCTTCTCCCTTATTGGAAAGTAGTTCATCACAGAAATCTGTTCTTGTGACTACTACACCAATTAGTGAGGAAGCTAAATGATGATGATCATGTAAACCTCAAATCAAGTTACTACCGAATCTCGTAGGTAAACCAGAGTAAGATCCGCACTAGAGTGGTAAGGTAATCCTGTTCTGGAGGTCATGCTACTTGACCATGACGAACCTACGAATTATGAAGAAGCAATGGTGAGCCCAGATTCCGCGAAATGGCTTGAGGCCATGAAATCTGAGATGGGATCCATGTATGAGAACAAAGTGTGGACTTTGGTTGACTTGCCCGATGATCGGTAAGCCATAGAAAATAAATGGATCTTCAAGAGGAAGACGTACGCTGATAGTAGTGTTACTATCTACAAAGCTAGAATTGTCGCAAAAGGTTTTCGACAAGTTCAAAGTGTTGACTACGATGAGAGTTTGTCACTCGTATCTATGCTTAATTCTGTCCGAATCATGTTAGCAATTGCCGCATTTTATGAAATCTGGCAAATGGATAAACAAAACTGCATTCCTTAATGGATTTATTTAAGAAGAGTTGTATATGATGCAACCAGAAGGTTTTGTCGATCCTAAAGGTGTTAACAAAATGTGCAAACTCCAGCGATCCATCTATGGACTGGTGCAAGCATCTCGGAGTTGGAATATACGCCTTGATGAGTTGATCAAAGCATATAGTTTTATACAGACTTGCGGTGAAGCCTGTATTTATAAGAAAGTGAGTGGGAGCACTACAACATTTCTGATAAGTATATGTGAATGACATATTGTTGATCGAAAATAATGTAGAATTATTCTGCAAAGCATAAAGGAGTGTTTGAAAGGAGTTTTTCAAAGAAAGACCTCGGTGAAGCTGCTTACATATTGAGCATCAAGATCTATAGAGATAGATCAAGACGCTTGATAAGTTTTTTCAATAAGTACATACCTTGACAAGATTTTGAAGTAGTTAAAAATGGAACAGTCAAAGAAAGAGTTATTGCCTGTGTTACAAGGTGTGAAACTGAGTAAGACTCAAAACCCGACCACGGCAGAAGATAGAAAGAGAATGAAAGTCATTCCCTATGCCTCAGCCATAGGTTCTATAAAGTATGTCATGTTGTGTACCAGATCTATTGTATACCCTACACTGATTTTGGCAAGGGAGTACAATAGTGATCTAGGAGTAGATCACTGGACAACGGTCAAAATTATCCTTAGTGGAATAAGGATATGTTTCTCGATTATGGAGGTGACAAAAAGGTTCGTCGTAAAGGGTTACGTCGATGCAAGTTTTTGACACTGATCCAGATGACTCTAAATCTCAATCTGGATACATATTGAAAGTGGGAGCAATTAGCTAGAGTAGCTCCATGCAGAGCATTGTTGACATAGAAATTTGCAAAATACATGCGGATCTGAATGTGGCAGACCCGTTGACTAAGATTCTCTCACAAGCAAAACATGATCACACCTTAATACTCTTTGGGTGTTAATCACATAGCAATGTGAACTAGATTACTGACTCTAGTAAACCCTTTGGGTGCTGATCACATATCGATGTGAACTATGGGTGTTAATCACATGGTGATGTGAACTATTGTTGTTAAATCATATGGCGATGTGAACTAGATTATTGACTCTAGTGCAAGTGGGAGACTGAAGGAAATATGCCCTAGAGGCAATAATAAAGTTATTATTTATTTCCTTATTTCATGATAAATGTTTATTATTCATGCTAGAATTGTATTAACCGGAAACATGATACATGTGTGAATACATAGACAAACAGAGTGTCACTAGTATGCCTCTACTTGACTAGCTCGTTAATCAAAGATGGTTATGTTTCCTAACCATGAACAAAGAGTTGTTATTTGATTAACGGGATCACATCATTAGATGAATGATCTGATTGACATGACCCATTCCGTTAGCTTAGCACCCGATCGTTTAGTATGTTGCTATTGCTTTCTTCATGACTTATACATGTTCCTATGACTAGGAGATTATGCAACTCCCGTTTACCGGAGGAACACTTTGTGTGCTACCAAATGTCACAACGTAACTGGGTGATTATAAAGGTGCTCTACAGGTGTCTCCGAAGGTACTTGTTGGGTTGGCGTATTTTGAGATTAGGATTTGTCACTCCGATTGTCGGAGAGGTATCTCTGGGCCCTCTCGGTAATGCACATCACATAAGCCTTGCAAGCATTGCAACTAATTAGTTAGTTGCGAGATGATGTATTACGGAACGAGTAAAGAGACTTGCTGGTAATGAGATTGAACAAGGTATTGAGATACGACGATCGAATCTCGGGCAAGTAACATACCGATGACAAAGGGAACAACGTATGTTGTTATGCGGTCTGACCGATAAAGATCTTTGTAGAATATGTAGGAGCCAATATGGGCATCCAGGTCCCGCTATTGGTTATTGACCGGAGACGTGTCTCGGTCATGTCTACATTGTTCTCGAACCGTAGGGTCCGCACGCTTAAGGTTTCGATAACAGTTATATTATGAGTTTATGAGTTTTGACGTACCGAAGGAGTTCGGAGTCCCGGATGAGATCAGGGACATGACGAGGAGTCTCGAAATGGTCGAGATGTAAAGATCGATATATTGGACGACTATATTCGGACATCGGAAAGGTTCCGAGTGGTTCGGGTATTTTCGGAATACCGGAGAGTTGCGGGAATTCGTCGGGAGAAGTATTGGGCCTTATTGGGCCATACGGGAAAGAGAGAGGGGCTGCCCAGGGCAGGCCGCGCCCCCCCCCTCCCCAAGGCCTAGTCCGAATTGGACTAGGGGGAGGGGCCGCGCCCCCTCCTTCCTTCCCTTCTCCCTTCCCCTTCCTTGTCTTCTACTCCTAATACATGGAAGGACTCCTAGTTGGACTAGGAAAGGGGGAATCCTACTCCCGGTGGGAGTAGGACTCCCCTAGGGCGCGCCATAGAGAGGGACGGCCCTCCCCTCCTCCCCTCCTTTAAATACGGGGGCAGGGGCACCCCATAGACACACAAGTTGATCTTCGTGATCGTTCCTTAGCCGTGTGCGGTGCCCCCCTCCATGATATTACACCTCGGTCATATTGTAGCGGTGCTTAGGCAAAGCCCTGCGACGGTTGAACATCAAGATCGTCACCACGCCGTCGTGCTGACGGAACTCCTCCCCGAAGCTTTGCTGGATCGGAGCCCGGGGAGCGTCATCGAGCTGAACATGTGCCAAGAACTCGGAGGTGCCGGAGTAACGGTGCTTGGATCGGTTGGACCGGGAAGACGTACGACTACTTCCTCTACGTTGCGTCAACGCTTCCGCTTCGGTCTACGAGGGTACGTAGACAACACTCTCCCTTCTCGGTGCTATGCATCACCATGATCTTGCATGTGCGTAGGAATTTTTTTTGAAATTACTACGTTCCCCAACACCCAGCACGATAACGGGCCGTTAACAGGCCGGAGGACAGCAAAGGCTTAATTCTGTCACAGGCATAACGGGTCGTTAATGGGCCAGAATATAGGATGGGCTAGAAACGGTGCAACGGGTTAATAGGCCACAAACGGGCCGACTATGGCCACGGGCCGAATTTGGCCCATTAGGGTAATAGGCCAGTAACGGCCGGAAGTAATCGAGGGCCGAAAAGGAGCCCAAGAATGTATGGGCCGTCTGTAGGCCGAAAGCTAACACGGGCTGGAATCGGCCCATGTGAATCATGGGCCATTAATGAGTACAAAGAAATTTATTATTCATTATGGCTAGAGTCACCATGGGCCACTAAAGGGCCTAAAGATACGAGAGGCCTCATATGGGCCGAAAGACGTCGTGGGCCATACATGGGTCGAAAGTGAAATGGGCTGGTGTTATATTCGACGGCCCACATGACGTTGTTGGGTTGATTTCGGGTAGGCCCTAACAGGTCGTGAGTTACCGGGGCGTAAAATTGGCTATTTGTGAAGAGACTGTTAACAGGCTTTTCATGGGCCAGCCCGTGAACTTTTGACCAAGTCAAACGGGACGGCCTTTGTAAGCGAAATGGTCCAGTGGTGGGCCGTCGCACGTGTTGACATATCATAGGCGCCTATCTGACCCACTGACGAGCTGACACGTGTTTCCTCCGGCCAATCAGAATTTTACACGTGGAAAATTCCCATTGGTCCGGGTTGTTAACGGGTTATCGGATCCTAAACCGGACCCGATGGCTTAACGGCGACCCGTTATGGTGGATGCCACGTGTCGGTCACCCTTGACGAAAGCACTTCTGTGAAACGCGATTTATCGTCACGGAAGTGGACACTTCCGTGATGATAATTTTGGTAATGTCATGGAACACTTCTACGATAGCACAGGTATGACTCTTGATTCTGTCATAAAATTGTCATGGATGTACATGCATGACAGAAAACGTGACCTACTGTGACAAACACGTATCATCACGGAAGTGTATTTTTTGTAGTGCGTTGTGCCACTAGTGCTACACTAACCACTTGATCTGTTGCCGCCGGATATAGCAGCAATGGCTCTTATGGTTTAGGAGCGACCAGGGTGGGAACAGAGGAAAGGTAAGTTTTCAAGTCCTACAGCGCTGCTTCCGCCTCTGGGCTCCACTCCATGGGCCCTGCCTTCTTCAAGATTTTGAAGAAAGGTAGGGCGTGCTTGGCGGACTTGGAAATGAACCTACTCAGCGCGACAACACATCCAGTCAAACACCTCACATCCTTGACTGATTTGGGTGCTTGAATCTGTTCGATCGCCCTGATCTTGTCGGGGTTGGCCTCTACCCCCCGGTGAGACACAAAGAAGCCAAGTAGCTTGCCGGAGGGAACGCCAAATACGCACATCTTAGGGTTCAGCTTCAAGTTGATCTTGCACAGGTTCGCAAAGGTTTCTTCCAAGTCCTGAATGAGTGTTGATCTATCATTGGTCTTGACCACTATGTCATCCATGTAAGCTTCAATATTCATGTGCAATTGAGATTCAAACCCCATTTGCACCGCTCTTGCAAAAGTGAACCCAGCGCTCTTTAACCCAAAGGGCATCCGTACGAAGCAGTACGTGCCACACTGGGTTATGAACGCTATCTTCTCCCCATCTTCCTTGGACATGAATATCTGGTGATACCTGGAGTAGGCATACAAGAAGGAAAGCAGATCACACCCGGAGGTGGAATCCACGATCTGGTCGATGTGTGGCAAGGGGAATGGGTCCTTCGGGCATGCTTTATTCAGATATGTGAAATCTATGCAAAGCCTCCACTTCCCATTCGCCTTGCGCACTACCACTAGATTTGCCAACCACGTTGGGTGCAATAATCCTCTGACCAAACCAGCTGCCTCAAGTTTCTTGAACTCTTCGGCTATGAACTGCTACCGCTCCAAGGCTTGCTTCCGGACCTTCTGCTTGACGGGCCGGGCATGAGGGCAGACAGCAAGGTGGTGCTCGATTACCTCCCTGGGAACACCGGGGATGTCAGATGGTTGCCAAGCAAACACATTGACATTCGCCCGTAGGAAGGCAACGAGCGCGCTTTCCTATTTATCGTCAAGGGTGGAGCTGATAGCGAATGTACCATCAGCGCCAACCACCCCTATCGGGACCTTCTTCACAATAGGTGCAGCAACCTTGGACCTCTTGCTAGAGGAACTCTCCGGCAAGTCATCGGCAGGTGCAGCATACTCTGGAGAAGCGCGCTTCCCGGGTTCCTTGCTAGCTCTACTCCCTTGTTTGTTTTCCTTGGCGGGGGATGTGGCTTCCATGGCCTCGGCAGCGACCGCATGTCGGTACATCTTGTCCACGCATATGACCGCGTCCTTCTTGTCCGATGGGATAGAAATAACGCCCATTGGCCCTGGCATCTTCAGGGTGTTGTAGGCATAGTGGGATGCCACCATGAACTTTGCCAGGGCAGGTTGTCCAAGTATTCCATTGTATGGCAGCGGAAGCTCAACCACATCGAACACAATCTTCTCAGCCCAGTAGTTCAATTCTCCTCCAAATGTCACAGCTGCCGGGTGAATCACTACTAGCACTTTATTCTGATCTGATTTGATGTTTTGACATAGTGCAGTAATAGCAATAAGGTAACAGCCTTGGGACTTGAAGCGAATCTGCGTACGTCGACTGCCGTGGATGTAACCTGCTTCACGTGCCCTGTCTTTCGCAGTAGAAAACAGCAATTTAAACAGTGGAATATTCTGAAACGGTCTCGGTCTCACCAGATCGCACCGGCTGTTCTGATGAAAATCGATCTCACTCGGACGGGCGGATCAACAGGTCAAGCGTGACGACGCGCACGGCGCACGGAACCCTAGCTTCTTTTGATCTCAAACCTTCTCGATTGCGAGGGCCGGGTGGCCGGCTCAAAGCTGACATGCTCTGCCGGCGAAAAAACCTTTGATTTCTATCCAATTTATGCTGCCACTCAAACTTTTCCAATATTGATCGATGAACTTGGAATTGATGTAGATTCTGACCGGCTCTTCTTCACCAATAAATTACAAACTTCTCTATCCCTGAGAAAAATTCCTCCAAGAACTCAACACCACCGTGCGCGAGCCCCACGGTGGGCGCCAACTGTTGTAGAATTGTCGCGGTAAATGTCCTTAATGTCAGGACTTAGTCGTGGGGCCAACGCATCTATATGGTAGCTTGAGAGGGGTTGATCAGGATGAGAGACGCGGGATGGATCAACACACAAGACAAAGATTTAGACAGCTTCGGGCCCCGGGAAACATCATCCGGTAATAGCCCTACATGTTGTTTGTGGCTAGGTCTCATTATACTCATGAGAGAGTCGCCGCATAAGCCGGCTCCCCTTTGTTGTATCTAGCCTTAGCGATTATTTCCTTGTCCCTCTTGGGGTGCCCTACCCCTCCTTATATACGTTGGAGGGGCGGGTTACATGACTAGTCCTAGTAGGATTATGATTAATCTATTACGAGTGGAGTCCTAGTCTTGCTTCCTTTGTAGGAGAATATTCCTTATGCCTTTCCTCTTAAACCGGCCCACCATAGCTTGAGCCGGCCTTCTGGGCTTTGGGCCTTGTCATCCATCTGAAACACCCGCCGGGTCACCAATGAATCACCAGGCCCGGCCGGGTCATCAGTGAGTCGCCAGGCTCGTGAGTCGTCAGACCAGTGAGCCGCCAGACTCGTGAGTCGCCAGTCCTCCGGCGGGTTACCGGTGAAGCGCCAAGTCCGAGCCGGGTCATAACTCCGGCCGGGTCATACCGCGGGGTATATCCCCGACAGGAGGCCTGCTCTCCTGTCAACCGTGTACGCGGTGAACGCGATGGAGTCGCCGGCGGCAGCAACAGCAAAGGGAGCGACAAGGGCGGTGCGCGTGGAGCAGATGTGATTTGTTCGTGGCAGCTAGGGTTGGCCAACGCCTCACATATATATGCGCGTCCGGGTGGAGAGACGTGGGCTGGACCCACGTCCGAGTCAGCAAGAGCCCACGATCCGACGTCTCGGATACGTGACGCTCTGTTACGGACTCTCCGTTCCTGGCCGGCAAAAATAAGCGCATAGGCATGACGAGGCGGACGGCAGCGGAGAAATGCGCGAGGGCCACTTCTCTTAAGCTCCAATAGCATGTGGAAAAGAATCCTTTATAAGAAGATCCAACTCCTTCACTAACGGGATGGGACTAAACTTTTCACCACCCCTTGTCGTGACACCTACATGGGCCCTTCGCGATTCTGAATAGGAAACATTTTTACAGGACATCATGTTCACTGCGTATGTCAAACAGGTTACCCAATTTAACATAGAAATCTCAAATATTCATCAAGCTGAGCTACAAGGTAGAGAAGTTTCTTGTCGAATGAAGATCTGATAGCTACATGCAAGCATCGGCCAGTTTGAGTCATATTCACCATCTCTAATTCTGATCCTCTCACTCAGACAAGGATTTGCAGAGTGTCCAATGGAGGTTCTTCCATTTACCAATTCGTGATCCCAGCCTTTTCTTTCCTGTGAGGTACCTTCCATTCTCTTCATCTACAAAATTTAGTACATGCTTTTATAAATATCGGTAGGTTCGTATCATGGCAATTCGTATATCACAGTTAAGCGGATTCATTTCTCAGTGAAAAACAGGGAGAGCCATCCTTAAACAGCCCACGCACTGAAGATGCCTTTGCTACATGCCTTGTACAGTTCTGCTGGTGTGTATCTGTATGTTGTGTCTATTACCAATGACCAGATAGATGCATGATGCATGTTTGCGAATTGGTAAATTCTTCAGTGAATACATTAACTGATGGACGGAGACATGACCACATTCCCCTTTCTTCATGTTTGTAAATTTTTCAGCATATATAAGAGTACAGCTTACATGACAACACACTTGCCTTTGCAAGATAGATAGATGACCAAATAAAAAAAGAGTTCAATTTCAACTCATGCTGCAGCATCTATGTAGTAGTCTTTGGCTCCATTGCCAGGGCCGCTCTGCTTTTTGTGCATTCAAAAGCAACTGCAAAAAGATTTCAGGCTGTGCTAACTCTTTTCTTTAATGATTAGGTTGTGTCCTCTTGAAATGCAAGACTAATCATATGTTAGTACCTGGCATTTTCTCTATGTGCTTTATTCTTCCTATGCTGATGCATATGCATTTCGCTGATAATGTCGTATGCAAAAACAAATTGCTCTGTGGGCAGGAACTAAACCAGTCCACCTTGTGCTTGGTGTGTGGCTCCACCTATTTGCAGTAAAGAGTCCCTCTTTCTTATATCCTTGGTCCATGATGCAGACAGAATGTTGTCCCTGATGCAGCCTAAGTGCCTGTTCGGCAATCCACCAACTTCTAAAAATCCAAGGATCTGCGGAGCGAGGAAACAGCTGCTCCCTGATTTTCAACTACAGCTCCAGCTGCTCCGGAGCGGAGTTGTGGAGTCGGAGTGACTCCGAACAGGGCCTAAGTTATGTGGTATTTCAGCTCGGTTTATATTTTCTAGCAACTTAAAAATGTTGTTTCTGAATGTTATGAAAAAACGGATACATTTACAACAAGAGTTTGTACTGTCTTTGATGTCAATGGAGTCAAAAAATACCCTCTGTAAAATTTTCGAATTAGAGCTATGCATCTTACAATCCCAAAGGAACTCTTTTTGTGGAAGTCATGAACCTTGCATCTTAAACCATTTTGATAGTCTGATTTGTTCAAATCTGCACTTCATTGTCTCATTCTGAGCGAATCAAGAATGAGGTGACATAGTTTATACTGCAGTACTGTACAAGTCAAGCAGATGCTTATTGCTCTTGTGATTCAATCTGGAATGAGGTTATCACAGGAAAGTATTGATGGCTATGCACTAGTTCCTCGCCATAGGAGGAACGAAAAGGGTTGCTACCCGCAACACTAAGCATGTAACGGCAAGTATAACTGCTCTTGTGGGAGTTTTGTCCATCCCAAATATGAAGTTGCATCATGTTTGCTGCTTCCCAGATGCTCATATAATGTTTTTTCATGTAAGTGCATCTTTATTAAAGTAGAATACTTTAATACTTTTTGCATTTTTTATTAAAGTAGAATACACAGAGGACTTCAAAAAACCATCTAACAGTTGAGTTCGAGTTCCTTTCTGCAAAGTTGGAATATCGTGTATTTGATTGCTTCGTTTATGGTTCATAAGGCTGGCTTAGCAGTTGCTTTCATCTAATCATCTGTGACTGAAAATAATGCATGTCTAGAGTGAAAATATGTAAAGGCGAGCAGTGGGCAGTGGCAATCAAATCTGCTGATTATTAGGCGATCATGTTTGAAAAAAGTAAAAGACATACTGTTTGTGAATGTGGTAACAATACATAGGGGGAAGAGGGATATTTGTCATATTCTTGCAGCTTTTGAGAAATGCATCAAGTACTTAAGTTAGTGGTACAAGTTTGCATATTCATGTTTTCGTTCAGTGAATACTAAGAATAGTTATGCAATTTATCACTATAGTTTTTATTTGCTGAATTATTTATGTTCACAATCAAGGTCACTTTTTGTGCTTTCAGACAAGCACAACACTAGGGAACAGCCAATCTTTCAGTCCTACTAGAGTTTGCAGCATTCTGAGAACGACTTCCTTTTTAGAAATCACGATGGCCAATTGTCACTTTTTGTGAACGACACTAGATTGTAATAATACTTAATTGTATTATAACTGTTTGCTGCATCTTACATTGGGGAAAATGTGCATTTTGGCAACATATGTCAAAAATATAAGAATTTGGATACACAACTTTGGATGGAACATTGAAATTTCTAAATATATTATCATGTTATCCTATACTCGGTCAGAAATTATTATGGCTAATGTAGTTTGTTAGTCGAGATCAACGTGCGTTGCAACATATATAATTAAGGCAAGTACAGTAGTATACACAATAAAATGTGATAGCAAATATAAGTAAGCGCGTAAGCGCATCAATGATTCATAAATTATTATTTGGGGTACAGACCGTTTCATGGCACGAGACTACAGATCAGTAAAGATAAGGTTCAGATTATTGTACCAAACAACCATGGATCAATGAGTCAGGCTACATGCTCACCGATGCCTTGGATGCAGTGCGAGAGGCAGTCGACCAAGCTATACGGGTGCACCGTATCAAAGTGTGGCTCACTGCTTCCGTCCTTAACATTGTATCCGTCAATTTGGTTCATCGTGGTCTTTTCATCGCAATCAAAACCCAAGTAGAGAGTATCGGCTGAGATGGACGGAAACGCCTCTGCAGGTATAGAGATGGCACGGCGCCTGCCAATGAACACGGCCAGCCCACCCAAGCCCTTGACCAGGACCAACTCCCTGGCATCCAAATCCACCCTGTAAACCTCGTACTCCATCTTGTATTCTGCACCTTGCATATCATTGCTTGGGCGCAGCATTCTGTGCACCAGCATCAGCTCCCCACCATTGTCAACAAGGTGAAGGCTGCCAGACATTTGGTCAAATTTAAGCAGCTTGCTCTGCTGAACAGCGGTCACCAGTTTCTGATCTGAGGCAGAGTTATTCAACACCATGACACTTCTGCCCACGGTGCAGTAGAAACGCCCTGCGAAGGGCAAAGTAGAATCAATGTATCTGTTGTCGACAACAGTCCAGCATTCATCGCCAGGTTTAGCGATGGCTGTCACCTTGGGGCGACGGAAACAGACAACCACTGTGGAGGCGTCGACAAGACCAGCACCACACACCCAGATGGTGTCTCCTAACCCAACACCTGAGCGCCAAACTCGCTGCTGCTCCGGCGTCAGCAGCGCGGTCACCGGCGGGAGGTCGGTGAGCTGGCGTGTGAGCGGGTTAAGAAGACGGGCAAGGAGGGTGGGCTCGTGGAGCAGCAGGAGGAGACCCTCGGGGATGAGCGCGAGCAACTTGTGCTCCGCAAGCTCCGGGAGGTCCGTCTTGATGCACTCACCGGTGGAGATATTGAACAGCCGGTAACAGCAGGGACTGGTAGCGATGGCCTTGTCAAGCATGATCCAACGCCGGGGGAGAAAGCGGCCATCCAGGCCACCTACCAAGCGTGGGTCCAGCGAGGACCGGCGCCACGGCGGGCACACAGCGCGGAAGCGGATGTAGTCGGCCACGTCGTTGGCGAGGACGAGCTCCGCAATCAGGCCGGCCGGCCCGTCCCCGCCAATGTTCGGCCAGTCCCTCCTTCCCCAGCTACTGAATGAATCAGATTGAGATCCGAATAAACGGGTGTGATTCCAACAGTAATCTCGACCAAAATCAACTGCTAGATGCACGCGCCTGTCAAGGCCGGAAAGCGCCTTTGGACTGGAGAATAATAACAGCAGATGTAAGCTCCGCCACCACCACTTGGGGTAGGGGGTTAGGGAGCGGACGGAGAGCCCAGGCGTAGTAGTAGAACTGAGGGCGGTGCGCACGCGCTTTGATCCCCAACAAGTGTTCGTCTGAGCGGTTGAGGAGCAAGCTTCAACTACATCGCTCTTTCGCTTGATTCCCCGAGATCGGATCTGCGCCTCGAACGCGGGGCGAGACGGATCGTGAGGCAATCTCGGACGCTTCCGTCGACGGCAGCGGATCGGCGCTCGGGAGGCCGCTCGCTTCGGCATCCTACCTACTCCGCCGCCGCAGGTTGTAACACCCCGATCTAGATCAGGGCGATTGGAGTAGGCGAGGGAGGGGAACGGGGGCTGGTGAGGAGAACAAGGGGGTGAATACCTCATTATATACCTACTAGTAAGTTTTTTTTTTGAGTTGAACCTAGTAAGTTAACGATTGATTCACGTATACAAGTACTACTCGGCCTTTTTGTTTCTCGGCCGGGAGTTTGGCGACCTGCGTGCCCGAGGAGGACGCGGGCGCCTAGTTAGATCGGCTCATGCGCGACGCGGTAGGCCCCCTGTTTATTTTTTTCCTTTTTCTTTTCTTTTTTTTCCTAAAATAATTCGGGATTCCAAAAAAATTCAAATTTTAAATAATTAATAATTTCGAAAACAATGCTCAACAAATCATAAAATTGTAGTAACTTAAGAAAAAAATGTTCATGATTTTGAAAAGTGCTCGGGATTTGGAAAAATAATAATTGCATATTAAAAAATGTTCGCCTATACAGAAAATGTTCATGAATTTGAGAAAAATATCACGAATAATTAAAATTCACGACTTTTTAAAATCACAAAAAACAAAAAAAAATCGTGGTTTCAAGAATTGATCCAATTTTTTTGAAAAAATCATCAGTTCAAAAAATGTTCTCTGATTCGAAAAATGTTTGTGAATTAAAAACATTGTTCCCAAATTTTTTTAAAAAAAATGAGTTTAAAAAAAGTTCACAATTTCAATAATGTTCATGAATTTGAAAAGTGTTTAAGATTTCAGACAATATTCATTAATTTATAAACAATGTTCAGGAATTTAAAAAAAATCATGAAACAAAAAAATGTTCATGATTTGAAAAAAATATTCAAATATTTTAAAGTTGATCGCAAAAACGTAAGATAATAAGAAAAAGGAAAGAAAATAGCAGGCAAAGAAGGAAAAGAAAAAATAGACCAAAAAAGCGGAAGAGAAACAAAAAGGAAAAGGAAAGGAACGAAAAGAACTGGAAGAAAAGATTGAAAAATAGTTCAAGAAATGTTCTAGAACCATCCCAAACCGGTTCGGAATAAACCCTCAATGGGCCAGCCGAAACACTAGCTCCTGCGCTACCTACGCACCGGAAATCCATATTTCACGCATTTTCCATCAAACAAACGATCAATCGCACACACACCACGTGAGCGAGCGATTGGGCTTCCTTCCCAGCTGTTTTTTATAGGTTTTGCGAACCTTCTAGAAGGTTCCTGGACTGGTTTTTGTATTTTTGTATTTTTCATTTTTTTTCCTTTTCTTTTTTCTCTATTTCTTTTGGTTTTTTATGCTTCTGTTTCTTTTTCGTTTTTTATTATTTTTTATTTTTCATGTTCTTTTTGTTCGAAATTTTCAAATAATGTTTGGAATTTCAAGAAATGATCATGTATTCAAAATTTGTTCACAATTTCAAAAACTGTTCATGTTTCAAAAATTGATCATAGCTTTCAAAAAATGTTTTGGTTTTCAAAAAGAGTATTCACGTATTCGAAATATATTCACATTTCCAAAGTTGTTTGATATTTTCAAAATCATTCTCTGTTTCAGAATTCGTTCTTCAAATTCAAAAACTGTTTGTGCTTTTAAAAATTGTTTCTGTCAAAAATTTGATCTAGTTTTCAAATTTTGTTCTCAAATTCAAAAAATGTTTAAAATATTCAAAAATATTTTGCATTGCAAAAAACGTTTGGATTATATTAAAAAATTCGAAGGTTCAATTTTTTTTTGAATTTTGCAAAAAAATATTCAAAGTTTCAAAAAATGTTCTGGTTTTCAAACATTTGTTCACATATTCAAACAATGTTCACAATTCCAATTTTTTAGGATTTTAAATTTTTTTTAAGAAATAAAAAATATGTTCGTGCTTTACAAAATTTGTTTCTGCCAAAAATTAGTTCCTGTTTTCAAATTGTTTTTACTAGTTCAAAAATGTTCACGTTTTCGTAATAAGTGCGAATTTCAAAAATTCCTTTTGCTTTTAAAAGGTTGCTCGTGATTTTTTTTAAGAGGTGTTAAGTTTGATATTTTCATAGTTCTTTAAGTTTCCCACTGCACATGTACCACAAGACCACTTCAGTTGTACTGGCTTTCTTTGGCGCACAACAGCGGGCAGTCGTAGGTTTGAATCCCGATGACCATGCACCGTTTTTCTGATTTTTTTTTACACCCTCACTTTGCTGTGCACCGCAATGGGCCAGCCCAAGTGGACTGCCCTTTATATGATTGGTCGACTATTTGCCGCAAAGAGCGGCATATAGGAGGTCCCCTACACGCCAAATAGGGTCACCTACTTGGCCCCCTATTTTAATGTGTGAACCTCTAGAAAGAGTAAAAGAAAAAAGGGGCCCATTTAAAAGCCCACCAATAGGTCGTTTTCAAGGTCCTGTTGTTGGAAATATGCCCTAGAGGCAATAATAAAAGCATTATTATTATATTTCCTTGTTCATGATAATTGTCTTTATTCGTGCTATAATTGTGTTATCCGGAAATCGTAATACATGTGTGAATAACAGACAACAATGTGTCCCTAGTGAGCCTCTAGTTGACTAGCTCGTTGATCAACAGATAGTCATGGTTTCCTGACTATGGACATTGGATGTCATTTGATAACGGGATCACATCATTAGGAGAATGATGTGATGGACAAGACCCAATCCTAAACATAGCATAAGATCGCATAGTTCGTTTGCTAGAGTTTTCCAATGTCAAGTATCCTTTCCTTAGACCATGAGATCGTGTAACTCCCGGATACCGTAGGAGTGCTTTGGGTGTGCCAAACGTCACAACATAACTGGGTGACTATAAAGGTATACTACGGGTATCTCTGAAAGTGTCTGTTGGGTTGACATGGATCGAGACTGGGATTTGTCACTCCGCTTGACGGAGAGGTATCACCGGGCCCTCTCGGTAATGCATCATCATAATGAGCTCAATGTGATCAAAGTGTTTGATCATGGGATCATGCATTACGGAACGAGAAAAGTGACTTGCCGGTAACGAGATTGAACGAGGTATTGGGATACCGACGATCGAATCTCGGGCAAGTAAAATACCGATTGACAAAGGGAATCGTATACGGGATTAATTGAATCCTCGACATCGTGCTTCATCCGATGAGATCATCGTGGAGCATGTGGGAGCCAACATGGGTATCCAGATCCCGCTGTTGGTTATTGCCCGAGAGCCGTCTCGGTCATGTCTGCATGTCTCCCGAACCCGTAGGGTCTACACACTTAAGGTTCGGTGACGCTAGGGTTGTGAAGATATCTATATGCAGTAACCCGAATGTTGTTCGGAGTCCCGGATGAGATCCCGGACGTCACGAGGAGTTTCAGAATGGTCCGGAGGTAAAGATTTATATATGGAAAGTCGTCATACGGACATCGGGACAAGTTTCGGGGTTATCGGTATTGTACCGGGACCACCGGAGGGTCCCGGGGGGTCCACCGGGTGGGGCCACCTATCCCGGAGGGCCCCATGGGCTGTATGAGGGAGGGAACCAGCCCATAGTGGGCTGGTGCGCCTCCCCCTAAAGGCCCATGCGCCTAGGGTTGGGGGGGGGGGAACCCTAAAGGGGGCGCCCCCCTTGCTTGGGGGGCAAGCCCCCCTCCCTGGCCGCCGCCCCCCTAGGAGATTCCATCTCCTAGGGCCGGCGCCCCCCCAAGGGGTTATATAAAGGGGGAGGGGAGGGGGGGCTACACACCTTTGGCCTTGGCGCCTCCCTCTCCCTCTCCAACACCTCCTCCTCCTCCGTAGAGCTCGGCGAAGCCCTGTCGGAGTACTGCGGCTCCACCATCACCACGCCGTCGTGCTGTTGCTGGAGTCTTCTTCGCCAACCTCTCCTTTGCCTTGCTGGATCAAGAAGAAGGAGACGTTACGCTGACCGTACGTGTGTTGAACGCGGAGGTGCCGTGCTTTCGGTGCTAGGATCTCCGGTGATTTGGATCACGGTGTGTACGACTACTTCATCCCCGTTCGTTGAACGCTTCCGCTCGCGATCTACAAAGTGGTATGTAGATGCAATCTCTCTCTCCCATGACTCGTTGCTAGATGAACTCATAGATGGATGTTGGTGAAACCGTAGGAAAAATTTTGATTTTCTGCAACGTTCCCCAACAGTGGCATCATGAGCTAGGTCTATGCGTAGTTCTCTATTGCACGAGTAGAACACAATTTGTTGTGGGCGTAGATGTTGTCAACTTTCTTGCGGCTACTAGTCTTATCTTGCTTCAGCGGTATTGTGGGATGAAGCGGCCCGGACCAACCTTACACGTACTCTTACGTGAGACCGGTTCCACCGACTAACATGCACTAGTTGCATAAGGTGGCTGGCGGGTGTCTGTCTCTCCCACTTTAGTTGGAGCGGATTCGATGAAAAGGGTCCTTATGAAGGGTAAATAGAAGTTGACAAATCACGTTGTGGTTTTAACGTAGGTAAGAAAACGTTCTTGCTAGAACCCTAATTCAGCCACGTAGAAAACTTGCAACAACAATTAGAGGACGTCTAACTTGTTTTTGCAGCAAGTGCTTTGTGATATGATATGGCCAAAGTTGTGATGTATGATGAATGATCTATATGTGATGTATGAGATGTTCACGCTATTGTAATAGGAATCACGACTTGCATGTCGATGAGTATGACAACCGGCAGGAGCCATAGGAGTTGTCTTTATTTTTGTATGACCTGCGTGTCATTGAGAAACGCCATGTAAATTACTTTACTTTATTGCTAAACGCGTTAGCCATAGTAGTAGAAGTAATAGTTGGCAAGCAACTTCATGGAGACACGATGATGAAGATCATGATGATGAAGATCATGGTGTCAAGCCGGTGACAAGATGATCATGGAGCCCCAAGATGGAGATCGAAGGAGCTATGTGATATTGGCCATATCATGTCACGTTTATTATTTGATTGCATGTGATGTTTATCATGTTTTGCATCTTGTTTACTTAGAACGACGGTAGTAAATAAGATGATCCCTCATAATAATTTCAAGAAAGTGTTCTCCCTAACTGTGCACCGTTGCGACAGTTCGTTGTTTCGAAGCACCACGTGATGATAGGGTGTGATAGATTCTAACGTTCACATACAACGGGTGTAAGACAGATTTACACACGCGAAACACTTAGGTTGACTTGACGAGCCTAGCATGTACAGACATGGCCTCGGAACACAGAAGACCGAAAGGTCGAGCATGAGTCGTATAGAAGATACGATCAACATGAAGATGTTCACCGATGTTGATTAGTCCGTCTCACGTGATGATCGGACACGGCCTAGTTGACTCGGATCATGTAATACTTAGATGACTAGTAGAGGGATGTCTATCTAAGTGGGAGTTCGTTAAATAATTTGATTAAATGAACTTTATTATCATGAACTTAGTCTAAATATTTACAATATGTCTTGTAGATCAAATGGCCAACGTAGTCCTCAACTTCAACGCGTTCCTAGAGAAAACCAAGCTGAAAGACGATGGTAGCAACTATACGGACTGGGTCCGGAACCTGAGGATCATCCTCATAGCTGCCAAGAAAGATTATGTCCTACGAGCACCGCTGGGTGACGCACCTATTCTCCCTGCAGAACAAGACGTTATGAACGCTTGGTAGTCACGCTGCGATGATTACTCCCTCGTTCAGTGCGGCATGCTTTACAGCTTAGAGCCGGGACTCCAAAAGCATTTTGAGAGACATGGAGCATATGAGATGTTCGAAGAGCTGAAAATGGTTTTCCAAGCTCATGCCCGGGTCGAGAGATATGAAGTCTCCGATAAATTCTTTAGCTGTAAGATGGAGGAAAATGGCTCTGTCAGTGAACACATACTCAAAATGTCTGGGTTGCACAACCGCTTGACTCAACTGGAAGTTAATCTCCCGGATGAAGCGGTCATTGACAGAATCCTCCAGTCGCTTCCACCTAGCTACAAGAGCTTTGTGATGAACTACAATATGCAGGGGATGGTAAAGACCATTCCTGAGGTATATGCTATGCTGAAATCAGCAGAGGTAGAAATCAAGAAGGAGCATCAAGTGTTGATGGTGAATAAAACCACTAAGTTCAAGAAGGGCAAGGGTAAAAAGAACTTCAAGAAGGACGGCAAGGAAGTTGCCGCGCCCGGTAAGCAAGTTGCCGGGAAGAAGCCAAAGAATGGACCCAAGCCCAAGACTGAGTGTTTTTATTGCAAGGGAAGTGGTCACTGGAAGCGGAACTGCCCCAAATACTTAGCGGACAAGAAGGCCGGCAAAATCAAAGGTATATGTGATATACATGTAATTGATGTGTACCTTACCAGTACTCGTAGTAGCTCTTGGGTATTTGATACCGGTGCAGTTGCTCACATTTGTAACTCAAAGCAGGAGCTGCGGAATAAACGGAGACTGGCGAAGGACGAGGTGACGATGCGCGTCGGGAATGGTTCCAAGGTCGATGTGATCGCCGTCGGCACGCTGCCTCTACATTTACCTACGGGATTAGTTTTAAACCTCAATAATTGTTATTTAGTGCCAAGTTTGAGCATGAACATTGTATCTGGATCTCGTTTAATTCGAGATGGCTACTCATTTAAATACGAGAATAATGGTTGTTCTATTTATATGAGAGATATGTTTTATGGTCATGCTCCGATGGTTAATGGTTTATTCTTAATGAATCTCGTACGTGATGATACACATATTCATAGTGTGAATACCAAAAGAGTTAAAGTTGATAACAATAGTCCCACATATGTGTGGCACTGCCGCCTTGGTCACATAGGTGTCAAACGCATGAAGAAGCTCCATGCAGATGGACTTTTAGAGTCTCTTGATTATGAATCATTTGACACATGCGAACCATGCCTCATGGGTAAAATGACCAAGACTCCGTTCTCAGGAACAATGGAGCGAGCAACCAACTTATTGGAAATCATACATACCGATGTGTGCGGTCCAATGAGTGTTGAGGCTCGCGGTGGCTATCGTTATGTTCTCACCCTCACCGATGACTTGAGTAGATATGGGTATGTCTACTTAATGAAACACAAGTCTGAGACCTTTGAAAAGTTCAAGGAATTTCAGAGTGAGGTTGAAAATCAACGTGAAAGAAAGATCAAGTTTCTACGATCAGATCGTGGAGGAGAATACTTGAGTCACGAATTTGGCACACACTTAAGAAAATGTGGAATAGTTTCACAACTCACGCCGCCTGGAACACCTCAGCGTAATGGTGTGTCCGAACGTCGTAATCGCACTCTATTACATATGGTGCGATCTATGATGTCTCTTACCGACTTACCGCTATCTTTTTGGGGCTATGCTTTAGAGACTGCCGCATTCACTTTAAATAGGGCTCCGTCGAAATCCGTTGAGACGACACCGTATGAATTATGGTTTGGGAAGAAACCTAAGCTGTCGTTTCTAAAAGTTTGGGGATGCGATGCTTATGTCAAGAAACTTCAACCTGAAAAGCTCGAACCCAAGTCGGAAAAATGCGTCTTCATAGGATACCCTAAAGAAACTGTTGGGTATACCTTCTACCTCAGATCCGAAGGCAAGATCTTTGTTGCCAAGAATGGATCCTTTCTAGAGGAAGAGTTTCTCTCGAAAGAAGTAAGTGGGAGGAAAGTAGAACTTGATGAAGTGTTACCTCTTGAACCGGAAAATGGCGAAACTCAAGAAAACGTTTCTGAGGTGCCTGCACCGACTAGAGAGGAAATTAATGATGATGATCAAGATGCTTCTAATCAAGCTCCTACTGAAATTTGAAGGTCCACAAGGACACGTTCCACACCAGAGTGGTACGGCAACCCTGTCTTGGAAATCATGTTGTTAGACAACGGTGAACCTTCGAACTATGAGGAAGCAATGGCGGGCCCGGATTCCGACAAATGGCTGGAAGCCATGAAATCCGAGATAGGATCCATGTATGAAAACGAAGTATGGACTTTGACTGACTTGCCCGTTGAACGGCGAGCGATAGAAAATAAATGGATCTTTAAGAAGAAGACGGGCGCGGATGGTAATGTGACCATCTATAAAGCTCGGCTTGTCGCTAAGGGTTATCGACAAGTTCAAGGGGTTGACTACGATGAGACTTTCTCACCGGTAGCGAAGCTGAAGTCCGTCCGAATCATGTTAGCAATTGCCGCATTCTACGATTATGAAATATGGCAAATGGACGTCAAAACGGCATTCCTTAATGGTTTCCTTAAGGAAGAATTGTATATGATGCAGCCGGAAGGTTTTGTCGATCCTAAGAATGCTGACAAGGTGTGCAAGCTCCAACGCTCGATTTATGGGCTGGTGCAAGCATCTCGGAGTTGGAACATTCGCTTTGATGAGATGATCAAAGCGTTTGGGTTTACACAGACTTATGGAGAAGCCTGTGTTTACAAGAAAGTGAGTGGGAGCTCTATAGCATTTCTCATATTATATGTAGACGACATACTTTTGATGGGAAATGATATAGAACTCTTGGATAGCATTAAGGCCTACTTGAATAAAAGTTTTTCAATGAAGGACCTTGGAGAAGCTGCTTATATATTAGGCATCAAGATCTATAGAGATAGATCGAGACGCCTCATAGGTCTTTCACAAAGCACATACCTTGATAAGATATTGAAGAAGTTCAATATGGATCAATCTAAGAAGGGGTTCTTACCTGTGTTACAAGGTGTGAAATTGAGCTCAGCTCAATGTCCGACCACGGCAGAAGATATAGAAGAGATGAGTGTCATCCCCTATGCCTCAGCCATAGGTTCTACTATGTATGCCATGCTGTGTACCAGACCTGATGTAAACCTTGCCGTAAGTTTGGTAGGAAGGTACCAAAGTAATCCCGGCAAGGAACACTGGACAGCGGTCAAGAATATCCTGAAGTACCTGAAAAGGACTAAGGAAATGTTTCTCGTTTATGGAGGTGACGAAGAGCTCGTCGTAAAAGGTTACGTCGACGCTAGCTTCGACACAGATCTGGATGACTCTAAGTCACAAACCGGATATGTGTATATTTTGAATGGTGGGGCAGTAAGCTGGTGCAGTTGCAAGCAAAGCGTCGTGGCGGGATCTACATGTGAAGCGGAGTACATGGCAGCCTCGGAGCCAGCGCATGAAGCAATTTGGGTGAAGGAGTTCATCACCGACCTCAGAGTCATACCCAATGCGTCGGGGCCAATCAAACTCTTTTGTGACAACACTGGAGCTATTGCACTTGCAAAGGAGCCCAGGTTTCACAAGAAGACCAGGCACATCAAGCGTCGCTTCAACTCCATTCGTGAAAATGTTCAAGATGGAGACATAGAAATTTGTAAAGTGCACACGGATCTGAATGTCGCAGATCCATTGACTAAACCTCTCCCTAAGGCAAAACATGATCAGCACCAGAACTCTATGGGTGTTCAATTCATCACAATGTAACTAGATTATTGACTCTGGTGCAAGTGGGAGACTGTTGGAAATATGCCCTAGAGGCAATAATAAAAGCATTATTATTATATTTCCTTGTTCATGATAATTGTCTTTATTCGTGCTATAATTGTGTTATCCGGAAATCGTAATACATGTGTGAATAACAGACAACAATGTGTCCCTAGTGAGCCTCTAGTTGACTAGCTCGTTGATCAACAGATAGTCATGGTTTCCTGACTATGGACATTGGATGTCATTTGATAACGGGATCACATCATTAGGAGAATGATGTGATGGACAAGACCCAATCCTAAACATAGCATAAGATCGCATAGTTCGTTTGCTAGAGTTTTCCAATGTCAAGTATCCTTTCCTTAGACCATGAGATCGTGTAACTCCCGGATACCGTGGGAGTGCTTTGGGTGTGCAAAACGTCACAACGTAACTGGCTGACTATAAAGGTATACTACGGGTATCTCTGAAAGTGTCTGTTGGGTTGACATGGATCGAGATTGGGATTTGTCACTCCGCTTGACGGAGAGGTATCACCGGGCCCTCTCGGTAATGCATCATCATAATGAGCTCAATGTGATCAAAGTGTTTGATCATGGGATCATGCATTACGGAACGAGAAAAGTGACTTGCCGGTAACGAGATTGAATGAGGTATTGGGATACCGACGATCGAATCTCGGGCAAGTAAAATACCGATTGACAAAGGGAATCGTATACGGGATTAATTGAATCCTCGACATCGTGGTTCATCCGATGAGATCATCGTGGAGCATGTGGGAGCCAACATGGATATCCAGATCCCGCTGTTGGTTATTGCCCGAGAGCCGTCTCGGTCATGTCTGCATGTCTCCCGAACCCGTAGGGTCTACACACTTAAGGTTCGGTGACGCTAGGATTGTGAAGATATGTATATGCAGTAACCCGAATGTTGTTCGGAGTCCCGGATGAGATCCCGGACGTCACGAGGAGTTTCGGAATGGTCCGGAGGTAAAGATTTATATATGGAAAGTCGTCATACGGACATCGGGACAAGTTTCGGGGTTATCGGTATTGTACCGGGACCACCAGAGGGTCCCGGGGGGTCCATCGGGTGGGGCCACCTATCCTGGAGGGCCCCATGGGCTGTATGAGGGAGGGAACCAGCCCATAGTGGGCTGGTGTGCCTCCCCCCCAAAGGCCCATGCGCCTAGGGTTGGGGGGGGGAAACCCTAAAGGGGGCGCCCCCCTTGCTTGGGGGGCAAGCCCCCTCCCTGGCCGCCGCCCCCCTAGGAGATTCCATCTCCTAGGGCCGGCGCCCCCCCAAGGGGTTATATAAAGGGGGGAGGGGAGGGGGGGCTACACACCTTTGGCCCTGGCGCCTCCCTCTCCCTCTCCAACACCTCCTCCTCCTCCGTAGAGCTCGGCGAAGCCCTTTCGGAGTACTGCGGCTCCACCATCACCACGCCGTCGTGCTGTTGCTGGAGTCTTCTTCCCCAACCTCTCCTTTGCCTTGCTGGATCAAGAAGAAGGAGACGTTACGCTGACCGTACGTGTGTTGAACGCGGAGGTGCCGTGCTTTCGGTGCTAGGATCTCCGGTGATTTGGATCACGGTGTGTACGACTACTTCATCCCCGTTCGTTGAACGCTTCCGCTCGCGGTCTACAAAGTGGTATGTAGATGCAATCTCTCTCTCCCATGACTCATTGCTAGATGAACTCATAGATGGATCTTGGTGAAACCGTAGGAAAAATTTTGATTTTCTGCAACGTTCCCCAACACCTGTGCCCTTGCCGCCGCAAGCTTGTCCACTCCATGTTCACTGATTCATCTGCACGACACAGGCTACTTCACTCGCCAATTTTGAAGGTTGCAACCAACGAACTAGTGTTTACTAATCTCTCTCAATTCTAATGTTGTATCATTATAGATCATATTTTTATTATTTTGGTTGTAGGATTTGTGATGTGCCGCCACATTAGGGCATAGGCACCCGCAAGCGTTTGGAAGCTCTGACATGTCAATGATTCCTCGAGCATCGCTGCAACAGTAAGCAGTGATGGAAGTTGCGTGTCTGCCAACGATGACAATCGGTTTACATTGGCTTAGCGGCAGAGGGGGCGAGCAAGGGCTAAATTTGATCAAGCCCCCTCATCCTCGTTGTTGCTCTCCTAGATCGTTGCACTTGGGTAGCATCGGCGCAGTACCTCATAATCTTCCCAAGTGGTAGTACATGTAGTGGAATCCCACTTCACCTTGAGTTGTACCACTATAGTGTTGCCTTGCTTGACCAATCTTCTGTCCAGGATAGCCACTGGTCTTGTGTCGACGACGGACAGGTCCGCTGGGCTAGGTGAGGGAGTCCTGTACTAGGGGGTCCTCGGGCTGCCGGCCTGTCTCTTATGGGCCGAACAGGTGGGCTGTTGTACGACTATTGCAAGGCCGAGCTATAAGGTGACTCTGTGTCCGGATAGGAAACCCTCGAAGCCTTGGTGTGTCCTCCAAGTCAAGATAAGAGAATTGGCATGTTTATTCCCTCAATGTAACTGACCATGTGTAACCCTAGGACCCCTGGTGTCTATATAAACTAGAGGGTTTAGTCCGTAGAGGCTAGAAGAACAACCATCATCCTACTCTCCTAGGGTTTTAGTTCATGTGATCTCATGGTAGATCGACTCTGTAATCATCCTATCCACTTCAATATAATCAAGCAGGACGTAGGGTTTTACCTCCTCGAGAGGGCCCGAACCTGGGTAAACATTGTGTCCTTCGTCCCTTGTTCCTCATCGATCCAAGATCCACAGCTCAGGCCCCCTACCCGAGATCCGTGGGTCTTGACACCGACATTGGTGCTTTCATTGAGAGCTCCGCTGTGAGATTGCCAAAGGATCGATGTCTCGCCTGATCATCGGAGATGGCGTCAACACCGGGGACATCTTTGTCCCCGGCCAGTTTTTTGCGTTCGGCGGCATCATTCTGCATGCTAACTTGGCCGGTCATCTCGACCAAGTCGACAGCTTCGCCCCTGAGCACCAGATCAGGTTTGGTAACCTAGAGTACATCCCTAACTCTCGGGGCGACCTGATCTTCACCGGCTTCTCAGCCTTGCCCGAGGCGCCGGAAAACCCCGAAGCTTCAACTTCGGTATCTCCTTCCGACCCAATACCAGGGTCGGCTCTTACCTCGGATCCGGCTTCAAGTCTGGATGTGACCTCTGCATCCGAAGATCGGGAGTGAAAGGATCGATATGGTTGACTAGAGGTGGGGGGTGAATAGGCAACTTCCAATTTTTAGCTTCTCTTAACAAATTAGGTTTAACAACAAATAGGTTGTCTAGATGTGCAACTAGGTGAGCAACCTATATGATGGCAAGAGATACAACACAATAAAGCTTGCACAAAGTAAAGGAAAGAGATAACCACAAGTGGAGCCGGTGGAGACGAGGATGTGTTACCGAAGTTACTTCCCTTTGGGGGAAGTACGTCTCCGTTGGAGCGGTGTGGAGGCACAATGCTCCCCAAGAAGCCATTAGTGCCACTGTATTCTCCTCGCGCCCTCACACAATGCGAGATGTCGTGATTCCACTAGTGGTGCCCTTGAAGGAGGCGACCGAACCTTTACAAACAAGGTTGGGGCTATCTCCACAACTTGATTGGAGGCTTCCAACGATACCACAGAGCTTCACCACAATGGAATGTGGCTCCGAGGTGACCTCAACCGTCTAGGATGTTCAAACACCCAAGAGTAAGAAGATCCGCAAGGGATTTGTGGAATCAAATTTCTTTTGGTGGAAGTGTAGATCCAGGCCTTCTCAACCAATCCCTAGAAAATCAACAAGTTTGATTGGCTAGGGAGAGAGATCGGGCAAAAAAGAGCTTTGGAGCAACAATGGAGCTTGAGGGAGAAGAGGTGGTCAACTTGGAGAAGAAGACCCCCTTTATATAGTGGGGGGAAGAATCCACCCGTTACCCCCCACTCTCAGCCCGTGCACTGCGGTACTACTGCAACACGTCGTGGTACTACCACAAGAGGTCGCACTACTAGGGAAAACCTTATACACAGAACTTTAGCGGTAGCGTGTGTTAAAAAAGCACGCTGGTGCTAAGCAGCAGTAGCGCGCTGAAGTAAACGGCGCTACAGATACAGTTGAAGCAGTAGCGCGCCTGAATATAACAGCGCTACTACTAAAATTCTCATGGCTGAGCCGATAGGCTACACATAGTAGTAGCGATCGACGTCGAACCGTGCTAGCGCTACTTCCTTTGTAGCGGCGCGTTTACGCTCACAAGCGCTACTGGTAAAGGAAATAAAATTTAAATGGAAAGTAAATAGAAAAGTAAATGAACATGAAAGAAATAGAAAAAGGTGAAAGGAAAAAAAATGTAAAGAAAAATAAATGAAAAAAGGGGAAAAGAGAAAGGTATAGCAGTAGCGCGTATCGAGGAACGCGTTGTAGCTAGCTTAGCAGTAGCGCTCTTCCTGGAACGCGCTACTGCTACTTTTGACTTAATAGTGCGGTTCGTTCTCCCTGCGGCCACTTCCCCCAAATCCCAAATCCCTCCGCGTTGTCGCCACCGCCGTCGCCCGTCGGCTGCCGCGCGCTCTCTCGTCGCTCTCCGCACACCCTTGACGCCGCCTCCGACCCCGGATTCGACCCCGCCCCGACCTCGATGCCATCCTCCACCGCGCGCCCGAGCCCGCATCGACCTCGACGCCGCCTGCCCCTCCCTCGCCGCGCACCCAAGGTGAGCACGCCTGCTCCTCCCCCTCCCCTACCTCTGCCTAGGTTCTTCAAATTTTAATTGCATCAAATTAGTTAGGGTTCATCTATGGGTGGAAAGGAATCGGATGCGGATCGGATAGTGCTCAAATTAGTTAGGCTTCATCTAGGGGTGGAAAGGATACGGATGCGGCTCAGATGTTTTCTTGATACGAATGCAAATTCCGTTCTCATATTGCTTAAGTGTATTAGTCAATAGATGTGTGACATGAAGGATTCAACTTGTGATAAATAGGTTTATGAATAAACACTATTGTTATGCATAATAATTTCTAAGATTAACTGTAAAATGAGTAAATTTGACCACTATTTGACTTTTAAGTTGGATAATTGGAATATCCGATCGAATACGAATATCGGATATTTCGGATTATCCGCTACCACTTTCCACCCCTAGGTTCATCAAATTAGATGTTAATTAGGGCAGTAATTCCTAGGTACTAATTAGTTAGTAAGAACTAGGTACTAATTTATTTTTATTTATAGTAAGAACTAGTTGAATTTTTATTTATAGTAAGTTTATTTATAGTAAGTTTATTTTTATTTATAGTAGTTTCTGCATCGACGTCGACGATGCCTATCCCGCATACTCGTCGCCGAGTCGGCGGAGGACACTTGCGTGACCAGATGGGCCATGTCCGGGACTGGGTTCCGTCGGGCTGGTACTGGGAGGCGCTACCTACCGGGGGGCGCAGGTTGGTGAGGAGTCAGCCCGTCGTTGACCTGAACCTTCTTTGGTGGCGGTCGCGTGGGCCAGTGATGGTCCAGAGGCTCGAGGACCCCGCGGAGGTGGTACGTCACCGTGTCAGTGAGGAGGACGCGCACGTCCGTCGCTACTTGTTTGCGTTGGAGCACAGGTTCTCCAATACCTGGCAGGTTCTCTAGGGATCTCATTGGAGCTATGATCCTGTGATGGTTCCTTCTCTGTGGGTGTCCACCACTGATACGTCTCCAACGTATCAATAATTTTTGATTGCTCCATGCTATATTATCTACTGTTTTGGACCATATTGGGCTTTATTTTCCACTTTTATATTACTTTTGGGACTAACCTATTAACCGGAGGCCCAGCCCAGAATTGCTATTTTTTTTTGCCTATTTCAGTGTTTCGAAGAAACGGAATATCAAACGGAGTCCAAACGGAATGAAACCTTCGGGAACGTGATTTGCTCATCAGATAAGATCCAGGAGACTTGGACCCTCCATCAAGAAAGGAGGGAGGTGGTCACGAGGGTGGAGGGTGCTCCCCCTAGGGCGCGCCCCCTGCCTCATGGGCCCCCCGAAGCTCCACCGACGTACTCCTTCCTCCTATATATACCTACGTACCCCCAAACGATCAGATACGGAGCCAAAAACCTAATTCCACCGCCGCAACCTTCTGTACCCACGAGATCCCATCTTGGGGCCTGTTCCGGAGCTTCGCCGGAAGGGGAATCGATCACGGAGGGCTTCTACATCATCACCATAGCCCCTCCGATGAAGTGTGAGTAGTTTACCTCAGACCTTCGAGTCCATAGTTAGTAGCTAGATGGCTTCTTCCCTCTTTTTGGATCTCAATACAATGTTCTCCCCCTCTCTCGTGGAGATCTATTCGATGTAATCTTCTTTTTGCGGTGTGTTTGTTGAGACCGATGAATTGTGGGTTTATGATCAAGTTTATCTATGAACAATATTTGAATCTTCCCTGAATTCTTTTATGTATGATTGGTTATCTTTGCAAGTCTCTTCGAATTATCAGTTTGGTTTGGCCTACTAGATTGGTTTTTCTTGCAATAGGAGAAGTGCTTAGCTTTGGGTTGAATCTTGCGGTGTCCTTTCCCAGTGTGACAGAAGGGGCAGCAAGGCACGTATTGTATTGTTGCCATCGAGGATAACAAGATGGGGTTTATATCATATTGCATGAATTTATCCCTCTACATCATGTCATCTTGCTTAAGGTGTTACTCTGTTTTCTTGAACTTAATACTCTAGATGCATGTTGGATAGCGGTCGATGAGTGGAGTAATAGTAGTAGATGCAGGCAGGAGTCGGTCTACTTGTCTTGGACGTGATGCCTATATACATGATCATACCTAGATATTCTCATAACTATGCTCAATTCTGTCAATTTCTCAACAGTAATTTGTTCACCCACCGTAGAAATACTTATGCTCTTGAGAGAAGCCACTAGTGAAACCTATGGCCCCCGGGTCTATTCTCATCATATCAATCTTCCATCACTTTATTATTGTTTTTCTTTTTCTTTTGCTTTTATTTTACCTTGCATCTTCATATAAAAAATACCAAAAAATATTATCTATCATCTCTATCAGATCTCACTCTCGTAAGTGACCATGAAGGGATTAACAACCCCTAATCGCGTTGGTTGCGTTGAGCTATTTGTTTTGTGTAGGTACGAGGGACTCGCGCGTGGCCTCCTACTGGATTGATACCTAGGTTCTCAAAAACTGAGGGAAATACTTATGCTACTTTGCTGCATCATCCTCTCCTCTTCGGGGAAATCCAACGCAGTGCTCAAGAGGCAGCAACCACCCGCGCCGATACCCGTCGTGTGCTAGTGTTTTAGTTGTACTAGATGACCCGGTTGCGCCGATGGTGCAAGAAGCCAGTTAGAAGTAATGTTAGTAGTGAGTAAGTAGGAGATGTAGTTGAAAATATAACGTAATGTGGATTGTATTACAGAAACACATATATAGGCAAAGTGACAACTTATTTAGGTTAGATTGTAAACACCAGTAGAATATACTTGGACAATACAGGTTACAAATCCATACATAATTTACATAGGGTTTACAGTAGCAGGGGCTTGTACAAAGTGGTAACGCATTATCATAGAGAATGTAGCATGACATAAAGTCAAGGGATTAGCTAATAATGAAAGAAGGTGTGGAATTAGTTCAATACAACTTATTTACACTGCTTCGATGAAGCACAGGACTAAACCATTTATAGGTAGCTATATATATTAAACATCATTCCTTGTCCAAATGGTGTCTGGTTTGGCTCACTTTGTTGTTGTAATGCATGGATCTGATGAAATACAATACCTAGGATCATTATCTTCAGTGAACTTGTATGTAGATAAGAGATCTCTCAAGATGGCATAACCTGAATAGAAAAACAGGATAAAAAAAGGCAAGTGATCTGTTATGGGTATAACCATTGGCAAGAAGGCACAACCATAAGTGAGCAAATCTTAGGGACAAGCGGGAGCATACAGACATAATCTTCAGAACAGCTAACATTGCACTGGTAGTAATAGATATATTAGTTAGCATGGCCGAACAAATATTTACAATGGATAGAAATAGTCATTGAGGAGGCAGAGGGGATAGCAGGAAAGGCCAACAACGATATTTACAGACATGAAAGTAGCTTAGTTCCGATCTTAAATAGGGAAGTGTATCAACAGAACTTTGACATGGCTCTATGAGCGCCAAAGACTGGGTTTGCAAACACGCTAGAAACATAGTAGAAGCGTGTTCAAAAGGGTGCAAAGACAGGTGCATGAAGACAGCAACGGCGAACCAGTCTTCACTTCTCCTTGCGGCCGGAGGCTTTAGTAGCAAGGGCCAAAGCAGCGAGGGCTAAAGTGGCAAGCTTCTATATACAAAACAACCTGATGTAAAGGACAGGACATTTTGTAAGACAAGGCATCGACAAGTTTATAAGGTTTAAATTGCCATCATAATAAAGGCCATTATATACGCAGTCCATCAGTTATTGATAGAAGGCGTAGACATGAACAAGTATATCAGTGGATATGGAAGGCAGAAGGCAAGGCTGAATCAATGAAGGTACTACAGGCATCATCGAAACACTAACTAATTTTCTAAAATAACTTAATAACATTGTCGTAGACATGAACAAATGTATCAGTTCATATGAAAGGCAGAAGGCAATGATAAATCAATGAAGCGACTACAGGTATCATCAAACACTAACCAATTTTCTAAAAAAATAACAACAATAACCAAAAGAAGGCATGAACAAACCAGCAATGGGACCATGGGTTGCAGGAATGGACGTACCAGACACGCACGCTCATCCCAAAGCATGAATCATGCACTACTTTAGCTTTTTTGATGAAACGACCTTTGCAGCAGTAGCAGCAGCCCTAATATCAGCAAGTTTCCAGCGAAAGGATTACATCAAAAACACATATTCATATGCTATATAAACAGAAACAGAAATCCATCAAGTAAAATAAAGAAACATAAGCATCAAAACTGCAATTGCTATAGTAACAGAAGCTTGATTGTATGGGGTTTTCCAGTGCTAAATTCTTTATGATTTCCAGCTTGAGTAGGTAGATAATAGTGTTTTATGATTCATTGTATAGAGAGGGCTTACCTATTAAGCTTATGTGGCTCAGTAACCGTAGTTTCCATGGTCTTAGCAGGTGCGGTGGCAGGAGCATCAACATCAACATCAGTTAGTTTAGATCCCTGTGACAGGGCATAGTTGATCATTAGGAACCGTGCAAGAGGAAACAAACATAAAAAACAAAGAGGAAGCTAGATCCGATAGAAATACTAACAGTGGTTGTAACCTCAGTGGTGATCACATCTGTAGTGCTGAGAGGAGGATCAACTATGCCTTGAATTTTGTCATTTTCATTGCCCTTCACCGGGGAGACAAACGGGAGCTTACGCCTAGAACTTTTGGGGCATGGTGATTTCCTGTATCGGAACAGGAAAACAGAATCCGTGTTACTAACAATGCACACAAGAAATATGTAACTGGGGCAAGAAGAACAATGTACTAACCCTGTTGGAGAAAGGGAAGCACTTTTGCCTTTCATCGCAACAATAGGAGTGTTGAGCTGTTTTGCATGTAATGGTTAGCCAAACAAAAGAGGAGCAGATATCCAATATACAACAACAATGAGCATACCTCGTCGATAGCCGACTGGGTTAAAGCGGTGCCTCCAGAACCATGCACATCCTTTGATGAAGGCGTGTATGGTGGAAGCGGTGATGAAGATTGCGTGGCAAGGGAACCTCCAACTGAGCTCCCACCAGACGATGATGGTCCGGAAGTTCCAGCACCATGACCAAAGCCCAATGGACCAAGTTCAGGTTTGAAGGTATGCTCAATCCTACTAACCTGGAAGGAGAGCTGGTGGCTTGTAGGCGCAATGCTCTTGCGTGAGATAGTAACCACCAGGCAATATTTCTTGGTCACCATGCGAGAAACCTCCACAGGAACTCCTTGGTCCGATACTGCCATCTGTGCGAATTCATGTACTTCTGAATTCCCAGGGTATCTCTGACTCAGCAGGGTCAAGAGTGGTTTCCCTACCGCCGCCCTAGCAACTTTCTCAAAGAACATGAACTCAGCTTCAGCCGTGCCATCATTTCCGAAGGTGCAGATACAGTACCTAGCAAATAGAATATAATGAGTTTAAACATGCTTTATAGGGCACACCACACCTATAAAAACATAAGGCCCTTTGATCCATAATAAGTCGACACTTATCATGATCGGAAGGAGCAATATATACCCAAGAAAATCTGCATGCACTATTTTGGCAAAGTAATAATAACTTAATTTGTTGACCAAACAACATTGGAGCTCAAACGGGAAGCAAACTAACACAAGACAATATCAGTAGACCAATTGGGTAGAGAACCTAACAAAGTGACCTCAATGTCCAGTATACTAATTCATTATTCCTAATGCATAACAGGACAATAAATGCGGGCGGAAAACTTACGTCGGTTTTGCCGCAATAGAAGCACAAGTACGGTCTGAGCAACGGAATTGGTGTCCATTAACATAAGCAGTTTTACGGCAGCCTTCACATGAGAGAAACCACCAACGTTGGTCAGAGCCCAACCGCCCAATAGAGACAGTACAGATGAAGGGTTTGTTCTGCATTAATAAGGACACATAGGATTAGCAATAATAATTTATGGAGAACTAATCCTGAAACAGAAAACCTAGAGGAGCAAAAAACAGACCCTGTTTTCAAACGGGTTAAGACTAAGGAGCTGCTGAACATTTAGCTCAACCGGAGCCTCACGAACACGGGTTGCATCCAGACCTTGATTCATGGATGTGTAAATAGCAACAGGAGCAATCTCTTCTCCAAGGCTACAAAGCAAAATAAAGGAAGATCGGTAAAACGCGGGACGAGCCAAGATAAACAAACAAAATCTATCAAAAAGCACAAAGACCTAGCATGGAAGGAGTTAATATCCGGCAAATCTTCGTCTATGTACCAACGGCATGCAGAACTACCACTCAGTGATTTAACACCTAAAAAACAAAATATATAAAGATAGGATCAGCCAGGATATAGAAACAGGAAACAAAGGAAGCAAAGCTGATGCTACATGGCACTAAGATATAACAACCTTGTAACATTTTTGACAGCACTCCTACAAAGATGGCTATGACAGCGTCTGTTTCGCCTGCAGCATAAACCTCTTCAGCCTCGAATTCGCGTGCACGAGCACCCCAAAGAGTGAGCTTCATTTCATTGCCACTGCAATTGATCACTAAATGCATAAGTAGATTGTATTGAACACATCAACTTCCAAAGAAAGAAAATCCAGACAGAAAACTGACAGCTGATCCTATAGAACAATAGTCCTTGTGTCCGAGGGTTGCGTCTGATACATAGATTGCACAGAGATGACATCAGACACTGCTGTGATTTGCCCAATCACATCTGCAAGCAATCAAACAACAAGAAGCGTGAGACAATAAGAAAACAACAATAACACAACGCATAGATAGGATGTGGACACGAGGACGAACCAAGGAAATAAGGGGCCTTGCCACCTGGCCTTGGGATTTCCGGAAAGGGCACAAGGTTGTAGGTACAGTATGGATATGCATCCTCCAAATCTTCCTGAGGCACAACAGTGGTGTATCGAGTGCATTGAATCATGAAAGGGCTGTCAACAGCTTTGAAAGCTGGCCTTGATGGGTTACATAGGAACTTCCTGAAAAGAAAGACCTTCCCCTCTTCTAGGTCTTGCATCAAGTGTGGTGATGCATCAGCAGGTATCTGGGCGTACATGTGGGTTCCCTGCAAACCATTTGTAATTAAAGTAAGTACAGGCGAATCAAAGAAAGCATGGGAACAGAAGCATACTAAGCCAAATAACAGAATGGTATTGAAACCAACCTCTTTATCAATCACCACAAGGTCAGTATGAATGATTGGCCCATCATCAGTTGCCCCACGGTAGTGCCACAGACGAGAAACGAGCACACACACATTCCAGTGGAATTCTTTATCATGTAACTCAGAAAGCAAGCTAATCTTGGTTTTTGACATCTGTAAGCAGAACAAAAAAATGCTCAGCAAGAAAATATAGGATGATCCAACAAAGGAGAGATGCACACACTCATCAAAGTAGTGGCATACCCAGAAAACGTGAAGTAAAAAAGGCGACCAAGAAAGCATGTTGATGTAGACATGGGCAAAACAGAAACAACAAAACGCAAAAGCCTAGAAGCAAATTTTATTCAGCAGGCAATCATCTACAATGACCAAAAGCTTCTCCACAATGAGCAGTAAACAGGCAGTAGATCTTAATATCTGCTACATAGGACCAGTGTAAAGAAACAACATCACTATAGAGCAGGCATATGACCAATGCAGTCACCAAAACATAGGCACAAATGGAACTTAAGAACCTAGAAAGAGCATTCATATATAAGGCAATAATATGTATGAGCCAAAAGACTATTGACAGCTTGCACACACATATCTAATGACTATTGGAGATAGGAAGAAGAAACTGGTAGGATGCACTGAACATGACAAATCTAATAATGTACATACTATAAAAGACACCAGCAACATCGATTTTAAGAAATGGATTGGAAGATCTCAGGAAACACAATGTTCCTAGTCTGAGAACCAGTACTGCCATCTTCATTTTCAATCAGTATTTTCAAAGACTTTTTTGATGTCACACGCGACACCGCCACATAAAGCTGGCCATGCGTGAATACAGGTGCATTTAAGTACATACCAACACTGCTAAGGGTCTGGCCTTGACTTTTGTTAATGGTCATGGCATATGAGACTCTAACTGGGAATTAACGATGATGCAAAGTAAATGGCCATTTAGCCTGCTTGGATGTTAAACATATTCTTGGAATGTAGACGACATCACCTTCATTAGAACCAGTAATAACAACTGCTTCAATGACCTTGTTAGCTAGCTTTGTGACTATAAGGCGAGTGCCATTGCATAGACCAGTTGATTGGCTTAAATTTCTAAGAAGCATAATTGGAACACCCACTTTGAGAACCAATCTATGGTATGGGAAGTTGTTGATCTTAATTTTGTTTAGAACTTCAACAGGAAAGAAAGCATCCATTTTACTTCCCTCGTCTGAACTGTTACCCAGAGAATCGTAGCTTAAATATTCTCTCTCAACTGAAGGCAGTAAGGAAAGGACATGGTCATTTATTTTTTCCGCCGTCTCATTTGTTGGCGTTAGAATAGCCCTCTCTCGCACATAGGCAGGATTGGAATACCTAGCAAGCAAATCCACATACACAGCTTGAACAATAGCATCAATTTTATTATCAACTGCATGGATCAGAAGCTCATCAGGAATGGTTATCCAAGATGGACTCGATTCCCCTTCTCGTGTGACAGCATGCGCTGTACCATCGCCTATGCTAAGAATCCATTGTGCAAAAGCAGCAACCTCAGCTTGCATGACAGGATCAGATGTCTGCACTGCTAGGCGCATGTTAACAGTGAGATGCAGGACCTCTATGCAATTCCACAAAGGTGAGTTTGTGACTGCAGCGCCTACAATCTGACCCCGGGTCCCGCCCTCAATGACCGGCAAAATCTGTCTAAGATCACCACCTAAAACAACAACTTTACCACCAAAAGGAATGTCAGCCAAGGAAGAATCAGTGGCAGACAGGACATCACGGAAGGATCGATCTAATGCCTCAAAGCACTTCCGGTGCGACATCAAAGCCTCATCCCATATAATAAGTGAAGCTGACTCAATCAAATTAGACAACATTGTGGACCTTTTAATATCACAAGTCCCATTATCAGCCAGGTCAATCGGTATTTTGAATCTAGAGTGGGCAGTTCTACCCATTGGCAAAAGCAAAGCAGCAACCCCTGAAGATGCAACAGCCAATACCACCCTCTCATGACCTCTAAGGTAAGCATCAAGAGCATTCCAAAGAAAGGTTTTTCCAGTACCACCATAACCTGACACAAAGAAGAAACCAGGCTTGTCTGACCTAATTCGCTCAAGAATAGACTCATAAGCATATAACTGGTCTTTGTTTAACTTGTGATACATTGCCTCTGCTTTTGCAAGAAGAGAAACAACATCAACATCTAATGTATCAGTAACCATGTCACCTTGCAGTGGCACACCATCATAAGTAGATTTTGCAGGCAAGTTGTAGTCTAAAATAGAGGAACCATTTTTAGCAAACAGAGCAACCAGTTGATCAAGCAACATATCTCTTAATCTAACAGGAGGAACCACATAATTAGAACCTTGCCGAGCAGACTGCATTCTATACTGGATATCATCACTTAGATAAGCACAATATTTTTCAAAGAAAGCATTTTCATCATTAATGCCACAATGAACGACCATGGTGACAAATAACTGACGCAATTGGTTTCCCATTCCCCATTTTAAAGCTTCATCAAAGGCAGTGTACCATTCCATGTCATCCCCAAGCAAACCCCTGGCTGCACAAGCCTCTTTAAAGGTTGAATAGACGATACCATTATAAGTCCTAACATCTGCATAGCACGTCGCACCCTTCACAATCATCAATAGCATTCTAAAGTAGAACAACTCTCCGGTGGAAGGGTGCACATAATAAATCCTACCAATTCTATCGCTCCGCGTCCTAGTTACCCATGTTTTAGTATCTGCCTTCCAGGACCACCTAGTAGGGAAATCACAGTAAGTTAAGTGCCTAGCTGAAGGATGTTGCCTATTTGCAACAAACCACTGTGTTAACATGGTTTTTTGCAACCAAGTGTTATTATCCACCGAAGAGAGGGCAGACTGTGTACGAAAGCGTATGATGTGCATGTTGTGCAAATGGACAGGAAGCCTCTCGACCGAGGGTGTTTTACTATGTATCTCAAAGCCATAAACTCTCCAGTCAGAACTATGATCACATATGTAACGACACTCTCTATATTCTTCAATCTCATCAACCTCATCGTCCCCTTTCTATCTTACACTCTGGAATAAAGTCTTTGAATTATCAGGACCCTTGGTAACGTATTTGTAAAGGTATTTGATGACATATGCCTTGTTACACCACTCAACATTAATATGGGCCTGAAATCTTTTGAGTTGTTTCATATTGTATGGCACAACATGTCTATTATCAAGCCTTATGTTGTTTTTCATTATAAATCTACCATTATCAGGACGCCTGTATAAAGGGAACCCACTCTCATCAATGGAAGTTTCATCCTGAAATTTTTTTGGAATTTTTTTTGAACAAACACCTTTTTTCATGCAAGGGCATTTTGGTCCATCTATGCCACAGGGTCCATGCATCATGAACTCTGCGACAAGGGCATATCCCAGTGGGTCCTCAACAGGATCAGGGATTTCAGCCGAAATAAAGGAATTTATCAAGGTTGATGTGACCACGCGGTCATCATCCTTCTCCTGCCAAACAAGGATGTGTGCATGTGGCAGACCCCTCTTCTGGAACTCCACGGTGTGGAGAACTGGAAAACAAGAGGGCAAATGAAAAACAGGAAAAATAAGACACATGGCTAAGAAAAATGAAGAAAGGGAAGAAAAGGCACTGGGCACAGTACCAGCAACCACAACCCCAAAAGCCTTCCCATTCCTGATCTTCCGAAGGTACTCAAGGAGCTTCATGTGATACACTCTAACGGTAATATCAGCCCTATCGACTGCTTTTTGGCCAGGTTCAAGACTCTCAGTTATCTCAGGCCACTTTGGATTACATGTGAAGGTCGTGAATATATCAGGTGAGCCATGGACACGCGAAACAACCACTGCATCGTGGAAATTTTCAGTCATATAGCGACGCCCACCAGTATAAGCTGATGGCATTATATTCTTCTTACCGACCTCGGCTCCATCAAGCTTACCAAGTCCAACAGCATCAACAACAAGATGGAGCTTTTCAGCTCGCATGTCGTCCTGAACCTTTATAAGATAATGCAACCTACATTCATCTATGCAAGCCCGTGCATCAACTCTAGCTTGTGAAGACAGCAAACCACAGCACAAATACGGGTTATGTTGTTCACCTTTATAGTGTGAGCAAAAGCAATAGTAGTCTTGCATGGTCATCTTAACCATTTTACTCATATCACTGCTATCAACACCAATGTAACGCACACCTAGCTGGAATCCACGCTCACCATATGGAAAAAGCAGAGGGTATTGCAAAGGCATATACGAAGGGTCCAAAGAAGAAATGCGCTGCAGTCCTGGACCTCGACAATGCACTATTAAGTCCCGACAAGGAGCCTCCATGGTTAACTCGCCAACAAATAAACCCGCAAGCTCATCGGTTGTAGGAAGACTAAATTGTGGGCTGTCATTTTCACCGGGCGCTATTATGCGAACTGAAACAACAACATGTTTATTTTCTTTTAAAATTTCTCGAGCCATACGAAACTTCTTGACAAATGAATTAGTGGCATCCAACATATGCATGAGGCCTGTAACTATAGGCCTGCTAAGCCCACTCTCAGGTTCATCGTCATTGTTTAAAGCCTTGATTTTATTTTCCACCTCATTTTGTGTATCGTAGATATATAATTCAGCATATTTCGGAGTATCCCCCTCTTCTGGCAAAAGGGATCCTATACGATGGCAAACCTGACCATTGATCTTAAAAATGTTTGGCCCCCCACCATTATTTATTGAACGGTCAATTTTTGCTCCCATGGAAGTGAAAGCAAACAAACAGTTGTATTGTCGTATCTTCTTAATGAACTATAGAGTCTGTGGAGGACCGGTATAATCAAGCAAGTCATTTAAAAAGGCAGGGGGTTTCTTAAATGGAGGGATGAGCACTTTCCCTCGTTTACAACATAGGTTGTAAACAACACGCCTTTTTGTAATAGCTGACATTGACTGCACTCTCTCACGCCACCAGAAGACAGCATGGCAGCGGGCACACTTGTAGTCTGGGCCTCCGTAGTATGATCTCTTCCGATGGAACGCTACAGGGAGGCATCCCAAATCAGAAGAAAAAAATTGTGGCAGACGGCAAACACGATGCTGTATAACGACACAACACCATACCTTTTAATATTTCAACCTCTTCGGGCGAAAAACCAACCCAACCAGACACAAGCGGTGACGCCGGCAAATCCTCTGTGTTTAAAAAAGAAGCAGAGCGCTCATTCGACCAAGGGTAAAGAAGCAAAGGGCTAAGGGTAACGAAAACAAAGGTCCATCTGCACTAACCACGCTTGTTATGGGCTCGCAACCTATCCAAAAAGAACCTACATCTTTTGCGGTTTCGTGTAGTAACATCAGGAGGAAGAAGCGGGAAGAAGCCATCCCCTATACACAGGCAAAGCAAAACCATTTTTAACGTAGGGAAGACAAGATCCTAAAGGAAACGCAGGATCATCATAAGGAAAAGGCAACATACACTTTCTCTTTCGGATGACCAAAGGAAAGGGCCTCACTGAAAACACAGGCATAGGAACCCAGGAAGGGGCTGTAGACCTCTGAGGCCTACCCGGCAACATAGGCTCAGGAACCCTGCGAGGGGCAGCTCGCCGTCGAGGCCTAACTCCCAACACAGGCAAAGGAAACCTGGGAGGCGGTGCACGGCGCGGCGACATATTGCGACTGTGCAGACAACGACCCTTAGGAAAATGAAAACAAGAGAATCCCCATCACACAACAGCGGTTCAAAGGATTCAAAAAACACAATAGAACAAGCCCTCAGCGTAATCTGCACGAGCATAATAAAATGAAGCCCGGTATAGACCACAAGAGACGCAGGGAACATGGGCATAAATAACCATAATACACAAACATAACGCAGTCAACAGCAGGTTAGTAAGCAGGACAAAGCAGTAAGTAATGTAGAAAACAAAAGAAAGCAATTTCACAAACGCAGCACAGACCTTGACCGAACAGCAAGAAGATGACGAGGTAGTAGATCACCAGAGTTAGCAGAGCACCAGACAAACAACAAGTAGAAGATGATAGGACAGCAAGCAACCTGCGGCAAACATAATAAATGGGTTAGGAGTGGGGAACGCAGATGAAAAGAGCATGTATAAAGCACCTACATAGATAACAGGTAAAACATGCTTGCAATCACCATAGGTAGGATCATGAACTACTGTCTATCAATTGCCTCAATGGAATTAGCGGCCCAGTTTCATGTATCGTAAATATAACTAAAGGCTCTCCTTTCGCATCATGAACTACTGTCTATCAATATACAATTAGTTAGGAACTATCCTTTAGTATTTTATTTCCATAGCATCAGAAATACAATTCTCCAACCTAGGGGCAGAGAAAGAACATGAAGCAGCCCTAAGAAAATCAAATGACAACCCAGGGGTCGATCTAGCAGATGTAGAATATATAGACAATCGGGACAAAAGAGACCAATTCACCACAGGTGGTTTGAACATTATTTTAGTATGGTCACTGCAATCAATTCCCAACATGAAAAATCTTTCAAATAAATCAAGACCGACAACCTTACCCAAGGAATTATTTCCAGCAGCCGGCATATTAACAAGAAGATATTGTAAAACATCAACAAGCAGTAAATGCATTAGCCATAAGATTTTCTAAACCAAAAAGGAAATCTAGAGACTTCCGCGAAGCCAAGGAGTAAACTAACACAATAATCAAATTAACTAACCACGTAGGTTTAGTTATGAAACCAAGGAACATATATCTTCCTAGATCACTTATACATATAGTTAAGGCGAGACAATCCAAGAAGAGAAATAAGAGGCAAAACCGCATATTTTCACAGCAAGGGAAGCCACCAAATAGACTGACCTTGAGATTAAAACATCATGTTTGCTAAATAACACAGCCTACAGCAAATCTTCCGACAAACCTTCTATGAATAAGCATAATACTTCGCAGGGCTCGGAAGTTACAGTTCTACTAGAAACAATAATGGAATACCTAAGAAAACCAACCGGATCAGACTATTGCTTTTTCTGTAGAGCCCCTATTAGCTGGCAATGCATGGACGTTTCCTGACTAATCTGCTTGCACGCGAGCCCATGCATATAATTGCAAAAGAAAGGGTGCGCCATGCTAACATGGTCTCAGCAGGCAAGAACAGTAGGCAAGGCATGGAACAAGGTAAAGAAGGAGACAGTTTTTCACAGGTTAATAGAGCATGCACCAACGGACAATCAAGTACAGCAATGGAAACACGTCTAACCTTGCCAGAGAACCACACGGAAGTCAGGAAACCTGGCCAACAAGGGAAAGAAGCAAGAAAGAACGTGTGAGCTCAGAGGCATTTTATCAAACAGGAGAGGAGCAAGAAATACCTTACCTCCTCAAGCAGTAAGACGAGCGGCAAACAACGAGCTGTATAACCCTGCAAGGCTGCAACATGAAGACGAAGAGAAGTGAGAACAAGGAAATGTAAGAGCAGGAGGAAAGAGGAAGGAAAACCGGCGCAAGGCGCCATTGGGACGGAGAAGAACTCGAACCTCAACCGTACGCGAAAGACCAAGGAAGCAGGGCCATGAGGAAGATCGAACTAAAGATCGATGCGCGCTGGAAGGAGACGGCTCGAACGAGCCGCAGGCAGAGCGAGCGAGGCGGGAAGAGACGGGAGTGAGAGTGGGAGTGAAAGTGAAGGGAGGACGGGGAGGGAAGGACGACCAGCTCGTCTTGGTAAGATAAGGGGCAAGGAGGAAGAAACAGTAATATTATTTTAGACACAGAGCAAGCCACGAGCCCACCATACAAGTATAGACACGCAGGCACCCTGACCCACAGGCAGCGGCACAAACATGAAAGGAGAGCAGAATTCTAGGCGACTCAAGCCTAGCCCGTCGCGCAACACAATACAACAAGGTAAAACAAACACTCTCCACGAGAAGCGCATAGCCGGACCGTGCGGCGTCAGAACAGCAACGCACGAAGCCGCTGTAAATACCAAAACAACCCACACAAACACTCACCCGCTCGCCGACAAGCGGGAACCACCGCGCGCAGGGCCCATGCGCAGCGACGCAACACATGTGGGCGGACAGAGAACATACAAATTGGCCTCTGCAATCAACACCAGCGACGGACTCTCTCTTTTACCCAACGGGAGTTCCAACCACACCGCTTTACCCACTGGCCAAGACAACAAACCACATCCCTCACACACATCCAAGGAACTGCCAGCCGGGCCCGATCTGTAGCAGGGCCCACCAATACAGCTGAGCAGCCAAAGCACGAGTAGAAATAGAAAATCACACCACTCAACTACCCCACGGGCCCCAGCCTGCCCAGCCCACGCCGCGCCCCACGCAACACAGCGGCAGCACCCCCTCCCACCCACGTTGCATCGCTCGGTCAGCTCGCACCAATCGTCACACGCCCACCCAATCGGCCTGCGCGAAAGCTTCGGCCAGTCAGCGGCGACGCGGAGACGCACGCTGCAGGAGGCACGCGCACTGCAGACAGGAGCTCCTGTCAGTCACTGCAGATCAGCCCCACCCACGCGCGGGCCCACTGGTCATTACGCAGAGATAACAAGCACGCGGGTGAGAAACACTTGGACGGCCGGCAGTCAAAGCCATGAACAGTAGATTCATCAAACGGCCAGTAATCACTGCGCGGTCGAAGGGCCTTCCTATGGCCGAGTTGCCTAGACTCTTTTACTAGTTAGATTAGTGATGTTATATGTATGATACTATTCGGGATGTATTAGTGATAATATTTGACGATGTACGAACGCATGAGATGATTTACTTTTGCTTATTGAATGCATGCTAATTTGAATACTTATTTATTTTACGATTTGGTTTTGCTTATTGAATGCTCATGTCAATATGAGTCCTATTTTGAAATGTATATCTTGTGTTGCTCAAATAGGATATGTGCTTGCCCAAGTGGCCGGTCAAGTTTGCACGTTACACCTCAGAGTGGCCTATGTTTTGCCGGAGTGTTGATTCAGTTCCGTTCCGGCAAATTTCAGCCGCTCTATATGTCCTATTTTAGCAAAGGTCATGCCGGATTTTTTCGTGAATTTTGGCATGACTTGTGCCAGAATATGTTGGGAATATCGAGTGCCCTGGATTTGTGTGTTGAGTATCCTGGTAGTTGCCTTCGGTCGATTTTAAATTAATGTTTCAACTATAAACATAGGAAATGTCTGACAATGAAAAGGATTTCGGTATTTGCGAATACTGCGAAGACGAGCGCGACCTGTGCGACAGAATCTTCCTAGATGATGATAGGTGCTTCAACATCAAGCTGGACAAAAACTTCGAAGTGGATACAGTAAGTCACAACGACAAGTCTTTTTCGTAATTAAGCATGACATCTACTTCATTTGCTTCAACTTATAATTTTTTTACTATTCTACTAGCGTATCCCCTGCCATGCAAGAGTTTTTGTCTTGGATAAGATATGTTTCAGTCCTATGAATACTACTATGGAGGTTAAGAGAGTTTACTTGAAGACCGAGCATGGTTATACTTTCCACGCAAAATTATACAACACATACACCTACACCTATTTTGAATGCAAAACTTGGCAAGCACTATGCAAGGCCTATGCATTTGAGCCTGATATGTTTATCACCTTTGATATTCGTCCCGAAGATGATATTGAAGGTAATAGAGACATTTGGGTCGATGTGCAGACGCCCCAGTTCTACCATTATGTGAGTTTCTCAACCATATTTATGTCTTCGATATTGTTTATTCAAAAATAGTTGACAACTAATTTCTATTGACAGCTTATTTCCATTCAAGCAAACATGTACGACGCTTGATAGACATGACCGTCCACTGTCCCGGGGCTGAACTAAATTGCGAGGAGATAGGTCATTATGTTTCATGGCTTGAGGATCTTGATGCTGTCAAGACAAATTATTTTCCTGGACTTAAAAATCTTAGTACTCAAAACGTGCGACCAATAGTGATCGTATTGAACTATGGTCACATCTATTTAGGAAAGATGGTAAGATTTTTACTATTAGTCCTCAGTGCATCTTTTGTATACATTATTTTTTAAGCTAAACTTAATTGCTAAGTATGTTACTATACGATGTTCTTCAACAGAGACTCTCGATGAATGTTGTGCCTCATTGGATCGAGACTAAAGGTCGCATGAGAATGGTTAGCTTACGACCAAGATATCCTACAATGCACTTTAGTGCATTCAGGATTTCTAAAAGCGAGGAATGCTTAATAGTGAAAGACTGGAGCAAAATTGTGAACGATCACAGAGAAGTACTAGGGGGCAGCAATCAGAAGCGTAGCCCACAATTAGGAGACAGGTTCATCTGCATGCTCCAACATGATGGAGCAGGAGTGCTACATATGTTTTATGCTATTTTACCTGAGAGAGAGCAGCAAGAGTGATTAGCTAGCTAGAAATGAGTTATGATGATTAAATAGCTAGTGTTAGTGGTAATGACTATGATGATTATTATTAGCTAGTGTTGGTGGTGATTAAATAGCTACCACACACTACTAGGGAAAGCCTAGCAGCAGTGAGGGTTTTGGGCCTCTCAGTAGCGCGGGTACCAGCACTACTAATAAGGCGCTACAGCTAACGTATAGCAGTAGCGCCTGTTGTCCCACGCTACTGCTATACATGAATAGCTGTAGCGCTCTTTGGGAAAGGGCGCTACTGATATTATCTGCAACGCTGTTTGCTGGGCCGCGCTACTGGTAAGGCGGCGCTACTGCTAAATTTCCCCCCTCGCTACTACTAGTTTATTTATTATTTTTTTCCTTCATATTTGTTTTGTATTTGTTTTGTATTTGAATAGGCTTTATACAATAATCTTTAGCATATCATACACATACAAATGTAATCATAGCATATAAATACAATTAGTCTCATCAAATCATGTCATCATCATAATCATCATCCAACACAAAGTGGTCTCTCGTTATCATCTCGGAAATAGCGATACAAGTCTCGATTACTTGCAAATACATCGTCATCCATCTAAACAATGATATACGTGAGAAGAGCTATCACTTTGAGAACCAGTACACCTGGGCCTGACACTCCGGCCACTTGTCGTATATATACTCCTGGCGTAGCACTTCTTCGCCATCTATGATCTATGCACCTGCATCATCACATGAGTCGATGATATGCAACATATATAGTTGAGCAACAGAAAGAGACAGACTTGGCAAAAATAGAAACAACATATCATAAGCATAAATAACAAAGTTCATCGTACCCCAAAATGCCCTAACTAGAGTGATTTTTGCTAGTCGAGGAGGAGGACGGTTTAATTACATCACAAATAAAGTTTCACCGTGCATAACTCAAAGTTTTGTCATACAGAAAGTATGGACTAAACGGACACATTGTCATATATCGACAATCACTCCAACATGTCGTTCCATCCATCCAAGTCAAGGAGATAGTCCCCAAGCCTAGTGAAAGGCTTCAGGTCGAGACGCTGAGAGGCTATCCATGTTCGGACGTCTTCCCGCGACATTTATCCTTCTCCATAGAACATCCCTATTTTTCTAATGACCTCCTTCATGATGATTTGGGCAAGTTCACGCTAGATGTTATAGAACTCAGCTCGAAGTCGATGATCCTCGATATCTCCTATCACTAGTAGAAAAAGGGTCAAACGTGAAGCACATTAGTGCTAGTTTGTATTTGAGCCGGCACTAATGTATACATTAGTGCCGGTTCCAACGGCTAGCCGGGCCGCTTTCATTAGTACCGGTTCGTGGCGAACCTTTAGCACCGGTTCGTGCCACGAACCGGTACTAATGAGAGTGGTGGCAGGATGTTGTCAGACTGGGGCCCCTCCAGCCCCTTTAGTACCGGTTCTTGGCACGAACCGGTACTAAAGGTCGTCCTACATAAACCCGTCGTCCACCCGAGCTCGCTCTGTTCTTCCCCTTTCCCCTCTCCTCTCTGTTCTTCCCCTCTTCCTCTTGAGCTCATCACACATTTTGCCCAAAATTTGTCAAGATTTGAAGGCCCCCATCCATTCAAATGATCACAAAGGTTAGCAACTTTGTCCTTTCATCTCTCATTGCTAGATTAGCTCTTGCAATGCTTTACATAGTGATAAATTTGTGAGTTTAGTAATTTGGGAGGATATATATATATATATATATATATATATATATATATATATATATATATATATATATATATATATATATGTGCTAGTATTTGATTTATATGCAATTTGAGGTCAAAAATAACACTTAGTTTGCATATGTAGGTGTGGTTTACTTAGTGCCTTCTAAATCTCCGTCGTAACCACCGTCGATCGCCCGCACCGTCCCGTCGCCGGCACCACCTTGTGGTGAGCCTCTTGTTCATGAAATTTTATATAAAAATTGATGTTTGTGTGATTTGGATATATAGTTACTCGTATAATTATCTTACCCGTACGTTGTTTGTTATACATATAGTGCCATGGTTTTGATATCCGTCCCCGTTGGCCCTTGTACTTGTTATGATTCGGATGTGGTATATATATTCTCTCTTAAAACTAGTTGCATTTCGTGTTTATGACAAATTATGCCCATCAAGTTGACATAGAAATTTTTTCTAGGAGGTATGTGAGCCGGAAATTCCAACCGACCCTATTGTCGAGAGGTTAAATTTAGTTGAAAGAGAAAACGAGTACTTGAAAGAAAAATTGAAAAGAATTGAGGGGGAGAAGATGGAATTAGAGCTGCATGTTGCCGATGTCGTCGATGATCACAAGATCAAGATGGAGAAAATGTGCTTGAAGATTAGAAAGATTAGAAAATATGCCATCGATAGTGAGGCTTGGTATCATTATGCTGTTGGATCCATTGTTACCTTAGTTGCGATCTTGATCGCATTTGTTGTTGCATTTAAATGCTTTAGCTAGAGAGTTATTTGTTTGTTGCATTTAAGTGTTGTATGAACTTTATGTATGAACTTGTATTAATTTGGTCTATTCGGTGTTGTGTAATGAAGATGAGCCAGCAATGGATGTATGATGACCGATGCTCTCCCTAGTTCGTTGAGGGCGTGCATACTTTTCTGCTTGCGGCTGAGGCAAACAAGCGGGCGGATGGTTTTATGCCTTGTCCATGTGTTGGCTGTAAGAATGGTCAGAATTACTCTACGTCAAGAACCATTCACGTCCACCTGTTTAAGTCTGGTTTCATGCCCCACTATAATGTTTGGACCAAGCACGGAGAAAGAGGGGTTATGATGGAAGACAATGAAGAAGAAGAGGACGACGACAGCTATCCTGGCCATGGGTTCCCTGAATACGATGATACAACAATGGGGGAAGAAGCTGAGCCGGTAATGCAGGAAGAAGCTGAGCCGGCAATGCGGGAAGAAGCTGAAGAAGAGGCATCAGATGAGCCCGGTGATGATCTAGGTCAGGCCATTGCCGATGCAAAGAGAAACTGCGCAAGTGATTTGGAGAAGAAGAAGTTGCAGCGCATGTTAGAGGATCACAAAAAATTGTTGTACCCGAATTGCGTAGGTGACAAGAAAAAGCTGGGCACCACACTGGAATTGCTGCAATGGAAGGCAGAGAATGGTGTATCTGACAAGGGATTTGGAAAGTTGCTGCTAATGATAAATGATATGCTTCCAAAGGACAACGAATTGCCCGAGAGTACGTACGAAGCAAAGAAGGCTGTCTGCCCTCTAGGGTTAGAGGTGCAGAAGATACATGCATGCCCTAATGATTGCATCCTCTACCGCGGTGAGTACGAGGATTTGAACGCTTGCCCGGTATGTGGTGCATTGCGCTATAAGATCAGCCGCGATGACCCTAGCGATGTCGAGGGCGAGCGCCCCAGGAAGAAGATTCCTGCCAAGGTGATGTGGTATGGTCCTATAATACCACGGTTGAAACGTTTGTTGCAAAACAAAGGGCATGCCAAGGCGATGCGATGGCACAGAGAAGACCGTAAGAAAGACGGAAAGTTGAGAGTACCCGCTGGCGGGTCGCAGTGGAGAAAAATCGAAAGAGAGTACCGGAAGGAGTTTGCAGATGACACAAGGAGCGTATGGTTTGGTCTAAGCGCAGATGGCATTAATCCTTTTGGGGAGCAGAGCAGCAACCATAGCACCTGGCCTGTGACTCTATGTTTGTATAACCTTCCTCCTTGGTTGTGCATGAAGCAAAAGTTCATTATGATGCCAGTGCTCATCCAAGGCCCTAAGCAACCCAGCAACGACATTGATGTGTACCTAAGGCCATTAGTAGAAGAACTCTTACAACTGTGGAATGGAACAGGTGTACGTGCGTGGGATGAGCACATGGGGGAAGAATTTGACCTAAAGGCGTTGCTGTTCGTGACCATCAATGATTGGCCTGCTCTCAGTAACCTTTCAGGACAGACAAACAAGGGATACCGCGCATGCACGCACTGTTTGGACGATACCGGCAGTATATATTTGGCTAATTGTAAGAAGAATGTGTACCTGGGACATCGTCGATTTCTTCCGAGCAGGCATCCCGTAAGAAAGAAAGGCAAGCATTTCAAAGGTGAGGCGGATCACCGGACGAAGCCTCGCCACCGTACTGGTGCTGATGTACATGATATGGTCAAGGATTTGAAGGTGGTCTTTGGAAAGGGTCCTGGTGGACAACCTGTTCCGAATGACGCTGACGGACGCGCACCCATGTGGAAGAAGAAATCTATATTTTGGGACCTGCCCTATTGGAAAGACCTGGAGGTCCGCTCCGCAATAGACGTGATGCACGTGACGAAGAATCTTTGTGTGACCCTACTTGGCTTCTTGGGCGTGTATGGGAAGACAAAAGATACACCTGAGGCACGGGAGGACCAGCAACGTATGCACGGAAAATACGGCATACATCAGGGTCATGCAAGCTACGCTCTTACCAAAGAAGAGAAGGAAATCTTCTTTGAATGCCTGCTCAGTATTAAGGTACCGTCTGGCTTCTCGTCGAATATAAAGAGAATAATAAACATGGCAGAGAAAAAGTTCCAGAACCTAAAGTCTCATGACTGCCACGTGATTATGATGCAACTGCTTCCGGTTGCATTGAGGGGGCTTCTACCGGAAAACGTTCGATTAGCCATTGTGAAGCTATGTGCATTTCTCAATGCAATCTCTCAGAAGGTAATCGATCCAGAAATCATACCAAGGTTAGAGAATGATTTGGTGCAATGTCTTGTCAGTTTCGAGTTGGTGTTCCCACCATCCTTCTTCAACATCATGACGCACGTCCTAGTTCACCTATGTGAAGAGATTAACGTTTTGGGTCCTGTATTTCTACACAATATGTTCCCCTTCGAGAGGTTCATGGGAGTCTTAAAGAAATATGTTCATAACCGTGCTAGGCCAGAAGGAAGCATCTCCAAGGGCCGTCAAAATGAGGAGGTCATTGAGTTTTGTATTGACTTTATTCCTGACCTTAAGCCGATTGGTGTTCCTGAATCGCGGCATAAGGGCAGACTGGATGGAAAAGGCACGCTAGGAGGGGAACAAATAATATGTATGGACGGACATTCTCTCACTGAAGCACACTACACAGTTCTACAGAATTCCGCCTTGGTGGCTCCGTATATGGATGAACACAAGAATTTGCTATGCTCCAAACACCCGGAGCAGTCTGATGACTGGATTACATGTGAACAAACCAGGAGTTCCACCAGCTGGTTGCAGACACGTACCATGCATGACACCTCTATTGAAGATGACCTGTACTTGCTGTCCCAGTTACCATCTTCGAATATAATGACTTTCAAAGGGTACGAGATAAATGGTAATACATTTTACACGATCGCCCAAGATAAGAAGAGCACCAACCAAAACAGTGGTGTCCGCTTTGATGCAGAAACCAAGACGGGAAAGGAAACATATTATGGTTATATACAGGACATATGGGAACTTGACTATCGACGTGGTTTGAAGGTCCCTTTGTTTCGGTGCAAATGGGTCAATATGACACAAGGCGGGGTAACGGAAGACCCGCAGTACGGAATGACAACAGTGGATCTCAACAATCTTGCGTATGCAGACGAACCATTCGTCCTAGCCAATGATGTGGCACAGGTTTTCTATGTGAAGGACATGTCTACCAAGCCAAGAAAAAGAAAAGATAAGGAAGCGAATGCATCGTACGATGAGCCAAATCGGCACATAGTTCTTTCTGGGAAGAGAAACATCGTGGGAGTGGATGACAAGACAGACAAGTCAGAAGATTATGAAAAGTTTGATGAATTGCTCCATTCACAGTGAATATTGACCCGAGCATCTCGTTAAATGATGAAGATTTTCCATGGTTACGGCGCAAAGGGACACACGCGAAGAAAAAGTTTCACACCCAAAGATCTGGGATGTGATCGGCTTCACTATATATCATCACTTTCTTCTGTGTTGTTTCACACCCAGAAGGGAATCTCTGTAATAGTTAGGGTAGTTAATTATGTGTTTTGGCATTTGAAACGCGAAGAAATTTTATGTGCAAACAAATTCTTTCACGCCTTTACTGATTTTTAAAGTTAAGTTATTCACAAACTAGTGATTCACACTAATTTCAAATAATTCAAAATTTAAACTATTCAAATTTGAAAACTACGGGCACTAACAGAAAGTTTGTAATTTTTTGTACCTAAAGCAAAAATATTCACAAAGAAACTCTAAATACACAAAAAAAAACAACTCAAAAATAAATAAAGCAAAAAAATATAAAAAAGCCCGCCTACTAGGCCAGAGCGGCCTGCGTACGACTAGAAACCCAACCTGTTGTTGGGCCAGGATGCAGGCCCGCAAAGACCCAGTAGGCCAACAGGGCAGCACAGAACATGTAGGCCCAGTAGGCCTGCTTTGGAGAGGAGCTCGAGAGAGCTACCGCACGGGGGTTTATAAACCAGTGTGGTCGCCCCTCGGCTAGCGAGGTGGGACTAAACTTGCGCACCGCACCTGCGCCAACGCACCCCCTTTAGTACCGGTTCGTGGCACCAACCGGTACTAAAGGGGGGGCCTTTAGTACCGGTTGGAGCCACCAACCGGTACTGAAGGGGGTGCGCTTCCCGCCGCTTGGCCTGGCCAAAACATGCCTTTAGTACCGGTTGGTGGCTCCAACCGGTACTAAAGGTGGGTTCTATATAAGAAAACACTTCAAAATTTCGTTAGTTTCTCATCTCTCCCTCTGCTTCTTCTCCTCTGCACCGTCGCCTGCCGCCCCCGCCGTCTCCATATCCCTCGTCGCCGCCCCCGTCGCCGCCCCGTCCCGTCGTCGCCGCCCCGTTGTCCCGTCCCCGTCGTCCCCGTCGTCACCGCCGCCCCGTCCCGGCCCATCCCGCGTCGTCCCCGTCCCCGTAGTCGTCGCCGCCCCAGCCCATACGTCCGCGTCCCCGTCGTCGCCGCCCCGTCCCTGTCCCCGTCGTCGCCGTGCCCGTCGCCGTCCCCGTCGCCGCCCCCCATCGCCGCCCCCCATCGCCGCCCCCTGTCGCCTCTCGCCTCGCCGGCCGGTGAGCGCGCACACACACACGCATACATTTTTTGTTTTTTAGTTATACAAATAGTTAGAACTTTTTCTGTTTTTTAGAAATTGTTAGAAATTTTTCTATTTTTTAGAAATAGTTAGAAATGTTAGAATTGTTAGAATAGTTAGAAATGTTAGAATTGTTAGAATAGTTAGAAATGTTAGAATTGTTAGAATAGTTAGAAATGTTAGAATTGTTAGAAATTTTTCTGTTTTTTAGTTATAGAAATAGTTATAAAAAAGTTAGAATTGTTAGAAATTTTTCTGTTTTTAGAAATAGTTATAAATGTTAGAATTGTTAGAATAGTTAGAAATGTTAGAATAGTTAGAAATGTTAGAATTGTTAGAAATTTTTCTGTTTTTTAGTTATAGAAATAGTTATATATAGCATTGTTAGAAATGTTATAGAAATGTTAGTTATATAGAAATGTTAGCAATTTTAGTTATCAAAATCCAATCATTAAAAAAATGTTACTTTTTGCGGGCATATAGCTAGTATTTGTTCTCGACGATGCCCGGCCCGCATCCTCGCCGTCGACCCGTCCACGATGACGTCCGGCTGACCCATGTCCGGGACTGGGCTCCGCCGGACTGGCACTGGGAGGTGCTTCCTGGAGGGGCGCGCCGCTTGATGAGGAACCCGGCCCCGGGTCCCGTCGTCGACCCTAATCTCGTTTAGTAGCGTTCGCGTGGGCCAGTTTCGGTGCGGAGGGAGCCGGCCCCGCCGGAGGTGGTACGTCATCGTGTCAGGGAGGAGGACGAGCACGTCCATCGCTACATGGTTGCATTAGAGGGCGCCAGGTTCTCCAATACCTGGCAGTTTCTTCAGGGATCTCACTTCAGCTATGATCATGTGAGGGTTCCTTCTCTTTCGGTGTCCATCGCCCGCGCCGCAGGAACCGCGAGTGTCCTAGATTCTTCTGTAGTATTCGATCTTTAATTAGCTACCTAGCCAGTGATGTACTATTCAATATTATATATTATTCGAGATGATGTATTCGAGATTATATCTATTATTCGAGACGATGTATTCGTGATTATATCTATTATTCGAGACGATGTATTCGAGATTATATCTATTATTCGAGACGATGTAATTTGAATACTAAATTGTTTTATATTTCTTTTGGCATAGTTAAATAAAAGCTATGGCGGACAATACCGACAGAGAGGGAGAACATACCATGTTCGATATGATACGCGGGCCAGATGATGATCAGAATGAAGAAGATTATGACGGCTCCAAATTTCTAAACAACACCGGAGAGGGTGATATGATATTCGATCGCGACGACCGAATTGATGAAGTCATGAACTACGATTATGACGATGACGAAGAACATGTTGATCCTGAAACAACAAAGACCGGCGAGGTATATATATTTATATAAGCAGGCATCTGGTGATCATCACATGTTTTAAATGAGTTGAATATATATTAACGAATCGATCTTTCTTCTTTCAGCCATCTGGATCGAGCAAATCTTCAGGCAACAGGACGAAATGAGGCCCGAACAAAAAGTTGAAGGAGGGCGTAAAGTATAATATCGAGGCAATCAGACCTAATGGCGAACCATTAGCGCCTAAGAAGATTGCAGACAAGTTCGTTCGTCAGTGCGGAGTTCTTGTGAAGGACCAACTCCCGATCTCCCTTCAAGAATGGAGAGAGCCAGCAAAGCCACGTCCAGATCTTACTTTTGTCGACGACAGACAAAAAAGTCTGCTTTGGGATACTCTCATGGAACATTTCACCCTACCAGATCATTTCACAAAAGCAGATGTGCAGAAAGTCAAGGACACTGCTCTTAGGAAGATGGCGGCTGCATTCAAGAACCACAAGAATCGTGAATGGGACAAGTACGTCAAGGGAGGAAGGAAGACTCCAGTATTCGAGGGAACACTAGAGAATCAAAGTGCTCATTGGGACGATTTCGTGAAATTCAAGGATTCAGAATTAGCTAAGGAACGGTCGAGAATAAACAAGAAGAATGCCGA